>JACSVZ010000007.1:11751198-13144397 GCA_014706295.1 Lycocorax pyrrhopterus obiensis | reverse complement strand
GAGAAGCACAACCACACCTGCACCCAGAAATCCCCTTTAGCCACAGCCATTCCACCACTTACGGCCCTTTGGTGCCTCACTCGCTGCTTCTGCTGCTCCTCTCATGGTGGGAAGCCAGGCTGTAAATTGTTACATGATGATGGCTGCTCACAGATGAGGATGAGAATGAGGATGAGGATGAAGATGAGGATGAAGATGAGGACGAGGATGAGGAGGGGCTGCCCCAAGGGAAGGGCAGCTGCTCAGTGCTGCTGGCACACAGCACCCTGTTCCCCAGCCCGAACTGCAGGAAGGCGGGTTTATTTTCATTCTCCACTAGCAGTTGCTGCATGTCATCTTGGATCAAGTGATTTCTCATCCAGCAGTAATGAGGGAAGAAAGGGAGAAAAGGTCCTCATCTCGTGAGAAAGCTGGATACTGGGATGGAGAAGCAGCTGTCCCCATGGGAGCAGACTGCATTTCTCTGGGAGATAACAGGTTGTGGGTCACTGTAAAACAGTGCCCTCCACAAACCAGGCTGTGATAGATGATTGCTGGGCAATGAGCTTTTGTCGAGCATCTGGGACCCCAGGGCAAAGGAAGTGGGAAGGCAGGGAGGAGGTTTGTGCTTGTAGGGGGCTGGCAGGGAGCCTGCAGCGGAATCTCAGCCCCGACCTTCAAAGGGAGGAGGCTGCTGGCTCAGTGCTGACTGTCCCAGCTCCCACCCGGGTATTTAAAAAGGCAGGTTTCACTTCTCCCTGGGTAAAGGCGACCTTGTTCTCCCACGTGGGGTGGCTGGCCGGCAGCAGGGGTGACTCAGCCTGCCCACGCAGCAGCCGCCAGCCAGCTCCAGCTATATCTGCCGAGCAGGTGAACTGATCGTTGCTCACAAGGCCCTTGGACCTTACCCTCTTTTCCTTTCCTTCCCTTTTGTTCCCTTTTCTTTTGCCCTTGCCCTCCCTGGAGCCACACTCTGCGAAGTGGCCATAGGGCAGCTCTGGCCACCTGCCTGCCTGCGGCCACTGCTCTGTGGGCACCAATGGCCTTGGGCAGCCTGGCCATGCCCAGCCAGCAGCTCGGTGGTCCCGGGGCCACCTGTCCCTGCAAGCCAAGGGCAAGCCCGGCAGCGGCGGCTGGGGCGGAGGGAGCGCCAAGGGCGCAGTGCAGCCGCAGAGCCGCCAGCTTTTTGTCTTAATGATTTTTTATCTCTGTCAAGAGGAAGTCATAAAGCGATTACTTTTTATTGAAACACGATGAGGAAGAACATCCCAGCACACAGAACCAAGTCAAGGCCAAAGCTCCAGCTTCCTGGCTGCCAGAGAGAGCAATAAAACAGAGAGACTCAGCCAGCAGCTCGGGCCCTGCAATTATCCCTGCTTCCCAAGGCAGATTTCTACCATGTGCCTCCATTTTTCCCTCTCCAGTCATGCTTTAGGACAGACAGACAAGGTGGTGTCTACAGGAAAAATGAACACGTGAGCTGGGTGGGTCAGTCCCACCTTGGTGCTCACTTGGTGAGTGGGGTCATAGGGAAGGTGTTCCTATCACAGGGCAGCTGCCTACTGCTTGGCATAAAAAAGTAAAATATAAAATAAAATAAAATATAAAATATAAAATTAAATAAAACCAGCTCCCAATTGTGGCTCTGCTTTAGCTTTCAGACACTCATCCCACTCCTGCAGCTCCTCCTGCCAACAAGCACCCAGTACTTTATCCAGGAGGCGTTTCTGGCTAGTGCAGTATGTGGGGAGGGCTTGGTTTGGCTTCGGAGGGCTTTTTGGGGTTGGGGGTTTTTTTTGTTTTGTTTTAAGCTATTTGCTGCCCCTTTGATCTGCTGGCTCTGACACAAAAGAAAAAAAAAGAAAAAAAAAAAAAAGAAAAGCTGATTGGAGCTTGCCTGGGGGTGCGGGGGCAGGATCTACAATTGCCAGCAGCGTGGCTGGAAGGCATCTGGCTCCCATCTGCTCCTGCCAGTCAGCCCAGAGCCCCCACGAAGCCCTCCCAGCCCAGCAGGATGAGGGAGGAGCCCCCCGAAAACCCTACTGCGCCCCATACCCAGAGATCTCCCTTTGTGCCACTGACAAACTCGAAGGGGGTCGGTCCCCCCTCCCCTGCACCAACACCCCCTTTAATTAAAAATTGAAATCATGTAATTGCCTCTTCATTAAAGCCAATTAAAGCCCGGCTGACAAGGGAGGAGGCGGCACATTTTGCAACTTGCCGCGGAGATGAGAAAGCGCACACCTCAATTACGGTGTCTGTTTGCTCTGCCTTCCCCCAACGTCTTCATCAGGGCTGGCTTTGAAATCGGACCCGCAGTGGGATGGTGCTGGCGGGTGCCTCGCACCCAGCAAACCCCGCGTACTGGGCGGGCTGGGTGCTGGGAGAGGCTGCCGCACGCCGCGGTGGGAAAGGGAGGCCGGGCTGCCTCCTCTCCTTCCTCTGCCTCCTCCTGCCCGGCACCCGCAGAGGACACCACGTGTGGAGGAAAGATGCTCAGGAGGATGAGGGGTGGAGAACAAGACTGGGGGGCAGCATTCCTTGTGCCAAGCTGTGCCAGGGGCTTGCTGGAGCTGGATGACTACTGCAGCTCTGTGTTTTGGTCTCCATCTCCCAGGGATGTTTCAAAGTCATGGCCTGCTCTTTGCCAGGGTCAGGAGCACCCACACAGGTGATCCCCACCCCTTCTTGGTTTTGGGAACAGTGCTGACCTCACGCTGTGAGATGGGGTGAATGTTCAGAGTGCTGCTCCTTTGCTGTCCCCAGCCATAACAGCAATCGGTTCCCAGGGGTTCAGTCCCAGGGAATTTATTTGCAGCCTCTTCGGCCCCATTGGGGGAAAGGGACCGAAACACCTGTTCCCCAGAAGGCACAAGATGAAGCTGGGGGTGGAGGGAGCAAGGGATCCGTCCCCTCTTCTTCTTGGCTGGGAGATCCCAACACCAGCCAAGCTGTCTCTGTGACCACAGGAGTTTCCAGCCAAAGCAGCTCCACCAAGTCTCCGAGTGCAGAGCAGAACACACGTGGAATGCTGCGGTGCTGCTGCTCCAGATGCCGGCTCCGTGATTTACCCTCGTGCTGCCCGGCTGTGAAACGCCTGAGCAAGCAGCCCTTGCAAATGCTTTATTGCACACACGCACTTGCTGCGTTCTGACCTGAACTGTGCTTATTAACCTCTGTCTCTTTTTTTGGTGTAATAACAGTCCAGTGTTCTTTGTAGGCAATCTGTCTTCAAAGATCTCCTTTTTGATCTTTTCATAGGCTAAGCAACAATTCATCCTATATAAATCTCAGATTGAAAGTACATAATTTGTTTTTCCCTGCGTTTTTGAAGCGGTAAGAGATGAAACGGCTCAGGGGAATGTCAGCAGCAGTTATATCTTAATTGTTTTTTCTCTGCATCAAAACCCCTTGAACTATTCACTTGTGTGCAGAAGCTCTGCATGACCTCTACAGCAAGTGCTGTAACTCCCCTAACAAGTTACATCCCATCGCCGACTTCAGCAGTTGGCTTTGGTAGGAGCTCCAATACTCACTTTTCACCCAACCTTCCTTCTCTCACGCTCTTTCCGTTCAGGCAAATCAAAGAGTTTGGAATGTGCCTTAAGTCAGGAGCATGAAAAGGAAAAAGGAAGACCAGATAATTGGGTTAAGTAAAAAAAAAAATATAAAAAAAAGCAAAAAAAAAAATCCCAACCTCCTCCTAAGTGTGACCTTAACAGAGTTGATCAAATAGACATTAATGCTATAAACACCTAAGCAAGTTCTCCATTATCCCTAAAAGGTGGATTAAAAAAACAGAGTGAATTTACTTTGTAGAAAGATCAGTTTAACAGCTCACAAGGAATATTTGTGAGTGCAAATACTTGCATCAATGGTAGACCAGACCATCCTATGCTGTTTGGTTTCTGCCCCAAACAGGGGCAAATTATTATTTTTTTGTTCCACCCTTTGAGTTGTGATGAATAATGAGTGAATTCCTTTCCTTACTGTTTCCCTTCTCTTCAGCCCTTTTTCTCAAGCTAGGATGGGTCTAGTATGGGTTATGTCCACCTTGCAGATGCTGGGGGCAAGCAGGGACAGGGGGGTGAGCCATCAAGAGGCCACAGCATCACTGGCGATGCTCTTTTGGGAAAGGAAACTGCTGGGAGGGATCCTTTTTACAGTGGGGGGCCTGTTACCAGGGAGGCTCATAGAAGCCAAGAGGCTGTGAGGAGCAGAGCTGGCAACTGCAGCACAGGCTCACTGGGTTGTATTAACCTGGTTTGGCATCCCCACACGGTGTCCAAATTCCCACGGTAAAATCCGGAGGGTAAGGCAGCTTGTGCAAGAGGCGAGCGCTGCTGGGTGGAGCGAGCGTTTTCGCTTGTGTAATGGTGAGGTGAACAAGCAGAGAGGAAAGCCAGTCTGGAAACAAAAGCTGGCACTTGACAAACTGCTCAGTCTTCATTCACATGATGCCTCATTAACAGCGCACAGGCTTGGATTTTTTAAATTTTTTTTTCCCTTTTCTTTTACTTGGATGCTTGTCAAAACCAGAGTGACTTAGGGCATCTGTTGTTTAGGATTCATGGCCCTGGACTGTGAGAGGCTGGTGGTATTTAGGACAGCAATATGAGCAAATGGAAAAACAAAATCTTCCTGCTATTAGTGTGATGACTGTAAACCATTTGGGACAGGGAGGATGAAGGTTCTTCTGTGCACAGGTCACAGGTACTGCAACAGAGCTGTTTGCACACCGATTTGTAGTGAAAAACATGGACAACAAAGGTAAAAACTGTGAGGACTTCAGCTCCAGGGAAGGAGTCCTGAACAGATATATTGACACAAAATCAGTTCCTTGTGGACTATAATTGGGGAATAATACAGGTATTTATCCTTGGGGAGAGGCAGAGGATAAAGAAGCATGAATGCAGCACTCTTTTTTTTTATACATTGCCATTTGTCATAGACTCAGAATGGTTTGGGTTTGAAGGGACCTTAAAGACTATCTTGTTCCAACCCTCTGCCATGAGCACTAGACCAGGTTACTCAGAGCCCCATCCAGCCTGGCCTTGAACACTGCCAGGGATGGGATATCCACAATTTCTCTGGGAAACGTGTTGCAGTGCCTCACCACCCTCACAGCAAAGAATTTCTTCCTAGTATTTAATCTAAACCTGCTCTTTCAGTTTGAAGCCACTGTCCCTTGTTCTGTGAGTATATGTCTTGTAAATAGTCCCTCTGCATCTTTCCTGTAGGCTCCACTGGAAAGGCTGTTTCCTGAGCTAGAATTGTTTCCAGCAGGGCTGGAGCAAAGATGCTTCAGAGAGAGGTGCACATTTCAAGCACAAGTTCGTGAGGTTGTGGTACCTCAGTGCAACGTCAGGCAGCCAGGCCGCATGTCACATCTTGAACTCACCTCTGCATCACCGAGCTCACAGGGAGCAAGCAATTTCCTCGTGCTGAACTAGTCTGACCTCTTCTTACATGTCCCTCTGCAGCGTGGGGCTCCTCTGGACTGCGCTGTGCTGAGCTGGCTTCCCAGCGAGACCTCATTTGCTTGAGGAACTGCCGGCAAGGCAGCATTTAACTGAGCGTGAATCCATTACAAGTCTCCTTTATTTTAAAACAGGAAAAGCTTGTTTAATGAGGAGAGTGGAAACATACAGAGACCATCTTAATTTTTCCACTTACCACAACTCCTAACCAAATAGCAAACCTCAGATAACTGAACATACTGAAATTGAACCGACAGCTCTGTTATGCCAAATACCAAACTTTCAGGAAGGTACTGATGCTGTGCTTGAAGACTCCTGAGAAACCACAGGCTGTCCCTGAGTTTCAGCTGGCAGCAGAGTATTTGCCATTTGTTCCTGTATCAGATAGGGCAGCAGGACTACCTCCAAGGCTCTCTTCCTAGACAACCCAGGCGCTGAGAGGCTGTTAATCACACTGCATCCCGAGCAGGCGACACGCCAGATGAATTTCTCTTGGAGTGTTTCCAGATGCTTCAACTTTCAGGCCCAGAACTGGCGTTTTTTCCTCCCTCAAATGAGAAGCCACCAACATGAAGGCTGCGTTACCGAAGCGTGTCCCCACGGACTAAACTTCAGGGTTTTTATCGGGGTGCTGAGATGGCAATCAGGCATGGATGCACATAGACTTTTTGTCTCACCTCACCATTTAAAAAAATTCTCACTAGCTCTGCATGGGGAATTCATGTATTTATCTCAAGGCCCAGTCTTCAAAACACACCAATATTTAAAAAGAAAAAATCCATTCAAACAATAACTTGTGGTTTTTTGCACACCCACACTCCTTGTATTTACTATCCAGCCTGGATTTATCTGGCCATGACATTCTGCCTACCACCTCATCAGTTCTTCATACTCTGTTCTGTTAGAGGAATGAGCTGTACAGGTACCAGTTTGTTTCCTGTAGACAAAGTCTGTAAGTGAAAACAGAGAAGTCTAAGAATTGCTCATCTCTGCCCTTATCAGTGAGATCTGCAAGGGGAAGAGCAAGGCTGGGTTTTGACAGGATCTGTTTTCTGTTAGGCTGTGTCAACCAGCATTAACTCTGCTTGAACGAATCCCAGCTCAGCTTTCCCATCGCTTTCCCTAGGATGAACATCTTGCTAGGCAGCTTCATTACCCACTCATCTAATTTGGCTCCCTAGGTGCTGGCACATTTGCTCCACATGTTCTGGAATTTCCCGTTTTCTCAAAATTAAAGTCAGCCTTTCAGGATTCATGCACATAAATTACTTTGGTGTGCTAATTTGCAGATGTTTATCTCCAGGTAGCAGCACTCCCGTTTAACCATGTAGTGGAAAGTACTGCTTGAGGATGGGGAACTATTATTCAGTTTCTTCCAATATAAAGAGAAACAAACCAGGTCAAATCCCTCTATTTGAAGTCCCTGGCACTGTGCTGAGCCGGTTTGCACATGGGCAAGCTCCATTCATTATTCCTGCCCTTGTCAGACATGTCTTCACACTGCTCTCCTTGCCTGCCATAGTGCACTGCAGTCAGAGTAGTACGTTACAAAATCTCATTTTTAAAATAAAGCCCAGAACCTATCCCTCTTCTTGCCTTCTTTCCTCATTCCTGCCTTAACACTATCGCACCTGAGCATTAGTGTTACATTTTCTGACTGTGAGGTCAGATGTGGGAGTACCTTAACATTCATAAACCCGTTTGGCCCCCAGCACCTCATTCAGTCCCTGACCAAAATGCACAGATCATGTGGAATCTTGTAATGACGCTGCCTCCCTAAAAACCCCAACTCCTACAAAAGATGCCAGACTGTTTGCTTGCAAATTGAGCAAGTTTGTTCTGATTTACATCAAAGAACTGTGCACTGCAGTATTTACAAGGGCTCCTGTTTTGGCTTTGGGCAGAGGCAGATGTTGAGCCAGGAGCTGTACGGCCAAACAGCTGGAACGTGCTGTGTTAAACACTCCACCATTCACAACGGGATGTTCATTTCTCCTGGGAAGCATTAGGGACCAGACAGGCACCACCAATCATGTTTCACAACTTTAATAGAATATTCTATCTATTCTGTACAAATTGAAAACACTGTATTAAGTTACAAATGTGTAAGGTAAGGCTGGAGCACTCTACATGCCTGGTCACAGTGTTGATACAGCTGCTATTCAACTGCTGCCAGAGGTTGGCAAAGGATGCTGAAACTAGAAAAGTGTACCTTAAGTGCCACACAACAACAAAAGGTAGTTTTGAAGACTTCAGAACTTTAAATAAAACAAATTGTGGAATGGAATAATTTCAGTGTTGCAAGTAAGACACCCAAACTTCAGATTTATTGAACTGATTCACTTTGATAAGTTTCCGTGTTCATAGTGAAAGGTCCTTTCATGCTGGACACTAAGCAATAAGACTACTGGAAATTGTCTGGTTCTTTGGCTGCAACCCACTTCCACCAACAGCAACAGTTTGGCCTTTGCATTTTGATCTTCATCCAGAAGAGTTGTCATTTTGATGCGAGTTTGTTTCTTCTGTCTAGACTACTACATTGAGACCACTTTGAATTACCTGTTTTACAAGTACCCATATTGTATGCAAAAGAGGAAGAAGATTTTTCAAGTATATTAAAAACTATTAAAAAGCACTAATTCTGTCAAAGTACTTACAAACATGAATAAATAAATAGTAAGATGAACAACTAAGTCTCAAATATGACACCCTCTTCAATGAAGTAAAATTACTTCAACTCAACTGGTTGTACTGAGATAATAAATATGACATTTAAAGCTGCTCAAGCACTAGTTCAATTTGTAGGTTGCGAGAAACATTAAAAAAGGGGGGAGGGAACTAGCAAAAAAGTCATATTGCTCTATCTGTTTCAGCTACCATACATGTAAATCCATTTACTTTAGCTTCTCAGCACATTGCTATTCCACAATTTTCAATGTTTAACAAGAAAATGGATAATCCTCACATGGTAGTCTGGACTATTCCCCTATGCATAGGGCAAAAGGCTCTAAAGGCCTATTGACATACTGAGCTACAGTGTACCAACGGCTGTAGAGTGTGCTTTATTTAAACCTCAGATTTCCCAAATGCATTGAAGTTGCCACTGTACATGTTAAGCAATAAAGTTAGTGAAAATCATGCATTTTAAAACAAATTAATTTTAAGCATTGTTAATAAGATTGTGCTGCAGCGATAAAATATCCTGAACTGCAGGCCAGGTATCCAACTATTTGTTACAAGTTGTTCAAATATCACTTCCAAGTGGTATTTCCTTATTACTGTTGTTTGCATTCAGCAGGTTGGCTGGACTCTTTCTGTATAAAAGGAAAAAGAGAAAATAACCAGTTAAAAATCAAATTGGCATAAAAGAAAACACTTCAACAAATTAACAGAAACTGGCTACGCAGTTCTGAATTAACTAGGTACCACTAGCATGTACAAAAATGTTACATGCAAACTCAAGCTACATCATAAAGGTCCAACAGTCACCACATTTATTGGGTTTCCCCTTGCCCCCAGCTGCTTGGTACCCCATAATTTTTAATCTACTTTTGTGCTGTTAACACTGCATCCTGTAGGCCAAGGTTCACACAAACAAGAAAGCAAACCACCACCTACTCCCCCCAACCACAGGCTCTATTTGACTTTCAGCCCTATTAAACAATTTTAACAATCAACTGCCACCTCCTCCAGCTCTGAGGAGGGAGGAAGGCAGGCTGCTTATTCTGCAGCACGTCTGAGTTTTTCCTCAGGAGCCTTGCCCTTTCTGCTAAGGTGATAAAAATGTAATTAATGTGTTGATTTCTTCTAGGTTCTGCATCACCAGCAGGTAACTATTCAACAATTTAACACTGGGCAAGAACTCCGTATGTTAATCTGAATATGTAAAAGTAGAAACACCTTCATTAGGTAGTAAAACAACTTCCCCTTTGGCAAAAGGAAGTGTATTTGGGAATGAGAACAAGTACTCAAACAGCTAAAAACTCCAGGTTTACACTGCACTTCTTGCTTTTTTTGCATTGTAAAACAGCATTCTTAGAAAGCAGAATTTATTCAGTGAATTTCCACTTTGCTTCTCCCCTTACCATTCTTAATATAGTTTATTATAAACAAACAGCAGTCACAGAAACCTGCTGAAGTCTAGTAAAGAAAAATACAGGTATAAAACACAACACCCAGAACATCACTCATACAAAGTAAGATGTTTCTTAGTTACTATCCTAAAGAGGAGGTTTATGTGTTATAAAAGATGTACTCATGCCGAAGTTCAGTATACATCGAGTAACCAAGAGCTAAGACAACTGAAGCATTTTGCCTCTAGTGAGGAAGAGTAGGTGCAACTAATTTACACTTCCTTGTAATGAAGTTTGCCCTTGATAATCTGCACTAAATCCAGGCTGTTTTTCTGTTCCTCACCTAAACTGCTTTAGGGTCAGAGTGGTCACTATCATTCCCACTGCAAGGCAGGATTAGAGCCAAATGCACAGAAGTGTCTGAGACCTTTCGGACTTCTTCCTTGTGGTATTCCTCACCCAGCACACCTGGCTAACTTTAACTTTGTTCTCTCTCATCTGCCTGAAGTTCTGAATAACACTGATGTGAATTAAACTGCACTGATGAGGGACTAAATACAGGAAAAGGGCTATGTTTGCACAGAACACAAAATTAGCATTCTCACTCTTGAATTAAAATTTAACTGCCACTGGTAGTACATTGCATGCTATTCCTTTTTTTAGGGGCAGGCAAAACCCAGCAGCATTTTATCAAAAGTTTTCTAAAGGTCTGTATTTTTCTTTTAACTGCTTGGTATTTAAACATGGCCAAAGCAGTGTGCAGGCAGCATCACTTCCTCTCCTCCTTGCAGTCTGGATAAGAGCCATGATAAAATAACAAACCTGCTATTTAAAATGTACTTAAAAATCTTTCCATCTCCCTCCTTCTTTCCTAGTCACCTGGTACATTTAGATCAAGGCACACTTAGGTTGACCACCGCAACCATTTCCGCCAAATTTTAATGATCAGCCAAAACACTTGTTATATTTTCTAATAAACTTCATTATCTTTTCCTTATTTCTGTAAACACTTAAAACATATTTATTGCATGTAATTGTTTATCCTGTAAAAACTGAGTCACAGAGATCACAAAGTTCCTTTTTAAGGACCTTTCAGTGTTGATTACTGCTCTCAGATAAAAAAAAAATAAATACAGTTTGAGGGGCTCCCGGATCTGAGTCAGTTGCTGGAGGATTTTGAGACAAATACTGCTATTTTATGCTATTTTTAGCTTACACTTGAGGGTGTATCTGCGTTGGCAAAACAAAAAGCAGGGCCCTACGTATCAAGGGAGTGTTTCAGATCCAGACTGCAACATAATCCATGTTCTCCCACCATTTTAACACACAGCACCGCCCTTGCTGAGGAAGCCAGCACATGAGCTCCACACTGACTTCAGCTACCCTCAGCCTCATGCAAAGCATCTCCCAGTCTAATCCCAGAGGACACCAGCACAAAGAGACCACAACTCCCTTCCAGTTACAGCTGCTCCAGCAGGCGCACTGAAACTTATCTCTCTGGCCTCTGCTAGCTCTGGTAAGATCAGGGGCCAGACCCCAAGCCATGAGTGTGATGGAGAGCTGACATCCACACTCCCTCAGGCTGGGCTTTAAAGCCTGAGCCTGCTCTCCCTGCAGAGCCCAGACTTGGTGACACTGGGTCAAGCCAACCACTACCACTGATCTGCCTTAGCTCCTGCGCCATTTATCACCCCATCCTGGCAAGATTTCCATTCATACTCTATTTCCCTAAATTAATTCCCCATGGTATCTTAGAAAGGTAGTGAAGTGCATTGGCCAGGCAATAAAGACCAAAGAGACTTCAACTGGCAAAGACGAGGAGGAACTGCATCTTATTTTAAAATAAATTTAGCAGTAAACACACATACTGAAGATCACTACCAGAGCTACAGAGACAAGAATTCTTCTTGTTGTAAACAGATTCTCTACAGTAACCATACACAGACTTAAGTTAATCTTAAAATTGGTAGAATTTTAGAATTTTTATATCTTTAAAGTATTTCATATTTACTTATTCTGTGCAAGGAGTTTAAACTACTCTGGGCCTTTAATTTCAGTTTGAGATGCCGCTCCACTGGATATGAACAAGCTGAGTGAGACTCCCACCTATTTTTTCTCTTTTGCTAACAAAGACCAATATAAAGCTTTTTGTTACCACCACTCATTTATTGCATCACTTGCTCAAAATTAAAAATTTCACCTAAAATTTGCAAGAACATAGGGCTAAAACAGAGCAGAAAAACAGGTCTGAGTTAATACTGCTTTCATGACTTTCCTACACAAACCCCACCATGCCTACCCATCCAGTTAAACTGGTGTCCTAGAGGATGGGGATGTAAGTCCAAAATAACAATACCACTTATTTTAGCAATTTTGTTTTTCAAAACAGATCCTGCTGAAGGAAACACTGAATTTCTATTAGTCTTCAGTGTTTATACACACTAGGCAAGATACATTCCTAGGTGATTCAAAGAGCAATCAAGTCTTTATCTCCTTACTTTTCCAATTCAGTTTTTGGGAAGCTTCCCATCTGCTAAAGTAGCCATGCAGGAATAGGCAGATGATCAAGATCTCATCTGACTCCCCAAGAACTCTGCTGCCAACAGTGGGAACAAGGCAGGCAGCAAGCACTAAACCTGATGTCCTTTCCAGTGGAGAAGGTAGAAAGCCTTTCTGAAACATCTTTAATGAAATAGTCTAATCATGGGACCTAAAGCTGAACCTTATCTTTATTTCCTATTCTGTGTTACTGAATGAGAAAAAGCAAGGATATCAAATATATACACAGGATGTAAACTCAGAGCTAACTGGAGTCAATTAAGCAACCCTAACCCAAACTGCCTCCCTCCACAACTGGTTCTGGAAATGAATTTGCTGCTGACAGGTCCTGCCACCGTAACTCAGAAGACAAAGCACCTTGAAGCCCATGCAGTCTCACACACAGCAGCTCTTTTGCTCATGATTCAAACCAGCACTCTGCATTACCCTGTCAGCTACTTCTCAATTCAAGCACAGCCTCAGTGAGGTGAGATAAAGGCAGCTGAAGGAATGTGGCACGCAAGCACATAGAAAAATACACTAGAAAAACAAACTACATTGTCCAGTTTTATAGCAACTTCTGAAGCTACTTCCAATCATCTGACTGCTCAGTCTTCCAAAGCCACAACTTATGTATGGCACAAGTGCTTTGTGTAAGAGATGACAATGATCTGGTTGTATCTGAACAACTCAAATGTACTTAAAACTCACAGGAAGGAAGGAGGAAAAGTTGACAAAGCAGAAAGTGTTGACATGCAGCAAATGTACTACAACAATAAAGGAGGAGGTAATATGGAAATGACTGAAGAGGAGAAACTGGATTTGAAAGGAAAACAGACAAATTATTTTTGTGTACGTGAAAAAGAAAACTATTCTAGGTAAGAATAGCAGGGAGTGGGAACTAAAAGGCAAAGAAAGGCAAGGAACAAGGAGAAACAGGACCAGAAAATGGCACAAGCAGGAAAAAGAATGGAAAACAGGACTGGGGTATGAGTGTCAAAGGACAAAATAAAAGAATTCCAAGTTGACTTGAAAAACTGGAGTCAGTGGCTGACAATTTTTAACTGTAGGGAGGGAACACAGCTGTGTAACAGACTGCAGCAGGACAACAGACAAGCCACTGTGACAAAGAGATGTTCTACTACTGCAGGTGAACCACCAGGGCACGTATGCTGAGGCACCAAAAACCAACACAGAAGCACAGCTCCATTTTGAGTTTAACGAAGGCAAAGAAGGGCCTTATCTATGCAGAGGGAATGAGCTGGAAGGATTATAGCTTCTTTAAAATAATTAAAATAAAAAGACAGAAGCCTAAAATACAGGGGAGGCCGGGGGCAGGGGGGGGGGAAGAAGTATGGAGGCTGTTGCAGGCATTGTTCTCTGTGAGGAATGGGATGAAAGGTGAAAGATGACAGTATCCGACAGAAAGAACTTTTTCTTTCTTCTTTTAAATAAAGAGAGAGATGAGCAGAAGAACAATACCTGTGCAGAATCATGAGAGATCAAGGAAAGGCTTCTAAGAGTGACTGCCTGCCTTTGTCAGGCAGCATAAATAAGATGCTGGAAAAGGCATCTAAAAGGCACTAAGTAAGCTGATGATACAAGATTTTAAGAAGAATGGAGAAGATATTTAAGAAATAATTTGCAAATGCATTAGAAACAGTAAAGAGATGCAACATCAAACCAGAAACAAGGAAAAATGAAGTCTGACAAGTCTCAGTTATCTTTTATCATGTGTATATGAAATACAGTTTCATTGCTACAAAGGCAAAGCAGAAAGTGTGCCAGGAAGGCAGAGCGTCATTCTGAAAAATCTACTTTAATTATATGATTTAAAGGCACTCATCTCTACACCCATTTCTTTCTATTTTTTACTAATAAAACCTAAACTCTGAAGTCACCATTCCCCCATTTCTTTCCCCCATACAAGGAAAAAAAACCAAAACAAAACAGAAAACCCTAGAAAACAAACCACATTGCATGACTACAAATGGGACTCTTGGAAGTTAGGTATGAATGGAATTCCACCTTACCTAGAAATGTATGAATGATAAACAGACTTATATTACACCTAAATGGGAAAAAATTGAAAGGAACTGTCAGCATGGATGAAAAGTGAAATGTACAAAATAATACAGGAGGCAACAACCATAACCTTCCAAGATAACGTAAGCTTTTTTTCCCTACATAATACCAAATCCTCTAGAAGTATATTTGATACTTCATACAAACATATGTTGATGTAGAACTAGCATTGTTTCTCAGCTGTCCAACTTTCTCCCATTACAGGTACACCACTGCATCTTGATCCTACAGAGCAGTCAGAATACTGATTTCCGCCCATCTAACCCTGTTTGTTTGATCTTTGTACAAGACAGACTTTCTTTACTATACAGAATTTCTCATTAAAGAAAACCAAACTTCATGCTTGATAGTGACAAAAAGCATTTACTAATGATACGATGATGTGCATAAAACTACACCAGAAGAGTGACATGTCAAGCTGCTGTTAAGACTTTCATCCAAAGATCAAGCAGTTTTGCATGCCTTTCACTTTTTCATCTGTCTTTATAAAAAATTGAAAGCTGATGTTTTAAGAACTAAACGAACACAAGTCTGTCATCACTGTCCCAGCTTCACTAAATATAAGCATTTACCATGACTGAAGAACTGAAAAATACCTATCAGAAGGAACACTAACCCTTCAAGGCTGATTTTAAGCCAGGTATCACAAAATTTAAAATTCAAAGTTGAGGACTGACTTTTTTTTGATTTCTAACCAAGTACAGACATGTGGAGTCTAACCTGCAGCCATCAGGACAACAATAAAGAACAATTCTAAGGAAAAGAAAATAAACAAACAGGCTAGTTGAGATTTGTCAGACTAATTCTAACTTGAAGTCCAGCCAAAGAACATCTGAATAGGACCTTTCTAAAGGAAAACTATATATCAGCATTACACAGAGATGCCTTTAAGATGCAAAGGTACACAGTTTGGAAATTATCTTCATGCAGGTTGGAAGTCAAAACCTACATTTTCTCAACTGATGGAAACATTAACTTCTTTTTTAAAAGCAATTTGAGTGCTGAAGATAATGAAAACACTGCAGAGTCAAAAGTAAGGGTGTTTTTGGGAGTTTAAAAATATTTACTGATCTCTCCACAAACTATTATACCCTTAGCTACACTGCTCATGATTATTGTCTGTGTTATGACTAAGCACACAAAGTCCTTACCTTAGGATCACTCTCTGCATCTTCTTCCTCTTCTCCCTCCTCTTCCCCCTCCAACTCCTATGACAAAATAGAGATAAACTAACAGAAATTAAAACAGGTTAAAAGTGCAACTTTTTGTAATGGACAAAAAGCAAAGTAGCAAATTAAGTTATCACTGTATTCCAGAGTGTTTCAGATGTCAACATCAGGCTGATTTAAAAGAATTCAAAGTTTTAAATGCAAAATCTTTAAAAGATGATATAAAGGTTTCAGTATGGCTTAAGGCAACCTTCCTATGCAAGCTGCTGCTGCAGTCCCACAGCAATTTTTAAACTTCTACCTAACAAATTATTTGGAATTTTAGTTCTGGTAATAGGTATATATGTCTGATTTTGTTCTTTGTTTCTGTCTCCCTTCAAAGTGTGTTTATTTAGATTATTGGGGACAGGCTATGCAGAATCCTGTGCAGGATTTTTGCACTCAGTTTTACACACAACCACATCCAAGTGATAACATCTGGCACTGGAGACTGATGAAAAATACACATACACACACTTCTATCAATACCCAACTGAAAAAATAAAAATATGAAAATGTTTAGTCACTCAACAGCCTAAGCACAGAGAAAAAAGATACTGCATGCTGAAGGCTGCTAGCTCACATCAGATTAGCAGCTTGCTAACTTCTGATGTACTCTGGTATGGTGAACCTGACAACAGCCAGGGATGTACCTTTGACAAATTAGCAAGAACAGCACAGTAAAAGCAGTAAAGCAAAAAATGCAAAGGGTATTAGTTCACTTAAGTGTGTTAACATTTAGTGGTTTTGTGCAAAGCCTTTCACAGTGTGTTTGTATTCATACAACACTACTGCAAATAGAGCAGAGCTCTTGGTATACAAGAAATTCCAGCCTAAATTAAGCTTTTATGCTGAGCAGTTGCACACTTCCCCTTTTTACTTTACATTTAGTAAGACCCAGTCTTCAAGCTTATGAAAACTAAAAGCTGACAGCTGAATTCCACTACCACCTAAGGAACAGATATTTATCATGCAGCACTCTAGAAAAAAAACCTTGTCTTTAATTTTTGACTTGTCAGAAAGCAGCTTTCAAAATACTAGAAAAAACATGGATAAATACTCTTGCAGAAAGTACTTTTCTGAAGAGGAAAAACCAGCCACAGTTCTGCAAGTCATGAATGCTGAACTCTTTTGGAAAGAAGAACCATGCACAAGAGCATATTTATTAACAACTGTTTTCTGCTCCGTATAGGAACTATTCCTGGCACTGGAATGGAATAGGTAATCAGTTATTTATGAAAAATACAGTGTGCATCTCACCTCCTCTTCACCTTCTTCATCTTCTTCAAACTGAAAAACAAACCCAAGGCTTAATTAGCTCTGCTAGTATTTGCATAAAAATTTCTGCAGCAATACGTGTAGCATGTTCAAACACTGTAAAGGAAACGAAACCCCTTCCAGATGCAGATTAACAACTTACAGCAAGTTGAACGATTCTTTCCTATCCCCATGTAACAGGAATCTCTTCAGGGGTTTTTTTTGTTATTCTCATATTATTAATATTTCCCACTAGTCTAATCAGAAAAGGATAATTTTTCTATGTGCTGACTAATAAACAAAATGCTAATTGCATACATACGTTATCATCATCCTCTATAGCTTCCCCAGTGAAATACAGCACAGCACGAGGGACTATCCTTTCACGGAAGAAGTGTCCAATTTCAAAATCTGCTGCTAAAGTGAATTCTGAATCTTCATCCTGTAAGGCAAGTCAGTTTCAGTTTTCTACTGCAAATGTGATGTGCTACACAGAAGCAGATGAAAATATTTCAGAGTAACAGGTTTGGGAAAACATCACCCTGTCATCATCAACCTTGAGGTCACAGGTACTTTCAGTATACTTAACTTCATAACAATAAAATCTAAAGTCTAAATCTAGATCTTCAGAACTGAGATTTTCTGTACAAGTTTCCTACTTTCTATACACACGTTACTGTCCTGCTCAGGCACCTTCTATTAAAAAGCTCATACAGACTTGGCTGGCTCTGGCATCTGACATTACAGAACTGTTCAGAATGCTCCAGACTGATTCTTAAAGAAGTCAGGTACCAGCCATGCAGGAGTGCTGCGTGGGCAGGGAAAATAATGACCTTGCCAACAGCAACCACTGGAGATGTCTTGGATCAGCAAGTCGTGTAACAGTGAACTGTCAATGGATTACTTGGAGAAGTCAACAGTACCCTTTCACTTTATCAAGGTGAAGCCCAACTTTGTCAAAAGCAAAAATAACAATAATAGTACACAGTACTTGATAAAAGAACTCTATAGTCATTATACAGTGACTCGGCAAAGAGGATGTGGCAAAGCACAATTGTGCCATTTCAAAAACTTACCAATGACTCTCCATCACCAGATACTGCAAAAAGAAAAGACAACAAATTTAAGAAAAGCTTGTATAGTCTCACCCACCTCAATATTCAAGATGACAAAACACAGTATAAAGACCTTCTCATACCAGAAAACACTGAGGTTACAAAGGCTTCACAAGGTAACTATTAAAACAATAATGACAATTCAGATTAGTATTAAGTTAAACCTAGAAATCGTACTTTTAAGAATTTCATGTGTTGTAGTTAGAGCATCAATGAGCATTTGTATGCCAAAGATTTTTGCACAGGAAATACTCTTTCTACAAGGATGAGTTCAGAGGGCATGCAGATCAACATATTTGGTTTCTATATTAGTGCTGTAATTACAGTAACTTCATTTGGCTAGAGCACTACAAATCTTCTCCTCTTCCCCCAAAACAGTTAGCACCAAGTAGATTAACATTTTGACAAGAATCTGCAAAGCATTGTTGAGAGGAGGTCCAGTACTGTAACCAACATGGAACAGGGCATATGTTTTGTTTGGTTAAAGACAAAACCAACCAACTAACCAACAACAAAAAAATCAAATCAATGCAAAAAACCCCAACAGATCAAAATGTATTTCCCTTCTCTACACTACCATGTGACCTACTGTGAAAGTGATCATTTGGCTTAGTCTGTTCTCAAGTTGAAAACGCAAGTGTCAACTGCCAGCAGATGTCAGTGACTTATCTCATACAGTTAATTCCAAAGTGTACCCTTTAAGTATTTAAAAGAACAATGTAACAACAACAGGAGACAAATCTCCATCTCTTCCTCAAAGCAGCAACAAAAATTAAAGGATATTTCCGTACCAAACTACCCCCAACTTTGGAAATACATATCCTGTGTTTCTTAGCCCCATGTACATGGGGATTTGCAGTGGTAATTACGAGAGACAGCTAGTTCATAACAGCCCACAACAGAATCAAGAACCACTTTGTTCAGCACATCTCTGGAATCACACAATGGTTTGGGCTGGAAGGGACCTTAAGGATGACTTAGTTTCAACCCCTCTGCCACGAACAGGGACACCTTTCATGAGACCAGGTTGCTGAAAACCCCATCCAGTCTTGAGCACTTCCAAGAATGGGGTATATGTAACTTCTCTGGGCAAACTGTTCCAGTGTCTCACCACTTTCACAGTCAAGAATTTCTTCCTAATATCTAACCTAAACCTGCCCTCTTTTGGCCTAAAGCCATTCCTCTCGTCTTGTCACTACATGCCCTTGCAAAAAGTCCCTCACCACCTTTCTTGTAGGGCCCCTTTAGTCCACAAAATACACTACTTCCTTCATCTATGTTTGCAGAAGAGGATGATGAAAGATGTACCAAGAAAAAAGTAATGGTTTTGGAATCCATCTGAATTGTTTAATATGTGAGTACACATCTAACATTAGATGAGGAAAGTGACAAAATTATGTATGGAGTATCAGGGAACCCTAATTAATCACAGAAGAAACTACAGGAAGTTCTGTCACTTGACACAGAGGTTTCAATCAAACTGCTATGCTGTAACTTGACCAACAATGGAATACATTTCTTTAGCATGTTAGAAACATCAAACTGATGCATGGAGCCATCCTGTGGTAAAACATGTCAACTTCTTAAAGAGAGTCTACATGAGACTCTCTTCATACTGTGAATCCTGTTTACACTGCACACCTATTGGCCAAATTCTACAGAATAACATCAGAACAAAATAATCTGTTTGGATGGGCAAGAGTTTGCAATCTTCCTCTAGTAAGCAGACAGTTTACAATGCAGCAGCATAAATAGTTTGAATGTTTAAGCCACAAAAATACAAATACATATAAACAAAACACAACATATTTTAAGGATCCTAAATTCTTAATTTCCAACCTTACCCTTTATTGGGCTGAAGAAGTTAAAAAATGAATCGTTAGGTACTTGTTTAGTAATTGTCCGAACTGTGCCTCGGCCCTTGTGTTTCTGTTTCTTCTTGATTGTTTTAACCGTGACATTTTTTCCTTTTTTCCAGTCAATAGTACACCTAGAGACAGCACATGAGAAACAGCATTTTAACACAAGGCACCATGAAAAAGAAGGAACTGAGCAGCAGAGCAGCAACATCAAGGCCAAGATGGCTTATCACTCTCTACATAAAGCTACGTGACAAGATATGAAGTGGATCATAGGCCTACAGATGATGTGTATTTGGACATATCAAATATTTCCCTAAATGAAAATGCTACAGCAGTTTGGCTTGGCAGAGTAATCACTGCCCCCACTCCACTCATAATTCAATACCTCTTTGGCCCAACAACCGGACTTCTGTAACCAAGGACAGAATTAAACTACTCCAGAAAAAATCTCACCAGTCAGACCATTAGGAAACAATGCATTACATCCTCTTTCAACAGGTCAAGGAAGTGTCCAGTTACCCTAAAAATGCATGTCCAAAGAGTAGCCAGGGAGAGCAGTGTCTGAGCTCTCCAAAGAGCAGTGCTCAGACTGACCTGGCAGCCAACCACATCAAGCTGAAAAGAGCCTAATTCTCAGTTCCATTCTGCTGCTGTACAAACTGACACTCAATGAAAAGTCTCTCTCCGTTCAACTAAGTTTTACCCAAAACCGCACATAGCAAAGAATGAGGGGCAAACACAGCTAATTCTCCTGTAATGGAAATAATGGTGTCACAGTAACCCTTAAGGGCTTCAAAAATATCTTGTCCTATAGACAGATGGCCAAAGTCACCAGTTTTATACTTAACCTGTATAACAAGTAACAGACATGTTTTCCTGCTCTACTTGTACCATATCTAACAACTTCATCAGGAAACATCAACTGAAATCAAAGTTTTGACAAATCAGCAACCTAAGAAAGCGTTCCTTTGTAATACTTAAACAGAAAATATTTTGCTGTAATGAAATAAAGTTTTCTTTAAAATGGAGTAGTCTGTTACTCAGGCACAACTTTCACTAAACATCCAAGTAGATGTTTTGCCTCACTGCAGGTGAATGCTCAATTCAAAAGCCAACATGTAGCACTAAAAGTCTAAAACTAAAAGTTTTGAGGTTGCCAGCATGCATTCAAAAAACCAAGTATTTGGCATTTCGTAAGCGTGAGGTAGAAAACCCCAAAAACCAAACCACCAAAACACATCCTTGAAGGAATAGAAAAAAACCCCAAAAACCAAATAATCACCAACAGAAAAGAATACTTAGATGCTAAGAAAAATAGAGTACAAAAGCCATTTTTCATTTGTGTCAGCTCTGCTCTGGTGTGGCACTGAAATTTGGTTATAGAGCAAAGATCACAGATGGGAAGAGAAAGGGTTAGATTAGATGGAATGATTCTT
This sequence comes from Lycocorax pyrrhopterus obiensis, assembly GCA_014706295.1. Lineage (NCBI taxonomy): Eukaryota > Metazoa > Chordata > Aves > Passeriformes > Paradisaeidae > Lycocorax > Lycocorax pyrrhopterus. The sequence goes on along the minus strand of JACSVZ010000007.1, from coordinate 13,123,364 downwards.
TTACTCCCGAAAAACTCTAATGTGGTGTTCAACTCAGACTTTCAGAACAGACATGAGAATTTACCATCCACAGCTGTTTTCTGAACAAGCTTTGCAAAAACAATAAAAATAAAATTAAAAAAAATTTGCTGCATTAGCCACAGCTGCCAGAATCAAACTGCATGGTCTTTATGTTCCAGCATCCAAACAAGCTGAAAGAGCACAATACATATGACCTATTCCTGCCTGATAATAATAAACCAATTCCTGCTGGAATAAAAATTGCTGAGGAGATGATAAGAATTCAAGAGAGTCTAAGGCCACTTATCAGACTGAGGAGGGGGGTAGTCTGAAAAGTAATGACTAAAAATAATTTACCCAGTTATCTGGAAATAAAAGGTTTGCTACCTCAATTAGAGAGCTATTAAATTTGAAAGGTGTCCAATTTAAAATGTACACTATGTTAAAAAACATCTCCATCTATGCATCTGTTACCTCTGCATGCTGAGGCTAATATCACCATCATCCCTACAAACACTCCCAGTTTTGAAGTCAGTAACAATTTTATCTTCATTAATCATTATCACAGTAAGCAAAAAATATGCATTTTTACTTCAGAAGTTTTTTTTGAATTTGAGTTTTCCTTACCCCTCACAATCAACTATTTCAGGTCCTTCAAATGAAAAGGGATCTGTCTTGTCTGGCTCCGACTTCATCTTGTATGTTTTTGTCAGGACTGAATTAGAAAAGTAGTCATTGGGCCCGAAGTGGAACTCTAATGAGAAAGACTGGAAGAAATTTTATGTTACTACTAACTTTCATCTATGAAATAGTGCATCAGCATAATTATCATTAATCAAACTCTGAAAATACAAAAAAAAGGAGAGATAATTGGATGGCAAACATATTTCAAACTACAGCAGAAGCAGGAAATTAAGAATGTCAATGAATTTCAAATGTAGCAAGAAGCTACAACAACCTTGGCTTAGCTTCAAATTAGAAACAGGTAATTAGTACATTTCATTCACCTTCACATATAGAACTGCTGTTTTAAAAGCAACCTTAGAAATAAGTATTTTGAGAAAAGTCTTGATTTCATTTCCTGTGGAAGCCTCTCATCATCCTTGCACTAGGGGTGAAGGAGTTGTTATTCTGAAGTAATTTTAACATGGTTCCATTGCTCCCCCAAGTCTGATCAATACCATGATCTTAAGAGAGTGAATCAGATTTTATATCCAATTAAAGCACAATTTAGATTGCAGGAGCCTATTTAAACAGTACACTCCACCAGGAACCAGAGGGTTTTTTTCCATTTGATAATAGAAAATCCTGCAAAAGAACACTGACTTCATAAACTGAATCCTATAACCAACATGTCTCAACAGGTTACAGCCTGAAGCAGGTGTTTCTAGTTATGTTTGAACCTCCTCTGGCACCCAAAAATTGTCCACAGAGATACATTTTCTTACATGAAGAACAAAAGGCTCCAGTTACAGAAAGCCACAGCATCCACAATGCATCAATTTTCAGATCTGTAAAGCTTTCTAAACTGCTTGCACAATGCTATATATGCTCACTTTGCACTCAGGATCAACTATGAACTTTTTAAAGTAAACCAAAACTCAAGCTGTCTTGGAACAGAGGAAACAATAAAGGATAAAGGTTTTTGGTAGCACTGATTTAGGGAGCTGAAGGGGAAAAAGCCAGCAGGTCAGTTCAGCACAACAGAAGGACTGAAAGCCAAAGCTCCCAACATCACTGCCCAGCCACAGCATGTGTAACAGTTACCTAAAATATTTTATTTACTCCCCCAGTAATATGCCTTAAGAATTAGCCCTAATCTGCACACAAAACAGATTACATAACTGCCAAAAGACTGGCCCTGAATATACTTCCCCAGGCATTCTTCACACTCAGGCCAGAAAACTGTCTGTTATCATCAAGGAGGATGCCTTGCCATCCTCTTTTTCAAGGCTATTCATGTGCGGACAAGATAAATAACTCGGGACAACAGCTTGTTCATCAAAGATATTTATCCCTCACTCATCTCCCAAAGGCCCCTTAATCTTCCTAAGACCCCATGAATCTCCTCACATGACTCAAATCTGCAAAGAGAGTGGTCAAGGAGTGATGGAGACCAATGGCAACAGCAGCGTTCCCAACCCCCATGCTCCCTGTTTAAGGACAGGAAGCCACTGGCACCCAGCAGTACACTGGAATATCTGTGTTTGACTTCATATTGCCTATTTCAGCTTTACTCCCCTTTAAAGCAATTCAAGACAGCTGCATGGTTTGGAGGCTGTCTTCAGCTAAGGCTAATCTCTCCCTGGCAAACATGCTCAGGGGAAGAGTTACAAACTTAGCTTATCCACTACCAGTGACGAACATCATACCCAAATAATCCCATAAACCATCACTGGGGCTATAAATAACCAACCAGTGGCACTACTTCGCATGCAGGATCCCAAGGGCTAGCAAGACAAAAATATCTGCACAGACTGCATTTCAACATTTCATTGTATACCTGCTAATTAGGAGACAAGAAGCTTCAAGCTTCACATAGTATTTGAAGTGTTGTAATAACCTTTCCAGCACTCTTTATTTGGACATCTCTGGGGTTTTTTTATCACCTACCTTCTCATGAAGTTCAAAGAAAGAAAACTTCCTTTTTTTAAGCTATTTAAGTTATACCCAGATGCATCATCCAGGTCTGAATATGCTAGCTAAGAATCCTGATGTCCAAATACGTATGTAAATAAAAATTATAATTATAAAATATATGTAAGTTTATCCATATGATTATAAATAAGTAAAAGCAAATAGGAATGGAATCACTTATGCTTCATGCAGATAAAAGCTTCTATGTGCAGGCCATAACAAACAGGACTTTGAAGCACTTTAACTGCAGTCAGGTAAATCCACTTTTGGAGTACCATAACTACAGTTAATTGTTTTGGGTCAACAGTAAATCAGAAAATTCCTAATTATCATGTATTTCTTTAGCAGCAAAACCTAATTCCCAGCAGAATTAGCGCATCTGTGACATGCTGGTTATGTGAAGTTCTTATAGTACAAAGCTACCACTGCTGCACCAATTCTCAACAGAGAATTGCAGATAAGACAGTCACACACAGCTGCAGAACAGGTTTTGCTCAAGCAGTTAGAAGCACATCCTTTGTCTCCAAATACAGAAGGGACATGGAATTTGTCAGCCTTCCATTACTGGATTTAATGTAGCACTGGAATGGAACCTATTTACAGAAAAATCCTGTCAAAAGGTTACGAACAGTGCAAGACCAGATAAATCAATTGTTTTAAGAGTTCTCCAACTTAAGGTACTGTAAAACAAAGCTGGATGAGAACATAAAAATGAGTAGGCAAAAAAACCTATTCCCATCTCACTCAGATGCCACTGATAAAAACAGCCAACTTCTTAGAATACCTTACTTTGTGCTTAGACAATTCATTTTCTTCATAAAACTCCTATCCTCTCCTTAAGCCCCAACAATCTTTAGAAACTTAATTATCAGTTTTCCTCTGCCATACTACTTTCTTGCCTATTATCAGCTCGAGTGTTTCAGTACTAGTAGAAGAAAAACAATAAGGACTAAAAAACAAAACGCAAAACACCCCAAACCAACTTTTTATTAACCTTTAAAAGCTATTCTGAGAAAGTACTTCCACCTTTCTTATGGGACTCTTCAGTGAAGCTTGTCTTGCATTTATTTCAGACATTGTCAGAAGACTGTAACTCCACAAGGCAAAACAAAAAATACCAAATATAAGAAAAAAGCCACAATGATAAAATTTAAAGAAAGTATGTGTAGGCTCCAATTCCATCCTTCTCCCTGCCTCCCCCTCAAAGGGAATTCAAGGAATAAGTATAGGCTGCATAAATTGAATAAGCAGCAGAACAACTTCTTTTCAACAAACACAGTCTGTTTCTGTACATCGAACTTAAACAAGAAAACAATTTCCAAAAATAAATAAAGTTGTACTTTAAAAAATACTCATTAGGTACACTTTTAAAATGCCATCTAATATATTTTCTATTCTTTTCAACAGATACAGTATTCATAATCATTGTCTTTGATTAGTATTACCAAGTCACATCTCCTCTTTTGATAAAATATTTGATATCCAGAATTTTCCCCACAATTCATTTTCAAATCACAAGCAGCCATGTAATGGTATTACTTAGTGCAGCTACACTTGTATTTGAGAGAGAAAAACAAAGCAAAAACTAGACAGAATTGAGCCAGAATTTTAATCTAGAAATTACAGTAATGTCAGAGCTGTCCAGGCTAAGAATGAAAGAGCAAAGAGACAGGAAAGCAGAACATAAATCTTTACAAGGCAAAGCATGAAAATACTAGCTTAGAAAGAAATCTCACACACATATAATACAGCCAAAGAGAGCTGAATGAATATTTTGGAATGCTGTTCACTTCGTTACTACGATCTTCATGAGAAACAAGCAAAGAAAACTCACCATAGGCTGTCCTGGTTCAGAAAACTTAACTTTAATATCCTGCAGATGTTTCAAGATAGGTTCATCATATTCCTAAGCAGAAAAAAAGTAAAATCCAATTCAGCAGGCAATATTTAGAAGAACAGCCTCTTCCTAAGCAAAAACCAAAGCCTGTAACTAATTCAACAATTTCAGCTGAAGTAAAGATCTGGATCTAAATTTCTTAATCATAGCTGCAAACACTATGTGCCAAATTCTCAATCATTAGGCCTTGTCTTCAGTAAACAAAGCTGCCAGGATGTATTACTGAAGATACAGTAACTTCATCGAGGGTATTTATTGCCAGTGAGATTCACAGGAAGACACACTCCAGGGAATTCCTCTTTAACAGCATTAAAAGCAATTAACACAAGTGCAGGCGTAACTACCTAAGCTATTTAACATTAATTCAACCAATCCACGGGTATTACTACAACATCCTTGCAAAAATAATCCTTTATGGACTAAACTAAAAATGCTTGTCCATCATTAGCCTTTCAAGCATCTTCAGGGATTCCAAAGACTCAAAAGATTTTGGTGTGTCACACACATTCCACGAGAATCGATTGACTACTAATGGGAAACACAGCAATTCATTTAACACAATAGAAGTTGCTCATTTCAGAGCAGAAACTTACTTGTACTAATTCACTTAGCATATCTACATTCCTAAAGATAGTAAACCAGAAGTCTGGAATTCCTTTGACATTTGTCTCTTCTGCTTTTTCATCTATTACCACTGCATTTTTCAGGTCTCCCTGGGAAAGAAATACAGAAACAACTGAGAAGTTAAATTGTGACTTTTTAGTATATTTAATAAACAGAAACAGAAATACAAAACAATTGCTATCTCTGAAGCTCTGCTTAAGGAACATTTGAAATCTACTTTTTTTGCCTCTGTAAATGAAGTTAAGAGATACAAGAGTTATATACGCAACTAAACATTTAATTTGGATTTACTTTCAATTCGCTTGAAATTCTTCTATATGAAGACTAAATAGACCAAGTGTCTGCTTCACTGATTTGACCAACAGAAATAATTAAAACACTTTCTATCTTTCTATAAAGAGAAAAAATATAAATGCATTTCTGTTTTTCTATTAATCTCCTTTCTGCAGCTCCATAAGCCATCTACAGCGTTTCATCTAAAAATTTAAAATTTAACGTTGCCCTCTGAAATGCTGTTTCAGCTTCCCATTTGCAGAATACTTGTAAAGTTGTCTTTCATGGGTATTTTTCATTATTATGCTGTGTCCAATTATTACTGTTTTGGGAAACAGGATGCCCTCCACCTAAATGATGTCAAACGTTACAAAACAGAGGAATGACTAAGTCATTTCTCAATCCCCAACAACCCTGGAAACTGGGAGCGTCAGTTAGTTGTATTGCACCTTTCCTTTTACACCACTAGATAGCAGCAGATATTTAAGATGGTTTTGGCAGTTACTTGGGTTATGACGAGCCAAGAATATGAAGCTGCAGTTTACTTCCCATCCAGATATGTTTCTGATTTTATTGTGTGGAATTTGGCCTGTCAATGCTGTATTTACACAGAGCCTAAGGAACGTTTTTTGCTCATGCACATGGAGTACTGTGTCATGCTAAATCTCAGGAGATCGGTAAAAACAAAGAGAACAATTCACTTCAAATACAGAACAGCATCCAAAAAAAAAAAAAAACACAGAAGAAATCAGGCTAAGGAAAAAATGCAAAGAAAACCTGACAGAATGGCAAAGAGTTTTCTAAGTAGGTCGCTTTTCTGAGACAAAGCCTGAGCACACAGCTCCAGAAACGATGCTGGGAAAGTAACAGGCAGCCTACAGACTGTATTATGCCTCCTAAATCTAGACAGCTCCTACTCAATAGACAAGTAGGAATCCACCAGCCAGCACACATTTTATTAGCTCTATGACTGTGTGACAAGTGTCTCACCTGTACTTATGAAAATGAAAGCTAACGATGTCCCCCAAAATAACGGGGACAGGCAGAGAAACAACCAGCCTTTTATTATCTTGGGGTTTCATGTAGCACTGGAATGGAACCCATTAGCAGGAAGATGCTGTTAACAGGTTACGAACAGTGCCAACGAAGGCAACTCCTCGATCCCCTCAAGCCACAATTTTTTTGAAAAAAGACTGAACTAAAAGTTTAGAAGCTTTCACTGGACATAACAGCGTATTTATCACAAGAACACATCACTGACACAAAAGTTGAGTCTTTCAATGGCAAGAACAGGAATTTAACCCTGACAATCTGATATATCCATAGTTTATGACCCAGCTTGTACTCACAGCCAGTTTTTCTTCTTCCTCATTTTCACTGTGCCATTCTGACTCTGCATCTGTGGGTTCAGCTTCCCCATTAATAAACTCTCTTCTCTGTGTTAAAAAAACCAAGAACGTAATTGAAGATGTAAAATTACATATACGCAACCAGAACTGACAAGAACAAAGAAATAAAAACTATATACAGTTTTCCCACCTTATCAAAAAGAGGTTGATAGAGTGCTGCATATTTTCTCTCTAAATCATGTACTTCCTCATAGAATTTAGCTTCTATATGGGCACATTTCACCTGGAGCTTTTTCAAGGCATCAATTCTTCTTATCACTGCTTTTGGAAAACTAAAAACCAAAATTATTTAAGGTTAAAAGTTAGTTGCCTCACCATTATTTGACATATTACTGCAAAATAAGCTGCTTATAACTACGTGCAATTTTTAAATAAAAGGCTTATGTCAAACATACATGTTTCTCCAAAACCTATTTCAAAAAGTTGAAAGAATCCTCTCCTACCCAAGTTGTTCTCAAAGGTGTTATCTTCTGTTCCATTCCCTGGGGCCACTACCCTCCCCGTGTAGTTCAGAGATCTGAAATTAATACCTTTGTTTACACCTAAACTTTGAGACTAGATTTGTGTTGATCCATCTATGAAAAATAAGAACTGTGCACTCTACAAGGAAAGCTTTGATTCACGGGTCACACTCGGAAAGCACACATTGCCCATCTGCACTTTAACTTATCGAACACTTAGATACAGTTATGTAAAAAGAATGCTTCATAGAACTTATGTTTTTTCTAAAAAGAGGTCTACGGCCAGCTATTCTCAGTCAAGAAATAAAAGCATAAGTATTTACTAAAGACAATATTTAAATCTACTTTACAATCAATATAAAACTAAGCTTCAAACTAGGGATGTACAGGTCCTGAACTTTCCATTACATCCTGGACAGCAATCTTATAGAAATCACCAATCAATGCAGCACATGCCCTGTCAGAGTAAGGGTCACAGAAGGAAACAAAGGAGGGAAGGGGAGTTATTCCTATCCAAAACAATAATGGCCACAGAAAATATTGAACTGGACAGAATTTTGTTTGCAAGTTTGCATAAGCTAAAACTTCACTCTTCCTTCCAGAAGTAAGCCACTATGAATCATGGGTTAAGTAAACCATTTTTCTTAGTGAATCATTTATTCTAATTTCCTGCCTCAATTGCACAGTAATAATATTCTATTATGCTTTCAGTCTTGCAAGAATTTTATCATGCTCAGTACTTACGTTTCAATGTAACTTGAAGGAGTAAGTGATGTGTTGTCAAGACGTTCCTGAAGAGCTGCAAGAACCTGTGGATTTTGCATCACTTGGTCTGCCAGCTTTTCTATGAAGACAGAAAACCACTTTCAACCAAATTTGCATAGATTTATAGTACTTTTGTCATACTCTTTCTTACAGAAGTCACAGTAAAAATACTCATTATTTTCACACCTCAAACAACACCACTGTAGTTAACTAATAACACAAACAATTACTTCAGGACCAGATTTCAAGAATATAAAGTTGGATAATGATAGAAAAAGCACTTTTCTCTTTGCAAATCTATTAGTTGCTTTTACAAGCAAGTAGTACATTGCCAACACAAGCAAATTTCCTGTTTCCCCTTTATGTAAGAAAGTGCAAAACAGGAGTTCCTCTATCCTCCCTCTATATTAGCTGTACCTTAAAAGCCACATGTAAATTTGCAAGAGGAGAACCACTGAACTACACTTCCAAGACATGTTTTCCAGTTAGTGCAACTCCTGAAAAAACCCTTCCAACTACTTTGTGTACTGTACAATAAAGCAGGATAGCACTGTGACCTTGACAACTACTAATTTTTCACATCAATATGATTTTACAATGTGTAAGACTCCCCAGTCATCACAACACTTCACAGAAGACTATTTTTACAGGAGGTCAGATGCTTCTGGTTAGGAGTTAAAAACCCTTACTACTAGCCACACATGGTGTCATGGTGGGAAGACTTTTGCTTTTCACATCTTTCCATTCTTTCTCAGTGCTCTTTTCCCCAGACACTAAAACCCCAATAAATTGCATAGAACTAACACTGTGAAGCTTTTATATGCTTGCATTTGTGTTGCTTTGTTTTTCTCATTTATTTGGGGTTTTGTTGTTGTTTTTTATCAATCCAACTTGACTGTAAGAATTATTCAATGGTGTCTAACAGTTCTCATGTGATTTCCAATTGCCAGTCACAAAGCATTTCTTAAAAAAAAAAATAGGTAATGAAGGAGACCTAAAGAACATTCAGTGACCATATATATGAAATATATTTCTCTATAACTCACAAATTTGAGTATTTGGAGAAATAATGGAACTGTAGCTTTTTCAAATTAATACTTCTGTGTGCAGAAAACACTATTCAACAGTTATCTGTAGACCTTGCTACTGGAGAATAAAAACTTCCAAGAGGACATATTATAAAGATGCATTTTCTGAGAAACAAGACACTAAAGAACTAGCATCCAAAGAGAACAGTTCATTTTGATAATTATGATGACAAAGAATACATGTTGTTACAAGCCAGCCTTTGCAGGCCTTATTCCAAGTGTCTAGTGGGACATTTCGTGCAATGGTAAAGCATCACAGTCACAACACATACAAAAATACAGCCTTCACTCTGGTTTTGGCTGCAATAAACACAGAAAACATCAGAAAGTGAACAGTTAGCCTAAAAACCATTGTTTTGCTTTCAGCTGTGAACACATCTTCAGTTTTAACTGTAAAGGCTTATTCCACTTCTGCAACATTACCTACTACTATGTATTTCTTACCTTTTTTGTTGCTTGCATTTTTAGCAGCCTCCAGGGAATCTGAAGCAGTATCTTCTGTTTTACTAAAAGAATTCAAAAGGTAACATATTAAAATAGCATCACATTACAAAAATGTTAACATTTAAGAAGAAGTTATTCTGAATTTTCAATTTACTACAGACATGTTATACAGACAAGTGTGCCAACAAAACACATATTTATGTCTTCAAGCTTGTGAAAACTCAAAGGTTTGGATATGAAACTAGATCTCCAAAGATGAACAGGATGCAATGGCAAGGAAAGGTAAGGCCAAAAAAAAAGAAACCAACCAATCTCAAAACAAAACATAACAAGCCCAAAACAAAAACCTTTGACAGATAAATTCATCTCATTAGGTGAATGGGTGGCCATTCATGTGTATGATTCAGTCCATGAATCATGTGGCCATTCACCCTGCACAGGAAAATGTTATTATTCACAAATGAAAATATAAGACACTTTTAGTGTAAGTGATGAAGAAAAACATAAGAAAGTATGCAGGTACGAAAGGAAGACGAAAAAAGAGACAAAAGCTCTGTTCCAAACTTCTCTAACAAGCTGTTTTGATTAAAACATTCACTTCTACTCTAAAAGAGCGTAGAGATGTCCTCCCCATCTCCCTGCTGCAACGTCTTCCATCACACTTCATGTGCTGGAGGGAGAGGGCCCAGCATGAGTCAACAGCCAGCCAGCATTCCCTGTGCTCCCTGCCAGTTTAGAGGTCACAAAATGCACACTGGATATTGCTGAAATTAACCCTAACTCACACACAAAACCAGAAGAGATATCACATATGCAAATGGGTATTATCAGGTACTGGACAGACCAGCTTATCCAGCACTGCAAGCCTCAGAAGAGCAGCAGCACACATGGATTCGCAGCAGTTGCGTAAAAATACTGTATGTTCAAAAAATACTACATAAACTAGAAAAAAAAGGTGCCTTTTTCATGATTAAATTACACAGATTAGAGAAACGCTGAGGCTCTTCAGTTCTTTAGAGCATTTAGAAAAATATTACCATTTTATTCTTATCCAACTTTAGTAATCCACTCTTCACAGGTTAAAAAAAAACCAAACAAAAACCTCTCTTGCAGAAGACCAGATATACAGCCGGCTCTAACTACCTTGATTTAATTTCAGGAAAACAGTGCAACATACCTGTTATCTGCCATCTGTGTGCTTGTATCCACCTGCAAGTTCAAAAGTAGTGTTTAAAAATACTTGAACAGTAATTTGTTTACCTCAACAGAAGATGAAAATACAACAGGTCATTGTTTAAAACCTCAATACAAATTAACAGCTGCTGGTTTTGCTAAGAAATTCATTGTGCGTAATCCTTCATAGTAAACTAAATAGCTACCACAACACCCAACTCAAAGTAAAACTTGCTCAGTTTTTGAACAGTCTGTCAGGTGGTTTAACCCTCCTAGAACTTATTTCTTCTGTTAAATACTCCAGATACTAATGCATTTCTACAGTCGAGGGTCTTTAGTCTGAAGATAAGTGCCACAGTTTCCAAGATTAGCTCTGCATTCTATCAAAAAAATAAGGCAAAGAGGAAGACAGAGATGTATTATTTTCTAATTCCTTGACAGTATCACCGTAAATAATGAATTTTTCATCTCTGCCTATATAGCATACTTGAGCTAGAAACAATGAAAGTTCAAATGAATTAATTACAATAACTTCCAAATGACTCTTTTCTTTTATCACCCAAGCAGAAAAATATGTTTCACTTGTCTGTCTAATCAAGGTTATTTTTGTGAATAGCTGCTTCTGATGCTCTACAATGTGCTTAAAACTGTTGCTAGATAAAGAGAAAAAAAAACACTGAAGAGAAGAAAATTATTTATCAAGAGAAGGGGTTTCGACAGTAGCTAGGAAGGCAGAATCTCCTGTATAAAGATTTGCCTTGAATTTAATTATCAGGAGTCAGAAAGCAAAGAGGAAAGAGAAGTTAAAATCTCATTATTAACAATGATTGGAACCAAGTTTAGCACAGTTACCCCAGCCCCCGGTATCTAAATTAGCTCTCCTGATAAACCAGAGGGAGCCAGATTGTCTAACTTATTCTGCTGTTCTTTGTTTTCTGGGTTGAAACAGCCAAGCCCGTACATGTATTTGAGTAACAGGAATCGAGGTTTTTTACCCCCATTTTAAACAGTTGATCACAAATTCCAGTAATCACTCCCTGCCATTCAGAAGCACAGGCAGTATTTTCCACTACCAAGCTTTCACGAAAGCAGACGTTAGTCTGCAAGTCAAATTCAGAACAAAAAGTAGCTTCAATCATTTGTCAGAGTTGACAGGTCTGACTTCTCTGATTCTGTGAAGGCCAAACAGTCTGATCTCAGGCCCAGCTTCCAATAGAGGGCTACCAAAGAAGAACCTAAGTGCTAATGCCAACTTGAGCGGCAGCCCAGAGATTGCATGCACTCTTCCATCTGGAAAATGCTGAATCCTGCTCTAAGCTGCAAAAGCAACACTTTCACAATCATTTCAAATAGAGGTGAAAAGCTTTGTTAATTTTTGACAGTACTAACAGTGTACTTCAGATTATTCCACAGGAAGTTGTTTACATCTCCCAAATAAGCCTAGGAGCCCACCCTACAGGTTAAGCCCAGGAACAAACAAAAGGGGCTTCTGGCAGAGTAGGTGTTCCACCAGCTCAGGCAGATTTACCTCCAAACTCTTCCTCTTGCCCTAAACATAACAAGAGAAAAGTGGCAATGCCAGCAACCACCTGCTAAAGAAAAACAGAAGATTTTTACAATGTTACAGGTGAAGAAATAAAGGCGCATAAATGAATCTTTCCTTCCACGGCACCAGAAGGCAAGGGGAAAAACGATACAATTAAAAAGGTAAAACAGAACAATTGACCTAACATCAGAGTTCAGCCAACAGGTTATATGATCCCAGTCACTATTAGAGGGGGCCACAGCAAGCAACTAAAAATGAGGACTTGCATTACTTAAAAATTATCCTCAAAGACTTGTGGCTTCCAACCTAGGCCCAGTGACAGAGCTAATGGAAAAGACTCTGCTCCACATAGAAATTCTTCTGCTCAGCTGGTTGTGCTGTATTTTGTGCAGGGAACTACTTCTCAAGCCTGCTGAGGGAAGACAAGATCCTTGTTCGTGTTTGGAGAAGACGGAATAATGTTTTAATAGCAGTTGAGTTAATCTCCACTGGAACAGACATGAATTGGGCATGTTCTGACAAAAGCCATTCACCCAAGCAACAAGAAACAACAACAAAAAAACTGAAAAAAGAAAAAAAGACACCATTCCCTGGTGCAAATACATACTTCAAGTCTTGTTTCACTCCCTAAGGTTGTGCCTTTGGCAACTGGAAAGTAAAAAGTATATAAATAAATAATCAGAAGAAACTTCCTTAGAAGACAGCTTGTGATTCCCAGTTTCATTCCAGCTGTCTTGCATTGACTTCAGTGCCACAGAGTCACCAACAAAACTGTTCAAGACAAGCTGGTGAGGGCAGCAGAGGGGAGACGAAGGTAATTTTAGAGATAAAGTGCACGCCAGTTGAAGAAGAACAGTACCAAAGCACTGAGCCTTCATGTCCATCATCTTCATTACGTTCCAAGCAAGTGAGCTCAGTTTTCAGCCAATGAAAACATGAAAAAGCAATCAGAACCCAAGGAAGTAACAACAGAAGGCATCGTTATTATCACCACCAGTAAGAGGCCAAATTAGTGCCTCATTTCTTCTGGACAGTTCTCTGTTTTCAAATGACTCATGCAGATGAAGCTTTGGGGATAGAGGAGACCAGATCAAGCCCTTGTTCCACTGCTGTTGTTGCTACTGCTGCAACCTGTCTGGCACAAATGCCACACACCATCAGTCACTGAAAACTGCAGGAAACTGTAAACTCAATGCACACTAGGATAGGAAGAGTGCATTAAAAGGACAATATCCTGAAGGACACAAAGGAAAAATCTATACACTGGCAAGACGTACTCAGAAGTGTACACAGAATAAATCTTCTCTGCCTTGCACAAACCTTCCAAACACAACTAAAATACAAAGCAGGAAACTGAAAGGCTCTCTGAACTCACAGGAAGGCTCCTGCCCACAGCTGTTAAGTGTTTTTCGTAACTACAACAAATCAGAAGGGAAAGTTACAACTTCCGTTTCAGAGGCACTGGGACGTAACCCCGTGGGAAGCCACAAATGTAACAGCCTGATACCTTCTATAAGGATAATAAGAAGAGATCATAGCAAAATAGTTAAGGAAGAAACTAATTAACCTCTTCCACAAGCCCGAATATCAGCAATACTTAGGCTAACCTCGTAAGTTTTCCTAAGGAACACTATTTTGTTTAGAGATGACCTCATAACAATTTTCCTAGTGATTATGTTTTCACCTGTAACTCCCACAATCGCTTCTCTACCTTTATATTTTGAAGCTTCGTGAGCGGATGTTATAGGAAGGGAGTCTAGCAAATGCTACGGGCACCGGTATTATGTGTAGTAAACAATCGCAGAAGCAGAGAAAATTTCAAACAAGCCCTCACTGAAAGACAAGGAACTCGAAATGCAAAACCGAGCCCCCCGACTCGCCCACCACGCTGCGGGAACACAACACCGTGGCTGAGGTCAGGCAAACGCATCGCACCCCAGCCAAGCGACCAAAGCCTTGACTCAACCCGAGCACGGCGGCGCGAGAGCGCCGGGGGCACCCCTCGCCACAAACAGCCTTCCCGCCCTCCTCCTCCCCCGCTCCCCCGGGAGGGCGGGGACACGGCGGGCGCGCTGCCAGGCAAGCGCGGCCATACATGCGGCCGGAACCCCTGCGTTCCCCGCCGCCAGGCACGGAGCAAAGCGGGACCCCTTCCGTGGGCCCGAACTTCTCGAACCGGCCTTAAAATGGGGCCGCGGCGGGCCGCGCGCAAACCCCTTCGGTTGGGCGGCTGCGGCCGCCGCCGCCGTGCTCCGCCCCTGAGCGGGCCCAGACAGAATCCCCAGTCCCGCGCCGCAGTGGCGGCGCCCGGTTCAGTCCGTCCGCTGTCCCCGCCGGGTGCCCGGGGCGCAGGGCCCAGAGCCCGGGACCGCCCGCCCTCACCTGCCCGCGCCCCTCACGCCGCAGAGGCCGCAGCGCCACCGGGCTCCTCGCAGCCTCCTCGCTCGGGCAGCGCCGCCGCCAACAAAGCCGCGTCCCATTGGCCGCGGCGCCGGTCCCTCCCTCAGCAAGGGCGCCGCTGATTGGCCCCGGCTGCGCCGCGGCCGCCACGCCGCACGCGGGCCATGTTGACTGTTCGGCGGCGCGGCGCTCGGCCAATCACAGAGCGCGGGCGGGGGGCGCGCGGGGCCGCGAGCGCGCGCGGGGCGAGCTCGTGATGAGGGGCGGGGCGGGGCCGGGGGGGGCGGCGCGTGCCCGGGTCCTTAAAGTGACAGCAACACCCCTTTCCTCCTTGGCTCCTCCAACACTTCCATCGAAAAGTTATCTTCAGTAATCTGCAGGAACTTCCTGGACTATGTGTGCCGGGCCGTGCTGTCCCTCCAACAAATATCAGGGTGGCTGGAGCCCCACAGGAGAACCAGGGCCTGTGACCACAAGGCTGTTTCCAGCTGCCTCATCAACCTCCTCCTCCTCCTGATCTGGGGGCCGGTCCCAAACACCCACAACAGTGTCACCGAATCAGCCCTTAATTCTCATCCTGAACTCTCAACTCATTCGTCTGTCCCTGGGCAGAGCTCAAGCAACTCCACCACCTCGCCTCTCTGTGTACTGTCCTCGAAAGTACACAGCCATCCATGACAACATCCCAGCCATGTGGGCTATCCCATCATATCTCAGCAATCACAATGAGATCCCTCCATGCCTCAGCAATTGCAATTTGTCATTAAGATTATCCATGCTGGGAGATTATCCATGCACTTTCTCAGGCACCGTGCCTGGCCTGTGAAATGTGGTGCCGCTGTACAGCTCCTCCGCAGCAAAGGCGGATGCGGCAGTGCCCATCTTCTGCTCGGACACAATTCCCTGTTAAAGCAAGCCAAGAAAATCCCACTATCCACCCACGTTCTGCGTGCATGGCAGTCTGCAAGCACTGGTGTGAGGAACTGGGCAATTTCAGCACCTGGAGCCACTTCCAGAGTTTTAGTTATCTCTCACTCAATAGGAAAAAAAATCTCTAACCCTTTTCTCCTGTCAGGGAATTCCCTTGTTCTAAAAAAAGGTTTTCTCCAGGTCTGCAGCTCAGATTTCTGTAACAACTAGTGTTTGGAAGCAATGAGACCAATACTTTAAAAATTAACAACTAGTCAATATATTAATGTTGGATTAATTCATTTGCGGTAGGAATTTAAGTTACAGGAATAACTAAGGAATCTTTAACTAAATAGATACCAATACTGTAATTAAAAATGAGACAATTTTGAAAGAACTGCAGGAATGTCATAGCCAGTTGCACAAACAAGCAGATTTTGTGGGCCAGAGGACATGTTCAGTGGAAGGTTCCCGTTCTTTACTTTGCTTCCAGCTCCCTTTCCCTGTTTCTCCAACCCAGTCCTTTTTGTAACATCAGCAGGTTAACAACCTTCTCATATTTCCATTAATCCTTAATTTTGGGGCAACTTTATTCATGGTAGTGGCTATGCTTGATTCACAGTGTTCCAAAGAAGACCATAATGAACTCTGAAAGAAGGGTTAATCTGAAGGTATTCCTACTCCACACTTTTGTGCTTGCTGCTGGCTCAGACCTATCAAGTATTCTATCAAGTAATTTTTAAGGTTTTTCTGTCAACCTCCATTTTGTTAAAAGCCACTCAGATGCTGCGTACAAACTCCAAACTTTGTCTCCTACAAAGATGTAAGAGAGGTTTTGCCTGACTATGAAATCTAGCTGCACCTTTCTGTGCTTGTATATCAAGGTAAACACACATTTCAATTACCTTACACCTCTGGATTTTTAGTGTCCCTCTCCAAAGGCATCCAATCTCCCATGATCAATGAAGGATTTTTGCTGACTGCTGTCTAACCTCTCGTAGCACAGTGCTAGACTTCAGGACTGTGGGTAAAGCACAATCTGTGGAGTCATCTTGCTGTCAGGTGCTGCTACCCTGCAGAGAGCTGCAAACGGATATCTGCTGAATCACCCTGGCTCGATTTAAACACCCAGCCTCACATACAAGAGCTTGGAGAACCAAAACCGAGGGAAGGGATTGTGCCAGAGCTGCCAGACAGATGCACTTGACACTGGAGAGCAAGCTTAGGCTGAGATCTGTAACTGGCATTAAACTGTCTGTGTCTTCTGCCCTTGGGTGGGTATTAATGGAAACTGCTCTCACTGGGTGAGATGCCAGACATTCACAGCCTAATCTGAGATGTAAGACTTAGGCTGTCAATGACTTTTCCTGCAGGGGAGGAAGAAGTTTGATCATTGCTAAGCAGAGTCTTGGCACTAAATAGCTGATGTGCTTCTTAATTAATCTGTTCTGTCTCAAGGCATGTTAAGTACTATGCATGTGGTACATATAGAAATTGCCTTGTGAAATCACAGAGTGGAGTAAAATTCCTTCCCATATTTGTGTGGTAGAAGTTGTGTAATTAAAGAGGCAGCTAAAGTTGGTCCAACAACTACCACCAGCTGAAAATGCTTAAACTTACCTTCAACTTCTTTTTCTACATCTTAAGCTGTACGTGGCAGCGAATTGCTTATTTGCACACTTAAAATGCATCCTTGCCTTTGTGCAACAGGAGACAGCAAATAAAAATATTCGGATAAACAGGTCAAAGAGAATATCACAAATGTAATCAGCACTCATCAGTTTAAAGTCTTCAAAAAGATTGGTGGCATCAAGTTCACACTGAACAATTCACGGATTTTTCTACCAGTATCTGAACAAACTGAGTGATGGGAGGAATTTGTTCTCTTGAGTGGAGCAGTATTCACATTCAACGTTAATGGGAACATTCACATCAGAAAGGCTGAAAGGCACACTCCGAGCAAGAGACAAACAAAATTTGCTGCTGCCAAGTTTGGCCTTCAGCCAAGGGTACAATTAAAAACAGAAACACCACTCTTTTATCTTCCCTTGCCATCTCTGAATAAATTCTTTGATAGGTGGGAAATGAAAAGCTCCACGCTGTATGAGCAAGATGAGGTCTCTGTTCCAGAAAATTAAAATATTTTAAAATTCTAAGATTTTGCTATGAGGATTTTCATTTTCATAATGCTTAGAAAATCATATTTCAGATTGGCTTCCCTGAGAGTGTGCATGCATATATGACCTTAAAAAAAATAAACAAAACCAACAAAAAATTGAAATACTGTGTAGTCTGTCGTCTCCCTTTTTCTGGCTGAGTGAGACAGATGACTAAGACACTGCAGACCATTGCTGTTGCATTCCCTTCTCCTGCTTGCCAGGTCTCCCTCACAAAGCAAGTGCAGTGGAATTCACTTAAGTGCCACCTTGAGGGATTGCCAGGGAATAGGTGTTGTCTGTGCAAGTCAGTAATCCCACAGATCAATTGGCACACCCACACTGAAAAAGTCATCTTAAGCAGTGTGCATCCAAGCCTGCCTGCAGCATTCTTTGTTTGCTACCAAGTTTTCCTTCACCAGGATTTTACGCATACTGAATTTAAAAAAATACCGAGGGAGGGAGGGAGGGAGGAAGCAGTGTGTGCATGTGGGAAGCATACAGAAAGACTGGAAAATAACCTTTGGAAAATGTGAGTCTGAAATGCTCCCAAGATCCGTGCAAGGAGAGTTGTCCCAGAAACAAAATGAAACATTTAGGAAGGAAAAAGGGCATTAAAAAAATTTCTTTTATATTGATATAGTAGGTAAGTAATGGAATTGGGTTAGGTTCTACTAAAAACATAGCAGGAAGAGAAAAAAACATGTGGGGGCAAAAGGCAGGATGTTATCATGGAGATGCCATAAACTACAGTCCAGGACAGCAATGGATCAACAGCATCTTCTCCATAGTTAAATACTAACTCGCCTTAAGTAGGTGCTAACTCAGATCACCAAGAAGAATTTCTGTACGCAAATTCCTGTCACTATTTGACATTAAGTAGCAACTTCAGAAGCAGCATACGCATGTCCCATCCTTTCAAAGATACCCTGAGTGCACATGCCTCTTCAGGGAGCATGCTGGGAAGAAAACGATGAGCTGATAATGCTGAAGGGAGTTAGGATCTAAAATGCTGCAAAAAATGTAATTGAACCTTTTCTGTTCCCAGACCAAAAGATTGAGAAGCTGCCCTCATGGCTGTGGCTGGCTGCTTAAAGTATCATTGTGCAGTTTAAACATGCATTTATACAACTGATTAGAAATTAGCAGAATAATCAAATATTGAATGCAAAATTAATTGAATTAGTAATAGCAAGCTAAAGGAAAAGCTCTGTAAACCACATTTCAAAAAGACGATTGTGGGATAAAGAGAAGCTCAATATTCTCCCCCACTGCACAAAGTTCACATACAAATTGTACTTCACAACAGATTTTATTTTCTGCACGCAAGATGCATGTGCTTTACTGACCTTAACATTATGTATGTTTTCAAAGGCAAATACAGGCAAATTAGAAAAAAAAAACCCTACTAGACCTGTTACTCCAAATAATGGGTTCATTCTTCAGAAGGAGGAATATAAATATAAAAATATGAAGGAAAAGCAAAGATGTTTTAACTCTTAATTAAGGCAAGGAACATAGCCTGATGATTGTAGCAGGAACCTAAGAGCTGAGAGAACAGAGGTGTCATTTCTGCAAGTCACCTTGAGAATACTCAATGAATATCATTCTGCAAATCAGACACTTGGCTGTTCTGGGCAGCTGCAAAGTAGGTGAGATATTTTTTAGGATTTCATGAACTTTAGTGCATTTAGTAGCTTCTGCCAGTGAAATGCATTGTTAGGCAACAAAGAGCTCTCCCTGCAGATATAATATGACCATACTACATCAGAAAGGTTATTATCTCAGGGTTAAATCATCATGTTAAAAACATCAGTCTTGAATACAGGGCAATGTCTAGCTGTATTCGCTAACTGCAAACCAATCCACAAACTGTAAGCCAGCTGGAAACCCTCTGTGAATTCCCCATGGCTCTGAACTGGTAATTAGGTACGAAGTACTTTGGGTAATCAGGTACTTTGGCAGGGCTCCTGTTTCCTTGAAGGGATAGCTCCAAGAATACACCACCTCTGCCATCAGCCCTTCATGTCTTTCCCACCTGTTTGTTCAATGCAAGTGCATTTGCCTTGTACTCACCCACTTGACTGCAACTGCAGGTTGATGATCTGTTCCCTTTTTCAACAAAGGGACTGTTAACTTCTACTATGCAAAGTGTTCTGGGTATACTTACAAGAGTTTTTAATAACAGCAGCTAGAATAAGTATCATAGTGGAACTACCCACTTTTCCTGCTTATGTAAAGATACTAAAGTCATCTGGAAAATACTGTTCTTACTGTGGGGCAAATTACTCAGCTGCCATTTAGCAGTAAATTTTTCTGACTGTAACACTGGGTCTTAGATAGAGATCAGTTTGCAGGACAAATTAACCAAAGCCTGGACAGCTAGAATGAACAGGAATCCTTATGTGGATTTGCTGGCTGAGCAGCACCTTCACAAACAGAACTGGCAACCACTGTTGCTACTGTTGAGAAGAAACTTCTTACAGGTTGGCTTTTTTTAATGATGGATTTTTATTGCATTTCCAGATGACATTATTAACCCACGTAAACAGGAATTTTGCTTTGCACATAATAGAAAGTGTAAACAGAAATTTTGAGCATCAGTGTATGCTCACTTCTTCAATGGGAACCCAGCACTCGCCTTCTAAATAAAAAGTCCTGTTGTTTTCAATTTGCACTTCCATTCTGAACCATTTGTAGATACTCCTTGTGTAGCTTTTCTTGGGTTTCATAAAGTTTCTTTAGCTTCTTAATTTGTCCTTTGCTAAGTTCTTTGCCTTCTGTATCATGGGTGGGAAATCCCTGAAATATTAAAAAAGAAAGAGTATTTAAGATAAATTCTTGTACTGCTTTTGCTCTTTATGGAACCATGTTTTAATAAGATAGGGAGATAATGTCATAATGACAGGCTGTCAGGAAGGGGTGTATCTTGGCTAATTTTAGTCACCTAGAAGTTTGACAGCTAACTTTGACTATTTCTGTGTGTCCCCTTCTTAGTTAAAGAAGGGGCATAAGGGTGTATTTATCTTCTGTCCTGTGCAATGTAAGGGAAGCTTAGACCACTAACTTCTAGATGGTTTTAGTTAAGAGAATAATGACTAATTCCTGAACAGATGGTTAAAATAATCTTTTAATCATACCAGCAGATTGAATTGAAGGCTTAAAGCAAAAGCAGTAAGAGATTTATGTTCTTCATGGAGAAAGTATGATCAGCATTTTTATGGACATTCTCCTTGGCTTGCAGGGGTATTTTCCAGTATTTATACTCTCCATTCTGATTTGCCCCCAGGGCCTGAATTTGTGCAGGCAAAGGGGAGGGGCAGAAGCAGGATCAATGCCCCAAATCAAGTACTGAAGAAACAGTGCTTTATGTTTTCCAAGTAATACTTTTATCCTCAAGAGGAGCAATCAAGAGCCAAGTTATGCATACAGACCTCTCCAAAAAACATAAGTTCTGGCAGAGTTGGGGAGTTTGTACTTGCAAATGAATACCCTGCCTTGCACCAGAGTAATAAATCTGTCAATGAACATCATACACGTTCCTACCCACAATATATATTTTGCTTTGCAATAAGAGGAGCCAAAGGAAATGTACAATGAATGTACAAAGGAATGTAGAAGGAAAACACCCTTGAAACGATGGCTAACAGAGACCTTGCTTCCTTGCAAAATTCATATATCATCTTTTCTTTCTCTCCTTCCTTCCTCTTGCCACATTAATAGCACTGCCCTGGAGGTTTGGAACAACATTGCTATAAACATATGCAAATAAGTATGTTCAACTGGGGAAGGAAAACCACACCCTATATGAAGAAAAGTCTCTTACATTTTCATCAAACATGGAATATTTGTCAACTTCCAATTTAAACATTTCATGTGGTGGAATCTTCATTTTTTCCAGTTTTGCTGCCTGTAATATAAAACATGCATTAATATCACAGTTAATTACTGACAACCTGTCACATATGCAAAAGGAGAAGTAGATTATCCTTTCAAAATCAAAGAGCATTTAATTCATAATTGTTTATTATGTGAAAAGAAACTTGGAGTGAGGTGTTCCTCACTAGGAAGGAAGTTCCTCACTTCTTCTACTGAAGACTCAGTACATCTTAGCTGTGCTTGTCTGGGGGAAAAATGGTTTAAACCTGTAGAGAACCACTTTATAAAACAGATACATTGCAGAAACTCAAAATAATTTGCTTATATACTCCAAAAACTACATCTGAGTCTTGCCAATTTGGTTCCTTAGTCAACACAAAGTGAATAGTTGCTATGAGTAAAGAATATTCAGCAATTAACTCACTGCAAAGGGAACCACCTTTATCAACCTTCCTGGTGAGAAGCAAAGGTTTCTATGCAGGTCACAGAAGAATCAGATGCAGTAATTGCACTGCAAATAAACTGTACTCTCCCTTATCTGTAAACAATCACATTTCAGAATCTTTTCCATGTAATTTTTGCCCAACACAAGGGAATCACCTTTTTGAAAAAATGAAAAAAGGTACTTGGAATTTGTGGATGATAAATGCTATTTATCTTGTTTTATCTCTGTACGTGGTGCTCTCTAAAAGTTTTCTTCCTCTTTTAACACAGGATGTATTTCCTGTACTGTTAAAGTCATCAGCATGGCAAACAATATTTTCTGTTATGAGTTTACCTCCTCTGTCTGCCTACTCCCCATCCAAAGCCCAAAACCTTTGAGCTGCCTGAATTCCAACCACAGAGATAAAACATTTCACTGCTCAATCATAAGGAACAAGGGATTTCTTACAGAGAAAAAGAAAAAAAAAGGAGAAAAAGAAACCCTGTCATATATATCTATGATACTAGAAAGGGAATAAAATAATAAATGACACAAGCAAAATCTTCTCTAATAGTAACAAGAATGTAAGATACTACTTTATCAATTAAGGAAGTAATACTGTTTATAGACTGAAATTAAGTGCTACAAGTTCTTCTGTAATAAGCTTTTGCGGGCTTTAGTTGTGTTTTCAAAAATGGCTTCTCTATAAGAATTGAAAGTCCAAATCTGAACTGCAAGCCAAAGTCATTCTGAGCAGGAAATTGTACACAAAAAAAAGAAATGGAGGCCTGGTTAAGGCTGGGCAGAGAGCCTGTGTTCTAATGTGTTCTTTCCTGCACGTGACTATTGCTACCTACCCCTTTCCTTCAAAATGAGGCTACTTACTTCCTGCTGTTGTTTTTTCCTTGCTGCTTCTTCTTTCTTCCTTTTTTTCTCTTCTTCTATCTGTGAGAGGCAGTGTTAGTGAGTAAAAGGTAATGCACTATTAAGTTTGGTTGTTTTCTACAGACCTGAGCCAGCTCCCCTGGATATCTAATTACAGACAGAACTGGCAGCATGACCTGCAGCAAACCCACCATGCCTTGTAATTAGGATTGTCTGATACTTCCCACTGTATGACTTTGATTTCATTTGCTTTTATTCACAGTTAAACCAGTTTTAAGTGTTCAGAATGCATTTTGCATGCAAAGTGGATACCTATAAAAGAATACCTAAAAGAAACTGTCCTGTCATTTTAGGGGGAAAAATGTTTTGCAAATGACTTTTAAAAAAATACTGTATTTCAGTGATATTTTAAGTTCTTGCCTCAAACTGTGAAGACATCACACTTTCTCAAGCAGCAGTTGTATCACTTGATGTTCCTAGGGAAACAACTATCCAAATTTAGCCAACTTGCTAAAAATCCCATTTTGCACTTGCCCGGGAGAGACCTGTCAGTACTCCAAGGGTTCTGCCAGTGCTGAACATAACAGTTTCCAGGGAAAAAGCACTCTGGCTGCAGGTCCTACCCAGCAGCTATAAATAAACTGCCTTCAAATGTCATTCTGATGAAAACATCTGGAGTTGGCTAAAACGACTTTTTACTTCTCCCTTTTCTAAGAAAGATCACCATGGAATGAGAAATGTTGGAAAGTCTTCCAAATATTTCTAGTCATGATAGAATTTTACTATTTGGTAAAACTGAAGACAGACATATGAAGTGTTACTCTTAAATATCACGAAGTCAAACATTAATGCTAGGAAGTGCCAAA
The DNA here is from genome assembly GCA_014706295.1 of Lycocorax pyrrhopterus obiensis. Taxonomy (NCBI): domain Eukaryota; kingdom Metazoa; phylum Chordata; class Aves; order Passeriformes; family Paradisaeidae; genus Lycocorax; species Lycocorax pyrrhopterus. The sequence goes on along the minus strand of JACSVZ010000007.1, from coordinate 13,099,528 downwards.
GGCAGGGTTTCTGTACAGACCTTGGACATGTGAATTAGAATTCACAAGCTTTCTATAGTAACGTGAATTCTTGTCCCCATATCCTGAATATCTCACTAAACGATACTATATTAATTAAGATTTAGCCAGTACCATTTTTTCCCCACATATCAGATGAATACAGACTAGTTCTATGGAAAACATTGACTTCATTTGTACAAACAAAAGAAGTCTGAATTAGCTTTTCATTGGAATTGTTCTTCCAGAGAGAGAAGACAGTTTCAATGCAATACTTAACGTCCCTTAATTATATGCAGATCTTAAAAAGCAAACATATAAAAAATCTTAGAGGTATTCACTAGGTCCCATACAAAGTTTTCAAGAAGCTGTTTCAAAAAATTCTTTTTTTTCAACACACTTAAATTTTTGTAACAATTCTCTTATGCCATTTTCCTTGTTCCTAGTCTGCTATAATTTTTCTTATGTATTATCAAAGAAACGTAAAATTATCCATAGCTAACACATTACTCTTAATTTTAAAAATATAGGATGCTTAAAATAATAACCTTTTTCTTTTCTTCTCTTTCTTTCAATAATGTGTCCTTATCCACTAATTTAACCACGGTTGGAAGTCCTAAAGAAAGCAAAAAGAGATGGATTCGTTTCTTGATTAGTCAAAGGTAAATGTATTCACCCTGTGATAACTGTTTGCTTTTTGCATGCTGAATGCAACTACAACTCAGTGACTACTCAAAAGTGACTAAGTTAGGTGCCATACAAAAAGATAAAAAATATTGCAGTGCATGTTTCTTTATTCTGTACATGCATTCCAATATCCAGTTTTATATTATATATTCATGCATATATATACCATTATATATGGTATATATTATGTGCCATTATATACAGTATATATGAAATATATATATGGTGCACATATGATATGCTATAGCTTTGCAGTCCGTGAGTTTATTGAATTATTCCAGATTAGTTTTGACAGTTTGTTTTCCCACTTCTTACGAAAACAGCAGGATTATAAAAACAGCTGCTGCAAAGTTTCAAGACATAACTGAGTACCTTCATGATCTTCAAGTCGAACTCCAAGTTCAGGCAGGATGTCATCCCGAAGAGCATCACTCAACTGCAGCACTTCAGTGACTACAGAGCATGAAATATACTTTTAGGGAAGTCAGATGTGGCCGAAGTACAATTTTATCCAGCTACATAGTTACTTAAGTGCAATTAAGAAATTGCCACCCTCTCACACAGAAAGAGAAAGGTCTTTAGTTTTTAAGTGATAAGTAAGTCCTGCCTTATTTCAGCTACACAGAGAAGCAGCATGTTCCTTTGCAGAGACTTAAAAATCATAAACTTCTAAGATACCCTCACTGTTCCTGAAGGGGAACAGAAAGAAAATCCAAGGCAATTCAGAAATAATGCAACAGTTCTTCCAGGGTATGGTGGAAGGGTACATGACACAGGAAGATACGAATGGTTGCTGTAGGATGTGCAATAAGAAAGGTTAAAAACCTAATCTTAGAAAAATCACAAATTAACATATCCTGTGCTAAATCTAACAGTGCCCTTTGAAGGACTATGATTTTGTTGATTTGATAACTACACAGACATTTGTCAGAGGAACTGTAATCCCAACATCCTCCTTTTATTTCAAGCAATCTAGTTGCAGCAGAATGGAGAATTTTGGTTTGCCTTTCTGCATGGTGATCAGAACATCATGGCTAATATTTTTTTCCCTTGCAAACTTATCAAAGAACCTTTGATGACAGCAAATGGTTAAGAACTTAAGATTTAGCTGAAATATATGCTATCAGCTCTTAAGGGGAAAACAAATCTTCATGCAGGTAATTTTTTGGATGAGAAATTGTATCACCTGAGAAGCAGCAGAACAGTTAAGAGGAACTAAATGCATCAAGGAGACCCAGTATGTTGCTGTTGTGAATTCAGTGGCATTTTTTATAGGCAGTCTGATATGTAAGGAACACTTACCAAGTGTGACAAGACAGATACTTGGGTTAGATGTGCTTATAATAAACAAGTGTTCTCCCTTTCAGCAATTCTTAGCTAGTTAAACCTAAGAAGTACTCAGGGTCTCAAAGGTATTATTTCAGGCAGTGGAAGCTTCCATCCAGGCAGTTTTCTACACACTGCACATTCTGGTAGATACAAGTACCATCCCTGAGCCTTCATCTCTTCCACAATTCTCAGAGCGCTGCAAGTGAACAGAGCACTGACTATCCTAAAAGCGTAAAAAGGAACATCCTGTTTCAGTGCATGGTTGTGTTCTGTGGCTCTCTCTTTGCATAGGAAACCACTGCAGTGTACAGAACCTCTTTTGTCTGCCATAAACAGAGTTGTTGTTTCTCCTGATCCAGAGCAGTTACACACAGTGAACGACAGTCATGTTTGATGCAACTCTAAATAAGCCATTAAGATAAACCAGGGGTAAGAACACCTCACTGGCTGTTGACACTAAAAGGTGTTGGCTCTAACCTAGGCAAAGGAATTACACATATTGTATCAAGACTGTATCAGAAACACCTACTGCTTATTCACTAAAACAGCATCTGCACAGTTACAGATGTTTATTTATCTAAAATCATGAATAATTGAAAGTTGAAGAAGAAGAAATCCACCAAGGAGAAATGTATAATGAAACATATTATTTATGAGAGGACACATCCTCTGATCAATCCTGTCATCCAAAGGAGTCAGCACGGCGCTTCTAAAGGCTGAAATGTGCCTGTTCTTTGCATATGGTACCTCCAGAACAAAGATGTTTAGGATTGGATAGGGGGTTGTTTGTGGGCTGCCTCAAGACACAAGGAGGCTCTCACTGAAGACAGTGACCAGGAAACCAGTGGGACAATGCCCGTGAACACCCCAGCAGATGGATACTCCTTGGGCCTGTGACTATTTCCCAGACCTCTCTTTGCATTTTCTGTGAATTTCAAGCCAAAGAGTATCAGTTGTGAAACAGATGTTGAGATGTTGTGAATGGGAACACTGTGATGGGGAGGAAAAAGAGAGCTTGAGAAGCATCTGGAGAACACTGAATGTAAAGACTGGCAGCAAAAGACAAGAGCAGGCAATGCTACAATGAGAGAGTTTGTCCCGATTCTGGTCAGCTAATGACATATTTGGAAGAGGGCAGAAAGTGCAGAGGGCACTGTATCCTAGAAGCAGCTTAGAACAAGATGCCACCAGCACCACTGGCAGGAAATGAAAATGCAGGCAGAGTTCAGACACGGACACCTTTACCATGGGGTAGTCAATTTAAGCAGGTGTCCTGAGGCTGGTAACCAAAAACTGAAGGACTTGCTCTTGTTTAAACATCTGAATAACAATTTGTTGCTAATAAGAATTCTTCCCAAGCATTGGGAGCTACACTGGGCCACAGATCTGCTCCACTGTGCATCCTTGCAGAGACAAGTATACGGGAGTCTTTAGTTGGTCAGCTACCCAAGTAAAATGCCAGGATGTGCAAGACAGAGATGCTCTGACCAACCAGTCATCAACACATTTGGCAGAGGTTTTCTGCATTTCTTTCCCCTGTGCAGCCAGCACACTGTTTTGCTTTGTCTGTTTACCATCATTGCTAGGTAGGTTCATAAATTAAGACTCAGCTGCAAATGATCAGTGCAGGTGTCCAGCTTGAATAGTAATAACCTTATAAAACAGAGAATTTATTTTACTAATGTGTTTGAATGCTACCCATTCTGGATGATGGTAACATTTTTGCAGAGTATATATATTTTGATTCTTACTAAAAACCATAGCTTTAAAAATGGCTATTCTGTGAAATGTTTTGTAGGTACATTTTCAAAGTACATGTATATGGATGGGGACAGTTGCAATACTCTGCAGGTTTTACAGAGCCACATACTTTTTATTTAACCTCTGAGAATACTTAAAGCAATACAGATTATTTTAACTAATATTTAACACAATCCTGCCAGCAACAGGCTATGATGGGGAAACTCCCTTTGCCTAGAGCCATGCAGAGGCAATATCCCCAGCCACTAATCAAAACAACTTTTACAGTAATTTAATGCTTCCTCCAAGCAAGAATTTAATGGGTAAAGGGAAAATAATCTGTAGCATGTCAGTGCAGGTCCTGCCAACCACCACTTAGCTTCCATATATCAAATAGTTTAAAAGAAACATGCCTCCCTGGTCAAATTGCAGAGTGCTCTGTGCCCCAACCAAGCAGCAACTAGATCCAGTTTGATTCTTACTGTCCAGTGTATTTCAGGCAAAAAATCACTGCTTTCCAAGCAGGAAATTCAAGTGCCAGTAAGCAGTCTAGAGCCAAGTGTGTTCTAAAAACGATCTACAAGAAGCTCCATGATATTTAAACTTTACCACTGCTAAAAGCAAGGATCAATTTAGCTCAACCATCAGAAAGCAAGGAAAAAAGAAGCTTCATATAAAACAAGTATTTATGTTAAATACCAAAAGACTAAAGCTCACATTTCTGGCTGAGGATATACACACGAACCTCTTGAATTAATTCAAGTTACAGAAAATATTTACTATTGGAACTAATAAGCCTATTTCTCAGCATCAAATAGGCCTATAAGAGTCTGACAATAATGCAGAGTAGTCACATTAGCAAATACAGTTTTGTGCTTTTAATGTAAACTTATTAGCTTCAGAAGGACTCCAAACAGCAGCAGAATGAGAGTCCAGAGTCTTTTCCAGCTGAATAGGTTACCAGACACTAAAAGTAATTTTATGTTTCTATGTAATATATGGGTTACTTATATGTAAAAAAATTAAAAATGCCCTGTTTTGCCTTCAAGTACAAATCCCAGTGTCAAAGTTTTAAGAAAATAAGAATCAAATACATATTGAAGACATGCAAAATTCCACAGGGAACAGCAAAAAACAGTAGAGCTCCTCCATTAGGAAATACCAGTAAAATCAAAGAAAGCTTAATGGAACAACCTTTTTAACACACTATAGTTCTGCTGCCAACACACACAGCATGATCAAAGCTTTACAGAGGGATTAAAAAAAGCACCTGAAACAACTTCTAGCAAACTCCGAGATAAATTCTCCAAAGAGAGCACTCCAATTACCATCAGGGGAGCTACAATTCCAACTATGCTAACAAATAATAGTGAACATCTTGGGCTGTTTAAATGCAGACACTATTATTGTGTAGCAATCTACACTTTTAAGAGAATGCAAACTCCCAGGGGAAGAGATCATGGGTACTTTCATACCTAGAAAGCAGGGAGTGCCCTAACCTAGAAAAACAGCAGCTACATCTTGTCATTCCAGAACTTTTAGATTCTTTAGGAAATGAAAATTAGTTTAGTAGCCTGTAAAAGATTCCCAAATTAGAGAGGCAGCAGAGATCCAAAAATTCAAATTCAAAGATGCCTTACTTTTATTGTCTAAGCAAGGGGAGACTCTATCAGCTGTCTCACACCCACACCTCCATCCTCTCCCTCAGTTTGGTTCCTATGACCTACAAGCCTCACGTGCAACAGTACAGGAAAAAGTGAACTCTCACCTTTCTTCTCTCTGGCGATTTGTCGCACTCCTTCTCTGAACTCAGAAAGAACTTGGAGGTATGGCATCACTGTAGACTCAATCTGCAGGATCATTATTTCCACAGTTAGCTAATCATCATTTAGATATAAAACATGTCCCTACCCACTTCATATTTATGTGCTGCTGGATGGAACTTGACCCTCAGGGCAGATCTGTATCAATAAAAATTTTCATTGCTCTATTGATGTCAAAGGATAGACGATAATTTGCATTAGCTGTCAATTTTCCTTTTGTGCAGATAAAATCAGCTTGTGATGTTCAGCCTCTCCCCATCCCTTTTTCACCTCTTTTCAGTTAGATCCATAGGGTTATGCTACAGTCCAGCTAACTAACTATAATGCAGTGGAGGGATAAAAACAGCACTCAGATGAATTTGCTCCTTCATGTACTGTGTTGTCTTAGGCCCAGCTCTTTATAATAATAACACCATTATACCATGATAATAATACCAGGTGAAACTGATGTTAGGACACACATCTGTTCCTGAGATTTCAGCTTATGCTAATTTCCTGTATTTCCAATACAGTGCAAATGTCTATAATCCTCACACAATTGCCTCTCCCACAAAAAGTGGGGAAAGATTATTGTTGAATTATTTCAGGTGTAAGTAAACACTGGTCATGAAATCTCAGAGGAAAAGTCCTGTGAGTCTGGTCTCAATGGCAGTGAATAGCAGCAGCAAGCAGTTAGGGAACAGCAGTGAACAGCTACAAAAACAACTACAGATCAGAACCATCTGCCAACACTTCTCTGGAATCCCAAGAGGAAAAGCCAGGCCCTCAGGGGAAAGCCTAAATTAAAAGTTTCATTACTTTGGAGGGTGAGGGAGAGAAAAAAAGTTGCAAACTTTTGTCTCCTCTACAATTTCCATGTCTTTCCTGTCTGTTAAATCTCCATGACAAATTTCTGTGCAATTAAGGGACAAGACAGTCTGTCATGCTCTAAAAGTGCCCCTATGAAAAGAACTGGGGAGGTCTGTTAAAACATTTTATAAATGTGAACACTGTGCAATCAGCTTTATAATCAGAACCAGTGCTGACAAGTTCGGCCCAAGGAAGAGACTCTGGAAAGTGAGGAACAGTCACATCTCCACTCCCTCTCTGCACTGAAACTACCTCTTCATGCAAATAAAGTGGTGTCAGGAAAGCAGGCACTGTCATTACTTTATCAGTCAGTTCAAGATGAAAGATTTTTATTTCCAGAATAACTAACTTGAGAGAAATGCTGAATTCATTTGGAAAATGGTATTATGGAACTGAGGTTTTCTGACTTCAAATCTCTTATATCCACTTTTCAAGTAAATTACTGACCCATGGTAATTAAGCTAATTGTTCTTTCAGAGCTTTTGAAGAGGATTATGCCTTTTTTGGAGATATTGACCCTATTGGTTCTTTCATCTCCAATTTAAACAAAGAAACAACTGGCCTGACCCACAGCCTTCTGTACTTAATGAGAAGTTTTTGAACCTTGGAAGTTCACCTCTTTTAATTTTTGCTAAGAAAAATAAGTATCTGCATGGAGGACTGAAAGACAATATAATATTTAATTAAACAGCCAAAACACTTGTGATATTATGCATTTTTATACTATAATGCATAACACCAGTAATGACCTGGGTGATAAAAACAAAAGCTTCTTCTGTGTAAGAGATGTTAGCACAAGATTCTTCTGACAACTGTGCTAACAGTGTTGCAAAATGTGGAATATGTAAAACTTCCTTCAGAAAGGATGTTCTGTAATGTTTGATCTTTGTATCCTTTCAAGCCTAACCAACAAGAAGGGAGATTTAATCCCTGAAACAGAGAGCAGCTAACAAGCAAGCTCTAAGTGATGCACAGGTATCAGAAAACCAAACTACTTGTTGGTAGAATTGCCTTGTTAAGGTTTAGGGCTGGACATGCTACAGTGATCTCAGACCTTAGGGGAGGTTAACAAAACTTGGGAAGAAGGATGGACCACTGACAGTGGACACAAAGAATGCCACAAAGAATTTATGGGCCAAAGGACGCGTGGCAGAACTCCCAAAATAACGGAAAAACTCATAAAGCCAACTCGGCAACTGTGCTGGAATCAGCTCCCACTGGGTAAAAGGTAATTCCAACCACCAGCTCAGGGACCACCAACACAAGAAACCCACTGATTCAAAAGAACAGAAAGACTGAGCATGCAGACTAATTAGCATGGGAAGCAAGAAAATTATTAACCAAGAGAGGACAGAATACTAATTAATAAGAGAATTATGTAACTTGTAGCCAATGAACACTAGTTCCTTTGTTTGCTAAAATGTGTAAGTAGTAAAAAGTTTTGATAGTTGGTGTGCTTGATTTGTGGAATACCATTGAGTACCCAGGCTTGCACAGCTCCGAAACAAATAATCCACGTCTCTCTTCAGCGTGTAAGCACTGGCTCGTTGCACATGGGTAACAACTCCAATTTTTGTGGACAACAACATGTGTTAGCACAGGATTTTTATTTTTTCTGCACAAAATTCTTCTCACTCACTTGGCAGTGTTATTTTCAAGGAGTGAAAGGACTTAGCTTCAAGCTATCACCAATCCTGTCATAAAGCATATCTATTGGAAACACTGCTTGAAGTGCTAAATACAAATTTAATTTTCATTTTCCCTAAAAAGATAAGTGTTAAAGTGCTTCCTTTCTTCTGAAATTCAAAATAATTCTGAGCTAAATTAAAAATCACTGTCGCTGGGCTTTGTAGGCAATACTGAACATCTTTCTTATTGTATCATTAATGGGAATTTCCACAGCACACTAATGTAAGGATTTGCATGGGCAATTATCAGATGAGTGTTCATTCCCATTCTTCAACCACAAGCAAGCTTGCCAATTCCTTTGATGAATAAAAAGTTTAGCTTTTTTGTTACACCAGAAATGTTTCATTTAGTCCTTCTAAGGAGGAACAGAAAGGTGAACGGTTACACCTTTAAATGCAGAAAAATACTTGAAAAACAGCATTGATGTGTCCACAAGAGATGTTTGGCACGAACAAAGCGTTGATGGCTTTCACATGGAGTTATTTCTCCTGCCTGAACCAGAAAACGTTCCAGTTATTCCAGAGCCCATCAGCACATTCATCAGGTGCCTCTCAGGTATTTCCAGAAAAATTCTGCATCACAGCACAACTGCTGGGTGACTAAAGCAAAACAGCCTTTGAAAGCCACATAAAAACTGTGGCTGCAAATGAGAGCAGAAGAAGAGATTGAAATGTGGATAAAACTCCAGCTGCCTCCAGGCTGGTTTTTGGTGTACCACAAAGAAGTTTAATCAGTATAATTATATTTTTGAAACTACTTAGCATACAAATACTTGTAATGAGTCTTTAGACTGCAGCATGTGCTGCCTGTAGTTCACATGTGGTTTATGAAACAGACTCATCATTCAGAAGACAAGATAATTCTTTTTCTGGTTGCTATACAATTTGTCTGTCATTAAATCAAACAAACCTATAAAAACCCCAACTCTTGTAAAAGAAAAATCCTGCTTCCTAAGCCAATTAATTACATCAGATTGAAAAGCTAAAAGCAAAAAGAATGTAATTCAGCTACATATCAATAATGTCAACACTTTAACCAAAGCTTTCAAAGGACAGAGTAATTTGTGTAGTGTATTTTGTCCTTCACTTACATTTATATTTTGACTATTCCCTCCAACAGGAAAACCAATTGCTTCATCACTTTCTATGGCACCAAAAATCTGGTCAAGTAAAAAGAAAAGAAAAGATTGTATAAATCAATTCACAGGTATGTGAAAGCTAAGTAAAATCACATATACTAGGCTTTTGAATAGCTCTCATTTGACCCAGAATTCACAACTCCAACAAGATGATGTTTTGAATTGGAATTGATACACCATACAAAGCATTGGCTTTCAGATTTATTTTTAAAGCAGTCAGATTTGTCATTCTGACTTCATATTTTTTCTACTATCTAATTCTCCTTGCATGTATCCTTAGGGGCTCTCCACTATTCAATGAAACATTAGCTGAAAACATAATGTAACACGGAGGACTCAAAATTGTTCCTGCGGCAGCACACGCTGCAGTTTGGGGTTGTTTTGGCTGGGGGATGTGTGGAAGATCTCTAGTCTGCCCCAAGATTTAAACAAAGACTGTACAGATCCCTCCATCCTTGAAAACACAAGTTATAACTGCACAGTGCAATAGCAGCATTACTCCTTGCTGTTACATACCTTTAGCATTTGAGTGAGATAGGAGCTGATGTTTTCTAAAAGAAGTCTGTTTGGCACCTGTCTGGAAGACTTCTTTGCAGCAATGTAGGAATTACTCTGGCTGACTAGCGAGCGCATTTCTTCTAAGACAGAGCGGGTGTCAATATTGTCACACAGTGCTTCATGAATTGCTGCCTTCTTCTCGTAAAAACTAAGAAGAAAAAGATTCTTTTTAACTACTCATGCCAAAAAACCTGCAACATACTCTGAAGAGTCTCTGTTAGAAGAGAAAGAGGACCTAAAAGTAAGATAATTTCTTGTTGGTCATAGTTTATATTTGAAGGAAAAACAGATGAACAAGAAAAAAGGCATTATTGTGATGCTGCTGTTTTGCTGCTATGGACAAAGACAAGCAGGATAATCTAATTGGCAACAATTATCCAAACAAATTACATCAAACACTTTTTCAGCAACTGGCCTTTTAATGCAAGTTTTTTTTTTTTTTAAAGCAGTATAAATTGCTTATTTAGTATCTTCTCATGCTTACTTTTTTTTTTTTTTTCCAGTATTGCTCTCCTATCCCTGTGTACCAGCCAAGTACTCTGCTTAGTATCTTTCCAGGAAGGAGCACCAATTAACTTAGCACAAAGTGAATTGTTATGAAGACAATACAAGTAGATAAAATGAATAAATTCATGCAAACCTTTGTCATGTTAGTGACATGTTAGTAGATATAATAAATAATACAGTATATTAGGTACCATTTCATCACACAAAGGCTTTATGGTTTCAAGCGATGTACTTCTTCCAAGAAAAAAGAAGTGGTAGAAGAAAGAAGACAGAACCAAATATCCACAAAGCATATCTTCTATTCCTCCCACTTCTTTATCCCTCCCTTTTGACCTCTCTATTTCTTACTATCTCCCCCCTTTTTAAAATAGGGGTTATCTCTACCAACCTCAAGTTGAAGATAAAATTTTCAGAGGGTATCACTACACAGAAACATCTGCACTTAGTCCTTCAACATTAACATTCGTGCCCACAATAGTGAACTGAACTAGGGAACAATTTTAATACTGTAATGTAAGATGCTTCTATTTTAAATTTCAGACAGAACAGAAGTCATATAGGAAGATGTTTGCATTACAAATAATAATGGTAGTTATAAAGGTGAAAAGACAGCAAAATTGATATCGCTGTTTCAACAACATATTTTCAAACACTGGCAGTCTTATCTGTTGTGGTTTTAGTCAGGTCATTTAACTTCTGCTTGTCTCAGATTGCTCACTACACTTTGAAATGTGCAAAATTCTGTTTTTCCAGTTGTAACCACCGGTAATTATTGGTCACTTCTCAGAGAGAAGACAAGATTTCAAGTAGTGAAGAAAATGACAGCTATCTAACAGAAAAGTTCTCTTTCCTTTCACAAACATGGCAATGAGGCATGCCACTGTACTTAACATAAACAAAAGGGAAATCAACAATTTCATCTATACTTCATAAAGCTGGCCCAAGATTAAACTGATTGCTTGTAAACAGTTGGGATGTTAAGTGGAAATTCTACAGACATAAATATCACTATACACATTGTAAGTGATTTTGTAAGGAAAAAAGAAATAAACATGGAGCTACACAAGGGCTATTCAGAGAGAAGCAGGAATGCTCCACTCACTTTTTGTTCAGCTCTGCTTCTTGGTTTTCCCATTTCTGAAACTGGCCTGTCACATCAGTGGGAGCTCGAAGAATATCCTTCACATTTAAAAAGAATTCCTGTAAAAGAAGAATAGAGCTAGAAATCAGTTTCAATTACACATAAACAATACTTACTACGAACAGGCATTATTTCTTAATGAGACTCCTAAACTTTATGGGTTCAATAACGTTTCAGCCAGGATCTATTGAAAGACTGTCAAGACAGTAAAACCCACACATTCCACACATTTTGCATAACTCCGTAAATCACAGTTGGACTGCAATTCATTTTTATCTCTTGCTCTGTTACTACATGACACCCTCCAATATTCTAACACCAAGCTGCTCTTTCAAAAAACCTTTTAAAAAAGTTTAGGCAACAGTTCTTATGGCAGATTTTAAAGTGAGTTGCTAGCAATGGAAGCTGAAGAATAAAACGGCTTTATAGCAAGCATCTGTTTTAAATGGGCATCCAACTCAGTAAAAAGTCATTTTAACCTAATCTGTGGCCCAAACAAAACATTTTACATAAAAAGGAGAATAGCTTCAGCTGGAGAGACCAAGATTAACAATCTCAAAATGCTGTACAGTGACCTTGTGGGAAATGTGAGTTTAAATTACGGCTCCAAACTAACCAGGGACAGGAACTGTGCCTGACCTCTCACACACCTGCAAGGCATAGAGGCAAATGCTCAATGTTTGTGGTGAGGAGACAAAGTGGGAACAATATTCCTTCTTCCCCTTTGGCTACATTTGTGTACAGTCTGACCTGGTAGAAAAGTTACAGAGTGTCTGTTGGACTGAGTTCTATGAGCAAGTTGAACTGAGAAACTGATCTTGTGTGTAAGTGCCAAGCTACTCAGAGATGTCAAAACTTGGAGAGAACACCGAGCTGCAGAGAAATGTAGCAGTCCACAGAATTTATAAGACTTGAGTGTTCAATGGTACCTAAATAAACACTGTGACATTCCACCTGATGAATTCAGAAGGCAAATCCAGCCTGGGAATATGGCCTACATATCCTTGGAGTTCTATTCCTTGAAACATATATGGCAACACAAAGTTTAGAGAGCTGGAGAAGGAATGGAAAACTTACTTACATTCATAAACTTCTCATACTGAATAGCTGACTCCATGGTATTATTTGAATAATCCAGTGTATCCTTCCAAGAGTGCATGAGGAAAGCCAGCCGTAACTGTCGTGCTAGTAGGAATTTCAAAATAAAGAAGGAAAGTTATCATAAGCTAAAGCATTTTCATGGACTCCAACACTACAGTGGCTCAGAACATAATCTTCAAAGTTCTTACTATCACTACATCTACCAAAAAAGCAAACCCACTATTATCCATATAGATAAATACCAACAAGGATCAAAAGAACAAGGAAGCTGTTCTAAAGTTATCAAAGAAAGATGCCTGAAGTTACCCTGAATAAAAAAATTATCACAGTCACCACTCAAAGTACATCAAAAGTATTCCCATTCCAAAATAATTTTTACCTGTATGTTTCTTCAGTGCATCTTTTATGGTAATGAAATTCTTCAAAGATTTGGACATTTTACAGCCAGCAATTGTTAAGTGACCAGTATGCAGAAAATACCGAACCCAGTGATCATTTTCAAAATATGCCTGCAGGAAAAAACCAAAACCCAAAGACTCAACACTGTTTACATCTATATCATGAAGCAGGAAAACTTAGAGAAAAAAATCCTGAAAACCAAAACTTGTGCTTACACAAAACACACATCAAGTTTTAAAAACTGAATTATGGATTTGTGCAAGCTGCAGTCAAAGCAAAGCATGTTGCTTTATCACTGCAGAAAGGTCAGTTCGTTCACCTCAGACTGTGCCAGTTCATTGTCATGGTGAGGAAATCGGAGATCAAAGCCTCCTCCATGAATGTCCATCGACTCTCCCAGAATGGATCCAGCCATCGCAGAACATTCAATGTGCCAACCTGGACGACCCTGTTAACAAGAAGGCATTACTTGGTTACTAGTAACTGTCCTCTTCTCCCTCTGTCTCATTCCCTCAGTCACACACCTGAGGAAATAGGATATGCTGTTACTACGAGAAAAAGATTCTCAGCCTCAGCTTCCCAAAAGGAAAGTGTTGCATTTAAAAACCAGCCTGGCAATATGTCTGTAATGTTGTGATTATCTTGCTTATTCCTCTTTTAAAAGCCACATTAATATTTTTGACCACAAGGGAAAAAAAGGAAACAGAATTTACTGCAGATAAAGCTTGTCAATAAACAGAGGACAAACGACCAGTAACAGCCATGGTGAGCCTGCATGCAAACTTCTTATCAAACTTCTTATCAAACAGACTGATACACATTCTAGATTATTAAATGAACATTAACCACAGAATCTTATGACTGAATACATAATCTCCACAATTTATACATTGTTAATATGACGTGAAGCAAAAAAACTTGTGTAACTGTGCTATTTAAGTAAGTGTAGAAAATTCAAATCCTGATTATGATGTCCTTACCTTTCCCCATGGAGAGTCCCATGAGGGCTCTCCTGGCTTGGAGGACTTCCACAAGGCAAAATCATTTGGAGAACGCTTCTCACTTAAGCGATCAGCTGAGATGCTCAGGTCACCTTTCAAAAGAGAAAATGTAAATGTAAACATTTTACACCAGCATTACTGATTTGCCTTGCTGTATCGCTCATAAAGAGAATCTAAAAAAAAACCCAAAAAACCCCAAAACAAACAAACCACAAAAAAAACCCCTTAACCCCAAAACACAAACCCCCAAATCACTGAACCCTCAAAAATCCTCATTATTAACTTTGATAATCCTTTGAGGTTTTGGTTAATGCTTGGTTGACAAGTATCTGACAAGTATCAGTTGCACTGCTTTCTACATTTTGACATGAGATTCATCTACATTCTCTCAGCAGGCACAACTCCAATATTGCAGTTACAGAAAAAGAAATACAGAAAGAAAAAACCCCATACTCAGAGACAAGTAAGACTGCAGATTCAATTCATTCCAAAGTTAGATGGATCTAAATTGAGACTATGATTGTCTTAATCTGCACACACAATCACAGTCTCATAGATCATACAGTATTTCTCCCCTTAATCTCCGTTGCTGCACAGAAGGGTTGGTACTTGTTCAATAGCTACGTTTACTGTTGTGTTACCATCAGAGATGTGTTATGCATTATTTGCTGTTAGCTCCTCATGATAATTTAGGTGGTACTTTTGTTGTAACATCTTTAAACACAAGGAATTCACCATTTCTGCACTACTGTCCAAGACTAAAAGTGGTCAACAATACTCCCTACAGCATAAAAATCCAAGACAAGACTGTCGAAGTTAAACTTCTCAATTAGTTCTGCTGTATAGGTTGAGATATTTGCAATCTCAATTGCTTAGAATATAGTACATTATGCACTTTAAATATAGATGTATTTTGCTTTTATTTACATTAATTGCAACTTTCAATGCTTAGCATTTCTGCTGCTTGTAACAGTCAAAATTACATTCTCTGTCAAAGGAACAAAAATCATCACAAATGAGTCAAAGGAGAGAAGCTGAACAAGCAATCACTTGGTATCTGCATACTCTTGGTTAGTCACACTAATCACTCACCATCAGTTCCTATTTGCAAAAGGACACAACTATTCAACAAAAGTGACTGGTTATGTGGTGGAAATTATATATTCATGTTCCACAAATAGGGTAGTTTAAGCTAGCACCTTTTATTTCACATAGAAGATTTCGGCTATAAGAGTTTGAATACAGGAAAAAACCCACACCCATTTAAAGCACCATCTCTCAGATACTGCTAAATTCACCTACTGAATGAGTGTCCTGATTTCACCTGGTATGAGTATTATATTAAAACCTTTTAATATTCTTTTTATAGACTTTCTGCATGATTTTCTAAAACTGTACAACTCTAGGAGCAGATAACTAATGAGTCTCATTTACTGAGCATTTTAAGTTAATCCTCTGCTATAGCTCAATTAAAAAAAAAAATCTATATTTGGATTTAGTTCAACACAGCGAGTTTACAAAGTTAAAAAACAGTTCTCAGCATGGAAGAATAACCCAAATATTTGCCATGAAATAACCCAGCCTGATGTGGAGAACTTTTGCCTGGCACGTGGAAGACCCAGGTTCAAGTCTTTGCTCTTACTCTGAGCCAGATGAAGGGGCAAATAACTGGGCTATGGCCAAATGACGGAGCTATTCACAATCCTGACCAAAAAAAACCCCACAAACAAACAAAGAACAACCCAAAACCATCCTATGATCAATAACATTTCTTGGTATTTTCCAATTTAAAACTTTCAGGAAAGTACTGGCTCAAGCTACAAAACTTTGGCGAAGAAATTGGTAAAGGAAGTGCAGCAGGTAAATCATTAAGCTCTGACTGGGACTGATCCAAACATCAGTGAAATCAATTGAAGAGACCAACACATCATCAGTTTCTTCAGCAACTTAAGCAAATCTTTACCTTCACCCTCTTGAAGAGCTTTCTGATCACCTACAGCTTCAGGCACCAACTTAGCATAGGAGTGTTTTTCACTGGCATCAAACTTCATAGTATCAAAGTATACAGATCCATTGGACACATACCTGAAAAGTTAAAGATCATTATTTAGCTAACTTTCTACCACAACTTAACTGAATTTTATCCCCAATATAACTGTCATAAGTTCTCTAGTAACTCCACTCACAGTATGGCACTGCTCAGTATTGTAAAGATGACTTTGGTGAGCCCAATTTTTAAGGCCTTACCATATGAAGACCTTGGACAAATCATTGGAAATTATAATAAAATTGATCGAAGAGAAAACAACAGCTATTGTTAAGCTTTTAAGAGGTGAGATACCAGGTAACGGTCACAAGAATTACCATTTTTTAAAATTTATGTTATTTACAACTGATTTCTAACTGTCACGTGTCAATGTTGGACAATTTTTGATGAAGACCAGGAATCAAACACAGTTCAAGCAGATGGGACTTCGACTTTATTTTAATGAACAAGGATTTCTCCCTATAGGACATCATAAGAAGCACATCAGGTGAGAAATAACAGCTCTTTTGCAAAGAAACCTGAAATGTCTTTATTTGATGAAAAACTGCTTCTAGCAAAGACTACTGTTGCATATGAAAACAGAGAAAACAGCTCACAGCTAAGTGCTGAAAGCAATCATTCTGGCACCCAGCAGCAAACTCACCCATAACCATTATCCACAATCTTCTTCACAAAATCCACAATTTCTGGCACATATTCACTAACCCGTGTTAAAACATCTGGAGGTAAAACCTAGAGATAAAAAGTAGAATTTATATATATATATATATATATATATATGCAAACATGCACTAAATATGTGTTATTTATTGGTTACGGATTTGCTTAAAAGCAAGTGATAATAAAATCTAACACTCTTATTCCAAGCTTTCTGCCCTGAAACAATGCGCTGTGGCCACTTTTTCCTCAGCTTTTAAGGGGATGGCAGCACTTCTGACAGAAGAGGCAATAAGTCCCTCTGATTTGCAGGTAAATAAATCAACCTTCACTGACCTGAACCACTGCCTGTGACACAGCATTTCATCTGTAACAGACAAATCTCTTCTAGATGGTTATCATCACAGAATTTCTTAGCGGCTGAAGCCTCTTAAGTATCCAGTCTAAATGCTGAGGTTGGCTGGGATCTCTTGTGCAGCCAACAGATTCCAGCTCAAATTTCTGGATCAGTCTATGATTTTTTGCCCATGTTACACCAAGGGGATGGCATGGAGAACACACATCAAACCTGATCACCAAGTAAGTGATGTGCAAAAACCACAACAGATTTAAGATTGCTGGGACGAAAACAGAGCAGGTGCTAATTTAACATCTACCTATTCAAATTAAAGGAAATAATTCATCAGTAAGGTTGAAATACGAGGTTCTTGAAAGCTTTTAAGGAGCTAAATTGTATTCTGGGTACTATAAGGCATAGCACATACGTTTTTAGAACAGAAAACAGTTCATTTACTTACGTTGAGTGCTTCCATATCTTTATGAAATTCCCCTTCCCAGAATTTGGGGAGCTTTGAGAATATGGAATTGTCAGTCACCTGACTGCCAAATTTTGTGTCCAACCAGTCAGACAGCAAATCTTTGGCTTCTTCCAACAGTGTCTGGAAAACAATAATGATAAGAGCAACTGATCAAAGACTTGCCCTGTTTAAATTCTGCAGGAAGATCTTAGTCTGAACAGAGAGAGGTTTGCTTAAGGAGTAAGACATTTGCAATGAGACACTTAGTTATGAGTACAGACTACTCCATGTTTCTGCCACATTTTCATCATACTGCCCTTCATAAATATAGATGAAACAACCAGAGCAAGGAAGATAAACTGATACGTGATATCTGTTTTGATGCTGATCACTTAAAAAGGCAGCTGGAACTTATGCTGTAAACATCAGATGGGACCTGCAGTTATATCACATCATCTGTTCCCCCACTGCTATTGGATAATCTAAGAGAAGCCTTATGCACATTGCTAAAAAGTGTCTGGAAAACTAATTTGAACATCAGCAAGGATAGCTTTTAGTCTTATATTAAAAGATTACAATTTCTTACCCTGGGATATAATGCAGAAGGTGTGATAGCTTAGAGTTTAGTTGGTTTTAAAATTCCATTAGGTTAGTATACACTCTTATAAAGGCACTTGATATTAGAATAGCTGGGCCTTTTAAAAAGACCCCATAATTTAGAGACAGAGTCTTCTCAAGAAGGGAGCACACACCCACGTATACCCCACAGTACTTACCACAAATAATCTGAAAGCAAGAGAAAATGAAAACGGAAATGGAAATCATTTACTAAAAGACACTACTTATACTGACTGACTTGGTTACTGGGACAGAACCAAAGCCCAATAAAGTCAACATGATTATTTGTCACTAAATGCAATTGTCTTTAATAAAAATAATCCTGAGCACAACTTTGTGGGAGGTATTTTCTTCTCTGATCAGAGACAGAAACACTTTTGTAGAAAACTGCCACCAGTATTGGAATGTTGGAAATGCAGGTTCAGTAACCTGTAAGGAAACTAATTCCTCAAGACAAAAAAGTCAAAGAGAAAGTCTAAGTACATGCAAGAGCAAAATCCTCATTGGAAAGGTAAAAACTGAGTAATTATCGCAGTGGGAGGAAAAAAAAAAGTAATTGCTAAAAACAGCATCCAAAAACTCCATAGTTGAATTGAAGAATCAAATTTCCTGTATTGAATGTGAAGTACTAAAACATTCTCAGCCCCACTCTTCCTCTTTTTATGAATGAAAGGTTCCATAATGTTTCAGGGAATTACTGCAAGCTACATATTATTTTTAGACCTCCTAACAATTAAAAGCCAAATATAAAACATAAAAAGGAGCTCAAACTTACCTCATGACATCTGTTGATCTCTTCAGCAGGGAGCTTTGCTTGCACAGCTTCTTGTAGAGGGTCAAAAGCAGACTTCACTGCATTTTGAATTCTTTCCAACATTTGCTTTTTATCTGGGTCTGTTGTTTCATTTAGTTTAACTGAAAAGGGCTACAATTAAAAATATAAAAATTAGAAATCCAGCTGCAGTACAGTAGCACTATGCTCCATACACAGAATATTATCTTAGCCACACAGTACCTTGCTAGTGATGGATAAGACATTATGCCATAGAAAAAGCTTTGCAATCAACTACTGAAACATGAAACACGCTCCTCGTCAGAAATAAAGGTGCAATCACAAGATTTTAGTTTGCATCCAAATTCATTTTTTCAGAAAGACTCCATAAATTACTACATCGTCATCATAATTACTGTTGTTTTCATTTTCTATGCAGCTGATCACCTTAATTACACAGTTGATTACCATGAATTTGAAAAGGACAAGCTTTAATGTGAAAGAGAGAGAGATTAAATGCAACATTTAGAGACTATGTCAGGCAAAGATAGTTGGGCAAAATTTCCGGGCCTCCTATTCCCAGGCCTGTATTCAATTCACTAAAATGATAATCTCTTTGTGATCTGTAGTTCTAAAAATTACCAGAGAATCACCTTCCCTCACCTTCAGTCCTGAATACACAATTTATTAAATCCTTAAAGCTTTCGAGCCTTTTCTTCCCAAGGTCATCAATGGTACAAAAGGAAAACCTCCCAAGCTTTAAAAGATTATGGATATACCACTGCTTAAAAACTCTTATAAAGGATTATTTTAAAAGTTTGAATTCTAACACACAAATATCCAAATGCTGTTTGAGCAATACACGGACTCACAAATAAGTGCTAAGATCACAGAAATCGGGAATGCCTTTTAAAGAATTTGTCAATTCTAAAACAATGTAAAAATCAAAGTGATGTGCAGTTCAAATAACATTTCTAATATGTGTGGTACCAAAACTAGAACAAGCAGAAAGTTTAAGGAGGTAGCAAAGTCTGAGGCATTTTTTAGATGCTTTCCTACATTATTGAATGAGAACCTAAAACACAAGCAGAGATTACCACACTCACCTCTGAGGCAGTTCTAACATCTTGAAGTAGCTGATCTGGTGTTGATTTGTTCTCTCTATATCGTTCAAAAAGGTAATTTTGTCTTGCTCTCTTGATGATCTACAAAACAGAAACATGAAAATATTTTTGTGAAGTGACACGTAGTTATACAAAGAGCAGATAAAATGTATTATGTACAAAAGGCATTTCAGAATCCCTATAAATTCAACAAGCTACAAGAATTATGTATAATAAGACAAATTAAACACACCATACACAGTTGATCAATTACCTCAACAGAGTCAATTATCTCAACAGGCAAAGAAAATAAATTATCTTTGTAAAATACTTAGTCTTCATTATTGGTGACAATATTCATTCATATATAACAGTACAGGTTTGCTACCATAAGAGTGCTACAAAACTGAGAAAATCAATACCTCTGTGTACAAAATGTACATCTCAGTTAATAAGTGTAAGATTTATCTTGGCTTATCAAGTGGCAATTACATGTGACTCTCTGACTTCCATTCTAAAAGTAGAGTATTTTAGATTGCAATTTAAAAAAACCCCTTACCTTATCATCAATATCTGTAATATTCATGCAATAGAAAACGTCATATTTAAAATAATCCCTCAAGATTCTTCTCAAGATATCAAATGAGATGTAGGACCTAAAACCAAAAAGACACACGGGTGTTTTTAGTGAACACCCGTATCTATTCTGTGCACAAACCATTTTAACCCCAGTCAATAACTATGAGGCAGTTTTACTTTGCCCCCATCTATTAGTTTTTAATCCCACAATGATAAAATACTATAACATGCTTTTAATCTTAAATTGCAAGCATTGAGTCAAAAGAGACCATTTTCTAGTAAAACAGTCATCTAAAAATACCCTTTACTAACTAATAATCTTTTGCTTCCACTAGGCACTGTTACCACCTGTATCAAAGTAAGGAATGCAGTACCTGGCATGTCCCATGTGAGAAGCATCATAAACTGTTGGACCACAGCAATACCACAAGACCTTTTTTCCATTCTGAGGCTGAAATATTTCCTTAATTGAAAGGGAAGGTACACTGGTCAGAAGAAATTAAAGACATGACCTTGGGCCAGTAACACCCCATTTGGAGATTAAAACATGAAAACATGGATTATAATTACAAAAAACAAATAGTTATTCCATTCCCAATTTCACCGTAAGTGAAGACCACCACTAGCTTTATCCTCTAAGAGAGAGAATTGGGTGTGGCTGCTTATGTTCTATGCATTCTTATTAAACAAAGTATCGGGTTACAATGATTTGGACTAGGCAGGGCACTATTCAAACTGTTTGTAAAAGTTTTCTTTTGCATTGAAAAAGGTTACACCCTACACCCTATAACAGTTCACAGATACTTGAATACTACATCCCATGATACATTAAGATTCTTAATATTTCCTCTCTTCCAAAGGACTTTCAAAAAAGACCACAAGAAGTTTACACTTTTTATATTACAACTATATAATTGGTGAGACTTTTTTTACACAGGCAACATCTGAATAAAGAAACTGTGATTTTATTCTGCTCACACTGCCTACACTTATGTGTATTACAGTTGAATGCCTGGCTATTTTGCATGACAACTTGAAACTGGGAACTGAATATTATGCAATATGCACAAAGAGACACACACTTGTAGTGCATGTGTACTTAGTGTGTATAGTATTACACTTGCCCAGCAAATGCACTTGACTGGCACAGAGTTTCTGGCCCCTGCTTGTTAACATTCCACAAAATACAACGCAGAGACCTGACTATTGACAGGGCAAACACTTCAGAAACAAGCATTTGATGACTGCTCTGTTTATGTTTCTAGGGAGATCTCCACTTTCATTTACTCACCTTACTGCGAGTCAGGCTGTTGTAGAGGCAGAGCCTAGAATGTTTTGTCCCTTCAGGGGGAGACCAGGGGGGCTGCACACGTTTGCCTTTACCTAGGAGAAAAAGTAGTTTAAAGAAAACCGAAAAGACACTTTCCACAAACAGATTTGCAATATAACATTTTCTCCTTATCACATCATTATTTCAGAAGAAAAAAAAACCACATCTAAATGGAGAAAGCAGCTTCAACCCTAGTAATCCAGCTACTCCTGTTAGAGCCTCCTACAAAGCCACCAAAACCAAAGTAAATTATTTCAATCTAGTCTATTTTCTACTCTCTAACTTGCCATTCCAATTAGCTTTTGATCCAAGTAGCAGTGAGGAAGAGGGTACAAAAGTAAGCATGCAATTCAGGCAAAGTATTACCAAGAGTTTTGAAATTCAGTGAATCATTAATGAAGTGTTAGGGCAGTCCTGGGCTTTCTGCAACGCCACTGATTTTACTGTGATGGCACATCACGGATCTCACTCAGAATTTTCAAAATATCTCCAGAGTCCAGAGGTGGTGTCTACAGCCAATATTGACAGAGTATGTGCACTCAGGGTGAGAGGGAGAGGAGACAGAAAGGCTTAGAAACATCATCAGATTTTTATCATGCATTTTTGCTACGTACACAAGGCATTTCTGAACACACTCCTCTACCACAAATATGCTCCACTTCAGCAAGAGGCTACATTTTGCCATTAAAGAGACTAGATAAAACCCAGGGCAATATTAGTGACAACATTCTTGCATTTGTTTTCTCCTAAATTTGTAAGAAGCAACATAGTTGTTAAACTCATGGGGTTTTTTCAAAGAGAAGTATGGGCATGTGATCTAAGAGTTGCAGTTTGCTGTGCACTGGGCTGCTTACAGCTGAAATGATGTTAAACCAATTATCACATTAACTAGGAATGAAAGCAAACCAGGAAGTTCAAAAATACAGCAAGTTTGCCAGCTTAATACACACAGCACTATCCTTAGGAATTCTCATGGTATGCATTTTAACTGCAATTAAAAACTATACAAACTATTCGTTTTGACAAAAAAATTGCCTTTCTGATCCTGTGTCTCAGGGTGCTCTTCATTAACTCTGTTTCTCTCAATATCTTTATATGCATATTTTGGCTGAAAACCTTCAAGTAACGTAAACATTCATGGTATAAAAAATTTAATCTCTTCATCTTGCTTTTTCGAGTAACTGCCTAAATAAGAAAAAAAGATATTAACTGTAGTACTCTGCCTCACAAAGGGACTGCATTTAATCTCCATGCTATGAATCCATGGAAATATGTGTCCATTCTAAACATTTCATTGCATGAAGTACTCCTGAACAGAACACCTCAAGTTCAAGAGCAGTCTCTCCATAACAGGTCATACGCCAAGGTATGGATTTGTTTACTCTTTGATTTACAAAGATTACTCTGGCATGCTTAATTGGGGCCAACGCTTCCCTCGGGGAAAGAAGCCTGTGTGGGTTAGTCTAATAAAAGATAAATCTGTAAAGCTTTCTTCAGTTACAACCACACAAACATAAGGAAAAACCCAGATACTGCACCCCATATTTCTCAGCTTCCAAGTTAGGTGTCACTTTTTATCCACTATACAGATGCCAAGGGCAAAGTAAGAGGCTGGTAAAATATTGGTTAGTCTGTTCAAATACACCTCTGCCAGCCTACAGCCTTTCCCCTGGTTGAACTGAAATTCATTTGCTCTAATCCACCATGGAGTTTTCTGGTACACCAAAAAGAAGAACAATGAAGCATGCAAGGTCTAAGAAGTATGGCAGATTAATGTGTTACTTTCATAGTGAACACTGCAGAACACCATTCCAGGACTCCTGAAACACAGGCACCAATCATGACGATATAGCCCTTCAGAAAGAGAGACTTAACAGTAAAGATTTCATGGTCAGGAAAATGGAAACCTTTTCTCTTACTGCTCCACCCTGATCCATGGAAATCTACAGACAATCTGTAGTTAGTGGATAAATCTGCTATCAGAGCCAGGGGTGCAGCTGAGATCCCTTCTCTGCTGGAAGGAAGTAATAACCAGCACAAACACACACAACACACACAGAACTTACAGCAGTCTGATTTTAACTGTTGGTCTGTTAGGAATTGAGAACACAAATGGTGAGAGGTTGTGAGAAGATGGCATTGGAGTAATATTAGTCAACAACCACCAGCAAGAATGACAGACATGCATTCATTTGTAGGTATTGCAAGCTCTATACAACAGCTCTGTGTTGTTATTATTCATTATTTCATGACTCCCTGAGCAAGGATCTCACTATAAAGCAATTAAATTAGACTAGCTCATTGGGAAATACCTCAGGAGAGTGATACAGCTCCCAAAAATGCCTGCCCATGCTTACACAATGACCTAGATTAACCAGTTAATACTTCCTCAAATCATCGGCACGCCTAAATTGTCAGGGTTAAAAAAGAACCTCACACATTCTTTGTGAAGTTCACTGTTAATAACAATCATAAGAGGAAGTATTCAGTTTACTTTATTGTGACTTTGTATATTATACAACAACTATTTAGTTAACGTTGCAAGGAAAAATATGGACTGAGCAAATCTTGGTATTTCCAGGAAAAAGCCCAAACCCACACTTTTTTTTACAAACCAGAAGAGAGCCAGCTTTTTAAAGAAAATACACATAACCAAATTCTGTACACTGAGGAATTTTAACATTAAAAAAAAAATTGGTAACAGCTTTTACATCCAAATAGGTCAGGATCTAGCAATTACACAATAACTGTATGCAAGAATAATGTTATGACTTTGAATACAAATTGATACTGTAAATTTTAAGGCGTGCAAGAGAGTATGAAAGGGAACTTCTAGGAATTCTCAGCAACAGAAACCAACACAATGTCAGCTAGTCTATAACCTGCCCGCCAGTTTCATATTACTCACTTGTTTGAAGTTTACAAGGCTCATTTTTTTCACTGCTGCCATCATAGATTGCTTCTATGTGTCTGTACCACCGGACAACATGGATATACCGGTCCACAGGTGGCCCCGAAAACTTTCTGAACACCTCCACATCTGCATGTGAAAATGTGAACCCCTGGATATAACTACGAGTGCTCAGGTACTCGTTCAGAGCCTTCACCCTGGCTTCCTCTTCACTAATGCCCAGAATAAAACTGTAGCTGGAAGCTGTAAAGAGAGGCACAGGACATTTGGTCAGCATTAAAAGAAGGAGATCCCATGACCAAAATATATCCTTAAATATACATCTCCCCCTGTAAATTAGCTCTGGCAACTGGTAAGAAATTTGAGAAAATTTTATTTAATACAAGCTACCAAATAACTATGTATTTCCTCTTAACAGGATTATGTTCATGCTGCCATAAGTTTTTGAAGACATCTTTCAAAGAGTAATAAGGACAAGAACACAGGTCTTTTTCATGAAGAAATATAATCTACTGAAATTGGAGAAAGCCCTTCACATAGAGCAAACCCAATCAGTCACTGTTTTCCATGCTGCTAAAACACTCATCCTGCTAATATTTAGCTATGATTCATTTTATACACCGTGGAAAGTCTGTGAATTTGTCTACTGAACTTGAGCATGTAGTTACATCTTTGCAGGGCTGTTGCCTGCATGCAGGCAGCCAGCATGATGCTCAATTCCTCCTACTTGCTCTAGAAACTCAAAACTTCAGCTGCTGCTGTATATTCCCATACTTCTCCCATACCCCTTTCTCTCCATGGGCACATGAATAATATTTAAAATTAGTAAGATCAACACAAATGAACAGAAAGAGTATCAGATCATGCTCCTCTCTCACAACTTTTTAATTCGATTATTTCTTTGGTATATAGGCAAAGCAGGTCCAGTTATGTCTCATCTTAACAAACACAGGGACACGGAAGAAGCATCAACAAGGCTCTGTGAGTTGGTGGGGATGCTCACAGTAAGAGCACGCCCTGTGCAAGCCAGTGGGTACAAAGCACTATGAGGTTATGGCACTGGGCTAGCAGTGGCATTAGGCAAAGCCAGCATTCACATTTTCCTACAGTGATTCAATGTTTGTAGCTCTGTTCATGTTCAAAGTACTGTAATAAACATGAAGGCAATATCCAGCTTAGGTAGTCAGCCAGCAAGGTAATTTAAGCCAAGGTCACAGTGCAGTAAAGTGAGACAGGCAGATGGAGAGCACCTGTCCCTGCTCCCAAACCCCAACAGAGACCAAAGCCAGAAGTGTCACTTCTCACACTTGGCATGAGTATCTCCTGCACGAGGAGTTCCCAAAGCATGGAGGTGCTCACAGAACACTGCTCTTGGAAAGGCAGGAATGAAAGGAGATGAGGGAGTGAAGGCTAGGAGAGGATGTGAGGGACTGCACAATTGAAAACGTTTTCCAAACATCATCAGTTAAAACTTTATGAGCCACTTTCTATATGGAAATCAATTATTAAAATATCCAACAGCAACTCAGGATGACAGGGAAGTGGCAGCTAGATATCAAGCATGTTTGTATTCAACTCTTTGGGGTATAAATGAGATAGAGTGGCACATCAGGAGAACTAATAAAAAAAGTCAATGATTCAAAAAAAAATTAAAAATCAAAGTTCACAAAAGATATTTAAATTTTATACACAAAAGCAAAGACAGATTCATGTAAAGT
Organism: Lycocorax pyrrhopterus obiensis; assembly: GCA_014706295.1. Classification (NCBI taxonomy): domain Eukaryota; kingdom Metazoa; phylum Chordata; class Aves; order Passeriformes; family Paradisaeidae; genus Lycocorax; species Lycocorax pyrrhopterus. The sequence goes on along the minus strand of JACSVZ010000007.1, from coordinate 13,073,037 downwards.
ATAAATCCTTCTCAAGGCCTATCCATGTAATTGCTCAGTACAAATAAGGAATACCAAGGAAATAATGGTTCATAACTTGACCTTATGGGCTTGCTTTACACAGCTGAATGGGATTCAGCTTCAGTTCACACAGTTCATTTTACTATAATCTTTTCAGGCTTCTAAATATTTACTGATGTTTATCATCACAGAACCTCACGTGTTTATACACACGAAATAGTTTGAAATAGTTATGTTCATTAACTGTGGAAACCTAAGACATAAGTCTTCCTTGAACATGAATTTTGTATACATGAATCATATGAGGGAGAAGGCAAAAAAAAAAAAAAGGTATTACAAGAATGATCTCGGCAGAAATGAAACTATATCTCAAAGAAAAGATCTTCTGCAAGGAAAAGCAACCCTCAATTTGCAGAGTATTATTATGGTCATTATGACCATTATTCACACATCAGGCTGCTAATGGGAAGCAAGTCAGTGTATCTGAAACAATGTAAGTGCTTTCCAACCACATCTGCAAACCAATCTAAAAGGGAAGTTGCCCAAACTTACACACAAATACAACAAATATGACAGCACTCATACAAGCTAATTTTGGCAAGGAGAGATGGCAAACACTGCCTGTGAATGCCAGTACCAGCTCAGCGCTGATAAGCTGAACAACCAAAAATTATTTGAGCAATCTTGGCACGGACATTAATACTTGAAATTGTAATGATTGGCAGGCTCACTGCCCCATTCCCAGTGCCCCACATGGGGACAGGCTCAGGCTGTGCTGAGCAAATGACTATGATAACACTGTCTTTTGAAAGGCAGTGCAACAGTGGACCACATTTTTTCAAGCAAAAGGAATCAGTGACAGTTATCTACATAAAAGTCTGTTCCAATTTAATTGATACCACGACTAAACGAAGAACAGTAAATCTACAGAGTCTGGTTTTCTGTGATTTCCATTCTGTATCCTCAGTTCCCCTCTGTCTTGAAATGCCTTCAATTTATTAAACACTCCCACTGAAATATTTCCTGGTACCTCCTAAGTGCTGCATCCCATCTTCCCATACACTTCAGTATCCCCATCTTCCTGTACAGCTCCATGGTCTGCAAGAGGCAGCTGCCCACTGTCAAATTAATTGATTAATTAATACCAGTCAATGGATTTAAAAATTATTGAGGGAGAAGTGCCAATGGATATATGTACATCTGACCTGTTTTCCCTGTTGCTTTAGGAAAACAGGCTAAGGAATTGCCCTTCTCTCTGACTGCAATTTTTTTCCACCCCCAAAACAGAAAAACTACAGTTGTTCCTATTCAATTGCGTTAGGAAGTGTCTCCTTGACAGCAGAAACATGGGAGTACTACAGAGCTGTTGCATAACACTGAATTTTAACTCATGTGAACAGAACGATCCATAGATACCGTATCACACAAGAGGAAACAAGCACTGAGCATGAGTATTGGAGAGGTACATCATAAAAAAACATAACCTTGGAAAATCAGAAGAATTAAAGTTAACAACATAACGTTAAAAAGTTGTTTCAAAAAAATTCCAATGTAGACATTAATTAATACAGTTCTCATACAATAACTGCTGGTGTACAATCTCTTTGGGTGATATAATTGTCATACATTCTTTCCATGCATGGAGTGCTTCAGAGACTACTAAAGGACACTGGGAACTTGTCTGAGAGACTGCAGCAACACAGACTCAAAGGCACAGGACTGCTTCTACATTTTATTTGCACATAAAATAACTTTTGAAGTTTAATCAAGACCCATAACCCCCACAATATCAAATTTCATGGAAAATTTTCACTTTTATTAACTTGAAAATGAAAACCTCTGTTCCTTGAAGGTGTTGACAGCAAAGTAAGCACAGAAAAGCCATAAAGTAGGCAGTAAGCTAGCTGACAGAAAACCAGGGAGTTACTTTGCTTCAGGGAAAAATTATGTTTCCTGGGCTTCCCTGAACCTGCTAACCTTGTTAGTCATAATTAGATGACAATGTAAATGTTCTGGGAATTCTGCAGAGGTGTTCTCCAAAAAGAAATCTTACCCATTTCTGAACATTTTGGAACATAATTTCTCTTCCAACTTGGCTTTCACAAATTTAAGGCAACCCAGAAAACACAAATGTAACATTATTAATACAGCCCCAAGCTGGCCATTTATCATCCTGGACGGCCACTCTGGTACCTTTGAAAGGAATTCCAACTATCTGCTCAGCCAAGATGAATTTCCCTTTTCCATAAACACATCACAAGAACCAAACCAATGCTGAGATTCCAGCTAATGCCAGACACAGCATACACAGAGAGAGAAAAACAAAGGACTTATCAAGACTCACACATAAGGAGCAAGAAGCTTTTAGATGAGCAGGGATTTTTAAGACTGGAGTATCCCACACGAAGGAAGAACTTGTCAATCCTAGTCACTTGAGACCTGAAAGTTTCACTTCCACTTTTTCTAAACTGAAACTAAATGTAACAATTGCAATTTCAGTTTACAAAACCCCACCCTAACAAAGAGTAACTAAAGAGTTTCCTAAACTGCACCTGAACTGAGCCTTTGTTGGGTTTTTCCCCCCCAAGATATTGAAAAGATTTCTGAAAAAGCCAATCCCTTGACAACAAGAAATGTTTCACTTCAGTGGGAATATTACTTGTGATGAATAAAGAGCAAAGTAACATTCGGTAACAAAGAAAAAAGGGGCAAAAATATTTGTATTTACAGATCCTTAACTGGAATGACAGAAATTTCCAACCCTTTACATACCATAATGGTATTTCATACTTGCATGACTGGTATTCCAAGTTTCCATTTACTACAGTAGTGCCAAAAATTATAGTGCTACCCCAGCCCTCCTTCCATATGGAAGCGAGTAGTACAACTCATCATTAAAACACGACCACAAAAAATGTCCGTAAAAGTCCAAAAGTTCAGGCGTGAGTTCAGGGGAGGACACTGATGGCTTGGGAAAGACAGCACGGGAGACACAGAGACAGGTGAAAAGCACGGACAGCGCACTGGGCAGCGCACGGACCGAGCGCACCCAGCATCTCCCGGCACCCACCGAGCAGGGGAACAGCTGTTCCCAGACTTGGGCAACGAGGAGCTCCCAATTTTTCCCATAAATCGCCGAATGCCAACATCAGCCTTTCCACCCGCGGCGGGGCACAACGCGAGCCGCATCCCGCGGGACGCGCACCCGGCCCAGGGCACGGGGGCCGCGCGGGGCTCTGCGGCGCCGGGGTCCCCCCGGGCGCGCCCGAAGGATCGCAGGGGACGCGCAGAGGAGGCGACCCCGCCGCCCCCGCCCCGCTGCCGCCGTGACAGCGCCGGGGCCGCGACCCCGGCCCCCGCCGAGCCGTGACAACGCCGGCCGTCCCTCGGCCCGGCCCCGCCGCGGGCCCGCGGCGCCGCTCGCCGACCTACCGTGCTCGGCGCTGGCGGCTGCTGCCATCCCGCTGCTGCTGCCGCTGCCTCCGCCTGCCCTCGCTCCGAGCTGATGCAACAGCGCGTCCGGAAGCCTCGCCCCGCCCGCCCTACGCTACTTCCGACGGGCCGCGTCACCCGGGCAACGGGGAGCGCCTCACGGCCCGGCCCGGCCCGGCCCGGCCCGCACGGCCCCGCCCCGCTGGGCAGTGACCGCCCGGAGCGCCGCGGGCAGCCCGTGACCCAACCGCGCCGTGCCAAGCCGGCCCCGGCTCCGAGCGCCGCCGCCCGCCTCTCCTCAAATAGCTCCAAGGACGCGGACGCCGCCGCCAGAACAAAGTCCCAGAGTCAGCTTCCGTCTCAACCAGGCTTTTATTGCTGTGCTCCAAACATAACGGTGCTGAGCAGTCGGATACAAACCAAAATCGTTTCATAAACCAAAGCATCACAACACTCTATCAAAAACAGCAGCGGATTCTTGGTCCCCACTGCCCAGGTTGGGACAGAATAGCACTGCCGCACTAAGGGATGCACGAGCTCCTTGCTCCCAAGTGGGCATCCAGCACCAGAGTTTAGTATTTTACAACTCAAAGGTAGGAAGGTCATGTGAACCTGTAAACAACAAAGGCATTACAGCCCTTCTGGCTCCCTGCATGAGGTAAGGAGGGTGTCAACTCCATACCATCATTTCTACTAGCAGTTTTTGATGCCCTCATTTAAAGGAAATTTGAAGATACCCGTGTGTAAACAGGAACATTTTTGCAGCACCTCATAAACATTAATCTTCAGCTTCTACTTTACTTATTATGTTATTACTTTTTAAAGTCTTTGATATGTTGTAATAAGCCTCGGTATCTATATGCCTCAACGCATGCAGTAAATTAATAATACATTGTTTCTTCCCCAGTGTGTTTCTCCAGATGAGAAGCATCTGATAGGATTGTTCTTCTCTATTATCAGGAAATTTAGAAATAATTTTATCAATATCATTTTTCTGTAGACGAGTTTTCATAAGCCGCTTCCACTGGTGTGGTGGTACTTCCTTTATAAAGACCTCAAAGGTATCTCTCAGTTCTGCAAGAAGAAACACACAACACACATCAGCTTGGATTTTAAAACACAGGGTTTTCCATAGCTCACATACATGCTTTCCTCTTAATTTTCAGCCAATACCTGCACAGACCAAACAGCAGCAGCAAGGCAGGGTTTGGCACCTAAGAAGGAGCAGGACAAACAAGTTTTCTACTAAGTGGTCTTGAAAGTAGCTAAAGGTATTGGTGCACATGTCTCAGAAGTGGTCTTCTAAGGCAAGACACCACCCAGTAAAGGTGGTTTTGAGGAAGGCTTCATTGGCTGGCATATTCCCTTGGCAGGGCTACTGAAGAGGAAGTTTTAACCACTTCACTATGCTGCTGGCATAGATTTGCCACACCAAGACCACCACGAGCAAAACCCATCACTTGAACATCGAGCACAACAATTTGCTGGGTACAGGTGCATGTATTGATGTTTGATGTGGTCTTCCACGTGAAGGGACACTTGACAGATCTCCCACACTGACCTACAGCTCACTCAGTAAAGCAGAGTACACTGCTGCAATGCAGACTTAAAACATTTTTTAAAATTTTTTACCATTCTTATTCTTAAAATCATAACTGCACTATACTCCCCATGCAGAAAAGTCATGCTCCAAAGTAGAACCGTTCACCACAGGATTACAGCTTCTCTCAAGTGCAGCAATAATCCTGATTCAGCATATTTTACAATAAACTGGAAGCCTTCAAGCTCTAAGCAATATTCATTAGCTTCTTTATACTATTCCTTGAGTAGACTAAAGTCAACAGGAAAAAAAGCCACATTCCATGTACTGCCAATTTATGGAATACTTACCCCTTTGAGAGAGATCTTTAACAACTATCTGACAGTTTGGTTCTTGTACCTGTAATACAAAGTTGGGCCATTACTCCAACAAATCAGGGTGCTTCACTCACAACTATTTTTTACCTATTTGACAGCTTGCTTTTACAGCACACACACCAAAATAGGGAGGAGGGCAAATTTCAGAGCAGACCTCAAAGTATTTGAGTAAAGAAAATTGCATGGTGAAACAAACACACTACTGGCTCCAAGGCAACATTCGCTGCTATCACAAAAGAGTAGCTTCTGTCAGGGAAATGAAAGAGGCAGAGTAAATTAAATGAGGAATTGAAGTTTTTTTCCCCCCAAGCTCTCACTTCCCATACTTTCTATTACATCTTTAAGGCAAAGTTTCCTCTACTGTTTTGCCTGAAAGCTCTAGGAATAATTAAGAACTCAACTAAAGGGATAAGTATATTAGGGGAAATACAATTATAATTTCACACATGTACACTTACAATTTGCTGGAGTTCCACTTGGAACATTAGATGGGGCATTCTGCTGAAAAGCATAATTCTGGACAGGTTTTGCTGGCAATGAGGACAAAATCCTCCTCAACCACACTGTCATACAGCACTTCCAGCCCCTGCACAAGATGGTGCCCTGCTCAGAAACCACACTATTTTCCACTATTTTCTTCTGGGGGAAGAAAAGGAAATACTTGAAGTCACCAGATGTCAGAGAAATAAAAGGAGAGCTGATAGTTTGGCAAAGTTACAGCCTTTACAGAATTAGACTTCAAATGGTTTCAGAGCCTGACTCTCCACCTCACTGGCTGTTCTGCTCCCCCTGGACTGCAGGGCAAGGCTCACAAGTTACCCCCACAACAACTGCAGGAAACTTTTCTTTGTGTTCTCACTGATGTGGATTGCTGCTTGCTCCTCTCTAGGTACAGAAGGTATGCACCCCTTGTAAAACAGGAGGGGATTAAATTGCCTTGCTGCACCTGAGCTGACTTAACAGCACCAGGGGCCCAAAGCCTGTCACTGTATCAAGGCTGATGCTCTCAGAACTGTTGCCAAGCTGACTGTAGCCTGTCAGCTCCATCTAAGTGCACTACCTTGGGCTTTCTTTGGCTAGATTAACTTTCCTGGCAGATTCACAGGCTATAATCAGTTGAAAAAAACCTGGGAGCACCCATGTACAGTGTATAGCTTTTGTGAGGGGACAAAGAGGGAAACCACTGAGGAAGGCTGCCTCATTTTTAACATTGTCAATTCATTAAACAAACATAGCCAGGGAGTACAGCTCCACCTCAGCATGAACACCACAAACACAAAGCAGAGTAGCATGTCTAGCTTAACAGCTAGTGCTAAAGCTGGCAGGCTTTAGGAATATTTTTTTACACATGGAAAATGAGGATGAGGAGCTACTGTTCTGCCCCTGAGACTTGTGTTTATTAAGGTACAGTCCCTTCGTAAGCATAAGCCAGCATGCTTTCTGCTTGCACAGGGTCAAGGACCCACAGGTGACACCACCACATGACCAACATGCATAAGCAGGGATGTGAGGGAGAACCACCCCACGTCATACATGTAGCTGTACATCATTCTCACTGGAAACACTTTCTGTTTCAGGGTATAAACACATTAAAGAAGTTGATCTTATTTATATAGGATAATTCTTAAACAGGAAGCCAAATGACTGAAAGAGCACAGCACGGCTGACACTGTTTCCCCAAAATTCAGCATCAGCTATTCAAGTATCAGCAGTTGTTGTGGGGCTTTTTTACAACAGTATGAATCACTGGTTCTTTGAAAGGGGGAAAAAGTATGTTGGTGCCAAACTGTCCAGTCTCAGGACTGCATCAATGTAACTCTCCTCAGCACATATAAGCTCTTACAGCAGCCTGAGCACTCCAAGTGCAGACTTTGCATCTGCCTGTGACATCTGCCAGCTCTTACATGAGAGACAAGTGGCACCATGCACCAATTTGTAACTGCATCATTCTACAATCATTTTATTCAAATTTAAGAGATGTTATATTTGCCTATTCCTATGCTACAGCATTTTGACTAGGTTTTTTGTCATCTTTCTTCATCAGCTTCTACAAATAGATGAAGTGCTGTGAATCTGGCCAGGGCGTGAGGAGAGACACAATCCAACAAAAAAACAAGGATGTTTCACATATTTGAGCCACTTATGGACCTTAAAGAAAAGAGCAGAGTTAGGGTGATGCTTTGAACATATCTTTCAATTGTTTCTTCAGTCTTCAAGTATTTTTGACATAATTAAAATGCATTTAATTACTCAAAATGTCTGATTTAGTAACATTAGACAAGACCTCACACACTGGGTGGGAAGTGCATTGGTGAGGGGCAAGAGAAGCTCCAGGGAGAAAAAAAGTGCTGTACGCACACTGTAAGAGCAGTCTGGATGTTTTTTTCTAGACCCTCATCAAGACTAACATTTGCTGTGTCATCAACTGTAAAACTAAGACTGAGCTCATTTTTGCCTTGCAGTGCTGGTAGCAGTGTAGCTTCTAACTAGAGAAGCTAAAGCCAGCTTGTATTTACCCTCATCCAGTTTTGTATTTCTCTTGCAAAATGCTAGACTAGCAATAGGTTTTTTCAGACTCAAACAGAAAGGTTCTGAAATAGTGTTTGACTACAGGATGCCAGGGTATGCCCAGCTTTAAGGTGCAACATATGCCAGCAGCCAGCCTCAGCTGGATAAAAGCTTTTTAGGGATATACTTTGGAACTGGCACAGTCTGAGCCCTGAACCCCCCATCTTATGGGACTTCTTAGGACCAAGAATTTAGACTGTCCGGTCCTGGTCTGTAGCTTGTGACATGAGCCCAAAGGCAGGAAGACTATCACAGGAGTAGTCTTATGAACAAATAATTTGGAATCAAAATGCAATGGGAGCTCAGACAGCACCATGGAGGTGAACAATAGCTGATATCAGTTGGGGAATACAGGTGTGAAGCAGCAAAAAAATTAATTGGATCAAGGTATCACTTGGAGACAGTCTGAAGTGAAAGCTTGCAGCTAGTCCAAGTTTTTTCCCCACTTCCAAAGCATCCTGGTCACAGGCTCTGAAGTGTTTCCAAGTATTGGAAAGGCCAACTGCAGCAGACACATGCAGCTATCAAATGCACCAGGCACTTGCTAACTAATATCTGACCTTGTATGAATCACAACTTGTTGCATCACAGGAACTCATCCTACCAGAGATCTACAGTGAGACAAACATTGAGGGCTGTGTATCAGGTACGATTATGCTGTGAACAATTAGACTGAGATGAAACACTTGATCCATCACATACTTACCAGACCTCCCTCTGCATCTTTATCAGTTGAGGCAGCTGAAAAACAAAATAGGTGTCTAAGAAACTTATATGAATTGCAGCAACTTAAACATGGCTGAATTCACACAAGACTTATATCCAATAGAAACTTTTGTAGCAGAAGCCAAAGCTCTTACAAGCCATTTAGTTTCTTTGACCTGTCATACATTTCACCACAGTACTACCCTCAGCTTTCACTATCAGCAAAAGACACCGTGCCTTCATGCAGGGCAGAGTCCTGCTTAGTAAAATGCAGACCACAGGATGCAGCAGTTTGATTTAAGGCACTCTTGCGACCTCCTCCACTCCAGCTTTTATGCTTCTTAGCATTTTTGTGGGCTATTGCAATACAGAAAAAAAGGCAGAAATTTTCTTTACTGCAATACAATCAGTAAGACATGATTTAAACAAACTTCGCATTTAAAATTCAGAATACTTTTCAGTATTATTTTAACTACACTAGTAGCAAAAATACTTTAATACACAGTAGTGGAAATAGATGTTTCCAAGGAAAACAGCTCAGTTTCCACTAAATAATAAATTCACACAGGACTCATCAACCTAACATTCACATTAAGAGGTTCAAATGACTAAAGGGCAACAATTTGTAGAAAAAAATCTCCACAGCCAAACACAGTGAAAGTAATTAGTGATCTAATTAGTTGCTACTTTTTGCCCCATGCGTCTGAACCCACACACAGGTTTTTCCTCTTTGCCAATACAAGGCAAGCAGATTGGAAAAGTCCTTTTTAAGGACCTCATTATAATCTTACTTTGAAGCAAAGGCATCTGTCAGCAAGATAAGAAAGCTCATAGTTAATGTTTATGCATTTTATTTACCAAACAAAACTACTCTTAATTTTACTGGACTTGTTAAATTCAATTGCATGCTAAATGAACTAGAACTTAAACAGGTTCCCTGTAAGGCAGCACAAAAACCAGTGATAGCCATAGTGCATGCTTTGCCTAGTTCTGGAAAGCAAATTTCATGGATAATAATCAAGCAGTTACCTTTATTACACTTCAGCTTTTTAAGAACAAAAAGCAGTAGCAAACCCAAACCGAACACAACAACCAGAATAACTGAAACAAGACCCTCCTTCCCTGCAAACGGAGAAAAAAAAATTAAATCAGTACTGCAACAGTCCCCCAAAAAGATATTCCTTGCTGTCCTAGAGAAAAACCTAAGCCCAGAACTAATACAATAACCCAGATAGCTTGTCCTGGGAAAGGCACTGGGACTCTCAGCTGCCCTGAACATGTGAGTACTTGTTTGCACTGCACTGCACATAGTTTTCCTAAAAGCAGTGGGGAATTCTGCACAGAGCTGCAATACAACTTCTACAAGGTTTTCTGGAGAGACATTTAAGGGGAAACAAGTATGCAAAACAGGGTAGCAAGCTTTGAGTGCTGTAGCATGGAAAGTGTGAGTTCCATCTTCCTCTGGCCTGGCAGAAGAGAAAGCTACTCCAGGCACAGCTTCTCAGGCATAGAAAACATCTTTGCACTATCCGTAACTTTCAGCTGTGTCACCGTTGCCACTTTAGGAACCCTGGCAACACATGTAGCTTTTCACCAAGTCAAAGTTAAGGTGGTTTGTCCCTTCAGAGCTTGTCTTTAGCAAGTAACTCCCAGACTAAAATGCAGCTGCTGTTAAATGTGTTACAGTAGTTGAAACCAGTGTTTTTCAGAGTGCCCTGGTGTTATTAGCCTGAAGCCACAGACCCAACAAACCAAGCTGAGTGGGATTTGCGTACCAGACCTTGACTGGGTAATCCACATCCTGGGTCTGTAGTATCACTGCAATTCGGTGTGATTTCTTCCCTGTCCGGATGCCTGAAGTAGATGGCAACACAAGGTTGTACCAACATTTCTAGAGCAATATGTAGCTCTGTCCAGGCCTGATTCTTTTTCAGACAGAGCTTAGAGTCGTGAATGGAACATGCATAAACTTTGATAGAAATGCACCTTTAAACAATCCAAGATAATACTACAAGATAAAATAAAAGCAAAGCAGATAAAATTTATGTATGTTAGCTTCTAAGTGGAGGAGGAAAAAAAAACCAAACCACAGAGTAGAAGCATTATTCATGCACAGTTAGTTCCTTCAACAGGCAGTTCTACATCCTAAAATTTTGAGCTGGGTGCTAGAAAGCTCATTCAAAAGTGTGTATCTGGGGAAATACCAACCTGAAGACACAAAAACTGCAAGTTTACAGCCATAAGCAACAAGCATAATGATACGCAAGTCCACATCTTTCTAGGTCTCAACTTCACAGATTTTGATACCTAAAATTTAAATGCATGAATAATGCCATTTGGCTTCAGAGCAATTATTTACAGCCTGATGGTATGTGTTAGCTATTTGCACAGTTTGGGCCACAGCTCTAACATTGCCTAGAAGGAAAATAGTCACTTATTCTCAAACTTACATTTGACTGTGTCTCTGACATATTTCACAGCCCTCATCAGCACAGAAATACCCTTGCTTGCACCGGCATTCAGCATTCTGTGTCAGAGTACAGGCTCTCACAGTTGTCTGACCTAAAAATAAAAGTTTGCAAGTGCAAAAATTATACTCAGGCCATAGAGGCAATATATTTTTAAGTTCAATATGCTCAATGAGGACCAGATTTTCCACATTGAAAAGGGGGAAATGGTTAAGGTTTCATCAGAGTTGTGCTTGGTACCCTCTTTGCACTGTCTGCAAGGCAAGCATCCTTCCAAGCCATTCTCATGGGCAGTAAAATCTTCTCCTTCTTTGCAAGGGTCACATTTTCCTCTCAAATGCGAAGCACTGCAGTGATTAGCGACAAAAGTACCTGTGGAAGAAGAGAACTGGCAGCAGCAGCAATCTCAGGGGAACTTTTAACAGACAAAGGGCTAAAATAGGACATTACAACAAAAATTTCTGGGGAGAGTTCAACTCTTCCTTGCAAATCAGTCGCATGCCACATGAACCAAACGGCACGGGAGAGTCAGGAGGCACATTCACAATTTGCCACTCAGACACTGAGTGGTGCAAAACGAGGCCTCCAGCAAGGCCTCTACTGGAACACACAGGTACAATGATCACTCACTGCAGTCACTCAGGCAGGGAGCCATGTGGATGGCACCATTGCTGAAAGAATGTGGCAAGCACAGGGAGAATTGCTTTCAATAAACTCTTTTCTCCTTTGTCTGAATTCCACCTAAATGCACCAGTAAGCTTCCAATACTAAGGACAGGTTTCTTCTTGGTGCAAAACCTGTTAACTGCCCACATTGAGCAAGGACTGGAGAGCAAAACCAAACTGACATTTTGTCTATGGACATAGAAATATCAGAATTCCCCTATGCCCTTTCTTTGTGTTAATTAAATCACATTACTTCAAAGATTTTATCCTTAACCACAAGCAGAGGCTTCCTGGCTTGATGCCAAAGCACCTCTCCCAGTCATCACCGATTGCATTAAGGGGTTCTCACTTCAAAACGGAGCCCAGTCTTTACTGCACTAAGAAGCCATCACCGCTCCAACCAGGCTTACACTTTCACGGATGCAATGTAAAAAACAACAGCTATCAGCTGTAACTGCTCAAAGTCTTACCTGCTTCACAAAATACACAGCAGCGATCTTCATGGAAGTACTCTCTTTCCCCACAGCTGTCCGCTCGGGCTGTAGGCATTGTCAGTAGTACAACCTACAGCAGAGGCAAGCAGGCATTTGAGTGATTCATCCTCCTAGGACACGATAATTATCTGGGGGAGATTAACTTGTGAATACTTGGAAACACATTCAGAAGTTTATGGGAAGCCACAGAGGAAACCCAAACTAATTTCTGCTAAGTGCTGCTCACAGCAGTAATTGCCATCACAAAGCTGGGGTTAAGGCAGCACCGTGCAGCAGCTGATGGGTTTTAGGCAACTATTGCCGCACGTCCTTGCCTCCATATAAACTTCTGTTTTCTTTCTGCTAGTTCACTGCAGTTGAACTGCAGATGCCAAAGTTTCTGCGGTGTGCAAGGGATTAGTTTCTCCCTTCTCCCGTCTTTTTAATTCATCGGAATCAGTGCTAGTCTTGCTTCCGCAAAATTGAGGAAACGCGCCACAGACTTATCCAGCATTTTCACTGGCTCTAATCTTAAACGGAAAACAAGTTGAGTCATCAGCAATGCTACAGGAGCACTGGGAATAGTTTTATTTTTTTTAACAGAAAGAAACGTGACGGCCGTGCACTCCGGCAGGGCTCCCGCGGAGCCTTCCAGCAGCGGTACGTCAGGTAGGCGAGCGCAGGCTCAGTCCCGGGACACTCACGTCCATCCCTCACAAGACTCACACGAGAGAAGCCGCTCGAACAAAAGCGTGAGGAGGGGAAGGTGGGGCCGTCGAGCTCCCCGTCACTATTTGCCACCAGGGGGCAACTGCTAAGCTAAAACCAAGAGGGTCCCGCTCTTTCAACTCTCTCCCCGGTAGACTAGAAGTCTTCCCCGTAACTATGGAGAGTTGAGAAAACTCCCAGTTTCACAGTTAAATAACATGAGGAATATTAAAGAACTCGCTCCTGACTTGTAATTTTTTTTTCTTTCCGAGGAGAAAGGGAAGGGCGGCAGCGAGTGCGCTAGGAAGAGATTCGGGGACATGCTACTTAGTCTCACCCCGTCAGGGCGCCACGTTCAAGCCCACGGCAGCGGGTTCCTCGAAACATCAAACACGAACAAAAAGCCCGGAGAAGTTACTAAAGTCTCTTGAAGAAGAGAAGGGTAGAAAAAACTCACAAGGTTCCTTCACACTAGAGCTGGAGGGAGACTTTCTCCCCCTTAAAAGACGAGATTTGGGCTCTGGCTGCGGACGGCTGCCGGCCGCCACTCGCGGCGGGCAGGCGGAGGGCGAGCCCGTTCCCGCAGACGGCAGCCCCGGCCGGAGTCCCAGCCGGCACTCACCAACAGCAGCCCCGACCAAAAGGCCCACCCGGCACTCACCAGCAGCACCAGGAAACCCAACACTCGCACGGCTCCCATGACGGCGCCCAGCTCCGCACTGCTCGCTCTGTCCGGCAACAGCCAGAGCAGAGCTTTTATAGGAGGTGGGAGGAGTCGGGGCGTGGGCGGAGCACCGGCCGTTTCTGCTCCGGAGTTAAACCGTTTTCGTCAGAAACCGCGTTAAGTAATCAATTACCCGAGTATCCTCTTCAGCTAATCGTTATATGCTGAAGGGCTGCCCGATTACAAAAAGCAGAGGGAAAGGGTGGAAGGAGAATTTTTCCGACCTTGTGCAAACGAAGTGCATAACTTGGTTTCCTAAAGCGCTGAAAGGGTGCTTAGCTTTCTCCTCAGTAGTTTTTCCTCCCAGAGAAATAACATTTCTGGTCATGATTTTCCTCAAGAATACTTTTCATTCCCCATGTGCATGTAACCGGCATGTAGGAACAGTCACCTCCAGATGTTGAAATTGGATTAAAATTAATGGCACAAGGATTCACAGGCTGTTCCTTTCTGGATTATTTTTCCATGCCCTGTGGCAGCAGCCCTAAATGTTGGAAATTCTTCTCTGATGATGCTTCATTAGTTTGTGTAGGTTAATAGTTTCTTTCACTGAACTGCTGCTCTTGTGGTAACAGTGTTTTTTTACTTAACTGCAGTAACAAGTCCCAAGGAAATCCCTGTGGGTGCATAGTTTGGTAAAATGGAAATAATCCAAACAATTTCAAGCGCTCACATTTACACCTACTGAAGGCTTCCTGCTCAGCACTGCTTCTCTTTGGTTCAGGTGGGCTTGGGTTGTTTGAGTTATTTTCTGTTGTTTGGTAACCGTTTCCCAAACCCGGGATACAGTTGCACCCAAGGGATGTAAATAGCACTACAGAAGTGGAGAGGCTCCTATCCATGACTCAAACCCATGGTCCCAAAGCAGGATGAGAGTGATGAGGAAGGCTGTGCTGACAGGCCAGAGATGTGCTGACTTGCTGAAGCATTCAAAGGAGATTGGTGGATGTGTTTGCACAGCTTTAGGAGCAAACACTTTGAAGGTGCACACGGGACTTGGCACAGCCTGGCAGGCACAGGTGACCCCGTCTCACTGAGTTTTACACCACATGTGGCACAGGTCAGACTTCCTCAGACAGAGCGCCTAGGGTGATGTCCTTTAAAAAGGCACCCAATCTGGATCAATAATGTTCATATTCTCCAAGGACGTTTCCTCGAGGGTGAAGAATACTTTGGTTTTCTGGAGACACTCGCTAATAACAAAGCCACTCTCATCCCTTACTATTTGTGATCAGTTTCCTGAATGTTGGCTTCCAGATGCCGGCTCTTACCCTGCCTGTTCACATTAGAGAGCTGCAGTTCTCTCCATGGAACAATCTATTCACTATCATCAAGTCACCTCCTTGATATAGAGGTTTCCTAAGTCCAAGACAAGTTTGTATGTTTGCATGTACAACGGTGAAAATCAAGGGAAATTCCTTCTGATGAAGTTGCTGTAATTAGAAGACACAATTTCAGCCAGAGAGGTTTCAAAACTGCTATTGCTGTTCTATCTTATGGCCTATGTCTGAGATTCTTGGAGGCCATTTCCTGTAGCTTTTCCTCTATAAAGTGATTTTCTTGTAAAATACTATCAGACACAAACCCAAAAATAATTTTTCAGATAGACCGCCACTGAAAGTTGTGTGTAGTTTTATTTCAACATATCAAGCACAAACAGGTTTCCCCTAACTGGGGAATATGACAAGGAATGTACTTAAAAATTTGGAAACATTTACATTGAAAGATAGCCCAGACTGGCACCACCACTAAGTATTTTAAGGCTGTATATATAGCAGTACTTACCACTTGGAACTACTTCAGGCCAGAAAAGAAAGGCTTAGTATTATCGGCAGTCTACAGAAAATATTGCAAATCTTTTAAAAATGGTGTAAAATAGGAAGACTGTTAACAGGGTTGAACAATGCAGTGGCAAAACCCTCCCTCTTTCCTGACCTTTGACAATAAATGTGCCTAAGACCGAACACACGTACACCTACATCACTCCCATCCTTCTCTCCTATGCTGGGGCAGTGGATTTCTCTCTACAATGCTAGTGTGTGATATTATAAAACAGCCATATAGCAAATAATAATAATAGTAAGTGACCAGGTTTTACAAACAGGCATGTCTGACATCACACTCGATGGGCCAGACCCAGGACACCAGTCAGCTCCATAACACAATGAGGAGCTTTCACTGAATGCTTCCCATTTCCTAAAGAAGAATGGCTCTAGGAAGTTGTGCATATTTACAGTTTCCGTGGAATGGAAAATAAAACACATCCGGAGGTCCCATTCTGTGTGGGCTGACAAAACAGATCATGACCTAATATCCCAGGGCTGGATTTTTTGGACCAAGTGTTCTCCCTCGTGTAATTAAAGGCAGCTGGACAGGCACCATGGACATCAGTTCCTTACAGCTCCCCAACTGCTCTCCCTCACTCCTGGAGTTTTGACCCAGGCCACCATGACTTTTCCAAAATGTTGAGGTGATTACCATTTTGGGGTTACCAATACTGCTGGGTAATTATTAATTGCATCAGAAAATGACAAAACATAGGAAACAAATTGCACAATTAAAGCTACATTTGGCTTCAGCATTAAGGCCCATACAGGTTAAGAGGTCCTTGAAGATGTACATGTAAAAGGCAAAAATGACATAATCTGCAGGAACAAAGTTTTGCAGGTTCCTAGGTCCCTTTTTAACCTCGTTTCTCCGCTTCCTTCCACCTCTGCCGTGTTGGTTCTAAAGTGCTTTGGTGCCTCGCTGGGCTCCTTGCGCGAGTGGCCCCCTCCTGCAGCCAGTGATCATTATTGCTGCCAAACGTAGTGTTTTTATTTGAAGACATAATTAATGAAGAGTTGACATGTAAGAAAGATGCAGAGGAGAAACCAAAAGCGAGAGTCCAGGAGGAAGCTTTCAGAAGAGGCCTTCCTGTGGAAGGACTTTTTGTTCAGAGCACTGAGGTTTCTGCAAAAGAAAGCAGTACGATTATTTGTGTGTTGGAGAGAGGTGTGCATACCCAGAACCTCCACACCAGGAGGGATTCCTGTACTTCAGTGACACCCTCATGGGTACAGCAGTGTGCCCCCACAGACTTGACCTCCCTCTTTCTAACAGGAAGGCTAGTGCTTCTGCCTGCAGCTGGTTGGCATGGGAAGGGCACAAACCCCAAGAAATCTCTTCATCCAGCAGCCACTCATAAACCTATGAATTTAACCTATGCCCTAACCTTCCCAAATACAAGGGCCTGCCCTGGACATCCCCAGGAGCTGCAGTGAAACTAAAACCATATCACCAATCACTCTGGCATCCAGAAATGGTGGGCCTCGTGTGATTCCACCTCACTTAAGACTCGGGAGGGCTGGATAATACTCCTCACACAGAGGGGAATCAGCAGGGCTCCCTGTAGCAGATGTAGCAGTTAATGACTCCCCACAGGAGTCTGCAGGGCAAAGCCCTCTGTCAGCAGCAGGTGTGGTTGCTGCTTCCCTCAGACAGCAACCAGCAATTTATACAAAACAATGGAGTTAGTGCTTTTCACCATGGAGCCCAGTTTTTCAGACCATACCCTTGCATCTCTACAGCAAACTGCAGAAATTCCTGACATGCTCGACCAGAAGAGAGACCTCAAAGGTTCTTGCCTGGCAGAGATTTTTTAGCCAGGACCTGGCCCAGCCTCTCTCAACTTCTACAGCTGTTTTTCAGTCAGGAGTACCTCGAATTGCATAACATGCTGAGGTGATGCTTTTTGTCCACAAAGAGAATCTTAAGAGGAAGAGATTTCCTCCTCACTGTTTCAAGCAGAGCATGGGCTTGTCTTTCTGGTGTGTTAATTGTTTACTTTAACTGCAACAACTTGAACAGCATTCCTGCAGCTCATAGAGACACTCCAAAGAGCACAGAGAGGAGTTAAATGCCACAAGTTATCTTTAGCCTATTAAAGTCACTGATTTCATGACAGAAAATGTTTACCTGTGTATGTCCTGCTGGGCTTTCTGTAGGGATAAGACAGCTGAGTGAATTTCCTTCAGGTGATTCATTTCTTTCCCACACTGAGTGCACAGGCTTTCAAACCCTGTGGCAAAGTATTGAAGGACAATTATGTTTTGCATCACCATTCCAGTGGCAGTGATGAAACACAACACAGCAAGTGGGTAGCTGTGATCTAATTGTCACTGCTAGGGGGGACACTTTCAGGAGGAAACATGGGAAGAAGGAGACCGGGAACAAAATCTGCCACTCAGAAGACCCAGGCCACTGTAACAGGTTCTTTGACTCTGGCTCAGGGTGCTTCTCAGTCAGATCTAAGGAGACAATGCTTCCCAGCTGAGGGGAGGAGAAAAGAGTACTCACACCTGCCCCCCTCTCTCAAACATTCAAGGTCAACTCTAACAAAGGCAGAGAAAAGAGAAAGAAACAAAGCCTGTTTCCTAACTGTTGACTGGAATGTCTGTATTTTTCCAATTTTGCCAGAAGTTGGGAAGTCCTTGTCTAAGGCAGAAAGAGAAGCAGTACATACAGAGAACAGAAAAGCGGAACATTCTCTGTGCTGCCTGTGGGCTGTTGGCCCATGCTATTAATTAGGCCGGGAAATGTCCCAGGGCTGGCTCAAGGAATAAAGTACCAAGGGAAGAACATTAAAGCCTGACCCAGTGATACCCAGATACTTGCCATCATCATCTGAGAGCTCCTGCACTGACTCCGGCGTTGAACAGCTGCTCTCTGTGTTCTGGCTGTGGTTGGACGGCTGATCACTGGTTTTGCGGCGCCTGCAGTCTTTGGCAGATCTCTGTATAAAGGAGGGATTAAAAGAGACTCAGTCTCTGTCAGCTTAAAGACTCGTGTGTTTGCTTGAAACAAAACAATTCAGGGAAATATGTGCGAAATTGTGAAGTTGGATTGCTTTCTCAGCAACTCCTAGTAGCTAGACTCTGGCGGCTACTTAAGGATATTACTCATGCTCCTCATACAGAAGCATTTCCTCAAATGAAAACATTCTTAAGACACCTATCCAAATTATCCTTCTTCTAGCCTTAACTGACACATACTGTGGATGAACCTTACAGTTCCTTTGCTGAGTTGCGTACCCAGCTCAACTGGGTATGTAAGAGAAAGGTTGCAAAGAAGAAAAAATCAGAATCAAATTTCCCAGTGAAGATTTTTCAGAAGGTGAATGAAGGGTCTAAACACCACAGAACTTTTATGACTAATTTCTTGATGCACTTTGGAAAGCTTCTCCCTCCCTCTCAGCTGAGTAAACCAAACACATTGTTTCAAACTTTTCACTAGAGGGTCTGGAAAGCAGTTATGAACCTCAACTGCCCCACTGTACCAGAGACATTCAGATGTGGGGTATTATAAAAGAAAAGTCTACGTACATAATAAAATGCAAGTTTTTCAGTGTAATATGGGTTATACTTAGCTAGTTTAGGAGCTCTACATTTGCAAAGTGTGTTATGAATGCCATATATCACTGTAAAGATGAAAGTAGTGAAATAGGGAAGTATCTCTAAGGGAAAGGACTGAAACACATTTCTTGTCTTGTCTGAGTGAGTGATGAAGGTTGATGGCAAGACTGAAATGGAAGTCACAGGATCTCAGTTGAGTACTCCAAAACCCACAGGAAGTTTTCTGCTTTGGAAACACTGAACAGTGAAGTTCCGCTCTGTTATGTGCAAAACGCAGTGTAAGAGTCACTGCCACTAACATTAAGTGGAAGAAAAATGCCAAAATGGATAGAATATATCAATCAATAATTACAATTATTTGGAGTTAATGATGGTATAATACTGCAGGTCTACGGTCACAAGCTGTATTTGCCCAAAACAAACCTTTCAGCCTATGCTGTGCTTACATGAAAATGCTGCAGAAAAGGGCTGTATCTAAACAATCATAAAGAATACTATATTCCCCAAAACGTGCTTTTTACCTTGTGCCGTGTAATTTGATTGTTTATGCATGTTGCTTTGTGGTTTGACATCCTTGTGGATAAGTGTCTTTCCATTGTCTGAAGTATTCCATCCTTCTCAAATTGGGCAATGTCGTTCAAAGGATCCCAAGGTCTTAGACTTTTGAGACCAAAGGAAAAAATTATCAGAAAAGCAAGAATCCCACAGTAGGTGTGTTAAGACCAATACACTAATTCCACATGCATCAGGGTAGGCAATCATCCCTGAGGGTAACCAGAGTTTCCAGATGCAGTGACAGGACTAATGGATACTTCCCTGCACATTCACAGTTCCTTGCAATAAGTGAGGGGGTTCAGTCTCCAGAGGCTTCACCCTTCTTGCCCAGGGGAGGAGAGCACAGTTGCTAACTCTGCTCTGAACAGTGCAGAAGATCTCTGCTAAATGACTCCACACTTAATTGCAGCAATAGGGATTTACATCAATGGCACAGTGGATTTTCCATTGCCAAGCCATCGTTTCCAGCTATTCCCAACTATAATGAATATGTATTCTAGTGATGACATGGAGCTGGAAAAAGGGCAAGCTCCGGACATAGTTTTGGGGAATGGCAGGGCTCCAATCACACGTCTGTAGCCCTCCTGGCATCCCTGGGGACTCAGGCAGCGAGGCCTGTTGGGAACTTCAAGCCCAGCACTCACTCCTCATATTTGTAGTGCCATTCGTTGGTCCCGGTGTCGTGCTGGAACAGCAGCGGTTTCCATTCCATGCCACTTTCCCTCCGCTCTCGGGCGGCATTCCTCTGCTCCTCTTCCAGCACAAACTTTTCCTGCGTCGCCTTGTGTTGATCACCTTTGTTTATTGCACTGGTAACATGCTGCCAAAGCCTAGGAATAAACAGGGAAGGAAGTTGAACCACGTTAGAACTGATAGTGTATTTTGCCAGCTGGAACTTTAGAGCAAGAAGTTGTTGGGTCTGTCGATACTCCAGTGGAAATGTACCAGGATTGCTCAGTCTCTGTTTTAGCTTGTAAGTTAAAGGAACTGAGAACGGCAACGGTGAATGCTGTATTAGTGACCTGCTGAAGTAACCTTCTCTTAGATAACATCACCTACAGTAATCATTAAATTCTTCAGTGCTGTCTGTGTGTGTCATAAGGAAGTTGTGTTCAGCTCACTGAGATCCATGGCCTCTTTAGAGGTGATTGATGGAGAATTTGTTCTGTTTCTTATCCTTCCAGGAATTTCTGTTTAGAAGCCTTTGTGTCAATGTCTATCCCCAAAACAAAGGCTTTATATTTTAAGTTTAGAAGCACTGGAAAATGAATTCATGTGCACATCTTGCAATTGCATATGCAATGTTGTACTCCTACGTAGGATCAGCAACCAGGTTTGTAGGAAGCTAATTCAATCCACAAGCAACAAGCATGTCCTCATGCTCACAAGCCGCAAGCATGAACACAGGTTTTCACTTCCACTTCTTTGCAGCTGCCAAAGGATATGTGATCCGTCACACGATCTGCTCTCACTGCGCATCCCCCTGGGGGACGGGATCTGCCTTCTCCCAGATTAAAATCAGTACCTTTTTTTTTACCGTAGCAAGCTGTGATCAGCCTCTCCATAGTTCCTCTAATCAGAGCACTCTAGTCTTCATTTCAGATTGGAACTTCTGAGACTAGCAGCTAGCCCTCCCAAAACATTACTGTATGCTTTAGTGCTTAGAATGTGCATAGGAGATCCAGGCTGTTCCAGTATTCCCAGCTCCACAAAACACCTGTCCGCCATTTAGAAGATGAATTCATTACTCCATTTAATTTGGAGCTTGTTGTGAAACTCTTAATTTAAAAGTGATCCTGAAGCTTCCCTTATATTTCTATCACTGTACATTAACTTAGCACTTCCAAAAATGCAGCGTCTTAGATAATTCGCTGAACACAGAGCAGTGCCTTCCTTTCCTTTAATTTTTAACAAGCCACTTCCATATTTCTTTGTATGAATCATTTCTCCCAGAAACAAAGCAAGGAAACTCATGGATGGCGATGAGGGAGGCAGGAGCAAAATAACAGCCTCAGAAAGCACCGTGGTGGTGTAAAGCCTGTCCTAAGGAATGCAGCGGTGTAGAGAGTGAGTCCTCTAATTCCAAGAACCTTAGAGGGACAGCACAGAACTGTCTGACAAGGGCAAACTACTCCATCAAGAGCTGCGTGTGTCAGACAATGAGACCCTCTATGGTGAGCTGCATGATGGTATGATATGAGCTTCAGAGATTCTCCAGCAATTGCAAAAATAGGTGACTTTCAGCACTCCAGGAAAGACTAAGCAATTCAGGCAGAATATGACCTGGATTAGATGGCAATTTATTCATGCAACTGTCAGCACAATAAGGAGCTTGGTGGAATGTCCGTTAGGGATCTCGGTAACTTTCCCTTGTGCCTCCTTCTATTGGATACATGTATCATTATTAATCTCTGATGTAGCAAAGGGAGTCAGCTCCGGCCGTAAACTCTAGTAAACAGAGAACTGGAGATTCTTTGCCCACAAGACCAAGATTCTCCTTTAAAAGAATCTTCTTCTGAAGATTAATAGATAAATGCACTGTGGTCTGCCCTGCTTTGCAGAGTTAACAAATCTTCTCTGTAAGTTACAAATACAGACTTTATTGCCCATAATGCCCACTGCTGCCCAGAATAAACTAAAGCTTCATGTGTTTTTATTTTCATGCAATCCCTTCCTTTACCTTTATAAAAAGGGGAATCTTTTTAGTGTGATGTGATGCAACACCAAAATCAGATGTCCACGGAGAAGTGGACAACGTAATGCAGAGCCAGGCAGCAACTGCATGTGTTGGCTCAGGGTGTTGGCTGGGGCTGGCTGAGCACAGTGCAGAGGAAGCACATCCAGTTTGTTTAAAGCCAGATCCACACAACTCTGCTCGAAACACAAAGCTCTTGCTCAACAGCTGTTCAGTGTGCATTAATCATTCCTTCCATTCCCTAAGTGTATCGGGCATGCCCAGCCTGGTTTTTGGCAACAGGCATGCTACAGAGGTGGCTTCCATGAGAAGCTCCGGAAGCTTCCACAACATCTGGCAGAGTTCCTGATGGCTCCAAATATGGACATGCTGCTGGCCAAGGCTGGAATGGTGGTAATGCCTCTGTGATAACATATTGAAGAAGAAATCAAAAGAAAGGTTGTGGCACAGTTTTAATTGTGACTAGAGAAGAGTGGGTGAGAACATAGGAGAGGAACAGCCCTTCACACACCAAGGTCAGCGCAGACGGAGGGGGAGGAGGTTCTCCAGCTGCCAGAGCCCAGACTCTTCTGTAGCCTGTGGTGAGGACAGTGGTAAAGCGACTGTCCCCCTGCAGCCCATGGAGATCCACAGGGACGCAGAGATCCACCTGCAGCCTGTGGAGGAGACCCACACCAGAGCAGACGCCTGAGAGGAGGCTGTGACCCTGTGGGAGGCTCGTGGAGAGAGAAGCCTGTCTGTGAAGGACCCCATGGAAGAGTGACCCATGCTGCAGCAGTTTTGGGAGGCCAGCTGCCCATGGGATGGACTCACATGGCAGCAGTTTGCAGGGAGCTGCTGCTCATGAGATGGAGCCAAGCTGAAGAAGTTAATGGAGAACTGTCTCCTGTGGGAGGGACCCCACAGTGCAGCAGGGAAGGACTCCTCTCCCTGAGCAGCGGGAGAAGCCTCAGGTGATGAACTGATCATAACCACCATTCCCTGTCTCCTTGCACTGCTGGAGGAAGAGGCAGAGCTGGGAAGGAGGGTGGAGGGAAGGTGGTTTTAGGGGCTTATTTTACTTCTCATTATCCTGGTCTGATTTTGTTAGCAATAAATTCACTTTTTATCTCTAAGTTGAGCCTGGTAATTGATGAGTATTTTCTCTCAGTCCTTATCTCAACTCATGAACTCTTCATTAAATTTTCTCTCCTCTGTCCAGCTGCAGAGGAGGGTGAGTGAGTGACTTTCATGGTATCTGGCCAGGGTATCTGGCCAGGGTCAAACCAGGACACTAAATCATGAGCCAGAACTACATTTTTAGGTAACCTAGATCACCGTACAAAGCCTGGTGCAGACTTCACTGGAGATCTCAGCTGAGATTATGAGGCAGGGTTAAATATCTGTTTAATTACATTCATTCATAAAACTCTGTTGTGTGGTTCAAAGCACTGCTCTGCAGATGCCAGGATTTTCCACAATTCCTACCTCTACTTTAAGAGCTTGTGGTTGAAATAACCCTTCTTAACAAGATATCCAACCTCAGGATGACATCCTACCCTTTCATAAAATAATCCAGCAGTTACAGAGACCTCTGGAGTCCAGGTGGAATTGTTATTTTAAGCAGATAAAATGTAGCCTCCTCTATTTCTCAGCCCAGGTCTATTTCAGAGCTGTACTTCATGGCAATACCCCATAGTCATTAGCCTGGAAAGAATGGCTGGGTAATATGTGCTGACAGAGCAGGTCACTGCCTTTCCAAGACTGTGCTGAGGAATTGAAGGAGCCCTGCTGATCAGAACCTTGCTCCCAGGAGAGAGGCAGCAGTGAGATGTTCCCCAAGCTCCCTACCTCTCTGACTCAAAGTCCGTCTGCTCCTCAAACAGCACAATGTGGCGCTTCAGTCTCTGCCTTCGCACTTCGCTGGTCGGGTTCCAGAACATTTCTGTGTTCCCATTTTTCAACTCATTTATATGCACTTCCCCATCCTGAGAAGGAAAATTAAATGAAAAGGTTAATGACAATCAGAAACCCAAGGCAGAAATTAATCCTGACAAATCGAAGCTGCTCCTGGATGATGATACTTGTTGGTTAGGAGGCTTTTTTCCTCCTCTATCCCATAAAATCTCACTGCCTGAAAGTTTCTGAAATGAATGAGGCAAGGCTTTGCCAGAATCTGTGGCTGAATTTATCATTAATCAGAGTAGAAAGGGACCTGGTTCCTTCTATTAAGTCTTGTCCCCAGACCTGAGTGCCCGCAGAAGCCGTAAGATGCTCTTCTTCCACCACTGTTTCTCGCAGCTACCACCCAGCACATATAAACAAGATCCCCAGCTCCTTTTTCAATATTTCTTCTATTCCTCAATGCTGAAATTTCACACAGAGCCTACTGAAATTCCATCTTCTAGAAAGGAGAGCTAAAACTGAGATACTCTTTCACTTCTTTTTTTTTTTTTGTGTGTGTATTTCAGGTTTTTCTGTTCTTGCTCCCAAATTTCATTTAGCACTTCAAAATGCCAAGGGTCTTCAATCCTTACTCCTTGCCAATTTAATTGGCAACCAACTACCAGCTGATCTGAGGCTGGCTAGGCATTATTGCTGTGTCCCTGCTCAGTTAATCTGCTTCCCAGCCTTGCTCACAGAGCAGCAATGCCAGGGAGCCAGAGAAGGAAGTTTACAGAGTGAAGAGCCTGGCACTGACTGCGAGTGGAATGAATCTGATGGCTACAGCTGCTAAGCAGTGCGTTGGTGCCATTCAGCTGCCTGGTCACTGTATGAGTATCAGGTAAATGTTATTTAGGTCATGGCTATTGGCTTTGCCTGTAGTTGCCTAATTTCTTTGCATCCCATTGGCTGCATTTCTCCCCCTGCCCTGTTCCTTGAATTGTCTCTCAAAGTCATTGCATTTTCAGCTGTGAAATGCCTTCAACCCTGAGAGACTCTCATCCCTCCTCAAAGTCTCCCTCAGGACTTCCTCTGCCATGTCCCAATATGCTAGTTCCAGGACTGATCCCAGGTCCCCAAGAGACTCCCAGTGTGGATAGGAGGAGGCAGGCAGGCATTATCAAGCACCACTACGTGCATCTCTAAGAAGCATGTATACAAGCACTCAGCTGCTGCTGTGAGCCTAGGACTGAGAAGCATTGGGATTTGCTTCCCTTCTTTATTCAGGTGGGTTTTCAGGCACCTGAGGCAGAGGATTTACCTTTCAGATGCAAGGATTTCTGTCAGGAAACTGGATGGTGTCAGAGAAAAGCCAAGAGAGCAGGCCAATACTCCCAGCAGGGAGAGAAGAGAACCAACACCGTCCTTACTGCTGCATGACAGCTCCCCTGTTCACAGCACACAGCTGCAAGCACTGACTTACGCAGCCACCCTTCCAAAGCCATTTAACTTCTTTTGTACATCACCACAGTTTTGTGCACCACGAACAACCACGACAACGAACAAGGGAGGAGTGTATAAGCAGAAGGCTGGGAGCTGAGCACACACAACCATGTGGCTCAGCAGAGCCCCTGGATTAGGGGGTCTCATAGGTAGTGTTGGCAGGACCCACTGCAGGCAAGGTACTCCACAGCCGAGCACAACTCACCACTGACAGGGCTCATCCTGCAGGACAGGGAGCTCAGAAAGGAGCAAATCCCTCGTATACACCTAGAAAGGGCAAATCTCCCAATTTCAAAATGGTCATTAGCTTTTTATGTAAAAAGACAGATTGCCTGATAGGATGAGTCCAGTACCAAGGTGTAGTGGTTTGGTTCTACTGGGTCTAGAGGAAGCTGTAAGCACCTCTTTGCAAAGAATCACTTCCGTGGCTGATGGAGCCCCTCCTTAACTAAAAACCCAAACTATGCTAAACCATGACATTCTCCACCCCTCGCCTCTGTGAATACACATTTGAGGATTATTTTCAAAATTACATTCAACATACAACCTCTACTTAGAACAATAAAAACTACTAAACCAAACAGAAAATTCCCTACACCAAATTCCACCCCTAGACATTTCACTACAACTACAATATAAATTTCCCACTATCATTCTACTTAGCTTTATGACTTAATACTTGCTTTGCCCATTATTTCTCCTAATTAATCTTTATCTCACAGCTCTCATCAATTTGCCCGCATTCTCCACTATTTTATGTAGTGGGTTCAGTCATAAACCGGGCGGAAACACCAATTAAGTGTAGTGGTTTGGTTCTACTGGCTCTAGAGGAAGCTGTAAGCACCTCTTTGCAATGAATCACTTCCGCGGCTGATGGAGCCCCTCCCTAACTAAAAACCCAAACTGTGCTTGACCTTGACACAAGACTACACTGCGGTTAGGACCTCACTATAGAAAGGGCTTTATCCAGGCACATTTCACCTGGCCTACTTTAAATACCTCCTTCAGGATGAGACAAATCTCGTCTCAGAAGTGACATTTTCTATAGACTGGAAAGTGAGCGCAGGCCAACTGTAATGATGATGTAGATGTCCAAATGTTGCTGAGAGAAATACCTAGGTGTCCAATCCAAAGCTAGGGCTCACTGCTTTTGTTTCATGTACCAGGAGTTCCAATCAAAATTAGACTACATCATTCACTGTGCAACTTTATTCTTGCTGGATTTTGGCTTGAGGGTGGCTTTGAGCGAATCGCTTGTGTATACTGGGTGCACAAAGGTGCCAGGTGCTCTGCTGACTGTTCTGAGCTGCCCATACAGACAACACCCTCACCGAATTTATGTCTCTGTCCTTCAAATGATGAACAGGGTAGTAACTGTCTTCTATCATAAAGGTTTGCTGTGAAAATAATGAATTCAAGATCCTCTAAGTTCTTCCCTGATCCCGATCTAACTGGGGAAATACTGAACATGCCAGACAAAAGGAAGCCTCATGATGTTTGCAATCACACCTAATACACACTGTAACTCCTGCCATCAGTGCTTGCCCTAAGCCTCAGACCCTAAATACAGAACCACTGGCTTTGATGGAGACCCTCCTTACTGTTCCCAGCTTCGGCACAGGCTCTGGGACTGCAGCATTACTCACACTGCAGGTGGATGGGACGACTGAAGTGTAAATAACCTCCAGAAGTACCTTGAGAGGTGTGGCCCAGGCTCTGCTCGCCTATATGCCCTGGGGCTGGCGGGAAGAAGCAGGACCGGGCCCTCCCAGTGCCCATTCCAATGCAGGGAGCCTGTCAAGAGCTGCAGTTCTCCCTCGAACTCTGTGGCCATGGGCACGTAACCTGTCAGCAACTTTGATTATCAAATGTTACCCAGTGTCCAGTGAGATTCGCTAGCACTTCTTCTCCACATTTAATCTTCCCCGAGATTTGATTAATGCTCGCGTTGCCACCGAAGAAGGGCTGTCAGGGGAGAAGAGAAACAGCAGATGTGGTCAAAGTGAGGACTGGAAGGGAGCCAAACAGTGATGCAACAGGACGGAAGAAAGTGCTTGACCACCACTACTTCTGTGCTTAAAGGACACTGAATTGAATGTGGATTTTGACTTTCACATTGTGTCCTCTTGTAAAACCACAAAAACTGTAGCTGAAGATAGGGAGATAAGCCTTGAGGTGCATTAACACTCAGGAGTGTAAGGCCTCATCTTCATTGGAAATATACTTATTTACTGTCAGCCAGACATCAGGATAAGTGTATGTGGGCAACTCCTTCCCACTGTCCAGAATCATATTACAGTTTGCAGCCTTGTCCCAAGAAAAGGAGCAGCACTAGTGGTGACCCTTCCTGCTTATGGGACAGCAAAAGCAGTGTGGCACTGTGTGAAGAAGCTCTTGTTAGCAGCAAAAAAACCCCACAAACTAGAGTCAAGGAAAAAATCCCAGAACAGTGGAAAATTCCATCCATCTCCTGGCTGCCAAACACAAGAAGCTCCAGTGAAATGTGAGAAGCTCTTCTATTCACAAGTACACATCTCTTCAGACATTTTAGCAGGCACTTTCCAGTAACATTTGTGCAGAGAAACTTTTTCTGCGTGTGTGTGTGTGTGTGTGTGTTAAATAACAATATAAACCCAAATTTCACACAACACCCATGGATAAAATAATTGCATGTACCTCAAGCATCAGTCTGTGCAACCCAGCAGAGAACTGGCACATATCCAAATTAAAAACAAAGTTACGAGGTTTAACTTCTCACAATCCTACTAAAAATAGCTAGGAAATGATGAAAGCAGAGCATGTAATTAAGTCATGGGGAACTTGCTGAGACATGTTTGGATGATAGTTTTCAAGCCCAAAAGGAAGCACTTTAAGTTCTGAAGTGTTTGTAGGTTTGAGATAACACCCAAGTCAGGGAAATATCCCGCTGGTCATAACCCAGTACACCATGCCTAAGGGAAGAACAGGCTTTAAAGACAAGCATGTGCAAATGTCAGGGAAGTACATGGAGCAAGAGCTCCCTTTGTAAGGGCAAATAAAGACAGAAAAATATTATTGCCCTCAGAAAACTCACAGTTTGCAAAAGATTCCCCTAACTCCAGTGATCTCTCACATTTATGTTGGCTAAGGCTGCAACTCTGAAGTCCTGCAGTCTCTTAGTTCTCCTTCTTTCATTTTATGCTCAGGCAAGAAATTGTTTGTTGGAGCAGAAGAGAAATGGATGCTCCTTAAAAAGCAAGTTAACTGCCCAAGAAAAGTTACAGGTCGTCACATTCCCTCCCAAATTTTAACCCATGTAATAACAGGAATGCTCAAAGATGTCTCCATTTTGTCTGCATACCCTAAATTTGCATCATCAGGCTTTCTAGGGGAGGGAGCAGCTACATGAACAAGTCAGTGCAAGACTTGCCAGTGTGACAGCCACTCAGAATCACCTGCCTGACAATGGGTTCTCACCTTGCCATCAGGGCAAGGTCCTGTAGCCCTGAGAAACACAAGGTGCAGCTCACCATAATGCCTGCAAGGTGAGAGTACAGCTGCTGGAGAGCTACCCCAAAGATCCACATCCTAACTTGTCTCAAAGTACTTTGTACACTCACTGAATTTCACAAGCAAAACTAATGGTCCCTGCCTAAACAGAGCCATGCTGGTTTTGCCAAACTTTTGGAACAAAATTTGGCCAGTAGCCACTGGCAGTGAAAAAAGTTATGCAAAACTAAGGCTTTCTGGGTAATTTTGAATTGCATAAGGCAGAACTGACTACAGGGTGGTACCTTCACTCCAGGCAGGTCCCACCCTGGTGCTGACATTTATTGCTGGTACAGAAATGATCTGGGGTGTATGGTCAAACCCTGCCTGGGATGCAGGGTCAAGCCTGAGACCCACTCAAAATGGGGGCCACAATGTCTGTTACCTTTAGTTTGAATTCCAGTTCTGCCCTGTGGTTAGTTTTCTCACAGTCAATGGTAACTTTCCCTCCAAGCTCCATTGTCATGGTACCATATAAAAGTCCTGAAAGGAAAAAAAACAGGCTTAAGAGAGGCCCCAATGGAAGCAACCTGCTGTCTCAAGCCAACCTGGCTCTTGCTGACACACTGCGAAATTCATTACTTGGTGTAAAGTTTTGAAAAGACAGAACCGGAGGTTTCTAGGAAATGGCTGTTTACTATAAGCATGAAGAATCTCCCCCTGAGCCCACATTCCCCATTTATAACACCAGCTAGGAAATAGCTTGACTCACAGGTGCTGTTGGTGCACCTGTGGCAAGCTGAAAGTGGGCCAGGAAAAATAAGGAAAGTTGTGCCCAGCAACCTCATTCATCCTAGTGCTTAAACAGACCCAGTCAGCTCTCTCAGGGTGACTGAAGAAGAGAGAAGCTGTAACAGGATTCACCTGAATCTAGGAGACTAGAGGTCATGTAGGGGATTTCTCATATGTGTTTACCATTTGCTGAAGAGGTCATTTGCAGAGAAAGAAAAATTGGTAAGAAAAAGATTTATGCACAGGAATACTTCCCAGAGGGCATGATATTATGAGGTTACTGTTTTCAGGTACCCAAGCCCTTCTAAACATGAACTTAGAAGTCAATGTGCCAAGTTAAAAAATATTTAAACCCCAAAATTGGATTCAACTGTTGATTTTATCTCTGTGGTGGAAATGCCGCAGACAGATTCCTGAGAAGCAGTGAATAAGCAGCCACGCCCCAGCCTCAGGACACACTGGCTCCACACAGCAGCAGGTGCCAGCCTCACTGAGGCAGCGCATACTCCAAGAAATACAATGATTAGAGTAACAAAGAAATGGGAAGAGAAGTCAGGAGTTTCCTATATTTTCAAAAAGCCAGAAAATATATCAAGCGATTTCAGTGTTAACACAAGAAAAACTTGTTATCCTCAGAAGCTCAGAAATGTAGTCTTATTGTTTCCATCTTCACTTTATCTGCAGTGCATGCACGCAGTATTTTTCTGCTTCTGCATCGTGTGAAAACTACCGTTGATGGGCCTAATTCTCTCCTGGGCTGCACACAGATAAACCAGAAAGACTTCAGTGAGGATTACCCCTCTCATGCTGAGCGCTATGACTGGTGTGGAGCTCTCTGGAGTTACCACTCCCTGTGGTGTCAGCTACTTGAGAGGGGAGAGCCAGTGCAAAGTTAGTCAGGAAGACACCATTTTGTTACTCTTTCTGTTGGCTTCCTGTTTGAAGAGTCCTACCTTACCTTTACAGTGGGCATATGGCATAGTGATTATATAGTCTTCCCCTCTGTTTAGAAACAGAAGCTTTGCTTTCCCATCCAGCAGTGCAGAAAGTGAGTTGCCTAGAATTTAAAAAAACAAATACATACATATTAAAAAATTCACGTTATACTTGGTCCTTCCTCCTACTTCAGAAAAAGCATTTTGGTTTAAATGTAGGTCGCTAATGAAAGAAGAGATGTGAAATGCTCATAATTCAGGACCCTGCAAACCGTGCACAGCTGGAGGCAGGCAGTTCTAACAAACTCTTCTGTATGGCTCTTAGTTGCTCTGGCATTTAACCCCTCTTGCAGAAATAGCAGTAGATTAAACAGGTCATTAGTGGGAGGTTAGCAATTTCTCAGGTCCTCCTGTTCTCACAACTTTTCTGATTGTGGATGATCCCAAATAACAAATTAAACTGCCAGAAGGACAGCAAGGGCTATCTAAAAGTGTGTCAGCAAACACACTTAGCAGAGGATAGTAATTAAAAAATGTTTGTCTAAACAAAAAAACTATTTCAAATAGCAACGCTGTTTCAGAGCCTGGAGTTGTGCTGTTTGCATTGATATTAAAAGAGTGGAGGGCATTTTGAAGCTCTGGGGTTCAACTCTCAGGAGTCTGGGAGCCAGATAAAGGCTTAAATTTATTCAGACTTTTGTGTTTGTTGTCTGGGGTCAGAGAGCTATAAAGTGACTCATCCATGAGCACACACCAGTGCTTACTGGCAACCCCATGCATTCTCAAGCCTTTGCCTTCTGAAAAACAGATTTTTAAAGCTCTCAATCTTTCTATCTGATTTTTTATTTCTTTTAACATCAGAGTGGTGTCACACTGAAATGGTGGAAATGGGAAAGACCCAGGAGAGCCAAGACAAGGAATTAGGCTATCCCGGCGATAGATTTGTCAACCATTTCTTTGTTCCTAACTCTCAACACACTCAGGAATGATTGAGAAACAAACCAAAACGGGTGCCACAACGTTACCTGGGAGAGGCCTAGACTTAATGCCTTACCATAAAACTTGGACCTAGCTAGAATGCTGCCAGTAATGCAGAATCCATCCTTCCTATTGCTGACGTGAAAAGCTGACACTGGTGGGTGATGGGACACCTAGGAAAAAAACAGGTAGAGGTCATTTAGAGCAGTCTGCACAGGCCAAACAGAGGAGGGGGTGCACACTAAAGGGGGGAACATGATACATGGCACCATTAGGTGTGAGAGCATGATACACCTAATCTTTCTCCCCCACCCTGTATTTTCTTGAGCTTGTGCACATGAGATCACTTTTAGGCCAACAGGTAGAGTGTAAGGTTTTCAAGACAATAAGTGAACAGTGCAGAACTTTAGTGCAGCATTTGAATAACCTCCATGAAATGCATGCAGTGGCCGAAATAAAAATTTTACCGAAGCTAAAATTATCTGATTAAATAGAGAAAAAATGTATGTGAAACAGGGAGTCCCTTTACAAAAGACAACATTTATTTACACTTATTAACACTGTAAAACTCAAACTATAATTTGTCAGGCCATCTAATTTATGAGCTCTGTCCTTCATTTAATCACAAAGACATAGAGATAAGCCCTCGATTTACTCCTACTAAAATCATCATAGAAAGTTTAAAATAAAGGATGGAAGGAATTTGTTGTGTGTTTTATGCCCTTTTTGACAGAGGCAACACAACCCCCATTTTATTAACAATAAGAAAACAGTAGGGCAGAACCCCACGGTAAAGGTCTTTATTGAAGAAGCCGATATTATGTATGGGAGACCTGCTTTTATAGTCTTGAGTGCCCAGCAAACCTCACATAATTTCTGTGTATCTGAAAAGAAAAAAGATCAGCAGCCGTGCAGTTACCCCATGTTCTGCTCTGACTGTTTACACAGAGCTCCAGGTTCCTCTCCTAGGGTGAGACGAGTAGCGTGTTTCTATGCATGGAGGTGCAAGCAGGTTGGTGTTTGCAGCACCTGAGCATCCAAAGCAACTTACCTGTTCTGCTATGTAAAATGTGTGACTGTTCGTCTGAGGGTGAAACCAACAGCAGCGAAATGTCTCTCCCAGAATAGGGTTGTATGGCTTTTTTATTCCCTGAAAAACCAAGTAATCAAAACCTGCTACAAATGAAGATTTGTAATCCAATGCTACAGATGGCCACAAAACAACACAATAATTGTTTCTCTGATGTTTTAAACAAAGTCAATCACAAGAATAAAAACTGAAGAATTAGTCACATGTCTTTCTAATCTAATCTAATTTTTAATCTGAGCCATGGATTAATCTGCTATTCTCACCAATTTAATATTTAATACGGCCCAGTCAAAGCCTTAGAAGATTATCAAACTTTATTATTGCTGCCACTATACATAGCAAGTGCATACTGACTGATATGGAGACATGGCACAGTGGTACTAATTGACCTGAAGAGAGAAAGGAGACCTGCTCTCAGTAAAGGAAAAAATCTTGCATCCCAGGGCATGTTACTTGTTGATGACCAGTTTTGCTTTCTAACTGTCCCCTGCAAAGGCCCTGAGGTTGATTGCCACTATTTCGCATTCAGCATCTACTCTGAAACCAAATGCAACCCCAGTTTTAAAAGTAATGGTCAAAGTCTTCTGAGCAATAGAAGAGGTAAAGTCTCAAAGGAGAGGCCATAGAGAAATTAAACAAAACCATAGCAGAAGATTTCAATGCCCATTACAATCCCAACTTCATGCCTCACTTTACCTTTGGCTTCTTATAGAAGCCGGACAGATACCACCTCAAAACTTGCTTCATTCGAGTGTAGGGATCATCTTCAAGGACGGCCCTGCAGAACAGAACATAAAATGTTCTTTATACTGGTCTCACATCACATTAATTTCTCACCAGTATAGTAACACCAATTGCAATTGTATTTCCCCACAACTGAAGGGAAGTAACTTCTGTGCTGCTGCCAGTGAAGAAGGTGTCTCCCAGCAGAAATACATATATTTTTAGTAACATATGTCACACAACACAAACTGTTAAAAAGTGGCACCCCTTGCCCCGCACTTCTGCAAAAAGACTAATAAAATTACTGGAGTGTATCAGGTTTCATTGGACATTTCAGTAGGTTAATATGGGATTGCCACTCACACTAGCATTGTGTCACAGCTAGTAGAACAATGAGTCATAAAAACAAACCTATACCATCAAAATCAAAGACTTTTTTTCTCCTCTTTTCTTTGTTTCCCTCTTTCATAAAAGATCCTAAAAGCTGATCTGCTACATGAACTCTATTGGTACTTTGAGATCTCATGCAATACTTCAGGTTGGAAGGGACTTCAGAAAGTCATCTCAGCCAGTACCTCCAAACAATGCTCAAAGATGAAGCAGGAAGTAAACAAAACCAAAGGCATTCCTGGTATTTCCAACCATTTAGTCAGATCTAAAAATCAGCTTCGGTAAGTTATTGCAAAATTCATTCAGAAGGATCACCCAAACCACAAATTTAACAGTTTTTTTAACAAAACCTCCAAACTTCTTGAAGTGTTCTTACATCTCAGCACTGAGAAGAACTATTTCTTTAACTTCAGATGTTACAAATACCACAAACAAGGCTTGAAAATAGCATGATTCTGTAATTACCCAGAGAAAGTGGAATAAAAATGAGCAACTAGTACTGCTATTAGAATATACTGGTTTTACAATCCGCCAGGCGTATCTGATTGAGAAGGCAGGTCCTATCTGAAAGCATAACATTTCCTATTTCCTACTCTGCTGCTCCCAGCAGGCCTCTCTCATCAATGGTTTTAAAAGATGTTTCTTATTTGTTTATCAACCATCATAATTACATTGCTCTGAGGAGCAGAAGTGCTTGACAATTTTGGTTGCTCTCTGTCCTATTCCCCTGTGCACACGAGTACACCAGGAGGTGGCACGGCTCTGTTGTGCAAAACTCCAAGGCATCGGCTGAATTCCCATCAGTTGCAGCCAACAGTGGCAAACATGTCCATGTGCAAAGGTGGGCTTGTCTGGAGTTTAACTTTTCCTTCCTTGCCCCTCACTGGCAGCAGTCTATCTGTAAAAAGTCACTGCAGCTGGTGCCTGGCTTGATCTGTGTTGAAGCCAGGGACCTCGGTATTATTTGGGAGCCTTTCTGGCACACAAAGAGATATTTTCACAACTGTAAGAAAAGTGCCCAGGTGAGGCACACCCTGAGTGCTGCTTACTGGGAGAGCAGGTCGGCATGGTAGTAGTAGTCGGAGAGTTTGTTAAGGAACGAGCGTGGCTCCAGGATGAAGGTGGGCAGCACCACCCGTGACAGGTCCATGCCAGGCCGCAGCTGCTTCAGCAGGATCCACATCAGGCTCTTGTTCTCCTCAGAGACGGTTTCTGTCTGAGACGACTCCCCTGTCTACAAAGGCAAAGGGAACTTCAGGGCAGAAACAGGAAAACCATTCCTTGCGGGTGCATTTCTCTGGGGGGTCCGAGCTCACCCATGCACGCCAGGCCCTGGCACAAGGGTGAATGCTCTCCTACACCACTGCAGAGAGACATCAGCGATGTCTCAGTAGAAATGAATCCCCAGAGCAATGAAGTGAGTGGTGCATGAAGCCCTGGGTGTCTGTGAAGGCCGGCACGAGGCAGAGAGCACGGTTCTGTTGTGCTCCTTCCTGAGCCACACACCTCAGGGCTGCGATGGGCCAACGTGGACCAACACCAGCCAAGGGGACTCTGCACTGCAGGTCCTCAGGAGGTGTGGACGTGCCCAAGGCTGTTACAGCATCCCCGTGGCCTGGTGGACGCACAGAAGAAGCTCCTGTCAGTCCCATTCTCTGCAAATGAGAGACTGTAAGATTCACTAGGACATACGTAGAAAAATGTAGGAGGTAAACAAGTAATCGACAGAGAATAGAAGCAGTCCTCCAAGTTCTAGACAAGACAAACTGGTGTATCAATATGGCAAAGGCCCACTGCCAGGTGAGAGGCACAAAAACTCCAGCACCTGCCAGTGCCGCTCAGAGCCCTTTGCAGCGGAAGTGTAGGTAGAAAAAGTCCGGGATTATGCTGTGGTTTCAGCCATGTGTAGTTCCTATGCATTCAATGGGTCCACGAGATGTGCAACATGGAGGAATGGGCCTTTCAAGCCTCCAGAGAAGGTAAATTAAACTAAATTTTCAAATATGAATGCCATTTTAATGCATGCTAGGTGTGATAATTTAATAGGGAAAGAGAATACTTAGACTTTCTACTGATTTTAGGCAAGAGATTTCCAGGAGAAAAAGGGCACTTTTGGAATGGACTTTGGTTTGGGAGAGGGCATAGCACATCACAACAGGATTTTCAGGTAAATCACTAAATCATTCATTTTCACCACCCGAGCATTGCCACCATGTTGGCTCCCTATCAGCCCTACAGTCACAGCGAATTTACCAGTCCTACAGGGCTTGCAGGCTGACGGAATTTCAAACTGAGGAACAACAAAGCTCTGTTCCTTTAATTGCTTTTCCACTTTTGTACCAGTCTTCTTTTGACAGTCTGATGCAATACACACCTTGAACCTCCAAGGAGAAATGGAATACCACAGCATCAGCTAGGGCTTACAATGCACATGGGTCTGTCAGAACTCTCATTATTTAGCCAGGTTCTCAAGTGTGCGTGTATTGTCAATATAAATTAATGCCATGTTGAAATTGCTGGACAAAGTGTTACTCAGAATGAATCACTGCACAAGGGATGGACAAAAACAGAAAGAGAAGAAGGTGCAGGAAGATGTGAACAACCTAAAATAATTTCAAATAACCCTTTTTATAACTTGTTAAAACTAAAAGCTTGGTAAAAAGGGGGGGTTTTCTGTTATCAATCTACCTACTGAAGTGTCTATTTTTTGTTCTAGACAAACTTTTGCAATCTCAAAGTTCTTCTGACACCTTTCTCTGCCTTCACATTCCGACCGCAAACAAGACAAAACTGGAATTGGCCAAATGCACAAACACCTTCCAAGAGCACAGAGATGTACCTACCCAAGTGCACACCTTTCAGATGAGCCCTCAAAGCCAAGCTGAAAATGTAACAGTGCCAGTTTGTGACCTTAGTCCTGCCACACCCGAACTGCACACACAGGCTGAGGGGCAGTTTCAGCTTAAGATGATGACTGACACTACTATTGGCACGTGTTTACCTTGATACATCTCCACCCAGAGGAGCTACATCATTGCACAAAACCTATTTTTCTCTACGTTCCTTTCAGCAGTGAGTTCAGACTCAACAACCAGTCCTACCTGTATGGCCAGGTGATGACAGCCCCCTCTCTTGAAGAAATCTTACGAAACACCTAACGGCCAAGGCCACATGGCAATTCTTCTCGGAAACCCACTGGATGCTACCAGTGCCTGAGCAGACACACTACAGAGAGCCTTATTTAATGCTACACATAGTGTCACTCTACAACAGAAACGCAGTCTTTTTCACTTGGTTTGTAGTGCATTTTTTTCTTATTTTAATGTAAAACTGCAGAGATCTCTCTCTCTCACACACACCCACATACACACATCAGTGCAGCCTGTAAGGTTTGTTCAAACACCAAAATATCAGCCTGCTGTACCAACGCTTCTACGACAAGCTTGTCTTGTGGCAAAAGGTCATTTCAGAATAAGTAGCTGATAAAAATTAAGTTTGCTTTCATTTTGCTGCTGCTTAGTTGCACATCTATATTCAAAATCCCCTGTTTGAACCCAGTTACCTCTTGCTGTGTAGCTGCAAGGGGATTTGAGAGGAAAAATGCACGAAATATTAGTTGGGTGCAATTAGGATATATTTGACTATATTTTTTTGGTCAATATTAGTAGTACAGCTTCAGGAAAACATTGAAAGAAGAGCATAAGAGGCTGGTGAAGGGTCTGGAGCACGAGTCCTGTGAGGAGCAGCTGAGGGAACTTGGGTGGTTTAGCCTGAAGAAAACAAGGCTGAGAGAAGACCTTATCACTCTCTAGAGCTACCTGAAAGGAGGTTGCAGAGAGGTGAGTGTTGGTGTCTTCTCCCAGGTAACAAGTGATAGGAGAAGAGGAAGTGGCCTCAAGTTACACCAGGGGAAGTTTAGATCGGATATTAGCAAAAATTCCTTCACTGAAAGGATTGTCAGGCATTGGAACTGGCCTGGAACAGATGGTGATGGAGTCACCATAATTGAAGGAACTTAAAACCCATGTAGATGTAGAGGGACATGGTTTAGTGGTGGACTTGGCAGTGCTGGGTTAGTAGTTGAACTTGTTGATCTATAGAGTCTTTTTCAATCTAAATTATTCCGAGTCTGTGACTCTAAGAAAAAAAAATAGCTTTCTAGCAGTGCATTTCTTTGAAGCGAAAACAAAACATCAGCTTCCTTGTTCAAAGCCATAGGCAAGTGAGTGCTCAGAACAGAGTTCCTCTGCTGCCTGCTCAGACCGATTCTCACATGGCACACTTGGCTGCCCCAGCTCTCTACCACTGCCTTCCTCGGAGGTGTCACAGTGACATCCAGCTAACAAGGCTCTTATGTGGAACAGAAATGCATCCTCCATCGGTTAAATGTCGTGAGAAATGGCTTTCTGATAGGCAACCGGCATTTAGCAATCAAGTGGCTCAAATGCTCCATTCAGACACAAAAAAAGGATGTTCCATGCATAATAAAAAAAAGGAAAGTGTCATATTTTGTATCACACAAGGGCTGAGTACCCTACTTGGCCAGGACACATGCCCAGGATAATAATCCCCCCTCCTGCTGACTCCACAAATGTGCCAATGCTGTGCAGATCTTTAATGCAATAACTGGTTAGAGCAATCACTGATGCTGGAAACACACCAAAGCACAGTAGCAGAGCTGCTGTTCATAATGCAGAATTTTTATTAAAGCACGTGATAACACAAGGTAATTTAGCAGAAAACTGTGCTTTGCTTTATCTGTAAAACACTGGAACTCATGAAGTTGGCTGTTACCTGCCATACAGCTAAAAGGCTGAATGACAAATACTATGAACAGATACATTTTAACAGGAACAGGCAGCAATCAAGATTTTTTTTTCTTACCTCCCCAAATTCTTCATAGACCTGTTCAATGTAAGTGGTCCCCTTCCTTCCCGGAGAGACATCTCCCTGTATTTCTGACTGATCACTCTCACTTTCATTTGTCTTCCGGCTGTTCTCATGTGCTTCATTCTCCGACTCCTCTATGTTGTCTCTCTCTGACTTGTCTGAAAAAGCATCGTTTTCCAAATGGTGGTTGTTCTCCAGGGCTGATTCATTCAACCTGCAGCACACAGTTCATTACTCGCTTCAGTTTGATTTACAAAGCCACATTGCTTAAGGCTATTTAAACACAGTAAAAACACCCCCAGGACTCAGAATAGGGTGTGCAGCCCAGGACAGTCTCAGACATTGATTTCCTGAATAATAGAGGTTTTATCACATAAAGAGTGAGATATTTCCCATCAAAACTTTCCCCTCCAAACTGCACTTTTCAAAATGTGCCACACAGCTGCGCTTACCCACCCTTACACAGCACTGCTGCTGGCTCTGGATGGGAGCCCACAGACCGGAGGGATACGGAGCAAGCGCACTCCAGCAACTCTGCACTGCTGATTAGAGAACGGAAGTATCCCTCAGGAGAGATTTTTCCCTTTACAGAAGCCAACCAGTGGATTGCAGCACACATGAAAAAATGACATTATGGGATACCTTTTCTTTTCAGTGCTATTGCTATTTTATATCAACAGAGGGTGGTCCTAAGTCAGCCCTACACTAGAAAAGACAAATTCAAACATCAATAGAAGCAAGTCTTTTCACACACACACACCCCTCCCTCATCCACCAGACTAACCTGGGGAATGTGCTTCCCCCAGATGATGCTGTGTGGAAGAACTGAGTTGAAAGCATGGACTGGACAATTACATGTGAGAAGAATACCCAAATTATAACAGCATCTAAGGGAAAACATGGAAGGTGTAACAAGCTTCATGCTCAGTGATCCAGAGAATGCCAAAAATTCTCTCTCAAGTAACCTATGGCACCTCCATTTGAAAAAGCAGATGTGATTCATATGGCAGATGGCAAACATGATAACATGGGCCAGAGGTCAGGTGCTGAAAAGTATTCACTAAACGCACTATTTTCAAGTGATATTTATCATGGGGAACAGTTTTCCTTATTCATACATGTCTGCACACACATCACCTCTTCCATGGCTGGCCTAACTCTCACTTGCTGAGCTTCTCAGCTTGTCCTTCCTCTGAAAATTTCTTAACTGAGACCTCATGAAAAATTGCTCTTGGATAGAGCAATAAAAAAAGATTTCCACCTACACAAAGGGTTTCAGAGGATATAAACAGGCCCTGTTTATATGAAGAGTTTCATTACTTCCTGTAGTCCATCTTCCTCTCCAAGGTTTCTCAGTACATGGGAATGTTCTCTCAAGTGTCAAGCCTCTCCATGATGGGTGTTTTCCCTGGCCATTCCGGCCATGTTCCAATTTTTATTATAGATAAATGCGGAAAGTTCCCACCCTTGTTGTTCTTCCCCTTCTTGTTATTTTCTATTTTTAAAAGATAATTAGGTATTGACAGGTAGAGCCAGATTAAGTTAAAAAAAAAAAAACTAACAGAAGAATCAGAACACAGGACTGGCATCAGCTTTTCAGAAGATCTCAACTTTCAACTACGCACTGAAATAAACTCATGATTTTTAGCTTGCCAAGCAAGCCACATTGTGACAGCCACAGCTCAGTTTCTGGCAGAGCCCAGTTTCTAGAGTTCTTTTGGAAGTGTCATCTACATCTTTCTGTGCCTTTAGAAAATCTTTCTTTTAATTCCATTTGTAGATATATGTATGTCTGCATATGGGGAGGTGTATATATATATATGTGTATATATATATATATATATACACACAGTGTTTATATATAAAAACCACAAGATTTTTTAAGTCACAGTTGTACTGTACAATAAAACTAAGATCATAAATCAGAGTCAATGGCCAGCACTAGTAATTTGCTATCAGACATTATGTGTCTTCATTGTTCTAGTGGCAGGATGTTACTTCTCTTTTTCAGCCAGCAAGCAGCAAATGTAATGACTGATAACCAAATACACTGGAGGCACAGATTACACATACATGAATTTAAAATAATAAAGCAGAAAAAAGATGAGGCGAGAGCTGTCTGGAGAGATTATCCCACAGTTCCTCACCACAGTTGTTTCCTGGATGGTAGATCCAGGAAAATATTAGCTGTTGATCATTTAAATACCTAATCTATTTCTTAATTTTGCAATGGTCAGCTAAATATATGAGTGTTGTCTGTGGTTGCTTTGCTCCCTTTACCTAGTGAAAGTCTTATCCATGGGGTAAAAATGCTTGAAAGAACAGTTCATTATAAGGCTTTTGGCTCATGGCTGTGAAGTAGCACTTGTTTCTATTTCACATTTGTAAGAAGAGCAGTGTCACCTGCCTCACATTTGGGAATTATTTGAAGTTTCAACTGAGTAAATGACTCTTTTCTTAGTTTTCTCTCAGCACCACCACCACCCCCCCCTCCCCCCACCACAGTATTTTTTAAGGATTTCAGATTTAGTCCAAGAGGGAAATCAGATTCATATGAAATTCCACTCAACTGTGCACTGATTACCCACCACCAGAAACAATGCAAGAGTTAATACATCCAGAGCCATGGAACCACTCTGGGGAACCAAAGGGAAAACAGATGCTTCTCATTTTGAAGATCAAATATGAGATGCTGAAGAGCAGCCAGGCTCTTCCTCCAAAGAGAACCACCACTGTATAAGTATGATATGCCAAAAACAAAAGCCGCGCCATGAGCTTGGCCAACCAATCAATGCAAAGACTTCCCAGGGGCTTCCAATGAGATTTGGACCAGACTCCAAAAGCTGGGGGGAAACCACTATGCTAAAAGTCAACACTGGATTTCCACCATGAACATGGGTAACCTGGCATTTTTCATAACTAATTTACTGTTTCAGCATGTTAGAGTTCTCTTACAGCAGTGCTTTATTCTCTAAGTGGCATTCCTGGAAACATCAATTGGTGACCAGGACTTCTTTGGGTTTGATACCACAAAGGGTTTGATACTCTTCTACACAAAGCGAAGAAGAAACTTTGGTTCTTGTCAAACAAGTAACCAGCCAAATTCTTGGGGCTGCTGGAGATAAGACATGGAAGCCACAAGAAATAGAACTTCATATTAAAAAGCAGAGTGCCTGGTGCCCTAAAAGTGTCTTGTGTAAAATCACTGATTTACACAGTACTTTAGCCTTTGATTCACTCACACAGTTCTCTCTGTCATTTTTATATGCTACTAAAGACATGGATTTTGAAATCACTGTATAATCTTGATTTGTTTCCCAGCAGGAAAGGAGCAAAGCAGCCAGCAGACAAATGCAACTTTGGCTCAACAGAAAACTCGCCTTTGCCAGCTCCCAAGGGGGTTTTGTTCTCCCTAAAATATCCATCATCTTCCCTTTCTTTTTCTGTTCTTGACAGAGTAGTTTGGCTAATTTGAAGATAGAGTTAAATGTAATTAACTGGCTCCCTAACAACTGCATGCCAATTTAACTGATAAGATTCCCTGTAGGGAAAGCATTTAATTAGAATGATTGAATCCCTGTGAGGAAGCCATTGTCACTGGCAAACCAAAAACCCTTTGCTCAGCACTTGCACAGTTTGGGTTTTGCGTTCTCCCTTATTTAAATGTTCTTCATTCCTCCAGGGATGACAGCAAGTCATCCTCCTGTCCTGCAACCCTCAAACTCCCCTGGGCTTTAAGCACTGGGGAGTTTGGGTACACATTCAGAACCATGGTAGGACTCAGAAAGGAAAGTGTACTGTCCAGGTGACCAGATGCTGAACACCCAGCTTGAACCACACACAGCCGAAATTTGAGCCTGTAAGAAAAATCTAGTTGCAATTTTGAGTACTCTGTCCTGCTGAAAACTCTGCCATGTGTGCTACTACTGCCAAGCCCCATATTTCAAGGGGGCTTTTAATGCTGGACAACTAAGAGGCGAAATAGGGGCATCACTTAAGCATCATTCACGCATGATATTCTGAGGAAATACTTTACTACAGTTTTAACCCTATCTTCTGCGTCACCTTACAGTAGCCATGGGTTTGCCTGAATGTCCTCAGTGCCACAGGCTCCACTTTAATATTATGTATATTTCTGTACACACATCCATCAGGCAAAAAACAAGTCCACTGCAAAGGGCAGATTGAAATGCTGCACCCCTTTGGTCCTATGGGGCCAGAGATACCTTCATGCTCTGAAGAGGACTCAGACCCCAGCTGTTGTTACAACAGAGACCAAGAAAACCTCTTAAGGGTGAGGTCCTGCTCTGCAAGGCATCATCTTTGCAGACTGCAAGAATTGCTACCCTAGAAACTGCATAACCGATGGTGCGTTGCTGTGAGCTCTAAAAGTCAAATTCCAATCAGCAGAACTAGAAATAGACAGTATCTCTCCCAGTTCTCACTCCAAAGGCCAAATGTCTATATCAGGAGGACTTTTGAAGTTGCTTATTCAGCTATAAGCAACAGAAAGGCCTGTGGCTTTTTAATGTGTGGAGAGCTTTGATGTTCCAAAATGCTGCAGTAACACCAGGAATATGAATAGAAAGGAGGCTGTGGGGACTGTTTTCCCTTATGTAAAAATTTATCTGATTCATCGAGGAAGAAATTGGATGCCACTCAAAACCCCTGTAGAGAGAGAAAGTAATTACAAAACTAAGGATGCAGTGTGTGCACTCTGCTGACTATGACACAGTATTCCTGGGGAAGGGTACACAATATTAAAAAATAGATCAGACTCAGAGCCATATGTGCTAGCAACACACAGACATTGTTAGTGACTGTGTCTGTGTAACTACAGCAGCTAGATCCTGCAATCTTTACTCAGGCAAGCCATTTTTCATGCTGGCATCCCCAGACACCATTTTGGCCCAAGCAGGGAACAGAAGAAAGTTGTTTATGTACAAACAAACACAGCTGAGATTTCCCCCAGCCCATGTGTTCAAGCATTAGATGGCAACACCAAGCCCATATATGGGTGAGGGATGCAGCAGCAGAACACACAGGCTGGTTTTTAAACAGATTTCCTCAGTGGACTCTGGCTAGATCACGCTAAAGCTTGAGCCATATGACACCTCTCTGTGCATTAAGGAGTAACAGCCCCATCTTACTGGAAGAACTCCTGGTCTGACATAGCACTGGTGTGCAAGAGGTGGTTGAGCCCCGCATGCGCAGGATCACTCGAGCAGTTCACGTCGCCATCCTTTCCCTGCTTGGAGGCACTGAGCCGGAAGAGGCTGGAGCAACGCAGGGCAAGCTCCAAAGCATCCAGCCAGCATCGGCCTGTGAAAACAAAAGGAATTATTTAAGCATAGCAGAGTGAATAACACAGTTCATGCATTGCTTCTCAAAAGTTTCTTGCCTGGGAGTAAAGGTCATTA
This sequence comes from Lycocorax pyrrhopterus obiensis, assembly GCA_014706295.1. Lineage (NCBI taxonomy): Eukaryota > Metazoa > Chordata > Aves > Passeriformes > Paradisaeidae > Lycocorax > Lycocorax pyrrhopterus. The sequence continues at coordinate 13,028,682 of JACSVZ010000007.1, read as the reverse complement.
TCATTGTAATTCAGGAAGTCACTGTGTAGAATATATTTTTCCTATATATAATCCCTAGGTTATCTTGCCAGGAATGGTGTGTTTTAGTGGCTGCATGAGTAATACATCTGCATGGGTGATACAGTGGGAAGCTCACCCCAACTCTCTCTTCCCTAATAACATCCCCTTCTGATTTCCCACAACTTGTTCACATCCCATTGCCCCTTTCTGATTTAGTCTGAGATGCAGGGAATGTGTATGGGTACGGTGATTCCACACCACCCAGCATCTCCTGTCTGCAAGTAATACACTCCCCAAAACACATTCACCACTTGGCATCCCCACCTCACGCACTTCCCAATGGCAGGGAGATACCAGGGCACTGAGCTGCACGGGAGAGGTCCCTGCTTACTCTGGGATCACTGAACCACAGGCTGCTCAGGGGCCCCTTGCTGGGTGTAGTGCTGCAGTAACCATCATTCCAATCAAGATCCAGGATGGTCAACATGTGACAGAGAGATTGAGACTAGAGAAAGTTGTCAGGCTGTTCATTTTCCCTCTTTCTCTGCATTTTAAAATTTTTTTTCCATTCCTTCTCTCTGCCTGGTCCATCAGATAATCTAGGTGGGGCATTATTTTTTCTTATCTTGCCACAAAAAAAATCTTTACCTGAAGGGTTGATTTTGCAGAAACTGTAAGCATGGCACAGAGCCAAGGTAAACAGCAATTTCTATGTACAGCCACACCGGATTTCCTTGTGGCCTGCACAGGTCCCACAGGCAGGCAGCAAATGAAAAGCACAGAAAACCAAACTGACCCTCGGCTCCTTTTGTAATGATCCAGACAAGGCTACAAAGCTGTGTGTTAAAGCCCAACTACCGCAGTGCTGGAGCTGCTGTACTCCTGGAAACACCTGAAAATAGCCTGCTTCTGTAGTGCAGTCATTAATGAGGCCAGGGCACATGCAAATTGGCTGAACATTCGAGAACTGATGTATCAAGGGAGTTATCCTCTAATTTCAAGCTTGTAAAACAGAGCTCTTCATTACACTCCTCAGAACACATTTTGCAATAATTAGAAGTGTGATTGAGAGGCAGTGAAGGAAACAAAAGATTTTGCTCTAGCAATGGCAAGTGCTACAAACAGGGTTTCCCTGGACCACATTCATTCCTGGTCCCATTTGGCAAAATTTTCCATTAGATTCTTTTCTATCACACAGCATCAATCACATGCATAAATCTCACTGGGTCCTGCTGCTCTCTTGGGCAGAATTCCCATCAACTTCAACATGACCAAAATTTGCCTCTAAAAGATCAATGAGAGTTTAAAAAAAAACCCCTAGAACACGTACATAAAAAAATATTTCTAAATTTGAGTGGCTTTCAGTGCTTGCTTTGATACAAAGCTGCAACCAGTAAAATAAAAATACCTCAGATCTTTGAAGAATTGCACTTGAACATTTAGCTACAAACACTGCAGAGCCCCAGTCATTTATTCTGATTTCATCCCATAAATTCCTTCAGCATCAGCTTATGATTTAATAATAACATCACAAATACTGGTTAATAAAAGATTAGAAAGGTTGAATGCTGTTGGAATTGATTTCGTACTATTTTGTATTTAACAAATATTCTTGCATTAAGGCTTTACAGACAGAGATTTATTCCCTTCTCACTATGTGGAGGATTTGCATGGATAACCCATTAGAGTTAATGGCTGCACTGAGCAAAAATCCACCTCCTCCTACACATCCCTTCTCCCCCATACCCACCACGATGCAAATCTGTTTCAGGCTGTGCCACACAAGTGAGCGCACTCCTGCTCAGGCTCCCTGCCTTGACTCTCCTCTGCCTTTAAATTTGCTTTTCTCTTGCAGTGCCACAGAGTGAGAGCTGCGTGATTTGACATTCGGAAATGCTGCGTATGTCAAGATATTTTTATATTAAATAGGCTGTTCAAATCAGGTGCTTTGACGGGTAGGTTGATTTGTAGCTGCATGAGCCCTTTGAGGCAGCACTGAGGTCATCTCCTCAGTGCTCTGCAGCTCTCACATACACTCATTATCCTACGATGGTTGAGGCAAGGGAGACCCCAAGTCTCCCTCAGACATCCCCCTTACTGTTCCCCCACAGCCCAGCCCTCCCTGGGGATGCAGGCAGAGCAGCCCATGCTGGCCACCATCCATGGGCAGCTCTTTTACCCCCACCCCGCTGCCTCAGATGTTCACCAGTGCTGACATGACCCTGCTTGGTCAAAACTTGTGGGTTCACCATGTCACCAGAGGAAATTTCTACACAATATATCTAGGGTTTCCATCTCTTATTCAAGGAGCTTAAAGTAAAAAACCCCAAAACATTAAATACTCATTGTAATAGTCCCAGGCTGATACACAAAGCTTTAGAGGAACTAGCTGTGCATCAGCAGTCAGCATTCTTTGTGCCCTGCAGCAAACAGAAATGGCATCAGTGTACACCCTTGTTTTCATTTCTAACAGAAACTGAACCAAAGGGATGCAGACCAGAAACGGGCCTTCAGCCATCAGGTGGTGTTGTGAACCCAAACAAACATATGTCACTAACCCACATGTAAAATATGGGCTTCCCTCTGCAAATAAAAAGGCTACATTCTCTACAAGTCAATGGTGTGTTAATTGCAGCATAACACCATTAAATCATACCCTCTTAATTTCAGGGATTGCACACAAGATAAACCTGTTTCCTTGCTAAAGGCCTTTATGCAATGTTTTTACATCTGAGTGACCTTTCTATTGAGTTGTATTCTTCTGGATTGTGAAGATGATACAAAAATGCTAGCATTTGGATTACTTAATTGCTTACCTGACAAGTCTACTCAGTCCCTCAGGAACTGCAGAAGGGGAGAAACGAATGTGGTCATATAATTAAAGGCTGACACCTACAGTCACGGTACGGCATGAAGGCTTCATGGCTACCTCAATTCTCACATGTTCTAATTTTGAGTGGGTGACTCAAGTAGGGTTTTTTGTAAACAGGGTAATTCAATTAGAAAAGAATGTAAGATGTTGATTCCATCAGAGAGGAATGGTAGCCCAAAAGGGTATATATGAAGGAAGCAAAAAAAAAAGTTACGATAATATTCTTTTAGAAGGTTTGAGGTGTTTAAAGCTGCAATGCAAAAAATGTAATCAGTTATAATATTTCACACACTGCGGCTTAAACCAATCATTTGTTTAAAAGGTGAAGAAAAAACCAGAAATATATTGTCAGCCTGTGGCAGAATCTTCCCACAGGCTTTTAAGCTCTTCTCAAATCAAAATATATAGAAACAGAGAACTGTTTACATTTGAAAAGACCTCTAAGATCATCAAGTCCAACTGTTAACTCAGGACTGCCAAGTCCACCACTAAACCATGTCCCTAAGTGCCACATCTGCATGACTTTTAAATGCCTGCAGGGATGGTGACTCAGCCACTCCCCTGGGCAGCCTGTTCCAGTGCTCATTCACTTAGCAGGTCACCTTGTCATAGAAGGAGATCAGGTTGGCCAAGCAGGACCTGCCTTCCCCAAACCCATGCTGGCTGGGCCTGATCCCTTGGTTGTCCTGCACATGCTTTCAGATGCCTCCTGCAATACAGCTGTGCAAATGGGAATCACTATGGCTCCTTGCAGGACACTTCCTGGGTCAGCAGGGCACATGCACCATGAAGAAACCTGGAGGCTGCAAGGCTGAATAGGAGCAGGCATGTGCTTGCACCAGCTCCTTTTTTTTTTTCACAGACAAAAGGAACTACTAAAACCAAGAGACAAAAATAATTTCTTCTCCCTCTTGGAAAAAAAAATAATCAAAACAACAGAAGGTGCTTATCCTGCTAACCTAGGTCCAGTTCAAAGAAAAACTTGAGTCTTTCCTAGTCTTTGAAGAGATCTAAAATTACAAAAATATCTCACAGGACAAAACCAGGCAGCACTGAAAACACTAAGCTATTCAGTTTTGAAATTCTTTGCACTCACTTAGAACAACTCATAATCTGATGTGCCAAGTCTATCTGCCACATTTTGCAGCAGCTGGTCATGGAGGACACAGCCAATGTTCTCTCAGCACTCACCAGAAAGAAAAATCTGCTCTAGATGGAATCACACCGTTACACACAGAAATATCAGTCTGGGACTATACTTCTTTTCCACTGCATTCCTGTAGCTACAGAACACCTGGGATGAATCTCTTGCCAATTAAGACTTCAAAAGGCTCACACTGAGAAACCACACATTCCTCCAGAGAGGCATCACTAAGGGAATATTATTCTTCTTGAATTATTAAAGTCATCCAGCTTTGGCCTCATGCCTCACACTTACAAGATAGATGCTTTTAAAAATCAACCTGAAGTAGACCGTCACCTGGAAACGATGAATTCTTGCTCAAGTGCACACAAATCACGAATTGTGAGGAAGAGGCTGATTTGGTTCAGTCAGTGAACATTAAGGTCATCGTGTTCAGTTGAGTGCTTATTTTGCTGTACCACTTGGTGCCTGCGTGCGTGATTTCTCGCACTTTGGCTGTCAGGATGCAAGGACGTGAGCTCTCAATTAGCTGCAGGTGCAATTTATGCAGTGAACTTAATGAAATCTTGTTGCAAAAGCCTGGATTTTAAACTGCTGTGAAAGGTCTAAGGAATAAGAAACACAGACATAAAGCTAAAAAGATAACTTCTATTTTCTCCAGAGCTGCCAGGATCCAGAGATATATTTCATTGTTAACTTGGCTTCAAATTGCAATCTTCCTTGTGGTTCTTTTCCTCTGTCCGTGACCCTTATTTCAATAACCTAATTTCCTCCCCAGATGAGAGCATCAGTTTGGGGGGAACGGCCAGATGCCTAGAAAAGAAACAGCAGTCCTGTAAGCCAGACCATCAGGATTTTCACACAACTCCACCCATGTTAGGCAGTGGAGGCTACCCAAAGCATCTCTGAAGGAGAGGACAGACATAAGGAATAAAATGTAAATGTGGTTTACAATTCCACTGTTAAGCTTTTAACCCTTGGTAATCTGCCACTTTGAATTCCATTAGTAAGAATACGCCCTGTGGTAGCAGTGCCCATGGCAAAGTGGAGATCCTCACTGTGAGAGCTAAGCAGGTGACTTAAAATGCTTAGGATGCACCAGTTAGATCTCAGGAGCAGCTCCAGAATGGTCTGGGCAGGAAGCTCGAGACAGACTGAAACTACTAATTCTGAGTCACTCCTCAGCATAAATCTGAAATGCATACACAGTCACTGGTTTAGAAAAAGCAGTCTTCTTTTTTGAAACTGCTAAGAAAGAAAGACCCTGCACTTGTAGAGGCTGACATGACCTTTCCAGAGGTTGATGTTTAAAACACATCAAAAAGCAGACTGCTGCTCTGGTCTGTGAATGTGAAATCTGCTGTAGCTGGGCAGTGGTTCTGCAGATCGTCCAAAAGCCAGGATCTTAAATCCTACCAACAGTCTGTCACAGATGGCACAGCAGAGGGGCAAAAAGGGATTCTGAAATGCTGAGAGAAGAAGTAGGCCATGTAGCTGCTGATCAGGATATAGTTGCCTGGATGGCCGAACTGTACATCTAACATATGCTGCAACTCAATATTCCCCAGCAAGTCAGAGGCCTCCACGAGTTAGTTATATTTGCCAAATGCTCTGTTATTCATTATCCACTACTAACATGGGAGACTGTGTTAAGAAGAACACAGTGAGGACACCTCCACAGAGATGCTGTAGGTTCACACAGTATTGCACTACGGGGGAGATGTGAACACACTACAGATATATGCAAGGGCTCAGATTCCACCTGCCCCCTTTGTCTCAGCTGGCTTAGCTCATTTTACCTCAATCTCCTGTCTCTCTTGCATCCTCTAGGTTTGTCCAGTGTGTTAAAGAAATGAAACAAACTCAGGCACACCCTCCTGGAGACGCCTCTTCACAACAGGTGAAGCAATGTAACAGTCTACAGCCATTTCAGTCGTGTCTTCCAAGCTGAAAATCAAGCTGTATTAACTGCAAAGTACAAGCCTTTGCTGCAGTTTATAGAGAGTTCTTTAAAAGCAGCAGTTTGTATTCCTTGTGTCCTTGTCTGCATGTGTTTTCCATGACCTACTGACAATAATACCGCCTCCAAATTACTCATCTCCAAGTGTTACACCCATGTGTTTGGCCGTTTGTCAGGACATATGTTTGGGAGGCAGCTGTTCTTCCCTGTTTTCTGGAGATTCACATCCTGCCCTTCCTATACAAAGTATGGCCACCTCCCACAGCTCACTGACCTCGGCTGTGAAGTTAAATACTTTCGTTCAGCTGAAAAGTACACCATTTTTCATGCTAATATTTCTGGTGCAATACAGTATCAATTTTTTTTTGGTGAAGTCCACTGCTAAATGGACAGATCCCAAAGCTTTGGCTGTCATGATCACCTCATCAGATTCAGAATCTACCAGGCATAATGTGGACACTCCAAACCTGTGCAGGTGGCTCCAGGGCACTGCTGGTGCTGTTTAAGAATTTATATTTTGTCTTGAACCAAAGGCCCTAGTTACTTTGTACCTCCACATTCAGGATATTTGATTGAGAGGCATCTCAGTAACTCCTTCCCTTGATCACATTAGCTTTCCATCTAACATTAGGAGATGATTCTCTACTGGAGAGAAGCAGCAAAGTAAAGGAAAATCACACTAACCCCAAAGTAACTCTGTTTTGATCTGCCTGACCTCTGCATGCTTCCCAGGAATCTTGGCCAACATCTTGGCTTTCAAAATGTGTTCCAGTAACTCGCTATTTTAAGCTCTTATGACACCGGACACACGTAATAATTCACTGGGCAGAAAACTTCCTGCAGGCATTTCAACATGGAAAACTCTCACATGCCAGGTATGGTCCCTTTGGTGCTTTTCCAGCGTGTGTTGTACGACCCAGACAGAGAGATCACAGCTAGAGAGATCACAGCTAGAAAAGTCTTACCTCTGATGATCTCTTGGGAGCTATTGCTACCTCAGGAGCCTTTATGGGTAAGGTTATAACAAATCTAAATCTCTTCTACTCCATGAAACTGGCCTGTGGCAGACAACGTAAAAAGAGAGTAGAAGCTCAGCCAGTCTCTTGGCCAGGCTGGCTCTATGGTTTAATCATTAATAATTAAATTAGTGGAAAGACAAGTGCATGGGTCTCTAAAGAAATAATATTTTATAAAAGCTGGATTGACAGTTGTTGAAGCTATTTGGATGCCTAAGAACCCTGTGCGACTATTCTGTATATCTGTTCTGTGGGCTGTCTGTATAACTAAGATTTGAAATCCCTCTAATTTAGCAGCTCTACTCCACAGCACTTTTTTTTCCCTCACAGGAGATTATTGCATCAATCTATCCCTTTCTAGACAGGTGATATTTGGAACCAGGTTAGAATCCTGTATTCCTCTACACAAATAAGCTACAAAAGCATCATGTTTTAGGAAACAGATGTGTTTCTATGGGTCTATATAACTTCTGCCTATTTTCATATCATTTCACTACACTGACATCTGTGAGCAGTTTTCAGTGTCAAGATGGTGTCCCTCACCATGAACTGTCCTCTTTTCACAGCAGGAGGAAAACAGCACAGAAGTCTGTAACGAAAGAAGGTTTCCTCCTATTCTAAGTGTCATATCAAAGGTGCATTTGCACTGTCTCATTTCCAGCCCTTAGGAAAATGTAAAACCTCATCACTGGACCAGAAGGACACAACTTTCAAAGCTCATTTTGCTCCATAAGAAGTCCTTATGTCCCTAAAGTTACTGTAGATGAGATCCAAAGGAGCATATAGGATACATGAGCCACCTTGGTGGGGATAGGTGAAAAATATCCATAAAATTATCAGCCTGGGTTAATTTGCTATGAAAAAAAAATTAGAGTAGTCTGAAGGTCAAATGGAATGAAAGCATGTTTTTAATCTTCTTATCTACTTATAAATCACTGATATTTTAGGTCCGCTAAAGTAATTTATAGAGATTTTCACATAGCAAGCTGGCATGTCTGTTATGTATTGACCTAAATTTACTTTCCATAATTTTGTGAATTCCCAGAACAGTATTTGACATGTGGAGTCACCAGCATCTGGGCCTGCTAGACTGAAAACCACAGCACAAATAGTCTACAGGAAAACTCAGGCGCCTGAAAGACATCTACCAACAGCTCTTTAATATTACCACACCACTTTCCTCCAACAGATCTCTACGCAGTCTAAGATGTAGGCAGATAACACACTGAAGTCTCTGCTGAACTGAAGAAACAGTTAAGCACCCCTCTCACCTCAGTTTTGGGATCAGCTCCTTCCATCCTTTAGTTTACACTGACTTGGTGTTTTTCCTCAATCAGAAGCCTAAGTCCTTCTTCCATACACATGGCCAGAGAGGTGGCTGTTCAGTGAGGGCAACGAAATGTGCCAGGAATCTGCCTGACCTATTCTGACCATTGCTAAGAGCAGTATTTCAAGCTGGGCAAGCCACCATTTTTTTTGCATCAACCTATTTTCTTCACTAGCAGAAAGTATGCTATCTGGAGAAAGCAAACAAACCCCAAAACTTACCATCTGATTCGGAGGCTGCTCTGAAAATCAAGTAGCTGCTGGGAAGAGGCTGAGTGATCGAACCAACATTTTCTCCCTTTGGTCCCTGGAAATGCACACAGACAGAAAGACGTAAGGCACGGAAGATGCAATGGACTGTTCAATGTCTTTCCACCCTTCCCAGGCTGAGTGTGCATGGTTGTGATAGGAAAGAAGGCAGGAGCAGATGGAGTAATTTGGAGAGACTCATTAGTAATCATGATATTGCTGCTGCAGCTCCAAGGTGGGAATGAGCTCCTGTGCAACTGGGGCTTGGTCTAACCTATGCTCAGCCCAAAACCTACAATGTTTATTCAGATCTGCAGGAATGGAAGGATCTTATTGCTGTCACTTGGGACAAAATCAGTCAAACCTTTGTGCAACACCTGAAGGGACTGCTCCATGAGGTGCTCCTGGGGTCTGCCCACAGCCTCACACACTCACAATGAAACACCCTTCACACACCACCACAAAAGCAGCAGAGCCACACCTTGTGCTGTGAGTGTCTCAAGCAGAGAGCCAACAGCAGCTCTCCTGGAAGGAAAAAAAAAGAGGAAACTTCATCCTGAGTCTGTGGGAAAGGTGGAGAAAGGGAAAACCACAGACTGACCAAAGGTCCTTCAGCACAGGCACATGCTGCTGGGTTGTAGTCCTTCACCTTTAAATCCAGAGAACCCTTATGCTGTGGTGCCTGAGGTGACAGCCACTTCAGGCTTTACTCATTTATATTGCCTTCAGTTTAGAAACTGTGGCAAAAAAAGATAAGTGCCGTCTAAACATCCTGCCACCATCCTTTCAGCATGACCCTCCGGAAATGATGCCCAAGGAAGCAAAGTCCATCCTGGATGAGGCACTTCTTTGAGCAGAACCATAGGCTCCCTCCTTGATCTCCTCCCTGTTTCCCTCTCTTCTGAACTCCAGCAGATGCTAAGAAAAAGCAGTTCCTGTGTGCAGTAAGCACAGCTTCATGCTCTTCATGGTACGGACTTCATGCCATAACCTGACTGAAATAGATAGAAATCCCCCCTCCTCCATTGCATTTTCAAAGTGACCCAGCCTCCTCCAGCTCCTTCTCTTCCTCACTTTGTAACAAATAACACAAAAGCAGATCCTTTTTCAAATATGCAGACATTATGTCAGAAATAAAAGCAGGGCAGAAGACACCACCAATACTTGCATGACCACTATGTTGCCTGCAGGGGGGAGCAAGAGGTTTTCTCCAGGATGCTCCAATACAGATTTCCTTGACTTTCTAGAGAATACCAGACAATGCTGAAAATCTGTAGGCAGATTTTTGCAGTTTGAGTATTACTTTCCTCCCTTACATGGGCCTTTATATTATCCAACCACATTCTTTGAAAGAAGGATTTCTCCCTCCCAGTTGATAAGCATGGAACTGTGACTGCCGCTGAAAACTGCTCACACAAGTACCTCATAGTTAAATACTGATTTTATCTGGATTTTTGTTTTTAAGTTATACTCAGAAAATCAAAATTTGGACAGAATTAAGAGTAGGAAAAGGATCAAATTGTATCTGAGTATACGAAGACACAGCATTGAGAAGACAACAGTCTCCAGTCAAGCTTCTTGCCTTCACATCTGTGGGGTTCCTCTGCTGCCAGGAGAAACTGGGATCCTTGTTACTCGCTTTCTTTTCCCCCTCCTCCCTCCCACAAGAGGTTCACAAAACTAAGACTGTTTACAGGCTTAATAGTCAGGACTGGCAAAGTTGAGATTTGATTAGCAAACCAGAGCAGAGCAGCTTAAGACATTACTAGTGACATTAATGCAACTAGGCATCATTCCCCATGGCATTTTTCCTTTCCGTAGCTTGTAGCTGAGCAGGGTGTTGGAGAACTATTGATAACACCATTACTTGTGTTTTCAGTGCAGAGGTAGATATTTGCTCTGTTTGAGGAAAACCCCACAACCTAACAGCACAGATACATAATACACAGAGTATTTAAAAAAAGGGGGGAGATGGGAAGGAGAAGCTTAACACAAGATTGTAACAGGCATTTAGCCACGTGGATAAACTCAAGAAGCAGCCAGGTCACCCTGTCACGGAAACATATTCAATAGTAAGGCATGTTCACACATGGAGGGGGCCATTTCCCACAGAAAAAAAAAGAGAGGAGGCCACAAAAATAAAACCAACATCTGCACAGATCGAATGATGTTCTGCATCTGCACAGTACAGATAATGACGCTCTCTGTCCCCCAGCCTTTGAGCACTATGCCAAGGACCAACTCCCACTAAAAGTGAGTGTTATCCCAGCTGCACCAGCACCCAGAGCCCAGCTGCAGCCCCAGGGCAGTACAACTAAGAAAAGATCACCTTCAGATTGTTCCTATCTTTACATCTGATTTGAGACTCAAAAGGCATTATCAAACAGGGTGTGATCAGGTTTTGAAAAATGGAGAGGACTGACAGTTTTAGATAGTATGACAAGACATCCTGGAGAGTCATAAAACAAAGCTTAAAAGGGGGAAAAAATATCTCATTAACAGTATTGTGGATAACTGTAAAGATTAAGATGAAACTAACTGTGCTGTGTTCTGGGATGGAATAAACAACTGGAAAAGCCCAGCACAAGGACTTTTTTTTTTTTAAAGGAATGACTCAAAGTTCTTACAAATCAACAAAATTCAAATCATGTGTTTTCCCAGATGCAGTGGGTCTGACCCCCATTTACTTACTGTTCTAAATAAATGTCAGAACAGGCTGCAGATAATGAAAGCCCTCCCACACCAGGCTGTTCAGCCAGCTTCTAAGCAATCTTGAAGGGAAATATGACCTATTCCAGGACACTTTTTGGGACACGCAGACAAACCCTGCCAGCTGATAGCCCTACCCTCCCTCTGTGAAGCAAGAAGACAGACACCCACACCCTCACACGAATTACTAGGTTGGCATTCCCCAGTTTCCTGCAGCCACCTCGGCAAAATGCCTCTTCCCAGGAGCAGTGTGGGATCAGACTGCCTTCATACACTGGACAAAGTGCCTCTGCAGCAGCATTTGGGGCATGTGGGGGAAGCTTTTCTTACTGCTGCTTGCAGTTCTGGCTGATTTTGGGACCTTGATGGTTTTGGCCTTGGGTTTACAAAGGCCTGGATGGAACAAATAGATAAAAGGCCTAATCCATGTGCACTGCAAAGGAGTTTCAGGCTGAAAGTCTCAAAAAGCCAGGGAAGCAGTGTAGAATAAAGAACACTTTCCCTCAGCAATATGCTTCTAAGATAGCTCTAGACCCCAGAGAGCTTTATAAGAAAAACAATACCCTGGTGCATGTATTTAGCTTTCAACTATAAGCCATGGCCTTACATCTTATCTTGAAAGGTGCCCCAAAATCTCATCCTGCTCTAACTGAAGTTAAATGCCTGCACATCAGATTTATTTGGCTAGTACTACCCTAAAGGCCTATGGCAGTGCCTGAACCAGACATTTGTTCCAGGGCTGAACCCCGGAGCAAGTTCCAAACGTCTGCTGGGCAGCCAGGCCAAAATGTACAAAGGTATTCAGTAATTACCCTGAGTTAACTGCAAATCCACTGATGAGAGTGAAAGCTGGACCATCAACTCTAGCCTGGATAATCCCTGAAAATTTCACAAGCCATTCTGGCCAAGAGGGAAAGGTGTTTATCCAGCTCTTATTTCTATTGTGATGGACAGTAACTTGGGCTTTCTGCTTAAGCTCAGGTGAATCTGTACTTCATGAGAAACAGACTTCCTTTGCATTGTTATACACAACCAATGTAGATCAGTCAATTCTGCTCTAGTTGCTTTAAAAAGAGGCTGTGAAATGACATAAAATAAAGCAGTATTTTTAGCAGCTTCAGCCTTAAACTGTTGACAGAGTGCAACAGCCTCTTCGACATCAAGTAGCTCACTGGTGGATTTCTTCCTGATGTGTATTTAAGTGTTTACCTCATAGCTGAAAGCATGTATCACGCACAGCAATCCAGGCTGAACTCAGGTTTCAGGGAGTATCCTACTATGCAGCTCAAATGTGGCTTTCTAAGTATGTCTCAAGAGACTTAGAATATTACTTTGACTTTAAAATTTAAACCTCTTTGGACTTCCTCTAGTACACAAACATTTTCAGATATATACTCCCTTCATATTTAGTATACGAATTCTTATTTCTACCATATGTTTTCTCAAGAGACACAAGAACTAGATATACATATTTAAATACCTACACATACTGATGAAACCTCCTCTTTCTTTGGTATGCTTCATATCAAAGGAAGGGCATCCTAGTGCAACACTTCAGATCTGTCAGCAACTCTGCCTTTCAGTATCTGACTGCACTTTTGATTCTATTTTTCACTACCTCCTCTGACTGTGCTTCTCAGAAGAATTCAGTTGACCTGTCAAGTCACAAGGAATGTTTTTGTTGACAGACAGTAAATCATCATCAACCTTCTTGAGTGCATGCTCTGAATTTAAAAAGCATCAAAACTCTCAAAACTGAATAAGAAGCAAGGTAGCAATGGAACCTTTGGAATTTTAAGCAAAAGCAATGCATTTAGGCACAAATCAGAGCTGAGCTACTGGCAGAAATCAGCAGCTCTCACCCCTGGTTGCTGAGGTTAATTTTAATTCTCTCCTCCTACCTTATTAAAAATGGAAAGGCTTTTTATAGCGATTGTATAGCTGTGTTTAAAACTGTTCAATTAACTGCATGGATGAGCAGGAGTGTGTCTGCTTGATCTGCTCCCACAGGGCTTCTCCCTTTTGTCAGAACTTCTGATACCATGACAAGTGCTTTCACTGCTCTCTCGTGAGTCTTTCCATTTCCATTCCCTCTGCTGACCACCTTGCAGCAAGGCATCAGCTCGTAATGCCTTATTTACATTTGTGATGTCTCCTAGAGAATTTACTCTGCAATAACTCTGTTTTTGTCACGGGTTTTGACAGGGAAACAAATACAAGAACATTTAAGATTTGTCTTCAGGGTACCCAAAAGATGTGGCTCTCAGTGCCTCTCAGGAGGTACTGGGCTCTTCCTCTTTGCTCATAGGCATTGCATAATGGTTTTTTTTCTTTGCCTATTCTTAAAGGAAAGAAGAAAAAGGAATACAGCTCTTTAAGATTTGCAGGGAGTTATTTCAAGAAGGGTGAAAAACTATTAATCATTTTTGTTACAGGGAGATCCAGAGGTCACTGCAGGAGCCACTGTTTGTACAGGAAGGGATTGTCTCAGCCTGAAGAATAACACAAAATGAAGTGGAGAAAATCCTGCTATTTCCATTTCAAAGAAGAGACAATAAGGGCTATCTGAAGTCACACTTTTGTGCAACAGTCAAGGCTTGAGCAGAACACTGAGTTCCAAGTCCATTGCAAACAAATCCAAACCTCAGGGGAATTAGAAAAAAAAAATCAAATTATAAACCTGCTTTTTTGTCACTTTGCCGACCATCTCCCGGTATTGTGTGAAGCACTTGGTGCTTTTTGTGTCCTTGTTTTGGGGAATTTAGTTGACTGTGTCTATGCCTCAACTCCTTTTAAAGATGTAGGCCATGGCTTGATATAGCTTCTAGGTATTAAACTTCTTTTCCTGCACTAACATGTTTCCTTTTTCCTCAGTCTGTGCAGGCATCTGTACTCTGAGAATGATACATCTGTGGAACTAATCAGAAGGACCTTTGATGTCTTTGGTATCTTTAATCTTTTTTATACAGCCAATTCAGCATTGCTAACAGCAACTGAATAACTAAATAGTATCAGTGCTAGGCAATACCAGCGCTCAGAAACTTTGGTGACCACAAAGAGGTTGTTTGACTCATGGGGATTGTTACCTTTACAGCCCAGATGGATTGATCCAAAGGATGGAAGAGTTTAAAGCAGAAGCCATCCTTTTTGGAGGGTCTCTCAATCAGCTCACAAGAATGGAGCAGGATTGTCCCAACCCACTGTCCGATCTTTGGCGTCTTATAAATAAGCAGCACTCCTGGTTTCAGGACACACCACAGTTTGGTCCAGCTCTTCAGAGTCCCACGAATCTGGAGGAAAGGGGGAGAGAACAAAAAGTTGCATCTATGTTGCTCCTTAGAAGAAATCCAGCATTAATGCAGTATTTATACAGTATTTCCAGTATGTTTATTCCAAGGCTGCACCATGATGTATCTCCTAAGGAAAACACATGATGTTCTCTGAACAGCCCTAGGGATCTCACAGCAAAATCCCAGAACCTGGAAATCTGGCTATCAGAATTTAGTCTTCATATTTTTATTACTGGCTTAGTGTTCTTCCTATTTTTATTACTGACTCAGTGTTAGCAGCTTGATTCAATTTTTAGGCAATCAGCACTGCTGGCCCATGTGAGAGTGGTCTGTTAATAATCACGGAGGACATGCCAATTAGAACATTGCATATAAAAACATTATAGCTAGTCTAACTTGACTTTTAAGTCATTTTAATAGTGTTCTGCACAACACTGCTATTAATGGGTTTTGTCAAATACCCCATTTTTAAAAGTACTGTCTCCAGCTGGTTTACTTCTCTGTCAAGCTCAATGCAGCTCTCTCTTATATAGAAGACATTAAATCTGATAAGAGTATATTAAAGATAACAGCTTAAAGAATGGAGAAGTTTCTCAGTAAGGTTAGATTTTGCCTAAGGTCTTCCTGCCTTCAGTACGCATAGGCCAAACCTCAATTCTTTTCTGTGTTCTGTTTTTGTGGCCCAGCATTATTTGCAACTCACCAGAAATTTCCAGTCACAGCAAACACACAACAGGTATTTTCTATTTTAAAAATCTCAATATTTATTTTTCATTAGTAGTAAACACTACAGGAAGACTTTATTGCTGATCTAACTTCTCAAATAAACCATAAGCATGTCACTTTTCTGGCCTCTAATAATAATTGCAGAACAATGTTGGAGGTTTTTACCTCTAGCCAAATGCAACTGTATTGTTTCATGAGATCCTAAAGTTACTTTGTTTTTCTTAAGAGCTACATGTTTGGCAACATTTGAAAATTAAGTTTTGCCGATATAAAAGTTCAACCAATTCACTATTATTTGAGAAGACTAAATGGCCCCAAAGGAGGAGAAAAACAGTGCTCATCTCTCAATGTCATTCCAGATTTACTTTGCCACACAGAAGTTTCAGGACTTCAATGAGAAGCTGTCACTACCCGAGTCTGTGCACAAGGAGAAATTGCAGTTGTCATCAGGTACAATACGTTTCATTCTGTGCCGTGACAACAGAAAATCCAACTGTCGATAGAACAAGCTGTGTCTGCCCATTTTCAGGCTGTGATTCAGTCTATTCCCTCTTCAGTACAAAACCACATTTATGGGAAGAGGCCAACAGAGTCTTTCAGAGAGGAACAAAGAGAGAAACATCATCACTTGCCTTTGTACTATGCACTTTTTGAGTCCTTGTTGCTGCTTAAGGACATGGAATAGACCAATTGAGTTCCGTTAAGGTGGAAAGTAAATACTCCCCACAGTTCCACTTTCATAGAAGTTATTCAAATAAAGCTTTACAGCAACTTCAACTCAAAATTATTCAGCCTTCATTTACTTAAAAAAGTGCTAGTGCATAAGTCTGAGACACATCAACTACTTCTCACTTATTTTTTCCCACAGCCTCAGAAGAAATGGTCTGTATCAGATACCTTCAGCCAGTCTGCTGTGATCACCACACTGGGATCCTTCAGAGCACTGAAGAGTTGTTTGGTAGCTCTTTTCTTCTCCTGTCTGTAATTTTTTTTTTGTACCTGGTGAAGAACAGAGAAAATACAGTAGCTGTACTCATGGCCTCTTTTGGGGAGGAAAGACCATAATGCATTAAGGACAGTTATGTATAGCCCAGTAAGAACTTGACCCAGCACAGGTTCCCCAGAAACGAGCACAAGGAAAAATAAAAACATAACATGAGAACAGGCATTTTCTGTTCTCCGGAAGTTTCACCGAATATAACCTAATTTGTCTTTTCTTTGGGGGGAATGGAAAGAGGCTGGATACCCAGTCCTCCTCACCCCTCAAATTCAAGAGTTTAAATCTAATTTCATTCATTTATCCTTTTGGTTTGGTAGACAAGCAAGTGTTCAAGCTACAATTTGCTCAGATTGCCTAGGCAAGTCTGTCCTAACAAGAGCAGTGAAGGATTACAATCCTCTTGAGGTGCCTAATGGCTCTGGAACATACAAACACAGTGAAACAATTACACTAATCTGTTCTGCTTGCAATGTATAATCTAATCCTGTATATAAAGCCTGTAAATGTCCTTGGCCTATAATGACTCCTGGAAGATTCAGAAGCTTCCCTGGGTCTTGGGAAATGACTCTGACTTGTTCCCAATGGCTTGTTTGGAAGGTACCACTTGTTTTTTAAAAGAAAGTCAGCTCATGCTGACCTGGCTGCTTTGCACATACCTTCAGTGTTTCCTTCTTCATGAATTTGGCTGTGGGAGACACACACTCTTTGTCAGACCCATTGCAAAGCTTATATTCAATCTAAAAAAAAGAGGGAGAGAAGAAAATAGGAATGTGTTAACATGAAGACGTTTAAGTTATGCTCTGATAAAGTGTTGTTTATAACATTCAGGAATCCATGAAAGAGCTGATTGCAGACTTCAGCAGTGGAAAACTAAGCAGGTGCACAAAATGCATACCTACAGGGAAGTCCAAACTTCCTTTTTATACACACGGCTGGTTGGAAAATTCCCCACCAAATTTTCTTTGTATTTCTCCCATGCAGACATTAATCTTGGTTAAGAAAAAAACAGAAACAAAACCCCCAACAAAACAGTAAAAAAAACCAGAAAACCAAAAACTTATTTCTAACTTTGAAAACTGCCCAACTCTGCTCAGATCTGAAAGCATTTCAATTAATAGAATAAAACTTATGGTAAATTTGTTACAGATTTTTCAGAACTAGACTTGATACGGGCAATGACTGTTGCACTGACTGAAATGCCCAAAAACATGAGTGGGCAAGAAATGACCTAATCATGTTACGGATAATACAGGAAATCATCTTGGCCTTGCAAAATGAAGCACCAAATGCACACAGTCACTTCAAATCATGTTTGATAGTGTCAGTGCTGTTTAAATTCACTTTCAGAAGCTACAGACTGATCTCATGACTGTGCTGATGGGCTGCAAAAATGCTTTACTTTCATTAGGCATAATCACAGCATTACTGTTAGCAAAAAGAAGGATGTTTAGAAAGTACAGCTCTCCAGAGCCCAGCTCACAAGGAGGACCCCCACGTGTTCTCTCAGCACATTGTACAAAACCTGGGCAGGGTTAGTGGTGAAAGAATTATGGTACAGTCTGGACTCTGCTGCTTTTTATGTGACCTTGGGGAAGTTATTTTCTCTCTCTGTACCTCTCTTCCTTCCAACCTTTCGTGTGTCTGATGCATTCAGACTGTGATCTTTCGGGGTCAGGCACTGTCTCTCCCACTCATACATGACAGCTTTATAAAGAAAGCTCAGCCCTCAGCCACCTTGATTTAATGAGTGTGACACAAAAATGAGCTGTACTAAGGAAAAAATGTATCAAATATATTTCCCACATATAAATTCACTGCTATGATGTGAAACAAACCCACTGAGCTTTCAGTCTTTCTCTCCTTTGTGTCACAAATTGATGTAATAATTTTACAGCACCTTCAGTTTTGAGAGACCCACTTCCTTTTTTCCTCCCAGTTGACACAGAAACCTCTCGGGCTACTACAGCCATGAACTATGCTGAATGTTAGTGTGAGCAGGAAAGTGTTTAATGACAGCCAGATCAGTCCTTTTCACATGATTCGGAGAAAAACACAGAAATACATGACCAGATCACAGCAAACAGGCCATCAACTATGCCTTGGAGACTTGCAGGAGCAAAAATGGGAGATAAGGGTGCCTGCTCAACTGAGCAAATTTCCTTGTAGATGATGCAGGATTAGAAATCAGGGGCAGAAGGTGCAATTTGCAACAGAGCCACCGTCACTGTAGAACCTACTACTTGTGCTCAGATACCCTTGTAGTACTCTCTCACTAAAACCAAAGCTACATGTGATACTTTAAAAATAGAGAAATGAAAACTCTGTGATGACACAAAAAGGCCAGGGAGGTCCCTGATCTGACTGTTTAGTTTACAAGTCAACTTGGATCCACTCAAAGAAAAGGTCAGCTCCTGGACTCCTGAAAACTATTCAGTGTTTGCCTTTTTTGTTTTCACAGAAAGTTAAGCCTGCCTCCTCAGCCTGCAATGCAGTCTCTGATTCATATTTTGTGCTTTGGACTTCACTGTAAAAACACAAGGTTTATGGTGGGGACCACTGCACACATGTGACGTCTGAGCAGAGAGTTGTGCCCACAGGGCCTTTGTCACGTTTCAAAGGGCAGTAGTAGACATTTGGGAAATATGCTATAAACCTTCTTTTATGATGAAACCTTTCCAAGTGCCTAAATATCTCTGAGCAAGAACCCTCCAGAATTATTAGGAGATTATGCTTTCATGATTCGAGACGTGTGTCCTCTGAAATCGGTCAGAAGAATTCTCCCCCTTTCTCCCAATTAGCAGGAAGAATGTCCTGTCCTTGAGACACAACTATGAGCCAATGGTTTATCAGCAATTTCACTCCCTCCGGCCTGAGAGATCAGACAGAGAGAAACACTGCGTACTATTGCTCATTAGCCAGTGTGAGAGGGAGAAAAAACACAGATGCTCCCAAGATTCTCGGAAATACCGCTCAGGTGCCTGCAAAGCATCAGAACACAAAGAATGCTTTTTGCTTCACTAATTAAAACAAGCTGCAGCTGCCTGTTATCTAGACAATTACACCTTAGCGCTTACAAAAAGAATGGAACTTTGGCCCCTAAGCTCACTTGGCTTGGGGAGATTTGCTTGCAGCTGAATTCAGAAAGGCTTCCAACAACCACAGCAAACCTGAGCCTACACCTGCTGCTCATGGGGAACCAGCGCTGACACAGACAGAGGCACTTCCACTGTTCCACCAGCCCCACCTGCCTCCTCCTCTGAGTCTCTCTGGGTCATGCTAAAAATAGAGTTAAACAAGCACAAGACTTCAAACCTGGGATGTTCACACAGACAGACACACATTCTGACTCTTTGGGAGAGCTGGCTCCACAGCAAAGGACACCGGTGCCCAATTCCAGCCGATACTGCTGTGCACACCATAAAACCACAGCGCACAACAGCTGATGAAGGGATAATCTCCCCTGACACCACCACAGCCTGTAGGAGCTCAATAAGCACGGTGGAACTCGTGTGAAACCGTTTCAAACTGGTCCTTCACTTAGTTAAAGCAGCTGAATGAACAGCTTTGGAGGATGCTACGGTGGCTCCTGAACCACTGTGCTGCTTCCTTCAGGCTCTCCCTCCCCCAGCTTTGGGCTACACCTGGTCATGCTGAATCTGTGAACCTGGCCTTTAAGGGGAAACACGGCCACAGGGATGGTCACCAAGACAGGCTTGAGAGTGGATGAGAAAGAAGCAATAGCATAGGTACTCACTGCCCACACAAGAATTTCTAGGCAAGGGAAAATAAATATTTGTGCTGCTCTGTCCCAAAAACTGTGATATGCCTACCAGCTGTGTGACCAATACCACAGCTCCCAGAGACGGCTGCAAAATGCTTTATGAAGAGAGAGAAAATGCTACTATAACCAAGCCATGGTTTTAACTAGGAGCCATGGAGAAGCTTTCAGATGTACCTGACCTGGGACTTTTGACAGTTCCCCAGTTAGTTTTTAATGAGTCAGACTGATTGCTTCTCCCTCCCGACTTTGCCTCTTATTATGTGTATGAGGATGCACCATCACTGATCCTGAACGGGAGTTTGCTGGCAAGGAAACTGGTGATCTCCAGGCCTACAGAGTGAAAAGCATTGTATTTCTGGGTTTAAAGTTCCTGCTTTTTCACAGGACAGACGGGATCTAAGCATACCATAGGCCCATTACCATGCTGCTGATGGTAATGATAGTTGCCCTAGGTTTAACCTGCTAAGTGACTTGAAGTAATATGATTTCATGTTTTTACATTAATGTATCTTAATGGTTTTGATTGTACTTAAGATTCAGTAAATTTAGGCTATCAGCTCTAAAAATTCCCAAGACATAGCAGGGTCTCACATTGGTAAGACACATCAAGAATATTTAATGATGTCTTTCGACTGCCCTGCCTTTCTCAGCCTGGCAGAAACCTAAGAGAAGCCATTTGTCATCACAGCAAGTCTTCCAATGACGCTGGGATAATGCTTGTGCAGGATATCAGAATCTGGCCCCCGCTCTCTGCAGCAACATGTGAACAATATTGGCCACAGATGAGACTTTGTACAATGGGAGAGTAAGAAATTCATGTCCTTTTTAAAGAAAGAAAAACCCACTGGAGTATTCTAATAAGAAAGCAGTAAGTATGCTTTCCATATAGTGGTTCCCATAAGGAGGGAAGTCTGTTAATCTGCCAAAAACTTTCACCAGAACATGCTGCAGCACTTGCAGGGAGAAGAAACTCTTGTCCCTTTTCAGTTCTCTAATCCAACTTGTCCTTTCAGGACTGAGTGATGACCTCGACACTGACAATGGGCTGTACTGTACTCAAAAACATACTTTTTATCCCAGTTAAGTTTCTGTTCCCTTTCATCTGAGCCATGGAGCTCTGGAGATTCACTGCTGATTGTTAGCAGTCATCACAACACCCTCACACTTGTGGCAGGCTTTGTAAGAGAGCATGCAGAGTCCTCACAATAGTGCTATTCTGATCCAGTGTCTTTTTGGTGACTTCATTTCCAAGAGGAACCAAACCATTTCACAGAA
Organism: Lycocorax pyrrhopterus obiensis; assembly: GCA_014706295.1. Classification (NCBI taxonomy): domain Eukaryota; kingdom Metazoa; phylum Chordata; class Aves; order Passeriformes; family Paradisaeidae; genus Lycocorax; species Lycocorax pyrrhopterus. The sequence continues at coordinate 13,007,334 of JACSVZ010000007.1, read as the reverse complement.
AAACAGCCTGTGATCCACTCCGGTGTGGGGGATGCCAGCCCATCAGCATGCCAGCCCTGCCTAGGACAACAGCAAGAGGAATACCCTGTTACTTAGCACTGGCAATCCCTGCTGCACAACAGCCAGAATGATTCCAAATCAGAAACATTTCAATAAAGTCATTCTCAAGCTGTGCTGTGCATGGTAACAGCAGTGACAGCTCACGAGTTGCCCTTTCGTCTTCTTTGCATCCAAGCGACAGAAAGACAAGATCAGATGGGAATTTGAAGGCAGAACAAAAGGAGCTGGGGTCATAAGTTATGCTTCACAAAAGCAGTGGGAGACACATCCTGGATCAGATGTAATTTCTCCAGTATCTTTTCCACATATAATTGCTACAAATCTCGATCACAGAGAAATAAAAGAAATGAAACAAAAGTTGTTTTAGTATAAAAATTATGGAAAAGCTGAGTTTGACATTACAACTGAGAAACTCCTTGTGAATATTCACAGACATCTTAACCAAGTGTAAGCAATTTTGGTTTCATTTTATTATAAGCAGTTCTTATAAAAACTTTTGTTGTAAATTAACAGCTCATCCAAAGCACTGTAGAGTCAGTGAAATTATTCTTACTAGCAAACAAGCTTTGCAGGCGGAAAGATTACCCTTCAACCGATCTGCTGCTTTTCAGCAAGCTGAATAATCTTAAACTAAAACTTTCCAGTTGGAAAAAAAATGAACATAAAGATACCTCTTATTTCAACAATGTTACAAAGATACAGCAACTGTGTTTACAAGTCTGAAATAGCACAATGATTAGCACAAACTGAAAAGCCTGTACAAATAAATGGTTGACATGACAGCAGCATCTGGGGAAAATAATTGGTGAAATTCAGCCATCCAAGCAACTTCAAATATCAAGTTATACCAGTGTTTAGTGGAATCCTTGACTCCATTGCATCAAATTATAAATAAAGAAAAAGTCACAGACATTACAGGATTTCTATTTGATCATTGAAGTGTGCCTTGCATGGGAAGTTCCTTCTACAAGGTCAGAATATTTAAAGAACATTTGAGGCGAGATGGGAAGTTGGACACTGAGAAAGATGCTGTTTCACATGACTGTCACAGATTTAGTGCCAGGAGAAAGCTGAAGCACAGGTATTATTTCCCCTCCAGCTATAGGCACAGCTTTTGTCCCTAGTCTAAGCTTAAACAAACAAACAAAGTGAGCAGTGAAAACCAACTGGACCTGCAGTTTAATATGTTTTGCTAAATTGTTTAATAAATAATTTCAATATTAGCACCTCCATTTGCCTTCATCTTCCTCGTCAGAAACACTAGGCTAAGGAATTATGATCACCAGTGACTCAATGTGACACGACAGGACTGCTGTGGCTTACCCAAAGTTATCAACTTTGAGTTACTGCTGTCTACATTCACCTCTGTGAGGCACCCGGGTGTTTCAGGGCTTGGATGTACTTACACAAGTTAGGGATGCTCCATGTTTTCGACTTCACAGTGCAAAGTCCCACCCCTCTTCAACATGATTTTCCCAGGATACTCCAGGCTACATCTCTGCTCACTTGAAATCAGCTGCAGAGCCCACTGTGGATGATTGTGACTACCCTAAAGTGCTGCATGTGGAATTGAGGAAGCAAAGTGTACTGAGCCAGGGCACAGGAGCTGAGTGTAATTCTTCGTAGAGACAACTGGCTCCAAAATAACTCCATTCACAACATGGAGAGCATGAAGTATGGTAAAGAAAAGACAGCAAGGGGCCAGTTGAGCATAGCACCACCCAGAAGGGCCAGAATCTCCCATTAAGCCATGCTTAACGTACACAGGGGATGGTTCACTCCTGAGTCTCTCCAAGGTGATTCCTGCAATATCTGGGTTTGCCTGCCAAACAGTTCCTTGGTTTGCTGGCTAAGGGAGAACAGAGGAAAAGGTACCCTTGTAAATTGCCACATTTGTGAATGACCTTCTATGTTAGTCCCAAGTGTAAACATGACTGGAATTACCTCAGAGGTCAGGAGCGTGATTCATAGATCTAGCAGGGAGAGCTTGAGACGGTATGGTAACAGCAGCTTAAATCTCAAGTGATCAGTATGTGCAGTTTCAAACCACTGTGCAGCTAAAACAAATTTCTAGCAGTCAGTGACATCCATATTTCAGATTACAAATCACACAATAAAGGCCTGAACAATTCAGGCATGTGGAAAAACTAATTCACAATGCTCTGCCCTCCAATACATCACATAACTGTGCATGCAACAGCCACACTCCTACAATTTCATAGGCTTCATTGCAGCATTAGCAAGGGACTGAAACCAGCGAAGTACTACTGAGCTCCAGGTTCAGGATTTTTCTGAATATCCCTTAAAATACACCTCAATTCTTTGTGGTCTTACATGCATATCAAGATAATCCAGCTGCCCTCCAGCCAGTAGAATTAATAGGTAAGCACAGGAAAGGAAGAAAGAGAACTTGCAGCACTGCATACTGCAATAAAAGGTGCCTTAGAGGACTCTAACAGCATCAAATGAGGCACAAAACAAAAGAAAGGCACCTCCTGTCACACACTATAAGGTGTGTGCTAACTGTACTACCTGGCTGCAGAGACAAGCTTGAGGCTTAGAGACAGTTTGGTGATACTTTCACACCCAACTATGAGCCCTCACCCCAGAAAACAAGGCCAAAGGGCTCTAAAATAGAGAGAAGCTAATATGAGAAGCAATCTGAAATAAGTAAGCTAATATTTTTTTCCCTTTGAAAAAGGAGATGAAAGAGACTCCACTTAAAAAATGAAATAGGAGAAAACACGCTGCAGGAAAGCTACCAACATAATATATATCTGAACTGTGCCTTAAATATGTTCCAATAAAATGCGGGTCAAGAAGCCACAGCTGAAATTACAAATATATGTATATATAGTGCTAAGAACCACACAAACACACTGAAAGCAAATGTTCCAGCATCAAATATTTGACTGTCTGTACAAATAGGACAACTGGGATGTGTTCACACCTCAGAGACAGCAGCCCACCCATGAGCACAGGGCACCGTGGTTGCAGTTAAAAGTCTTCACAGCTTACAAGTTCACAGACATTTACAGGGGTTTTATGCCACATTCTCTCTGCTAACCTGGGAACCCTGCAGCCTGTTCCATCCTGCAATGTGCATATGGCCTGCGTGAACAAAATGCAGAACTGTTTCCACCCCACTGATGAAGACGTGAAACAGAAATGCAATTAATCTGCCTTGGCAACGCAGGGAATCCAAAGCAGAGTTGGGAATTTGAGGTTCCCCAAGCCCCAGTCCAGGGATCGAATCACTTGACTGGCTTTCTTTTCCTTCCCATTACTGAGTGAAAGTAGTTAATGTGCTGTGGTACCTCAAAATAGTGCTGCTGAAAGAACACTGATTTCCAACAAGGTTTTTCATATCCACTGTACCAAAAGAAGGGCAAATGTTCATGGCATGGATCCGTAACCTACAACATTTACTTTTTAATCCATTAATTAAACCAGCATACTCTACAGTCCAGTTTCTAGGAAATATTCCCCCCCTGCTATCAGAAATCTAAATATGACCCAATTAGCACACACTTTCCCCTTTGGTTCAAGTAGGTGGAATCACTATTTATTTTTAAACTGAAATAGTGTGACAGATCTCTACTTAGAGTTCTGGCAAGCTGACAGCAAGGCTTTATTTTATGGCATTAGAGCTGAGTGGATGTGAAAAATTACACATTAAACAAGCTGACCACCAGTTTGCCTGGATTTTTAAGGTACAAGACGTTTCACAATAAGGACTCCCTATTGTCACTGCCACTGCAAAGCATGACAGAAAGCAAGTTACATGGCTGGAGGAGAGCAAGGCGAAGCAGAGTGAAGTGCGAATGACAGGTGCTACAGCACAGGTCCAGTGAGGTGGAAATTCTCAGAATCAAACATCATGTGTCTAAGCAGAATATTCAGGCAGGAAAAAAACACCCAGCTCTGGCCCATCCAGCAGCCAAAGCAATGGCCTGCAACATTGCAGACGAGTAGGCAAGTTGAGGTTCGGGGTTTTGGTGTCCTCATATCTCTTTTTAGTCCAGTGGTGTTTCACAGCAATTTTGACTATTGTAAAACCAAAGGCTCGGGATAGTGAAAGCAAAGCTCGTGTCCAGGTTCAGAGCCCATATCTTTTGAGTCACAGATCTGATGCAGTTTTGTACTGTGCATTTCCTCTTAACTCTTCTTTACAATTGCTCCTGGAACTGTCTAGGAGAGACCCACCAGTGGCTCCCAGGTGCACAGAAAGCATGGCAGAAATCGAGGTGGGCACCCAAATCTTCCATGGGTGCTTCTCCTTTCAAAAACACACCTGTAAGAGACTGAACAGCAAGGAAGGCCTGGAGCCTGGGAAAACACAGCTGAGCCATGCTCTCACCCAGAAACCTCTCATAAATACATCCCTATTCCTGTGTTCATCCTGCATCTCAGAAATCAAACTCCCTTTTTGGGCAGCATTTCAGTGCTCTGAGCTGTCCTACCTAGACAAAAGTCCTTCTTCTTTACATTCTTAAGTCACTGGAAATTCAACACCACTCCATGTAAGGCGTGCAAAACATCTAGCTTTAAAACACAGCCCTGGATGCGGTTACCTGGTCCTTGGGCTTCTCCACTGCCAGGATAAGTGGGAGGCTGATTTTCCTTGAGGAACCTGCCTGAAAAAGCAAAACCAAGATTGGTTTGCAGCTTGCCAGGTTCCAGCAATAGCAGAGGACATGTACACAAGTCCTTGTTGCATACTCCCAAAGCTCGTCTCATCACCATCTCCCTGCGCTGACCTCTGCCAGGGCATCCCAGCAGAACAACCTGCAAGCTCCAGGCAAGCACAGGGAAACGTACTGGAAGATGCAGAGATTATTTTCATGTCTCACAAGAAATCACTTGTCTGCAGCTGTTTCTTTCGTGCTATATTTTCATTTCAGCTGGTGCCACTTGCATTTTATAGCTTCATAGTTTAAAACAAATTTAGTTAAAAATTTATTAACTGGTCTCTCTTCGATTTCTAGTTACCCTCCAGAAACACGTTAGGGAGCTGCAGCCAAAAAAGCTGTACATGAATCTCAAAGCCAGATCTCATTTATAAGGTTGATTCCATCTCTACAGGAAATCAAACCCTGGCACTCTGTAACTCTTGATCTAGAGGCAGGTTTTGAGCAGTGAGATCCAGAGGCTTTAGATCCAGTTTTACCTCTCCCTAACAGGCTGGATGGAAAAGTTGTGTTCAGGAAATGTTGATTAGTTTGTCTTCCTCTCCTGTTACACCAATTCCCAGAGCTCTCTCCCAGGCTCTCGACTCACTGTTTCAGATGCTGCACACTACACTAAATATTACAGTTTTCTTTTGCAAAACAATTAAGATTTATGATTGCCTCGCTGATCAGGAACAGCAGGAGACACCTCTGCTGACAAAGTCAACCTTTCAACCATAATTATTCATATCTAATTACACTGCCAAATGAGGCCCAAATAAACCAGGTTCTTCTGTGGTAGGTGAAATCAAGCCAGAGGAAAGTGTAGGCTTCCTTGCCATCCCAACCATGCAAAAACACTCATTTTCTTTCCCTCAAAATATGCACACACAGTTCCTGCAGAAAGAGAGGGAGAGGCTTTCTCAATGACTTTAAAAAAAACGAGTAAGAATGATTAATAACACACTGAGAAAAATGAAAGCAAGACTGGGAATGGATCCCTATCCCAAAGTACCTTGCTAATGGAGTTTGGAGTCTGTGGTGTCTCATCCTTCAGTGACGACGGGCTGTTTCCTTCCACGTCTTTTCCTGCAACAAAAAAAAGTGTGATTCAAAACCAGAGAAATTCTGTGCAAAATCATGGCTCATCATGGCCTCAGAAGGACTACTGCTAATGGCACACAAGGGAAGTTATCACGAGCAAGAGCAAGCACACCATGATCCCAGAGAGGGATTGTGTAGAATTTGAAATAGCCTCGATCCTCACGCTTGGGTAACAACACTGCTCAAAAGTAAGGTCTCAAAACACCATGGAAAACCAGCATGTTGGTTGCAAAGTCCAGCATTTGAAAGCTGGAAAAAGTCAGAAATAAGGCTGCTTGTGCATCCTTAATCAGCTCCCTTCTGTGTCTGCATTATGATGCACTCTTTAATTACATTACCACAGTCTGTTCTTTCCTTACATACCCCATGCCTCGTTCAGTGCAAATAATAAATGCAATTCAGTTAATGAGCAGCTATTCAATCCTCCTTGGTCAGTATCTGGCAACTATACACTGATGCACTTGATAGCACACTTCGTTGGACAAATAGTAACCATGATCACAAAATGTTACAGAAGACAAGAGTATCTAGGCATAGTTAGTAAAACAAATAAAAAACCCCAACACACTTGAAGAAGATCAATGTCTTCTGATCAAGTTATTCGCTAAAATAAGAAATATTTTAAATTTACAAGCAGTAAATGAGTACTACGACATTTTCCAATTGTTGTAGATATACATCCTCACTACTCAAATATCCTAAACTTGCATATATTATATACTGGCATGAGTGTGTGTAGTCCTAGTCCAGGCAATAAAATGTAATGATAAATACTGTTCTTTTGGCCAAATGTAATCGTGCTCTCACAGTCAAAGCAAGCATAGAGCTTCTATTAAAAAAAAAAAGCCAAAAAATAGCATCTGATGAGACTAGATTTTCAGTGCCAAGACAGTCATTGTTAACCAATTACAATGTCATTTCCTTCTCAGAATCACTGGCAATCAGAGCTTCAGAATATGGGATGCAGGAAAGAGCCACCAAGACAGTGAAGCACAATCCATTTGTAGCACAGTGCAGACATGGCAACAGTTGAAAATGTTTCTAACATCGTGTGGGCCAGCCTTGGAAACACCATCAAATCCAAAACCCAGCAAGGGAAAACCCTGATTCTCCCCAAGTCAGCAGAAGCTGTCACAGATGTGTCAGAACTGTAATTCCGCCTGGAATAATCAGAACAGCCATTTAAAAAGCCAGCTCTGTTAGAGCAGTCAGTCACAAGCCCGTGCTGCCACAGGAGGCCTGGGAGAAGAGGGACAGCACATGCACCACTCATGTCGGGAAGTGGAGCGGAGTGGAGTGGAGGAAAGACCCACACAGACACGCAGGAAGGTGATACAACAGCAAGGGACCCATATCTTAACCTACTCTGTCAGCTGTCACTCCTCCCCTGGAAACAATGAGCCCTAAACAGTGCACTCCGAAACCTGATGTTTGTGGGCAGGAGAAAATAAAAAGCAAAATCCCCAGTGGTCAGAGGTTTGAGAGTGCCTTTGTGCTACCGTGACAAGTGGGATGGCCATAAGCACTGCTGTGCATGGATTAGAACCTGTGTCTCCATACTTTTTCTTTCTCTCATGGCATTTTCATCTCTATGACCCCCCTTCTCCCTGAAAGAGGCAGAGGAGGATGGAAAAAACTCATAAAGCCATGTAGCTGCTGCACTTCATTCCCAAGAAGAGTTTTTTCTGTGCATGTATGGGAAAGTAACATATGGTCTAAAAGTTCAAGTAAAGTTAATGGGAATCAGCTGTCGCCTGCTCCAAGGGAATGGTGTCTATTAGCATAACAGAATTCACATCCATTCTTTATTATGTCTCATTTCTTAAAGAAAGCTTAACTCCAAGCTTGTAGACGTACAAAAAGCCTGGATGTGAGACATTTCTGCCTTCTCTCAGTAATGCATTTAAAAGGATTTGCACCTGAACAATGAGATTTTCCCTGTTCCTGAGGTTCTGGACCATCCTGCTCACAGAGCATTATGAAAAAAAAAGGAACATGCAACTGTCCATTCTTACTGTATCATTTACAAGGCTTCATTAGGTATGTTTATGAAGCAACATCTACTAGTTTCTTATGCCAAACTCATTAAATCTACTGGATATTGTGAGGGAAAGGCTGTTTCTCAGAGGAGAGCTATCTTTGCAGTCTGTCTCAGGCAGACCTGCTGCAGCCATGCAGAAGGAGAGGGCCAGCCCTTGTTTGGACACCAAACTTCATAGGAACAATGTGGAAGTCTCTCAAAAACTCCCACACACAGTTAAGTGCACAGAAAGCCCAAAAGTGAGAGTCTCACCCAGAGCACAACAGACACAGCCACCTCGAGAAAATAAATAGGAAACCACAGAAAAACATAAAAGGAGCTAAACATGAACTGGCTATAGAAGCTGAAGCTCTTATCTCCCTGATCAAGAAAACAGTGTCCACAACAGAAAGAGAGCTGAATCTCTTGTGATTTAAAGTGCTGACTGCTACCAGGGCACACAAAGAAGCGTCGTCCACAAAGTAGCCCAGAAGTTCTGCACCAAATAACAAAAAAGATTTTGGGAAGAGAATCAGTAGCGCTTATGGAAACAGCCTTCATCACACTGTGAAGAAAACTGCCAACACTCCAGTCTTGTGGCTAGAGAGTAGAATTACTGACACTTTTTGTCCATTATTGTCATGCACAGGGAAACCAAATATTCAGTTCCTTTTCAGAACAGTAATCATTCCTTTACTTTGGTTTTCAGCCTGGCATAAATCCTACAGGTGCATTTGCCTTTCCCTTTTATAAAGAATGACACAGCAAGCATGACTGATAAAAATACAAGCTCTGATGTGTGACAAAACTACTGTGAATAAAACTAATTTCTGCTGTAAATATCAGCCACATGACCCAATGTGAACACCTGAAATGTAGTTCCGTGTATCCTTCACAGGAAAATTCCCATATTCATGAAAGTACATCTCTTAGGATGCAGATAAGCTAATCTAAATTTTTATTTCAAGACTGTGTGTGATCTTGCAGCCTAATCAGAAAGAGAGATTCTGTAAAAATTCTTTTAGCTACTCACCCAATAAATTTCCTATCCTCTGAAATAGAAAACAGAGAAAGGTTCTCTCTCCTCATGGCTAAGTGAAAGACAGACATGAACAAGAAACAAGCACTCATGTCTGTCTAATTTGTGAGGTCCCTACAAAAAGAAAATATCTTACTCAATTTTCTCTCAGCTACAAGAATCATTAGCACTTTTGTATGCAAGCAAGAGGCAAGAAGTCCAAAGTGTTATTTCAGATAGTGCCCTCTGCATTTCCCATATGTTCCCTTTGAAAAAAAAAAAATTCTCTTGCTGCACTGAATCTCCATAGCATAGCTCTCCTGTGGCGTAAAGCCTGTCACTCCCTTCTCTCTGAAGTATTTACTTGCTCATCTTCGTTGTTGGAGGGCGAATCCTAGGTGATGGTGCACTGAGACCTGCAGCTCCAGCCACATCACAACCCACTGAATTCCAGGCAGGAAATGACTGGGCTTTGCTGCCCACTGCACCCACTCAACACAATCAGCTCAGGGCTCACGTAAAGAAAACCTGCTGGGCTCAAGCAGCAAAACACAGACCACTGGAAAAGCCTTTAGAACTGAAAGCTCATGTAAAACAACTGAGAAAAACAGAGAACAGAGAAATACTGGATACAGCTTATGGACACAGACCTGTGGATTATCTGTGTTGATAGCAGCATTGTTCAGAGGAACAGGAGAAGGTAGGGAGAAGCACACAAGGCTCACAGGAAAACAAAGCAGAAGCAGCAGTAAAGGAGTGAAAGCAGAGCCTGCCATAGGAAATGACAACTAAACATGAAGAACAACAGGCTCTTCTTCCATGAAATACGAGGAAAACGAAGAGACAAGGCAGCTGCATGGGGACAGGAAAATAAATGAAAGGAGTAAAAGAGGAGTAAGGATAGACAAAACACCAGACTCCCTGCAAGAAATCCCCTGACTGAAGGAGTAAATTCTGTTTGTTGAAATGGATATTCTCTCCTTTACAAAACCTTTGGCCTATGCTCTTGCTTTGCAATCCTGAGGGCTACAGCCTTCACTGACACCAGCGCTGGAGGTTACCTGGGAGGACTGTGCAGCGGAACAGAAGAGCCTACATGGCTCAAGGCACTTGTTCTGCTGAGCCCAGCAAAGGCTGCCAGCAGGGATCAAGGAGAAACAAGGTGATGGGGGAAGCTGAGGAAGAGAAAAACTCTTCCAGCCACCTCCTCCAAACTGAAACTCTCAACTTTCCCTGGTTTCTAAAAGATTACAGCACTGAAAGACCACTGTGAGGGAGTCAGTAACTTTTTTAGCATTGAAAATGCTGGTAAGAACTGAAGAAAGAACTGGGCAAACTCTAAGGCATGGCTCTCCATCCCCTCGAAGCAAGGGGAAGTGAATACAGGCTGGAAAATCAGCCCTTCAGCTCCCAAGGATAGCAGAAGTGAGTTATTTATTTGCCACACATTTGTACAGACCGTACTGATGGGCAGTCAGCTGTTCAGAAGTCCTTCCAGGTTCGAAATGTATGAGATTTTAGGTGTCCCATTTTAAGTTGTTTTCAATTTGATTACTGAAACGTTGTTGAGGCTTCCAGCGGCCTCAGTGAGAGGCCAGGATTAGTCAGCACTGCTGAAAATAGGCTCCCCACTGCCTTACAGCAGACACTCACAAACAAAATCAGAGTCACTCTGTAAAATCAGAGTCCCTTGAAACATTTGCACTTAAAGACAATTAGTTCAGGAAACTCAGACCTGGTTTTGCACTACATCTGCAAAGCCCATAGAGTCTGTTGGGTGCTACACCTATATGAGCACTGAAACTTTTTGACAGATGCTATGTTCTTTCTCCAGATATCGGTGTTTTGAAACCTCACGAAGGTGCTGTGAGGTTTGACTATTTAGCACTGACATGGCAGCTGCAGATGACAGCTCAACAAACTTGTGACTGCCCCCTGAAGCACTTTGTTTACAGACTAGAACAGCAGCATTGACTGCAGACTGCAAGCAAGGAAAGACTTCAATGTTTACTGTGAGTAACAAATTCTGAAACAATAAAATGAGCTCTTTTTCCCTCAAGAAAGGTGCTAGGAAATTCGAAGTTAAAAAAAAAAAAAAAAAAAAAAAGATGTGAAGAGAATGCTTAAAACGAGTCTGCCATTCATTGCAAGCTGTCAAGATTCCTGGTACTTGTAGTGCTTGTAGATATTTACAGAACATTAACCACAGAAATTTTGCTCTTGTAATATTTATCCTGGGCTCTAAATCTGAATAGGGAAACCTGCCATTAAACATCTGCAAATGGGGACAGTAAATTTTAAGCAAGTCCAATGCTTAGGGTGAAACATATCAAGTGCCTCAAAGTGGATGTGCCTGAAAACATTATAGTCATTTTATAAATGGAAGGCCATGCAGCATTCAAACAGTTACAAACCCCAGTTCTCATGCCCTCCATTCCCACTTAATGCCATGGCAATGAAAAACAACAGCAACATGAAAGCAGCACTGTCCGGGATCCAGTACTACCTGTGTTGCAGCAGCTTCTCTCACTTTCTATTTCACATTCTTGTTTCTCTTTGTTTCCTGGCAGCACGCTAAAATATCTACTTGCAGTCAAGCACCTAAGACACGCTACCTTCTGCACTGACACACCAGAAACCAACCTGGGCTGAGTGGGTAGATGTCATTGTCGGCCCCGAAGAACAGATTGCGTGTCAGCTTGCGAGGATCGACCTTCTGAGGGGTGGAGGAGGCCGGACAGAGGGAGAACCTGCGACGAAGAAAGTTCTCCTCCTTCATGGCATGAGCTGTGGGGGTTTTCTGAAAAAGAAAGAAAGAAATTACAGTTCATTTCAAGGCACAGGAAATAAAAGTTTTCACACCTAGATGGCTCCTCTGCTTCAAAGCCACCTAATCCTATGCAATGTGCCAGATCTTTTTACAGAGCGCCAGAAAGCTATGCAGGGAAAAAAACCCCTGGTATTAGTTTGAAGCTACAATTACTGGTTTGCTGACTCTCAGTATTTGTAAACTGTAGGGAAGCAGGACACTGCTCAGTGAATCCAGGCAGTATAACCTCTTCCTGCCTACAAGGATCTATTAGGATAATAGCTACTCACTGGGTCCATTCAGTGCCTAACATTCAGTGCACAGTGCCTGAAACTTTTTTTTTTAAGGCTTTTGAGTCTCATAAATGCAACTCCATCGGTGTCAGCAGAGTCACACCATCTCCACACAAATCAACATTAATCTGAGCTGTGTGGAGGAAGACCAGCTGCACTGGCTGCAGGGAGCAGCAAGAGGAGAACACACCAGTCACTCCCACCCTTATTTCCTATTACAGCGCACATAAATTATTTTGGTTTCTTTAAAATGCCATTAAGATCAGCCTTGCAGTTTGATCAGTAAGATAACCATTGAGGGCAAAGACCAGCATATGTGTCCCCAAAAGCCTCCCTGCATCCCTGTACTGGTGGTACTTCGCTCTTTACCAAGACTTGGCTAACACATTAGACCATCCTGGCTGGAATTAAAGGGGTTTTTTATACCCATCCAACAAGCAGTTCTTTCTTACCCTTTACAAACAGACATTATGACTGTCTCCTTCCCAAGTTACAGGCTTTATTCTCTCCCCATGTGCAGCCAGAGGCAGGGCTCTGGATAGCAGTAAGAAGCATTAACCCAGCCTTTGGGTGGCATCCCTCACCACAAGGTCTGCTGCTTCTCTGGGGGACAGTTACTGAGGTAAGGAAAACCCTTTAAGGATAGTACACATTTCCTGAAAAGCATCTCCAAATTTTCCCATTTCTTTTAGGCTACTGGGAAAACAAAAGAAAAAAGGTTGCCCAGAGTCACAATGCAGTTTGGGAGAGCAGGACCAACATGCTCCTAAGGTGACCCTTGTGGCACAGGTGGGAAATGGGCTGGTAACAGGCTAGAACACCCTATCCTACCCTTCCTGCTCCCAGGACTACCCCTGGGCTTGCGCTGCCCAAATGCCCCAATTTCATGGGGAACCCTCAATGGCCTCTTGGAGCTCAGCGTTCACGGCCAAGACACCACATGAGGGGATGCCATGAATGTGTCCCAGTGAGGAACCTGCCCTGCCAATCCCTGAAGATGACAGGCCCAATGTTGCAGGTTTTGCAATTTTTAAAAATTTATTTGCCCAGCAGGCTGCATCAGCTTTATAAACTATCTGCTGTGTAGAAGGCAAGAGAGAAACTGCTCCTTCTTTCCTGCAAGAGAAGGCTTCAGTGCCCAAGAGCTTAACTTGATCTAAACCAGGCTGGACTCCAGCAATGTGCATGGGTTACCAAAACCACTTTGAGCAGCAGGTCTTTCTGGAACCAGCTCACCATGGGATGCCTGAGACATCAGGTATGAGGGTCTGTAACATCCAACAACAGGCTAATGTGTAGCAGGTGGGGCTAGCCCAAAAATGGGGCTCCCCCGGGCTACACAGTGGCCATTTGAAGGGGATGTGTGTCCCCTGTGGGCCTGCATCATCTGTGGAGGATGAAACAAGGTCTGTGCAGTGACCTCCGAGAACTCCAAAAGCCCTGTGTGTCAGCATGGCCCCACTATGAAGTGGTGTGAGACACCACACACTCAGCAGCAGAACTTCACTGCAACCCCTTCACACAACTCTTGGGGAAAGGCTTTGTTTGAGCTCCAGGACACTGGATGGGGCTGCCATGGGCCGAGCCTTTGCCTGGCACCTCCTGCAGGGCTGTGTTTCAGGCTGCTGACATGTCATGCAGCCGGGTGAAATGAGGCGGCTGCCGCTTTCCACTCGCTGCTGCCCTGCCTCCTGCCAATTCAACTGCCCAGGAAACCGCTCCGCAAACACATCCAGGCTCAAAACGTCCCCAGGTTCCCCCTGTGGCCAACGGCATCTGCGAGGCAGCAGGTAACACACCTAACTTAGCAGTGTAAATAAACCTCTATTTGCTTAGAAAGTCTTGATTGCATACAGCTTGTGGGGCGGGGAGGGGAAGGTGCAAAACTTAACTGGTAACTTAAAAAAAAAAAAGGAGAGCAGGAAAACACAGCCAAACTATGTGTCTGAAAGCAAAGTATTTAAAAATAATCCAGATCTAAATAGCTGGATTTGGAATGCTAACAGTGAGCTATTTTTTGTCCTTGTTCCCAGAAAGGCAGTCTCAACTCTCTACCTCTAGAACTGCTCGTAAGTGGCTCAGAACAAAAGGAGATGAGTGGGATATTTTCCCCAAAAAGCAGTGACCTGGCGAGGCTGTGCCTGTTGTGCAGGAAGGTGTTCAGAAATCCCAGGCCCACCCAGAGGAAGCAGGCTGGAGAACAGGTTACAAACATAAAACATCCATCCATCAGCTCTTACGCCCTGACAGGGCAACAGAAAGGCTGTGTCCATCATCATTTTGTCTCAGAATACCATGAGCTGTGTCAGTGAAAAACTGCCAGCCAGTTCACACTGATGTCAGTAGCAAAACCCCAAAACACATTTTCTTTCAACTGTTCTATATTTTGTAGGCAGAGAGACCGATACTCTAATGTTTTGCTCACTTATTATTTCACACTATTTAACCACAGAATAATTGTCAGAATTACTGTGCTGATGCTCTCTCATTCCCACAGTTACTTAAGCCATCAGCTTGACGGCAGGAAAAATCTGGAGGCCTTGTTCAACTGGGAACAGCCAGTAACAAAGGAAGAAGACTTTTCTCAGGTCTGGCTCTTCTCTTACATATCTTCATACAAACTTGTGGCAGCAGCTCACCTCTTTTTGACCACACAGACCAATTTGTGTAAGTTCCTCTTAACTGGTGCTTTTTGGCAGAAGACACCCGGTGACTGAAGCTGCCAGAGAAGCAGCAGCAGAGATGTGTCTGTCACACACACGCAACCATGCAACACACCATGCCACCAGTATGGTGTTCTCTGGCTTGTTTTTCAAAGATATCTACATAAGATACATTTGATCCTCATCCAGACAGGCTCTTGTATAGCACAAAATCACAAAACCAGACTTTTTTTCTTTTTTATTTTGGGTTTTCTTAATGTATCAGACAACTTTTTCCTTTTTGGGAGAAAATGCAGTTCACATTATTAAGATTCTACGATAAACCTGAAATATTTGGTTTGGTTTCCAAAAGATATCTCTGTGTGTGTCTGCATCTGTATCTACCCTGTTTCATCCTCCCTCCCAACCCCTTTTGTATCATTTGAAAAAGTCACGGAACTCCAACAGGCATTAGAAAACTTGAAAATACTAGTTTCTTAAGAGTTGTATCTTCTTAAAAGATCAATGGTTAAAGAAAGCAGGGAAACTGTAAAGCTATCCTCCGAACCCAGCTATTACCAAACATCAGTGAATCCAACATAAGCCACAACTCCATAAGAAATTGAGGCCTCATTGCTCACTTACTCAGAGAACTACTTGTTATATCTGTCAACAAGGGTCTGACTGCCCAAGCTGGCTTCAAATAACATAAAGCTCATGAGAGCTGTAGGGGAAGATGAAGAGTAGATGCCAGGGACAATTTTCCAAAGGGATATAACAGGAAGGGGCGAGGTGCATTCATTGCTTTTCACGACAGGGCTCTTTACACATCTAAATAATCCAGAAAACATACAAAAATTCAGTGCTGATGAAGTATCTGGTAAGAAATAAGCAACAATAGAAGATGAGCCTCTAGACATGAGTGATTTTGAGCCTCAAATCTTCCACAGCTGATTTGAAGACAACACTGTTGTTCTAAAACCCAAATCAACTTCTACATCAGTATTCTGGAGATTGCTTCAGGATATGGCAGCTACTTCATGGGAACCAGTTCTGTGGGGGCTCACAGAATAGAGAGAAGGCGAAAATCAAAACTGGGCCAGAATTGCAGAGGGCCAAAAATTGCCATTCTGTCGCCACGCCACTTACGTAACACAAGGCAAGAAATGTTACCCACTGCTACTGCATTCCCTCCAAATCCAGCAGATGACATGAAGAATTGTCCTAGAAAGACAACATGCCTTAATTTGAAGATGCCAACTGGTGCAGAATCCATAAGCTCACTTAGGAAAATAACCTCATAATGAAAAACCTTCATTCTAGCTCTTGCATGGATTTACCTGATTGTTAGTCTTGGTAGATTAAAGCACCCTGAAGTTTGCAGCTCAGGTAATTTCTGCCCTTCCATTCTGTGCTCCTGATCATAAAAATGAAGGAAAGGTAATACAGAGAGTATTGATAGAGTCACTATAGACAGTACTTTCCAGGATTGCTCCTTTTGTGTTGGCAGCTCTCTAAGCAGTAATGGGCTATTAAATGTGGGCTGTTCACCAGAGCTTGAAAAGGAATAAATAATTCAGCAGGAAGAAATAAATTTCTTACTAACCCTGTCTTTGAGACCTCTTTATCTTTAAAAAATGCAAAATACAGCAGAAGAGAAGTCTATGTCAAACACCCATGGAGCACAGGACAAATGAAAGTAGTGAAATTAACGGGGTGCAACAGCACAGTGGGACTTTCCTTCCCAGGTGGCTTCAGGAACACCCAACACAGAGCAATGGGGCAAGAATAAAAGTTACTTTATCAGCAAACCTCGTGGCTGCTATTAAAGCAAATGGGAACTGCCACTGCTCTCCTCTTCTGGGACTGGACCCATTTTGGATGAAGGCAGTGACTAAAAGACCTAAAGATGATCACTGTTGGTGCAGAGATGCCTTTCATACACAGCTGTTCTGCATCCTGGGCCTTTTGTGCGTGCTGGGAAGATAGTGGTCGCTTTCAGCATCAGGCTTGAAGCTTCTGGGGATGGAATTTTCCTGGCTCCTTCTTTAAATTTTCGAAGTTCCTGATATATAATTACCACACAGCTAAACACTGTGCAGATATTATGTTGTCCTTACCCTCTGCAAACTTGTGGGTAGGTTGGTTTGCTTACTCTCATTTCCAGCATTTTAAAATAGAGTGGAAATATGTACTTCTCTATAAATAGTTAATTAGGGGTTTTATATAGCCAAGAAGGCTGTGCTAGTTAAGAGGGGGCTCTTAATTTATTCAAAGCTTGTTTCCAACAACCTTCTCTTTTTCTGGTCACTAAGTATTACCCAGAAATTAAATTAAATTGTATTTTGTATTCAAAGCAGTCTTTCACTCCAAAACCTGCATCAACAGGGAAAATTAGATCTAAAGATACTGACATTTCCTGATCCAATTAACCCTGAGGAGGTAAAAATTTCATGAATGAAATGAGAAGGCAAATTGTTAGCAGATACATTTCTAGTGATTACAGTTCTAAGTATTCATAAGGAAAAACAGCAGCACAGATCCTCAATAAGGGTAAATTATTAGTTCAGTGCTGTGCTGGTGATTTACAACAGCTGAAGAACCACAATCAATTTAGGAAGTCTGTGAAATCTGTTTCTGAAAGCTATTCCCAAAAAAGCCTATTAATAAGATAGATAATTGGACAACCAACCCCCTACTAACAGTTAAATGAAACCTGATACAGTGAAAAGTGGCTGTGCAGGCAATGTTTTTCTCTACCTAATTCATGTTTGTTGACTAGAGAAATGGCAAAATGCACATATTGCAGCTGACACTGAATGTTTTGGGCTCTTGTGGTTTTAGTTGGAACCTGAAGCAATGGAGCTTCACAGCAGGTGTCAGCTATTCTCTATTCCTTTAATTATTTAGGGCCAGCTATTTCTCTGTGGTGCAGGCAAGGGGACCTTTCCTCACCAGTGGTACTGCAGGAGTGCTCTGATTTTTGTGGATTGCCATATCCTCTGCTGCATGCCGTAGTACTCAGCTTGACAATCAGCCCAGGCTGGAAAATCAAGTAACGTGGGTTGCTGAAGGCACCCATCTGCAACCAAGGGATGGGCTTTGTTGATATTATATGCAACAGATTTCTCTCAGCTGCTTTGGCAAGCTCAGGAGCATGGCTAGTCTGTCCCTACAGCCTAACTCAAAGCTCACATGTCCTGCAGAGTCCTTAGGGCTGCCTCCCTTGTGCTGTTTTTGTGGAAGTTGCCTACCGCAGCCACCCCAAGCAATCTGCCCTTGCTTTCTCTGAGAACAGAAGAACAACCTCTTTCTATCACCTCCTGCCTCCCTCCCTGCCTTTTCCTGCACCGGGCAGTGAAACTCACGTAGTAATCAGGAGACAAAACTATTTCCTCCCTTAAGTCTCTGTAAGACGTCTTGATTAATGTTTTCTTTGTATACACCAGAACATTTCCAGCTTCAGGCACACCAGCAGCACTCAGATGCATAATCTCCTTACAACTAATCTCTCTCTACGGTGAGCATTATGTACAAAGACTACAAACAGAACAACTGCAGGCAAAACCAGGCCCTGAATGCCTACACTGAGAAAAAAACATCCCAGGTCGTTCCTCCTGGGGATCCCTATCTAACACAGAGCTAAGAAATTTCAAGGTAGGGTCACATAGGGCAGAATGTTTTTATTTGACATGTAGGAAAACCCCATCTTCAGAATCACCTCTGGCTTGGATAAACATCTGTGAGCAAACACCAGCCCATCACTAAAGCCATGTTGTGTTTGGGAAAGGGATCACTGCAACCTTATGGCTTAGAAAAGGGCACTGCAATAAGCGCTACATACACAATCCTCGTGTGGTTTGCTTTTTTTCTTAAAACAGTTGCAACTGACTTCTTCCAGCTAAGAATATCGAGTGGGCTGCTGAAATGAATGCTTAATGATTTTTACATCCACCTCCTCTGCCCTTTAAACTATAAATTGATTGTTATGCAAAGGTTTATTAATTTAACAAAGCATATTCAATTTCCCACTAGCACTGAGGAGCTTCTCCTGACTTAGCATTCCACTGGTCTTTCCCCGTGTTAACTGCATAGATCATACCTCACTTGCTGTAATTACAACTAGTACATCAACATTAATTATTTCCCTGGTAATGGCAGGTGCATGCAGAATTGAAGGTCTAACCCAACTACCAGAAGGATGAGAAAGTCTCCAGCATTCAGGGAAAAATAGGAGCGAGAACCTTTCCTGCAGATCTTTTTATCTCAGTCCCTCGCTTTATTTTCAGTAAATCATACTTTGCATAATCTCCTTTAGCCCCCCAGTTCCTGAAGGCATCTCAATTCAATATAGCTCATGGAAAGGCATGTTCTTGAAGCACCAATCTATGCAGGAAGGTAAAGTGCTTGCTTGGAATCCTCTTCAGCTCTTTAATCCCATGTTCTAATATTTTCAACTGAAGAGATAAATCACACCTGTTAAGTATATACCAAGCACCTTATGCATCTTACTGAATTTTTATTTAAAGCTTACCATTATTTGTTACTGATATCTCTCATCAGCATTCTTTTAAGCAGGAAAAGAAAGTCAAAACTCAGACTAGCAAAGACTCCCCACCGAAACATAAAGTACAGCCAAGCATGTGTGCGGTGTACAGGAAGAGATGTGCCATCACTGATCACAACTCATTTCCTGATGCAGTTTTCATAACAAACTAACCAAGAAATTCCAGTAAGCATCCACTTTGAGACAAACTCAGGAACCAGATCTCTGCCTCTAAATTTCTGTTCATCTAGAAATACTTCAATACATCTTTAATTGAAAGTTTCACAGGGATGACACAAGCACTCACAGTTGCTTCTCAGCAGTGAACTCAAGTTAATACAAAATCAAGGTATAAGCACAGCTTGGGCACAGGCACACAAATTACCCTTCAGCTAGGTCACTGGAGTGGGGCTAATGGCGTGGGCTACAAGGAAGGCATGCAAGGCAGGCTAGAAATGATATCTGACAAATCAAACAAGCACCACATGGCCAGTTCATTCTGAAATCTGTGCTGGTGCCTGCTACTTGTTCAAGCTTGTTCGGGTAAGCAGATATAAGGCACCTTACTTGCAATACAGATGACCCTTGAATCCCTGCTGCTTGTGCTGGAAGTGTGGGCACAGCTCCTGGGCAGCACACAGTGGTTTGGAAGTGCACATCCCAGCCAAAAGGCAACACTCCCTTTGACATCCATGGGCACGAGGCTCAGGCACAGAGACATGGTGTAAAAGGTTAGGCACACAGTGTTGAAAGCTTTGTTACTAGTTAAGGAAATAAGCTCTCACTTACTAATTTCAATATAAATAATATTAGGCCCAAAGATGAAAATATTGGACATATAACTAAAAACTCCCCACCTCAAAAGCAGATTTGAAGTTTTCTGCTTCCTTTTTGTTGTGGTTATTGATATCGACAGCTCATCCACCAGTGGCAGTTTTCATTTGAGGCCCACTGTGAACAAAACATCTCCAGTTCTGGGCATTTCAGGGAGGAAGTCTCCGAGTCCCATGAACAGTATTAATGAATTACATAATGGTAAACCACTTCCACCTTTGACACATTTAGCTTTCCAGTAATTATCCATAACTCACACAGTTCGTATTGCTTAGGAAATGGCTATCCCACATCCCCTCATGCCCTGAAGTTTTTATGTGTGCTGTTAGCAATACCCTCCAGTGACCTCCCACACAATCCTTTTTAACTGTAACTGAATATCTAAGAGAACAGCTTTCTAATAATCCATTTTTTCTAGAGCTGCCTCCAGAGTGAGAGACCCCAGGCTGTGGTAAGGGCCACCCTGATGGATTCACCACAACAGGCTTTGGGAAGAGGAAGCCCGGTCCCGCATGGAACCTGCCATCCCCGCTCCTGCAGGGGCTGACAGGATTTGGGATAAACTCAGGGCAGTGGGATATGGTATCAGGTACACAGAACCATAAATAAAACAGTAACTTAGTTGCTTTAGCTAGAGCTATTGGAGATTTAAAGCCATGACAAGAACACTTTGCTTTGGACAGGGGAGCAGTTACATCATTTGCAAGCAGGCCACATCTTCAAGGCCAGTTCTTGCTGTGATATTTTTCTTTGAAAGAACATATTAAAGAGCATCATTACAGCCTCATCCTGCTATCTAAATCACATAATGAGATCATATTCCCTTTTAATGGAAGGATTCGACTTTTAATGACATTTTTAAAAAACCCAGATGACTGCAAGCCTCACTGATGGCTTTCTATGATATCCACCTCTGGCTTTATACAATTAAGTCTAGAAAAAAGATTGTGCCTTGGGGCCACATTCCCACCACACGGTTACTAGGAAATACCAAGCTAATTTGAAGACCAGCTTTCATGCTTGATAGGGTCCTTCTGACATTATTCCCTTGTTTGTGAAATATTGCCCCCTTGTAATAAAGTAAACCAAAATCAATTTCTACCTCAAGTCTGTTGAGCCATTCCCAGACTTGGGCCCCAAAGGGAACTTTGACACAGCAGTAAGGCAAAGGTAATGGCAGGAAAGGATGTTTACAGACCATCTTACAAGACAGAAAACAAGTGCTGTTCAATACCACAAAGATTCAGTTCCAGATTATGCCATGAGCATCTACTGTCCCAAAGAATTTTAGATTATAAGTGTATTTCTACCTTGACATCTTGTATAAGAACAAACTATATTTCCACCCAATGGCTCTGACTCCAAGCCTACTAAATTATAGCTAACCTGGCTCACCTACTTCTGAAGAACAGGTAAACAATGGAGAAATGACCACATCCTGTGGGGCTCCAATCATGCTGAATTTTCCACTCCTCTACTTTCTTGTTTCTCCTATCAGATTCAGACAGGATCTGTAAATCTCAGGGGCCTTCATAAGGAGGGCTGAATAAACATGACCAAATAAATTTTAAGGAAGTACATCTATTTTTGAAGAGATCCTTATATGCCGCTGTTCAGCTTTTCAGACTTTTGGGCACTGTAGCATACCAAGATCTTTTGTACAGTGGTTTAAATTTAGAATCCACCTATACTTCCTCTGATATAGCCACTCTCCCTGAAACTCTACAGGAAATTAATATACTGAGTATCTTTGCATAAACCTCACTATTTCTCAGAGATGAGAGCATCCAGCTCTTCCTTCAACAATAGTTGTAAGATGGTACTGCAGTTATTTTGGTCCTAGATTTTTAATTAAAAATCTCTGCAGGAGGAGGGAAACTAGACAACTCACAAGGAGCATGTACGGTGGGATTTACGCTGTGTTAAATGAGCCCAAAGGACTCAAACTATGCAAAGGCTGATTGAGCACGCATGACGAAACCCACTCACAGCTTCAGTTCTCAGGATGAAAACCTTTCTGTGCCTACCTCAGCCCCTCCTCTCCCAGTTTACCTCACACAGTGAAAACAAGCAGACAGGACAAACTCTTTGCACTGTGGCTTTCCTTCGATTCAGCTGGAGGGAGTTTTAGGCACACAGGTGGATGAGCACACCAATGTCATAAAAATTTCACAGTGTATTTGTCTTTGCCCATCTCCTTTTACCTGTTCAACTAAAACTATCCCAGTATTTTTGCCAGAGACTACTCTGCTACTCATACAATTGTTCCACTACCAGGTGCAGCATGCTGGACATAAGCAAGACTGAAACTGAGTTATCAGCCATAAGCTAAAGCCCTGGAGAATCAGGACTCCCAGGCTTGGGGGTAGCAAACCTAACAATACAGCTCTTGATAAAAGACAACAAATCTGAAAAGCCGTGGAATTCAAGAACAGGACTCTTCTCATCACTTTAAAGATAACCTATACTGACACCAGCTTTTTTTGTCACTGAATGGAAAGATCCAGGCAAAAAAAAAATCCGATCTGAAACAACAGTATAGCTCAGCTACAAACCCTCCTGGCTACAAGCACGGGCAACTGGAAATACAAGGGGGGGTCAAAATCACCCCTGCCTGGAGAGCTGGGAGCTCCCAGCTGGGGAGGGTAAGGGAAGCACTAACCACGCAGCACAACACCAACACAAGGATGTCCATGCCAGTTCCAGCACTGCCACGGGGCAGGGAGGAGAGCTCAAAGGAGGATATGGAGAACAAGGGGCACCTGCAGACCCTGCTTCTGTAGATTTATGGATCACACTGACCTTCAATGGCTCCATGCCAAAAGCACAAATGTGGCTTTAAGCAAACATAAATCCCTGCCTCCCTCACAAATGGGAGCTGAGGTCTGGCCCAAAAGGAAGATCAGGTCCTCAGTGTCCAGACTGGCCTTGTCTGAAAGGAAGCCAAACACAATGCAGCCAGCTCACAGCATTTTCTTTATCGCAGTGCTAAGAGCAGCTATACAATGCTTTCCAATAAAGAACACAGCAATTTATCACAGAGAGACAGGAGTTAGCAGGAAACACTTCCATTATCTCTGCTATGGAAAGGAAGTGACAAAGAGAACAGCTAAAAGGTGACAGACAGTTTTTATGAGGCTGGACTCTAGGGCCTCTCAGGGCTGACCAGCTCTTCTTCTCCACACCAGGAAAAAAGTGATAGGCTTCAGCAATGTGAGTCTCACACAACAGGAGTTGGAGCTGCCACACTGTGACTTCTCAAGACAAACAAACCAAAATGAATGAAAGTATCTGTACTCTGTCAGATCCTCAGGCTGTATAAATCAGGGAAGTTTTGTGGCCTCCTTAGCAGGGTGATGCTCACTGACAGTGGGGAGTGCAGGGCTGAGCATCCAGCTGATAGAACAGAGGCAATCTCAGAGACCTGCAGTGCTGTAAAGAAGCAGCAGAGGAGAGCAAGAGCCCATGGTGCTTCCTGGCTTCAGTCTGTGTTAGAAAAGCAGGCTTCAAAGTGGTTGCTGCCTACAAGCTCCAAACACAGAAGAGTTTATAAACTCAAGAGCCCAGATGGGAAAGATTTGAAAAGTTTGGGAGGGCAACAGGGGAAAGAATAAACAAATATCTCTGAAATGAAGTAAGGAAGCACTTAAAATGGCAGAAGGCTAGATGGTCTGTACAGACTTCGCGGTGCCTCTAAAACGTACAAAATCTTTAACATCCCATGGCTGTGCACACGTACCAAATTCCCCTACAGGGCACAAACACAGGCTGCTATTACCCACTGCTGTAACAAATACTATTGCTCAGCCATTAGCAATCAGGAGGCACAGCAACCCAAAGTGTTAGGAGCTGTACAAACATATAACAAATAATTGCCTCTGCCTCAAAAAGCATGTTGGGTTTCTATCATCTCAAGCAGCACTTGGACCCAAACATATTTGCTAAACAGCAACAGACCACAGCAGCTAATGTCTGAGTGAAGCAGAGAAAACTAAAGAGTGTAACATTTTAATGTCCTTCCCTTGATCAGGTCAGCTCATTCAGTGCCTTTCGTGGCAAAACTAATCTTCCACTGCAGTCATCTCTTCATCTCTAGAGAAATGTATAAACACAGATATTAACAGCTTCTCTCCTGTGCAGCGTCACCTCAGACATCAGTGATGAGACTGCTGTAAGGACAACTGGGCCTTTTAGAATGAACGATTTCCTATCTGTTTAAAAGTGGAGGCGAGGAGACAAATAAAAAGGAGCTTTTCAAAACTGCTCACCAGTCGATTCTGCAGACTCCTGTGGGAGTGGGGCCAAGCTGAGACTGCCTCTGTCTGTCAATCTCACATAAACTGTCCTGACTGCAAACCATGCTGCCAAGAGATGCAGGCAAGGACCTGTCTGATGTCTTTGCCTCTCCTTCCAGGACTGCCAAAGTTGCTGGACTCTTTAAGGTGAAAGATCAGCTGTTGACAGCTTTAGTTCCCACCCGTTGCAAACAGAACAGACAAAATCCATGAGTCAGCTCAGGGAAGGAAGTAATGTAACCCAGCAAAAGGACTCCCACAGATCACTTTCCTCCTAGAAAGAGGCAGCAAAGACCAGGGCAAGTTGGACACTAGGCTGGGTTACAACACAGCTGCAGATTTGGCCACGGTCAGCTGCTTGCTCTTGACGACCACACACCAGTTTTACCAACTGCTGCCTGCCTGTGCCACCCTGGCAGCCCCAGCACCACCCAGCTGCAGCCCCAGCCTGCAGGCAGAGACCCAGTCTGCTCACAGGAGTCACCTCTGCCACCGTCACTGCAGTTGTGGGGAGTCACTGAGCTCAGGGAAAAAACAGCAGAGAAGATTTGCACCTTGCTCTGCAAAACAAGCCACTTGCCATTTGGAAAGCTGCTCCCCAGGCAGTGCTCAGTCTGGAGGTAATGAAGTTGAGAAACGCAGCATGGAAATGGCACTCACCACAAGCAAAGGTGGGAATTAAATGAGACAGAGGTGACACTAACTCATAGGAGGAAACTATTAGGTTCTGTGAAAATTTACTTCCCTCAACAACCTGACATGGTAACTGTACCAACAAGCAGCACAACAAAGCACGTTCCTTCTAACAAAGCTCTGCAGTTTCCTAATGGCATCAGCTTCTCCCCCCTCCATAAACTCCTTCATGTCACTATCACCTTGAAATAACTTAAAATAACCTCTTACCTTGCAGAAGAAAAGGATCCCACTTATTTTCTATGGTAGAAGAGAACCTAAAAGCTTCATTTAGCTTTCCAGACACCTGTCATCAGGCATGTGCAATTAAGACAGTCCTTCCCCAGAAGAGCCTAGTCTATCAGTGGCACTGCCTTCCCAAAAAGCTCTGAATATAAAGTGATTTCTATAGCAAATGTATTTCTCCTTTGCCTGCAAACACCAAGAGTCTTCCCTACACATTTCTTGCTATAAGACACGTGCTGATCATCTAGATTAACCCCACCAATAAGCCATGATGTTTAGGATTACAGTGTCTGATTGGAATTTTTCGAAGTTTCACTATGTACCGTTGGTCTCTACACTGCCTTGCCCTACTGATGACTGAGGCTGATGACCACAGATAAGTGTTTCACACCCACCAGGCACTCACATTTCCCTGGTGCAAGTGGATTTTCAGGACCCATTTTTGTGACACTGCTAAAATACCTGTCTGTTTCCCTGACAGCTCAAAGGCACATCCAAGTAAGCATTACTGGAATTAACATCTCTGTCACTACATTGCCAGTTGGCTGCAAATAAAAGCAATGGTCAGTAATCAGTTTGGAAGTGAATAAAATCTTAGGTACTTTATTTATAAATAAACAACAACCACGACTCACATGACTCACAGCCATGACTTTATAGCCAACACACTGGCCAGTTCTTAGTTTCTTAACTGTGAATACATAATGACAGTAACACCAAGTCTTTCCACTGTACCTCCGGTCAAAAAGACAAGATTATAAATGCACAGTATATTCAACACTTGCTTGTCAAAGAGTTATTGAGGCAGTCTGCAGACCAAGACTTGTTCTATACATGATTTTGTACCAGCTCACCCATGTTAAATTACAAGTACTATTTGCTGGTATATTTCTGATGATACAACGAAAGCATGGATGCAACCAGAGCCAAATAAAAGTGCTTTATACTGGAAGAGCTGGTTCTTCTTTCCCACAGGGGAACAAGCCACACTGGTACAAGCATGTTCGTACTGGCATAGCTGAATTTGCATTAGGGGAGGGTTGTATCAATATTACAGAACAGCAGTTAAAAAGTAGTGCAAGTTGTTTACATAGGCAAGACCTAATTTTGAAGAGGATTTGCTCCTGATCTCGAAAACACTGCTAAAACTCCTAATTCTACAAGCAATCTAGACACAGAGCAGAATTGGGCTGATCATGGGTTTAGCTGAATAAAATATACCACAAATCAATACAGACCGCTGGATAATAATAACAACAACAACAACAAAAACATATGGAGGGGGTACACTTTCATGTGGGCTCTCACTAACAACCAGTTATACCAACCTTGTAGGTAGGTGAGAAGATACCCAACTTATTTAGCAGCAGAGGGCAGTAAAATGGCCAACCTTGTTATATCAGTCCGAATTCCTTAAAATGTCAACTGATGAAGCAAATCACAGGATGCCACTGCCACAGCTGCTGCTATCAGAATTCAAGCCTCGAGGGAGCTGAGTGCCGGTGTGGTTTTGAGGAGACAGGCAGAAATGCAAATAGGGTGTTCAGATACTTTTAAATCCATTAGATACAATTCCCACCAGTCAAAGGCTCCCAAAGCATAAGGCTACAAATGTTCAGAGAACCCACTGCAATTGCATAAGACCGTGTCCAGCCTCAGAGGCAGGGGGGTGGAAACAAAGAATAGGAGACTGAAAGGAGGGGAATAAGAGATGAGGGGAGAAGAGGAGGTCAGGTAAAAAAAAAGGAGAGACTGAAAGGCATAAAGAAAGAGCCTACACAAAGGGAGGATTTTAGAGAGTTATAAGAATGCAGGAAGGTTGGGATCAGTCTTGGGGAAGGGGAAAAGGACACTCACCGCAGTGCTTGCTGCCTCAGACAGCAATCACTCTTCTCTCCCACGCGACACCTGCATTCAGAGCCACCAGCCCTTGCCCAGCTCCTCACCGCCGGCGACATGCACAGAGGGCTTTCTGATCCCCTCCTGGATGCTACACTGCTCCGAGCTGCAGATCAGCACAGGACGCAGAGAAGATACCCGCACGCACAGCCTCTGCTCCAGGGGCACATGGCACTCAAACACACCTCCCACACGCTGCCAGCACCCTGCCTGCGATCCCAGCTCTCGCTCGGAAAACCAGGGCGACTCTCTAACCACGGTGGCTGAGGAAGAAAATCCTGAGAAGAAGCACAACGTGATTCAACCCAGCAATATGTCCAAAGAAAGCCTTAAACAATAGCCCTGGACGGGTGTGATCTGTCACTGTTTGGCAGGGGAAGTTCAAGCTGCAATGCCCATCGACAATAATTAATTGTCAGCACTGTTAACAGTTTCGCTGCTGATCAAAGCAGCTGGGCAGCACCGGGAGAATTACAGCCACTTCTGTCACCTCTCAAAGCACGGCAGCAACAGACAATCTGCAACTCTGTGACAGGCTCTATTCCTGTCGCACATAATCTCTCACCCCCATTCTGTTTCTTTTTAGTGGCTTCTTAGCACACAGAATCCCTGTGCAATCAAAAGTAAAAAAAAAACCAAATCGAAACAAACAAAACCCTCCCAGTTCACCCTTTTCTGGAATTAAACCGAAAGGAATAAAGTAAATCCTTGCAAGAGTGGAATCACTCAGTGCACTCTGCACTGGACTCAGATACAAACGAGTTTGACAAAGATTTCTCGGCTGATGCAGCTGAGCAGTAAAAGCATCATTTCCTAAGCTGTACAGAACCTAAACCTGCCATGCAGAGGCAGGTTTGCCAAGCACCGGTGCAGACTTCAGGTACACTAGGACAGTATTACTCCTTTGGCTTTAAAAACAATCCAATGGATGTTGCTAGTTACGGTATCCCGTGGCAATTGTACACATATTTCAGAAGGCAAGCATTTGTAATTACAGCCCTGAATCACTCTGCATCTGGAAAATATCCACATTTTTTCCTTTGTGGGTTTTCCCAATACTGCTAAATTAAGAGATAAACACAGAACACACGCCTTGGCCAGAGCTCACTCCCAAGGCTATTTGTTTTGCTGTTGTTCTCTCCAGAATGTGCTCCTCCCTGGCCCTCATCACAGTGAAGGAAGAGTTTTGCAAAAATATCATTATCTGCTTGTGTCACCCACTGCAGTGTATCAGTCTGTCTTTTTGTACACAGTTTTACACCGACTTCATAGAATTGGAATCATACAATGGCTTGGGTTGGAAGTGACCTTAAAGATCATCTTGTTCCAAACCCACAGATACACCTTCCATGAGGCCAGGTTGCCCAGAGCCCCATCCAGCCTGGCCTTGAACACTGCCAAGGATGGGACATCCACAGCTTCTCTGGGCAACCTGTGCCTTATCACCCTCACAGTGAAGAATTTCTTTCTAACACCTAATCTAAGTCTCTCCTCTTTCAGTTTAAAACCATTCTCCCTTGTCCCATCACTATTTGCCCATGTAAAAAGTTGCTCTCCCTCTTTTTTATAACCCCATTTAAGTACTGGAAGGCCACAACGAAGTCTCCCTGGAGCCTTCTCTTCTCCAGGCTAAACAACTCCAGCTCTCTCAGCCAGTCCTCATAGGAGAGGTGCTCCATCCCTCTGACGATGTTTATGGCTCTCCTTTGGTCTCATACCAGCAGACCCACCTCTTTCTTGTGCTGAGGACCCCAGAGCTGGATGCAGCACTCCAGGTGGGGTCTCATGAGAGAAGAGGGGCAGGATCCCCTCCCTTGACACCAGCTCTCCCTTCTCCTGTATTGGAGGGGGTGGGGGGATGGTACACTCTCTTTGGCCTTTCTTTTCTGACCACTGTACTTGAATAATCCCTTACAGTTATTCTTCACATCCCTTGCCAAGTCCCATTTCATCTGTGCCTTACCTTTCCTGATCCCATCCCAACACATCCAAACGGTATCCCTGTACATTCCCCAGTCATCTGACCCTGCTTCCACTAGCTGTGCATTTTCTTCTTGCTCATCAGCTTGAGAGAAAGGTCCCTGCTCAGCCATGCTGGTTTCTGGCCTACCTCACTTGATTTCTTACACATTGGAAGGGAGAGTTCATGTGCTCTAAGTAGGCTTAAAGAGTTGCCAGCTCTGGTCAGCCAAGGACAGTTTCCCAGGGAATCTCATCCACTAATTCTTTAAACAGCTGGAAGTTCACTGTTCTAAAGTTCAGGGTCCTGACTTTGCTCTTTGCCACGCCCATGTTTCTTGAGATCACAGACTCAGCCAGGGCATGGTCACCACTACAGCCCAAGCTGCCTCCAGTCTTAACCCCTGTATGGGCTCATTTGTGTTGGTGAGCAGCAGGTCCACTCATGCTTCTTCCCTCATTGGTTTGTCTAATACTTGGATCTGAAATTTACCCTTGATGCGCTCCAGGAATCTCCTGGATTGCTTACAGCCAGCTCTGTATTGCTTTCCCAGCAGATTTCTGGATGGTTGAAATCCCCCATCAGGATGAGAGTTTGTGAGTGTGAGGCTTCCTGTAACTGCCCTGTCAACAGGCTCCCCCTGGTCAGACACCTGTAGTAGACCCCAGCCATGAGGTGTCCTTTGTTGGTGTGGTCCTTGACTTTTACCCACAAGCTCAACCTGCTCGTGGCTGTCTCCCAGAGGCAGCCCTTCACAATCCATCCATTCCTTAACAGAAAGTGCAACACTACTGCCCTTTCCCATCCTATCTCTTCTGAAAACCTGGTAGTCCTCAATTGCAGTGTTCCAGTTGCGTGACTCATTCCAACATGTTTCCATGATAACAATTCAGTCACAGTTCTCTAACTAAAACATGGTTTCCAACTCCTCTTGCTGCGTGCCCTGAGGTCTTGGAGCAGAGTTGGGTCAGAAGAGATTCCTCCAAGACACCTGGCACGATGTGACTAAAGAACTTCGGAAGAACTCTCACTTGTTGCACTAATTTCTCATGAATAAATTGACAGTGACAATAGTAACAATGAGAAGCCAGCATTTCCGAGGTGTTTTACACCTTAAAAGTACTGTGCAAACAAGGATTAAAATGGGTGCATAAACACCACCTTCTACACTTGACAGACCATTGTTTGCTGAAGCCGCAGCACCTGCCGAGACGTGATCTTTTATTGGAACAGATACTTCAGCTATCAGAGACACTGCAGCAGCAGGAAACTATTGAAATCCTCGTGGGAGGCAATGCTCATGTGTCAGGCAGCACAAACACTGCTGGGATTCTAAAGCCTCCACCTTGGAGGAAGTGATAAATCCCAGTGGGGCGTCAGGCAAGGAGTGATGAGAAGGCCAGGGGTCTGCAGCCCCTCTCCCACAAGGGGCTGGAAGAACCAGGGCATCCAAAGAAACTGGGGTTACCAAGCAGGAGAGGATCCATGCAGAATGCACAGAACCCAAAAAATATCCAGCCTCATTTAAGAGGGCAGAGGAACCCTGCAGAAAATTCTGAAAGTAATTAAAAGAAAGAGTGGAAAGTAAAATTTTTTTACTGCATGTCCCAGAGTCTCAGGGACTTTTCACTGCAAGAGTGTCTGGCAAGAGTGTTTCTCTCATTTTCAGATAGTTTTTAAAGAAGCCTTCTGTGGCTGGGTATTACGAGCCAAAAATAAAAACTAGGATGAATTAGAAGAGAAGGGCTCACAAGCAACTAGCACAGCAAAGGGTCCGAGGTCTCCACTGAGATAAGAGGATAGATGCAGGGCTTCTGTCTGAGAAGAACACCCTGAGACCATCCTTGTTGTGCAAACAGAGGGGATTTTTTCAGGGCACATGAGACAAGGAGGTGCTAGGAACAGTTTTGTCCAGAAAAAAGATTTGATGGGTCTCTGCAGCCCTAGGTTTCCCTTGGTTCACAACTTCACCATTTTCATTGCCTCTTAAAGAGGGTGGAGAATTTTTGAATGGGTACATGCAGAGGCAGCACCCCCTTCTCTGTATTGAACCACTAAATATCACAGCAACCTGGTGGCTCCTCACAAACAGTTTTAGACTGTGGTCTGCCCTTGGCAGCCATGAGAGTTGCTGGCTCCAGGCAAAGCACAACAATCCAGAGCAGGGAACTGTCACAGCATCATTTGTGAACAATGGCACATCTACCTCTGCCACCTCAGCCACAGAAAAACAATGGCAAATCATCAAACTTCTTCCCAGAAGGAAGCTATTATAACTGCTTCCAAGATGTCCTACCTCTTCCTTACACAGCCTGGCTCAGGATGAATGCCATAACAGAATTAATTTCCGCAAACTGGTATGTGTTTGCCCTCTTGCCAGCTCGTACCCTCAGCTGGACTTGGGTCAGTGGTGACCTGTCTGGGGTCAGTGTGGACAGGATCAGTCTTAACACTTCTTGATCCTAAAGAGACTTGCTTGGAAGTTATTTTCCACGTGCCTGGTAATCACATTCTCACTGTTTCTTTGTTTATGCTCCATTTCTGCCAAGTAACAGGGTCCTTCCTGTAAGTGGAAAAGCATGTCTGGATCCCCAAGCTTATACCAGGTGACTTTCTCTATAAGTCTGGCTGAATTGGTTGCTTTCTTTAAAAGCAGGCAAAACACTGATCTTCAAAAAAGAGGACAACAGTCAGAAAGACCACTATTAAATGCTGTTAGAGAAGGGCCAAGCAGCACATGCAGCTTTGTATTTCTAAATTAACAATGCAAAACCAGTCCTTAGAACAGACTGTCCCACTTAAAATACTTCCAAATTCTGATGCTTGCAACAAATCAATGACCTGATCAATTCACAACTAAAAAACAACTGAGCTGGCACATGGATTATGCAAGTAGGTTCAACTCCCACGCAGGAACTCATGGTCCAGTAGCAAAGCTGCTTCCAAAGACACTGTAAATTTGAAAAAGCTCATTAACCTGTCTAGGAAAATCTAGGAAATCTCAGCATGCTCCCGCCTCAAAGTCTTCACTGGCCCTTTTCCTCTGGGCATTTCTTACTCAGTCAAAGACAATGCCCAAGTAACAAAAACACAGCTTCTTCCTACAGCTGAAGTAACAAAGGCATCTCCCTTTGTGTCTTCTGATTTCCTGCAGAAAAAGGCACATCTTCTTCCTCAGAATCTCTCTGAATCGTGGAGCAGGCGGGCAGCCCTTAACCCCCTTCTGGCCAGGCAGCAGGACACAGGCATTGCTGAGGAAGACTCCCTACGACCCTGCTCAGCCCTCCAGCCCCAGGAGCCTTTGGTCATCCCAGTGTGGAGATGCCATGAGGTGTTCTCCAGTGGTTCTGGCCCGGAGGGCTTAGCACAGCTGAAGCTCCCAGGCCTTTCCCTGATTGTACAATTGCTCTAAAAAAACCCAACAAAACAAAGCAAATAAATGAGAAACAACTTCTTTTTCTTTCTCCTTTTAGACCTGGAATCCTCTTGAAACATCATTGACATGAAAGAGATTCGGGCTTTGCATTTTTTTGTGATTGCAAAATGATAGAAAATGCTGTACAGTGTTGCTTTTCAATCAAGCAAAATGAGGAGGAGATGGAGGAAGAATTGCTTTCTGATGTATGCCTGGCCATGCTTTCTCACCACTTCTGGACTCCCCATTAACTGCTCATTTCCACAACTGCACATTTTGGAATGACACAGGCAAGCCCTCCATTTCCAGTAAGCACCAGATTAAGCCATTTTATATCCAGAATTTTGATAAAGAAAAACCTTTCAGTTCTAAATTGCTATAAGACTGTTCTCAAACAGTCCTACAACATCCTTCTTGCTGCACCTTCTCAGGCTATTTACAAACTAAACCTATTTTTTAAGCAAATAGAATTAATTCATCTGTTTTCTTAAACAGCTTCCAAGATGCTCTGTGAACAGGGCCAAGTCTTAACCAGCTTCCTATCCTGCCATATAATAATTTTTTAAAAACTGTAGAAACTAACATTTCAGTTTTTCAGAAAAGACATGCTTTATTTCTATGGTTTAACCAATTCTATAGGTTGTGCCAGTGGCTTTACCAATACAGCAGCCAAACCAATCTCCTGCCTCTTCCTTAATTCCACTCATCTCAAGCCTCTACATTTTTATATTTAAAATGGCTGCTATGGTTTTTATTTAACATTCAGATATATTAAGAAAACCACAGGTATAAAACAGAGAACATCAAAAACAAATAAGCTTCTACCTGTCCTACTTGCTAAAGAGCATCTTTGGCCTAAATAATTCTTTTCTGTCTGCAAACTAACAGGGCCATAGGAAGAGGGTTACTGACCATACTGAGGCATTCTTGCTGCCTTATGCAAAGTACAGCTTTGATGGGATGCTGCCTTTCCCCAGCAGAACTGCCACTGACAGCAATCCAGCTCATGCAAAGAAAGCAACCGTTCTAAATCACAGCACTTTAATTCCTGAAGAAAAATAGATGCAGCACCGATCCCATAGCCTGGTCTGAAAATGGGACTGCAGGCTTTTCTGTGCTGGCAGTCCCCTGAGAGAACACACATTCAAAACCTGGCCAATTTATAGCATTAACATCTGTTAACCAACACAGAACTTCCCCGCCACCACCACCATCAACAAATGTGATGCTGTGTCGCTACAGAGCTGATTTTCAGAGGAGCTGTATCTTCCTGCCTTCACAGGGGCTGCACTGTACCTGAGCAGTAAAATACTGTAGTAACAAGGTAGAAAAATGAAAAAAATGCAAGGTATTACAGGATCAGATTAAAGAGGTACTGTTGTGGAGATTTATACAGAGACACTTGAAGACACCTTTCTTTTTTTTTTTTTTTCGGAAAGGGAGTGAATTACTGCCAGTTTCTCTTGCAGTTCAAAGAACCCAGGATCCCAGGAGTCAAAGAGATGTGCAACAAAAGCCAGGCAGAAAAGTATCAGAAAATAAAAACTGTTAGAAACTAATAAAGAAGCCTCAAATGGCAGGAAGAGGGGGAACTAACAGCAGCAAGAATATGTTCAGCACCCATCCCTCTAGGCACATTACTCTTCTCAGGATGTTTCTGGCTAACAGGCTAATCTTGGGAATACTTTTGTTACATTCTCTGTGCCTGTTTCTGGGAACACAGTTATGAGAAATAAGCCTGCTAGAAAGTACGAGTAGGTCTGGGTTTTGAGCCCTAGCTAAGGGAAAATGTAAACCTTTCTCCAAATCTGTGATTAGGTCCCGTCATCCAGGAAGAAGCAAGATAGCTAATATGCGTTTACAAATCTTGCCACATCTGCTTCCAAACTTTCCATTAACAACTTGGTGAGTATCCAGTAACAGGAGGTTTTCCAGGGCCAGGACACTGAGGAAATACTGCTGTGTGAAACGTGCACTATTGTAATGATATTCCCAAATGACACGGTGAGGTGGTGACAGGATTTGTGCTTGCTGAGAGTAGGCCTGAATCACTGCCACGCTGCCAATAAATGTCAGGGCTTTGGGTTTGGGGCGTTGCTCTTTTCCTCAGTTTAATAAACAAAAGCTGCAAGGAGAAGTCTTTTTCTTGAAGGCAGACTGCAAATGTGCAGAGGAGAAGAACAGGAGACAGTTTGTCTTGCTGCTGCCAGGACAGAGACAAGGAGAACTGGCAGCCTCAAGAGCTGCCCGGTCGAGAACTGGAGGAAAAAGGCCATGGCTGAGTGAGTTCAGCAAGCCATGGGCAAACGGGTCAGTGCACCAGGCAAACTGGGTGCTCTGTCTGTTGAAAATCAGGACAAAGGCTGCTGGGACCAGTCTTGGAGTCCACTGCTCTCAGTACACAGTGAAGGCAGGACAAGGGTGCTCCTCACCCACCCAAGTGTCCTCTGCTCCAGCAGCTACAGAGCGCAAGAGACTGAAAAAGTCCATATGGTGAAACATGTGCTGGCTGCTACAGGGCAAAGTAAACTTTCTAAACAGACTGAGCCATCATTATTGTGTGCAATCCTGAATGGTTTGTTGTGACTTTAGTTACTGAAACTGGTAGGAAAAAAATCACCCCTTAGTTTCATACATACAGTGAGAAAAAGGGATGAAGAGGAAGTTGTTCTTCCTCATGGCCCAACATGCAGGAGAAGAACTCTGACTGACTTCTGCAATTAAAAAGGGAAAATGAAAAAGTGCTGTTTGTTAAATCATGAACTTGCCCTCTCAGCAGTGGCAGCCTGCTTCCATGAACCAGCGTGTCACCCCACCTTTGGAAGGATTTTTTTCCAAATCAAATCACTTATCTGCAAAAATTGTAACTGCAACCACAGCTCTGGTCCATTTTCAGACTCACACATTTTCATACCCACACTTAGTGCTTGGTGCCAACATGTTTTATCCTAAGTACTTCTTTATATTATCACATGACAGACAAGTTTCTTCTGATAAGAAACACGGCCGCTGAGGATGAAGTGGCACAAAAAAGGCTTTTCTTGGTAAGAGTTATTCAGACTTTAAAAATTCCAGCAAAAGGCAAATTTACCCAAACTTTCAAAAACGCAGCTTTCAAAATGTTCAAAAGCTTGTGCTTTTGTATCAGAGAATTTGGATGTCTGAAGAAATTTTGATGTCTCCTAACATGAGTTTGATACTACTTTATACAGTAAGACCCACGTACTTCAGACTATGCCAGTAACTTGTTCAATGGTCATTTTTTTCAGCAGTCTATGCTCCTAAGTTGAATGTGTGGGGCACTTACATTAAACTGCTCATTAGGCTTAATTTACATTAACTGCAACTACTTAAAGATGAGTTTATTGTCTGGAGGTGTTTCAATAAACCAGGAAGGAAGGAACACCCATAAAAAGTAAATTACCTTATTTCTTCCAACACTCTTGTTTCCATTATGGCCTTTTACACAGATGAACATTGTGTACTCTAGCTTGAAATTAAGGTAGAACCATGGGACTGGATATGAGGTGACTGATGTGTCAGCTTCCTTTGAATCCAGCTAGAAGCAACCAGAGTCAGAAACAGCCTGTTCTGCTCCCTCTTCATGAACCCCTTGGCTTTAATGCTTTCAGCTCGACAAGGTTCTGCATTTACAACAGCTCCCGAAAAGAAAAACATGTTATGGGAATGGTAAGAAAGCCAGTAATGGAGCCAGATGCAGTAAAAAACAACAGAGAGTCAAAAACCTCAGTAAAAGTCACTTTAAATACCATTGTCTCTGCTGGTAAAGAACACACCAGACATGTGGAGCCAGATCTGCAGCTGGTGAACTGATTTTGATGCAAGTGAGGCTATTTACACGATGTCTTTTTATGTTTAGCAGGGAGCAGGATCTGTTTGAGAGGACAACCATGCATCTCTGGGCTGCCTTTGAAGCGCTAACACGCCATGCCATGCTACAGATAGCTGGGTATCATGTGTTGCATTGGTTTCTGGTTTAAACTCTGCTGCCGTGGTTAAGCAGAGCAGCTGCACAGCAAGGAGGGAATGACTTGCAACCCAAGAGAACAGCCAGTGCCTGTGCTCCACCCAGGAGGGTGCTGTACGTGCTGGAGGCACAGAAGGACATGTAGCAGCTAACTCTGATAAAGACACTCAGACTTGAGTCCTGGGATTCAGAAAATAGCCTTTCCCTTGAAGGGGTGGACCCCCAAAGGAAGGATCTATGGCTCCAAGTCTGCTTTCTGCATCAAAGAGTGTGTTTCTAAATCCAAAGCAAGCAAGAAAGGTTGGAAGCAGCGTTTCTGACAGAACATGCCATTTTTAAAATGGCAACATAACGTGGCTGCCAAAGGATTTTTTTCTCTAAAACCACGCCTGTTTAAGTCTCTTCTGCCAAGAAAATCCATTTCTGCAGCTGTGTCATCAGTGACTCAGAGATTCCCTGATGCTGAGTCTCCAGACTTGTCCCATTGGTGGCCCAGTGGCAGCATGGGCAAGAAGAGATCAGCACAAGAGGACAGGGAACCAGGACTAACATGTCAGAGCCAGGTTTGCTTCTGGAGTATCTTTGCTTGTATCGAACAGAGTGAATACACCAGTAATGGAAAACGGATAAAACCAGATTGTGAGCTGTGATTCCATTGCTGGAACATGGCAGTAGAGGAACGGCCACACAAATGTCCTTTCTCTGCAGCTCCCTGCACTGAGCAGCAGGTGACCACAACAAGCAGAATACAAGACCTCATGCCTGCTACTTCTGGTCTGGCATTTTACAGCTTTTCCAGCGAGACTGAGGTGACAGACTGCCATTATTCAGTTTAGGGTCTGACAACGGGAGAGACAAGCAAAGTGCTTCCCTGTAGGGACAGGCAAGAAGGTGGGTAACTGAGGACCTGCTGGTGAAAATAAATCAAGAAATAAAACAAGCCACGTGTACTTGAAATCCCTTGAAATCTGGCTTCAAATATTGAGTTCAAAGCTGGTCAACCCCAGGATTTTCAGGGATGTTAGATGGGCCTGGGATAGCTAAACATGACCTCGGAGGGTCACATCTCCCCCCTGAGCGCTGTGGGTAACAGCTGACGCCAACAGCAGTGTTGGAATATGGGTGGAGCCGGATAAAAAAGAAGGCAGAGGCTGTTTTTTGCTCAGATCTCTACATGGTACTATCCACCACACCCTGGTGGTTCAGTGACAGAAGGATCTGACAGCATTAAATATCCACAGCTGCACACACAGTACACACATGTGCATATCCACACACATACCAACACATGGATCTGCACACACACGTGTATGAGTTCCACACAATACTCACCCCCACAGAAAGGCAGCAAAATCTATCTGCAATATAACACTGCAGTGATGATATCTTAACTGATTGCTATTTCAAGACACTGTCACTGGAAGAGATTTATATCTCTATCTACTGTGCCCGCCCATGCAATTAGCCTACCTTTGTGCCAAATTATATTAATGGACAATGAGTGGAAAATTTCTATTTAAAAAAACATTCACAGGGAAAAATATCTACGTAGATACATTACCTTTAACAAAAGAGAAAGTTCAAGACTGAGAAAGCTTAGTGCTACAGCTCCCTGCTTAAAAAGCACTGGAAAATTCCAATTACTGCCTCTCAACTCTTATATATCACTTTTTTTTTGCTTATAAACAAAACAGATCACTGCAATTTAATCAGCAAGATAATAGTGCAGATGAGCTTATGGTGTGTGGAGAGACATAATTAAGCTTGTGAACTCTAACTCTCAACCTAACCCTGACTAAATCTAACCAACCCTTAATCCTGACCCCTAATCCTAACTATTAACCTTAACCTACACTCAAACCTTGGCAATGAACAATGCCTCTCAGAGCAGCCAGGACCAGGGAAACAACACCCACACGAGGGGGGAAACATCCCCCAGACGGTTTTTTTTAAATTCTAAGTTGAAAAAAAATAATTAACAACTCTACATCGAAGGCAACCTGCAAGACTAAATGCACATGTACAAGGTTGGACACATTCAGTCCCTAATACTCATTCAACATCCACTCAATTCCAGCCCTCATTTGGAACACTCGGTTGAAGAATACCACTCTCTTTACCTGTCCTGGTCTTAAACAAATTCTTTGCAAGGATTTCCATTATGAGAAATGAGCTCCCCTCTTCTTCCTTGAACTCATCTCACAGTCCTTACATGACATTCACACAAAGCAGAGCTTAAGCTTCAGAAAAACACATCTCTTTGGCATCTCACCAACTCTGTGCACTGAGCTGACTTTTACCAAAGCAGAAAAAAATTTCACAGCAACTTTCCTTGATCCCACCACTCAGCTTAGTCAAACACTGCAGGACTTAACAAGCCCAGGCATCTTCATCAAAGCAAATAAAACAGTAATTATAAATGGAGCTTTTTCCAAGGAGAGACAGATTGGCAGGTACCATTTATTTCTTTATCAAATGCAAGGTAGGTACAGCATTTCACCAGAAGCAGAAAAACATCTCAGGATGAATATACCAGTGTCTTCACAAAGCAACAGGTGAAAGCCTTGGTGAAAGCTGGAACCACAGTGCACAGTAAAATCTACCCAGTTTCCTTTTCCAGGGCACCCTGAGTCCAGGCACATGAGTTTAGAGTAGAGCTGTTCCTAAATTGCCACAACTGCTCTGCTGAAATCACAATTCATTTCAGCAGGGAGTCATTTTTACAAATGTTCCCTGTGTAAAGGAGGTGATCCCACAGGAAACATTCTAATGCAAGAATTAAATGAGGTGATCCCACTGGAAACATTCTAGTGCAAAAGAAAACTGGTTGGTTTTTTTTTTTAATAGAGACCAGCCTCTGATAGTCTCCCACACAGCGAATAACACTGTACTGCACAAATAGCCTGACTGATCCAAATGTGTGGTTATCATGAGTAAGGCACTACTCACAGTGACCAAAGGTGATAAAAACATCTGTTCCTTCCTGGCTATCATAAAGAGGTGGCCTTCTTCTATGGCATGTATGAGACTAATGGCATGTAGGGAACTGACTCATGTGTTAGGCATGTCCTATCTTTAGAAATAATGTTACGCCAAAGAAAATGAAAAAGTGGATTTCTGCCTTGTGTACAACATGCATTTGGTGTCTTTAGGTAAGCAGGGAATACAATTCCTCTG
Source organism: Lycocorax pyrrhopterus obiensis (assembly GCA_014706295.1). Classification (NCBI taxonomy): domain Eukaryota; kingdom Metazoa; phylum Chordata; class Aves; order Passeriformes; family Paradisaeidae; genus Lycocorax; species Lycocorax pyrrhopterus. The sequence goes on along the minus strand of JACSVZ010000007.1, from coordinate 12,967,686 downwards.
TCCTCTGCTCTACACAATTTAAATGACACAAACACACAAAAGCAGGTTGAACAATGACAGATTGTCATGTTTGTGGTGAACATACTAACTTATTTCTAAACATCTGAGATGGGCACTGGGCATGGTAATAACCCATCCTGGAGCTGATACTTCTGCTGTCCTCACATCAAACAACAGCCTGGGTCCTGCCCTAAGCAGCCACTTACCCACTTCCCAACATTGTTCCCTAAAATGGTCTGAGAGAAGAACAAGCCCACAAAAGCTTTTACAGGACACTGAGGAGTTGAACACCATCACTTTGCAGAAAAGTAACATTTTTGCACATATTGTCCTAAGTATATCTATTACTAACCAATTACTATGCAATACAAAAGTACGGATTTGAATTCACTCCTGCAATACTCCCCAGATTTCTCACCAGCATGATAGTACTGATGTTTCAGAAAACTTCATGGACTAAAAAAGTGAAACCAAACATTTTGCTTTAACTTTCTAATACAAGGAGAAAAATCTCCCCCACTTCAGCTTCTCTCACACCTTCATTCTGAGAACTTCGTTTTCACCAGAACAGTTTAAAGTGTAACAACACTAGGGAAGGGCCAGCTCTCCACCACTCACCCCTGATGCTGAATATCCCCATGACCATGAAGCACCTTGCCATAAAGATGTGGTGGTCTTGTCAATGTAACATGGAAGTTAAAAATAAAACCCCAAACCATCTGCATTTCTGTTTTTCAGTCCATGTTTAACTGTACAAACATGTAGGGTGGGGACTTCCACTCTTCCTGTTGGGCAATACATGAACACATTGGGTTTCTGATCTCACCCCGGAAAGAGAAAAAACCCTTCAACTGGAAAAAGAGTTGAAACTATTCACAGGTGGAATAGAGAGACTCAGGATGCACCTTATGCCGGGAGGAACAGCATTACAGCTGATGAAAAACAAGCAGCAGGCCAGACTGCTCCACTCTTCTTCTCTGGCTCTCTGCTCTGCAAATCCCTGACATTCAGCTTCAGCAGCAGAGGAGCTGAGGAGTAAAAAGACTATTGTTCTGGCCTGCAGAGAGACCACAATATCAACAAAAATGACACCCAGGCTTTCCAAGCAGACATCTGCTAGAAGCAGACTAGGACCTCAGAAAGACAAGCAGTACTAATACACAGAGACTGATAATAAACCCAGTCATACACCAGAACACAGGAGTCTATTTTTTATAATAGGTAACAGCAGATTCAACCGAGAGTAATGACAGCAGATTTCTGCTTGCCACAAGTCATGCCTCACCTACAGCAGATTCCAGGGAACTGTATGTCCAGCAGGTAGGTATTCCAGCAGTGCTCTCCTCTTTCCGGAGGATCCTTGTTGCTGGTATTTCCATTGCCCAACTTCTCATAACAAATTATGTCTCCTAAATCAGGAAATTAGTCTCTGTTTTCAGTTGAAGGGGAGAGGCTCCTGCCAAGAGTGACTCAAAGCAGCAGCCTCTCTCAGCAGGACCCTGGTATTCCTCTGCTCTTAGGGCAGACAGTGAAGTCAGACAGCTCCAAGCAGCAAGGCAAAATAGCCACTGAAGCTCCTGCCCATTCCACTCACATATACCCTTTTCCAGGAAGTAAGTAGTACTTCTGGCTACACAATTCTGGTTCCTGAACAGCTATTCAAATTACCCTTGTACCTTTTTTCTACCACTGAAATACCTTAGAGGGAGGCACCTGGGCCAAGGCTGCCTTACTCTCCCCCCCAAGCCTGGCTGCAGCTGCACGTGGAAGCCTCAAGTGCAAATGACAATACTGGGAGGAAAGGGGAGAATTCCAAATTTGAGGTATTCAAGATTTGCAATTCATGACCCGGAGCAGAATTTGGAGCAGCAGGCAACACTGTAACATTTATGAAATGCCACTGAATCCACTCTTGATACATTCCTTGAAGCATAATTAACTCTTGCTATGGCATCTTTTTGATAACGGGCTGCAAAAGAAAGCAAATTACCACTTAAGGCAGCATTCAGCAAGGAGACGTGAGAGAGGCATAACAAAATTATGTGAAATGGTTACTAACTCGTGAATGTGTTCTCCTTCCATCCCAGGCTGAAAGAGATCTCAAACAGTCCTGTATTGTATTTCTTCCCCATGCCTCTGCCCGAAGCAAGTCTGAGTGCATTCAGGCCATGCAGGGGCAGGTATTTCTCCAGTATGCTCTTAACAACTTCCAGTGAGGAAAACTTCACAGCTTTTCCTCTGCAGCCTTTTCCAACAATTCATCATCTTTACAGTACATGGGTTTTCCTAATGCTTGATCTGACTAATTTATTTACACCAAGAATGAGAGTACCATAGGCACTGCTAGACACACTTATTATCACCACTGCAATGGCTTGTAATTAAACTTACTCAACACTTCCCAGTAGAGGACTTGTACTCAATTGAATTGAGACTATTTGTGTTGAAATTCAGCATCTCAGTCAGCTGCCTCAGGGCTGGTTTGAAGAATATTTCAACCAGAGATAATCAGTGATTTCTATGAATAAATGGAGATACAATGTAAATTGCATGCTAGCCAGAGACCTTCCCTTGGAAAAACTTGGTATTGAAGCCCTCCCCTGAGACCCACACACACCCTTGGACCCTGCAAATATATCCTAGCACCACTCCCATGGAAAAGTACTGAAATTTGGCCAAGCTGTGTGTTTTCATTCCAGCCTTTCATACCACCATTGCTGCTGCAGCCACTTCACATGCAAAGGAAGGTAAAATCCACGGCAGCTGAACCCAGCTCCCATGGCAGCAGATCCTCACAAGGCACAAACAGCTCAGAAACACACACAGGTTGGAGCAGGGACATATGTTCCACGCTGAGCCTTTCCAGTTGCCAGCCGTGGCCCTGGTCTTGGCACACTAAGAACTGACACTGGAGTGAGATACAAGGCAAGATGCAACCAGAACTAAGTCTTTAAGAACCCAGTCTAGGACCTGATGCTTTTCACTCTGAGCTCAGTGGCAAACCCCCTATTATATTTCAGTGGAACAGAAGCTGGTTCCTAGTACCTGACTCACAATCTGCCCTTGCACCTCTCCAGTGAAGAAGCACTGAAAAAGTGTATGTTCCTGCTATTAGTACAGGAATCTCCCTGCAAATAAATGGGGAACTGAGTCCAGAGTGCTGTCTCTTCAAGGGTATAAAGTTTTTTAAATTAATAGATAATCAACCTGAAGACATAGCACTCCAATCTGAAGTTATAAACTCAGTCTCACAGAAGGCTGATATACCAACTTAAATTCTAATTACCTTTTCCCATTGCTTTCCATCACAATGTATAGAATGGACTCTCACTGGCATGGTGCCTACAGGGTCATTCCACAAGCAGCAGCAGGCTTTTCACAGCTGGAGCATGGGAAGGGGCATGAATCACAGCAGCATTTTTCAAAGGGACCACTGTAACCTGCCTTCTATCAAACAAGGTTCAAATTCAGATGTTCCTCCGAATTTGTTTCAAACCGGGACAACCACTTAGGAAGAAGTTTCCAATTTGCAGTCACCCAGTGAAAGGGAAACAAACAAAACCTTAAGTGGGCTAGCAGCAGCTTTGGGGAGGGATAAAAAGCTTTAGAAAAAACCCCACCTTTGATCTCTTATGGTGTAATTAACCGTAATATAACAACATACAAGTAAAGAGATGGAGATAAGCAAGGGCAGAGCCCCTACAGAAACCCAGTATCTGGAGATACCATCATCTGTCTTGCCTATATGAAATGATGTATGACAGTTTGCACCTTAGGGGGGTTCTAGCAAGGATACAGCATTTCCAGAGAGCATAAAGCGATGATTTGATTAAATTTGGAATAATCTCCAAATATTTTCTTCATTCCTGGTTTTACACTGATGAGTAATTTCATTTCTATGACCATTCCTCTTCATTCCATCTACACCTATATCTGAATCTAACACATTATTTATATATACAGGTCTCTGCATGTATTAAACTCTCTTTTTTCACTTCACTCTTGCCAGAATAATATTAAATAACAGCAAAGAATCCTATTCAGACTGTGTCCAAGACAAAGAAGAAAGTCCCCTCAGTCTGTCTTTCAAACCAAAACTACCCCAAGTTAAAAAAATGAAAAGCCTCAAGTGCTTTCCTGCCAAACAGGCCTCTTTACACGGGTGAAATTATTCAACTGTGCAAATGTTTGCAAAAGAGGGGCCTGTCACTGTAAGCTTCCCACTTGCATCTGACTCCAAAGTATGAGCCAATGACAGCTATCTAACAGCTCTCACATACACAGAACAGCACAACCAGGGGCATTTGAGTGTGTGAGGGCTGAAATAAGCACAGCCGTGTTTGGACTTTGGCATTTTCCTGGAGAAACTGGCTGCTCATGGGTTGGACACTTCACTGTGAAAAAAACTGTCCGGACTCAAAGAGTGCTGGTGAACAGAGTTAAATCCAGATGTCAGCCAGTCCAAAGTGATGTTCTGCAGGGCTCAGTACTGGGGTGAGTCCTGTTTAATACCTTTATCAATGATCTGGATGAGAGGTTGGAGGGCTCTCGCAGTCAGGCAGGTGTAGGAGGTTCAACAAGGCCAAGTGACTGGTTCTGTCCTTGGGTCACAACAGCCCCAGGCCGTGCTACAGGCTGGGGCAGAGGGGCTGGGAAGCTGCCCGGTGGAAAAGGACCTGGGGCGCTGGTGACAGCAGCTGAACATGAGCCAGCAGTGCCCAGGTGGCCAAGAGGGCCAAGGGCATCCTGGCCTGGATCAGCAATAGTGTGGCCAGCAGGACCAGAGCCGTGACTGTCCTTCTGTACTCAGGGCTACTGAGGCCACGCCTTGAATCCTGTGTCCAGTTCTGGGCCCCTCAGGACAAGCAGGACATTGAGGGGCTGGAGCGAGTCCAGTGAAGTGCAATGGGAGCTGGTGGAGGGTCTGGAGCATAAGTCCTATGAGGAGCAGCTGGCAAAGCTGGAGTTGTTTGGCCTGGAGAAAAGGAGGCTCAGGGGAGACCTTATCACTCTCTACAACCGCCTGAAAGGAGGCTGTATGTAGGTGGGGGTTGGCTTCTTCTCCCAAGTAAAAAGCCATAGGACAAGGAAGCAACTGCCTCAAGTTGTACCAGGGGAGGTTTAGATTCGATATTAGGAAAAAAATTATTCTCTAAAAGGGTTGTTAAGCACTGGAACAGGCTGTCCAGAGTAGTGGTTGAATCAGCATCCCTGGAGGTATTTAAAAGTTGTGTAGATGTGGCACTTTGGGACATGGTTTAGTGGTAGACTTGGCAGTGCTGGGTTAATGGTTGCACTTGATGATTTTCAAGGTCTTTTCCAGCCTAAAGGATTTGATAACTCTGCTATGTGCATGTTCCTGTTCAGACCATGCAGGATTCAAACCTCTGCCATCTGCAACAGTCTTGTCAATGTGCAGAGAGCAAGAACGCACTGCACTCCTGGGGAAGTAGCTCTCTTTTAAAGCTCACACCACTCAAACAACTTTCTACCAAACAGTTCCAGGAACCTTGTCCTTGCTAAAGGCCATGTAAACTTTTACAGACAGGTGTTCTGTATTACTCGTTTACTTACTTAATTATTCTAAACACAAATAGGGGAAAAGCATCATTTGGTCACTTCAAAAATCCCCAAATGGTCAAACGCTTACTTTATAACATTTTTTTCAACACCAAAATTATTTGTGGGAGCAGGCATGTGAAAAGCTGGAAGAAAAGCTTTTTGGTTCTAATCACTGCAATGTCACTTTAATGGCGGGGAACAGCCTTTATTGAAATCTGTCATATCTCTGTAAGGAAATGGACTTAATCATGTAAAGGTCCTCTTACATTTTTCAACTCTTTTAGCATATGCTCCCTATTATAGCACTGGCATTTTGAGAACAGCCAGATATTCAAGCTCTCAGTTTCATCTTGTCAGCTTGGAACTACACAGAGAGGAAGCTGCAAAACCAAAACCACACTCTGTACTACACTATTTTAAGACACAAAAATCGGAAACCAACACTTCTTCGTGAGGGGAATTTCTCCATGTTCAGAAGACACAAGGACTGACCAGAGAAACACCTCTTACAGTGAAGCACAGGGCTATTTTCTGCAATTTTAACATACTTAGGCAAACATGAATTGTACCTTTTGTGTAGATAATGAATGCTGGTCTTTAATAAGTGAGATAAAAAATATACAAAAATTATGCAAAGTAGCAGTTTTTTGTAAACAGCTGTTAGGTAGGTATTATGCAAAAATACCCCAAGCTAGGAGGCATCCCTCAAATGCAACAGCAGCTCTGAACATACAGCAAAGGGAGAGCTCTCGGCTGAGAAGGCTGGCATTTCAGAAAACAAGCTGACATCCCCTCAGCCTTGCCTCCCATAGAATGACTAAGCCAAACAAACAGTATCTGTGTGCTGTCAGTGTGAAAAATCACTGCTGGTTTATGCACGATGGCTCACCCAGAATGGTAACATGAAATCAAAAGCCTAAACTTTTCCTATGTACTTCCTCATACAGAAGTTCCTGGCAGTGATGGAAGACATTGAGAAGAAAAGAGCAGCTGAAACAAAAGTTAATCTACTTCATAATGTGGTTATTGGGTTTTTTTTCCCCTTGCAAGCATTTATGATTGCTGTGTAGCAGAAACAGCCCTAAAGATCAAATGGTGATATATATCTGAGGGCTGTAACTTACATACAGCAATGCCAGTTTGGGCAGGACCAGCCAAGAAAAGCTTCCTTGGACTCCTCTGGCTTTCAAACCACTTTTCTCAGGCAGCAGCACAAAGAACATCCAACCAAGAAGCTCCGTGCAGAACACCAGGTGGCTGATCACGTGAACTAATTTCATAAATAGGTCCCACATAAGTATTGTGTAAGATACGTGTGACCCCATGTCTTGTACCCTTTGGTACCTCGAGTCAGGCCTAAGGAGGTTATTACCATGCAGACAAAAACATTAGATTGCCTTTGTGTTTCAAACGACCAAAAAAACCTCTGCTGGCACTGGTGCAAGCAACATCATTTGGTAACAAAAACCCGGTACTGACTGACCTGGAGCCTAGGAGTGGTTTTGCTGCCACACAGCTGGGAAAATCAGCCTGTGAGCTGACAAATGAGAAATGTGAACACCAGACATCCACGGCAGTATGTGGTACATATTGCATTCTAAAATAGTTATAGGATGTTCAAAACTCCCAACAGACTTCAAATGTAAGGTTTCAGTCCAGGATTTCTACATTTCCATCACAGACACTGTTATGAGGACAGACTTTGGCTATGGAGCTCACCAGGTGGCTAACTGATTTTATGAACCAGTTATCTTCAGCTCTTCAGATATATCTGGCTGCAAGATGTGATTGTTCCCTCCCTACTGTCACCCCCAAGTCTCCAGATTGCATTTTCTGCTTTCTGTCCTTTTAACCTTCTGCTGCCTATGTTATATTAAGTCCAGACTATGACATGAAACTCCCTGTGGCAAGAGCTCTCACTGCATCTCTCAGGCACAGACTGTAATTTCTCTGCAGGACAGTCACCAGTAAAAGTTATGACACCAATTACTGGGCAGTAATACTCACACGGCACTAAAAACCCCTGGCTTGTGAAAGTCTTTAAAGTGCCTGCTTCAGCAAATGACTTGCTTTATGTATTTTCCCATTAGCAACACATGAAATGATTGAACAGACCCCTTTTCATGCCCTGCTTGCTTTGTGGCTGCAAGCATTTTCTTTCCGGCCGATGATGTGGCTTTTTGATTTGGTTTGGATGAAGTGCCAAAGGAAGGTGTCATTCATTCAGCATAACAGCATATTTGTTTCACATGTCTCATGCCAAACTGAAAGCAACTTCATTTTGGTCCTGCATCAGGACCAACTCTCCACTTGCCAACAGCGATGAATTGACAGTACTCTGGGATTGCTTTTCCCTACATGTTCATCTTCTGCAAGAAAAAAGACTAAAACTAGTAAGAGCACTCACCAGCAATCTCATGGAGTCCACTGCCAAGGCATATAATGAGAAGACAGTCAAACCCAGTGATCTTCCCGGAAGTATTAAAGTTATGTTTGACAATTTTCAACAGCCTGAAATTGTTTGTATCTAATAAGCAACTGTGCACTCCCCTAGCTCCAAGTGCTACCAACTCTAACCTGTCTTCCTGTCCCTTCTAACACGCAACTCTTTCAAAAACATTCAAATATGAAATATCCTAATTGAAATACATTGCACCCCTTCCCTCTTTTCGTATGTAAACACACAGACACATGTCCACATGTGTATCTGGATACACGCACACCTAAATAGAAGAAGACATGAAGATAGGTACCAGCACTAACTCAAGTTCAATAGGGTTTATTGTCCCACAACAGCTGTTTGTCCAAGGCAGCTATGAGTACGTGCCCTCAGGACTTGTGACTATCAGCTTTAGTGAGCCAGACCTCCAGCTCACATCATTTGGCATGGCTCACAATGCTTGGCTCCTGCAGAACTGCCCTCCATCAACACCACTTGAGCAGTTTTAAGCACCTTACAGAAGCTTACAGAGATAAATGTCAAATATTTTTCAACTGCAGTTTGGTCTGTGCCTTATGTCTCCCACTAAATTTCTCATTCCACAAGAATTAGGCTGAATTAAAGTATCCATGGAGCTGAGCTATCTACACACATTCCAAGAGGTGGCTTACATTCCAGATGAGCAGAACTGACAAAGAAAAACCTGATTTGCTGAGTACTTGCACTTATTTTATGACAGGTTTTGTCCATTAAAACCAGGAAGAGTGAGCAAAGTAAATGTATTTGAAGAGATGCTTTTGCAACAGCCCCATCAATTAAAGTGATGTAAATTATTTATGTCCTCATCCTGCAAAGACTGATGGATAGTCCCAATGCAGGACACCTGCTCCTCAAAAGGAGCACAAATATACACGTGCCCTGCTCAACAAATGCAGAGATGCTCAAAGTAGCAGGACTCTAAAATTTGCAACAAAATGTCAAGCACATCATCTTCACCCATTCGTCAGAAGCCAAAGCAATGCTGCAAGCACCAAGAGACAGCTGCCTATTAGGCTGCAACCAGAAATACCTTCTGCTAAAGCTCGAAATGTACTGTTTATATTTATCTTTGGCTGAAATTCATCTTCTCTCCCAAAGTTCACACTGTATTTCAATGTACACAGAAGATGTTTGTCTCAGCTAAGATCACATCCACATAAAATTTGAGACAAGCTATTTACATAGAGAGAAGACCTTTTAGTATTCTCCTAGTTACAGCTATTTGGAAAGACCAAAAAGTCTTTGGTAGTCAAATTTAAGTCAGTATTAAAAGTGACTCAATGTCAGAGAGCTGCACATCTTTGGAGGTCTCCTCCTCTTTGTGAAAGTGATTAAAGATTTAATATCTCTGCTTCTGCCAGTTGTAGTTCATCTAATGCAGACCACTGGGACTGGTTTAAACATATTCGGGTTTGGGTTTTTTTATTAATGTGTTATTTATAAAACTGTACTTAGCATGGCATCAGCATTTCAATGCCAAGGACTCATTTTCTGGAATCTGGAATGTGTTTTTACCTAGTTCAAACAGCATTCTTCCCTGCCTAAAACTTAGCAAAGAAATTTCCAGTAACAAAAATAAAGTTTTTATCCTTCTTGCTTTTGCTCAGAAGAGAAGAGAAACTAATTTTTTGCTTCTGATTTGCTCAGTTCATTTTCACATATTTATTTTTGTTACCACAATAAGAACAAGTTTGGACAGGAGAACTTTCTCTTCTGTTTTCATTGTAAGCCATTGTAGGGATCATATTCAATAAGCTATTTACATTCCTTATTTACTATTGATTTCATTAGAATAGGTCTGTGTTTTATTGGCTTTCCTGTTTATTCCACCAAGAATTAAGAACTGAAATAGTCTCTTGTATCTGGCCTGAAGTATCTGCTCTGTTACCCCTTCTTAAATCACAGCCAGAAAAATCTTCTCCCAGCTCTTAATTGTTCTCTTCTCCTATTCCCAGCTACTGAATTTAACTCTGAACTCAGCATGGTTGTCTCTGTGAAGAGGAGGAGAGATCGATCTACATTAACCATGCTCTACAAGCACATTTGGGGACTCTTCTCCTGGGATCTGCCAGTGTAAGACAAAGAGTTAATTTGAAACACATTATCTTGTTATTCATGGCAGAGGAATGGGAGCTACTGGCAAGATGCCAAGTCATTACCTATTTCATATCTGAATTGACAAACAGGCATCTGTTTAAAACGTAAAGCTGGTCTTTCCATGGAGGGTTTTAGGTTTGGTTTTTTGTTTTAGGGAGGTATTCTGAGAGTGAAACTGCTTGGCTGGTAACGTGAAAGGGGCTTCCAGCAAGCAAAGTAATACAAATAATACATAAAGATGTGACTGGCAGATTATCAGCATAATAGAGGGGTAGCATAGGTGTCAGACAAAAGCCATGGCTGTGACATGGAGAATGCGCTGATAGAAGCAATAAGGGAATAATTTAGCTACAATTACTGTCCTCGAGGTCATGATTTGTGCTGCTGTCATAGTCTGCAGAGGCCACAGTGTCCAACCCATCTGCCAACACTGCCCTGAAAAGACAGCAGTGAGACAATTTGTCCTGATTTAAGAGGCGAGATGATGCCTGGTTTATTAAACTGCAAATTCGTACCATGGAGCCCTGAAACCACTCTCCACCCCCAGAATCAATAAGCAGCAAATTATAAGCAGCAAATTATAGGTGTTGCTACTGACTTTCCCCTCAAAGAGACACTATCTGGGTAAGACCCACAGAAGAAAGAATGCTTGTCAAGACCAAGCCAAGGAATGGAGCCCCACAACCTGAGGTACAGGGCATGTGAGAAGTCTGCAGGAGAGCTGCTCTGTGTCAGGAAACTCCACATCACTTCACAGCAAGCCCAGGCTTGACAGTTCTTTGTTGAGATCCTTGGCCATGACTCTGCTTTCTGAAGTGACAAGAACTTGAGGGATCGAGCTAAGCATCCTATTCGAGATGAGCAAAATTGTTCAGAGCTTCTGTGCTAAAACACGGCTCCTGTTTCCTCTAGAAGTTCTTCCAAAAGAGAAGTTTTTCCTACCTTGAAGCACCAGCAACATGCTGAGGACAAAGGATACATGTGCCAACAGTGCTTTTGAAACAGATACCACCCTATCTCGGCACTAAGCAAGAGGAACCTGCCCAGAATATGTAGCTCGATGGTCAACATAGTTTTCTGTGTTCCTGCTGGAGAAGTCACAAGATAAGAGGGGGAGCATCCCAGAAGCTTAGAAACCATGAGGTTTCAGACACTAAGGCATTTTCTTTGTTCAGAGAGACTAGAATAATTATGAGGCTGTATTTGTCCTTCATCATGACTCCCCGTGACTGCCAAGACTCCTGCATGTTCACAGAACTGCTAAGATACAGCACTACATACTCATGAGTCAAACTGTGAAACTCGTGAAGCCAACTTAAAAAAACAACAAAACACCACACCATGGGATTTTAAAATATAATTCTTCTGTTCTTTTATTTCATTCCTGGTTTTCAAATAGGAGATACAAGGTATGCAAGATGTTTCAGCCCTTTCAGGCTGCCTTTTTGGGCAATCCCCTGGTTCCCAGAACTGTGGCCTCAAGGAAAATATCATCTACCCCAGGTCTAATACGACAGAGAAAGGAAAGCAACAACTTAGGAAGACAACCACCTGAGACAAGAGCATGATGTTGGTTCTGAGTCTGTTTAAATCAGCTGGAATTGTACTGTGGATTGCAAGAGAAGCCTCCAGGTCCTGTGCTCCCAAAAACCCAAGGGAGGGAAAGCCCGAGCAGATACCACTTTTGGCTTTTCTCCAGTCCTTATCAAAACAGAAAAAGGCAGCTTAAGAAAAATCCATCAGCTTTGCAGTGGTATATCTGAGAATGTAACACTAACAGAGGAACTGTGCCTCTGTCTTAAACAGGAGCCCTGACTCTGCCTTGGCTTTGAAGAATTTCCATGGAACAGCTTAAGAAATATTTGTAGGCTGAGATACTGGATTTTTTACTGCAGTTACCAATGCATGTTACCTTCTGCTGTTTCTGTTATGGGTCCATTACCCTCAGGAAAATACAGGGGCAGGGAGTAGCACCTTTTACAACTGCAGTAGCAAGATTGTCCAGAGATCATCCATCAATGCCCAGAATACACAGCTCAGTAAAACACGCAGGAAGATGACTGGACTGTGTAAGAAAAGATACCAATCACTATTTTAAACAGCCCAGGGGAGTTCAAAGGGTCAAAGGTGTTTCATTCTTGCCCACATCCTCATCTAATAGCATTTTCAAAGACTCATTTCAGAACCATCTACACTGCCATTCCAAACTATATGCAGAATGATTTGCAGCAATTACTGAACTTACATGAAAGAGAGGTTGGGGTGGATTTTTACCTCTAAATATCGAATGTCAAAACAGCTAGGATGGTCTGCAAGGCTGGTGAGTAAATGCACGTGGTTCAGATTTAGGCACATTCTTATGAAAATTGGCATTACATACTCTTTATATGGGAATATACTCACCTCAGTCTCTTCTTTTTGAATCAGCAATCATCTCCTGCAGACAATGGCTCAGAAACACCTGCCAGTCACTGATCTGAACTACCTTCCTACCCAACTGACTGCAGAGACTGTAAGAGTGGGCCTGATGCACCCTCCCCAGCTTTCAGCCATTCATGGAGCCCCTATCCAAAGCATCCCAAGGACAGAGGCTTTGGCCCTGGGATGCCGGTTTCATCACACAACAGCACAACTTCGACAGTGAGCTGCTTCCAAGAGGGGTAATGTTTGCTTCTCACTGGGAGGGAAGACAGCTCTGACCTCTTGTGTCATCATTGACAGGCACAGTGTGCTGATCCAGGCTGCTTAACCTTACCAAAACAAATAAGATGGTTTTGTAGGACCTGTTTTAATGTGCATGGGTGCCGGTTCAGAAAAAGTTCAATGGCAGGGCAACTGGGCCTCACATCATCTGAGTGCAACATGAACCTACACCCCAAGTATTGGTGCTATTTGACATCTCTCCACAACAGATGGGATGGATGGATGGATGGATGGATGGATAATAAGCAGTTTTATTTCTTTGTCTATGAGTAACAGCTCTGCCACACATCCACTAGTGCAATGCACCAATGTCTCCTTTAGATAAGGGTAAGAGAGATCCCACAGGCACCTGAGCTTATGGAAATGTTTAGGGCTTTCAGTAGTTATTTTTAAACTTCAAATTTGAAAGGGAAACAGACCTCACACTTCTCTGAATGCAGCTAACAGCTTTTCCCAGAATTTAAGAGCCTGTTACACTGCTCAGTTTGAGGAAAAAAAGAGGGGGTCATTTTTGTTGTATCAGTGATGAAAAGCACCTAGCAGCTTGGACCTCCCAGTGGAGAGAATGCAAGAGAATTCGCTTTCAAAGAGCTCAGCAGCCACATTTTGCAAGCCAGGATCTTCTCCAGCACTTTCAAGTGGCATATCAAAGATATAAGCTAACCTGAAATCAGGACTGACATTTGAAAAACTTTAACCACTCCACATCTGTGAAATCTTTTCAGCTCATGCCCTGGAATCAATTTACACGTTGGATTTCCTAGGAGAATTTACTCAGTGAAAAAAAACTATATATCTGGAGTTGGACTACAAGGCAGTATTCCCGCTATAGCTGTAATCAAACTGAAACCAAGAAGAGAGAACATTGAAGGCTTGGGACTGAGAATCATGATCATGACTCTGCATTTAAACCTGATGAAAAGGAGATGGGGAAATGGGGAAAATAAATCTTGAGACCAGTGGTTCAAAACAAAATGTCCTCTGCCAAAAATAGAGGTCATTGTCAGAAATGTCAAAGCATAGTTTTATTTCATTTAATAGAAGAATACAGTATCCAAAAATTAAAAACTAAAATAATTAAGAATATATATTAAGACTATATATTCAATATATATTATTGAATATTCAATATATTATCAATATTCTTATATTAGGAATGTAAGAATAACATGAAAAAATATCCAACTTTGTGAAACAAAAGAAACAAAACAAAACAAATCTCTACCATATAAACGCTAGCATAAAAGGATCTAGAGAAGCAACCTCCTATGAAGTATTTATTGCAGTGTTTTAGAATTACATAGACTCAATTTATTCTGCCTTTCTAGGGCAGCAGTTCAGTGATGCCAATCCAGCCTACAGAGACTAAACTGTTCACCAGGGGTTTGTAGAGCAGGACTGCTTGCTTGAATCAGGATGTAAAACTGACAGCAGCCATAGCCTTCGGCATGTGAAGAGTTCTGGGATATCATTATTGCTACACACACAGTTTGGGGCTCTTGTGTTCAGTGTATTCTGTCATGAGGTATAAAACATTGCATCAAACAGGAAACTTGGAGAATTTGAATTAGCTTTGATTTTCTCTCTGTTCATATGCCCAAGTTAGAACACCTACCTTTCTTCCTAGTACCTCCTGCCAAATTTTAAAAACACAAGCATGTAACAAAAAAAGCACTCCAGTAACCTCTGTTGCACTAATCAACATCAAAGCTAATAACTCTCAGCTAATACCACACTTACACATATAATGTGATGATCTTTAAAAGCAAAGGGGACTTCAGGAAAGTTATGGGGAATTGCCTTTTCATATAATTTTCCCCAGATGGTAAGAGACAATCATGTAAGGATCTAGCACAGCTCAACCATGAAACATGGAAAAATAAAAGGGAGTTCTGTCAGTGGCTTCAGCAGATGTGAGACCAAGGTGCAGGTGAACTCAAACAATGTGGAAAGGCAGACCAGGCAGTGAAGATGACACTGTGCCCCCAAACCCAGAATGTGATGGTCAGATATCCACATCCAACTCCACAGCTGCACACCCAAACGAAACCAGCCACAGGTTTCACCAACTCCAACAGCAACTGCAAGAGTCATCACTTCTGAAAGCCAACAGCTTTCACACAAGTGTCTAAAGAACATCTCAGCTCAGGCACTGAGCTCTGAGCATCCTAAATTTCCTTTTTCCTATTGAAAGGTTCAGAGACTGGAGTTACATAATAATAAATGCATTCATAAAATAATAAGGTGTCTCTACTGTACTATTTACTTAGTTGTGAAAACTTGCCTTTTCATTTTCAATTTAAAGGGTTTCAGTGTATTTTCCCATATGAAACATGAACACGAGTCACATCAGCTTCTATTTAAGAAAATACAGGCTTCTAGCTCTCATAATAACAAAAACATGAGAAGTGAAGACATTTATCAAAAAGCCCAACAAGAAACTAAGAGAGCTGATTGACAAAGCAGCTCAGGTCCTGAGGAAGCCTCGAGCATGTTTTTCCCACTAGTGTTGGCAATTCAATATGTACTCTGCTTGCACCTGTAAAAAATACCAACCAAAACATTGCAACTTGAAATAAGAACAGAGGCAAAAAAATTGCCCTGTGTGCTGAAATGCCATTTACCTGCCTGCTAACTGCCCAATTTGGGTATCATTTCAAAGACTCCATGTTACAACAGTTGCGATGAAAAGATATTTAGCTCCTTACAGAATTCATTGGTTTCAGCTGCTTCTAGAAATTGAGAGAACTAGGTTAGCATTTGCATTTCTGCATACCTCTAAGGGATGAAAACAAGCTGATAAATTGTAAAGGCACAGAGAAATCAATGTGAAAAGCCATAAACTGTCCTCACAGTGCCAATGTGAGCTCTGAGCCTGCCTGCACAAAGTTCAAGCCCATCATGATCAAAAGATAGATGGTCTTATCAGACAGAACTGGGTAAACACAGGAGAGAAGTAAGCCATACCTAGAGGAGCTGACTTGAATGAGGAAACAGCAGCACTGAATTTTTCTTTATCTGTGACCGCTCAGATTTAGAGCAATGAAGAGACTTTTACGAACACTTTAAGTTCTACGTAAAGTATTTTTGTCTTGCCAGAAAAAAACTACGGGGTGTCATTCTCGTTTACAGCAGCAACTGCTTTCCACTGATCTGTGTAAAGAGTCAGAAATGTAATTTTCCAAATCTGAAGATCCTTTTGCCTGCCAGAACAACAAGAAACATTACAAGTGTGAGATGTTTGTCTGGGAGTTTTTTCCTCCTTTTAAAGAGAATTGATGTTAAAATAAAATGTGCAAATAGGGGAAAGATACATAGCTAGTCTCTTGATATTCTTTATAGCAGGAATTAATCTGAAAGCTGTTTCAAGAAAGTAACAAAACCCATACCCATTAAAACCTACATAGATCTCATTGCAAGAGAAACAGAAACTGGGGAGGTTCTCACAGTGGAGCCTTTTCAGAGTCTATCTGAAATTTCAATGATCATAGGAGGACTTCTGGTACAAATAAGAAAAAATACCAATAACAAAGCAGCCTTAGATGGTGTTCATATCAAAATTTAAGGACACATAGTTGAGATAGCTGGGTTACTGAAAAATTAAACACATGCAGCCTTTAGAAAATATTTTGGAAGCATCTGGGGAACCAAAGGTTTCTATGATTAATGTTTGTATCTGGCAACTTTGTGAAGCCTTTAATAAAGGACAACAGATACCCAGATAAATACAAGTGCCTTGCAGAGTCTATACAGCTGCTGTAAGGGGAGCCCTGCCTTTCCAGCCTCTTGGAGTTCACACAGAATGTCAGCAGCCAGATGAATAAAAGTGATTTATCTCACATAATCTGGATTTCAAGAAGAGTCGTGATAAAAATCTTCATCTAAAGGTCTTGAAAGCTGGAAGCTTCAGGATAAGGAAGGAAGTTCCTGAATAGAAGAAGAATCATTTAAAAGTTAGGAAACATAGGATAGAGCTAAAGATTCATCTCCCAGTCAGGAGGTCATCAGTGAAGTTCATTAGGAGCCCACACTGGAGTAGGGAAGACAGCATTATAAATCCACAGCTAATTCACACATTGAATTCTACGTGAAGCCCTGGTCCTCTCACCTCAGACAAGATAAATTAGAGCTGGAATATGCCCACAGAAAGGCAGCAAGAATGATTAAAAGCCAGTCTAAGGAATGACTGAATAGTCTGGGACCCATTAGTCTGGAAAACACCTGACTCAGGGGGAAAATGGTCTGTAAAAGGATGACTGGCATCAGTGTGGATAGTGACTGATTGCTTGTTGTCTTCTCCAAAGCAGGACCTTGAATCTACTAAATGAGCTAACAGCACCTCTGCTCTTCACTCAGGCAGGGTCACCCTGTGAAAGGACACTGTGAGTACAAGGAGTTTACACAGGCTCAGGAGGAGACTGAATCAGAAAACTGAGTTTTCTTGTTAAGCAGAACACAGGATGCAAAAACTGGTCCCTGGGTTTCAGTCAAGGGCTTTAAATTTTATCATCTTGCAGCTGGGCAGGTGAAGCTGTTCAGGGGTTACTGCAATATACAGACATGCCAATAATGTCTCCTGCAGCAAAGTTAAAGGATGCCTACACTGAAGCTTCTGCATTAATTTTTACCTTCAATTTAAATCTCTTCCTTACAACTATGAATACAGAGTCAGAATGTACACAGAATCCAATCCGAAATCTTTCTACACATTGCACTAGGGAACCACCTGATGTTCATTCTGCAGTCACTACCTGTAAGATGAGCCAACAGCTCAACAGAACAGCAGATGTTGCAGAATTATTGCTCATCTCCTGGTTTATCCCATTTCCACCACGAGGAAATCACAGCTTTGTCCAGTGTCATTTGAAAGCTGCAGTAGGCACTTGCCATAAATGCTGGTCACATTTCCCCAGCTTCATTACAGGCTCCTTGCTGGGCTGGAAGCAGAAAGCTCATTAAACATGACTTGTAGGTCTAATAGTTAACTTACAGAACAATGAGAGAAGTCTGCATTAGCTCGGTCCAGAAGGTGGCTGCACTTAATTGCTTCTTTCAAAGACCCATTCCTTTGTGAAGAATGGTGGAGAATTGCTGATCATTATTACCAATTTGCTGGGACACTTAAAACATCAATCTCCTTACACAGAAAGCATTTGCTGAAATTATCACCATTTACACTGCCTGATGAGCTTTTGCTCCTCTTTGCAATTTGGAAGTAGGCCACCCCATTAATAGATTCTCAGACAGGTTTAAGCAGGAAGGCATTAGTATGTCCCTTATAGTAATAACAGTGTCATGGCAGAAGTACCAGTGAGCCTACTGAAAGGCAATCACAGAAGTACCTATAATCTTTGGGCAAAATTAAATTGCAGCCATGGAAATTAAAATCAGCATTAGTTTGTTGGTTAATGAATGGCTGAGGTCTTACAGAGTAGTTCTAATTTTAATGAATTGAGGATAGAAATGCCAGTCAAGTAGATATTTAACCCTAAAATAGAAAAAGATACAGTTCTCTGGTTGCTGCTGAATTAGGCTGGGGATGGAGCTAATGGCATAAAGATGACACATTTTGGTCCAGATCTATGCAATCTTATGCCAGGTACCTCTGCAAAGAACTACCCTTAAGAGATGCCTGGAGACCAGCAACAGCCCCCTCCCTACCCTTCACACCTCGCTAAAGGGCCTGAGGTTTAGGGGAAAAGCTCTGGTCCTCCGTTCCTTTACCTGACCTACTCCAAATCCCCCCTCAACACGGCTGTTGCTGATAACAACAAACCAGCCACACTCCCAGCTCCTTTTCACAGCTGCATCCTCAACCTCCATCATTGTGGCACAGAGCCACTGGTGTCAAACAAAAGGGAGAGATTCTTCATGAAGGGCAGTTCAGGAGTCACTTCTGCCATTTATCACTGCACTGAAATGCCTCAGAGTCCTAAAGGCAACCTTAGCTCCTTCCCATGTCCCATTTACTGATGTTAAGGCCGTAAGCAGGAATATCATGATGCAGAAACAAGTAATGAAGACACAGGAGGTAATGGTTTGGGTGGCTATTCTCCCAAATCCTGACTAAGCATTCTTCAGCACCCTGAAATCACTAACACCTTGTTCCCATGGCAGCAGCTCATTTTAGAGCATTTTAATTCCACCCAAGACTAACATGCAATGTTGGAAACTATTCAAGTACCTACTACCAACTTCCTCCCACAGATCCTCACCACGTGAGGCAAGATTCAAAGCTTATTTCACTGGGGTTTTTTTTGGCTAAACTTCTGCGTTCAAAAAGCAACATAAAACCCCATCAAAGACCTGTACTGGCTCAAAATGAAGACAATTCCATTAAAATGAAGACTATTTTGGAAGGAAAGGAAGGTGCAGCATGCAGTTGGCAGCTGTGGCACAGGGTGCTGCTCACCTGGCACAGCTCTTGTGCAACGCAGCACATTGAGAGGGCTCAAAACCTTTTAATGAGAGCGTCAAGGAGGCCTGAGTAATCAAGAAAGCAGCCAATGATAATGCAACACCTTTGATCTGCTTTTGCTTATTCAAATACCAGCTCCTTAAAAACCTAGGGAGAAAGAAATACAGTAACCAGACACACCTACAAGTAGACTCCTGGAGTTATACATTTACTACGGCTGTACTACCGAACAACATAGGGCAAGGTAAGTAACTGTAAACTTGCAGGCACCTTTTAAGATGTGCTTCTAGCCAGCTGTTGAGAGCTGTGAACTCCCTTACAGTTTAGATGTTAAACCTGAAGACATAAAGGACATCAAACACTAAGTAGTTAACTAACAGTCAATTTTAAACCAAGATAATTAACACATATACAAGGCAATATTTGCCTTGCAATTAGTTATATGCCACATTGTTTCTCAGCAGCCCATTGAATTTCCAACCCCCTCCCACCCAAACAAGCCAGAAATAGCTCTCTGATTCCTAAAATGTCCCAGCTCCCAGCTCCAGCCATTCTGCAACTCGAAGCAGTCTAAGAGCTAAGACAGCCCTGCTGGCTATAGTCCTTACAAAGGTATACACTAATCCACCTTGCATTAGGGAAATTATCTCTCTTCTGCCCTTTTGTGCCATCTTCTGCTCAGGAAACATCTT
The DNA here is from genome assembly GCA_014706295.1 of Lycocorax pyrrhopterus obiensis. NCBI lineage: Eukaryota > Metazoa > Chordata > Aves > Passeriformes > Paradisaeidae > Lycocorax > Lycocorax pyrrhopterus. The sequence continues at coordinate 12,947,735 of JACSVZ010000007.1, read as the reverse complement.
TCCCTGCCAAGCAGCACCAGCATGTCACTAGAAATACGAAGAAGGGACAAAATGAATCAGGAAACCAGTAAGTTAAGCAAGGAAACAGCCCTGGGTGGGATGAAGTGACACAGTCTTGAGAAGTAAACTTAAGTCTAGTCCCACATCAAGCCTGGCTGGAGGCTTCTGTTTACAACTTTTCTCTGAGGCTGCTGTCACCTAGGGCCATCACCATGGCAAGTAATGAAGGCATAAAAGAAGAAAAGTCAAGTGCCCAGCATGGCCAGGTCCAAGGATGCTGTGTAGTCTCATGCACAACCAACAAGCCAATTAGCTATTCTGAACAGTCACAGTAAAAAATTACTTCTGTAGACCTTCTGTTCTGTTTCAAGGCAGAGAGACCTAAATTTGGATCTGTATGCTAAGCCTGGCACATCTCTGAAATAAGCTCACCAGCAGCAGCAGCGAGCAGCAGCAGCAGCAACAGAAAGCCAAGCGTAGGAGCCAGCAAAAAAACCAGAAGCGCAAGCTGTACAGTTCCAAGGTGGAAGAGATGTGTTGCTGGCAGGAGAAATACACTATTGTTCCCAAAAAAAAAAAAAAAAGGGAAAAAATACATCCCAAAACAAGACAACAAACAAAACAAACCTGACCTCACGAGCTTTAGGCACCCTCTTATTGAAACTGATTATGCAAAAGCTGATTTTCTTCCAAGGACAGCCCCAGACGTAGGTAGACAAATCCCACTGGTACAGGCAGGGTTGCTGAGAAGGCATTTAAGATCAGGAAGATAGCATTTAAACTCTCCATTCCCACAGGATGGGAAATTCCCATACTTTGTGCTTGCTGGGACACATTCAGCTCTCCCTTTGCTGTACTCTGAAATTCAGTGTCTCAAACTCACTGCTACAGTTTTCCTCGCACACTGAATGTACTCAGCATGTTCAGGCTCCATCAGCTACTCCACAATCTCCTTGAAATGAGAGGGCACTAAAGGGTAGAAGAAAATATCAATCTGCTGTAAAAGCTCCTCATAGTGCATTGCTGCAGATAGTTTGCCGTGCTCACAATGTCAGCTCACCTTTAACATTTTTGTCCACAGTAACTCTACGGTCCTTCCCGGTAGGGCTGCACTAAAATCAGCCAGTCCCCAGCCCGGCTAATGCTACCATCCAGTTCAGCATATGACAAATACTCAGATTTATCCAAAAATAATACCCATTTAATTCCTTTAAGGTCGGTAATGCTGCCTCTTGTAACACAATTGTAGCAGACTTAAGCCAAGTATGAGTAACACGAGCCGCACCAACTGCTGCAGAAGTGCTGGAATATGCGGAAGCTGGCAGGATCAAAACCAAGGCAAGGACTTACAAGGGGCTCAGGCCAGGTCTTAATTCAAAGGAGTGTATATTTGACTAATGTTTGTCATGCAAATTTCTTACCCAGGGTTTCCCAATTTCTGTTTACAGAAACCTCTTGAGCCCAATGATTGGTGAAATTGGCTGTAGTCCTGCAAATAGTAGCAAAACCCATTCTATGCTGCAAAAGTACTGCAAGTATTCTCTGAGGCAACGAAAATGAAAACACTTTGATAATTGCTGTTTTACTGGGGAAAACAACATTTTCTAGCCACTACATTTTTTTTCCACAGGCATGAACCTTTGCCATTTCAAAACAAGCTGGTGTGATTGTCACTGATACATGGCATGTGAATGCCTCCCTGCTACCTTGTTCTGTCCCTTCTTGCTATCATAAAGTAAGGCCATACATTCCTAAGACAACAAACACCCATCTTTAATAAACTAATGGTCTGTGTAACATCTATCACAATGGAGCTTTGACGCTAGATTAGAAGCTCTAGGTATTACCACACAAGTAAATAACAATTTTTTAGCCAGAATAATAACAGGAAGCCCAGATAAGCAAGTCCTAGCAAATAGCTGCAGCGGGCAATTGCTTGGCAGAAAAAGAAGCACACAAAAATGAAAAATAAACCCAAAAGAACTAGACTGAAATAGCGAACTTCCTCTTGAATATTCTATTAGAACTGACAAAAGACTCAAAACTCTCTGAACATAGTCTCTTTGTAAATTATGTTTCCCAATATCATCTTCTAATAGCTGATTAAGCCCTGCACTCCAGCAAGCCAAGGCAGCCTGCTATCTGATCTCTGCTCACACAGATACTCAGACTGTTCTCTTGGGTACGTAGGCTGCCTTGCCAGACAAACCAGAGCACAAATCACAGAAAAGAACTGAGCACCGCATTCCCTGTCGCTTGGCTTTTCGCTTATATTTGTATAAAACCACACAGGACAGCAAAATATTTTCATAGGTAGGAGGCATTTATCCATTGTAGAACAAGCAAAGTCAAAGGCCAGGAAACCACCACCCAGCCATCCTTGCTGCAGAGTGCTTGTTGGGGCAAAATCATCTGACCCTGTCTCCTTCATCTGTAGTAGGAGTTCTGCTACTGATTGTCAAGGGAGGAATCTCAGTGTCTCATTTAACATACCCAGAATTCCCATTAAATAGCTAAATCTACAGCAGATTACCTGAAATCAAGATTGTTATAGATGAATTTTGCTGAGGTAGCTGGAGTCCGTGAGCAGAAAGGGCCACAGAATCACAGAGTCAACCAGTTTGAAGAGATCTTTGAGATCATCCAGACCAACCCATGACCAAAGACCACCTTGACAACCAGACCATGGGACTGAGTGCCATATCCAATCTTCTATTAAACACCTCCAGGGATGGTGATTCCACCACCTCCCTGGGCAGCCTATTCCAATGCCCAGCCACTCCTTCTGTGAAGAACTTCTTCCTAATGTCCAACCCAAACCTCCTTTGGCGCAGCTTAAGACTGTATCCTCCTGTCCTGTCACTGGTTGCCTGGGAGAAGAAACTGACCCCCACCTGGTCACAACCTCCTTTCAGGCAGTAATTCCGCCAGCTGCCGCTCCAGTGAGAAAAGGACATATCAAACTTGAACTGATTTCTTGGAGGAGCACAGTAAGACACAGTAGTCTGTGAACTAGCAGGCGAAGTGCTCAACAAAAGGAAGAGTAGCAAGACAGAGATATTTTGGTGTGGAAGCATATGGACTGCTTGGAATTAATATGCTGGCTGGCACTTACCAGCCATGATCAAAGGTGTACCTTAAAGCTCACCACAGCAACCCCATGATCCAACCACTCACTGCCTATTTCTGAGAACAACAGACGAGGAAAAGAAATAAAGAAGCTAAGTCATTACTAAATGCATTTCAATATTTCTGCTCCTCATTTAACAGAGCTGGTGCAGATATGAGAGAATGATGCAGGGAAGAACGTTGTTCGCTCAGAAATTTCCCAGCTTGTTTTTGTATTTTGGATCCATCTTGAGACTGGATTGAGCTGCAAAGGAGCTGGGAGATGACAGAGGAGAGGCCAAAACAGCCGGGCTACCTCATACTTCCTTCTAGCTTGCAATTGTAGAGATGTCAGAGCTTTCAGCTCATACACCTGACACACTCAGCGGTGCAGCTCTAGATTTCCAAGGTTCCCATTAATCATTTCCCCCAGAGCTCCTCGGTAGACAGCTTCATATTGTGTGACCTTAGGGGAGAGGGAATTCAATTTTTATCGTGTATCTTCCTGGGGGACTTTTCCCATTGACACACCAGTAGGTGCCTTGGCAGCTGATCACAAACCCTGCCACTGCAACAGCTCTGTCTCAGCCTGGAGAAGCAGACTGGGTCAGCTGAGAGATGCACCTCTGAGCTCCTGGGCTCCTGGGGGAGTGACCTCAAGACACCAGTGTGACTGGGGAAAGGGCTGACAGCTTCACTTTATTTTGTTTAAACCCATATATCTGCTAAAATAGCACTTTATTTCCCAAACTCTTCCATCACCAAGGCTTAGGAGAGGCAGTCTTTATTGCCAGTGCCTGGCCCTAATGCCAGGCTAGGGTTGCCCCATCCCACAACCTATCTTGGAGCTGTTTGCTAGGCAGGTATCCTGGCAAAATTCAGACTCTGATTTTCTACATTTTAATGCTGGAAAGTCAGCCAAGATCTCCAAGAATCCTACTACCAATATGCAAGTACCTGAATAATATGTGAAAGTATTTATTACCAACCAAGTCTGCCTGGAACAATAGGGCATGTTCATATTCCAAACCTGGCACTGACAATTGGAAAAATCAATACCATTTTCAGCCTTTGGCTACAAAGATATTGCTTTCTAGCACCTATTTGTACTTGACATGAAATCAGCTTTGGGATCCATGTTTAAAATGGTTTCTAACAGTGTCTGACTGAGTAGCAACAGCCAGACTGTAGAAAACAGCTTTGTTTCTTAATTCAATTTGTGCCTCACAGAGGATGGGGCATTTAGCCAGATGGAGCAAAGCCTGCAGTACATTTTCCTGGGAGCTGTGCAAGGATAAGTCAACAAGCAACAACTTAGACTACACCAGTCTGCTCCAGCCCAACAGCAACAACTTTCTACTTGCTAGCTGCCAAAATTTTAAAAAATTAAAACCATTTAAAAGAAAAAAAAAAACAGATGAGCATACTAAAGGAAAAAGGATCATAATGTTTCCTCACAGCACCCTATTACTTGAAGTATCATTTGCATAATATATAGAGTGCTGAAGAGGAGCTCCATCTTTACCCCTCAGGAGTTCAGTGACAAGACTTTCTGTGTAAATTTGCTCGTGTAGATTCAGCTACAGGATGCTCTGAGGTTATCAGTCAGTGTCCCTGGTTGCCCCAGTGAAATTTAAAACAGGTTCACTCAACATTATGAAAACAAAGAAACTCAAGCTGCTGGTAAAACATAACCTTTTCAGATGACAGCTGTGAGCTGCCTCTGGTCCATATGACATTTTACAACAAGGACTCTATCAGCAGACAGCTGCAGCACAAAAAGATGATTTTGGAATTGAGGTCAGCTAGAGCTGTTCCACTAACACCTACACAACTCTCTGCCACAAAAAACCCCTTATCCCACAGGTCCTGCGAAATGTGGGACAGTAACACCCTTCCCCATGTCCTGGGGGTCTGACTGTGCAGTTTCTGTGTAACCAGAAAGGGCAATAGCCTAAGAGTTGATGGAAAGAAGCACTTGTTGAGGATGTTCCTGCAAAGGAGGGATGGAACAGTGAGCCACTGAGCTCTTGCCCTCCTTCAGAGTCCATTAAAGGTTTTAAGAGTGTTGTTCAGAGCCAACTCAAACAATGGTATTTTTTTACATTTAAAACTTCCTGGTATTAGAAAGGTATAAACAAATAGTTCACATGGCAAACAATTCCCGGTCCAAGACCAAGCAGAAAACACAATATAAATGCTATTGCTACAGACAGTCAAGCAGTAATTGTACTCTTGCTGCTGGTCCTCTTCCCCCAAAACAGAACTCGAACACTCTGGTTACGATCTTCTCTTTTGGGCTTGTAGGAGAATTTTGCTCACACCTTTGAACATTGTGACTCCCCCCTACAAACCAATACATGGGAGCAGACTTTTCAACCCTACACCTGATTAATGGAGAGTTTTGTAAAGGCACCAGTGATGTGATAGCATTGGGGCAGGGGGGGGGAAATATCATGACTGGGCCCCCAGATGTGAATTCTTAGGGATATAGCTCCAGGTTTTTATACATCTCAGAAAATGAGGCCCTAATTTCACTGGCATACCCTTTGACGAAATGTTAAGATGCATAAGAAGATAGTATGGGATGATTAACTTGGTCAAATTCAACTCTGATCATCCTAACAAGACTCTCAGTAGACTTTTCAAGCCTTACACGAGACAGAGCCAATCAATTACAACTTACATTAATGGGGCCGGGAGGGAATATCCTCTTTTCTTCTGCTAAAGTTATGCTTGATGTGGAGATTTTATTTAATACATTCCCAGAAATACACTATTTCCTTCACATGCCTCATACTGGAAATGAGAGCTGCTGGGTTTTCTCAATTTACATGAAAGGAACAGTGGCATATGAAAAAGGGACTTACATGACAGGGCTAAGAAAGGCATTGCAAACTTGCTCAGGAAAAGCTACTCTTGTGTGCCATTCAGCGCTGGGTGGCCTGCCATCAACAGGGACACATCCACTTTCCTCTGCTGCTCACTCAGAGTTACACAGTGCTCATGCCCTGCCTCCTGGTAGAAGGGGAAGAAGCATTTATGTTCAAACCTTAAAAAAACCCAACAAAGTGGAGCATGGAGGTGGTTGGGTTTGTACACCTCCTTCCACAGAATCAACTTGTGCAGGTGAAGCTAACCCAGGAAGAGTAGAAGAATGGTGAGGTAAGAACAAAACCAAAAAAGTAAACCCTTGTCAACCCACCCTTTCTTACCTGAAATTAAATTATATAGGAAAGATACCAAATCTAAAAGGAGAAAAGCATATTTAGAGATTAAATTTAAAAATTAAAGTGTGCTCTTCATGTACTTTGCTGCCAAGACAATTCTCAGTATGCTGGGCTTCCTCTGTGATATTTATGAGTAATAACTGCACTGAAAGAGCGCGAGAGTACTGTCTCCTAGAACATTAAGTGTAGCTGCAAGAAAAAGCACAAATACTGAACTCCAGTTTTGAGAAGGCCAAAAGCCCCCAGTTTGCCCTGGAGCACAGAAGATCCACGAGAATGAAACTGAGCTCTGACAGTTGTTGGTCAGAACTCAACAGCACAAGCAACCACATGAAAAATATGTTCCACTCTGCTGGGGCTAACCTTAGGAGCAATGTGATAACCCATAATACTTCAGCCCTTTTAATCTTCCTTTTGAAAGGTCCTCAGACAACGCGTCTCCTCCAGGCTCCCACACAGCACACGGGCCGATGACTCTAACACCAGCCTGATTTCTCCAAGGCTGCTGATGGGCTGATGCCTTTCCCAAACACGAAGATCCAAACTCATGAACTATAATTACCAACACTGCAGATGCATCCAGATTAAGGAATCAAGTCACAGGACAGGTTTCACTCTGGACTATCTCTTCTGCTTATCATAAACACAAATTGGTTTCATCTGAAGGCAATGCAGTTTGCATACTCCGAAACTGCTCCACAACATTAAATAGAGCACAGGAAGTGGAAGTTACTCCACAAGTGGAGACTGTATCTGCAAAGCACAATCCTTATCTGGAAACAAAAATGCTACTAGGAACACCCTGAATGCCCTGCCACTGCCCACTGCGCAGCACAGTCCTCAACCTCAAAACCAGATGAGAGTTTAAGCATGTACTACACTTCAGTAGGTGCTATAATTCTGGTGGTACAAGCATGTGTGTAAAAATAGAAACTTGCTTTTTCTTTCCCTTCTGAGACTTGAACTCACATACGGACCACACCGCATTTAATCAAGACTCAGAAAATCACCACAGCCGAGAAACTGAGGGGGATCACAGCTGCCTCTTGCTAACACCACATACTGTGTTTTCACAGAGGATCCACACAAGCCTGACTCATGCAGGTAAGCGGGAGGGAGAGAGATCACTCTCACAATCCTGTCACTGAAAGTGCCAATCTGACAGTCAGGGCCATGACTCACTCCAGCCACTGAAAAGGGAAAGTTCGGTTTGGTGCTCTCCCAGGCCATACAGACACAGCATTGCAGGGGAGAGCATCACAACACTCTACCAAGCAGTCCCAAGAGCTGTCTCTTGGTTTCCTGCCTTGACCACAGCTCAGCTGTGCCTGCGTCTCTTTGGTCAACAAGCAATTAGGAAGGAGTCTTTCTTCCTAGCTGAGCTTCTCAGTGCGAACTGCACAGGCTCTTTTCCAATTACACTTTAAGACACAAAGCAAAAGAGAAAAAATTCCATGTATCACGCATGGGGAAAGAAGACAAAAGACTATTTTGGGTGACAAAGGCCTGACATTTCAAAGTGATGGATCTGTGGTCTGTGGAAGGAGTCAGCCTTGCCATTTGCAGCCCACATTACAGCGCTCCAAAGCTATTCATGCGGATTTGCCAATGACGGTATTGTGTCTGCATGCCTGGCACTCTTGGACTATTCCAGAATTTCCCCCAGCGCTGACTAGACACATTCTTCACCATGCTAAGAAGAGGGTGACCCATCGCTTCAGGCTGGGGGGAAACGCTTTTGAGATGCAAACCCACAATATTTCTCCATCTTTCTGGCGCATGGGGGCAACAGCTCGATCCTGCTGTCCCACCCATCAGACCAGAACAGCGATGCCAGGTCAGTGCAGCTGTGCACTGACTGGTACTTATAAGGCATTTGACATTTATGTTCTGATTTAGAAAAGCATAGAGCTCAAGCTGTTCAAGAACTGGCTTTATCTGATTTGCACTGCCCTTCTGCCCAGCTAGCTTTGGTGCATGCCACACAGCACTGGTGCTTGTCTTGGTGTGAGTGACTCTGTTCAGCAAGCAGCAAAGGGAGCCCCAAGCCCCATTCCCAAAACTGCTTCAGCTCATCCCCTCTCAGGAATGTGCACAGAGATTTCTCAGAGCAATGGCAGCTTTTCTGTTCACAAACAGTTCAAAAAGTCACCAAACCTGGAAACATTAACAGCAATCCTGCCTTCCAAAACATAACTTCAATAGACTTTGTCCCCCTTAGATTCATTCTGATTTATGCAATTACAGAGTGTCTCTGTACTCGCAGCTCTCCAGTGTGCAAGTGAGATGCTCTGGAAAAATCTGGTTTCAATTATATGTGAGCAGTAAGGTATTCCCACTGAAAAATCCTACTGTCTGACAATGGTATTTTACCCCTGACCAAATGCAGCCCTTCAGGTTTTCCAGTGCCTTTGGGACATACTAATTAAGCTTACAGTTCCTCAGTGACAGAAGGGAGTATCACCACAAACATGCAAGGAAAAACAGCCCCAAGAGTGAGAGAAAATGATAAATTACTTATGGGTAAGTTAGAAAAGAGTCAAATGGTCATGACTTTCCCTAGATGGATCAGCAATAAGGAAAGAAGTTGCTGGGAGCCATTTCCAAAGGAATTCAGGTCCTCAGTGTTTACTTTCACACTGCACTAGAGGTACTGATGGTGCCGAGGTCCAGCAAGGACCAATCCATCCAACTTGGTTCTTTCAATGAACAAGCTCTTAATGCTCAGAGGTAACAACCTTTAAGGCCCAACAACTGTCTTCCATAGACACACTTTCCAGGAGAGGCATGTGTAAATTACATTGTGCCATTTTATTTACTGGGGACTTGTTTGCTCAAGCACAGCAATATAAGTGGATAACGAAATCAATGAGATTCCAAATCCAAGGCCTTACGTGTTCGTCTGTACAGGCAGATAGCAATCTCTGCATGAAAACAGTGTCATTTATACAAAATTACTACATTAAAGAAAAAAGCTATATACAGAAAGCACTGTATTTATACTCTGCCATGGATACACAGTTCTAGTACATACTACAGTGGGTGTCACCACATATCAGCAAGGTCAACGTAATGAGATAAAGGGCCGTCTCCTTGGTTGGCATCACAGATCACATGCCCCACAAACTGCAGTCTATCATGGAACCAATAGCATCATTTTTCAGAGACTAAAATGAAATGCCAGTCTCTGCATAGCCTATAGAACATATCCACTAACAATGAGGGGGTGGGGAGGTGGGCAGGGGGACACAGACAAACACATATAACCCACATATGAAGTGAACCGAAAATGATGTCACAGATATTGAACAAAATGTTTACAAGATAGTGTCTGGTTAAATAAACAGAAGGCAGAGACAGAAAGGAAAGTGACCTTGTTCTGCACAATAGAGGGATTCATATGGGTGAACCAGATACCCCAAATTACCAGCTACTAGAACTATATTGCAAATGTAGCTCAACCCCCAACATATTAAGTCCCGACTCAATCCTGTTTGCAACATGAGAAAACACAGACAAAATCATGTGAGTCACCTTTCTGAATATGACCATTTTCTACCCACTAAAAATGTACCAGCATACTGAACAGAAGCTCCAGGTGGTATAAATCAGTTCAGCTCTGTTGACATCACGGATGGCAAAGGATAATGTATCTTTGCAGTAGCTGTTCTCCTGCGAAATCAAGTGCACACATTGCTTGATCTCCCCTGGCACCCTGCATGCAAAGGCATGAATGTGGACGTACTCACTCTGAGACAAGTTTCACAAACCCACTGTGTTACGCCCCTGAGTTGTGGAAAAATTCATATAAGGGGGTCCTAACTCTACTTTGCCATTGTCCTTTTCTGGTCATCAAAAAGAGAAGATTATATGGATGACACAGTGGGAAAAGCTCCGCTTCAATTTATTCAATAGAGATGTTTTCTTCTAAGGAGCGCTAATCTGCAAGACTGTAACTTTCACTCTTCAAACGGAGCTCAAATTCCTGACCTTGGCACAGCATCACAGAGGACTTGTTTTCACTCACATGGATTAACTGTCACTGAACAGCTCATCCAGGATAATTGGCACAACCACTCCTCTTCTTCAAAGCTACCATTTCCTCACCTATTTTCTCTTCTTCCCCCGAAGACTACACAACACGCAATATTATAACATATAACAGTGACTTTAATTACCACCACACCAATTGGCGAGGGCGTTATCCTGAATAAAGCCTGCCAGTTACAGCCAAGGAAGGAAGGCACGGCACGGAGCTGCTTAAAAAGCACCTGCAAGTGCCCTGCTCCAAGCACCAGGTGCAGTTTATGCACATGGCTATGAGCTCTGCCCGCCCCTGGGAACGGAGCAGCGCGGGAGGAGCACCTGGCACACGCAGCTACCTTGCCTCCACGTTACAAGTCAGTGTGCCAGTACTGACCTCCTCCTATGGACAAACCTATATCCATTGCTCTTATCTGCACATTTCCACACAGCTCACGTGCCAGTGGGGAGGCCTGTGACACACCCATGGTACTATCTTGGACTTAAGTCCAATATAATTTGTTCTGCGCTCAAACAAATGCCTTCCTCTGGCACTAAAGCTGCTATTCACAAACTTTAACACTTTTGGGAGTGCAAAAGAGATATTGGCTCTATTTTGTGTTTCAACTAGGGCTGCCATGATTTGACATTCTGTAATCAATTTCACAGTATTTTTTTTCCTGTTAAACCTCAGGGGACTGCTTTGAAAAAAATGTTTGTTTGTTAGTAAAACCTGAAAAGAGCCCAACCTTTCTAGCTGGAGGAAAAAAAAAGCTTGGAAGTGTGTGTGGAACATAAACTAGAATTTTAAAAATGTAACAGTAAAGAAGACTTCTTAAACCCCCCCCTTAAAGTTTCTATTTTTAAACTGAGCTTCACAATTTCGAACATCCTCGAGATCTCCAAGACTGACGAAATTTTCCTTAATCTTTAATATTATCACTAACAAAGGGATGAGCAAGGTACTTTTTGAGAAGCATCGTCACAGCCATTTTGACTATACCCACACACTAGAGCTTTAATTTTGAACACCTAGTCATAAGCAATCTGTCTCTCCAGCCTTGAATTGGCCTCTGTCTCATTTAAATTTGGGGGAAAAAAGCTGGAAGAACAGCTAGCAGTCCCAAAATAGGGCACTATTTTGCCCACTCTCCCAACAGCAATTTTTAAAGGGCTGCGGTTCAATGCCCCACTGAACTGCACATCCCTCCAGCTGCACACTCCCTCCTCTTCCCTTACATCCAGCAATCATGTAGTCTCAGGATGTTCCTCGGTTTATGAAACACAAAGAAGATGGACCAGCTTCCTCTCACATCACCTCAACTAGTCCCTGGATTTTATATGTGGGATACAGTGGGCTTGCACAAACAGATGTGCAGAAGAGCCCGATTTTCCTGGCTTAGGAACATCAAGTCATCTCCAGGACAGTTAGGAACCCAGTGCCCACATTCTTTCAAGGGATTTACAGAGATCAGAAAGCCTCTCTTGATAAATCCCAGCCCAGATCAACTAAAACGAAAGCAGATGACAGGAAGAAGTTAAATGCTGCTATTGTAAAGCACCTTCTTAATTTACAGCACACCTCTGAAGCAGGCAGCAGCAATTAAACACCAGCCTTTGTAATTATAGCACGGGAGCCTGCCTCCACCCTCGCAGCCAGCTGGAGCTGCTCCCACTTCTGGAGAGCCCTTCAGCAGCCACGCTCACCCACAGCGATGCTGCAGCTCTCCATCCAGCTTATTACTGTCCCACACCACCAGCTCTGGGACCTGTCTGAGCAGTACCTTGCCCTGACTGGACAGGGTAAGCACGTGGGGACACTGCTGCAATGCCAAATCTCAACAGTAGCAAAACAGGCCAAGCATCTTGTTTCTAATGAACTGAGGCAGCTGTAAGAGGAAGGCAAGAAGCTGGGGGAAACAAAAGTCAGTAATCACACAGTGAAATCTTCCCTGACTTCACCCACCAGAGAAAAAACAGTAGCAGGGCCTGTCCAGGGCCCACAGTCATTTAGATGCCAACCTGATTTATCTATAGCGATTTCTGCTCCTACACCAGCTGTTCAAGTCTCTCCTGGGCAACTTGATTGGGAATTTTATCCAGTGAATGGGCCATTTCAACCTCAGTATATCACTAACTTCTCACAAATGTTCCTCTCTGCTTGGGGGAGGAACAATCATCCATCAAATACCTTGGTGCCTTCTCTGCTTGCCACTTGCTGCAACTACTTGCTTTGGCACAGCAGATCTCTGGACAGCAAGCAGGCATGCTGTTATTTTCCCCAGTGACAGCACTGGAAAGGGAAAGCATATAAATTATAGAAGTCCTGGGGCTGCCTTCATTTATCCAGCAAGGAATGGGATTTTTTTGTGTGTGTGTCCCTAGTGCTATTTTTTAAAAAAAAAAAAGACGCTGTAGAACTGCTCCCAGTTTTGCTTGCTCCAGAAGGGACAGTGCTGAATACATACCATGCTGGGGGGCTTGGCAAATAAAACTTCATGGAAAAAAAAATTTTCAGCACAAGGTGCCTGTGCTCTGCATGCCCTGGGAGAGTCAGGGAAGGTCCTCTGCCCTGTTTTTACACACATTTTGCGTCATTTTACACTTGTAGAGCAGCTGTTGTGTGGAATACCGGAAAATCCATGAACACCTAGTAAAGGGCATGTCCTGGTTGCACCTACAAATATGGCAAGTCTCCAACATTGCATCACACTGTCAGTCCATGAAAGGTGCAGGGCTCAGAGAAACTGGACTACAGTGAAAGCCCAAATGTGTATGAAGATAATGCCTTTACCTATTCAGGCCATGAGTACCACCCACGGGCTTGATTTCCTACTTGTTCCCATCGTCCACCTGTGCCTATTCCCCAATGTCCCCCCACTATCAACATAACTTCAGTGGGATTTAGATCAGGACTTAAATGGATATATAGAATCAAAAAGAAAAAATCCATTTCAAGCCTAGGAGAGATTGGAAACAATCGATCAGTGTCTTTGAAAGTATTTGGATCACTTCTCCTGGGAAGGACTGCAGCAAACAAAGCGAAGCAACGTGCCTACCTGAGTGGGGTGTCTGAAGCTGCAGGAAGATAGCTGAGGAAATAAAGCAAAGGCTATGGGCTGCTGCAAGACTAATTAAACCTTGATTTAACTGGGGCTGCAATTTTAAATCTGGATTTTATTACTACTAATGAGGAGAGTTGCTGAAGCATTTCTTAACATAATTTTATCCAGCAGCACTTGGAATGCATTCAATGTCAATTGGTATCTTTTTCCTGGGACAGACATCTACACTGGCAGCTTCTACCACTGACACAACACATCAACTCACATAAAGGAAAAAATCACCATTAGCTAAAAATACCTGAATGAAAACAAAATAGCGTTTCAATTGCCATGGTGTTACCCTGCCCTTCTTTCCTTAGCTCCCTCTCTGTTTCCTGTGGCCACTGACATAGCCTCTGATATCTGCAAAAAACTACCTGATTTCATATTAGTTTTTAAATAGCAGTGGGAGACATTTCCTTGAATTACATTTATGAAAAAACGCAACCTGATAAATTTCTTTTGTAAACAATCCTCCCAAAGTCTATGAAGAACTACTGAATATATCAAGAAAAGGCCCAGTAAATGAGCTGTGAATGGAAACAGTGGCAGGCATGGCGTACTTTTTACCCCCACTTTCCAGAAGCTGCTCATTAAGTCCAGTTTTAAGTGGGGTGGAGCCAAGCCACAGAAATTCCCAGGATAACACTGGTGTCTGATTAATGAGAAATGTAACATCCATTCAACAGACTTGTAGGGAAGATACGACTGTTGCATGCACACAGGCACTGACATTACACTGTGTGTTTGCCCCAGAGCATCCTGCCCACCTGCTCCCTTCCTGTTCAACTCAAACCTTCCTAAAATTAGGACCATTTCTCCAGTCTCATTCAAAGTATCCACCTTTATCTCTCAGCCTGCCAGTGCTGATTAAACAAAGAATTTAGGAGCGGAAATGACTCTATTCTGTGAGAGACACACTCCAGAGAGCAGGAGGATGAGCACACAAACCCAAACAGAGCAGCGCCGGATGCTTTCACAGGGGAAACCTTCTGCATCCTTTCTTACAGTAGAAATGAGCATAGAGAGGAAAGAATGACCTCCAGATGTAAGTCATCTTAAAAAAGTTACTTTAAAGGCAAAGCTGAAGATTTTGTACTTTGTGTGCTAAATATAAACCCTTAGGGGTTTTCTCTTAAGTCTGCTTAGGTATTCTGCACATACCTGCTGGGTGAAAAGGAGTCTGTTTGATACAAAGCAAGTACAGAAACACACTACGTTATCCTGCACAACTCTTTAAAATATTTAAATACAAAAGACTAGAAAAGGAGGTCTGAATGCGATTCCCCATATTCCTTGGGATGGCAGGAAGCTGGAAATGCTCCTCTAGCCCCCTCACAGCCAGTGGGTTGTTCCAGCTCCAGCACACTTCAGCATTTTACAATGCATCAGACATGGCCAGGATCAACATATATAATGCTCAGTAAAAAACTAAAACCCACCGAGTTGCCCAAGAGTGAAGTAATCCAACTGGCTGAAGTAATTCAAATGGCAAAACAGCATTTTTTTGAAATAAATCTATTTCATCTGGATGTGGCTTGTTTCCAACACCAATTAATAGCAATATTGAATTCCTGGGTAGCTAAATATGCAGCTTCTGCCCACTGGACTTTCATGTAATGACACTGTAAAAACCGAAAAAAATGGACTCTCTCCAGCAGAGACTACAAAAGCTGTATCCCCCCAATACAGACCTTTTTACACCTCCCTTTTCTAAAGGATTTACACTCAAATTCATTTTGAATTTGGCAGTAAGAACTGCAGTACACAATTCCTCTGTCCACCATGGCCATATAATTGTTATAATTCAGCTTTTTTAGACATGCATTCTCAGGTATCTACAGAGGTGCTTTGGGGAAGGGTAGCAGCAAATGCCCTGCTACAAGAGAAACAAGCCAACACTCCCCTGCAAGACACTTTTGTTCATTTTCTGTAAAAAAAAAATACACCAGCTCTGTTGCTTCTTGTGCAAACTAACAAACTACCCCAATTCACAGCACTAACACTCACCAACCTGTCCCCAGGGCCTGCTGCCCCCACCAACAGTAACCTTTTCCCTTTGAGCGCCCTCACATCCACCCAAGCTCCCTGTCAGGGATGGTGTCCAAGCACCTCCAACCTGACTGCTGATGCTGATCCACTGCCCAGCCACTACTGTTACATTTAAGCCAGAGCCTTGCCTCCAACAGAGTGATCTCTGTATCAGAAAGCACCACGTGCAGTTATAATAAAAACAGCACTGCAGTTTCAAGCTGAGGCATCTCAGAGACAAAAATCAATGGAGAAGTTTGTAGCAAAAGAAAAAAAAAAAGAGGATACAATGTGTGGTTCACTGAATTATTGTGCTTTGGACATAACAGAGCATTCTTATTAGGTAACATGGAAAGCCGTTCCTAAAAATCAGGAATACGTAACATTTTGTGAACCCTAGACTACAGAGATGATTTTGGCCTTTTAAATCAACTTAATGTCTCATCTTTCAAGTATCAACTTCTAATAATTTCTTTCTGCTACTGTATTCAACATCCAAGGGACACTTTTTTTCTTGCATCTTCCCCATACCCTGCTTCAGGAAAGGACAAATCACTGGAATAGGGACCAGCAATATCGAAAGAAAGCTGCTTTCTCATTTTTCATACATTTGTACCAGCTGTTAATTCATCATCTACAAAGCTGGGGATGGCTGAAATTTTGTTGCAAGGAAACCATGCTCTGTTTAATAATGAGAACAATCAAATGCCATGATTTGTAGGAAGCAACTTTTTTTCCTTGACCTTTTTATTACTGGCAAAATGTCAGCAGATTATTAAAGTGCAGAGAGCACAATCTATGATAAATAACCTTGTGTTGCCACATACCAGACCAAAACACCCCCTCCTCTCTGTCCAGACACATACTTTAGCTTTCCAAAACAGCTCTGATTTATAAAGAATTACAGATAACTAACAGAGTCTGAATGCCAAGTGCAATACCGTGGGTGAACAGGGCTTGCTCAATTCCTGGAAGCATAAACAAGGGGGGGAGGAACAAAAAGAACAAGAGCCAGAACGCAGCCTTACTTCTGTATGTGACAGCTGCAAGATCACTGCTGACATAACACATGCAATCTTCATTCTTACCTGAAATACGGTAGCATGAAAAATTGGAAAGGATCCAGCAAAAACCCACAAGGCTGTCTCCAAGTCTTAAATCAACTGCAATGAGACTTAAGATGTTCAACCTACTTAGCTAATCAAAGACATTTAAGGGATCACCTGAGCAGAGCCTGCAATCACTTAGAGGGAAAAGATGTCAGAAAGCTGGAAAAAAAGAAGGTAGGAAAATGCCAGATTTAGAGAGAAAGCACATATCTTTTACTGTAAAGAAAACTACCATTTGCACACATTTCTGAAGAGCACAAAAGAATCACCAACAGAAATTTAAATGCACTACTTGCCTAAGGAAAATGCTGTAACTCAACCAGAACTTACTAGATTTAAGAATCCCAGGCTAAAATCCTTGCAGATGCAAAGTGAAATGAGATCAGTAAGACTGATACATCTGGCTTTAAAATCCAGGATGCAAAGAAAAGCTGTGTTGTCCAGAAAGCAAACTCCAGCCTTCCTACCTGAGCCCCCTTTCTCACCAGACAAGCATCTCAGGAGATGACCATGCCAAGTGTTGCAGAGCCTTTCTCCAGCTGCCCAAGCCCTGCACCTCGCCGTGCTGTAATCAAGCAGCAGAGCAGCCAGCGACAGGCAGCTCGTGCTGCTTGTTAAACATTTCTAGCCCCAAAACACCGCATTTCTTCTCCACTTAACTCTTCTAAGGTCCACTTCCAAATCAGCCTGAAGAAAACATTGTTTTACAGACTTCAGTAAAATAAACTTTTTTATTATTTCATATGCTGTTTCATTTCCTGGTACTCAAAGCTAAATGGCACAGATATTTACAGTACTGGGAGCCTCATCTGTAGCTCATCTAAGACAGCCTCACTGAGCCAACAGCTCACAGCGCAGTAGGACTGCCCATTAAAAACACTACGGAATAATTCTAGGCTTCCTACGGGCACCATCTATGTGTGCAGCTCAGCTCATTTTCTACACATTATTAAAAGCTGCACTACTTAACTCACCATTTATTTTTGACGTTAAATGAAAGCAAAAAGCATGACAAAAGAATGGTAGTGAAAAAACAGAAAGAAAGATGTACCTAGTAGCTTTATCCAGAGAGTAAACAGGCATACTCTGGCTGAACTGAGTCAGCAGACAATGCCAAATAGCCCCAAGAAGAGATCAGACCCTCTCCCTGCCCTCATAACAGAGCCCTGTAGGCCAACACAGGAAAATAAATAAAACCCAACCCCAAAACTTACTTTGTTATTTTTCTGGTGCAGACAGAGGCACAGAGGTGCAAGCAGTCTCCCCACAGCTACAGGAGGTCTGTGATGGAAGCAGGAACTAACACTGATCTTCTGATTTCAAAGCCAAATGCCCTAACCACAAAATTATCCTACTTGCATTGCCTCAACCTGTCTCAATCCAGAAGAACCAAATTACTGGAGAAGGTAAGGAGGGAGAGAAGGGAAGAAAACAGAAGGTTCATTAGGAATATTTCTGGTCCACCTGGGAGAAAATGCTGCTTACATTGGTCCCCCATAATTGCACTCCAATGAATCTGGAACAATGGTGTGAAGTTTAGTGTTTAAAGTACTCAGCTTTCTGAGAGTTGAAGCAAGGCTGACACAGCCCTTCTCTTAAAGCAAGAAAAAGCCCCATATTGCTTAATGCTTTTTATACAGGGGCCTGGAATGCTCAAGAGATTAAACAATTCACACACTGCCTTTCCCCAGGGGTTCACATCTAGCCCAGATCACAAGTGTCAAGTACAATCACATGTACTCTTGATAGACTTTGAGAGGTAAGAGCACGGCCCGAGTGCAACTCCCAGGAGATAAATGTTTGTATGGGACAAGTCCCTGTGGATAAACTTAGCAGCAGTCCTAGCAGGACAGCAAGAAATACTGCACAGAAGTGGTGTCTCGGACCCCAGGGTACAGAGACGAATAAACGAGGGAATGTGCTTTAGTTTTCCCCTTGGACAGCATCAACTTCCAAAGACACAGTGAAAGCCTGCCCCAAATAAATCACTTCCATCCACATGGAGAGGCAGGTTGTGTTTACAGCAGCTCCACGTTAAAAGTGGCATAAAAGATGCCATTCTCAATTGCATCAAATATGCCAAGACAGTGAGCTGGTGTGTTTTTACATGGGGTACACAACTGCACACCTTGTGATCTGCTCAGGCTCTCAAACAAGGGGGGCAGAGGGAAGCAACAGCACAAGCTGCCGCGGCTCCAGCACGGGAAGAGCAGCAGAGGCGGGTGCTGGAGGATGGCACGGAGAGCTGGGGTGCACCCACTCAACCTGCCGGGGGACTTGAGATGTTGCAACTTGCTCCAAGCAGAAAAGTGCAGCAAATCACGGCTTTCTCTGCAGCGTGGGCAAAGCACAGAGGGAGCAGAGCCTCCGGGGAGCCACGCTCCACTGCAGTGCCTTCAGAGCTGCAATGGCATTTGCTGTGTGTGCCCCTGCTTACGTAGCTCCAGGCTTGGCTGGAGGGTGCAATCTGCTTCTTCACTCTCTTTCCACAGTCATTTTCACTTGGAGTGCCTGCTGTTTCCTTTCATAAACTGCTGCACCCCTGAGGTACAAAGGGCAGAAAACTCTTCTAGCAAAACCTGGCAGTCAGCAATAGAGAGGGGAAAATAAATTATTAAGGACCACATCGGGGCAGGTTTTCTTTCTTTCTGTCTTGAGCAAAACTTAAATCACTTCTTCCTTCCTCCATCGTGGCTATGATAATAATGCACAACTATTCATTATCCTCATCTTAACTAGAAAACCCTCTTTCAATTTAGCACTTAATATAATTACGGTAAATTAAATAGCGTCTAGAAAAAGTCTTACTTTTTCAGAGCTATTATCTTACCTCTATGAAACTCTATCAGTTAAAAGGGAAGCTAGCTATTAAACAATAAGGGTTTGTAGCTATTCAGTGAGCAGAAAAGTGAGATGTTCAGTGGAAAATTGTTCAAATTCTATTTCTAAATTCAATACCACATCTCCAAGGGAAAACGGGAGAATCTCATTAATGGTATCGCACTGTCCCTCTCGCGGTGCAGAGATTGTACTTGAGCACCAATTCTCTGTTCACTTTCCTTCACCTCAACAGTTTCCTTTTCTAATATGAGGAAAAAAAATCTGCATTTTATAAAATCACAAGGTAAATTACTGCCTTTGTGTGCTTTCAGCAGAAGCTCTCTCTGGCTAATGATGCATAATTAATCTGATTTCTCCAAGAGACATACAGGATAAAAAGCACTTGGCTGCCATGAAGTCAATGGGAAAACACACAGACTTTGAGAGGGTCACGATAAACAAAAACCAAAAGCCATAAATTTCCACACTGCTACTCTGAAAAAAAATAAAAAGACAAAGCATCTACAACAGGTACTCAAGAGAGCCTTTTGGTAAATGGTCATTCTGTGTTCTCCTAAATAAATCAAATGCTGGCTTGATAATACTTGCAGTGATATTAGAAGCATTATTTTTAACACAACATAAGCATACCAGCCATCAGGAATAAAATATTAAGCAGGAGACATCTTTAATATATTGTTTTTCAACAACTGGGAGAACATTAGCAATATTTAGCAGCCAGCACTGGAACTGCTCTCTGCTAACTGTGCATCTTGTGGGTAACAGCAAGTCTTACGTTAACACAATGATGCCAGCTGACAACAGCTTTATGGCAGAGAACAGCATATTGTGCATTTCTGGGAAAAGGAACCTTTAGTGCTGTGGGGATTATTATGGTTAAATTGCTTCTGAGTCACAGACTGTTGTTGCTCAATGTTTCTCGCTTGGTCCCTACCTACCTACCTTTTATTTCCTCATGGGGATGCACCTGTTCAAAGAGAATAAAACTGGCACTGTTGCACCCACTGTCTTAGCTCATTTAGACAAGTCATTCAGTATCTTGCTTACATAATGAGATTATTTTTATTTATATTGCAGAACAGCCCAGCAGAATCCAAGACAATACTGCACTAAATATTGTGTGAATTTACAATAAGAGACCTTGACACCAAAGAACACACAATCCAGGCAGAGAGAGGCATGGAAAGCTGGTTGACACACCCTGGCCATGTACCTTCTCAGGGTACTCAGAAATGAGAGACCCTACACTACACTTCTCAGATATACTCGTGGCTAGGGGATCAGCCAGCTTCTCAGCACACCTCGCCCTCTTGGAAAAGAAAGCTTTCAGCACCTACGCTGAGGGATTCCACAAGCCAGAACTTGAACACCAGCTTGGGAAAAACTAGGTTAGATGCCTGACAGTCTCTAGGCTTGGTTTACACGGCCTCGAGCCCTGTCCACAAGTGGAGCTCCCCAAGTCTACTGCAATGCATAGGTGTATGAATAAATGAGTGCAGGTGTGCCAAGGTGCCTCCCATGACCTGGAGTCCAGAGAGAAATTCAGGCAGTAACAGCAGTTTGATTGCAGGCAACAAAGCCTGGGTGGCTCATCAGTCAAAAAAACCCCAAAACAACCAAACCAAAGCAAACCCCACAACCCCCAAAAACCTTCTCAACAACCAAGAAATTCGTCCTCATGAGAAAGGTTACAAAGTCAGAGCAAGACGAGGCTGGGCCAAATGACAGATGTTAAAATGGAAAGAAGAAAATCTACTATAAACGAAACTGAAAAAAACAAAGACTGAGTATTTCATGTCTAACACACCTGTGTCTTGCTCTAGACCGACAATAACAGAGCTCCATGGAAGGCAGTTTAAATTACTGCCTTGCCCACTAGTGCTGTGATCTGTATGATGCATTCAGTGCCCACTGAAAGCCTTCATAGCCCAAGTAAGGATTTACAAATTTACAAAAAAAAAAAAATGCTTAGACTTGAACTGTCTTTGACCCACATATGAAAGAAAAGGTCATGAAATGATCTGCAAATCCAGATTACTTTCCTTAGTAGGGCAAGGGAAAAAAAATAATTCACTGCATCAGCAACTGTCAGGCTTGCAGCAGTGCATGAGGTTCTTTTTCAAGGCAACATAGCAAGAAAAGACAGAAAGATTCATCTTATAAAATGGAAATCTCATTTATTTGCATCCATGTCAGGAGCTTGCCAGAATAACCACCCCAACAGAGCATTACTTCCAGTGGTAATTTCACATTCACGTTTCAGGGGTTTTACAGATGAGCCAGCAGCAGCTCCCCGAATGAACTGTGCAATGCTTGATAAAGTGTATAAAAGCCTTGGTCACCTCCTACTACTACATAAAAGTGATTCTCTCCTGATGCTGAAGTCATACCAAAAATAGAAAGTGCAAAAATATCAAAACAATAACAAAAAACAAATTTAAATTGTTCTTTTCATTCTGCCAAGATTACTCACAATGATCAACAGTTACCCACACCATGCAATGGAGTGGCATTCCCTTCGTCTCTTTCCTGGGACGTGGCTATATATTGCTCTGAGGAGAGAATTCCCCATCATTTTTATCTGAGAAAAGAGCAAATCAATTCAACAACACAATGCTAGCATAGGCTTTGCACTCTTAACTGGCGTCAAACAACACAGGTAACAAAAGCCAAGCTGTCTCTGCAGTACTGCAGGTGGGAAGGAACAATGACACTACAACAGCTGTCTGGAACAAAATACATTAGCATGACAATTAAAGTGCTTTTTAGAGCCATCTCATGATTTTGCCGAGAGAAAACTGAAGGAGAGCTAGCAGGACACTGCTTTTGTGCCTGAAGTGCTGGGATGCAGAAGGACTACGTTCACATTTCAGCTTTCCACTCAACACAGAACGAGACATTTCATCCCTCGATGCCTCTCTGCCACGTCTGACAGATAAGCAGCAAGTCTGCTTTTATCTCGGCCTCTGCTGATCGATTTAGACAGCACACCCTTCAGGACTCTACTACAGTAGCATTCCAGTTTGGGAATACACACAAAATAGCTATTACATTATTCCTTGGGGGTACAATTTCACATTGATTGATTCACTGACAGATTAGATAGGATGAAGCAGGCAGGCTCTATGTTGATTTTTTTCCCCCCCACAAGGAGAGCTGCACACGTCCCAGTTTATTAAGGACATGCGTATTTCTCTTTTGCCTTTAGCTGGTTAATTTTTCACTGATGCTATAATCGTGCAAACCGGGTTGCCAAAACACTCAAACTCATACAGCCCTGCAGTCAATTCCCAGTAAGTTGAAGCTTGGCATGGAGTTTAACAAAACACATAGAAAAACTACTATCAAGAAGACTGCCAGCACAGTAAAGTTATTGATATTGGAACAGAGCACAGACCTCAGTGACACATTGCAAAAAGAAAGCCCAGGTATACGGCTGGCTGTTTATTAAACAAAGAGAAGAACTGAGCCTTTTCAATTCAGACTTTGATTTATACACCTATAAATCCTTCAATCCGAAAGGAGCGCAAAGGAAAAAATGGCACAATTTCCACTGTAGCTCTACAAACTCTGAGACTAAAGAACAAGGGATATGCCCGTGGTTTTTATGCAGCCTGAAAGAAATTAAAAAGCACCACCACACAAGCAGCTGGACTATTCTAACCTAACAAAAAATAAATCCCCCTTTCACATCACTCCCCTTCTGTGATGGACAGAAACCATTTACAGATAACTTACTAGCTTGCTGTTAGCTGCTCCCAATTTTGCAGAATATTCCCCTCTGGTCCCTTGATCTTTTTGTATTACACAGATGCACTTACAGTACCTAAAGGCACCTGATGCAAGCACAACACTCCCACGCCTTGAGCAGAGAAAGAGTATTCCAATAATTAAGAAATGTGGAAACCTGGGCAGGTTGTACACTGCTCCTTAGTCCTCCACAGAGGCTCAGCAGCTACTTATCAAAAGGGTGTTTTTCAGGATGGTTGTCTCCTTCCTCCTTCATTGCATGACCAGAAAGAGCCACAGTGGTGGGGAGGAGCTGGGATGAAGGCAGAGCCTGTGATTTAGACACAGCCCTGTACAATTAAATGCACCACAACCACATAGCTCCAAAATGAGGGCTGAGCAGCACCTGGGAGGAGTTTGCTCGGTCTCAGACGCCTGGTGCTCTAAAGCACAGCATAAACACCAGCAATGACAGCCAGGAGCCTGCATGAGGAGTGAGCAAGCCCAGATCCACGCTGAGACATGCTGGCAGAGCAGGTCACTGTCATTCCTGCCCAAACTCGAGTGTATTTGGCATTTGGATTGTTCCCGTTCCCTGAGCTGTTTCCTTTACCTTAGTAACCACAGCAGGCATGCACAAACACCTACAACATGCTGCCAGAGACATCTCATGTTGAGGAGTGGAGGCGTGAGGAGCAGCATTTCTGGTTGAGAAAACACTGTGCTATTAATGCTCCAAAGGCAGGGAGGTCAGGAGAAAAAACACTAAATGCAGCTTTTCCCCCAGATAAAACGGGAGATCAAATAGCACAAATCCGTGCAGTTGCACAGGGAGGGCTGTGCTCCGCAGCTCGGAAGCAGCAGGGCCCTGCTGACACACTTCAGGGCAGTTTCATTTTTACCTCTTCAGCCCCAGATCCAGCCCTAGAAGACCTTCAGCACTGGCAACACTGACAATCTCACAATTGCCTCCAGCAGGTAACAGCTCTCTTGGATATAAGTGAGTCTAACCCAATTCAGATTAGCATAACTAAAATTTTTATGATCTATGAACATAGTAGGAATTAGTCGAGTCTCAGTTTTGCTCTGAGCACGGCACACTGATTTCAAACACTGCACATTACAGATTATAGGAACGGCCTTTCCCTAGTAATATCCTGGATTCCAAACCACATCACTGTATCAGACACAGAGCCATTTTGCTCCTGCTGTAGCCAAGAAAGCACCTTGCTAAATATCTAATCCAGCAATGGAAACTGAACCACCTGTACTGTACAAGCCTCCCTCCCACTCACCTGACGAATCAGTGTTGCAATAAAGCACATGAAAATTAAATTAAGCACCATGAAAAGACCAGAGCAGCAAATCCTCCTTTCAGTTACTTTCATACATCACCATGATTAAATCATTCCTTAGGTTCACACTGTCCACTTCAAACCAAAATAGGTGGTGGGCAGGACTATGGTCTGCATGTTCTCTCTTGAATCAGAGAATTGCTGTCTGGACCTCCATCAATAGTGCCACAAAGTAACCCCTGGAGCTGAAACTGACTCCCTTGCTGCCCCCACGCCCTTTCAGCCCGGCTCGGCTGTCCCGCTGCTTGCCCGGCCGGGATGGGGACACTCCCAGGGTCACCTACCATCCCACTAGGAGCTGCCCAACCTAGAACACGCGTTCTCCTCTTCTAGAAAGAGGACTTACCACACACAGAGCCTGGCTTGAGGCTTCTGTCTCTCCCTCCCCACTCACACCTCTTCGGAAACTTGCTGCCAAGGAGGAAAGGTGGCAGCCGGGGACACATCCAATGCAGTGGCTGTTCTCTGCTGTACAGACATTGCTGAATACTGTTGTTTTCTTGTACATCAGTACAAGAAGGGGGAAGGAATATTTTGACAACAAAGATACTGCTGCAGCTGGATGAAGTGAGGTGACTACGCAGTTTAAAGAACTTTCCCCCTCACTTATGTTAAACAATTGTTTCACACTACAACACTTTAGGTTTGCATAGCACTTGAAAAATATGGTTTCTGATCTAGCAGACAGTTGCACGTGCTTATATATTTATTTGTCTAGGAATACTGCCTTGCTTCACTTAGCGCAGGCTAAAAGCATTTCCAAACACGGGTTTCCAAAATCTGGTTTTTAGATAGCGATGCTTCTGGTCTCCACTATGGTATCTGTCAAAGCGCCTATAGGAAAGGTAATTACTGTTGTCAGTTAAATGTAGCCAATTAGTAACAGTTCGGTCTCCTTACTAGTTCCTCACCATGCTGGAAGAAGTACATTAAAAATGCTTTCCACCTACCAGATATGCCCACATGTCTAAAGAAATCAGGTCTCTTTGACAGCACACCATCCCACACGCCGCACCGGCCTCTTGCTGTCCCCCCAGCCCTGCCATGCCGAGATGTTGGGGGGCAGGGGGGTCACCCCACAGCTCCCATCGCCAAACTCCAAAATGCACTCGCAGAAACGGCGACGCACAACCTGGGCACAAAGCACGGGCAGAGGCGGCAGGGTTACCCTCCCAGAGCTGCCAGCGCTCAGGCCCTCACCAAAATCACGCCGCTCGCAAGACGACGCTGGGGTACCACGTTATACTTAAAAATAGGCAGCCTGGCAGCGCGGGGTACAAGGAGAACAGCTAGCACGGGAGGCGGGGGCATGGATTTATCGGGATAATTTAGGGCGGGGGGTGGTATTTGCTTTTATAGGGTGTTTCGGGGAGGATGGCTTTGGGGGATTCGGGGGAGGACGTGGCTTTTGGGGGGAGAGGGCAAGCCCGGCGCGGCTTACCTGGCCGGGGCGGCCGAGCCCCCGCGCGGTGCCGCCCTCAGCACGCGGCGCCCCGCCACCGCCGCCGCATCGCCGGGACACGCGTGGGACGGGAGCGGGGACACGCGTGGGCCCCGCCGAGCCGCTCTCTCCCCCGGCGGCACGGAACGCGCGCAGCGCCGGGCCGCGGCCGGACAGCTGCTCGGGGGAGGCGGCGGCAGGAAATACCAAAAGACTGATCCAACCACGCTGGGGAGAGAGGGAGGGAAGAGAGGAGGGAATGGAGAAGAAAAATAGAGGGAGAAAAAATAAAAACGGAGGGGAGGGAAGAAAAAAAAAAAAAAAAAGGAAAGGAAACGTGCAAAATCCGGGCGGGATCGGCGCGGCGAGGAGCTGGCGCGGTGCTCGGCTCCCCGCGGGAGCGCCCCCGGGAAGCGCCCCGGCCTCTCCCGGCCGGAGCTCGGCTCCCTTCGGTTTGTTATTCTCCCACACGCACCCCGCAGTTTGTTTCTTTCTCCTCCTCGGCACAGGGAGAGCCTGAAGCCAAGGCAGAGTAAATAAAGCAAAACCACCAACCTCCTAAACAAGAATCAGGCGGACCCCCCGGCCAGCAAGCAGCAAGCCATCCCTGGGGTTCACTGACGCCACGCGCAAAATGATGGAGAAAAGCCAACCTGGAGGAATCACCACGGCGAAGCCCTGCAGCTGCAGGAGCACTTTGTCTCAGCATCCAGCCACACGCCTCCGCCGACGCCGTGGCCCAAAGGCGCCCATGCAATAAGCAGCCCTGACACGCAGCTGGGCACGCTCCCAGCTTCTCCTGTGCATCCAGAGCGAAAAATCAATCCCATGGCAAGCACGGACCCCTAAGCTCCTCCAGACGAGGAGGACAGTCCAATCATCGCATCTCTGGCGGCAGCCTGCCTGCCCTTCGGAGGAGGCATGACTTTACAGGCAGCAGAGTATCTGGTAAAGCATCACGGCAGAAAACGACCCAGCCACACGCATTTAACTGCTACTTCCTCTCGCCTCCACTCCGTGGGTCCCACGGTTCAGCGCTGGATCGAGAACAGGAAGCCAAGCAGGACTTCAGACCGCCTTCATCTCCATGGGAAAAGGGGTATCAGAGTTAAAAGGCACCCAAACTTTCTGAAACCAAAATCACATGAGGGGATAATGTGACCAACATGAGTCTGACTTGCATCACTGAAGTCTGAATCACCCATGTATAGCTGAAGCTTTGGTTCAAAATACAGCATGAAGCTCAGACTCATGCTCCTGAAACCAGAAGCCTTAAATCATGCGCCTGAAGTGCTCTGCTACCCCACCCTTCACAGAAAAAGCCAGATTCTTTTTCTCTTTAGTATGTGTAGCCTCTGAACCAAGACAAAGACCACTAGCTCTGATGTTCCTCATACTACCCAGGAAGCCAGCTTCCAGGGCTAAAAACCAGCAACTCATTACTTGAAAAGGTCTCCCAGACCTTAATGAAAAATCCTGAATTCACCCAAAGCTGCAAGCTCAACTTGGACCAGGGCACAATTTCTCTCACTCACTGCCTCCAGCCAACTCCAGCCCATGCACGGACTACAAGGCTTCACCCTGCATCACTGATATCCATTTGCCTAAAGCCAGTAGAGGTAGCTGATTTTCTCCTGATGAGCTCAGTGGGACACAGAGCAGAATGCACTATACCTAGCTAGCAGTAGAGTATGGTGCTGGAAGGAGAAGTCACCATCCATTTTTGCTCTTTCCTGGAAGTTCTAGTACAAAGCACAGCTATAAACAGATCATAAACTATGAACAGCTCACACAGCCTAAGCTGTTCCTGCTATTCAGGAGTCACCATAGCCCTTCTCCACCCTGTAAAGAAGCCCCTGAATCACTTGCATAGGGCAGGGGATTTTAAGTTCACCTGTATTTGTTGTGATTTCTGCCATCATCTGCAAGGTGTGGAGAGTTGTCATGATTCCAGCTGTCTTCAAGTTGGTCGGGATTTTGACTTAATCCTCACCAAAATTTTACCCTGAGGGCAAGCCTGTACTGTGCAATGGGGCAGGGCACTGCGTGGAGATGCCAAGGCCTCTCATCACCCTGGCTCAGGGCACTGCCAGGGTGAGCCACCCTCTTAGAGAGCGAAGCAGCTCACCCTGCCTCATACTGCCTTCTCACTCTCCCTGCTGCCTCCTGTTCTGTCTGTTCCAGGCCACACTGGGGTCCTTTCTGTGTCCTTCACTCCCTTTATCCTTCTGCTTTTAGAGTTGGAACACTCAAATGCAGTCAGGTAGTTTGCCAGCACCTTGTCTGGTACAAACTGCTTTCTAACTAAACCATGGACTTGACATTGGGCCGGCTGTCTGTATCCAAACTGGCTTTGTCCCACTGTGGCTTCTCGGCTACTTTGGTACAGAGATCTACAGTTTTTAGCATCCTACATGAATCTCAGTGGGACTTAGAGTTCACTTCCCAGGGATTTCCATTTTAAACATTTTAAAAAACCCTTCTAAAAGTGCTTTGGCTAAAGATTCCTACTAAATTATTTTCTTATCAGGCAGTCATTTCATGATTACTAGTGTTTCATCTGTTCACTGCCACATTGCCACACACTACTCATGTGGTAAAAAACTGAGCATCCAAAATTATTTCTGTCAAAACAGTTAGAGACCCCCATAAAGAATAATACATTATGTTTTCCTATGTGCTCTAGGACAGTGCATGTGGCATTAGTGACATGGATACACAGAGCAAAATGCTTGCCAGTTCAATTGTCAATATTTTGTCAGTAAACTGGACCATCAGAGACAATTTACCTCAGACTGATGCTTTGCAACATGCAGCCATGGCATTTCTTATGGTCCAGGGAGCCCTGAACTTGAATTTGCTGTGTCTTCAGGCCTTGCACCAGATGGGTCCTCTGACTCTGGGTTAGAGCAATCCATCACTTCCCTGTCTGTAGCTCAAAGCTGGGACCTGGGCCTGTTATCCCCTTTATAAGTCCCCCACAGAAATGCGGGGAGTAAACAAGGCAAACACTAATATTTTTAAAGGCCATTTTCCACAGCCCTCTAGTGTCTGTTCTGTTAACAGACATTCAGAGGACACGTCTGCTGGTTATGTGCTGTCTACAGTCCATGCAAATACACCTGAGCTGTGCATAAAACCCTGAGTGGGTAGATGTGGAGTACAGAACTCATAACACAGCCCTGCACTCGGGGTGAGCTTTGCTGCGTCCTAACGCCACCTGAGCTCCCTAGCTTAAAGCTAATTCATCAGTGTCCCCCAGATACTACATATCCCTTTGACAAAAGATCTCTGATGGATGTACCTTGCAGTTAGGGCTGAGGACCCTTCTGGCTTCAGCTCTCCTTTGCAAGAAATCAGTGTTCCTTTTAGGGAGTCTGCAGCTGTGGTATTTCCTTTGGGCATTTGCCAGTGTTTCCAACACTTAAATTTCCCACCACAGCAACATAGCTCTGTCCTAAAAAGGCTCTTAAACTGGTGTGAACTCCATCATAAACAAGGGTGACAAAAGCAGCAAAGCACAATAAGCTTTAATTCTAGTGCTGGGAGAGTCAAGTCAGGGTGTTTCGACTGCTGTTACTCCAGTCCTTACAATCCAATGATGCAACTCAAAGACTTTGATAGCCAGAACCCTGAAAAGCAGCTATCTCCTGTCTTTTTATGACAACCCTTGGAGATGTGCAACAACACAGTATCAGTGTTGTCTAAAAACCATGGTAAAGACAGACAGGCAGGTGAGCTGCCGCAATAAACATCACTCAGTTCTCTCAGGTCAGCAGCCTGCCTAGGAAATGATCGCAGTGCTTCCCCCTGCATCTTCCTTTTCAGGTCCTCCACCTTTCACAACTGCTGAAGGAGCTCCTCTTTCCCCCAACAGAGGTCAGACCCTGCCTATGTGAACAGTAAATGCATATTCATTTGGCAGAGTCCAGCAGACTTGCATTTTATGCTTTCCTGTATCTCACAACATATCTACGATAGTTCTACAAGCTCCCGTTCATGACTAGAGAGATAGTTAAATACCATTAGAGCCAAAAGATATATTTATTGGCCTCTATTAAAATGAAAACGGAGAGGATCATATTCCTATCATTATAATTACTACAATGGTTCTACAGCCATAACCACATTAATCAGACATCATATGAGTGGTTGTTAGCATTGTAAGATACTTGCCCTTGAGCTCATGGCACATAGTGAGACAAGAAGCAGGAAGCTTTAAAACAAATGAGTTTAAAAAAATGTTATTAAACACGGGTCTTTATCATTAGCCATAAGCTTCAACACAGCAGTATACAATTAATGATAAGAAAAAATCAGTTTTACCCGCAAGTGTTTTCCAGAGCAATGTTCCTTAGCAAAAGCATTCAATGCCATAGCTGGACAGAGCAGGACTTTCTTGTTAACCAATAGTAGTCTGTCTGTTTAGAGCTCTGAAAAAAACATGTTTGTTCATTTTATATTTTGAAAAACAGAGCTGCTGCTAAACCAGGATCCTAATTGCTAGTTTGCTGGAACAGGTCTCCGGAGAACTTAGTTTGAAAAACCACAAACATCTCCTCAGGAGCCACTGGAGACTGGAGTCCTCTTGTGGCAAAAGGTAGAGGAAAATTTCCAGTGACTGATTACTGCTGAAAGCTGGGACCTAGTAAGAGGTACAGGGAGTATCTGCTTTGTGAAGAGCTCGTCTCATTGCAGAGCATAAAAGCAGCAGCGTGAAGACTTCGCAGCTGGCAGTGGGCAAGCATCAAAAGGAGCAGGATGCCACAGTGTTTTGATACTGCAGACTGTGCCTCTGTTTACTGTGGTAGCTCCTGTCTGTTAGTGTGCTCCCTGCTGAGATGATGTTTCTGGCTGGGGCTTTTTGTTTGTTTTTTTTCTGTCTCTGTTAGCAGAGGTAGTTCTTCCTGAGTGGTTTGCTAGCAAGAACGTTTCTCCTGGCTAATATATGCACTGTACAGTATCAGAAGCCAGCTCCTACCCTTCTTATCAGTCTGGTGCTGAGGTGGGCAGACAACACAATTCTAAGATCTTGTTTAACTGCTGCTGCTGTTAATTCCATCTCCTTTTCTGCTGTGTTGTTTCCTGTCTGCAGTAGACCCTATGGACTGCCTTGAGCTCATCTGAGGAGACATTTCTATGAATGATGGATGTTGGCCATGTTAGTGCCGTGATCCTTGCCTGGAACAGCACTGCAGAAGATGCAGTAAGTAAATAACCTGAAAGTCTTTCTTTACCCACGCACTGTGGTTAGAAGGCTTTCACATATCCACATTTGGGCTTGGGTTACAGCAAAGAGGTTATCTGGCTAGAGATTTAACCACTGGGCCAAGACTCCAAAGGGCTCGTGAGCCCCTCACAGCTCTGATGGTCCTGCAAAGGAGATTCTGAACTTTCAGGAAAAAGCCTCCTGCAGGAGCTTGTAGCAGAGGCTTTGGAGGCAGCTTTAAAGACCTGCCGGTAACAAGATAAAAGATCACAGATACTCTTACCTGGTTTATTTTCTCTATCCAACCTATCAGATGCTTGGATGGTGCTTTGCTTTCTATAAACTTAACCTCAAGTGTGTTTTTCAGGAATCTGAATACACCACCATTTCAACTACTTCACCCCAGACCTCATTCCAGAGCAATCGTTTGTGATCTTAGGTATCTTATATTAAACAAGACTTCTAGGGCAGACCTTACCTTCCCTACCTGCACCCTCACCCATGTGAACTTCTGTCTCCAGGGGTCTCCTTCAGGAGTCCTAAATTAAGGTCTGTGTTGGGAAGTAAAACTGTTCCACATATGTGGGTCTTACTTGAGCTGGAGTCAAATGATGTTTAGTTGTGACTACCCAAGTTCCTAATTTCTTACTGTCCAGCTGAAGCCTGTTCACATCAAGCACCATGGACCTGTTTTGTTTTCCTCCAAATGTCTAAGCCAGCAAATTAAGCTGAATGCTGCCATTATGGCTTTGGTGTAAAAAATAGATCAAAGAGTTTGGCTGCCGTTGATTTGCTCCGATAGGCCTGGCCAGTAACTAACTGCAAGTATAATCTCGGAGAATAGCTCAACATGCTGAGCTGATCTGGTGAGCAGGGCTCCTTCTGCAGCTAGCAGCAGTCTGGAAAGCAGCCGAGATATCCAGGATCTGACAAATTGTCCAGTGAAATCTGGGCTAGATTTCAAAACCCTTGATAAGACATGACACAAAAGCAATTTAGTATTCAAAAACATTCCAATAGCCCTTGTTGTTGGTCAGATTTCAAGCTAATTACAAAGCAAGCTAGCTGTTGCAAAGTCTCGAAGGATAAAACAAAAATATTGATGTATACGTAAACATATCCATGAGTACAGTCATAGCATAATTTGGGTTGGGAGGGATCTTTAAAGGTCAGCCAGTCCAACCCCTTAGTAGTGAGCGGGGACATCCTCAACTATGTCAGGTTGATCAGAGTCTCATCCAATCTGACCATAAAAATATGTATATAAATGAAGTTCTAGCATGGCTGCAGCACGAGTCCATCCCATGGGCAACAGTCCTCCCCAAACTGCTGCAGTGTGGGTCACTCTTCCATGGGGTCCTTCACGGACAGGCTGCTCCACTGTGGGCTCCTCTCTCCACGGGCCTCCCACAGGGTCACAGCCTCCTCTCAGGCACCCACCTGCTCGGGTGTGCAGTGGGATCTCTGCATCTCTGTGGACCTCCATGAGCTGCCGAGGCACAGCTGCTTCACCATGGTCTGTACCACGGGCTGCAGAGGAATCTCAGCCCTGGCACCCGAAGCACCTCCTCCCCCTCCTTCTCCACTGACCTTGGTGTCTGCAGAGTTGTTCCTCTCACATGTTCTCACCCTGCTCTTCTCTGGCCACAATTACAACTGTGCAATCACTTTTTTTCCCTCTTTTTGTAAAATATGCTATCACAGAGGCGTTACCACCATTTCTAATTGGCCCAGCCTTGGCCAGCAGCACTTCTGCCTCTGGATTGCCAGGGACTGGCTCTGCTGGACATGAAGGAACCTTCCAGCAGCTTCTCCGAGAAGCCACCTCTGTAGCCCCCATTCTACCAAGAGCTTGGCCATGCAAACCCAATACAACACACATATCCCTATAAAA
Source organism: Lycocorax pyrrhopterus obiensis (assembly GCA_014706295.1). NCBI lineage: Eukaryota > Metazoa > Chordata > Aves > Passeriformes > Paradisaeidae > Lycocorax > Lycocorax pyrrhopterus. The sequence goes on along the minus strand of JACSVZ010000007.1, from coordinate 12,914,661 downwards.
GGTTTTCTTATCAGACTCATAAACGTAGACACACAGATCTTCATATGGGCCAGTACCAATCTCTCCACACATTTAGTTATGTATTGACTGGTCAATACTCCATCCATAGATAGATCTGGATCTAGACAGATGGAAATCACAGCCTAATTCCTGTTTGTTTACTACTTCATTCTCTCCAGAGAGGGGCATTTTGACTTACAGATGATTGAATCGAGTTCCTGACACTCGATGTATACTATTGATCTGGAGGTCAGGCCAGAGAGTTACAAATCAGCTCTATTAGCAGCTTTGTAATAACACTGTATCATATTCCCAAGCTTGCAGCTGCTTCCCAGGATGTGTTTGTTCTCATTCTTGACCCTTTTTATTTTGCTTGACTCTTGACTCACTCTTGCAGCCAGCTCATCTCTAATAAATTATGGAACTTCTCACAACTTCTTTCCTGCTCTCCTCTCTGAAATTCATCTTCTGGCTCCATTTGTGATCAAGCAAAAAAGTCTCCTTGGCTGTTACAATTCATTTTAAGGATTCTTTGTTATTGCTGATGCCTCCGGTGAACTCCCACAGGGGCTTGAAGGAGATCAGGAAGACAAAGTACAATAATATTTTTTGCTACTTCTGAAGGGCATCTGGCTTGTCTGCACAGAGGGATGCCAGGATTTTTGTTCTCCTTTTGCTTCAAACAGGGAGACCTGTTTGGTGTTACAGTCACAAGGTACAGTTATAGAAATAAAACACAAAATACTGAAGCCTGGATGAAAAATGTTTCCCCAGCATAGATCTAACACTGTCAAAGACCATGCTCTGATTTACAGCCCAAAAGGACGGCACACAAAGGTTTGCTCCAGAGCAAATTGTCCGTCCCTTTTATGCCACAAAGGACCTGGTTTGATCCCACCGTCACTGATTGGATCTGTGCTGTTGAAGTCCAAACACAAAGGCATTCTTACAGAGGATGGCATGATTTAGCTACTACTGGAGTCCTGAAATAGTGGGATAATACCTTGGGAACGATGACGTCCACATGGGTGACCTGATGGTGGCCACAGAGAACTGTAGATATTTGCTCCACCATTTTGCAAATTAAATTATTTTTGTCCTAGGTGTTTTCAGCCCTGATGAACTTCATTGTTCCCCTGTCAGTGACTGTGTCTCCTGATCCCTTCATGCAGTGAAACCAGGCTTGCTGTGGTGTGTGACTTTCTCATGCTGTTGATACATTAGCAAGCAGGAGCACATCTATAGGGCAAAGAAATTGGTAGTGAGGATGCAACATGCACACTATTTGCATTTCAGAGAACTGGCTTTGGACTAGCTTTAGTCTGGTCCTATCAAGTCAGCATCCATCAACAACTACCGCAAATTAGGCATGCTCCTAGAGTACATCTTCCCATGCTCATTCACTGAAAGGGATTCCAGGTGCATGTGCTCTGAGACTGCTCTGGCTATGAACCAAAGAGAGCAAATAAAAACGATCTGCATATTTGCCTCAAAACCACATTGCTGATCTGTCTGAAAAAGAGAGTGACATCTGAGAAATGAAAAGACTGCTGACTGAAAGAGATACTGATGAAAAAAAATACCCTGAATGCAAAGACAGAGATTTTAGGATAATGTGTCACCTTATCTACTGACTGGTAATAGCTCCTTAGGTTTGCACAAGCCTTGGAGCACGTTGCTTAGCCCTTCTGTGTTATGCTCCCTCAATTATACCTGGTTGTGAGGGTCAGGATATTTGTCCCTGTTCACACCCGGGGGAAAACAGCTGTGTGGGGCAGCTAACCCATGTGGGACATTGCTGGAAGCAGGTCCCACGGCTGGAACACCGTAGCCCCACATTCCAGCCAGGCCTCCACTGGGTACAAGGCTTGCCATGAGGTCAAAGGCTGCTTTCTTCAATCAGATACTGTCACATGGTGGTTTCATGCCACTGTTTTGAAGATGAACTATGTTAAACATAGTAGCCTTTCACTTTGAATTCTCATGGTAAAGATGCAGGCATTAAAAGTAAGACCAACTTCTAAGAATAGATGTCTTTTAAAAAAGGAATCAGTGAAAAACGTACCATAGTTTTGAACAACAAATGCTACCTGTGGTTACATTGACCAAGAAATTTCAAAAAATACACAAATATATGAAATATGTTAGTTGAAAGTGTTATTATTTGTATTTATATTTGTACAATTAAAGGAGTAATGTTCATCAAGTATATAGGAATGAAACCAGAGTTCAAGACCATCAATGATCTCTTGCTGCCCAAAACAAGAGACATGCAATTAATCCTTGTCCTGCTTCCCACTGGCTACAAAGGAGACAGTAGAATAATGAGTAGAATATAATATTCTCTTTAGCTGATCTCTGAGGGAAACAAATAATTACATTTGAATATGGTGAGCTAATTTTATAGTGCTTTTCAAAAGTACCTTAAGTAAGCCTTGGGAAAAGAGTTTTTTAAAGCAGAACTGAATCCAAAGGAACCTTCCTGAGTGTGGAGTCATATTAGAACCTTCAAATTCATCCTATTTTCATCAGAGCTGTGCCAAGTGTTTCAGCCAGCTTGTGCTTCTGCAGCAAAACTTCATGCTCCTCACAGCTCTATCAACCTGTCCAGTGAAAGCAGATGAAAGTCGGCAGCTCTGGACCCAGTCAGAAAGCTCATAGGATGCCTGTATCAGCAGTGACAGTGATGCAAGGCTCTGCTGGTTAAAGCCAGAGGGAAGCCCAGCATATAGATTGGTTTTGAAAAATTGCTCTTGCCACTGACAGGAAATTCTTTTTGTCAGGCAGCAAAACCATAATGGAGTAGATCTGTAAAGGAGCAGTATCACTTGATGTCAGCTGGGGGTCTGGACATCATCACGTATTCTTTTTCTTTTCCCAGGAAGATTGCTCTGGGTCACTGGATTATGTTGAATAGGCTGGTAATTTTTAGGGACATTTGAGCAAAATTGTTTCCTCTTCTTCTCTGAAATGCATGTCTTGGAAACCTGCTTATGCATGTACACACAGTTTCTCCCTGAACAGATGTTACTTTTCACAAAATTACAAGGCTGTCATCTGTGATGAATACTAAGTAGTTTCAAGAAGTCTATTCTCTAAGCTGGTACAAAACATAGAACTGAAAGGAAGGAAAGGAGGATCTAGTGAGAAAAATAACATCCTCACCAGACCAGGTCCCAGCTCTGGCCTCAGATACTGAATTTCTCTTTGCAAACCTTTTATGCCTTCACAATTCTCCGTGTGCAGAATGAAGTATTTCCCACAGACTTTGCTTACTTACATTTTATACTCCTGATGTCAGTGTATGTCTTACCTACCATGTCTAGAATGGCAGTTACTCCTATTCTGATATAAATAATAGTATTTTATTTCAGTTCAGTATTGCACTTCAGCACTTGTACAGAAAAACCATCACTGACTCCTTCTCTATTGCTTTCCTGTGAGTTCATCAGATTTTCCCTTAAAAAGACTCAGGGAGTTTCTAAAAGCACCAGTTTTCAGAATGCATGATATTTTCAAAGCTAAAAAGCCCTGCAAAGAAGAAAAGTTATGTTTGTAGAAGAAACAAGTCAGTCAGAGATGATATTCTGTGTTTAGGCTTTTGCCTGTGCAGAAGAAAAACCAAGTAAGAAATGTCTTTATATGTCTTTTTTATAAGAAGGGCAGTAAGATATATACTAAATAACATAGCCCTAAAAGCATAAGGCCAATAATTTCTCTTTCCCTCTCCTTTCTTTTTTTTTTTTTTTTTTTTTTTTTTAACAGAAGAAAGCTTGCTTGGTAGAGGGAGACTGGGGATGGAAAGGTAGGAGAGCACTGTCTGGGGAGATGGCAGACTCTCAATTCTTACTCAAAGCACAGGTAAATGGAATCAGCTCCGGAAAACACAAAGGATTTGATATGTGGCAGTTGCCTGGCAGATTCTCAGCTCACTTGTAAAAGTAAATTATTTTCTGTTAGAATGGGAAAGGATCTTTCTAAAAACAAAATGAATATAAATAGATATCTGTGAGCTTATCTGTGCAGTTGTTTTTTCCTGGTTATACTGGTCTAATGAGATGATTGATGTTAGACCAGGGTGGATATTCTGATTTTAGGTGAAGACTGGATCTTGTCAGAATAGCTTAAAGAATATGCAGCAATATACAGTAAAAAAGACAGGCCTTGATTTTAGACACAAAGTGTCCTCCTGGGAATGACTGCTGGTTTAATTAAAGAGGTTCAAAGTCTCTCCCTTTCCCTTTCTGTTATAACTATCCCATGTTGATAAGCTGAGTTTGAAGAGAGACTGAACTGATCTCTGCTGCATGACATTTGCTTTCACTTGAAAAGATGCCAGCTCAGCTGACAAGTATTGTGACTGTTATGCAGTAAACATTAACTATTTCACTTCTTAACAAAGCACACAAGGAAATCAAAGGACCAGAGGGCCTGCAGAAACACTTCCCAGAATACAGAGCGAGCTTGGCTGCTGCTATGCATAAAATGAATATATTTAAGCCTTCCTACAGTTAAACTGCAAGGAAGTCAGAGGGAGGGCAGCAAATGAAATAATTTTTATGAAAAGTTTAGGGGTGGGCTCAGCTTTGAAGTGCTAGGGAAATAATACTCTTGTTAACAGGTTTCTCTCTTGTCCCCAGAGAGACATCCTTCTTAGGATCTGGAAACAGGATGCTTCCAGAGTCCTTCCAGAGCTCTAGCTCTGATCTGATGGATGGGCAAGGGTTGTTGGGATGTTTTTATGAGCTATAATGGCTTTCTTCAGGGACTTCAAGAGATCAAGATGCTGAGAATAGTTTGTCTCAAAGTATGACAAGGGAAAAGAATGATAAAGGGTACAGAGACAGGTGATCTGCTGAATTCATTGCACTGCACAGAAATTATGCCTTGACAAACTTGTTGTCTGTTGATGAAAAAGAGATTTTAAAATGACAGAAGTAGGTAGTATTGACTGCTGTGGATGAACTATATTCTGTGGTTTTGGAGGAATTCTGGGAGAAACCTTCTCTGAGAGGTTCAGAAAATAATCACTGCCTGCTTTTTGAGCATATAGTGATGTAAGAAGCAAGCTGGAAATCAACTCTGCAAAAGGGGATACATATAAAACACGTATCATCAGCTAGGTCTGAGTATAGCCATCCCCCATCTCTAGCTTTCCACAGCCACCACAACACCCAACAACTTCTCCAATGCAGAGAGGGTACCTGGCACACATAAATCATCACAAAAAGGAGCAAATCCAGCCCACTGTGCTGTAAAAATTTCCCATGCAACTATCAGAGAAGTACACACGCTCAGCAGCAAGCCAAATTAACTCTGGTCACAGTATCTCATGCCTAATTGCTCCCATCAAGGCAGGGCTGGGCATTATTCTTAGAGTTAAAAATTAAGAGTCTAGCTCCCATGACATGTGCCAGACCAGTGAAAAATCAACACAGTTCCTTACAGCATCAGTGAAAATCTAGAAACTTGGGATGGAAAAGGCCTATTGAGTCAGCTCAGTGTGTCTTGGTCCAAGATTGTTCCTAGTCCTTGCTATATATTCCTCAGCACCCCAGGAAAGCATGGCCACAGGTACCCATTTGCAGCACGAGGCTGCAACAGCTCAGGACTCCAGGTATGAGCTGGGGCACAGAAAGCCTGGAAAGAGAAGCTTTACTGATGACCACAACCAAATTAAGCTAAACAGATGCACTGCTTTGGGGTTAGTTGTTTTCGACCTTTCTTTTAAATGAGACAGGACAAGGTTTGTGCCTTTAAAATTAACTGAAATAAGCAGAATTTCTATCAGACAATGACCAGCTTTTCGTGTAAGATGCACTGGCAAACCCAGCTATAGTGCAGTGAAGCTCTCCCTCTGGCCAGGTCCTGAAAGATGTTTTCTCCGAGAGCATTCAGAATCAAATGTGCATTTAACTTTTCTTTCCATTTCACACTCCATTTCTAGTGATTAATGCTTGTGTTCTAGATGGATGAAAGCTGAAACAGATGTTATCCACTCACAATGCCGTTCTGATAACCCTGAGCTAAAGGCTGAAATCCTTAGCAGATTAGCAGCCGAAATAAAAAATGGATAAGTAAAGTGAGGAGTACGGCTGAACAAACTCTTATAGGTTTTATTTCTGTGGATAACAATGCACAGAGGCTACGTAATCTCCATGCTAATCTGCCAGAGGAAAGATTAAATGGCAAAATTCCAGCACTGAAACCTGCAAGTCTTCTCTGCTCTACTCCCTCAGTGTGAACACCAAACTTTTGAGCAGAATGTCACTGTGTACACTCTATTATGTTGTTCAAAATGTGAGTTTTCCAGCTAATTTTCTTCTTATTGGAAAAAAGAACAGTTTTTCTTATACATTCCTATGAGCTTATGGTATTACTGCCATTAAAAGTACTTGCAGCCACTGTATGGTTCATCTGGTGCTGAGAAGGCTAGAAAAAATATTTGAATTTTCGCCTAAGTGAAACTTTGAGTGGCTTTTATCAAATAAGAAGACAGACTTTTCAGTGACTTTGGAACATTTTTTTTATATTCCTTCATTCAAACCTTAGAAGTCTGTTGGAGCAATGAACCTGAGGTAGCTCTGACAGGGAAAAATTTAGTCTCCCTCCTTTGTTCTTTACCTCAGAGAGCTACAATATGTCAAAAAGCTGTGCTGTATTAATCCATAGGCAAGACAAACCAATTCAGCTGAGAACATGCTATTGGAAACTAGAGGAAAGGAGGAGATCTGCAACATGAGTACCCTGAAGAGCAGAGAACTGGCTAGAAATGTATCAGTATATAGCTCAATTTATCAGCTAGCCCACTCTTTTTTTTTTTTTTAGACCCTCCAATTACTTTCTTTAAAGCCCAAGAATGGGAACATGGATGCAATTATCTAGTCCATTATCCTGCCTCAGACAGTAGCAGATGTTTCTGGGGAAGGAACCAACAACCTGCAGTAGGCTGGTGTAGGATAATCTTACCCCCCACATCAGATCAGATTACAGCCTGGTCTTCAGTAGTTACAAGACTGGCTAAAAGCAGAGCTTTTAATATCCTTTTCAGAGGGTTTTCTACTCTGGCCACGTTGATGATGAATTTCTTTCCAACACCCATCATGGAGGCTAGTATCCTTCGTGTATCTGCTCTATGTATCAGATCAAGTCTCCTAAGATTCTTAACATTGGAGAAAAGACTTAAAACAGTAACTCAAACTACGTTTTCCAAATGGAGAGAAGGACACCCAGCTTGCTGTGTTTAACTTGTTGTTCTTTGTGGAATTCACAGTACAAGCTGCTTGAGGCCTCTTACATCATTGCCAGATCTGTGCTACTTCTAGGTCTATTGATAATGCATAATAAATCACAGCAAAGCAATTGGAAATCCCAGCTCTTCCTCCTATTCTTAAGGAAAGGCCTAAAGACCTAGACAATAAAAGCATGACGATTGTGCGTTATAATGTAATGTTGACACAATAGGTGTAGAGCAAAGAGCAAGAAGATGAACACAATCCTTTAAAAGTATGTTATAAAAAAAGCACTTCCAAACTCATGAACCCCTTCCCACCACCACCTCCCAAGAATGGTTTTGTTTTGTTACAGAACGTAAGGTGACTTAGATGAGGGTTAACACAGCATTGCAAGTTGCAGGGTATTTATTCTGTGGTGCAAAATTCTCTAGATCTTCAGTCCCCAGTAGGCACAGGAATGTGTGACTCCAAATTGCCTCTAACCTCCAAGGCTCCACCTGGAGTGGCTGCAGTTAAGATCCCAGTTAAATTATTACTAAACCTGCACCTTTCCCGGCTCTTCAGTGACACCTTCTGGGACAAAAATAGACCAAACCAATCTTAGTTTTTCTGCAGCTCTTTTTACCTATAAGTAGGAGTCAAGTGAGACTTTTGGAAGCTGGATGTCGAGAAATGGTTAGCCCACAAAAAACGCTATGCAAATACAGCTGCCTGCACGCAGTGCCCCGAAAAGCACAATCTCTTTGAAGACTGGGCAGGAGATGAGTCCCAGATGGCCACAAATCTGTAAGCTTTCACTTCTCCCAACACGTACTTTGATTTCCTGAAATTGCTAACTGAGGAGAAAAAAAATCACTCTTGAACAGCTGGATCCTCCCTGTAAGAGCGGTAAGGATGAGGGTGGAAGTTTATATTGAAATATCTTACTTTTAGAGACAGTGATCTTACCTTTGCTTGAGGGCAGGTTTTAGATGGATCTGTGGTGGGACTCCAGGACACAACTCTTTTATTTCACTCTGGCAGCTCTGTAAAGGGCTGGACTGCAATTCCCACTCCCATGCAACCCCAGTCATAAAGGAAAGGGGCACACAGGGAGGTTCCCTCAGCTGCAGGGGGAAAGACACCTTTTTGTTCTCTCCCAGGGGAACGTGCTGGGAAGGCAAGCAGGCTTTGCTAGGTAGGGTATTAACTCACTGAATGGGCTGGAGCTTAGCTGAGAAAGTGAGCACATTTAGCAAAGAGGTCTGATCTTGAGCACTCACACACGTACAACCCCAGAATTCAGTGTTACTGTGCAAATTTACTGCCACTCAGACAAGTAGAAACATCTGATTTTCCTCTGTGCATAGTCTATTGCAAATAAATGTACCTTTGGTCACACTGTGCTTCATTGATGATCCATTTGGTATTTTTCTGTATTTCCATCCTGTCCCTGGCCTATTTATTAATCTGTAGCTTTTTACTGTCCAATCAGGCATCTTGGGCAACAGTTCTTTATGTCTTTTGAGCTACTCTTTTGCAAAGAGAACACACAGCGAGTGAAAAAAAATATTTAAAATCTGAGATGGTCTTCAAGTTTGACACACAACATCCTTTTGTCTGACTTGAACTAAAAATAAGCCGGAAGGGCATCGTGTCCACCCAGAGCAGCTGGCAGTAGTACTGCAGTGGTGACATGGATGCTGTGCTCTGTGCCCAAAGGCAGAGGGTCAGCAATTACATTAGTGTGACCTGCTCCAGTGTGTAAGTTAAGCTGCTCTGTGTAACTCTTCCTGGACACTGACTGCTTTCACCAGTGGCATTTTCCTGAAGTGGTAGGGTTTCTTTGTACAGGAGGTGTATCTAACACGACATGTTGGAGCACTTGTAAATGGCGAGTGCTGAGAGCCACAGGTAAAGCTGGCAGTGTGCAGGTAGACAATGTGATTTGTAACAAAAGCAGAAAGAAGTCACTCAGTATCCTCTGAACTGGTGCATTAATGATCCATGTCCTTCTGCTGGAGGGATGCTAATGTAACCCATGAATCATGCATAGCTTAAAAAGAAAAGAGGACCAAAGAATTGTTGTGCTGTTGGATCCCTTCATTTCTTCTCTGCAGGAGCCAAAGGCTGACCTCTTTGCCTCAGGGCTAAGAGCTCCTAAGTACGCTGCCACGAAGCTGAACATAAAGGAGAGAGCTCTCTCCATTTCTGTGCTTGCCCTGTGGCTCTGGAAGAGTCCAGATCTCCATGTGCTTCTTTCCTGGCCACCTGGAGATCCAAGTGTGTCATCCCAAAGGGTAGGGTTGTATGTCAGTTTTCACCACTGGGTAAGTAAATTGCTTCAATCAGCATCAATTAATGCTTGCTCCTAAGCAGATGAGGTCTTGCTAAATTCATGGGACCAGATCTGGGAATTGTCCTCTTGCTGTGGCTCTTGGTTTGGACAGTGGAGAAAATACTGCCCTCAAAACTCCCCTACTTCGCTTTCAAACTAGAGTATTATCCCCCTCTTATAAATTCCCAACTACAAATTCTGGCACAAGCCTGGATTTTCTTCTTATGCAAATCTATATATTGGAGCCTCCAGAGAGGTTTTTCTGAGTATTGGGCTCTTTCTGTATATTAGAGCTTATCTGCACATCTGAACACAATTTGCTGTCACCCATTTATTCAGGGTTAAAAGACAAATACCACATAAATTGTAAACCTCTGTGATAACAAGAAGGCTCAGCAAGAAGATTTTCTGGCTTTTCTACTTTAAAGAGACAGAATCTTATGATTACTCTTCGCTCACGATATTGAGGCAGCCTGACCCAAACTGAGGCCCCAGCACGCTGCGTTGTTTCTCTAAATACGCACATGAAAGCAGCTTGTGAGAGTAGAAAGTTTCCAAGGCAAAACATTGTGATTTACATTTGACCTCTTTAAAAAATTGCTCTCAGCTGTCCTCAAGAACTCGGCACGTTTTCTTTATACAGCTCTTCTACTTGCAACCTTTGCCATAGGCTGCATCCTGCTTTATAACCCTGGAAGCACTGATTCACCAGGAGCTATGGGTCAGTGCTCCAGAGAAAGGGCTGGGGAGCACCTTCCCAGCCCACCACATTCTGGCTTCAGAGCCTCTTGTCCTGAATTTTGGTATCTCCACCTTCAAAACCAGCCTATGCCTTCTTGTTGCATATGACTCAGAAAGGATCCCCTGTCTTCTGCCTGGCCAGACATGCAGGAAGGAAACACTTCTGTCCCCAGTAACTGTACTAAAGGGGAGCATCCTCTCTCCTGGGCACCCTGCACAAGCTGCCCAGGGTGTCTCTCTGCTCCACTTGCAGGGATGTGTCAGCACTGGAAAGGCAAAATGTTGGCCCAGGCAAAGCCAAATTGAGCTACCTACACTCACTCAGGCCTCAGTGAAGCTTGTGCGACTGGTGCACATAATTTGGCTATCAACACGTGTTCTGGTGTGCTGACATTTTAGGCATGTTCATGTTTTAGGCACTCTTTGCACAAATGTTAATGAGTAGCTCAAGGGTATGGCAGCAAAGCACCAGAGTAGAATTATAACCAAACTTGGCATGATGTATCAAGCAGCATTCCAGAGTGTCTATTATGGATTTTGGGTTAGTATTTGCCATTGACTATCACCGCTCATCAGGAAAAGCAGTGTTTTTAATAAACTTTGGAATAAGGGATAGACGAATTTTCCTGACTGCAGCAATCCAGTCATTGAACTTCTTCTTGGACACAAGTTATCTTTGTTTTCTCCATAGCTGTAGATTGTGAGGGACTGTAAGTCAACATGCCACGTGGAAAGACTTCCCACCTTATACAACAAAAATAAGGTGTTATTTCTGAGCTTGAAGTGACCACAAAGTCAGATAAATCCTCAGCAAAGCACCATGCCTGGGAATGAAGAGAAAACTTGTTCCCTGGGCTTTGTTCAGATGCTCTACTGCAAGTGCCAGCAAGAGGGCCTCTTGCCTCCAACAGCAACAGTGACTGCAGGGCTGGGATCCCAGGAGCAAGAGTGTTAGGCAGGAACAGGCTGGAAGCACCATCTAATTGTAGATGGTACCAATTAGCCATGCCTAAACAGATGCCCCAGTGTGCCCACACTGGGTCGGGCCCTGGGCTTTGCAAAACATTGGACCAGTAGAAAACAGGTAAAATGCTCCAATATTGGAGTGTGCTGTGAAAAGCCAGGTTTGGCCTTCTCTTGTTACTCCAGAGCTGTGAAGCAGAGGATGAGGCTGCACTCATAAACAGGTGAGCAGAGAGTTCCCTGAGTTCTGGCAGGCTTGGCACATCCTGCAGAGGCTCTGAGACAGCAGTGAGTGCCCCATCATCACTAATTGTGAGGCTGAAGGAACCCAAAGATTTAAAGTTTAATAGTCTCTGTCAACATCAATCTTTCCAGAAGACAGAACAACAACAACAAAAAGCTAAATAGAAGTTTTAGCAGTAAAACTGCTTTAACAGATATTGTAGGTCTAGTGAGACTGCTAAGGAAAGACAAAAAGCATGTGGAGATTTGGCTTACTGGCATAGATTTGGGGACATCAGCATAGCTGCAGAAAACACCATTATCAAGTCTTTAAAAATAAAAAAAAAAAAGTTTTTTAGTACAGAGATACAGAAAAAAGAGGAGGAGATAGGATATGGTGTGTCAAAAGAAATAGATACCTGCCTTATTTCATATGTATTTTTGGACTCAATTTTCCCCTTGCATAAATCAGTAGGAAAGTCATCTTCAGCAGCATATTTAAGTACATAATTAGCTTTAAGTAGATGCTTCATCCTGATTTAATCACATTGCTGCATTTGTGCCTAAATCAAAATGTTCTGAAGAATCTTAAAACTACAGTGGTATAAAAGACATGTAAGAAGTCAAAATCAGATATTCCAGGGTAAAAGGTAAATTGCCACTGCCAATGAGCTGTTAGAACAAATGGTGTTATCTTTTACAAAGAAATTACACTGTGCTATGTTATGACAAAGAGAATTTGTCTTTTCACCCATTTCCTACTCTGTTTCCCATCAGCTGAAAACGACACTGCAGGAGTCAGAGCCCAAAATAACAGTCAAAGTTCTTAGGACAAAAGCTAAAAGGCAGCAAACTTTGTGCGTTACATTTAAAGATACATAATGAATTACACAAACTGCTTCCACAAATAAATGGAGCAGCTGGTAATTGCTAAGAGTTATTCAGGCTGACCTGGTATTCTCAGACTGTTACCCTATAACAGAGTGGATGTTGCATGTCTAAATAATAAATACTGCAATTCAGCAAAGTAGTTCAATGTGTGTTTCGCTCTCATTTAAGGAAGCTGAGATAAGACAGCACCCCATTATGGGGTGGGTTATGCCTTAACATTGCTCATTTCAGTGAAGAGTAGCACCAAATTGATGCCAAGAACTGGAGCAACATCTAAGAAATCCCCATTAAAAATAAAAGAGGAAGACAATTTCACTAGTTTTATCTACACAAAATAGCACACTAATTCATTCCAGCATCATGGATAGCAGAATAGATAATCAATGTTTAAATTGCCCTATAAGACAAGAACATAAAAAGATGCACAGCTTGTTTCAGAGCTAGTTTCTGATGGGATACTTACAGAATCAGCAAGCCAGAAAGTTTCTTGACAACCCAGTGCTACGTATCTTCACCTTTTTTTCCCATTGCCATTCTTCAGTCAAGAGAGTCAACTTGTGATTTTCCAACACAGAAAATCCTCTTGAAATTTTCTACAGGGACCCTCACACACCAAAACCTTTCCTGTATTCAGGATCTACCTCTTTTTGAAAAGCTAAATAAAAGTCTCCTTACCCTTGACATCATTCAGGGAGGAAGGAAGGAAGGCTAAAGTAAGCACATCAGGCCTGTATTATTTTAAAAGCAATGCCAGCTTCTCACATCTGGCTGATGCCACACTGGCTGAAGACCCACATTGACCACAGTCTCTTCAAATCCCCTTGCATGCACTTTCTCTTCTCCTGAGTCAAACTGGGCTCTGGGGAGCACTTCCTTTTTATTCTCTCTCTGTACTAGACTGAACACCATGGAGCTACTTGGTGTTAATCAGCCCAGCACAAACACACCTCCCAGAGCAGCAAGCCCCTATTTCCCACTGCTGCCTGCACCCTCCACAGCCACCCACAGCAGGGCCTAGGACCAAAGTGCAGGATCAGGGGTATGGAAGGAAAACAGCCTTGGGAGATGAAACGAAGTGAGAAGATGCCCTGGGTGGAGGGCGCCACCTTGGGTGGGCAAGGAGGATGCACACACCTTTGTGAGTTTGGGTGGTGTGCATGAGTGGGTTAGAGTGGAAACATAATTGTTAACAATTAACAGAAACAAGATAGTGATTAGCCCATGGCATTTGTCATTAAACCTTGATGAAACTCATCATGTGCAACCATCTTGGTTGATTGGCTACCATTAATAATACATAACTAAACCACTCCAAAACACCACAGAAATGGGAAAATATCCCTTAGTTTTGTCCCACCCCTCATTCTAGGGAAGAAAAATTATGATAGGTATGGCATTGCACTGGGACTTTAGGAGTACAGATGGAAAGCCTGCCTCTTTCTGGAAGCTGTAAGCCTTCACATAGTAAAAACTTTGAAATAATCTCGGAGTACTCAGATATTCAGGGCCTTGGACAGGCTTGTACTGCCCTGCTACATGAAGTCTGCGTTAGCACTACTTGATCTCCAGCTAGCTGGAATAAATCTACCTCATGAGCATCAGTGCTTTGAACTGATTTATTTCACCTCACTTTCTTTCATGGGGCTAGGGCCTATGGCTCGAGCTAATATGTTACACTGCCAGTTGAAATAAATGGGGCACATGTGCAAACACTCAGGCACCTCATTTATCCACCTGTAAAAAATAAGTTTGGCACTTATGGTTCAGTACTGGCACATGTGGAGCTGTTGAAGCTGAAAGGTTTCAATAAATGTTTGGGAAAACTGCCTGCAGGCTGCTGGCCTGTCTCCTCATCCCAAGAGGGGGGTAAAAAAAGCAAAGCCTTTTCTGGATCCTGTCTAGTCTAGTACAAAGCTCTGAAGAGAAATAGGATGGAAAACGGGAGACAAGCCATCAGAGACACTCCAGAAATGCCTAGCACAAAGCCTGGACAAAGCTTTGCTCTCTGAAGCCTGCAGTGCACCAGAGGATGCACTAGGAAGCCACTCCGGGGGCTATTGAGCTCACTTAGCAAAGTGAGAGCCTACCCCTTGGCTACCAGCTGAGGGCTGGGCCCAGTATGCAGGCAGGTACTGGATATAAAAGAGAGCAATGCTTTGTGTTTAAGATGCTGCCTTTTACCTGCAAATTGTGTGCCTTTCTTATCTTTAGTAGACATTTCTCTTGGGCATCAGCTCACCATGGTCCCCATCACAGCTTACCTTAAGCCACCTTCTTTACAGAGATTTTGGCTGTCTCCTGCTTAGAAATTCCCCACCTGACTCCGAGAAGGTTTTGGGGGTGAGATTAAAACCCACAAGCAAACAAACAGGGAAGGTGCTACTTTTGTACATTAACTCTTCTGGCTTTTCTTCTAGGCACATCTTCTAGAAATGCCTTATGCAGTGAAACAGAGCTCTGCATAAGGAACCCACACCTGGAAGCGTTCGGAGTCAGGACCCTGCTGGGAAGGCTTAAAGGGAGGATTTAGGAGATTTGTAAGCTTTGTGCCAGCCTTAGACCTGAGATAAATGTCTCTCCAGAATACAGAGCTCTCTCATTTTTCCTGTAGTGCTTTTCTCCCTGAAAGAGCTTTTTAGAGAGGGAACACTTTTCCAACCTGACTCAGACTGACTAGCACAAATAGGAACTAATGTAACTAAACCTTGGAATTGCAAAAAGAAAAGATAAATGAGACCCCAGTGCTACCAAGGGTACAATTAGAAGGTTTTCACATGGGACTGTTAACAATAGATGCTTTTCAGGAATAAATCCTTATGCTTTCAAGACATATGTCTTTTCAATCACCAGCTCTTTTAAGAGGTTCAAGATAAATGAGTGCAAAGCAAATTAATGGAGAATATAACGTCGTCACTTAACATTCCTGATATCGATTCCATTTCATTAACCGGTAAGCACTTTATACTCTCACAAAGAGATTTTCGTCCCTCCTCAGGTGTCTAGTTACAAGAATAAAAATAACTATAATGAATCTTCCCCTTGGAGCCTACCTCTAGATATATTTCCAGAACTATACCTTTTTTTTCACTCAGGATTATGTAGAAATTTTAGTAGCGAGAAGGGGATGTGAATAGTTTTTCTGCAGGCTTGAAGCACTTGATTTGCCTGTTAGAAACACCATCCATAAAACCTGCAGTCCTCATCCTCCAGAAAGAGTGGCAGAGAAAGCCAACAGATGAGTCAGGATGGTATTCACTGTGCCCAAATTAGCAGTGGGTGTGTGCACATCAGTGTGTTTCTTTGAGGGTTGGCTTCCTGTTTGTGGAAGCCATTCCAGGACAAAACTTGAGCCTTTCTGAGTCATGTTGGCCATTTCACCAGCGTTACACCTGTACTGAGCTGTGTTTTAGCCAGAAGATGGTTGTCTTGAAGTACAACATAGAATGGCAACACAGCTCTTCTGCCAGCCCAGCTGGAAAACAGGACACACTGGAATCGTTCTCCATGGCTCTATGATTTCTCTGGCATTCAGGATACCCTCTGCAGAACAATCTTGTGACTCTACACAGCTTTAGTTTCCAACAAAGCATAAGGGGTTTCCCATGCAAAGCAGATAAATAAAAAAAGAAAGAAGACTAAAAAACATGTCCCTGGCTAGACAAAATTACTCAGGTCTACAGGTAACTTCAAGCTAATAATGCCTGATAAGAAAGGATATACTAGTCAAGAAGATTTGGGGTCTATTGTGATAAGACTTCCCGCCCTTCCCTGAATTATTTGCAAAATCAACACAAATTTTCAAAGAGTTTTGCTGATTTTCGAATGCCTTTTTTTTGCTGAACGAGATTCATCCACTTATAGCCCGGACTAGAATGGAAATGACAAAAAAACTACAGGAAATTGCTTCTTTCTGCTGCTCTCCATGGCAAGTGTTTAAATGCAGAGAAATTAGCACATTTTTCAGAAATGGAAATAATCCAAGAAATTAAGGAAGTACAATATGTCTTAAAAGACTAAATCTGCTCCAGTGTTTTCAAAACAACATGCAAGACCTGAGGTGTGTGACTCCTACTGGCAGTAGGGAGAGTCACAACATGGCAGTACAGGTCTTTGAGATGAACATAGCTGAGACAGGATTTCACTAAGCTTTAAACCAGCACTGCCCTGCAAGAGCTTACAGCTTCCTGCAAGTACAGAGGAGAAAGCAAACAAGCAAAAGCAGTGAAGAGAAAAATCTCTGAATAGCAAAGGCAAGGTGTAAGGGAAAAGTAAACAGAAATTAAAGTATTATTTGCATTCATTGCCTAGAAAATTGGCAGTGATCAAGGTGAGGGCTTTTAAAGAATGGGTAATCTGAGTTTTTAAAATTAAATTCACCTCTAGTATGACCTGCAACCACGCACACATGTAATGCACACATTTTGACAGAGACAGACTGACTAAGTTGAACCTTTTTTATAAACACCTAAGCATCTGCAGTAAAGAATAAACATCTTTGGAGTGAACTACAGGTATCTACAGTCATATAGTCAGTAGTGTGAAAACCCCAGTTAATGCACAGCAACCCAAACCGTCACATATTAGTTGATTCTGTTTTAAAAAGGGCATCACTGGTAGCTACAATGTTTTGACCTCTGGAAATGCTCACACTCTCTGACTATTGGGAGATTCCTACCAACCAGAATGCTAATTAAAGTTAGATAAAAAAGTCTCTCAGATAGTCTGACAAGGTAAAATAACTTTTGTAGAGTTAAAAATTTGCCTGGAAGGCTTTTCTCAGATGGCATCTTAGAATTATTTTCATTAAAATGAAGATCATTTTATGATTGACTTCAATAGGAGTACATTCCCATTAATGCCAAACATTTTGAGAATGTTGTGTTTGTTATATTCAAGTGTAAAATCACTGATCCTTAAGGGAGTGCTATCAGAAAGAGAGCTGAACTTCCTCCAGTGATTTAATTTGGTCTGCAAAAAATCTCACTAAAAGAGACAGTTATATCCTGGATATTAAGGCTTTCATGCAGAGGGTCACCAGATTTCCCATCTCTACAAGAAGACCTTGTTAAACTGAAGGGATTTAGAGCAACTCCTCAAAAAGGGAGCATGCAGAAACTCGTTTGATTGCCTTTTTTTACCAGCAAGGCCCTAGACAACACTGCCTGGCACGTTGCTGCACAGACTGACAGCCAGCTGAGAAAGAGCTGGGTGTATGACCTGACTGTATTTCATTGGAAAATCATCCTTCTTATGCCAAAGGCTTCTTCACCATCCTAAAAACAATGACATCAAGGAGATAAAGCTGGCTTTTCCTGTAACATACTGGGAAAAAAAAAAAAAAGAAATTAGTTCTTGCCCCACTGTTGACTTACAGATACAGCAAAATTCTGTCTCTAAAACAGTAATATCAGAAGATGTGAGGACTTCCCAAAGGGAGTAATGGTAGAGTTTTTCCCTCTTCCCCATCCTACCTGCTCCAGAGCCAGCTGTTCAATCCTTCGTAGGCACCAAGAAAAATCAGTGATAAAACCTCCTTGGCAGGATCCTCTCTTCTGTGAGTAGCCAATATCTCAGCTGCAATCTCAGGATAGCTGTGAATTGGGACCATCTTTCCTTGCATTCCTTCCACAGACTCTGCACAGGGCCATGGAGCACACGCTGTCACACCAGGGTTGAGATTATAGTCTACCACAATGAGTTTTTACTTTCTCAAGTAAACTATGACACTGACAAATGGTATCTAATAAAAACATTTCTAGTGTGAGGCCAAAGAAGAGGGTTGCAAGTTTAAATGTCATGGCTAAGGGTACGTTGCTCTTCAAAGCAGGGGGAATATGAGGTGAAAAGAAGCTAAAAATCAAGCTGCAAAAATATTAGTGCTTCCAGGCATGTCCAGAAACAACTGAAGAGAGGATTGTGTTTTGTTTGATAGAAGGGCTCTGTTGCCCAAATTAAAAATAACTGAACTCCATTTCTCTGAATTTACTTCACTGCATTGCTGGCTTTATCTATGCCTGGCTTAAATCCTGAAGTAATTGGAAATCATTTAAGTAGAATAATTCATGCTTATAGCACTTGACAGTTCAGTTTGGTGAGTTTTATAAGAGTTTTTGCAAAAAGCTTACGGTAGGCCTGAATTCACATATTTGGACCTTTACTGGGACCACTATCTGAGCCCAGGGTGGTGTGTTCCCTCTATGGACACCCCAGGAAGCCACAAGGCAAAAAATTAGTGTGTGAGAACTGATGTTTGACATTCCTAGGCCAGGGGCCAGCCTGGCAAGCACAGCACTTGCAAGAAAAGGTTTAAACTCTACCTTAGCAGCTGCAAGGGCTTTTGAAATCCTATCCTCCGGAAATCATAACCTATTTCTTCTTGGCTTCTGGCAGAGCCTACACTCCTCTTGCTAATAAAGCAAAGCATCTCCAAGGAATTCACAACCACTGGAAAAAAGTCCAGTGTAAAGGAGCAATTTCATTTACAGAGCTCCTGATAAAGGCATTTTACTTTGGGATATGACATGAGGCTGTCACTAACAAGACAACACACCTAACCATGAATAAGGTGTTTATAAAATTCCTTGACTACAAATACAGCAGAGCCAAGGCCATGAATAATTGTGCTCCTGACTGGGCATCTTGCCCAATCCCAAAATTTAATGCCTTTGGCCCTCCTGCTCCTTTTGCAGGGTGTGCTGGCACTGCAGGCAGCCTGCCTTCCTGTGTCAGTCCCCTCCAGAGTGGAGCCTGGTTCCAATCCCACATTTGCTGAGGCATGTGGAAAGCAGCAGCTGCACACACCAAAAGGCCAAAAAACCCAGATCCAACTACTCTGGGCAGTCCTGGCAAGCTACCTCCTGGAAATCACTGGTAACCTACACAAAGACACATCCTAGCAAAATACAGCCTATCATCTTTAAAAATAGCTCTTTCCACTGAGTGCAACAGCTGGGAGCAATGAGCAGGTGTGTGGAAAAGAAGCAGGAGACCCAATGGGCCTGAAACATGGTGAAATGCTTCCCCAGGAAGATACTCCAGACTGTTCAGTGGATTTTGGCTTCATATTCAAAGTCCCCTAATTTACATAAATCCTGATCTTTCTGCAATTCATGCTTGGTCATGCTCAACTCTGCTAATATTAAGAATACAACTTTTTTTCACATTGCCTCCTCATTTCTGTAGCAGTTCTGGACTCCAAGACTTCCCTTCAGCTTTTCATTCTTAATTCTATAAGATTATGGAACACTTGGAAAAATACTAGCTGTTTTATGCCAGAATAAACGAAGGTCACTAGCTATGAGGAATCAACTTGTTATTAAATCTATTTGTGTATCAAAAGAAGGATCCAGACATAAGAGTACACATATTTCAAGAGAAAATTAATAATATACTTTTAATATTCATTAGAACCCTATATATTATGTATGGAGTCATTTTTGTGAGGCCAGAAATCATCATTGGTCATAGTCTGGTTTTTTGTTTGGAACAAGGCAGAAAATGTCGCTGAACTCACTCATACGTATGTATTTTGTATTTTAAAAAACCCATGCATCATCTTTATTTAGCAATTGTAAGAGGTGAAGGGTCCCCCACAAGCACTGGTAAATTGTTTCAGTGATTGATTAGCCTCCTTCATATAAAGATCACGTTTATCTGCTTATCCTCCACCCCCAGTGCTGACTCTCAGGCAGCAGAGCCTCTGGTGTGCTGTCGTCTCCGATAAGAGAACTCTCAGCGGGATGCAGAGCTGGGCAGAGATGGGTGAGGTAAATCAAGCACAACCAGCAGCACAGCCTCCAGACACTGTTCCCCACCTGACCATGTTGTTCTTGTAAGGCAAGCTAATTCAACCCACACTTGGGGATGATCTAAGGCAGTTGCACTGCTCCTGGTACCCAGAAACAGCCACAGGGAAGCAATTTGGGTGCTCCTACACAGCATCCTCTCATGGCAACATACACTGCCAATATCCACAGGCTGCAGTCAGGTGTCATGGGAAAGGAACTCCTCCCAGCACATCGGCAGGAGGCAAGACAGCTCCCAAACTGCCGTCTTTGGTGAGAATATTCCAAAAACCAGCTGCACCTGACTTCTTTCCCCATGGTACAGCTCAGCTGGTTCGAATGCCTGAGGAGAACCCCCCCTCCTCTTACATCATAGCACAGAGATGCGTCCATGTAGAAACACCTCATTTTCTTCCTGCACCGGCCTCCAGCTGAGCCAGACAGCCCTGGCCCAGCAACCACCTTCTGCTTCGTGCTGCCTCTGACCCACATGTCATCTGCTGCCAGTGCTTTTGCTGCTTCCTTCCAGGTCACTGCCCTGCCTCTAAAAGCACATTCCCTCCACCTTCAAAACCTTGACAGTCTGATTTAAAACAGCCACTGTCAGCATCAACTGTTGGCAGCCTGACCTTCAGCTGACAGCAAAGCAGACAGATCCTTCCTCCTCCCAGTTCCTGCTCTATGTATGTATTTGCAGTAACAATAAAAGCTCAGACACCTTCCCCGTCACCATTCGAGACTTTATTGCAGCCACAGGAAAAAGCCTTTTCCTCCCTGATTCTGCTGCTCACTGAACATCTGCTCCCTGCTCATCCTCACTGCTGCCCAAATAGACTTCTGTAACAAAAGCCAATCAACCTCAGGTAGCTACTGGAGGAGTCAAAGAAGACATGATTTGGTTAGGTCACAGTCTGATTGAAGCTCTGAATCTGCCTAGACTCATCAAAACTCCTGATGAAGTCTTGTTCCCATCTATTGAGTAGATTATAATAGCAAATGTGTTTCCAGCCAAGCATTTTTAGAGGAATATTTCTCTGCAGACCCTTTCAAGAGAAGAACCCTCTGACATCTCTTTTCTCAGAAGGGTCTGAAGATAAACTGCACCCTTTTGTGTTGCACCTGACTGATCCTTGTGCATGCAAAACCAGTCATCCTCTCTTCAGAGGAGTGCCATTTTCTTCTCTTTTCCAGAGATTCTGGGGATATGATCAAGCTGATACACACGGTCAATATATGGGACTCTCCCTGGAGATACAAAAACACATCTCCAGTCATTTCAGCTCTGGCAGCTGAGATAAACCTTACTCTGCATCCAGCCATGGCCAAGACAGAAATGCCCTTTTCAGAGGAAGCTGGTGAGCTTGGCAAACCACATCCTCCTGCACCATGAGGGACAGGGGATGAACAAATCCCAGGCTGGCAGAACAAGGAGCATCAAAGTAGAAAGCTGCAACATATCCTGCCAGTGATTTTTTGATGGGAGAACTCAGGGCCAAGCTGGACAGGCTCGCCTCAGCCCTCCACTGCAGTCTGGGCAGCCTGTCACACCTCCAGGTGATATATTCTCAGCATTGGCCCTTGATCAGACTTTCCCTGTCATTTCCCTGGGCCAGTACTCTAACACCTGACCAGAAATGCCTCCTTTACCACATGGAAATGACTGCTAACATACACAGAGTTAGTTTTGCATATTTGCTATTTATGGTTAAGGAAATGAGGGAAAAAATAGATGGTTTTTACTTACATTGTCAAATTAAAAATGTCTTTTCTTTCTTATGAGGAGGCAAGGGACTATCCATATTTAATGCTACATTGTTTCCCTTATGAAACCCTATCTTGTGTAATTTTGTGAAAGAGAATTGGTTAAAATTCCAAATAGCCCAATTCTCTGCTGCAGAAAAATGGAAACTAACTTCTCTGCGAGCACCATGTGTTTACTTACAGTCGAATGAAGCTGAAATGGCACTTGCACATGACCAAGAGATGTCATTGATACCTTCCACGGGGCTGGGTACCCACTGGGTGCTGAACTCAACTGGCTTTGGCAGCACCCACCAAATGGTGCCAGGCAAAGTCCTGCCCCTCGGTCTGAGGTTGCTTTTTTTCAAGGCTTTAGATATTGCTCTTATTTTGAGGACAAGGACAGCTTGCCTCAGCTTGCCTCAGAGCTAACAGGTCAGGATGACCTCAAGGATGCCCTTAAGAGCTTCTTTTCTTTTAAGTGAAGTGGCCCTCCAAATGGCTTATTAAAGTGGCATCAATTTAACAGTGGCTTTTTGCAGTAGAATTTTGTAGTTCAGTTTCCCATGTGGGGTTATGCATTTCTGTTTTGTGCTCAGGAAGGAGGAGGCAGTTAAAAAAAAAAAGAAAGAGGAGCAAACTGAATATTCATGAGCAGGATAAAGTAACATCCTTCTCTTCAAGCAATGAAACCAAACAATTTTTAATGGAATTTGACTTCATCTCATATAATCTCAGTAATCTACTATACAACGATATTTTCTTTAAAAAATGCAAGATATTTCATTTATAAAAAACCCTTTTCTTAGTTTTTCCTGAATTTGTTTTACTTTTTCTGGTAGTCAAATAAATTAATTTCAACAAACCAGTAATATATCAAGTCTCAGTAATAAAGATATTCGAGTATTGGGGGAAGATTAATTTCATTTTTTTTAGGAGTCTGAGTTTGTTAAAAAGACAGTTCTGCCCTGAGAAATTTGGCAACCTGTGTTTGAGTAGAGGGATTACAATATCACAAACAGATTATGTTTGCTTTGCTGGCCACACTGACAATGTCTCCACAAATTTGCTTTGTTGAAAGCAGATGTAAGATACACAAAAGGGACCACACTCCTTTCCTGGTTAATTACCACAGCCACATCTGCATCTCCTTTTCTCTAAACACTGCAGACAAGGAGTCCTGCCAGCAGAAGTGATCAAGTCTAGAAAGATTCTGTGCATTGATGCAGCACCTCCTTATCTCCCCACAGACCACCTAATAGATCTTGTATTCCCATGTATCTCTCCTCCAGTGTACCCACTTACTCCCTTCTGTATCCACCAACCACCAGAGGCTCTGGAGGATCATGAACTTGGTGATTCCAAGCATAATCACGCCAGCCACCTCATGCATGCCACAGCCTTCCTCCCAAACTTGTCATAACCTGTGAATGCTAAAAGCCTGGCTGCAGAGAGATTTCTCAATTTTCTGACAGTGTCTGTGTGAAAGCCTTGCTTTCTCACGGACGCTGTAGGAAAACAGTTGAGAGATTTTGTAAATTATGGTATTGTTATGATACCGAGGAGGAAATATGTGAAGTAAGTGTTGTCGGGTTCAGCCAATCCCTCTGGGGGGTGGTTGGTCAGTGAACCAACCACCTTATGTCAGTCCAGTGTGCTAAGGTATATAAGCAAAATTATAAATTAATAAAGGGTCGGTTTCTTCTCGTCCTAAACTGTCCATGCCGCTTTATTCCTCGGTCTCTGCGCGCTAGCAACAATAACCTGTTTCCCTTTGAGAGCTGTCTCTCTCTGCTGAATTTTGCTGAAATGTTAGTGCTTCATGGACAACAGAATCACAGAATGGTTGAGGTCAGAAGGGACCTCTGGAGGTCGTCCAGAGCCCCAGTCATACCCTGCCATGGTTCTACAAGCAGCTGGAGGGTCCCTGCAGCCATGGACAAAGGAAGCTCTGTACCAGCCACCTTCTTCTGTGTGCAACTTACCATAAGTTTTCCGATTCATGAATCCATGGCTGGTTTGTGCTGTCTTTTTAGGAAACTTTTCAGGGCTTTTCCTTTTGCATAAGGATTGCATAAGCTTCAACTTCCTAGGAAACTGGGCTAAAAAAAATTCAAAGCATATTAAGTGTCACAGCTAAGATTAGAGCCTGCAGGCAGGGATATGTAAACCAAATGTGTGCTATGATGGAAGCAACAGTGGAACTGAACCCACCTGGCTCCTTGTGAGCTCCTGAGAATCTTTCACAGATTTCAGATCTCTGATGGACTCTAGGATGCAGGAATGAACAAATCTTAGGTTTAGCACCAGAAGAGACAGATCCTGGGCACAGAAGAACTGAAGGACTTGCTTTGATTTGCAGGCACCAACTGTCATGTCCTATAATAATTAATTTCATTAACAGGCCTGACATCAACCTCTCATTACTAAAGGAAAGTGTCAGAAACAGCAGAAATTGCTGTCATTACACATCTGCTCCACCTAGACCAAAAAATACTCCGCTCCCATGCTGGCAGGACTGCCAGTGTCAGGAGAGCAGCTGCACCACTCGCTATGCTGGCAAAATGAGCTTCCTTATAGACCAGCAAAGGCAATGTACTGTGAAGTTGCGTGTGAAGACCTGTGCTTTTAAGGGTGAGGAACAAACTGCACGGCAGCCAGCTGACCTACATTTACAGCTGAAGATGTAAAGCTGACCCACAGGGACTTCTGTCTAACCTACAAACACAGAAGGAGTGCTACTCAAGCGGACCATGTCTTTCAAAATTATAAACTGAGCAGGAGCAGCAGCATGGGGACAGGCTTTCCCTGCTGCCACACGTAAGAAGCAAACCAGTTCAATATACCATGGTAAAGCCACTGCCAGCAGGGAAGCACATCCCAGCATAACTCCTACCGCCTCAATATGCCTTGCTGCAGTGAGGAAAGCAGTTTTGCTATGTGGAGGCAGAGTGAGCAGTGAGATGGCAGCCTGGGCTAAGCTGGGCAAACCAGGCCCTGGGGTCCTATTGGAGGCGGTAAAGCTGCAGCAAAGCCAGTGCTGCTGTGCTGTCTCTGCTGCCAAGCTCATGGCATCAAAGCTCACATAACGAGCAACACCAAGCCACAGACACAGCTCGCCACGTGAGCAAGGATAACCTCCAAAAAACAAAGGGGACAAACAGTGCATTGTAGGGTTGCTAGGCCATAAAGAGAGAAGAGGAAGAGAGAGAGGCACAACCTTCCCCAGCCACAGTGGTGATAATTGCATCAGCATAAGAGAATCACACACACACTTGGGACCAGATTTTTAACCCCCACCAAACAAAGTAACTCTGTTGAGATCAGCGCAGTGCTGCTTCACACTGTATGAGGAGCTCCCCATTGGCATAAATCAGCCTTTAGAAAAACAGGCTCCCAGTTAATTTGCTGAGTCCTCCCCCCAAAACCCTGATTTTTCTTGAACAGAGCATTCTCTGTCCATCTGTGGAGCTGCAAGGACACATGACAGATGAAGAGTACATGAGCCCTTTTCTAGCTACAGTGGTAAAGGAAAGATGAAAAGAAAACTGAAAGTTTCTACAAGACAAAATTGCATATCCTAAGCCCACCTATTAAAGACAGACTGTAAGTGTTAATTAAGCTACCTTGTCTATAGTTAAATTACATGACACCATTTCATCCCTGAATGAGAGGTCTATACTTCGGAATTTTATGAGACAAAACCAAAGCAAGGAATAGCTCTGCTGGGCTCTGTAAGTGTATGTAAATAATCACAGAAGGAAACTATCATTAATAAAGCCTGGATAGAAAGACATCTCCCAGATTACTCAGTATTAATTTCCTTTTAGTTTCATTTTGCAGAAATCTAACCATCTTTTATCAAAACTCCACACAGACAGGCCTTTTCCTGGGACCATGCAAATGCCTGGTGCAGATGCAATAACCTGGGAGCCAGTGCAGCTTAACTGCAGCACGAAGCAGGGACGGACTGCTGAGAGACAGCCACGTGTCTTACCTGCAACTCAGAGCTTGTGTTGGTGCAAGTTGCTGCAGTGGGTGTCTATATTTATCACACACTTGACTGGGTCATGTTTGTTACCTTGGTTCTCGGGAAGAAGTCACCTCCACATAGGGTCTTCATGGCATTTCTGTGACACCCTGATGGAAAGTGTGATGCCTGTGCATTGGAGCCAACAGGGGACATAAGCTTGAACGCAAACCATTCATGTTTTCATGCATCATATCTTTGTCCTTTCACCCATCCAGAGCCTTGTACCATAAAAAGGGGGTAAGAAGTTGACTAAATACTTGCTTTTTTTTTTATAGTAAACTTTGGTGTCCACCATATTAAATAAGGGCAAGAGGAATGAGGTTTGGTTTGGAGACCAAGCAGGAACATTATATTAAAACCTAATCTGCTATGATAGAGCTAATTGAGGAAATTCTTGTTTCCTGTATCATGGATTCTGGAAAATAATTCAAGTCACAGAATCATAGAATCATACACTATCCTGAGTTGGAAGGGATCCACAAAGATTATTGAGTCTGACTCCTGGCTCTGCACAGGGCAAGTGCTCACTGTTTTTTTTCCTGAGACAAGTGCGTTTTCCTCCCATGCTTATTTTCAAGGATAATCTTTTATATTAAAAAGGTTGAGGCATTTACCCGGGACTGTCCCAACAAATCTTATCAGTTCAACAAGTCAATTCCAAATTTTACTCCTCACAGATAACATTTCAGCAAATTTATGATCAGCAATTCTTTGTGGCCAAAGTTAGGCCCTTTTTACTTGTAGGAAATAAAGACATTTATATTCATTCAAGGAAGATGGATGAGAAAAACATTTCAAAAATTATTACAGGATTCAACATCATAAGCTCCTAAACCACTTCTAAAATATTAGAAGGTCAGAGGCTTTGAAGCTGCTTTTGACAACTTTTAAACATTTTACCTTAGTCTTGAGCTACAGCAATTTACAAGAACCTGAGGAGATGACAGATCATTCCAGAGTAAGGAACAGCCTGTCAGACATAATTTTTGTTAGCAACCATCTCCTCTAAGAATAGAGGTAGTGACCAGTATATATTCCACGTGGCAAATTACATATTCTCTAAAATCTATACTAGTCATCTGGATTTGTGAAACATTGCAGAACTCTCTCAAGGGAAACCAAAACAACAAGTATATAATCCCTCTGTAGCCTAGCCTGAAAATTACAGGCCTGTAACATCATATAGGGTATTTTCCTCAAAAATCCTTCCTAAGAAGCCAGCTGGAAAGAGAAGCCAGGTACGTTGGGGAATCATTCTCTATATTAGCACTACAGCATTGGCTGAAAGGTCACATCCCTCCTCGTTTTCAGTGTCTTATATCTGAGTTCCATGAAGCAGCAAATTAAATGATTACACAACCTTTTAAAGTTCCCCTCTCCCCCATTTTAATGGTTTCTTCATCAAAGGAGCAACGCCCATCTGGACACACTTAGCCAGCCACATTTCATCACACACACGACATGATGCTTGGTACAGAAATGCACCATCTGCTTTGAGGTTTAAGCTTTCATACTGTGCCCATCTTTTGCAAAAGGTTAAGGGGACACAAATCTTTGCTTACATGGGGTCATGGGTGAGTCAGTTTGTGCAGTTTTGCCATTTGCTACTGCCAAACCAGAAGCTGAAACTACTCTGGGGGTGCTGACAGTGTTGCAGTTACAACTGGCCACAGGTTGCTGTCTTACTGATGAAACTTTCCCAAGGAGAGTCCAACAGGCTTTCCCTTCCCCCTGCTTCCGTCCTGCATCTTCTTGTCCCTGGAATGTTCACATGAAAACTGCGAGGGAGGAAACCTCTTGTGTTTGGGGAAGTAGAAGTGCACATCCACACATGCTTTGTAAACACTTCAGTTTATGGGGAAGTAGAAGTGCACATCCACACGTGCTTTGTAAACACTTCAGTTTACATTAAAGGCACAAGCTGTGCATAATCATCATCATTTTTTGGTAGGAACACCCGGAAAGGTCTCAAACACTGGCTGCCCAGTAAGATCAAAGTGGCTACAAGAGCTACACCATAAGGGAGGACATGAGCTGCTCTGCAGAGATCCTATCACCCATCCATCTGTTGTGACTGTGGGTGTAGAAAGAGGGAGACTGGTTGTCGCCTAGCTCCTGTTTTCTCCCAGACTGCACTGCTCTGCAGATAATAATGAGCAAACTTCAGCAAGCTTTGCTTTCCAAGATGGTATTTCCATGGAGATATTCCTGAATGTCTCCAGCTGGTGTCCTGGCTATGGATTTCAGTTTTGCTTCTAAAAGGTATGATAAATAATGTGATTAAAAGCAAATATGTTGTCTTTATTCCAAGGGATGTGGGTATCGGGCTGGTGGGTTTTTTGGTGATGCATATTTTTCACACACAAAGAAATTCTAATTTTCATTTGCTTTGCTTTCTAAATTTATCCTCTGGGTAGTTTTTATCTGTCCCTGCATGCCAGGCATCCTGGAATCTGGATGGTGCGCCATGGAAAAACCATCCTCACGTATTCTGTGAAAGAATGAAATTTGCTAGTGGGGAAAGACCCTTCTTGGTTTTATCCAGTGTGATTTGGAACATGAGGAGGTTGCTGGCTCTGCTGCTGAGGTGGGTGCAGCATGCTCCAAGCCTTCAGACTGGAAAACTGAGCTACTTAAGGTACCTTCTCCTGGTAGGGTCCATTCCCCTACTCGAGACAATATTTTGCTCAGAAAGCCCAGATCAAATGTTAGGTTCTGTATTCCCTGCAAATAAATGCCTTACTGTTGCAGAAGCTGCAGAGCAAGTGATCAAAGGATGCCATATGGGCCATTTATTAACAATGAAAAATGAATGCACCATTTGTCAGGCTGTAATTGAAACGGAAGAACAATTCCAGTTTTCACTCCCACTGTTGTTCTGGCTATCTGTACCACAGAGCATGAACAGTTTCTTGCCTTATTACCCCTAGCATGAATCCACAGCACATTAGGTTTACACATGGATATTGATAGTAAATATTTCATGTTATGACTCAATAATATGCTGGTTTATACGTAAGCATATTGCCTACCAGCTTCCTACTTACATACATGTTAATGGGATTATGTTTATATACATATACAGGAATACAAATTCACATCCAAGCTAACCAACAAACCCAACAAAGATAAAAATAAAATCACTGCAGACAGTTCACATGTCATTCTGAATTCCAAGTGTTTTAAAATACTACTGCAATTTGCAAGTCCACATTCTAAAGGAACATGCTGTAAGAGCATTGCATAGGAGCTATTTTAAACTGTCAAAATACAAATCAATGTATTTCCACTTTCTTAACTCAGGTCTTAAGCTAAAACCAAAACATTTCCAGACAAATACTTTTTGAAGTCAAAGAAATGGATCTCTTGGATCCATTTCTACGGAATTGCCAAATATATTCATTTACAAAGATCACAAGCTTTATGATATTTTTAGTCACCTCCTCTTTCTACTTTTCTGCATTTTCTCCCCTCAAGGCAAAATGGCTAGAAATGCCCTTATCTTCTATCTACTCCAAGAAAACTGAGAAACTTGCAACATTTACAAGGCTGAGGGAGGCAATTGGAGTGCAAAGCACTACACCAGAGGACTGACAGCAGAACAGGAAAAAAATCTGCCATTCTGGTTTGAGGCTGGCTGCAGTCATGGCCTTCCCACTGCTACAAGCTGAGGGGCAGGCCAGGAAAGGGCAATTCATCCCATTGGCTGATCCTCATCCCCTGCCCTGCCACAGGGCCCTGGGCCACCCTTGCTTCCCTGGGACTGCTCACAGAGATCACCAACACAGCTCAGGCGCAAGGAGCACTCCTTGGGTATCCATTCCTCCAGTGCCCAAAGCAAGGCCACCTCTACTTTTGGCTTGACAGTGACAGAAGTCACCAACATTTTGCCTGTTGTGGCATGTAGAGTGGTGGCAAAGGCTGAAAAAACAAGTCAGCAGCCTGTATTCAGCTCTTTCAGGGTTACTATATTGCTGGAACACACCAGCAGCACATCAGTAACAGGGTTTCAAAAGGCCCTTTGAAGAATGAAGAGGATCACTCATTCCCCTCCAAAAAAATTGCATCCTACTTAATGGCAAAGCTCCATTTCTACCATGGGTTACCTTCAATGCTTCACATTTAAATCTAAAACCAGCAAAATCCATATCTTCGTGCACAGTTTCCTCCCCTCTTTTTTTCCTTTCCAGTCTTACAACAGCCACAGATTGCAACTTCACAGATGCATGTCTGACATTAATACAAAACACTTCTCCAGAAGGACAAACAGGTACCGAGCTGGTATGTCAATACTATGTTTCTCACATTTGTTAAAGTTAAATCTTAACCTGAAATAAGCTCTAACTCACATTCCACAAGAAAATCTCAGGAAATCACAAACACATCTATAAAACTAGATATAAAACGGCCTCATCTTCCATATTATGACAGAGCCTGTGGTTTCTAGAAGGGATGTTTGAAATCCAGTGGGTATGAATGTCAGCTTCCCACGGCTCACGTGGAAGCCTCAGCCAGCAAGAACAGGAGCAGGAGTGGTGCAGAAACAGGAACAAGTGAAAAAGTAATTTAGACTATTTACAGGGCCAACAAAATAAATGTTTAGAAGACACAGAACCAAATTTTGTCAATGCCACCTGGCACAATTGCACAAAAGTCATACTAAACCATATTTGCCGCATCACTTCTCATTAATACAAGGTCCTACTTCACTCTCATAACCACAGGTGATAACAGGACCACATGACTTCAGGGACTGCCATTCCACTTGTCCTGGGAGCCAGTTCAACAAGTCATCTCCTTCTGAGCTGAAATACAGATGGGATTGCACCAAGTGAGACCTCTCCTCCCCACTTGGACATAATGGGGAGAGTCCTCCTTACAACTACAGCTGCAAATCAAAGTTCGTGTCTCTCCTCTACCTACAAACTTGGCCCTCCCACTCTGTCCTCTTCCCAGAGCACTCAAAACAGAACTTCAACACAGCTTGGGAAGGCAGCTGTGGTGCAGGTGATTCCAAAAGGCTATAGCCAGCCCCATGTCTTCTGTTTCTGTCTCCCTAAGGAACCCATTGCATCCCAGGCCAGTATGGTACTGCAAAGCTATTCCAGCCAAGGCAAATCATGAAGCTGCTCAGGTTCCCCCTTGGCCCTCAGGAAGAAGAATGAAGAAAACATCATTGCCATCAACAGTTGTGCTGCACACAGCCCAAGAGTATGGAAAGTTCTAGCTCAGGAAATCTTTGGGGACTGTATATAGCTTTAATCAGCTTTAATTTAATACATTGTCTTAGCTCTGGGGAAGCTATATTGTCCCTGCACTATGTTCAGCAGGGATCTGTTTGCAGAAAACACTGACATCCCACTTCCTGCACCACCTCTCCTAACAAAAAAAACCCCTATGAAATATTAGAGAGAGATATTTTGAACAAGTACAGTGATAAAATGTTGTTTCCCAAAGCTGTCAAAAATACATATTTTCAAACGCCACTCCGAGTATCAGGGGCACTGCAGGTTGTTGGAGTGAAACTCAGGTTATTTTGTGTCATTTTTGAAGCAGCAGGTATGGTGCACTCTCAGGATTAGATGCATCTTTGTATATTCTAGGACTGCTGCAGTGTAAAAAGCTGCATTCCTTCATTCTGTTCCAGTGCTGCTGGTCAACCATCAATTCCTTAGGTAGCAATATTTTTGGGGGCTCTTCAGAAATGTTTATCTGGAGAGCTGTTTGCAACTGATGTAGGTGCAATGCAGTATCCTGCCACTTTGAGCACCACACACTTCGGGGGCTATACTAAAAACATTCCCTTCCTTTGCTCTGCCCTATTTTTGCTCTGTGGCAAAGCACAACTTGCAAAACGATCCATAGCATTAAACTTCACAGAAGTTACCCTTAAAAAAGAAAGGGCAAGATTAATCAGCAATTTTTAGAAGACTTGAGCAAATATTAGCAAGAAGCTCTGGTATTTTGGGTTTCCACTAGCAAAATAATAAAACCAAAGAAAACATTTTAATATCAACATCTTGCAGCTGCATTTTGCTCTCTCATGGCTAAAAGCTTAAATCAATGTGTTGCAGCACAGGAAATAACCAGAGCAGGACACAAATGCAGTGTTTCAACTTAGATCATTGCAACAGTTAATCGAGCATTTTGTACAGCGAGCCATTTACCAAGTACATTTTCACATAATTAAGCAGCAAAAAAGACACAGTCCACAGGAGCTGCACATTTAATTGTGTCAGCAATTAGATCATAAAGCACTTTACGCATATAGACGTGGCCGTACGGACCTGTCTTTCTGTACTCACCGTGCAGCAAGGCATGGGTGTTATGTTGGTCTCAAAACAATTGCTTTAGAGCCCCAGGCAGAGCAACCTTCCTCTCACTCTCATCTCGGGCAAGTCAGTGTTTCTGGAAGGTGGCCAGGCAAGATCAGATTCATCAGCCAATAAAATTGTCTAAAGCTGCTGTTCCACAGGAGACCGTTCCTCCGGCTGCAGCCTCAGGAGCAGCCAATAAAGGAGAAAATCAGCATCAGAGCGCGGGCGAGCATTTTGCCCCCTGCTAAGGGTCTGCTCGCCAAAAATCCAGCTTCCCCCTGCCTGTGCTGCTGTACACAGTCATCCTGCATGAAAAACAACTTGCACTTGGCTTGCCTGGCTAAAATAGGTGCACAGCTATTCTGAACACTGACAAGGGTAAAGCAATCAGTCAGGCAGGTGTCTCATGAGCTGGGGAGCAATACAGTGACATTCAGAGCCATGGATTCATGCTGCTAGAGGGGTACCACAGCAGACCTAGCTTTTTGTGGGGCACTGGGAATTACTTGGTAATTAGCTCACACAACGTAGCTTCACTCGAAGACAGACAGTTCATGGTGGGCAATGTGGAGACTGAAAACCTTACCCCTACTTTATCTTCCAGAGCCGGACCTGCTGCAGTGGCTGCGGGAAGCCATCCTGTCCTCAGCCCCACGTGTTTGTCCTGGACCTCATTGCCATTCAGAGGAGCCCTTGATTTCACCCTGCCAGTCCTACAGCAGCAGCAAAACATCCCAGTGTGCAACAAGGCTTCACAATCAGAGCCGTCTGACATCTGGGGATCCTTAGGGCTTGCCCTTCCTCGGAAAAACAAAAAAAAGCCAGTAAAAAAAAAATCAGTCTTACTATGTGTTATCTAAACAGTATCTTAAACAGTATCTTAAACAGTATCTTAAACATTAAATCCTGAAGGTGACAAGGCATTTGTGGCAGCTATGCGTGTTAGCAGGTCAAGAAAGACCTTTGGAGGTCTTTACTTGTAAATTAACAATCTGCAGAAGACCAGGCCTATGTGTCATCAGTCTGAACATACGTATTTAGACAGCAGATTACACGTTTTGCCACAAAATCTTAGTGGAGAAAAAGCACAGGTGGTCTCTGCAGACTATTTTACTGCCTTGCTGGCATTTACCTCTCCTAATCTCTCTGAGGTAAAACTATTTGGATTTGTTTCCACAGAAATCTTGCACCAAGGTGCTTTATCTGCAAAACTGAGTTGCCACCCAATCTGAGGGCAACCCTGGTGAAATCCCATGTTCCCAGCAACATTTCTTTCAGTCTCCTGACACAAATGAAGAGCAAATACCATCCAATCTTCACCAATAACATTACATACTCTCACCTACATGTATTGGAGGAAAAAGTCTGTAGTGCAGACAGACTTTTGGAGGGTTAAGATTTTCCAAAAAGCTACACTGCGCCTTGAAATGGGAAGAGATTCTTAATGAAAAAGCAAAAGATTAGGGAAAAAAAGATTAGAATATGAAGATTGGAAATTAGAATAGATTAGATATTAGAATAGGGTCAGCAAGACCGCCATTAACAATAACTGGTTTTCGTTTTCACTTGCCATTGCCTTTAATCTCCTGATTTATATGGATATATTTTTACACCTTCATGTGAGACTTCTGCTGTCTTTTTACATATTTATGTGAAACCTCTCCTTTCATGCTGGTACTACAGCTCTTTGGAGGACAACAAGCCAAAGATGTTTCCCCCGGAGCTCTAAAGGCAATGTTACACTGGAGGAGCTGGAAAAGAGGCTCCTCAAGAGCCACAGTATGCTAACATCAGGCAGCACAGAGGCACAGCCTAACCAAATTCAGCAGCCTGGACTTTGTACTCTGATCTCAAAAAGCTACATGTGCAAGCATTTATGATCTGGATTTTCCTTTGATGTAGATTGGCATAGACCCATGTCAATTCACAGAGCCTTTTCTTCCAGCTGGGGATCTTCCGCTATCTCTGGAAAACACAGGGTTCCATTTGGAGCCGTGGTATGCTGCCGTATTGCCCATTCAAGGGCAGGGCTGGGCAGGGAGCACACACTAACCTGAAGGCAAGTACGTGCTGAGGGCTCCCTTAAATACGGTCTTGGGGCTTGGAAAGAGGTTTGTCAAGTAGTAACTTCAGAAAACAGTGCCTTGGCTGCAAAGAGGCAGCCAAGCTGGACACACACTTCCTCGGAGCAGCTGGCTTAAGGAAACCAAGGGACGCTTGACAGCAGGTGAGGAGCCCCCTTACCTTTGGGAGCAGGAGAGCACAAAGCCAGCAGCAGGCCAGGACCCACACCAGGGTCATACAAAAGAGGGGGATGCCAAGCAGGTTCCCAGAGCAGCCTGCCTCCAGGAGCGTCTTCATTTTCACACAGCTGAAAAGAAAAAAAATCAGTCAGCCAGGCAGCTGTGCTGGTGCCCTATCCCACTGGCAAGCATTGGGTTGATTTAGGCTGGAAGTTGTGCACATGGTGCTAAGAACCTGGTGAATACATACATTTTCCTCTCCTGTGTGTTTGGAGTGAGGTCAAACTGCACAGAGAGGTGCTGGTGCAGGGTTTGGTTTAACACTCATCATAAACTTTAGTTTCAGGATTTAAATGCCATAATGGAGAACATTTTCTAAGCTGCTTTCTACACATATTTGAGGTGGTTTGGGCTCTAATTAATTTGGAACAGGGCAAGGAGTTCAGAAATTTTCCTTTTCTCTCTCTCTCTCTCACATCCCTGTGTCCCACTTTAGTTTTAAAGTGGCAAGGCTCGTCTAGATTAAGGCACTAGGAGGGAGAAGGAAGAGAAAGAAAAGAAATCTAGCTGAATTGGAGATGGCTGACAGGGCATTTCATCAACCCAGTTGTGTACTCAAAGCTTTTCAGAATCCATAACAAGAGTGGCCATGCAAATCAGTGAGTCATTGCACCAGCTGAAGGGGAAAAACCCTGCACAAATAAAAAGGAAAAAAGAAAAAAAAAGCAGAACTCTGCTCATCTGCTGAACCCGCTTAGTGAGGAGTTTCCATAGTGTGCTTGTGCTCTGCCTGGCCATAGCCCATTTTTATTTTCTTTAGCACATTTATCCTTTGTGAACTTTGTGGACTAGAGTGTTCCTTCTGGGAAAGCTACATCACTTTCTTACTACTAGGACAGCCCAGCAGCATGGAGGAAGCCTATGACACTTCAAGGAACTGAAGCATATCTTTGTAGTTAGAGCTGAGGCTGTTAAATCTGCATTGGGCTTCTCTGTAACACAAGATCAAAAGCTGCTTCCCTCTTCCCCATCTCTTCCAGCACCTGGATATGCAGCTGGCATCTGTGTCTCCTCAGTGAGGGGGCTGGGCAGTCTTAAGCTTTTAACATGATTTTGCATGTTTTATGGGCTCAGTATTTGCACAGTTCTTTAATACTTATCTTTTTTTAATATATAGATTACCTCAGTGTTAAAAGAGAATGTATTGATTTTTGGGAGAAAACTGTTTTACACTAAACCCTTCACACCTACTGTGATCACAAAAGACAGCAGGATGCTGTGAGTTTGTAGTTTCACCTTTTCTAGCAAGGAGTGATGAAAGGCCATATATATATGAAAAAATAGTAGAACAATCTGAAGAACTCAGACTGGTTTTTCAGCCACCTCAAGTCTAAGCAGTCCCTGCTTGTTGGGACTCCAGAAACATGGAGAAAACCAAGTGCAATATGCACCAGAAAGCAGGCATTGGTCCTGGAGTACAAAAAAGCAGCCTGCAAGAGAGTAACAGAAAATTATTTCCCTTCAAATTGTCTACCCCTGTGAGAAGTGAGATACCCTCTCTTGGAACAGGCAGGTCAGCAGGCACAGCACCCAGTGGCCCTTGCTTTGAGGGGGAAGGCTGCTTTGGAGTGAGCAGAACGTAGAAGGAGAGACAAGATCGAAGAATTGGTGTTTCAGTCCTCAGCTCCACAGTCCTGCTTCACACAGTCCTACTCTGTGAGCACCCTGTGATGAGCACAAGGGATGAAACCAGCTCGGCCAAAGCTGGGGGGTTTGCATGGCAGGTATCTATAATAAACACCTTCTGTGTATGGTGTCCACTGTGATCTATCATGACAGATACCTAACTTATTCATTAACACAGGAAAGGAGACCTCACGTGATTCACAGCTGGGGAAAGAAGGAAACAAGTCATGCTGCTCAGCGCTCTGATTCAGATGAAGCAACTCTGCAAGTCTAATAATGCAGCTCTTGGCCTTTAGAGTTATTTATGGGAAAAGTGAATTTGAACAGACCTCCTGGGTTTGTTCAAGAAAAGGAAGGGACCAGGTTTTTATTTACACATACACCCTTCCTTAAATCAGTTTGACACTTGCAGTAGAGAGTTGATGCCCTCTGCTTGGCAGCCTCATTACCATCTGTAACGAATGTAACATCTTATAAATAATTTATGTTGTAACAGCAAATACAGTTTAGAAGAAAGAAAACATTTAGGGAATCTGGGATCAGAAAAGGCTAGAGTGAGTCAACACAGGCCTCTCTGTTTCCATGGAATTAAGAGCATTACCCTACCCGCCTTAGCTGCAGTCAAACAGCAGCCCAAGCGACTGGGCAGGAAATATTGCATCAGATTATCAGAAAGGAAAGAAGAGCACTAAGCAGGGAGGGAGGTCTCCTAGGCAGGGAGTGTGCTGGACTGGGACCCAGCAGGAACCAAACTTGTTTTTCATCTCAGTTGCTGATTTCTGTCCCACTCTAGGCCGACCCCTAACTGTGTGGGGGAGGAAATCTGTATAAATAAATGAAAAATTTTAGCAAACAGCTGTTCTGGTGTAAATACCTTGTCACATCCCATTTTCTGCTTGTTGAAACAAACTTTAGCCATGCTTCCTCTGCTGCACTTGGACTAATTTATCATGCATTATGTATGTTCCTCTGTCTCAGAGTTTAATTATTCATGTAACCCTCCACCTTCACCTTCTTTCCCCTTCCACGTGCACAAGGACCAGCAGGAACAATTTACCAACTCAAGCTCTCCATCACCACCAGCTCTCCAAGGTGTGAGCCTGCAGCCTGGCCCAGCTCTGGACATTGCTGGCTCCTGCCAGAGATCTCCAAATCCATGTGTTTACTGACCAGTTTGCTTCAGACCTCAGGAAGGCGTAGGAGCACTGTATTAGACCTAGCTGCTGATGCACGGAAACGTCATCTCCCCTGGGGCTCCTTAACAACCCTCCTGCCCCTCAAGTGGGTGCTGTGGGCTGAGGGCAGCCCAGCGTAACCCCTCAAAGTGTGGGGTGGCCACCAAGGCGTGCACCAGCAACCCCAAAGCGAGGTTTGAAACAAATTCTCCTCAGCCTCCACAGCAGCCGGAACCCCGAGGAGCCGCCTCACGGCCCTGAGGGCCCTCTCGCCTGGGACGGGACTCGCTGTTTCTCCCAGCACCACTTTCACTCCATTTCTGTCTGGGGGGACGTGTCTGAAGAAGGCAGACCTGCCCGCTGGCTGCCAGCTTGCACAGGGACCTTGCCAGTCCTGTCCCCAGCAATGGCGGGAGCGGGGTAGAGTGGGTGTGGTGGCCAGATCAGACGAGCAGCCCGGGCCTGATGGCGGCGGGTGGCCAGGAGAAGATCCGTGCCTGGTGTGGTGCCCAGGTGCTGG
This sequence comes from Lycocorax pyrrhopterus obiensis, assembly GCA_014706295.1. Lineage (NCBI taxonomy): Eukaryota > Metazoa > Chordata > Aves > Passeriformes > Paradisaeidae > Lycocorax > Lycocorax pyrrhopterus. Next base: position 12,876,794 of record JACSVZ010000007.1, on the reverse strand, counting down.
CAGCAGAGAGGCAGCCACCGTGGGGAGAGGGGCCAGGGGCTGCCCTGTGATGGATCCACCCAGGTCCAGCCCATTCCTCCCCAGCCACACCACCGTGCACTGCCCGGCCTGTCCCTGAAACCGGTGCTGCCTCCGGGACAACGTCCTCCAGTGAGAGCACGACTCTCACCAGCAGCAAGGAGTGAGGGACACAGTGTGAGGAACAGCCCTGAGAGCAGCCCGGGGTGGAAGAACAGAGGCGAGGCAGCGTGAGGAACATTTATAAACCTGTGGAATGAGGAATTACATACAGCACAGTAGCTTTTTCTGAGAGCCAGGATCTTAAAGCTGTTCTCAACTGTGAGTGCCATGGGAATCTTGATTTGACTCGGGTGTGTTCTCAACATCATGCGTGGGAGCCACGGAGCATAAAAAAACACTTGATGCCAGCCCAGTCCTTCTACGTCAGCTCCCAGCACGCAAGTCCAGCCAAACTGAGAAAAAGTACGAAATTATTACTGGTTTCTGTAACTTAAGTGCCAGATACCATTGCTTGCATTTTATTCCAGCCCCCATTTCTAAACAGCCACAAATAGATTTGTTTTTACAAAAACAGAGCACTTTTCTCCTCTTTCTAGTAGCAGTGATATCCCACAGTGTAGAAGAGGTATAATCTGCTGTCACCACTGCTGTCCTGGGCTAGTGCCCTCACCTGCACTGTATTGCAACTTCATTTAGCACAGAATGACTCAGTCAACACCACTGGTGAATGCATCAAGTATAATGTGCTTTTTTTAACTTTTAAGGCTTCCCCTCCGGCTTGTATAACATTGCTCAGCTGATCTCTTAATTTCCTACATGCAAAAATCGAGCTCTTTGTTCTGAAACCACACAGCTTTCATCTGCTGCCAAAGGGGAATCCATCTGGGTGCTGTGACTTCCACCCTTTGAAATGAGTCCTCCCCACACCCGTTAGCAGACAGAAGGCCTGTAGCCACAGTTCAGGATGCCTGCCTGGTTTTGGTTTACCAGGGAAGCAGGGAGGATTGGAGAGAGCAGGCATTCTCAGCATAGTCACAAATCCTTTCTTGCAGCTAAACAGCGCAGGATGGGGGGGATTTGCCCAAGTGTAGCAAGACCCCTAACTACGCTGTCCTTTCCATTTGCTTTCTGCCTTTGCTGTGAATTCAGTTAGGGGAAAAGATGGCATTTCATTTAACTGTAAAAGATATTTTGGGTTTTTCCATCCCTTAGAGCACTATGGAATTGGTTTCCTGTGCAGTGGCTCTGCTTGGTGCAGAGAGCCTGGGGCTGCTGCTGGAGACTGGCCCATGAGAGGGAGATAAAGCCTTTGCAAGGCATGACTATGAAACATTGCTCTGTCCACTGCAACTTCTTGGGCTGGCCGCTCTGCTGCTTTTGCATAGCAAGAACCAGATCATAAAGCCAGACACATCCTACAGCAACTGATCTACCCCAAACGTCTCGTCCTCCACCCACAGTCCTTAGCCCCGGCAGGTCCCGCTTGCCTGGCCACCCTCACACCTGCTGCCTGTGACTCGGTGCAGCTCAGACCCCCACCTCATGTTTCCGTTTCATTGAGGCTATTTCTTGCTGTAATTAGTCAATTGATTCCCCCATATGCGAACACTGAGGCATCCTGAGACTGTCACTTCAAAGGGCTTTAGTCAGATTTGTCACCAATAATTAAAGCATCTCCACCCAAGCAGACTGCGCTTTTGATCAAGGATAAGCAGTTTGCTCCTGACTGTGGGCCAAGAAAAGCCATAATTTGATCACAGTGCTGGCAGATGTCCTAGTGAGCAGGGGAAACTCACTTTGTTATGCTTAGTAGCTCCTGCCTTTCAATCATGGGAAATCATAATTTGACTATTAGCATGTAAGAATTTTCCTTACACACCAGCAAAGTTAAAAGGCCACTGTCAGCTTGGAACATGATGCCTTTCCTATGGAGGCTGATGAGAGGCTCCACACTAATCTCTCCCTGCTGTTTGCCTGTTGGTTTCTGGTACAGTCACAGGTTATTGAGATGTTTTATTTTTTGCAATGGAAGAATTTAACTCCGCAGAAATTATTTACTTTTTCCTTTCTCTGTTGTGTGAAACAAGAAGCAGCACTGTAGCTTCACTTCTGCAATATTTGCAGTATACACCTGCCATGAAACACACAGGTTTTCCCCACCACAGCCCCTCAGCACAGCAAGAGTGCTTTCTGCTTCCCCCAGCCTTGGGAAAGCAATTCATCCCCACAACGCAGCTGCTAGCAAAGACATCAGCTCATTTTGCAAATTCTTTTTGGGGTATTTCAAAGATGATTTTTTGTCTTTGTTAATGATACCAACACTGAATCGCCTACAAAGCCCTCTGATTTTATTCCTACTCCACCCATTTTGCTCAAAGGAACTACTTCTGAGCAGTTTGCAAAACTGCCTTCAAATGTCTCCTTAAAATGTTGTACCTAAGAAGTCTGAAAAATGGTAGACAATTGCAAATGCTGCTTATTAGAGTGACCATGATCACCACACTGCTGTCTCATGCCTCAGCTGCTGGTTGTGTTTATCTCCTGCCTCTGGCCATATCAGTGATTGCAAACTCTAATCAGGAAATGGTCCTTCCCTCCTTGGCAGCTGCGTCCTCAGCCCAGAGGAAGCAGCCACCTGAGTCCTCCAGAGTCATCCTGCCTTTTCCAAAATAAACTAAACAGCCAAGTCCTTGGAAGTTGAAATGTTCACTGAGTGAAAGCTCAATCACAAGAAAAACCACAGTGTTGTGTTTTTTCCGGGTGCAGAGAGCAGACTCTGCAGACTGTGATGCTGCTGGTTGTGTTTTCACTGAGATTCTGGCTCTGCCTTGTAAAAGCATTTACAACATATTGATCACTTCATGTAATAAATTGCAACTACAACAATGTTTCATCTGGAACCAATTGACCGTAGTTCATAGAATAATAGTTCCATGTCTTTCTAATATCATTTAAAGCCAATGACTGTGAGAGAGCTGTAAGGCTCTGGTTTGGTAATAACATTGTGCCTTCCTCAGGCTGACTTATAACATTTCATTGCAATAGAATAATGTAGCCAGAGGGAAAAAAATTAAAAATAAAAAGTAAAAAAAAAGTAAAAAAAAGATATCTAACTTCCGTCTGTGAAATGGGAAGTGGATAACCTAAATATATGTGATGGATGGGTGCAATGGTCTTCAGGAAAGAGCATATACTTTCTACAGCTCTTTAGAATAAGGTCCTAACTCAAACCTATAAATCAGATAAGAGAATACTGTATAAAAATTACACGTCTTTAAATAGGTCAACAAATAGAATACCAAAATCTACATATAGGAGAGCTGTTGGGGTTAGGGGAACTTGCCTTCAGTTCTACATGGCTCAGAATACCATCTGCAGGAAGTTAAAAAGGATATTACTGATTGACATCCATATACATTCAGATTCCCTATTCTCTGTCCCATCCTTTTCTACCTGTGTGCTTAATATTTCTCAAAAAAAAAAAAAGAAAAGAAAAAGTAAGCTTGGTTTGCCAAGGCCCCATACAAACTGCCTGCTCTGTGTATGCCTACATTCCTCTCTTGTCTGATTTGCAAGAATGAGGGAGGAGAGATAAGGTCGTGTTCCACATGTGACAGGAACCAGAGCTTTCTTTGGATTTCTCCGTACTTCAGTCCCTTTGACTAAAAAACACATTTTAGGAAACAAACATGGTATACTTTCCTAAATCCTGATTGAAACAGCCATGTTCATCTTTACTTTCAATCGCTTTAAAAATATGTCCAAATGGTGAATAAATAAAATAGAAATTCCCAAGAATGACTTTTTCCAGGTGGAACTGTTCAAATCTTTAGTGGCATTTTCTAAAGGTAACACCTTCTAAAACCCTAGAAAGCTCATTTGCAAAATACCACGTGGCAACATCAAGTGTCTTAACAGAAATAACATGATTGGTACTAATGTGACGCTAGTGACCTTGTCACAAGAAAATATTGATTGCAGCAAACAGTATGAAATGTATTTTCTGGCATCTCAGTCACACTTTAGATCCTCATGCAGATGAAAACCAATTCAGTAGCTTTAGACCTGCCTTATAATTGAATTACAATGAGTTTAAAGGTTTGACTGATCCATATTGGTCACAAATTATTCTTTGTATTTTGGTAAGTGGCCTCCAGAGCTCAGCTTTCCTTCAGCATGTGACAACCTGGCCTGTCACCATCAGCACTGGGAGCATCAGTCAGGCCAGGAGGCAGCATCTGAGAGCTGTTCAGCTCAGCCAAATCCTGCTCACAGCAGATCTTCCACAGGACCGGTGCTGATACACAAGCACGGGAAGTTCTGATGTGAAATGTTATTTCTAGTTTTGATTTATTCCTTGCTCAAAGGCTGAAGGATTTGTAAGCAGCTGGACAGTTGCAGATAGATCTTCCAGAAGATTTAGAGCTCTCTCACACACCCATCTCTGTTATTGCCTTGTTTGTAAAAAATGTATCTACCACTAGAGCTTTGTATCACAATCTCACCATATTTCAAGTGGGAGACCGAGGAAGCCAAAGTAACTTGGCAGATGTTGCCAGATGCTTTAAAAGCTACATTTAAAATCTCCCCAAGGACCTGTGTAAATAAAGGCAGGGAAAAGTCACGTTTAGTGTTACATGCACAAACAGATCCAGTAAATGAAACAGCCTTTTAACTGTTCTTTGTATTGAGCAGTACGAGCATGCACGTCACTGCTGTCTTTATTGATGTATCTGCACTGTGTTCAGCAATCCCATAAATCTGTTATTGCTGGGAACAGCTGTGGAGCAGACTGATAAGGTGGGAAATGAGCACACAGCTGGTAATGCTGAATAACCAGCTCCAGGCTGGTGCCAGCCAGAGCCCTTACACCTTGGAATACACACACCATCAGAAAATGCCTAGGTATCGGCAAAACTGAAGCGTAAGAGCACTTCCCATGGTAGCAAAGGATTATTTGGCATTATTGGGCTATTACTGAGCTTAGGAGTTTCTGAAAAAGTCACCTGGCCAGGTGGACAACACTCTACATATCCCTGTGGAGCAGGCATACGGCCATACACAGGCACGGTGGCCTGGGCTTAGCGAGTGACATGGGCAAGGAGAAGGAAGGGGAAACAGCACAAGGAGTGGAGGGAGGTTATCAGAATCTGGGAAGGAAGTGAAAAAGAAGCGGCCTGGCAGGGAAAGCTTTCCTTGGAAAGACCAGTGGTATCATGTGCCATCTGGAGGCTTAAACCAGAAATGAACAGGATATATTTCCTTTCTGGATTGACAACAATCACCTCTTAGGTAGATACATACCTTAATCAGAGCTGACATTAGATCATTATCATAAAGCCTGTTTTCTTCTGATAGCATATTCCCAGCTCTGGAAGCATCACATCAAAAATCTGCCTGACAAAAAAACAGAACAAGTCTAGAAATCCCTTAGAGAGGATCCATGATTTCCTGTCCATCCTGCCCTGCAGTGAAACAAGAGCACAGACTGGCATTGTGTGTGAAGAGCGCTCTGTTCCTCACACACTGAGCACATAGCTCTTGTGTGTCCCTTGAAATCCTCTTGTCAGCACTATTGATATACCAGAGATGTCCACGAGACATCAGCACTACACTTGGAACATCACTCCAAACAATCTGGCTTTTCTCTGATTACCTGGGAAGTTGGAGATAAAATGTGAATTCAAGTAACTCACTTGGGATCAAACTAAACTATCTTTACTCAGCAAGACGGGATAATTTGCTAGTGTTGCTTTTGGCTGTCAGGAAATTATGTATATTAATTTAAAATGAAATAAACCCAGGGAAAGCAATTTGAATGAATAAATTAGGTTCTGCTAAGTAACAGGGACAAATAAAAACAGGCCTGGATTCATAATCTTTTTCTTCAGATCTAAGAAATAGCTTGAGAAGGGCTCCCAGCTTCTCCCCCACGTGAGATGTACTAACAGCTCCTTCCCTTCAGCCAACAACACAGGCAGGAAGCAGCTCCTCCTGGTGCTTCCAACTCAGGTTTTCTGCTTCATTTGCCTCCTCCTCCCTCGCAGGCAGGAGGCTGCCATGGGCAAGGGGTTTGCCAAGTCCAAAGGTAAGGAAAATGGAATGAAGCACAAGATTGGAGAGAGACACTGTTTGGTACCAACATCAAAAACACTTCTGCAAAGTGCTGAAAACGGAACAGTTTGCAGGCAGAGGTTTTTCAACACCACGAGCTCTTACGTGAGGAGCTGAAAGGGACTCCCTGAAGCAGTGTCACAGTAAAAGAAGAAAGGAAGTACAGTGACTGCTCTGGTGACTACAGGAAGTGGAGAACACTGTACCTCTCCATCTCCGAAGCAAGTAAACTCTTGATCTTTGCTTGCCTCTCATTCCACCTCTTGACCAGTGATTACATCTGCATTTTTAAATTACTCAGAAAACCCAGGAGCTGTTAAAGACTTCAGCTTTTTCTTTTTGCTTCAGAATAGCACACTGTGCAAAGTTGTCAGGTGTTTCTCCCTCCCAAGCCCCCATTTCTGACCCTCTTCCACAAAAACACCCACATGTTCATCTCCAAACTCCATTTGCTGCCAGATAGCACCCAGCCAGGAAGGGCACGCACGGGCAGCATCAATACATCCCATTTATCAAGCCAAGAACAGGGCAGAAACATTACCTCCTCTCCTCTCTGACCTCCATCTCTTTAATCTCCAAGGCAATAAAACTAATACGTGACAAGATATGCCACAGAATGTGTACAGAATGTGATTCCCAAATACTCAGGTTCAGCTCTACCCACCCAAACAGACTAAGGCTCCAAAGGACAGCCAGAACAGCTGGCTTTCCTGAAGCTCTAATATTGCAGGGCTAAGACCACCATCATGTGGCTGGCACATGGTCCCACTGAATAATGACAAGACAATCACACTTGGCTCTTCCCATCTCACCATGAAGGCGTTTCAGAAAACACAGCAGTTGCCATGGAGGATCACAAGATTTTAGTCTAGTGTAAGCACCCTGTGATGAACTGGAGAGCTGCTGAGTGCCAGTATCACCCTCCAGGCATGTGATCCTCCTCGGGAGTGATTCAGATGGCAGCCAGAAATGGCAACCAAACAATTTTAGGAGAAAGGGACTTAACTGAGATCATTTTCTATGCATCTACGGACAGGTGGTCTGTAATCCAGCAGCCAGCTGTAACATTACAAAGATATTCCTGCATCCCATTCTATCACCACCTCCAGACAACACAAAGAGATGAAAAAGTCCTCACTCTTGTTTTTCTGTGTCTTCAAGTGATGAAAAAGTCCTCACTCTTGTTTTTCTGTGTCTTCAAGGGATGAAAAAGTCCTCACTCTTGTTTTTCTGTGTCTTCAAGGGATGAAAAAGTCCTCACTCTTGTTTCTCTGGAAGCAAAGAAGTCCTAGAAACATTGGTCCTCCCCCAAGGCTATTTCAGTGAATGGAAATCTTCTGATGGACCTTGGATGATGGTCCTGTTTCTTTACCTGGTATCAAGTTGTTTATTTAGAGAAGCTACCAACTGCCAGGACACATTAACATCAGACCCAGGGCCTGCCAGGGAAGTCTGAAAGACAGATTAACACTGTCCCAAGGAGCTCCAGTGACTGCAATACACAACTGACTCAAGTGCCACCCCAGAGGATGGGAGCCCACTTTCCATTATAAAGTCCTTCTAAATGAAATGGGTATTTTAGCAAATTAATTTTATTCAAAACAAAATCCCAACAAAGGAAAAATAAGACAAAAAGTGATCTAGGATGATGCTTTTTAATTGTTATTTTTATATTTTTAAAAACAAATCAAACCATTAAAAATATTACAGACATGTACTGAAATTTCCTGTACAACAAATATGAAAACAATAAAATTTGTACATCATTTCAAGATATTAAACAGTCACTTATTTGAAACACATCAACTTTTCCCTTCTTAAGCAGGCCCCAAATGGGAAAAAAGGGTAGAACAGAAATGCAAGAGATGCAATTGTCACACAGTGGAACTTTCAGTGGACAGCTTTAAATAAGCAACAGTGAGAGAAAACACTGACCAAAGAGACAGATCTCAGCAATTATAACACAGAGAACATCAGAGGGCAGGGAGAAAACATTCGCAGGAATTCAAGTCACCTTGACCAAGACAGATCCACAAGGTAGTGGAGCATTACCTGTAGTCCTCCTCTCCCTGCAGAGACATCCTATAAGGAATGTCCTACTTACTCACACTGACACTACGCCCAACTTTGTGTTTACAACAGTTTAAGCCTTACCAACTTTTTCCACCTATACACAGAATCAACAGGTCATTTACTTCAACCTTCAGTCTCTTCTCACAATGAGTCAGTTTTGGAAAAACACCTGCATACAGTTCTTTAAAAATGGCTACTCATTAGATGATGGCACAAGTGAGAATTTGATGCCTGCTTCCAACACCAAAATAATGGGACAGATCCATCTGTTTTCTGTAAGAGGATCTGGGCAGTGGTTAGGCAGAAACATACTGTCCTAGCTCGTTTTCTGATGTTCTGCTGCAACAGAATAGAAACATGATCTAGCATGGAAGACCCATCTCCCTCTCCTCTATGCTACACAAAACAAGGGCCTTCTGAAGCAAAAGAGCACTTGCCACCCTAAGGCAGCAAGTTCTTGGGAGACCTGGAATAACGAATACTGGCTCTGTGCTCTGCACAGATGTGCAGTAATTGAAAGAGTAAGAGAGTTAAAGAAAACAACATGACTGTAAAGGGCAGACTTTCTTCCCTCCCAGTTCCTTTGGAATGGTTCTGTTTGGTCCAAGTGGTTTATCTTTGTCATCTGACAGCAGCTTAGGAAGAATGCGGGTGAGAGATCCACTTTGTGGGCTGCCAGTTTGGATGGAGCTGGGCAGGATCATGAACCTCATGATGAAGGTTTTTTAAAGTATTTCCAGAGAAAGAAAAACAAAATTATATTCAAGAACCCACAAGTGGCTGCTACAAAGAAAAAAAATATAAACTACAAACAACCAAACCCCAAAACCTAACAACCAAAAGTGCACTGTGGTTTGTCCTCCAGTTTTGCTTACACAGCACACCACAGTTTCACAACAGGTTGTGAAAAATTCCTCAGGATATTTGTAAAGTTACAGTTGTGCACCAGGAATTCCTATGTTCTCCTTCAGCTGACATTGGATCCTGTGAGGTTGCCAGGTTCCACTGTAAAGCCACATACACTCCTAGCATCTGTAGCTTTTCCTGACAACTCTACTAAAACAAAAACCCCCCAAACAACGACAACAAAAAAGCAGCAGAAATCCAGGGACTCTGGTTATTAAACCTTCATAAGACTTTTTTCCCTGCTTTATAGCTATTCTATAGCATTATTCATAAACTTCATATTCATCTGCAATGCAACCAGTGCAACAATCCAAAACCCAAAACACAGACCCTCCCCCCACCCCAAGCTACGTAAGTCCTTCATTGGTAATGCCTTCCTAAGTCTAACAGTTATGTACCAGCAAAATAAACCCAACCTGATCCTTGACTTGTGAAATCAGCAAACGGGGGATTTCTGCTTGTTCCTTCTGTTTCTCGGACCAGTCAAAACAAAAGCAGCAGTATATTGCAAATAATTACAAAACAATTACACTGGATCAGTGAGATGCAGGCAGGTAAGATGTGTCTCAGTTTTGAATGGCTAAAACAACCAAGAAATTTGTCTTTACAGCAGAATTTTGTGCAATGTCTTTTGGTAGAAACGGTAAAGCCAGTCAATCTGTTTGGGAGTGCTTCAACACTTGGAACCTTAAGTTTCAACATTTTCACAGATTTATATATTTGAGGAAAAACAACAACAATGATAAAAAGACACCAACCTGAGAAAAACTCTATTAGAGTGAGCATTATTCAGTAAATCATATATTGCACCTTTAAATAAATCATTATAAATTGTATAAAAACAGAATATCAGCCAGGAACAGGGAGGAGCTATTCTGTCCTTCATCCACACCCCCACACACCCCCCCTGCACACACATTCACAGATTCACTTGCTCTGTTTGTAACTACAGTTAAAGCTCGGAGTGACAGACCGCACTCCTTTTTCCTCTGGCAGAGGCACCGAAACATTAAGGCAGGGGATATTCGTGGTGAAACGCAAAAACAAAGCTCACCTCCAAACTTCTGGAGAGTCCTGCCAACAGTGCAACTACAGTTAAGTTTGACATAAGCCTTATTTAAAAATCTGTGTTCTCATTAAGAGTTTCAGTACAAAAATAGAATCTCTGCTGGTTTTTTTTCTAGAGTAGCAACTAGAAAAGGCACAATTTCCAAGTATAAATGTCCATTTGAAGGAGCCGTTTGTACTCCTTTTTTAAATAAAAAGGAACACAGAAAAAAAAATAGATCACAGAGGCACATATCCATTAACTAAGTAACCAGATACAGTAGATAAAATAAGTTCCTGAAACTTATAATTAAATATATTAAAACAGCCCACAAACCTGGTGTCTGTAAATGAAATCATACAAAATTGTAATAAAAAGCTTGTGTTATTATTTTAATATTTAAATTCTAGTTCACTGTTCATACTGCAAATGCTATTTCACCTATCAGTACTGTTAAATTCCCAAGAAAAAGCAAGATTCCTCTGTTAACTTAAAAAAGTTTTGCTTGGGTTTCGTTGTTTGGGTTGTTTTAACATCAATCTGCAGCTCCTGCCAGCATTGTGTTTTTCCTCCTGTAGATCACACCTTTGAATGCAGACAGAACCGGAGAAGCCAGACATGAGACACTGCACACAATCCCAGAAAACACAAGTCGAACACCTCCCTTTCCTATGGGCAGGTAACACCTCCTGGAGGCACTGGGTTCCTTCTGGACTATGTGTGGTAGCCATTGGCCTTCCCAAAGGCTGGCCCAGGTGTGAAGTTTTCATAGATTGCCATTGCTGTCACGTTTTGGTAGATAAGGTCAGTTTTCCTCTCTCTCTGGGATCTAATGATATCCATGACACACTGGTTTAGGAAGACGTACTGGTCCTGATGGGAGAAAAAGAGAAGGTAATGCATTTCTAAAAAATACCTGATTTTGGAAGTAATTCTGCTTCTGAATATAGGTTTGGCTACTGCACTGTTATCACAGAGCTTGTTTTAGAACTTATAGGTATATTTCATAGAAAATAGAGCTGGAAAGGACCTCATGATGTCATCTGATCAATCCCCCCCTAAAAAAACTAGGATCAAGTTTTGCTGTCTAGAACTAGGATCTGTCATGCCTAACGCTATCACAACAGACTTGCATGATGGAGATTTTACACCCTTTTTCAAATCAGCTTGAGTTAGTCCACACACCTTTTTGGATCAAAGTGGTAATTCCAGCAGGAACACTTGGATTCCTGCAGAGCACAAAAGCAAAGACGCACACCGAGACCACTTGACTCCAGATAATTCTGGCTCACAGCTAAAGGATAAAACCCACATGGGTAAAAAACGTCTGCAAAAAAGTCTGCTTCAGGATTTGATTCCTTCCAGCTGCAAATGCCAGTCCTGCAAAGTACTCTGTAAAGAGATTGCTTGAATGTACTATGGTCCCTGGCTGCGACTACTTTTGTGGGGATGAGGCAGCAAGGAGAGAAGTTAAATGAAGAGCAATTTTATCTCCTTAGTATCTTATCTTCCTGTAATTCAGACTACATGTGGACGATTATGCACATCTGAGGAATGTGCTGCTGGATGGGAGAGAGCCTCACCTCAGTCTGCACCATGAGGGGTCGGTGCATGCGGAGATCGTACACCACCCCATACACATCCACCGCGTTCTCCATCTCCATCTGCTGGATCAGGCGGTCAATGGCGATGAACGTCCCCGTCCTCCCGACGCCAGCGCTGCAATGACATCGACAGGCTGCTTGTGCCTCCTCTCAACCACCCACTCACTGCTGGCCTGATGAAAAGCCAGTGAGGCCAGGATGATGCCTCCTACTATTTCAGTGGCATGGGTAACAGAAGTCTTGGCAGCACAGAGGGGTGGCTCTTACCACCACCAAGAGAGGCTTCAAGATTATATATATAAGCTCTCGAAAGGACAACTTTCCCAGCTCAGTTTTCCAGGCTAGGAGAGATGCTCTGTTATAATGACATTTTGTATCACTTCCTTTGCTATCTACACAGCACTGCTAGTTTCTGAAGCACAGGGCAAAGGTTTTAGTTTGGCAGGGTAAATAGCCCATGTCCTTAGGCAAAGACACTTTGGTTTCAATCCCACTGAAATAGAATTGGCTGTAAAAAACCCACAAGACAAAAGTGTGTCTAACAGAAACACCTTCTTCCTACCTGCAGTGCACCAGAGTAGGAGAGTCCATTGGATTCTGGCTGTTGTACTCGTGAACAAGGTGCCTGAAGTTGATGAGAAGGTCTGTTGTCTCCGGCACTCCATGATCCGGCCAGGAGGTGAAATGGAACTGGCGCACCATGTGGCTCTCAGGGGTGTTGGACTGCAGAAATAGACATTAAAAAAAACAAACAAACAACAAAAAAGACAATGAAAACTGGCTTTAGAGGAGTAACAGCTGGGCTTCCTGACACAGGTACTGGACCAAGCTCAGCTTCATCAAAGATGCCTGTTACAAACCATGCAGTGATTTGATCAATGACATTCCAGTTTCCCTCTTCCTTCTGCTGTGGTAGAGAATACTTTGAAATAATTTCCTTTTATTTTACTCCAAGCTCATATCTGCTGCATTTTATTTGCTGATGGGACTAATTGTTCAGTCCAGAAGATATTACAGGTATCTGCATAAGCACAAGGTTATTTACATACCAACAACCAAGGCAGTCCTTACCTTTTCTACAGTGAAGTCCCTTATTGTCCATTCTGGAAGGACAACTTCTGACACCATTGTCACAATAATGTCACCATAGCTCTTGGGTTGTTTGTCTGGCCAGTACTGCTCACATTTTGTCTAAGAAGAGAGTTACAAAGTTAGACACATCACACACAGCAATGAAGCTACTCATTTTTAAATAACACACCACCTGAAGCAGGGCTAGAAAGCATGTCACCCTTCTCAAGGCCTATTCCAGGACAAGAGAAGATCTACCAAAATCATTCTTTAGAGAGAAGAACCCACCCTAAACGACAGTGATTCCACAACCCTGCTGAGACAATCTGTTCTGGTAGTCAGCAGATATAAAAATAGGAAAAAAGCTAAAAAAAAAGAAAAGTGCTTTTTTAATTTAAAAAACAGTCTTCCACCAAGAGGATGGTTGTTAAAAGATAGTGGTCAGTCTCCAAACCACTAAGGTAACAACAAAATTAGAAAAGATGCAGCTGCCTTCAAGAGACAATTCAGTACTGATAACAACATACCCGGGCTTGTTCCATACATTTTGTCAACATAACAATAGAGTAGATACTCTTTTCCCAAATCATTCGCCAGAAGTCTTCTACAGTATTGGGTAATGGACCCTGTGCAGCAATAAATGCCTTCTTTGAGTTATAGCCCTAAGAAGACAAAACCAAAATAAATATATATATACACACACACGAGTGAGAAATAAAAGCTGATTTTAAACATCACCACGAGCTCTTATGCCTACATCAGAAAAATTCACATTCTATTTCATTTCAGCTACAGAAGCAACTTACAGGCATATAGTTTGCATTAATATAATCACCAGTTCCAGAGCTCTGATTTGAAAGTTTAACACGAGAAATATCATCTGCAGAAAGAAAAAAAGGAAAAGACAATTATGAATTTTAGAACTGGAACCTTTCAGCAAAATATTGTTTATCTATAAATGCATGGTTTCTAAGTAAAAGGTGTTCTAGAACGATGTGCATTTTAAGAATAAGAATACAACTTTAGGAATCATAAATAGCAGTAGCCTTCAGAAAAAGAAGTGGCCAGGATAAACACTCAAAAAACACAGATTATTTTGGTTTTAAACACAGTTTGGTTTTGCCCATTTATATATTTTTAATCCAACACAAAATTTACTACAGTTTTAATTACTAGATACAAAAAAAGTGATTTGTCTCCTGCTACCATGGCAGCTGACATTTTTCCTCCAAAGCATCCTTAAGTACCTGTCACTGTTGACTTTTCAACTAATTCTGACACCCTGCTACATTGGGATGCCCATAGGCAGCTTGACAGGGCTTAAACTCTTACTTCATCTGCAAAGCTGGACAGCAGGGTCTTAATATTTCTCATAGCTCTGCACATTTATTTGTCTGTGGTCAACTGTTATCCTCTTGTGCTTTCAGCCTGGATTGCATCTTTCTCACAAATGGAAAATTAAAGTTAAGGGAAAGTTCTTTAAAGAAGCTTTCTGGAGAAATATCCTTGAGGGAAGGCTCTTTCAGGTTTGCTTATACACTGACTTTGGGAAAGCAGCAGCCCAAATTCATTCATTTGGAAAATGACATTTGAAACCTCTAGGTACTATTAAGAGCCAGATTAGCCAAACTCAATGGTTTTCACTTAAAAACCAGTAGAAGATGCAAACCCAAAGAGAGTAACTCACATGGTAAAACGTTGTTGTATCTATTTTTCCCCCTGTTCTCAGGAAGTTCAGCAGCAAATTTGGGCTGATGAACACCAGCAGACTTGAGTTCCTGCAATAAAAGAAGGATTCATGAGCACCCGGTCCAGGTTTAGCAATCATACAGAAACATGACAAACAGAAAAAGAGTCCAAACACTCATGTCCTGTGCTGTAAAAATAGGCATGTTAAACTGGGATAAAAGTCAATAAAAATCATCCTATTACAGAGTGGGAGGGTGACAGTGGCAAATCTGATAAGAGAAGGGATTAATACAGAATGTAGGAATAGCAGCATGTTTAAAATCCACAGATGGACTTTAAAAGCCTGGAAAGAGTTCTATGGAAACAGACGCTGATCTCAATGGCAGCTCCTTCTGTCCCCAAGGCAGGGAACTACTGCATAAGCTCTGCAGACATTACAAGGAGAGAGGAGCAAACACAGCATGAAGCGACTGAAGGAAGCAAAATCTGAGAGGAAGGCAAGGTGGAGCACCAGCCTGTGACATACAAAGAGACAGAATTTGAAGAAGAAAGTCAATTAATAGCTTCAAGGAGATGAGAAAAAGAATGAGATCCATTAACAGCAGACATGACATCACAGAATCCTCCCTGACACTTCCTTCCTGTCCTTTGGCCCTTACCACAATTGAGCTTTAGCACATTTCATAGAAAAACTCTTATGGTCAGTAAGAGAATCATAATTGCTGTTTCTCTGACTGAGCTATTCACACGTGTGGTTTGCAAATCACACCCACGCACTGGAGAAGTCGGTGAGATTAGCAACAGACTTGTCTTGATTTGTATAAAAAACCCCAAAACAATCCAAGACAAGAAAACTGAAGTGCAGAGAAATTATACAGTGTCCCCTACGCTAACTCTATATATGACTAGGGCAAGGATTCGAGACATACTGTCTCTGGTGAGAGGTCTGATAAGCAGGCCATGCTACAAGCCCACAGGCAGAGATAATAATTCAGGACAGGAAGTATTTATCATGCACTTCAACTAAACTTGGAGCTGCATAAGGGAAGGGAAGGCTATAGATACAGCTTAATCATCTTTATAAAAAAGGACCCTTCTCCTTCAGTAAGCCTTGTGCATGCTCCATAGGAAAGATGGTTTGTCTTTCCAAAAATATTTGTCATGAAGCTCTCTCTCCACTGAGGGCACATACCTCATACTCTTCAGCAAAACCACAGTTGGAGTCAGCTTGCTGCTTCTTAAAGTATGACTCAAAGTTCTCCACTTTAATCATTTTTGATCTAAAATGAGAAAAGCCGTGTGTCAGCAACTGGTGTTAGGTAAATAAGCCATGAATTAATTCAGTTAATGTGTTAGAAAGTATGCTTTACTTACTTCTTGATTCTTCAGGAGAGGGTGAGGGGAAGAAAAAAAGGCTGATTAGACACATGCAGTTGTATTTTTCATTAAGTGAATCTAAGACTGAAAGCATGACTGTTAGTTGCAGCCTCAAAATGGTGCATTTACAGGGGACAGGATATCAAGCATAGCATTTAACTGCTCTGTTAAATCAAGGAGAGAACAGTGCATCCTTCAGGAGAGGAACATCACACAAGGTGTCACTCAGCTGCTTACTCCCATTGGATTGACCCCATTCCCTGGTGTATTTTATGTCAACTATCAAAGTCTACAGAGGTGGGATTCCATGGGATGCTCTGGCCATGGCTTTCCATCAGCACAAAAATTGGTGCCAGAACCAATAACATGATTCAGCTGCAGTGCCTGTGACTTCCAATACATTGTGGTTACCCCCTCCATGGCTTTTACAATCACAACATGATCTGAATTAATGGCTCAGCACAAAGTAGTCATTAAGAGAAAGAAAAATTCAGGTCACAGAACATATTTTGCCTTTGTGCACTTTATCAACCATTTGGATTGTTCCCTCAATGTGCATGAAGCCTGTATTTCATTCAAAGATGCTGTTTTTCCAAACCATGTGGAGCATTTGTGTGCCTAATAGTGATCCATGAAGTGAACACTCAAGTCCCTGTGGTGGCTCTAGAAGTCTCAATCAACATGATTATTTTTAGTCTGCATGCTGGAGTCCTTCAGTTCCATGAGGAATTAATACTTCAAAATTCTCTACAAAACTGCTCAGAAAACAAGTATCTGAGTAATTTTTGCAAATATCACTTGAGCTCAGAAAACAACATGAGAAAAGATATGGACTTACTTAATTGGAGAAAAGGACACTTCATTATTTCTTTTATCTTTCCTATAAGGTGAAAGAAAACAACACAATAGGTTCACGGTAGAATTCAATGGAATGTGTATGAGATTTCTTATGACACCTATTTTCTGTGCCTCTCAAGAACAATTTCTTTTAAAGCTGCTCATTCTGTGAAAAAAAACCCAAATTCCTGATGCAAACTTTACATCTGGAATAAAGAAAAACAACTTCATCCTTCTTTTGGTGATGTTGTGCAATGGGACTGCTTCTTTCTGTTGGAACCAGAGTATAAAGCCTGGACACAAAGCACATATTTTGGTGGAAGATGTACACCTGAGGGATCTGCACCACTAGCTAATATCTCAGGAGAACTGCTACCAATCCCAGAATCCCTATAGGAAGTGTTCAACAGTGATGTGTCAGTCATTCAGCAGTAGCTGAATGGAAAGAAATGTTGCTAGCTTTAAAGGAAGCTCTTCCCATGGTTAGAATTGTGAAAATAACAGCAGTTAATCAAAAAAACTGAGACAACTGGACTAAGGGCCCTACAGCTGACTCTAGAGAAAGGATGTACTACATGGTCAGAAGCAGGAAAAAGTCTTCATGCACTCTTATATCCCAGATTATTTGGACAAGATTGGAAACTGAGAGACCAGCTCAAACTCATCAGCTTCTGGAAATTCCAGAATAGAAGTTTCATGTGATAGGCTATAAAGCAATTAAAAAGAATGACTAATGGATAATTTAAAATCAAACCATCTAAGGTACAATTACACAATTACAATTTAGCACAATAATTTGAGAGGTTTGCTCACCTCTGACTGAATGACTTCATCACTATTCGTGAATGATGAGGCACTGGAACAGGTTGCCCAGAGAAGATGTGGATGCCCCATCCCTGGCAGTGTTCAAGTTCAGGTTGGATGGAGCTCTGAGCAACCTGGTCCAGTGGAGGTGTCCCTGCCCATGGCAGGCAGGTTGGAACTGGGTGATCCTGAAGGTCCCTTCCAACCCAAGCCATTCTATGATTCTATAATTCTGTTCTATGAATTAAGATTTATTTTGTTTAGCTCTTCCGAACTCATTAATTTGTTAAGTTTTAAATGGGGTCAAAGTTCTTTAACAACTGGTTTGGTACTTCAACTCTAATCTGTAACATACAAACAACACTTTCAATACAATGTATTTCAAAACATCTTGCCAGACGTGTATCATGACAGAGAGAGCTCTTTTTAGGAGAAAGATACTAAAGTGAAGCATTGGTGCTCCTCAGCACAACTAATACAACAACACACACACATTACCTTCTCCTTCTCCAGAATATGAATCCCCCTACAGCGACTACAGCAAAGATAGCCAAAAGGCATCCAATAACCACTCCAGCAATAACACCTGATAAAAGAGAATGAGTATTATTCATTTACCTCTTCAGTAACTTCTAACTGAATCAACATGCTACAGCAGAACCTTGCCAGTGACACAGCATGCTCCACTCTACTAAATATCTTGTCTTTACTGTCCATTGGCAGTACCAGTATTGAAACCTCATTAAGAATAATAACCAGAAAATGTTAAATTAATATAAAATTGGGATCAAAGGACCAGTATCTGCATTCCAATACACCTGCTTCTAGTTTAACAGAACTGTGAGAACATCAGTTGCTATCTTCTACTTGTTGCTATACCAAAGTCTCACTGTCATCCAATCCCTTTCAGCATGCCATGAGTAGCACGGCTTTTGGCTACTCCTGCAGTGGAATCTTACATGGAAAAAAGAGATCACCCGCAGAACTAGCAAGGTATGAATTTACAGAGCAGTGCCACTGCAAAGCTAGAAAGAAACAGTTCATTCAGGGAAACCAATGGGTGTTTTGGTATTATGAAACTTGCCATAATTAAGGAATCTCCGCACGCTGTGTATGTGCCAAGCCGCCAGTCCTATATTTGACATTAACTATACCTGGATCCTGGGGTAGTAAAACCGGTTCAGAACAGGGTGAAAATGATACATAACTATCTTCCCCCTCAATCTTGTCAGCCATAAAGGTTATATTAGTGAAACCTGCAACACATGCCCTGTTGAAAAGGAATAAGAAAAAAATAAAAACAGGTTCATTACAGGGTTTTAACAGCCTTTAGCAAGATCTGCAATCTTTCCATTAGATGATCTTTTAGATTTCAACAGCAGAAAACTTAACAAGAGTGGTTTGAAAGAAATACCTGTATGAACAA
Source organism: Lycocorax pyrrhopterus obiensis (assembly GCA_014706295.1). Classification (NCBI taxonomy): domain Eukaryota; kingdom Metazoa; phylum Chordata; class Aves; order Passeriformes; family Paradisaeidae; genus Lycocorax; species Lycocorax pyrrhopterus. The sequence goes on along the minus strand of JACSVZ010000007.1, from coordinate 12,857,824 downwards.
AGAGGGATCAATGGTCCATTTTCATAGCCATACATTGTGTTTCCCTTGCCTACATCAATGATGTTTTTACCATTCTGGGAATGGGAAGAAGGTGATTCCGCCTGCTCTGTTTTTATGACATACGTAACATAGGCAGTTGTCTTCTTCTTCTTGAAATCTTTGTATGTGTTGTTCAGTTTAGACTTCAAAGAGGCAGGACCTTCAGGAAAAAACAAGAACATAGATATAATTCATCCCCTGGTTTTGTATCAATTGCCACAGTGGCTGAGATGGTCACATTAACCACAGTTGTCATTCCTCCACAAGTACTGCCTCAAATGAAAGGCTGAGAGCAACAGATAATCTCAGAAACCTCTTCTACTGCAGAGCAATCTACTGCACTACCTCTCCCCAGTGTCATTTGTTTTAATTTGCTTTTGGTTTTACTTCTACCATATATAGTGGAGCTTTTGAATAAAGGTACATGAGTGTTGGAACCTGGCCTCCTCGTGGACAGGCTTCACCAGCCAGGTCAGCTATATCCATATGTGTTCTATCAATTCTTTTGTGTAGAGACTAAAATGCAAATGGTGTAGAAAAAGTCAATCAGTATTTGGCAACATTGTGCTACCCAAACAGCATCAGGCGTCGTTCAGGGTGACACTAAACTTGTCCTGACCTTGTTCCTTGTTCTATCCCACAAGAAGTTTCACACCTAAACCATAAGAGATGAAAGAGGTAATTTCTGCCTTTCCTTGACATAGACAAGCACTGGACAAAACAGTGGTCAGAAGAGTTTCTAAGAAGACTAAGAACAGGCTACCACAGTGAGCAATGACCAACAGGACACCATTTGCAGAACACCACCTTACAGTGTCTGTTGTTACAGCAGATGAGCCCCAGAAACTTGAGGCAATTATACAGCTGAGGCACATGTAACCTAAGAGGTAACAAAGTCAACCTACCAGTTGTCCAACAACTCAAGAGCAAGCCAAGTGACAAATCTTCCCAGTGTTGAGGGACAAAGAAGAATCTCACTAATTTGACAGAAGTTTGCATACATTGCTCTCTGCTGACTCCCTTTACAAACCTAAAAGCTCCTTCTAAAAGTGGGTATAATACTGAATTCACCTTTAAAAAGAAGAAGCCTTGCAGGAAGCTCTGAAAAGTGGAAAAGCTCTGGTAAGTTTCCTGGAGCTGGGCAGACAAGGGATGATCTATTACCAGCAGCAAAGCTCTCCTCAACTGTAACTGCAGCAACAGCGTGCAAGGCAACTCTTCTAAAGCACTAACTTGGTCTCATCAAAAGCATATGAGGTTGCAATTAACTCAGCTGCTTAGAAATGGGTGTTCAATACTACCTGAGAGATGTTCTGTCCTGTCTTGTCCCTAGTTTCCATTCCAACAGGATGTACAACCCTGGTTATACCTGCAGCTCCTTGTGGATGCCTTGGGTATCATCCTAGGACATTTCAAACAACCTTAGACACCATTTCTCGCACAATAGAATAAAGTCCCCTCTGTCTATCCTAAAGGTAACCATGTCTGTTCTAGAACAGAGCAACACTCTCAAGAACATTTGTGCTATTTCAACACGATAAAGCGGAAGTGATGCTTGGCTGTGAGCCTGTCTTCTGCTCCCGTCAAAGCACTCACTTTACATTAGAAATGTGGGCAACCTTCCTCCCTTATTTCTCTCAGTCACAGCCTGAAGGTCCTCCTTCTTGAATACATTACAATCCAAACCACACAGGAGAATGCACCAAATCTCCTTGTGGCTAACCAGGACTGGCTGAAGTTACAAGCAGAGCTGCATGCAAGAGACCAACAGTCAAATCAGCAATTCTGGAGCAGCTGAGTAGACATGTGAAAAATAGGAATTTTCTGCACTGATGTGATGAAACATATATATACACACACATATATGCAAACACACATGCATTTCTTGGATGTGTATTGCATGGGAAACCACTGAAGGAAGATCTACAGTCAAAATTCTGCAAAATGAATTTCCAGTGTTGTAACAAAGGATAAGCATGAATGTCAACTCCCACTTAGCAGAAACTGTCTCCACCTTGTCGCCTTATTCCTCCAGTGCACTGGCAAAATGAAAAGCTGTTCAAGCAGAACCTATGCTGCAAAACTAAGTTCCTTAATTTAATGCCTTATCACCAGACACTCACCTATCAGACACATTTCTCAGTTTTGATGCTTTAAATAGACCAGTCTGATAGGCCACCCTCTAGTTTTCTGAGGCATTTAACTCCCATTAATGCTGTCAGTGATAGTTAAGCCTTCCACCTGCATCCCATCTCTCTTAGTTAAAGTGTTTTGAGTAAAATCAGGAAGAAAGCTCTTTTCAAGACCTTACTGCAGGCATCTTCCAGCTGAAGAAGGGAGGGGGGAAAACATTCCATATTCCAAAGCTGCTTCTACTAGCTGCTCTGAAAACTATTCTGCGGGAGAAGAAAGGATACTACACAATCTTCGGGAAGGGAATCACTGACAAATCAAGATGGGAACAGCACAGGGGCAATACATATGAGATTTATGTACAAAGATAAGTCAGGCAGGAAAAGACTGACTGAAAACAGGGGCCTTCTGAAAACAAGGAGTGACCTGACTTCAAGCCACCAAGGTATTTACCTCACAATTTCAGAAAAGTGATTGAAAATTCTGAGTCTGCTTTTCCTCCATCCATTTATCACCTATTTAGAGTGTGAAACATAATGCTGCCTGGTAAATTGTTTCAGCTACAAGATAATACCATGAACATCTTACCTTGTTCTTCTGTTGTAATCATTACTGCGTAGGCTTCTAATGGACCATTCCGTGAATCAAAATCAGAGAATTCAACAGACAATGAGCTGTGACTGATGGCCTTGACTGAAGGAACTTCTCTTGAAGGAGGTGGGTCTATCAACAAAAATATCTTTTAGTACAGTAAGCACTGATAAAAGTTTTCCAAACAAGAAAAGGCTGTGATACTGACACTGTTCACATAATGCATATTTACTGTGCATCACATTAGACTATGAATTAATGTAGTGTTTTATTCATAATCGGCAGGCTGATAATGCAGTGCATACCAAGTCTGGTATTCTGCAATCATGAAGTTAGTATTTTTGTCATACAAATACCTTTCATTCTTGGATCTTAATGCTTACCAGAAATGCTGGTGTGACATAATTTGGCCACTGGAGAGCTTTCAGAGCCATTTGAAAGAGTTATGACAGAAACATTATAGGTGCTGAAAAAATTTAAAGATGCTGTTTGGAAGGTTTGCTCAAAGCCTTCTACCGTGCAGGGTGGAGCCAACTCTTTCCTTGAAGTATGTATATTAGATATATTAATTTTGAAGCCAGAGTTGTTACCAAAAGGACATTTCCACTTCAGCATTAGGAAAGGCTGCTTGGCCACTGGTTCACACTGAAGGGAATTCACTGAGACAGTTACTGCCAAAAGAAAAAAGAATAACAACATAAGAGGAGTAAGAAATCAAGCCTTGTCCTTAATAGAAAAAGCTGTCTATTTGTATGTTATGTGTATAAATGCTTGTAAAACTTCAGTATTCCCTTTCCCTTTTAAAAAGATGCCTACATGCCATTTACTGCGTACACAAGGACTTGTCACTCTATGAGGAAGACAACTATTTCACACACTAAGTACACAGACCTATTCTGTGCTCTTTAACTCCTCTACAGACAGGGTTACTGGCAAAATTTAGGCTGAGCATCTATCAAGATCGGCAATGTTTTCAAAATACTGTTCAATCCTTCAATATACTGCTCCTAAGAACATTTTTATAGTATGTAGACTGCCACTAAATCCCTCAACAATTTTGTAAAACTCTTAGTGGCCAACAAGTAAGAAAATTAATATAATCTCTGTCCATTAAGAGCACAACAGTAGCCATCCTTAAAAGCAGCAACTAGAACAAGTCAGTTTGGGTGAGTGTCTTCCAGGACACGATATAAAAACTGCAACCTTATGACCAGATACAGAAAGACACTTAAAAAGTTAATGTAGCAGTAACACGCAGAAGAAAAGTCCCTCTAAACTAAAAATCTTGTAAAACTTGGCCTTCAAGACCAAAACAGTTTTAAATCTACAATTACAACATACATCAAATTTATTTCCTCTCTTGGTAAGGAAGTATTGGGTACTTTCAAATACGGGGGTTATAGACTCGTGTTAAATTATTTTGTTATTAGAAGGGGTATTATTTTAAGAAACTAAGGTACACAATTGTGTACCAGAAGTAACAGATTTAGTAAAAATAGATGTGAGTGACTGGGACTTACTTCTACTGCATTTCAGAAATATTTATTTTTCTTCAGTAACACTGTCAGCTACTCCTACAAATACAGTGAAATTATAGGAGATTACAGACAAACCCTGGAACAACACCTCTGACACCTGGTGATAATGGATGCCTGGTTTCTAGAAGAGTCATGACTTTTGAACTCTATCTTGTAGGAATAGTTAGATGAAGTATCATCAGTGCTCCATGGGAAAAGTCAGAGACCAGCATACTCCACCCTGATATGGAAAAAAGAGCTGGGCTCTGTGAAAGTCATGAGGAGATCCCAGAAACACTCAGGAATATTTTGTGACAGACAAAAAAAGTAGAGGCACAACCACGCTCCATGTTTTAGACAGACTGAGCATTATGAGTAGCCAAGCAGAACCTTCAGAGTACCAGTGACTTTCCAAGTTCATCCCAGAGCCCTTCAGAAAACCCACTCGGGAGCTCTGGGACAGATTCATTTCACCGTGGTCAAAACAGGACAGAACAAAGGAAAGGACAAGGCAGCACACAACCACAACGAGGAGGAAAATAGTCACAATGCTTAACATGAGGAAGGCAGGAGTAACTCAGCCTTCTCCTGTCTGCTGATGAGCTGAGCAAAGCAGCAGGGCTGACAGCCACACCACCTAGTGCTGTGATGCCGTTTGGGACTTTTTACCCTTTTTCTTTTACATATTCTCTGTATCCTTTACACATATACTTGTAGCTTTGTAGCTTCATATCGTAGCTTAGTTTCAACATTTTCCTAGGCAGAAAGACAAAACAAATTCCAGGATTCCTATGCTATCTTGGTTCTCCTTAGAAACCAAGGCTGAAACCAGCTTTCTAAGACATGCTTTTGTAAACAGAGCCTGGAACTCATCCTGAGGGGGGAGAATTTATAAAGTACTAGAACTGGGGGAATTACTTCACCAGGGGAGTTCCTAATTGGGGGGTTCTTGTCAGATATGCTAATTTGCAGAATCTAGAAAAATTGGACACATGTCACGCATGGGGTACATCTTCAGCTATTTCTACCTGACAAGTTTGCACACCTGAGGATCCTCATATAAAGGTACCCTTTTATCACCCTAATTGTGTCTGACTCGTATTTTTAGGGCCAGAGAAAAAGGCATCAGCTGCCCAAGCCCAGCTGCAGCCATGGGCCCTCCAAAAGGGGAAGTTCCCCAGGCACAATGCGCACTCTCTGGGAGCCCATCCAAATAAGAACCTGAAGGCCTCACCCAGAGGAAAGAGAGGGCAACAAAACCCCCTGCACAGAACCCCCTTCCACACATGACCATTGCTGACTCCAGGCAGGCTCTGTGCAGCACTTCTGCCTAACACAATACTGTATTTCAAACTCTGGGCAGGTGGGCAGAGCCCTCTGCTGCACAGCAAAGCACAGACCACCAGCAACAAGGATGCAAGAAACTGTGACTTACTTGTATACAGGTCTATGGAACTTCCTTCTCCTTCTGTCTTATTATCAGCTGCTACAGCAAATACTGTGAAGTTGTACATTGTCCCAGGGATTAACTTAGTGATTTCTGCTTTGGTGGCATGGAATGTCAGGTTCTCCACAGCTGTACCATTTACAAACTCTATCCTGTACATGTAGGAGTCAGAAGCGTTGTCGTTCACCACCCATGTTAAGATGACAGAAGTCACACCAACATATTCTGCCTTGAGATCAGCAACCGGGTTGGGCTCTGTGAAAGGCAAAGCAACAACGTGTTAACCTGCAGGAACAGCTGCTCACAGAAATGGAACACAGCCACACCAGTGCTTCACTTCCCTCACACCACTCATGGTCCAGAGTGCAGGAGCATCCCAACAACATCACCAGGCACTCCTGGACTCCTTAGCTGCACCAGTGGGCAGCTAAGACAGAAGTGATGGAATGTAACCTTGAGTGGCATTCATCTCCCTTTGACACTCTAAAGCAGAACACATCATCACAATGCCAGAGCTCCCAGGATTTTGCTTGGAAATTCAGAGATGTGGTCAGGAGAGATAAAATGTTGTAGGGGGACTAGAGAAAGGAGATGGTGGTCTATCTGTGTACAGCAAAAGGTAAGGAACTTCAAATATCACTGAAAGAAGAACAGAGGTTATGAAAGGTGGCAAAGGAGCAGCTTGCCTAGGTCATGCCATGAATGCACTCCTGAGCCAGTGTTATCTAAAGTTCATTCTGCTCCAGCCACAGGGCCCCAAATCACAGTATCTCTATATGGGAGCCCTTCAAAAGAATGTTCTGAGGCCCTAATCTTCCAAGAAGTGAAAGCAACAGAGGCACCCACACAAATCCCAGGCCAGAGAGGGAATTCTTGGGAAGAGCTCCTTGTGTCACAGGCCTTGGTAACCAACTTCAACAATCATTGTTTTGAGATGCTTGTTTTACTCTGGTTTTTCAAAGAAGGCTATGTCTCTTTCACACAAACATCTCTGACTGCAGGCAGGCAAAGCACAGCACCTCTGCCTGCAACACCATCAAATTTCAGCCCATGGGCAGGTGGGCAGAGCCCTGTGCTGCACAGCAAAGCACAGACCACCAGGAACAAGGATGCAAGAAACCGCGACTTACTTGTATATAGGTCTATGGAACTTCCTTCTCCTTCTGTCTCATTATCAGCTGCTACAGCAAATACTGTGAAGTTGTACATTGTCCCTGGGATTAACTCGGTAATTTCTGCTTTGGTGGCATGGAATGTCAGGTTCTCCACAGCTGTACCATTTACAAACTCTATCCTGTACGTGTAGGAGTCAGAAGCGTTGTCGTTCACCACCCATGTTAAGATGACAGAAGTCACACCAACATATTCTGCCTTGAGATCAACAACCGGGTTGGGCTCTGTGAAAGGCAAAGCAACAACGTGTTAACCTGCAGGAACAGCTGCTCACAGACATGGACACAAGAAACACAGCCACACCAGTGCTTCACTTCTCTCGCACCACTCATGGTCCAGAGTGCAGGAGCACCCCAACAACATCACCAGGCACTCCTGGAGGCTCTTGCATTAATAGCTGAGTAACAGGAAATAGAGAATGAACCATCTCAAGCATGACTCATCTCCTTTTCACAGGCAATGGCAAGAGGGGCACAGGCCACCCTGGTGCCACCACTTGCAGGGTTTCACCCGCAATGCAAAAAGGTAGGCAGGAAGGAGAGAAGAGTGGAGGGGAAAGACACTGGTGGTGCAACTTTGCACAGCGAAAAATAAGGAACCACAATGACAGCTATGGGCCTCCAAATCACACAGGTTCACCCAAAACAATATGCTCTTTGTGGGAGTCCCTTAAAATGAGGATCTCAGGCCCCCATACTCTAGGAAATAAATGCAATGTCCTTTCCCAAGTTTGGAAGAGATCAGTGCTCAGGGAACAGTCTTCTCTTTGCTGACAGTCTTGGAGCAAACTTCACCAATAGCTTTCTACCAGGGTAATTCTGCTTCTACACTAACATCCCATGCTTGGAGATTGGCCATCTCCAGCTCCAGGATGGAATCATCACCTCTGCCTGCAACAGTCTTAAATTACAACCTCAGGCAGGTGGGCAGAGCCCTGTACTGCACAGCAAAACACAGACCACTAGGAACAAGGATGCAAGAAACTGTGACTTACTTGTATACAGGTCTATGGACACTCCTTCTCCTTCTGTCTTATTATCAGCTGCTACAGCAAATACTGTGAAGTTGTACATTGTCCCTGGGATTAACTCGGTAATTTCTGCTTTGGTGGCATGGAATGTCAGGTTCTCCACAGCTGTACCATTTACAAACTCTGTCCTGTACGTGTAGGAGTCAGAAGCGTTGTCATTCACCACCCATGTTAAGATGACAGAAGTCACACCAATATATTCTGCCTTGAGATCAGCAACCGGGTTGGGCTCTGTGAAAGGCAAAGCAAGAACCTGTCAAGACAGAGAAATACAGAAAGAAGAGCCACAGCCATGTTTCCCTATTCCACACAGAATGAGCATCACCTGGAGCCAAGCATCACTTCTACTGTACCAATGCCCTGTTTCAGGCATTCATGCTGAGGCATCTCTGGAAAGATCACAGGAGCTCCGGGGAATATTCTGTTTCATTTCATATGCAACAATTACTTGTTTCCACAGCGGTTTTCCAGACAGAGAAACAGATGGAAATCAGGGAAGGAAACAGTGCAAGCTGATCTTGGTCTGTTAACTCAAAATTGTACTCATGAGTCTCAATTTGAGACCTTCAGCCCAAACTTTCCTCAATATCAGGAGAAAGAAATGGGCTGCTTGAGCAGGTCCAACAGCTGGCACACCTTAGGGGGCTGTGTCTGCAAATCCAACTCAGCATCAACTCCAGACAAATAGAACTCACCTCAGGCAGCTTAGATAAGTTTATCGACTCAGTAGCAGCTCCAGGACACACTCCTCTAAATTGCTTTATAGGGACATTGCCTGTTCTCTTTGCATTTCTGAGCTACACACAAAAGTAATGTCTCCTCCTATCCCATCTATTTGGTCTGGGAGAAAGGTGCCCCAGCACAAAGCCAACAAGATTGGCACCACACTTGATAATGCAACCCTAGGAAGTGGGACAGTCACAGCCCACAGGAACCTCAGGCCCCAGACTCTGCAAGGAGCTCAAACCAATCTTTAAGAACAAAAAGTCTCTGTGACTCTGGCACCACATCCCCGCACACCGCATCTTTCGGTATGAGCTGTGATAACCCGCTCCCAAGAAGTGTTGTGAAGAGCCTATTCAGCCCTCAAGTGTCTGGAGGAAAAGTCATGCTGTTGTAGCAGCTGGATCTCTACACAGTCTTGAGCAGACATGCTGATGAAACAACTGATTTGCAGGGGGGCACATACAAGCACAGAGACAATTTCAGTCCCTTTGCCAAGACTTTGTTGTGTTCATGCACACAGACACCTGGAGCAAAGAAAGCAGTATCACAACGAGAAATAGGATGAAGCTGGAAATCCAGATAAGAAAGCAGAGCAATTTGGTACAAACAGCATGGTTACTTGCAATTGGAAGGCAGCATTTCCTTACTTGTGTACAGGTCTACAGAACTTCCTTCTCCTTCTGTCTCATTATCAGCTGCTACAGCAAATACTGTGAAGTTGTACATTGTCCCAGGGATTAACTCGGTAATTTCTGCTTTGGTGGCATGGAATGTCAGGTTCTCCACAGCTGTACCATTTACAAACTCTATCCTGTACATGTAGGAGTCAGAAGCGTTGTCATTCACCACCCATGTTAAGATGACAGAAGTCACACCAACATATTCTGCCTTGAGATCAACAACCGGGTTGGGCTCTGTGAAAGGCAAAGCAACAACGTGTTAACCTGCAGGAACAGCTGCTCACAGACATGGAACACAGCCACACCAGTGCTTCACTTCCCTCACACCACTCATGGTCCAGAGTGCAGGAGCACCCCAACAACATCACCAGGCACTCCTGGAGGCTCTTGCACCAGTGGGCAGCTAAGAGAGAACTGAAGACAAGCCATGCTGGGTGGCATTTATCTCCCTTTGGCATTCCAAAGGAGAAGCTTTGGTTACCACTGAAGCAGAGCTCCCAGGGAATCCAGAAAGGTGGACAGGAAAGGGATGGGTATGGCTGGCAATGCAGGCAATTTCAGTTTGGTTTATTGGTTGAGTTTTGGTTTAGTTGTTGTGAAGGATTTTTTGTTTCATGGCGGGGGGTTAGAAGGAGTTTGGTGTTTAGTAAGTAAATAAATAAATCAAGGCTATGTTTCTTCTATATGTTAACCACTCATTCTTAGCATCTCGCCCAGGTAAGGCTCCTATTAAATTACAACCTCAGGCAGGTGGGCAGAGCCCTGTCCTGCACAGCGAAGCACAGACCACCAGGAACAAGGATGCGAAAAACTGACTTACTTGTATACAGGTCTATGGAACTTCCTTCTCCTTCTGTCTCATTATCAGCTGCTACAGCAAATACTGTGAAGTTGTACATTGTCCCAGGGATTAACTCGGTAATTTCTGCTTTGGTGGCATGGAATGTCAGGTTCTCCACAGCTGTACCATTTACAAACTCTATCCTGTACGTGTAGGAGTCAGAAGCGTTGTCGTTCACCACCCATGTTAAAATGACAGAAGTCACACCAACATATTCTGCCTTGAGATCAACAACCGGGTTGGGCTCTGTGAAAGGCAAAGCAACAACGTGTTAACCTGCAGAACAGTTGCTCACAGACATGGACACAAGAAACACAGCCACACCAGTGCTTCACTGGGCAGCTAAAAGAGAACTGAAGACAAGTCATTCTGAGGGGCATTCATCTCCCTTTGACATCCCAAAACATAAGCACAGGCCATCACAGTGATTGAACTCCCATGGCCTCTCTTGGGAATCCAGAGGTGGGCAGGAAAGCAATAGAGTGGAATGGAATATTTACTTAGAAGGGACCTACAACTATCCTAGTCCAACTGCCTGACCACCTCAGGCCTCACCAAAAGTTAAAGCACATTATTAAAAGTATTGTCCAGATGTTTCAAACACAGAAAGGCTTGGGGCACTGACCACCTCTCTAGGAAGCCTATTCTGGTGTTTGACCCCTCTGTCAGTAAAGAAATGCTTCCTAAGGTCAAGTCTAAACCTCCCCTGAGGCAGCTTTGAACTATTCCCACTCATCATATCCCTGGACACCAGAGAAGAGATCAACCCCATCCTCTGCATTTCTCCTCCTTAGGAAGCTGAGGAGAGCAATGAGGTCACCTCTCAGCCTCCTTTTCTCCAAACTAGATAAGCCCAAAGCCCTCAGCTGCTCCTCACAGGACAGGCCTTCCAGCCCTTTTACCAGCCTTCCTGCCCTCCTCTGCAGGCATTCAAGGACCTTTACATCTTTCTTCAATCATGAGGCCCAGAACTGCACCCAGTACACATTCAACTCCTGCATCCATACCTTTGATAAATACATTGAGCAGCCCCAGGATGGAGCCCTGAGGACCCTAAGGACAGCACTGGTGACTGCTCACCAGCCAGACACAGCCCCACTCACTGGAACCCCGTGAGCCCTGCCCTTCAGCCAGCCCCTCACTCAGCACACCATGGACCCCCTCATCCCACAGCTGGACAACTTGTCCAGAAGGATGCTGTGAGGGACAGTACCAAAAATCTCACTAAAATGCAGAAAAAATACACTGACCACCTTCCCTTCCCCATAAAAGGAGATCAAATTAGCTAAACAGGACTTTCCCTTTGTGACCCATGTCGATGGCACCTCATGACTGCATTGCTCTTTAAACACCTTTCAACAGTACCCAGTCCAATCCTCTCCATAATTTTTCCAGGAACTGAGGTTGGTCTAACAGGCCTGCAGGTTCCTGGGTCTTTCCTCTCACCCTCCAGGTAAACAGGAATAACAGCGGCTGGCAGAGACCTCCCTGGGCTCTCAAGGCCTTTGGTAGCTGATGGAGAGGGGTCCTGCTGTAACATCAGTGGGATCCTCCTGTACTCAGGGATGAATCCCAACAGGCCCCATGGATTTGTGAACATTCAGCTGATACAGGTGGTCCCTCAGACTTTCAGTGCCCACAAGTGGAAGCCACTGGCCCAGCACTCATGGGCCTCCAGCTCTGGGGATCGGGCAGACCAAGGTCTATCAGTATCACCAAAAACTGAGGCAAAATACACAATGAACGTCTCTGCTTTTTCTTCATCCCTATTAGGCAGGTGACCATCTTCAACAAGGATCAACCCAGTGTTTGCTTTAGACCTCCTTTTGCTATTAATGTGCTTCAAAAAGCCTTTCTTGTTATCTGAAACAGCACTGGCCAGTTTCTACTGTGATTGAGCTCTGGCCCTTGGTGTCTTCTTCATGCATAGACAAACCACAGCTCTGTAATCCTCCTCAGAAGCCTGACCTCACTTTCAGAGCTCATACAATTTCTTCTTCCTCTTAGGCTCCACAAGGAGCAAAGCTGTTCAGCAAAGCTGGTTTTCTGCCCGAATTGCTTGACTTTTGACATAGTGAAATTGCCTGTTCCTGTGCTCCTAAAAGGTGCTTTTTAAAAACTGAACATCACTCGTGGACTCCTAAGCCCTCAAAAGCAGTTTCCCAGGGTAGGCTGCTAAGTAGTGCCCTGAATAGCTAAAACTTTGCTCTCCTGGAGTCCAGGGTAGCAACTCTGCTGTCTCTTTTTATTCATTACACTGTAAATTTGAAACTCAGTCATTTAATCACCATAGCCAAGTCAGCCACCTACCATCTCCCATGAGTCCTACTCTATTCACAAACAGCAACTCTACGAGGGCATCTTCCCTAGTAGGCTCACTATTTGTGATAAGAAATTATCTCCCACATGAAGAGATATGAGGACAAAGATGGAGAGGAAGCAAGGCGGATTATGTTTGCCTGGTTTTTCTTTTGAAAAGCAAGAATGTATTTCTTCCACACTTAAAGACCCCCCTGCTTAGTGGACATCCTAGATTAGGCTCCAGGAATGAGGCAACAGATCTATAAATGACAGCTTTACATTTTAGCCCTCAGGCAGTTAGGAAGAGCTCTGAGCTGTCCACCAGGAACAGGGTTGCAAGAAACTGCAACTTACTTGTATACAGGTCTATGGAACTTCCTTCTCCTTCTGTCTCATTATCAGCTGCTACAGCAAATACTGTGAAGTTGTACATTGTCCCTGGGATTAACTCGGTAATTTCTGCTTTGGTGGCATGGAATGTCAGGCTCTCCACAGCTGTACCATTTACAAACTCTATCCTGTACATGTAGGAGTCAGAAGCGTTGTTGCTCACCACCCATGTTAAGATGACAGAAGTCACACCAACATATTCTGCCTTGAGATCAGCAACCGGGTTGGGCTCTGTGAAAGGCAAAGCAACAACGTGTTAACCTGCAGGAACAGCTGCTCACAGACATGGAACACAGCCACACCAGTGCTTCACTTCCCTCTCACCACTCATGGTCCAGAGTGCAGGAGCACCCCAACAACATCACCAGGCACTCCTGGAGGCTCTTGCACCAGTGGGCAGCTAAGAGAGAACTGAAGACAAGCCATGCTGGGTGGCATTTATCTCCCTTTGGCACTCCAAATGACAAGCACAGGCCATCACTGTGACAGAACTTCCAGGGCCTCCCTCGGGAATCCAGAGAGGTGCACAGGGAAGAGAGCAGGATGGAGGGGAAGATAATTTAAAACAAGAAAACAAAACCATCAGGTCTATGTTTGTGCTGTACAGCAATATCCCATTCTTTGCATACTGTCCAGGTCAGCCTCCAGGACTAAAATATCATGTCTTATACACAATAGCATTGAATTGCAATCTTCACATATGTAGGCAGATCCCTGAGCTGCACAGAAAAGTACAGACCACAAGAAAGAGAACTGCAAGAAACTGTGACTTACTTGTGTACAGGCTTAAGGACATTCCTTCTGTCTCACTACCATTTAGCACTGCATATACAGTGAAATTGTACATCATCCCAGGGATTAACTCCATAATTTCTGCTTTGGTGTCATTGAATATGTTCACAGGTGCCTCATTTACAACCTCTATCCTGTAGGTGTAGGGTTTCAAAGTAGGGTTGGCCACTGACCATGTCAAGTTGACAGAAGTCACACCAACGTATTCTGCTGTGAGATTATAAATTGGGCTGGATTCTATGAAAAGAGAAAAAAATTTTTAACCTACAAGAATATTTGCTGGCAAACACGTACAGCACTCTCCTCCCTGCCATACCCAGTCTCTGTAAAACAGAAATCAGGCTGGGAAAACAGTCAAGCTACCTTTCTCTACTGCAAGGCACACTTGCTAGCTCTGCCATCTACTCCAATTCCTCAAGCTTCACTTCATCTCAAGGAGCAAAGCTGTCTAGGTGCAGCAGTGATTTCTGTGCTGCCTCAGCTGTGAGCTTTATGCAGCGTGCTGAGGAAGACTGGAACACACAACCCACTGTCATTTTTTTCCTAAACTGGATATCCCAAAGAGAGAAGCCTTTCTTAGCTGCAAGGTTCACACATCTCTCCTGCATATACAGGACACAGAACGTTCTGTACTGGGCAGAGGACTTCAGCTGTACCCCACCACTTACGCATTTCAAATCTGTAAGTCACACTGAGCTGAACTATTAAGCTGTAACCTAAAAAGTCATAATAAGGAGGGAAGGGAGCCCGAGTCTAACACAGATAAAACTACTGGCCATGCACCAATCACAGTATGAAATTGCACTCCCAGTCAGGTGTGCAGATACATTTCTCGGCCTCATTCTCTACTGCAGTAAAGCAGTTGGATCCATGCCCCTGCAATGCTCTTTGCACTCTGAACTAGAGCTCACGCTTAAAATGCTATCACAATATAAAAGTGCAAAACACCCCCAAGATTCACATCCCAGCCACATTCCAAACCACAAACCTGTTACAGTGCTTAGATCACCTCTTGGCCCATCAGACACAGCCCTGGTCACTCTTCCACCTGCAGAGGTTCTGTTCCCACTTGCAGAGTTTACTGATAAATCATCATTACTACTATTTGCTGGTTCTGCAGTTACATTGTTTGAGCTGCAATCCTCAGTGCCTGAAAGAAGAATACAAAACTGTGTCTTTACAAAATTTCTGGACTTCCCATTTGCAGAAGTACAGTCAGTTACAGATATCATGCACAGACCCGCAGTCACTTCTGTTTTCCCAGTTCTACAAAAACCTCACTGCACAGTTCCTGGTTTTACCACTTTTCCTGGTTTCACCTCTTAACTTCTGTGAGATGATCTGAATTAGAGTCAAGTGACTGCCACATTATTTCAGCCATCCATTGACTCTACACATGGTTTGGACGAAAGCTATCATGACCTGCTCTTTCCAGTACAGTTTTGTTTGAAATGAGTTAAATCAACTTGCAGCCACATTCTGTGTGTGTGTGTTTTCTTCATCTATTATCAGAAGTTTCATTTAACCTGGCATAGCAATTCTGTCTCTTCCCCTCAGCTTATTCCCCTCCTCCCCTCTCATATTCCCACAATGCATTCCCACAAGTAAGGAAGAGACACGGCTCTGTACCTAGAGCCAGAAAATTCACATTGATGTAGCACAGCCTAAAGCATAGAAACAGTTGATTCAGACCCTAAAATTTAAAGGCTAACTCATGTAAGCCTGATGTTCCATATTAAGGTAGAACTTAACTGCACACATTTTCAGAAATTTCTGCCACACAAAAACTTGTTATCTTGACCAGTGCAGCAGTTCTAGACTTACTTCAGAAATTCTTTAAAAGCACCACTTTGTGTGCCCTTTGGTTTTGGGGTTTGTTTGGTTTTTATTGCTTTTAAGCGTATTTTTCCATCTTTCTAAGCACATTACACCTGTGACTGATTTTACCAGAACTCTCTACAAACTGAAAAGCAAAGGGATTAAAGTACAGATTTAGATCTTTAAATATCCTTAAATGCATTGCAGGTATTACAGTCATTAAAATAACTGAGTATGCACTTTTAACTCCTATTTCTAAAAATTCTTTCCAGAAGGCTTTTTTTTCAAAATACTTTGCTTATACTGTTTGATCTTTCTTAAAAGAAATTAAGATAATTACAGTTATACAAAAAAATAAAAAGCAAGCAACAGAATGATACTTACAAGCAATTGTACATCTGACCTGAAAAACAAAAACAAATAATAGAAATTAAAACTTTAAAACTACGGGAAGCTCTAATAAAGTAAGGACTGATTTAATTAAAATGAGGGGGGAAGAATTCTGTTAAAAAGTCCAGACTTTTCAGTCTGCAAAAGATATCATAAAGTTGTACTGACATAAAAATAACACCAAAAAATACACCAAACTCAAAGAGAACAAAAATCTAAACATGCCGGTAAAATGTTAGTTTCCACATTCTAAAAAAAACTAGTTTATTTTATCACCAAAAAAAAAAAGTTTGGAAAATATAAGCTGGTTATTTTGCACATAAAAATGTATAAGCTAAATCTATAAGATCTTAGTTAAAACACACTTTAGTTAGTACCATCCCACCAAAAAATGGCAGATGTCAATTAGGTCTTTCTTATCAATAAAAGATTTTTCCTTTCATCCTTTTGCTGCATAAACCTTCTTATTACTTCTCACAGAAGAGTGTTTTGCATTTTCTGAAGTGAACTCAGGGTAGTCAAAGTTCAAAACACTCGATGCATGCTCTGAAATCCAGTTTACACGTGTGCACACACCCATAACATATCAGCAGTTGCCATTTAACTGCAGCCTGAAACTCCTCTCCTGGCAATACTGACAAACACAGCAGAATTTTGCTTTGAAGATGATTTGTAAGGACTTTGTACTTTGCGTCCAAATAGCCATTTCCCTTCCTGTTGGTGTGAGAATTGGCCCATAAATTGTCATATTCATGTCTCTCCAGGTGGCACCACAAAATGCTGCTTACAGGAGTGAAGTAAAAGCCCCAGACTGCAAGAGGTCTGCAAGAAGCAGTCTTTTACTGAAAGCACTTGGAACTTCCATTTTCTCTACCCCCACTCAACTTCTTAGCTGTTTGTGCAATTCCATGAGCTAACTCAAAATAAGCAGCTATCTCACAACACCCTGATGCAATGCTTGAATCCCAAGTCACTCACTCCCCCAGCTGTCATGCTGCTGGTGCCACAAGGAGCTCCACCAGAAGTAGCTCCTTGCACCAGTCATGGGTCCAAGCAGACACACCCTCAAAAAGTAGTCAGGAAATACCATTAAATCTTATTCCCATGATGGTCTCAGCATCACAGCAAGAAGAGTTTGGGCACTATTCCTAGGCAAAAAAAGCCCTGGTAAGCATCAAAGACCTAATGTCTGGTCTTCTCCAGCACAGCCCTAGGGACAGCAAGGCACACAACAGACATGGCACCGGATGCAGATGTCCTACATACAAGTGTGAGGCTCCTCCTCAACCTGAGTTTTTGAGAGCTCAGCCAAACTGCAAGGCTATTTAGGAAGTGAGGAAATATTTGCCTGCACCCAGGTCAAGAGTACTTCTGCATTCTTCACAAAGTGTTTGAGGAAGAAGAGCTCAAGAAGGAAACAGCCACTCTGAAGGCAGGAACACACTACCGTGCAGGGTCCAGAGCAGAAGAGCTAAGCTGTGTGGAAACAGCTGCTGAATGGTGAGCAAGAGGTGAGATCCCCTGAAATGCAGGGCAATCTACAAGCAAAGCCAAAAGGATGTTATGTTTATTAAGAAAGGGAACTCACAAGAAGAACAAAATCAACAAGAAACGTCACAGGACTAAGCTACAGCGATTTCTGCAGCCCTACAGACAAAGAATCAAGAGCCTGACATCATTCACGACCCATCATCCTTCAGTAACTTTCTCTTCTGTAGAACTGCCTGAAAATGAACTTCCTTGTTTCCTTCTCCACAAATTTTGAGTTTAGGGGCACAGCATCCTTCCCAGGCAACAGGAACAACTGATACTACATGACTGTGAAACAGGTATGCCACTATCAAGTACCCTGAACCCCTCCTTTTTATCATTCCATTTCTTCCCTGCCAGCTCAAACAAGGAACATGCTGATTCCTGTTCTACGGGCATCCGATCTAACAGCACATAATGACCAAACTGATAGAAATTCGGTTGTACGGTCACATGGGGTTTTATTAAGGATGCTCAAACAACCTCAAAAAGGAAAATTACACTAAAATTCCTGTCACATGATTAATGAACTGCATCCCATCATTCCACTTGCTTATCACACCCTGGCAATACTCCCTCACAACACCCTTCTGACTTTCCAGAACCCTGTGTGCAAATCAACTTCAAAAAAATCACATCCCACTGGCAGCAGGCAGGCCTTCTGAAACCCAAAACCACACAAAACAAATGATCCCATTCCCAAGCATCAGCTTGCCTGACTCAGTCATTCCGTGCTGTATTTTTCAACATCAGCTATGAACCAAACTGTTCTCCAACCTGATGTTATTACTTAGTGAGAATTTACACAAAACATTTGTTTATGATTTCAGAGGATATTTGCACTCAACACCTGATTCTCCTTGTGTTTGCATTTAATATATCATGAGGCCTACCATCTCTGCTTTTCTTTTGCAATGACAAATCTCTATTATTCATATGTACAGTTGGGTAATTTTTTAACTTTGGTGGAACTTTGGGTAGGGGTGGAACATATCTAACCAAGAAAAGACAGCAAAATGCCAAATACTAACCATTTCAACTGAAAAACGGGAGAGAAAAAGTATACACAAACCCATCACTGTCATCAGCTATGGCAAATGAATTTTTTCACGTGTCACACAGCCATGTGTAGGGCCTGATCAAAGGCTGCATGTTCCAGAGGAGCTGAGGAATTCATCTGCATTCACACAAGGTCCGTCCTGTGCTCCTTATGTAAGCAGTTTATCACTGACCAGGAGCTGGTGGTGTGTGATACATGCTGAATTCAGCCCCATCCCCTCCTCAGGTGCACACTGGGTTCCTACCTGAGGAATTAGTATTAGTCTGACGAGTGATCTTATCCAGGAAGAATTATGACATACTGCAGGAAAACGTCTTCAAAAATAGTGAGTGACTGAGAAGACCAAATCCCACTGATATTTGATCACCCAGAGTAAGACATTTTCAGGAGCAGGATTTAAAGCACGCCAGCTGTACACATGGACCGGGGGAGCCACAAGGAAGACAGGAGTGCAGGACTTCAGCTCAGCTTGGCTCCACTGCCAAACTGTGCCCTCTAATGAAGCTGGGGCTCCTGCTCTGGGGAAAACCCTTGTGGACAGTAGCCGACCTACCTGCTCCACTTTTCAAAACAAACAATGTGGTTTGGTTCATGTAAATATTAGGCCAAAAGATGGCTGAACAGTCAAAGTGAGCAAACCAAAAAAATCTTAGCCAAAAAAACCCTTAACCACAAATCCTTTCCAAGAACACCACTTGAGGTTGCCGCTTACTGTTTTTGGTGTGCTCACCAGTGTGTGCCTTGCGACTCAGATGCAAAAAGCCAGGGAGTTAATCGCACCCTTCTTAGAGCTAACGAACTTTCAGGCGTGTACCTCCAGATCTTATCTTCTCCACCCACCCCTGCTCTCAGGTTTGGAAGAGTTCCACAAAAATATCTATCACATAATAACTATCACAGTGGTCTCCAAATTGCTTCTAAACACCCTTTCACCAAAGCATAATCAGGATCGCTGTCCCACTAGGCAGTGCCCCTGATCTCACACCTTTTTTTCCCCCTCTATGTCCCCCTACCATTACTTGTCCCACATGCATAACTATGGTCTTCAGGACAAGCCACCACACAGCACCATCATGATGGTTTTAAGACTCCAGGCTTGGCTTTGTTGATGCTGTCAGTCACCACCACCCAGCCAACAAACATTAACCAGCAAAGACACTTTACAGACCCCTCTATCACCTCTGATATTTTGTACTTAGCATAGACTTACTCAGGAAGCATTCCCACAGAAAGCTTTTACTCAAGGTCACACAAGGTAAGTGAAAATCAAACTCAGGAATGCCACTGGGAAGCCTGGGAAGTAATGGAAATGGGATTACCCAAGTATTGCATCCACAGACTGACACAGCTTTCCAATACTTGCTGGTTTTGTACGATTTTTAAGGCATTGCCTGCTATTGCACCTGGGGACATCTTTGCACTTCCCTGGGAGTGCAAAGTCTAAATCAGCAGGGAGTGACACCTTTCTGCTGGAGACTGTTGTCCTGCAGGAAGACAAGGTGGGTTTGGAAAGATGAAATGTTTCTGTCTCTTGAAACCCATCTCAGGGTTGTTCCATTGCATTTATTTCCATATTATTTCCAAATTAACGAAGTTTGTAGGCTTACAGCACTGGGCAAGAAGAATGAGCTCACCTGAATTGGGGCACAGAACTATGTGCTTAAACCTGTTTGAACTTAGTTCAAGTAACATACCTTATCTGGACAACGTCTAGGTTCTGGGGTGGAAAAAAAATCACACTGGAAAATGAGTCAAAATACACTTGGGTAACATATTTTCCAATTTCTTTATAAAATGTCATAAATCTTCAACTGCAAAGCATTTCTCTGCATTTAAGCAGAAAACTTCAAGTGCAAATCATTACACTATTATAAAACACAGAATCATCAAAGTTGGAAGAGTCCTTCAAGATCATCCAGTACAACTATCAAACCAGCACCACCATACTCACCCCTAAACCATATCCCCAAGTGCCACATCCAAACACCACTTGAACACTTCCAGACAGCCTTTACTTTACACAAAGATATGCCAAGCCAAGAAAAGCAGGTGTTTTCCCCTCTGCTTATTGTCCAACAAGAAAAAAGACAATGTGGATAAAGCCTGTGTGCTGGAAGGACTGCTAAGATAACAGTTCAGTTACCAATTCCAGTGGCATTTGTGGATACTCAGCCCTCCTCTATCAGGTCCTTACTACTTGAAGGAGGAAATAATCAACAGAAGGCTAAGTCAGAAGCTAACATTTAATTATGTTATATAGTTTTACAGAAGATTGATTACTTTCTGGATCCAGTGCTGGAGTTTGGGATTGGTTTTCTTTTTTTCCCCTTTTTAGTGTACATTTACTCTGCTAAATTAACTGTAGTCTGCGACAGTTCTGGGGTTTTTTTCATTCAAATTAACTCCAGATTATCTCAATAATATGATGCACTCACTTCCAATGGAAAATGGAAAATACGCTGTGACAAGTGTCAGTTCCACCTGTTTTCCCTCCAGTATTTTATGCAGGTACTCACAGCCCATACACAAAACACCATTTCACAGAGTGTTTGCAGTAAGTGGGTTTATCCTGGAGTAAAAAAGCACTAACTTTAGAAACAGCACTAAGTTTTTATAAGATGTTTGGAGTCTTCTTTTAACTGTAAATGAGCAGCTCTGCTAATGAGCCTGCACAGGCCCAGATGGAGACGCAGAACTCGGAAGAAAGAAACAAGAGCTGGTGTTTGCCATGAACTGGGTGGGGCTGGACCCTCCTAGGCCACCCTGGTGTATTAGGGAGCTGTGCAGAACCCTGAAACAGCCACACACAACTGTGCACAGGCTATTTTGAGCTGTTATGCAGTTATGTGAAAGAGGAAAGACTATTTCCACTTTGCATGTATTTATATTTTGCCCCTGACATTTCTAAATTCTGACTTCCCTGAAGCAAGCCTTTCTGCAAAGAGAGACCAAGTACAATTTTTTTTCCACTGGCTTTTATGAAAACATATGAGGACATTCTGGTCCGTGCAGCACCTCCAATGAGCTAAAAATGCTGTGGAAGACAAAGCCTTGTAAGAAAACCAAGATGAGACACCAAATAAAAATTTGTGATGACACATACTGGAGAAAGTTCTTTTTTCCTCTCCTGATTCTTCTCCAAGTTTTACCTGTATCTGCTTTTTAGCTGGCTAGCCTAGGAGCAAGGAGTTTTCTGGGCAACATATCCAAAACAAATAGAAAAATATAGACACCAAAACCCAAACATGACTGCATTGCAACTGATCGCTCTCTTACTACTGACCCCAGAGAACACCCTTAGACTTAATTCCAATGGCTTCCAGATCAAACTTCAGTTTAAAATGTTTCCATGCAGCCCAGTAGCAGCTCTGTTTCACCCAGACCTCCAGGTCCTCATTACTTACAAGCATTAGGTGCTGCAGACCACCTCAGAGTTCAGTAGGATCATTCTTCCAACTGAGGAAACAACAAAACTTCATCCAAAGAAAGGCTGAAAAGCTTAAATAATTCACATAACCCAGTAAGTTGTACATGTAATGCTTTTTCAGAGACCATGCTGATGAAGGACTTCATAAAGAGAACAGTGTGCTTATCTGACAATGGCAAGGAGTAACACAAAACAACTACCTACCAAACCCCAAACTGTTATCCTACTCAAGTTCCACGTCATACTGTTCTGGTTTCACCTGGGGCAGGGTTAACTTTCTCCACAGTGGCTGGTGTGGGGCTATGTTTTGGATGTGGTACTCGGTTGCTGGCTGAGGTTAAACCACGACACTTACTGACATGGGTGGAACTGCAGATCGATGTGCAAGAGCAGTGCTCAAATTGAAAAAACACCTCCTCTTCTAAGAGGAACTTCCAGTTAACACTGCCAGTCATTTTTTTTTTCCCAAAACTGAGGAAGCATCAACCTTTATTTTATGTGAACAAGCCGCATTCCTGCATGCAGCTCAAGAGCACTATTTTTTCACTCTGAGTCATTACTCAGGCACACCCTGGAAGAAGTAGGATACAATGAAAAAAAGGAGAAAGGGGAAAAAAAAAAATATCCGGGTGGCAATGACACAACGCTCACTGTCGCCAAGTCAGCAGGGCTGGCCACCCAGGCACCATGGAAAACGCTCCCCAGAGCCAGCAGCTGCCTTGGCCTTTGCAGCACAGTCACGAAAAGGAGCAGCATTTCCTGACAGAGCCCATTTCAGATCTGCTTAGCTGAGTGCAGTCAGGACTCTCAAGTTTCTCTTATCACAAGGAGATTTCACTGTCTTGTGCCAGACACTTGGGACTCTGCACAGTCTTTGCTCAGGGAAGTGTTAAAAAATACTTTACAAAGAGAATAACACTGAGCTGGATTTGGTTTGAGAGTTTTCCAAGTAAAACTAGTTGTAAAGGGATTTTAAAACTTACACTAAAGCTCAAAGACAACATCAAGAAAGATTATTTATATTGACAAAAAGGACCAAATTTTTGATCTATGACACCCTGTCTGGTGGCAGAACCACGGCCTGTGAAAGCCTACAAGCTTGTTCACACAGAGGTCAAAACTGTCTTGTTATACAGAAAATCCTTTTTTTTTGTGGCAGTCTTGATGCTGGTACATGAGTGCTTTGCTCTTTCCTGCCTTAATTCTACACTTTTCTTAATACAGTTTATCTTTTTGTCCTTATCAGGGTCCTGAAAACTTCCTAATCTAAAAATCTGTGAGTTGTGCAGCTGGGAGAAACCAGCCTGTGACCACTGCCCAACACAGACTTCTCAGGCTAACCTTCATCTCCTCCTTCACGCTTTGTTGCTGTTTATTACCATTCATTTATGCTCCTTCAGCACATTCAGTTCTAACTCCGTGTGAAATGCTCCACTAGAATCAAAATAAATTTTCTGTATGGCACTGCCCTTGCCCTGTAGCTGGGTAAATCTATCCGAAGGGAGGGAGGAAAGCAATCCTTCCTCCCCATCCCCGAACAGCAGCTTTGGTACACTAATGCAGTTTGAGACCACTAGAGGCCCCAGTAAAACCATCTAACTTCAGCCCGAGAGACTAACAGCAGGGAAATATGCCTGAATTCCCATAGAAGTTGACATTCTGGAAAGCACAAGGCTAAGGATGACCACACTAAGAGTGTAAAATGTGGATGCAGATGTCAGCACCGCCTCAGATGCAGATTGTGGGAGATAATGACACCATGCCGAGCTGGCTTGGGCAGGCTCAGTGCATCTTCAAGCATCATAAACCTGTCACAAGGACAGTAATTTCATGCAATAAATTACTGGCTGGACCTTAGACTTTCTTCACAGTGCTTATTTAAAAAATATCACATCTTCACCTGCACTGGTTTATAGTGAATCTACATTTTTTGATGGGACCCAAAAATCAAAGCAGCTTGACTTCCTCAAAACAAATGCAAATTGCCTTACAAGCAAAAAATGTGATGTTAAACATTTTCCAGCTCCAAAATAAGCCAAAGATCTGGCTGATCTACAAGGATCAGATTATCACAAACACAAACAATTTGATTAAACAATGTTTTCCCATATGCTGTTTTTCACACGCAGCACCACGGGGCTGCAGGGACACCCTTGGGGTTTGCCTGCAACTGTCAGCCCATTTAATCCTTTAATGAATTTAAACTGTAGCAAAAGACAAATGGACTGCAAGCGTTCAAAACATGTAGTAGTACTCCTGGGAGGGAACAAAAGATCTCATTGTACAGCTTCACTAAGTTCATCTGGGGCTCTGGTAGAGTCTCTCTTTTCCTCCTCTTTGAACAGAAGCTGAATAGAAACAGGAATGAGAATTGGCTCCGCCATCACCCCATCGCCAGACTCGCCTCTGTGAATACATTGAGGCTGCATGAGAAGTTATTCACCGACAACAACATGGGCTCTCTCTCATTTACCAGTCAATAGGCACGTCTCTCAAAGGTCAACTCCATGGCCATCTGGGAGGACTGGCTATGGTGGAAAAGGGCTGGATGGCGCAGGGTCAGAACCAGAGATCAAACTGACAGAGCAGCCTGACCAGCTGCAAACTTTGTGTTCTAGAAAAATAATATCCACAGCTTCTCTCTCCTTCCAAGACACATGAAGGAGTTCCTGCTGATCTGTATATTTGACATAGCTCTGATACAGATCAAACAGCTAGAACTCATTTCAAACTCTTATTTTAAGAGGAAGGTGTTTATGTTATTCATTACCAGTCTGGAAACATGCTCATTTCAAATAAATTTCACATTATATCACTGTCCAGTGTTTGCTTAGCCTTGTATATCACTTCAAAAAAGAAACCAAACCAAACCTAGAAAGTCTTCAAAGCTAAGAGTCAATTTTCCCAGCGTTTTGGTCATTGTTTGCTTAGAGCTACAGCACCACTGATGCGGCTTCCCATAGCTTCTGCTACCTCCATACGCTTCCGGATTTTCTTCCACCTACACTACAACCCAGAATACAAAAGCATACCTCTTTCTATTGCATGGTCTTGGCAGACAAATACAAAGTTTTTATAAAAGTTTACTGAAAAAACCTTTAAAAATTGCAATTAAGTGAAAGATGAAAGACAAAATTCATTAAATTTACCCAAAGTTGTTGTGTTACCACTAAATGAAGATCCACTCCCAGTGAGTTTAACGATGAAGCACAACTATTTCAACCAGAAATTCCCCCTCCACTTGAGGATGGTTCTTGCAAATTTTAAACATGCAAGATTTTTTAAAAAACATCTCTATACAAGTTCTGTTTCTGATGACACAACCATGCATATTTTATACAGGCAGCCTTCCGTTTCACAGACTGCCTTGAGAAAATACATTAAATGCACTTTGAAGTTTTATTAGAAGTATGGGTGCACTATTAAGAGTAATTGTGTCACACAGGCCTTCACAGCATCTGATAGCGTTGCCCTAACAGAAAAGCAGAAAGGGGCAGCAACAAGTGCAGTACCAACCTCCAAGCACTTTGGCAGGTTCTCTCTTTGGCAAAGTCTGTAGTAGCAACTATTGCCTCAACTATGGCCAAGAAAAAAAAGTGAGACATTAAAAAGTACTAACAGTGGTCAGGCACTGACTCTGCAGAAGACACTGGGGGTAGGGGAGGGCTTCACCAGTATTTCTCTTTTTCCTACTTGTGCTATTAACCCCTTTAGTCTAATTATTTTTTAAAGCACATTTGGGACAGTTAGAAATGCAAATGGAGGGATGTCCCTGAGGTATCCTCAATGTATTTTAGCCTCTCTTAATACGTCTATACAAAATGGCAGGATGAAAGACGAGCAGCATGTACTACAATCAACCACAACTCATCCTTCCACTTCATTTTTGCTGCTCTTCAACGACACATCAACACTTCCTTCAATTCATTATTCTTTGACTCAAATTGAAAGTCACAAGAGTAGATTTCATTTTATTTCATCCAGATTATATGTTCAATGTCTTCGTAACAGTAGATGTGTTCTCTTTTGCTCCTCTGCCCTCAACAGACCACAGACATGGAAAGTGAAAAAATATCACTACTTCTCTAGAAGGTTTCTAACCTTGAGCTAAACTATAGAAACAGTTTCCCTGCACCACTGCAAAATTCCTGGGAAACCCTGAAGGACAAGAACTTCATGATTTCCAGACAGACACAATTCTTTCTGGCCTGATGTTTAGCGTTTAATTTTTTATACTTTGCAATAGCTAAAGCATAACAGCTCTATCATACTCAGGGAGGAAACAAGGACATATCCAAAGCCAGCTAGCTAGAGCACATTCACTGCTTTTATTTATTTGCACAAAAACTCACAAAAAACCAACCAACCAACCAAAAAAACAAACCACCAAACCAGTGCCCCCTCCCCAAAAAAACCAAACGCAAAACAAAAATTCTGCAAACCAGTAACGCTATGAAAATGCTCGAGTATTGTATTAAAACACACCTAGTCCACAAACAGAACTTTGAATTGTCTTCTAAAAATATGCTTCTGAAGTTTCTCATCTGTGTGTTTAAGGCTGACAAGTACCAAAGCCCTGAACAGAAAAGCCATGTAAATGGGTCTGTGTTTGGAGCAAGAGCTTTGGGGAAGGTTAGAGGGGAAACCCTTCAGTTCACTGTGATGTACTTTCACCACGCACACACAGGGCAAAGCTTCATCTTCACACTCAAAAACTAAAGCCACATTAACGCAGCTCTAGGACAAAGATGAAACTAAGTCGTCCGTGCCTTGCATCATGTTTTATGTGCAAGCCACAGAAGGCTAAGTCATTTACTGTCTCTGCTCATGTAATAGCCAGAGTTCCCTCAGATTAGGGGGACAACATACATAGTGGTAACTATCTATAAACTGCTGCTTGCCAACAGCCAAGCCTGTAAAGCAGCAATATAAAACACAAACCTTAAGTGCTCTGCACCACAGTGCTGGTGGGATTTTGGTATACCTTTAAACTTAGCACAATAAAAATTACACGTGAACTCGGGGTGCTGAGTCACAAGTCAAAGCCTTGTATCAGATGACACAAGTAGCTGACCTTTGTTACCCACCACATGGCTGCTTACCTGCACGAAATGTGCAGGTAGGGGAGAAAGGTAAGAGTGAAGAGAAGTTAATTGCATTCCAGCTGCTAAAACCTTGTTATCTTTGTACCTTTTAATTGACATGGTTTTACTTCCACATCACCTTCCCTGAACTGCTCCTCTAGTGGCCTCAGGCTCTTTACCCACCTTCCAACAAGGGTTAAACGGAGAGTAATTCACAAGCTGGATTCCTTTGCACCTCTCCTGTCTCTAACAGAGATAGTCAAAATGTCACAGTTATATAATGCTGACAGAAACGTGACTACCTAAAGAACAGGTTTGAATATAGAATGTAAAACATTTATAAGAACGACTACATACCAGAACAAAGTAGTGCATCCTTCACAGGCTACGGCAGCCTCTCCCATCTCTAGGAGATACTGCTTTCTTTATTCCTCCTTACACTTCAACTGCAGCAAACAAACTAACAAGAAAAAGCACTTTAGAACAATTTGCCTTACTGGTGAGAGCTGACAGCGGAGTTTGATCTACACCCCCACAGGGTTTGATCCCTGGCCTGCATGGCAGCATCTCCACCCTGTGTTTCAGCAGCAGTGAGAAGGAATGCTGCAGACACTACCAGGAAGAGTTTAGTCAAGAGGGAAGACTCAGCTAAGACGACACATACAAATGAGACCGAGGGCACACCAAGCCAAGTCAGACTAAAGACCACTGTTCACTGCACCCAGACTGCCCCGGCAAAGCTAAAACACTTTTCAAAGGACTGAGAAACACATTAGCTTGAATACACTAGTGCACACAAAGCCCTAGTTTAGAAAGATGCCTGATCCACCACCTGACTCAAGCTATGAAAATGAAAATGTACCCGCAGACTTTTTTCAGTCATGTATTGGGACACATGAGCCTCCAGATGCCAAAAGGCAAGACGGCAGATGTCTAGACAACCCCTAAGGGCTGAACATCTCTATCAAGACATTTTCTCCATTTCTTTTCTAGTGATATATCCAGTCTGCATGACCCAGAACATTTTAAAATCCACTGTTACAGCACTTTCTCCCCTGCCATACAGTGATTTTTACGTCTATGCTGCCTCTAACAGCAACTGCACATTGCGAAGTCTGTGTTCAGAGCCCACTTTAAATGCAGACTAAGTTTTAGAGCCCAGTCCCTGTTCTGCCTCCCAAAGACACTTACCAAAGCACATTCCTTACAAGTAAGCCAAACAAACTGAAAAGTGTTTGCATAAGTAAGGGGTTTCTTTCTTGTTTGATATTAGAGGAGGGACCAGCAAGTTTGTGTTCCTGCACTGTCACCCAGGGGGTTCAGATGCAGGCAGCCACAAAGATGAGCTCTGATCATACAGGACAGTATTGCATGTTAAGAGGGAAGACATAGCATCACTCGTGTCTCAAGATCATGGGTTAAAAACCAAAACAAAACAACACCATGAACAAAACCACAAAAAAAATCCTCAACCAACTAGAACGTCTTATCAAGGACAGCTCTAAAATCAGGGATATGTTTCTAGAAACATTTCAACATTAAAGCCTTCTACAAGAAGCAAAAAGGTAGACTTTGTAGCTGCCAAAGGAAAAAAAAAAAAAGAAGAAAAAAATTCTGCACTGAATGTACTTCAAAAACCATGTTTTATTATAGACTGCAAGAACATGAAGTTACCTACTTTCATTCATTCATTCAGACATTACTATTCTGGTGCCAGGAATGCAGCACCAGCAGAGACAACCCAAGCACAGAAGAAACCAAAAGAATTACCTTTTTACTGACAGAGGTCAGCCCAGGGGTAATCCTGCACTGAAAGGTGCAAGTACTACAATAAAAGACAGCAATTAAACAGGAAATTCTCTGGCAACATCTGTGAATTTTTTGATCCAACACCTACCACTGGGTATTTCCTAGCCAATTTCCAAAAAACTTATATTAGATGATATGACTTATCAGAATTAAACCTTCCTATTTAAATGAAAGAAAATGAATTGCAGTTACGGTATTTATAACTCAGAGCATTCATATCGCAGGTTAACCAAAACTGTCTCATCTGAATTACGTCCTTTATACCCTACATTCAAACTGCCCATGCTGGAGACTGGAGAGTGAAAAAACTGAGGGAGGGGATAGAACGTTATTCTTTCTACTCTTTATGCTGATTTAACTAGAATTGCATCCTGAAAGATATTTCCAGTTTTTCTAATGACCATCTTATCCCATTTCAACATATACTGTTATGAAGATCCCCCATCCCAAATTTGATCACAGTAACATTTTCAGCTCTTACACTGTTCTTTCACATACCCCTCCCGTATCATAGGAACACTTCATGTCTCTATCATTCTTATCCCCTATAATATTCAACCCTTGAAGTTTTTAATTAATTTCATTAGTATAAATTTTATTGCAATTCCATCAACAGAGCACAGAGTGTATTTATAGCAGCTATCAGAAAAGCTGGGTGTAAATGGCAGCTCAGTCACCCCAGAAACAGTATCTGCATAGCTACACAACCCAAAATAGACCCAAAACATCATCTTCCAACAGAGCTGATCTTCTGCAGAAAAAACCTTTCCAGTAAAGCACCAGAGCTTCCTCCTTCATTTCAAACACTGATGAGACACCCAAGACACAGAACAGCTTTGAATAAGAAGTTTAAAATGTGTAATGGT
Source organism: Lycocorax pyrrhopterus obiensis (assembly GCA_014706295.1). NCBI lineage: Eukaryota > Metazoa > Chordata > Aves > Passeriformes > Paradisaeidae > Lycocorax > Lycocorax pyrrhopterus. The sequence continues at coordinate 12,828,180 of JACSVZ010000007.1, read as the reverse complement.
TTCCTCTCTTATTACTGAGGGTTTATGTTGCCTCGTAGATACCTTGTTTGTGTTACCATATGAGCTGGTTCCTTCTACTGCAGTACCAGAGCTTGTGCTGCAAAGCTCTCTTTTTAAAGTTATAGGCTTATAAAAAAAACCAAAAGAAAGCCCCGTGAAATAAAAGCCTTCCCCTGACTGCAGGAGTCAGGTTTGCTTATCAGCTGAACTGGATCCACACTGCTCATACCAGCCCAAAGACTATGTAACAATAAAGAAACAGGCCTAGCAAACTTTAATATTGCTGCTTCTGGATAGAAAGGGTTTTTTTCCCTTGCTCAATCATTTATTCATTAAGAAACACAGTTTCAGGGAAGACTAAACTATTCATGAATTTGGGCTGAATTTACAGAAGGGTTCACTCGAGGACAACCCCCTCCGACTCGCACTGAAACCAAGGCGGGAGATCGAAAGGAACTATTTCGATCCTGACAGAAACGCTCAGATGCTGAGCACAGGGAACAAAAGCCGAGGCAACAAAGGGCCACATTCAGCCACAATACGGTGAACGTGGTTCCCAACAGCCAAGTGGTCACAGCGCTCAGCTGGCACACAGCAGATCCAGGCTGGAATGCCCTCGCTGCCTGGCCACGGAGGGAAGGGCAAAGTGGGAATGGGGCAAGGAGCCGCCAGCCCGGCTCAGACCTGCCCTCGCCGTGTGCCCAGTTGTCCTTAATTACCGCCAAGCTTGGAACACATTCCTGCCCGAGGCAGAGCCGAGGTCAAGCCCTAATGAAGAAAAAAAGCTTTAACAAAGCACATACAGGGATGTGCCACTGGGAAAAAAATGGGCTGCCCCTTTTCTCCCGCTGCCTTTCCCTCAACTCCTTCCCTTGGGGCTCCGGGGTTTAAGTACAAACCACACAAGCAAAAAAGAAGCCCAAGGTAAACCACTCTAACATGAGGTCACACCAAACAGTCAAATTACCCTAAGCTACCCAAAGTGTGGGTTTGTGTTGCTGTAAGACTTCCCCTTGTTCCCAGCCTCCACCCCCATCCCCACTATGAGGTTGAATTGCCGCAGTTTTTCCCTTTGAAAATGTTTTTTTGGGGGGGAAAGTTTTTTTCCCATATCTATGCACTGAATGCAAAAATAAAGATGTAGATTTTTTGTTTCCTTTTCATGTTGCAAAAAAAAAAAAAAACTTAAGAAAAAATCTGGCCACTGCAGAACTATGGGCACTTCAGTGAGGGTGAGTCTGGGACACATTCATATTTTATTAGCACCTAGAAGCCAACAGCTCTGGGAGCAGAAAATCCTGTAAAAACAATAAACATTAAAAAGAAGCGCAGGGGAAAGGCATTAGTTTGCACTCCAGGGTGGGGCAGCAGCAGAGTACTAATGACATAAATTATTCTTTTTCCTTTCTGTTTAGCTTTCTGCATAATCCCTCTAAATAGCAGTAATTTGGAGAACAGCATTAAATTCCTCTCTCAGAGGCCGCTCTGTACATACCCCTTATTCAGATGCAGTTAGAGCACAGTGGTAAGAATGATATTCGTTACTTTCTGCTGCTCAGAGTGAGACTAAATCTACTCAACAAGCCTGTAGAGAGACACCTAAAACACATCCACCAAAATTAAAAGCCTGGGGAAGGAGGGATCTGAAACATTTAATCCCGGCTTTGTTGATAGGCAAAAATAGCAGGAACTTAGACCCAAAAGTCATTTAATTATAAGCAGGACAACAGTATGAAGTAGCAGCAGTGAAATCATAATGCAACGCTCTGACTCACACCATGTATGCACAGCAACACAAGATTTTCCTGCCTGGGGTATTTTGGGAATCTGTGTTCTAATATATGCTGTAATTGCAGCACTCCAGCCTTCTGAATTAGGCCCAAACAGCTCCTTTTATTATGGTACCTTTACTGGAGAAAAAACACTGTGCTGCAGGAGCAGCTTCTTACCTAGAAAGTGGCCATTCATACACAAAACTACTCTTTCAGTACCCACACAGCTTTCATGAGGCATTATACGCAATTAAGTCCCAGCAGGGATGCCCGTCAGTGATTACTCAAGAGACTGGATGTTTCCAGCTCTATGGCTTTGGACACGACTTGCAATCAGCTGGAAGTGCTGCCCCATTTACCCAAGCGTGCCCATCTCTAGCATCTTTATGATCGATCTGCAAATTCAGCCTCCCCCCGATGATAATAAAAAGTAAATAATTAAATATAAAAGAGAGGTTAGCTGCTGAGGTCGAACTGAGTTTTGCACTTCTCCCATAGAACAGCTTCTGTGAACTGCTTTTCCCACCTGCTGCTCTGACACCTGGCCAAGCTGGCAGGACCCTCTTCCCAGCCCCACTTCCCAGTCCTGAGCGGGTGCAGCAGCAGCCACTTGGCACAGGAGAGGCATAGGAAAGCCTCCACCCTGCGGCACAGCTTTTTCAATCACCACTCAGCCTCAAGACTTCTAAAAAAACAAAATCAAGACAATGAAAGATCTCAGTGATATGATGCGAGCCAAAATTGCCTATTTTTTTTTTAATGTGCACACAAATGAATCAAAAGTTCCTGTCTGATAATGTCTTCCAGCACACAACTCCCAGCCAGTGGCACATGCCAGGCTGGGGTGGAGAGCTCCAGGCATTCACAGCTCTGACTGGAAGGACACCCAGTGCCTGGCAGTATCAAGAGTCTTATTTCCTAATTTCCACTCTCAAAACAGCTGGTGCAGAAAGAAATGCGTGTGGAGAAATATTTTTTATATATATATATATATATTTATTATTTATGTATAAAAAAGATTTGTATGGCTTAATAAAAAGAAAAATCAGTATTTGAGATATCTTTTCTGTTATTGATTCTGGATTAATGCTCTGACAAGCAGCAAACCTCTGTTTTTTCAGGATCTCTTGTTTCTCCATATGCCAGACAGTTGCTTTAAAATAATAGGGAAAGAAAAAAAAAAACTTTTAGCATTTTCCCACAGTTCTAACCCCCACTAGCAAGAGCAAGGCTTTAAATATATAAATAGCCTGGCAAGTGTGTACATAAACCACACACCATCTCAGGGCCACAGTCGAAAAGAAAACTATTAATATTCAAAATGGGACGTGGAGAAGGTAATAAGGGTTGCACTTGACATATTTCTGTATCTACTTTTGAAGAACACCAAGTACCTCACACGAAAATGTTGTACCAGGTGCTCTCCCTCCACCCATTTTATTTTCCATGGGCAGCTCTCCCAGCCCCGCTGTTATTTGGCTCCTCCTGAAGCCATGACAGCTTTTAATCGAGAACAGGGGCTAACAGAACACATGCTCTGGGGTTTGGAGGGGAGAGGGGTCCCCTGCAAGCCAATACACAGTTTCAGGATGTTAAGGCAGGAAGATGCACATCTTTCTGCATGACCAGCCTGCTGCAGAGGGGTTCACCCCAACATAAGAGGGATGTGGCTGCCCCAGCCTCCACCTTGCTCCAGGTTTCCAGAGCAATTGCACCAGCAAGAGCTGCAGTGTCCCTTCATGAAACTGGACATTTGACACCCAGAAGGACCCCCCCACTGAATAAAATGAATGCAAATTTCCAGGCAATATGCACTATTTCTGTGGAGCACATTTTTATTATAGTTATGGGAAGTTGCCAAGAAGTAAGATCTCAGGAAGCTGAGAAGAGGAACCAGATCTTTGGGGGACTAACAAGAATCAGAAGAGTTGCAGTAAGACTGCTAAAACAGAAAAAGTAGATCCCTTAAACGTAGGATTAAACCTTGCACTTCAGTTATAAAGCCAGACTTCTTATTGCTGAAGGGGAGGTGGAGAACTAACATGGAATCTCCCTCCATAGCTGAATTTGAAGTTCTTTGTTCTGCCAGAGCTGGAGGTACCTACCTTTCTCGGGCACTTTCCCCTCTTGCTGCACAGTTCAAGTGAGGGGTGAATGCAGCCTCCATGCCCCCCATGAAAGCAGCTCACGTTTGGCTGTGCCTTGAGTGAATAATAGGAAAGAGAAGAGGGCTACCCGAGAAGCCGAGGCTCCGCTCCCTCTGCCGAAGCTGGAAACTGCAACCTCAGCCTGGCTCTTCTGTGTCTGCCGAAAGCCTTTGAAGTGAATTCTTTGAAGCTGGCCAGAGGCGGCTCTGAACTGGGGAGAGTGACGAGGAGGGTGGATGGGGGCCGGCCGGGGGCTTTGATTCCCGCACAGTCAAGTCCAAGTCAAGCTTGGACTCAGCAGTTAAAAGTGCATTTTTTTAAAAGTCACCATACATTTTACAGGTAAAAGGAGATGTAAATCCTAACTCACGTTCACAAGATGACCCGTGGGCCAAACTCCCAAGTCCCAACAAGTGCCACAAGAACAGAATTGTGCACTTATTTCAGCCTCACACTGCTGCAAACATCATCCCTTAAAAAACACCTCTGTGATAGGACTGGACTAGGCACCAAAACCCTTCACTGTGGGTATTTCTGCAGAAATTACTGAAAACTCCCTTAAAGCTCTCTGCAGCACTTCCGCTGCAGGGACAAAAGGAGCTCTTAAAGCAAGTCTGAGTTTCTCAGGGGCAAGTAAGAGTGGGAACCATGTAAAACTGGCATTTTCTGGAATCCTTCTGCAAAGGGCATCTCTAATCCTCATTTTCAGTACTTAACATAGTATCACATAGACTGTAATTCTAAGGGTTACATCTTCGGAGAGTAGCAATAAGAAGTCTGGCTTAAAGTACCAGCCTGCCTTAACCCTGATCCACTGGGACCTGGCAATACATTATCCCTCTGAGCAAGGAGCAAAGGAACACGATAATAAAATAAAAAACCAGCTGAAAGTATTACACACTAGAAACATTTCATCCCCCTTATGACACCTGAGAACCAAAGGAACGGAGGCAGTAAGTGCAGTGCTGAACACATGCAGGCAGTTTTTTAGCAAACTGATGAATGGGAATTAGTGAAGTTTCTGTTGCATAGAGTAAGCAACCAGGCACAGCAGGCAGCCAGTATTTGGCCCACAGAACTATGAAAATGTTAGACATGATTTGATCATTCAAAAAAAAAAAAAAAAAAGTTCAAATGAAACCAGTTGCATATAGAAGACTGCACCAGGAATAAAGTGCCTGAAATTCTGCGACCCTGGGTTTAGTCAAAGTACTGCTTCTGTTTTCCCTTTCCCAAAAGCTGTATATTCTTAAATACAATTAATTTCCCCAATAATTTAGAGCTGATTGTAGAAGTGTTTTCCATTCAGTCCCTGACCAGCTGCATGTAACAACCAAGAGGACAGATGAAGATTTTCTTTCACAAGTTCTCTTGCTGCATTTTATAACCGTTTCTCACAGACCTTTTCACAAGCCAGTATTTTTAATAATCTTGGTAAGGAAAAGGAACCTGTCAACACTATTTCCTCTTTATTTGCTCTGCTAATTTAGTGGCTTTTTGCAACAGGCTAAATCAAATGACTTTCAATTTTGAAATCTAAAAATGCTTTGCAGCCTGTGTTTAACACACGAAGATTTAGAGCACACATATTATTTGAAACACAATGCAGCAACATCTCATAGTGAAAGGAAAACATTTCCCTATGATAAAAAAGATGCAGGATTTATCGTATAGCCCTGAGTATAAAGGCCTTTAAGGCTGCTACAAATGGTGCAACAGTTTCTACATTACTGTATCTTGGCGATTTGCACATTAAATTTGCTGAGTTCGCAGACAAGTTGCCAGTGTTACTCTACTCAGCCTCACTGGGTTGTGGTTTTCTGTTTTGCTTTGCTTTTTAATTAATTACTTCAGATCTGCAATTTGAAGTCACTTAACAGTTCCACTGCGCTGCTTTTAGGAACACTTCTCATCTCCTTGCCTACAGAAGCATAACTTGTTAGAAATTACATGAAGAAATATTACACTTCTAGTGCAGGAAGAAGAGGTTACTCAAAATAAGCACAGCAGCAAATGTGTTAAGCAGAAATATATTTAACTGGCCTGCTGACCATGGCCACTTACTGAAGCCACGGAGATCCTTATGCAAAGTAGCTTCAGTTAATATCACGTTAAAACCACCCAGTACTATTTTAAAAACTTTCAGTTTCAACAGTGTTTAACCAGATAAAGTACAGTTTTTAGCACTAAGGTCTCCAAGACATTCTCCAGACATAAGAATTCTTTCTCCTCACAGACACCGTAACACACAAATGAAAAGACTTTGAACCAGACCCTGAGCTAAGCCCTCTCAAGTTGTGTATTTAGCATGTCATCAACACAATGAGCCAATAAATTGCTGCCCCTTCCTTCCATGCTTTGTTTTTAAAGGCTTCATTGTATTTTACTTCAGTTTATTTAAGCAAGATTTCTATCGCTGCTGGTACAGAAATGGGCAAAACTTGTTATCTTTGCAAATACGAAAAAAGCCTCTGAAAATACATCCATATATATTAATTGCTCTGACCTTACAACTTAACAACTTAAAACTTGTTTGTTCACTCTAATCAGCAACCACAAATCAATATGCCTTCATACCTTGACAAGTTAGGGAAATAAACAACATCAGGAGCAGCACTTTGAACATTTTCCTTTTTTTTTTTTCCCTGACAAGCTCCAAGATCAGCAAGAAAGCCAGGCAATACACCAGTTGTAAAACTATTATGGAGCTTGCAGCACTTTCCTGAACATACAACCTTTAGGAAGACTTTCACACCGAACAAGAAAACTTCACACTAATGAAAAAGCTGAAGGCTAATTACTGCACATCGTGGGGACTTCCTGCAACCCCACAGACACTGCAGAACAGATCTGAGAGCAGCTTCCAAAGATTTTCTCAGATCAGCTGCTGCTCGGGTTCTGATGCACACACGGGTGTCAGCAAGTACCGTCTTGACAGACCTTCTCCTATTGCCTGCTTTCTGAAACACCACAGACATTCAAAATAAAGACATGTGACTCATTTTCCCAACCAACTGCTTACAAGGATTATTGATTTCATGGGTCATTAGACACATTCCTGCCTTTTTCATTGTCTCTGCCGCGGAGTGGGGATGGGAGCTCAGCACTTTCAAAATAATTATGAATTTAAGAGCAGCAATGACAGAGGACAGAGGGGAAAAAAAGAAGAAAAAAAAGGAGGGTGGGTGACAGAGATGACATGGAACAGAACACCAGTAGTTTCAGCACAAGAATTCCCAAAATACACCAAGGAATGCCAAGCCCTCTCTTTCTTCCCAAAGCACCATAAGGCAACAGCAAAGAAGAGGAAGAGTTAGATAAGGAAAGAGCTGCAGCAGAGCTGTGAACAGTGTTTGCTGTTTGCTTCCCTGGTTGTGGGTAAACATCCAAACATTTGTATGACTAACTGATCCTCATCATTAGATTTGTGTGTAAGCTTGCCTGTATCGAACATTTCATCTGTGTATACTTAGAAGAGAGGGTTTTGCTGCTTTTTAAAAATTCTCTTTTATTTCAGAAGCCTAAAAAACAGGGCCCACAGCCTATTTTATTCTCTGATTACTTTTTGCATGGGGAAACTCAAATGAAATATGGTCGACACCACCTCACATAGCTGAAAGCAGGTAACCTACATCCATACGACTGCATAAAAAAAGGCCTGCTTATATTATGAACAACTGCACACAGCCCTTTCTCTGCAGCAGCTCAGTACTAACGCTTTGGCTGAGCACTTAGAGCAGGAAGAGGTGCCAAGTGACAATGGGAGAAAAGAACTTTCGTTTAGCTTTGTTCTTCCCACTCCAACCTGCGATTGTTATTTTGATCCTCTCTAAAAGAACCAGGTCTGCATTCTGAGGTCTCTCTGGGTGAATGAAGCAAGCCCCTCTCTCTGTAGGAGACTACAGACAAGGGGGAAGCTTTCCTCCCATTCCTGATTACACAGAACACTCCTATAATCGCTGTCATCAAACAGCCGGGTGCTCCAGCAGCCAGGTCCAAATTCCTGCCCACCCACACGGTGCCCCTTGCAAAGCTCTGCTGCTTTGCTGCTCTTTTTCAGGTGCAGGATACAGGCAAGCTGACAAGTGGCAAGTCTCACTGTGGAAATTTAAAACATCATTGAGCCAAGCTACCAACCCAGTCCCTGCCAGGCAAGGCAGGTAATAAATCACCAAGGTAAATTTTGTCAAAGGACCTTTCGAATCCTCAGGAGAATCCTGTCTGCCTGACTGCTCTGACCCATGTAGCCCCAACACGAGTCCTAGCTCAGGAGCCACCTGCAACAACCTGAGACAGGAAACTGCACCACAAGAAGAGCCCCAGGTTCACCTCACCTAATACCTCTCTTTAATCAACTCCCACGAAAACAAGACCCAAAACCCATGGTGGGTTTTCCCTACCACTTTTGTTGAAACAGTTATTGTCATGTTCCAAATGAAGGCAAAAAGAAATATTCAAAGGCACAAAAATCACACTGGATAAAGTTTGCAGTATTTCTATTTTCACATCACCATTTTCACTGAGACATTGTTCATAGGTACAGATAAACACAAAATAAAGGTGGATTGCACACATATGGACATAACATTTACAAGTGAAAACATCTGGCAACAGTAGCTTGAAACTGCCAGAGCTGTAGAGAGGACTTCAGCCTGCTTTGGAGCTTTTCCTGGTAAAAACTAATAGGCTTTAGACTCAATCTTCTAATCAAAAGTAATTCCTTACCAGCATGACTACAAGAAAAGTCTAAAAATCACCTTTCTTGTTAAAAAGTGTAATAAACATCTTAGACAGTATGAATATTAAGCCTCAAATGAAACAAAATGTGTTTGGGGAAACAGATAAGAGCCTTTGGCTAAAATAAACAACTAAGAAACAAAAATTAATTCCCTAATGTAAACTGGAGGAGGAAGAAAAAATATTTGCCAGTAGATTCCCATGTTCTGACCTCTGCATGAACTCTAAGTAACCAGTCTGCAATTTCTAACAGCAACAAGAAAGGAAAGTGCCTAGGAAGATACTGAAGGATCCCAGTCCTTCCAACTTTTGCTAAGCAGACAGGACACAAGCCAACTCAAGAAAACATGCCAAACCTTACACTGCACAAAGCTGCAGCACTTTGTAGCAAAACACCAAAATGCTTCACTGCAACCATTATAGGTGGAACACTGCAAGTCACAGACCTACACATCTCTTGGGGACCAAGGCCCGACTTCAACTGCAAGTTTCTTCCCAAAATCTATGTATGCCTTGGGGTTTAGCTACATTTATCAGTTCAAGGTAAACCCAGCTTGATTTAGAAATGTCAAATACTGGATAATCTATCACAACCCAATGTTAATCATTCCCCAGCTTAATTAGTGTTATCATAATCACCCGTATCTACTCCGAAAGATCACGTGTTGACAGACAAATATTCAAACTATTTTAGGGTACTTGAACATGAGGATTTTCTAGGCCGATGCTGAAATAAATTACAAAGCCCAACTGCACCCACTGAACATGTCAGAAAAGTTAGAGGAGATCTTCAGCAAAGTAGGTTTTTTGCCTTCACATAGTGCTAACAAGCAGTAATTACTCAAATTAGTGTGGACAAACTGGTCTTAGAAGTGGCAGAAACATTGGAATAAGGCAAGATTACAGAGTCTATATTACACTGCATATTTTTATTAAAAGAGGGTTATTCCTAAGTAATTAAGAAATTAACCTTTGTCACTAACCTCGGGTTCAGCAAGGCACAGACATATACTAACACTTTCTCATATCCCATGGTTTGTAGCAGACAAGTCTCCAGAAAAAGCTGGTAAGTTCATTTTGTTTTGGCTGATAGGAAATAACTTGTTTTTGTCACAGAGGTGTGCAACATTGCCATCACATTATTTCCAGTTTTCTTGAAAAAAACAGGTTCAGAAATTATTTTAAAAATGAAAACTGATTTTTATGCTTGGAGGAGCTTCTTGTCTTTGCAGCTGTAGAAGAAACTGAATTTTGAAACAACCTCATCGACCGTGAGCATATTGCCATTACCATCACGCTGGGCTTTGATTTGCTCTATTAAAATGGTTCACACATTTAGCTCTGAAATTGGCATTTGATTTGAGGTTTACAGAGATGGATGATGACACTGCATAAGAAACTAAAATACTATGAATATAACTTTTACTACTACTGCTGCAGAATGAAGCTGACCCTACCCAACTCTGGCCATCCCTCCTCTCCTCAGGCTGCCCTCACCGAGGCACAGTCACCCACCTGACTGCACAGTGACTTTGTTTAAGCAGCTCATTTGGCAGAGAGCTTCTCTTCCAGAATAATGGGAATAGCTTTCTGCTAGTTTAGCTATCTCACCCAGCCCAACACGAGGTCAGACACGGGCCAGCAGAGTGAAAGGGAGCAGCTCACGTCACTGGGTGACACAGGGAAGTAGATGGCCATTAGATTGGCTCAGCTGTTTCACAAGGCCTCACCCTCTTTCAAACACGAAGATCTAACACTTACCCATCTCAACGGCATTTGAGGCAGGAAAACGTTCACCTTCCGCCAACAGAGGTGACATATTTCTATTATGTAAAACAACTAAACAGAATCATTTGCCTATCGCTCTTCCTGGTGAAAGCCCTACTGGTGGCCTACAAAACGAAAGCACATTCTTTTCTGACCAGGAATCTCAAAAGCACCTCTTCTACAATCCACTCATTCCCTGCCTGCTTGCCTCACTTTCCTGTCTTTTTGCCCACGTGAATCAGTTGAAAGACACGAGACGGGCAAGTGACTCCTTTAGAAAAACCACACCAATTAAGGTCCTTCTGCCTTAACAGTGTGCATTGCTGGACATGAGAACATCCTCTTAGAAAGACTGTTTTCAAAGGCACTCTCTATTCCAGGCACGCTACTTTATCACTGCCATGACTGAGATGCACAAGGCTCTCGCAGAGGGATTATTCTCACACAGCAGGAACAAATCATCTTTCAGCCAGCACCAACAATGACATGAATTAACCAGTTGGGAACCCCGATGCAATTCATTAGACAACCTGCACTGCTCCTTAGCAGAGGCTAGTACAGTATTTATTCACAACTGAAAAGGTACCATGTGTTCTTCAAGTAATTACTATAAATACTGCGCAAATTAACTGCCATGAAATACTTGTTTTTAAATAAACTGTTCTCCTTCCTCTGTGCAATAATATTAGTGGAGAACACAAATACAGCAGCTTGAAATAGCAGAACTTGAAGAAAGTAGGAGGAAATTTAGCACTCTTTATTTTGCCTGTTCATGCAAATTACATATATTTGCACTCCAGTAACACTTAGTAACAGAAACCAGGGCACCACTGCTGAGAACTCTGCTCACATCTGGCAAAACCAGCTCCTGCCCATTGTCCTTTCAACCCAACCACAGCAATACAGGAGGGTCTTTAAGGCAGTTGGCAATTGCAAAGGATTTATCCCTTTCCCCCAGTGCAAAACATTACTTCTATTTGCCACGATACATGTTTTAAAAGATGAATCTGCAGCATTCACCTGATATAAATACTTCACGATCCAGAAAAGGCTCAGCCAGATACTCACCTTCTGTGCTGCACATGGAGGGTACAAACAGTAGGAATGACAAAGTGAGATAATTTACCCCTCCTTGTTTTAGAAGTTATTTCCAAACTTCTGCTTCTTTGGCAAGGAGACCCAAGAAAGTTACTAAGAGCCAGTGGACCAAGGTTAAGAATTAAAACCTCCAACTTTGCAAAAAGAGAAAGTTAAGTCATATGCAGAAATGCAAAGCCAGCAGCACAAAAAAAAATTTCCTTTGGCATAGAAAGGGAACAGGCAAGTGAGACATCAGAAGAGTTAAGTGGTCACAAGCTGCAACTCCACTTCCCACCATCAACAACCAAAAGGCATAAGGGTTCACTTCACTAGACAACCAGATCTTCCATCCTCCTTTAGAAGAGGAAGAATTTTCACCTGAGGCAGGTGGTGATGCTGAAAATAAAATACAAATTCAAAGGGGAAGAACAGAGTAAGTGGCTAAAACCCTTCTGAGATGTCCAAGGGAGTCAGAAAAAGAGGGTGGGAGAAATAATGCCCCAGCAGCTCTTCAGAGCTATGAGTGCCGTTTTATAAACTGGTAATTGAACTCTACACAGCCAGTCAAAAATGTGTAATATGCTTCCTTAGTGAGATAATGAGAATATTTTCCTTATCATTGCAATAAAGTGAGTTAAAAAAATATAAAGAAGTCATACAAGAAAAAGAGAAGCTGCGTAAAAGTCAGGATGTTCAAAACAATTGCAAGAACCACTATTAAGGTGTGCTTTTTGCATATAATAAAACCTATTCTGTATAGCCACAGAACATATTCAAGCAACACAAAATGCCACGTATTCACTGAAAGATTAGACAGACAGCTCATTGCAAAACAATGCACTACCTGTGCACTGAGCTTTTCTGATGAGCAGCAGGAGAAAAGCAGAATTTCTGTTGCTGTACATGCCAAACAAATCGTACTACTCTAATCCTTCTTCCAACATTCCATTAAATTATCTCTATTGATAAAGGCAAAAAACAAGTTAACTCAATTCACTGAGCTCAGCATCACCAGAATTTTAACTTAGAAGTTGCACTGTTAACTAGATTTTTTTTTTCTCTGGTTTTAATCAGTTGAAGATATTTATTAGGGACAAATCTAGGAAGACTTGTGGGTTTACAGTTATATCATATTATTTCCTACAGTACTTTTTCCTACCCTGTTTTGTGTCTGCCACGTGTAACATGACCCAAAACAAAGAGCAAACGAAACACTGACTTGGCCAAAGTGCTGCCAAAAGCTCCAGGAGGAAGGATGCACGTTTTGGGGTTGTTTTTAAAAAAACTTTCAGCAAACATCATATTCGGGATCACAGCAGTAGAAAAGTGCCATTAAAAAAAACCAAAAGCAGAAGAGCTGCTGCTTTACAACTTCACCAAGTCTGCTGGATTATGTGCTAGGGGAATTTAAGATAATTAAATTTAAACCTTCCCCAAAAGAACACAACAGACTTCCCCAATAGACTACACCAAGTGGCCATTTTTAACCCTAAGAAGAGGTAATTTTTCTGAGATGGATACAACCCTTCTACAAAAACATAAAGGGCTACAACAGCCACCAATACCTTCCTTTCTTCTTCCTATATACACATTGCATTAAACTAACCTCTCAAGACCAATGTGGAAAACTGAAGCAAAAAGTGAAATGGAGAAGAATTTAGAGTATATATTCATACATCCAAAAAGAAGGAAAGTTTACTAAACATGAATAAGCAACACTGAAATACTGAAAGCTAGAGCACACACGCCAAGGTGAATGACACAGTAAGAGAAGAGCATGCCTTACTCTGCAATTTAGGTTTTATTCCATAAAGATTTGTAAGGAAATGCGGCAGTGTGTATGCATTGCAATCCCTGGTTGTCATAATTCCTATTACAGAGCACTGCACGACAGGTGCTACTTTCAAGGACTAAGGGGAGGCAGTTGGGTATTTGGGGGAAAATGCTCGGGGCTGTAAAGAACTGTTTTTGTTTAATGAGTAATAGGCCTTCCTCATCCCCTCCACAACTGAAAAGTCAGGGAAGGAAAGCAAACACTGAGTGAGGTTACTGTGTTACAGCACAATTCGCCTGTGCTGCTTTTAGCTACTCATTAACTTCCACACATATTAACCACACAATAAAAGAGAGACAAACGCTGTTGTTTCCCCCTCCACACCAAGAAACAAATGAAGCAAATGATAGGTTAAGAACCACCAAAATCACTCAAGAGATGCATCCTACCACGGACAACAGCAGTATGGCTCCGCACTCAATGATGGATCCCGGCTATTGCCATGGGGCCACAGAGACACACACCAAACACACACTCCTGGAGCCCGAGTTTTATCTGGAAATTCCCATACTGCAATGTAGCCAGATCCAGCACAGCAAGCAATGCCCAGAAAAAAATACACACCACAAAACACCAGTTAGCTGTCATTTCAAGCACCTGACCTAAGAAAGCGTTCTTGTGAATGCAAGGCCTCAAAAGTAGGCTTAAGGGTGACTAACAATGCACAGACTTGGACATCAGACAGATTTTGGCTTCAGCAGCTCTCAGGATTTAGATTTTGCCCTAGGCAGTGTGCGAGGCTCTAGTGACAGCTCAGGGGAGGCTCAGTGAGCAGTCCCACAGGTAAGAAGCCAACTGAGGACTACAGCAATACTATGATGAGCTCCTGACACCAGTGAACAAAGGAGGTGATGATGCTCCTCCTCCATGAGGACACCGAGGTGGTACAGGTCAGCTCCCACCTGAGAAGGATGCCAGCACCACCACCATCCAACAACGCCAGCGTTCCTACAACTGCAATCAAGCAAACTCACAGCAGGTGCTGGAGGATTCCTCCCCATAAAAGGGCTTTCTTTTTATTAGCAATGAAAGATGAACAAAACCAAGACCACGAAGCACAAACCTCCCTGTTGTGACCCCTAAAACGATGCACAGTCTACCAAAGACAAACTAAAATGGACAGAGCAATGGACCTTTCACTCCCCTTAATTCAATTCTCTCCTTTAAGTCAGTGCACTATTATTGCCCTCGTAATGAGACTGTAACACTGAAGTTTTTCAGCTTGATGGTAAAATCACGTAGTGTCCATCCATCTCCAATAATAGCAATATTGAGACAATGAACTCTATTGAGGCATCTAATAAGGCAGATAGTCATTTGCATAGTACATTTTCTGTGACTCTCTGTAATACAACATCTCAAAGACTCAATTCAGACTATTCTCCTTTCCCACAGACATTTTAAAAAAAGGATTCTTTTACTAGAAAAAGAAACAATGACCCCTCCCATAATAGGAGAAAGCAAAAGATAGAATTTTCCTGCCTACTATGGGTGCACACTTTTGCCTGTGTATTTTTATTTGGTTGGGCTAGCTTCTTTCCCCTTTTTTTTTATTAACTCTATGTGCTTTTCATCTCTCTTGTGGCTTGAATGCTCAGAAGTATACTTCTGATTTTGTTCTAACAGGCTTCTGACCAGGAAGCACTTTAGGATCGCCATCCACCACCACAAGAAAATTTCATCTTTAATTCCTGTGCTACAGTCTTTTTCTTCATGTCTTCCCATACTCCTCTCCTGTGCAACTCCCTGAATTGTGATTTGCTGGATACACCATGGTTCTGTAGACACACAAGCCCGCTTATGAGCCCTGAGTTTTAGGATGGGCTCTGCAATGCAGTACTTGGGTAAGTTTGGCAAATCACTTCCTCTCCAACAGACTGTAACAGCCTCGAAGAAAATGTGCACACATATAATGCAGGCTGTGCCTCAAAGTTCAGCTCAAATAACACCTCCAACTACTGCCTTAGAGAAGCAGCAACAATTATGCCCTTGCTCTTCACAATCCTTCTACTTCGCCCTCTTTCCAGTAACAAATCCTGGAAGTGTTTCATTTAGCACAAGGAAGCACATACATTATTCCTGCAGGTAGTTAAGCTATCTCTACCTGTACAGTAAAGACACACACCCAAAATACCACCTCAGTGTTCTCCATCCGCTCCTGTCTGCTCTGTCCTCTCTCCCTCAGCATAGTCCTAGGCAAGCTCCAGATTTTCCTAAATCTTCCACCCCATTTTCTTTGCCAGAGCCCACGAAAGGAGCAGCGTGAGAGAACACACACCCATAACTCATCACCTCAACTCCCAGCCCACGATACAATCACTGATCCACCTTTGGCCACAAACACAAGCTCTCTGCAGCCAGGCCAGGGTGCAGAGGGGACAGCCACTGAGCTGCTGAAGTCCTTGGACACTCCCCTGCCACGTCCCAGAACACCAGCAGTGACACACTCTTCACATGGGTCAGGCATGGAGTCTCCCTGCAGAAGGCTGAGCCATAGCACTGCTCTTAGGTTAACCTTTGGCAACTCAGCGTTGGGCTCTTAGGAAAACGAAACTAGAGGGCATTTTTGGCAAGTCAGAGAAGGTCAGCGGAAAGGGAGAAAAAGCTGCCACACAACAGCCCTAGTGAGGAACAGCATTGCACTCTTTGTCCAAGCTTCTGATTTTATCAGATTATGCCACAGTATTAACATTGTTTATGCCCTATTTTGTGTCTGTGAATCACCCACTCCCAGAGACTCTTCCTCCACCCCAAATTATAAATAGTACCATATACAGAACGGAGCCTGTGAAGCAAAGGACACTTGCTGAAACAAAATAATGTATATTGAACTGACAAAAAATCTTTCAAAAGCCTTTCTCATTTATTTATAGTGCTGGCTAGACAGGCAGATTCCCACATTTTGTAAACCCTGTAGGTCACTATCTCCATTGCTCATTCACAAACAATTCAGCTAATAAAAAAAAAAAAAAGCCCTCTGGTTATAACTGAACTTATTCCCTGGCACACTGCTTCTTGGTACATGCCTTTTGAAAAGAGAGATTTTAAAATAAACAGTATTATGTATTTCTCCTATTTGAAGGCAACGTATGTCTAGACCATGATATGACAATATGACATTATTTATATATCTGGAGACATTCAGACATTGCAACCAACCTCTCAGTGCTCTATCAGTACACACAAGTAATTTTCTACCACGTCACAGCAGACCATGACTTAAATTTCCATCAATTCTATTTTCATAAGAAAATACATCCTCAATAGCAAGCACAAAATCCATCACATGATTTTTAATTCCCTCTTTTCTTCAGAAATGACTTGCTTGCAGTGGGAAGTTCACAGCACCGTCATCCAGGAAACAAAGCAGACAAAGAGATATGTGACCAAAAGCGGCAGAGAACAGGCTCCTGGAGTCCAAGCGTACATGACACCTTGTTAAACCAAGACACAATGAGCTGTAGGCCTTAGGAGCCAAACAAGCACAAGCCTGGGCGTTAAAGAAACTCAAATCCCCCTCAAGCTGGAATGGATGGAAAGTGAGCCCGCACGTTCTGTTCTGGCAAGGAAAACCTTCAGCCCTCCTGCTGGACCCCAGGCAACTCATCCCATCTTTCCATCCCCACACTTGGACGCATTTGCCACACGTCAGCTTCACACCAGAGAAGGATCTGGACTGGATACACATCAGCCCAGCAAGGGACTGCTGAGCTCAGATGCCCACATCAAACCCACACTCACAAATACACACCACTACAATGCCCCCACCAGCTGCCAGACCCTTTTCACCAGGCAGACACATCAACACCAGGGATGCTGGGGCTGGAAGAAACCCTTGATTTTTCCTTCAGGTACAGAGATGTGGTTACACAAAATGCCTGTGAAAAGACATCCTGCCCAGAATCGATCGAACAGAAACAGAAGAGCTACTGAAACAATCCTGGCATGCTCTACTGAGGAAATTCCTTGTAAGTGCCTAAGGTGAATACATTCAAGTACTTCACTAGTCGATTCACCATTTTTCCCCCTGCCATTCATCACACGGTTATTTGTCAAGCTAATGGTTCCTTAATCAGTTGTAGAAGTTAAAACCTGATGTAGCAAGGTTCCTCTTTAAAACACAAAGGAGGAGTAAAACAAAGCACTCCAATGCATATTTCAGGAACAGTTAAATGTATTAATATTGTGGTTCTTTTTTATTTTGTAGACTCAACAAAAACCAACTGTTTATAATCTTAGCAAAAAAGGAAAATACTAGTGCCTGGAAAATATCACAGTAAGTCTGGACATCATTTAAGCCAAGTACATGTCTTCTTTTTTTTTTATTCTCCAACTGCTTATCTCAACACACAGTTCCTTTTCCTTTAGCCTGTTTCAAACAATACTTGATACCAAACAAACAAAACTAAATAGCAAAATAAATTATTTCTCACTAAAGGCTCATTTCTTCTCTCCTGTTCTACATTTAGAAATATATATGTGTAGGCATACAGTCATATATAGAGAGAGAGATATATAATTATATATATATATACACATACACACACACATATACTGAACTGGCTAATACCACTTACAGTATCCTATAATCTTATAGTTACACAAAAACTGACTAGTATTAAAAATTACTTTTTGGCAGAAAGCAAAAACAAGAGTAGGGTCCTCTTGCAATGACACAGCAGCACTGAAACTCAGAAAGGCCAAGCTGTGTGTCATCACTTCACTGTTACTTCAGATCCTCATGCCTTTTTCTCCACATTTAAGAACAGAAGTTTTCCCAGGGGCTTAACACATTGATTTTCATCATCACTCTGAAATACTGACCAAAGGACCTACAGTAGCAATATTTAACCCTCCATAAGCTCTTTCCACACAAAAAACGTGTCTGTAATAACAATCTTTGTTAACATGTCTGATCAACACAGAGGGAACTAAGAGATCATGAAACAGCACCGTGACACAATAACAGTGATGGGGATCTCCCACGTAAGCTCTCATCTATGCACACAAAGGGGAAACAGGGAGGAAAAAGAAATTTAATTAGAGCTGACTGAAAAGTGAGGCGTATGGTTCACAGGAATCTTTGCTTTCAATTAAAACACCATCCTCCTCCTCCTCCGCGGCAAGCTAAATAAATACAAATGAAACCAAACTATTCTGTGACATGTATATGCAAAATTGAATATAAACATGAAATAAAATTGGGGTGGAAGCTGCACCATAGACCAAACGCAACTACAGTCTAAGTTGTGCAAAAAACATTTTGGCACCACACTACACAGGCACTTATTCCTTCCCATCATCACTGCATTTAACTATCTGTTTCCCCCCCATTAGTGAAACCCATTCCACCTACACATCTAAAATTTGACTTGAGGTGTGGGCAGAAAAGGAAAGGGGGAGATAAAAAGTTATAAAGAACAGGGCTGAATTTTAGCAGGAGACTTTTTAATAGAGAAATCGTATTCTGAAGTTTCATATTGATAAAAATGCTAAAATATGAAAATAGCCAGGTTTCTAAAATAATATATTACAGGGAACCGTGTAAAAGACAGGCCCATTAAGGATGGATTTTCAATCAAAATGACAAATTTCAATTATATATATATAGAGAAGACTTAAGAAAATGGGATATATTTGATTTAGAAACAAGTATGAGAAATGCTATGAGAAAGACCATCCACACTTGCATTAAGAAAACTCAGAATGGGTGGAGCTTTCAACCACTTTAAGTGACAGCAGGATTATTTGGCCCAGAGGAGGAAGAATTTAGTAAAGGCTGTGACACTGGGCTGTGTCATGCCTCTGTTGGGGCTGCCCCTCTCTCAGGTGTGCTTGGAGATTTCACCAAAGCATCACCACCACAGTGTCTCTAATTGAGGATGCTCTCTCACACTGTGCATCCAACACCACACAGCTTGGTTTGGGGTGAACATCTGCAGCAAGACAGGAGGCAGCAGGAGGAAGAGCTGTTCTGTATGACAGGGAGGCAGGCACTGATGCTCTGAAAAACAAGGCCAACTAGTTAAATGAGAAATCTGAATGGTAATTCACAGGATGTAATGTGACATTACCCAGGGGTTTCCTATCAGAAGATCCCTCTTCATAACTTACCCCAAGTGCTTCAGTTTGGAGGGACAGTTTTAAGACTGCATGCCAGCATCTGCCTATATATATTTACTTAATTATGAAACGTTGCAACCAAAATGCTTCAAAACACCGAGAAAGGGGGAAAACAGATTGCTGTGACAATGCTAAATACCCTAAAGACCTTTTTTCCTTATGGTCTGGCAAGAAATGGACTTTCCCCGACCCCTTTAGTGCTTCTTTCACTACGGTTGCCCTTGCTGTAGCTAGGAAAAGCTTACATCTTTCAGAAATGCTTAGGATATCAAAATAAAAAGTCTTAATTGACTTTTGCCTATTGGAGCTTTTGCAGAACTGGAGCAATGGGGAGAAAAAAGCTCTCACCTCAGCTTGAAAGCGGATCAAAAAAACAAAGAGGGGCAAACACACCTCTTAGCAAGGCTGTGTATGGGGAGCTGCACTGGGACACCCTCTATCTACATCCCAAAATGCAGCCGGGCGAGCCGAAGCTTCTCCAGCAGCACCTTCTCGTGAGGGGGCTGGCACTGAGCAAAGACAGCCAAGCATGGTGAGCAGGAGAAGAGTGTGTACTCTAGGCTCTGCCTCCATCCTTTGGAAAAGGGCAGATTAACGTCAAATGGGCAGCTTTAACTCCAACACTTCCTAGGTTTTCAGAGATGGATTATGCAGTCACAGAAATGATCCCTAAATTCAGACTGTGTGTTTACACACATACATGCTTAAATTAACACACATTTGGGCATTTCAGAACAGGGATGCCTTCCCATGCATTTTCACATCAAGCAAGGTAGCTCCACCCCCAGCCAGGGAGCTTTGGGCAATACCCTGAAGTGCGTGTATGTGTGTGTGTATGTGTGTATATATACATATATACATATGTGTATATACATATACATATATATATATATGTATGTAAGCAAACAGTAACACCAGTCACATCCTCCCCTCAATAATGGTCACCCTAGACTGGAGACTTCATTGCTGTGTAGTGCAGCAGATGAACCAGGCAGGCTCACTCCTCTTAAGCTCTCAGATCATCACGGGTTGACCATCAGCAGACACTCATCAACATCATCTCATTGCAAGCAGCAACACACAGCTGGTGATCTCATGTAGAGAGAGCCTGCAGGTTCAACAATAGCCATCCAGAAATGCCTTCCATCACTTTTAAACAGTATCCAAATTAGAGGGGATAGTGCCATGTTATCACAGCTGTCAAGTGTGCAAAGGTCTGGGGGTGGCGGGTGCATGTGAATTTGGCCTCCCTCTCATTTCAGGAAGGGATGTCTCATCCCAAGAGGATCTAATTAAGGAGGTGGACGGGTTGGTTTCATTTCAGAGGGAATAGAGTCCAGCTCTGTGTAATAAAACAGCACATACTTGAGCACTGCTTCAATGGCTGAGGCACGCTGTTAGCTCACATAGGCTGCAGCAATCTTGCTCCTCGTGTACACCGTGTTTATTCACCATCCTCCCCCAACAACCTACTTCCTTTTCTTCAGAAACTTTGCTTCTGGTTCCACAGAGATGGACAAGATGAAGGAGTGCTTACACCAAGCTCAAGTAGCCTCTCGTACACTTGTCCTCCTCAGCTGTACCCACACACAGTTCTTGTTCAGCTCTCTTCGCCGCATTAAAGCGGGGACAGGAACACCTCAAGTTAAAGTCCTCCAAACACCACCCAACACACACAAACCACAGAGCAGTCACGGCCCTACAGGACATCCAAAAACAAACTGTAGGTTTTGTTGGTCAGAAAAAAGCAGTATTTGCTGTGCAAAGGCAACAAACGGGTTTGTTTCTGTTATGTACAACACACACTGCCAGGGGCTAGAACAGCCTGATGGAAGCCATTTACAACGCAGACGTACTGGTTTTCGCACCTTTTCAGTATAATGGTTGTTATCTTTAGCAGGATCTGCAGAGCCACGTGCCATCCCTTCAGAAGCTCAGAGGTCCAGTTTGTTCCCCAGCATGCCGATGCCTCTTGCTGTCTCACTTGCTATGAGTAGCTGCTTCAGAACTGGGACTTGCTCCATGACACGTATCCACGGTGATACTCACTGTCCCACTAAATGCCTGCCAAGGTTTTGTGCAGCCTCACTCACACTCCTACTCCCTTCTCCCAAGCACTCAGTGGTTTACCACAGGCTGCCCTGTGTCTAGAGGTAAATGTCTATCCCACCACACAAGAACCCCTTCCCCATCTGTGCCTGATGTTAAGGAATGCCCTTCCTATCTACAAACCCACCAAGAATTAGCCAATTCACTCAGCGAAGAAAGAGATGAGACCCCACAACCCCGCTTTTGTCTGATTTATAACCCATTCATGACCAAAAAGGAACCCTGTATTCACAAATACAGGAAGTTGTATAAAGGAAGCTTTTTTTACCCCTGCAGCTCTGATTTTTGATGCAGTTTGTGAGCTGAAGTGAATCCTGGTGGAGACAGGTGAGGTGCAGCACTATGTTGACTTCCTATATGCACCTCCTTACAGAGAAACATTTCTTTTTTGAAGGCACTGCCAGAGATCCTAACCCCACAAGATTCCTTAGTAGTAGCCATGTACAAATGCAATGCCCCACGGCATTTACAACGTCCAGGTCACAAAACACAACCAGTGCAAGAAAGGGGAGGAAAATGCAAAAAGATATGAGGGGTGGCAGGTGAGCAGCTCACAAGTCCTCGAACAAATCTTGACACAAAAACCGACTGCAAGTCCTAAAACTTCTCAGTCATTATCTTCAAAACTCCAGCAGGATTTCATCAGTGCTATGTTTTATGCTGGAGCATGAAACAGTAAATGTCTGACTTCAGGAAAGCAAAAGTAAGAGGTCTTTGTTCAGAACGGAAACTGAAGTTTGGCACTATCTTATCTCCCATCTTTTCCACACATTTCTACAGCAGGAGACAGAATGTTCAGCTGACCAGTTCTCACTGCAAAACTCAGATTAACATTCATGGAATGAATTTTGATGAAATCTGAAGACAGTAGTGAAAAATATTGCATGTAGCAATGACTGAATAAATGTCTACATATGAGATGCCTGTTTTCTCTTTCATCGTGCCTTTTTTCAATTACAAAAAAAATCATTTACAAGAGAGAAGAAGCAACTAAGGCAGCCAATTTGCAGAAACAAGACTGCAGGAGACTCAATCTGCAGCAACAGGTTTTCTGCAGAGCTGGACATTACAACTTTTTGTTCTTCTTAGCTTGAAGAGAAGATGGAAAACAAATAAAAAACAGCAACTGTGCCAGGTGTTGTAAACAGCCCTAAACTTAAGGACAGCAAGAATCACTGCACATACTGCTTCCAAACCATAAACGCACTGCACAGAATTCTGCATGTAGCATAACCTGTGGGGCACAGTGAAGGTTATCAGAAATGACTTTCTGTCCAGCAGCAGCACTGCAGGCAGGCAATGGCTCTGCTAGGATGGAGCAGGGGCTGCTCCGTGTGAATCACCCAGTCACTAACTTAATGACTTAATAACTGCTGGATGGACAGCAGTCCCTTCCTGCAAGTCGAAAACAAAAACAGTGCAAGTGAGTGAAAAGGACAATTTTTTTTTTGTAGGCTGCTCAAACTTTCAGAAATTTAGAAGAGAGCTATTTGCACCACTTAGATGAAGTCCTAACCAATTTCACCATAAAGAGAACTAGACTCCATTATCAGTGGAGAGGGAAAAGCTTGCTCTGCAGTAAACAAATAGCAGCTCTGACCTTCTGCTCACTCCTCCTGCAGTGTTGTGCTTTGCACACTGAACCAGGAAGTAGTTGAACAGATACATGTAAAATTATGAAGACTGAGTCAGAAGACAATGGTTAAATAAATACCAGTTAAACCACATACCGTAGATCTGTCTTGTAGGACTGGGAAATGAGTATCGCCTAAGGCTGTTCCAGATACTGCATCCACCTGCAAATATTCGCTGCTGGCTAAAGCTCAGCACATGCACTCTCACCAGCAGTGGCAGGACTCCGCAAAATATTGCAGACAAGAAAGAAAAAGTCAGCTTAATTCAGAGTACAATAAACTAATTATATCTTTTAATCATCAAAAGCATATAATAGCTTGTTGGAAGACTTTTTTAGTTTGGGTGTGTGGTGATTTTTTAAAGCACATCATAAAGTTAGTTGAGGATACAGCTCTTTTTTTCCCAAGCATTTTAGGCCTTCAAATTCATGAATATAGAGAGCTGATTATTAGCTTCTTTAATGTGGTTATTTTACTACAGGTGCACAGCAGACATCAGAAACAAGAGTGTCACAGAGGAATCGAGCACACACAATAAAAACTCAGAAGCAATTACACTTTCATTATATAGTCTTAAATCCACATAAAAAATATGTTAAGACATTTGTATTTTAGATCAGCTACCCTCCAGCAACAGTGAAAAATCACTGGAGAAAAAGACAACAAGAAGATAAAAATGCACTAACAGTGCTGGAGGGCTTGGCCATTAAAGTCATTTCTTAAGAAGAAACAGCTAAACACTTAATAACAACATTTCATCTGTAACTGTTAAGCTGGGAAAAAAGGTCAGTCTCCAAATGGATTCAACACATAAAAGAACGTGGGTTTTTTGTTTGTTTCTGTAAACTGGCTAGTTTTTTTTCCTCTGGAACTACCTCCCCCCAAAATTTTAACATGTCCAAATGCAAGTCCTTGATAAGTTACAGATAAAGGCAAGTTTTCTTTCTTTTAAAAGGGACAAAGGAGTGTATTGTTGAGATTTGTCATATACATACAATTACCTGCATTGTTATGGAGATTACAGAACAAAGCCCCAACAGATTCACTTCCAGATCTTACAGCCTTGTCCTTTCCCATAATTATGTCTTAAAATTGGATTTCAGTTAACACATTCCCAATACCAATATCTACCAGTGCTTTGCATGTGCTTAGGGATAGTTTCAATTATTTTTAAATGGATGTGGCAATGCATTTAATTTATTCCTGATCACTCAAGTGAACATGTTCAGTTCAATAGCACCGATAAAGTGAGGGGTTTTTTAGTTGGTTGTAAGAAGTCTCAAAACAAGTACAAGGTTAATTAGAATAACTGAGTCTATCACTCACTTGAAAAAATGCAAAACAAACTTAAAAAAAAACCAACAAAAAACCAAAACAAAAAAACCCAAAAGCTTTTATTCTGCAAATATTAATGCCACTCCTTTACCTCATGTAAGAGTATGTCGGTCTCCTTTCCTCAGCTGTCAGATACAAAATCTATCGGAAACTCTGAGTTTAGAACACCAGGCTGGTGTCTGTGACATGCCCAGTGTGCCAGCTAAAAAGGCCAGATCCTGACCTCAAAGCTGGGCTGCTCATTTCTCCCTGGTGCCCAGCTGCACGGAACTAGAGGTGAATTCCCCTGAAAGAGTTATGTAAACTGAACCAAAGATAATGAACTTCCTCTAAGAAAGAAATTCTTTTTTTTGTTGAAGATACACGTTACAAAGACTGTGGGAAGGAAACTGTGGCTACAATTCCTGCATTTCCCCTTTATAAAGTAAAAAAGTATAAATCCATAGAAGGTGAAACCATCAAAGACCTCAGTCAACCAGGCACAGCCTACTTAGCAAAAATCACATCAGAATTGACCAGAAAAAGGACATTTTTATTTGTATTGAACTTCAGGCCTAGCATTAGAAGAAGCAGCTGACCCTGCAAGAAGATGAAAAGAATATCAGAATTTAGAAAGTATAATTCATGTAGCAGGAAAGCCATGGACCCAATTCCAAACTTGATTATAAATGGGCAATTATAGAACATGCAGTGTCAAGAAGACTTTAGAATTCCCATATCTGCCTTCAGTATAGAAAAGCAAATAAAGAAAACCGAATTTGATGATCTAAAAGGACCCTACCAATTTACTGCTGTCCATTTCATTTCCCCCTCGATTTGATGTATTTACAAGTATGTAAAATTCCTGCAGAATCAGAGATCATGATCACAGAAGGAAGAAAACCCTAAACTCCCTTATTAACACAATACAATTTTACATATGCAAATTTGATGCCAGCCACAGGCACCCATTCTTTTCCTTCACATTGTGTTTCATAAAAAGTCACAGTTATTGTTTAAAAAGTACAGTGAAACCATGGCACATCTATTATTGTACTGAAACCACCAGCAAGGCTGAGTCAATCTCTCTTGATGGTTCCACACTGCTACTTCCTGCTAACATGCATTTCTTTCACCTGCATCCCAGAGGGGAACAGTGGAAGCCCTTCTCTTTGTCAGCCAAAACCACGTCTTGGTCTCAGAGGGGTCATTTACCCCAAATCCCTGCCAGCACACGAAACTGGTTACCTTTCCAATCCAGATGTCCCTGGTGGTGGATGCCTCATCCATTTCCACTCCAGCATCCACCCTGCCCTTTCCACTTCAAAGCACAGAGGCCACCTTTACACAAAGCCAAGCAGCAGAGCAAGTTTTGACAAATAAAGACAAAGATGGGACCTCTCTTACTATACATTCAGACAGTAACTAACAATTCACCTGTCCTTAAGCTGATTCAGACTGCAGACAGATGAAGGCAACTTAAAATGAAGTCTCAAAATTTTCCCCTTCTGTATCACGAGACCTTAAGGAAAATTAAGTTCAAAGTTTCAAGGGGACAGTCTGGGAATCAGTTGTCTGAGCCACTTTGGGCATGAGGACACCCTGAGAAGGAAAGGCAGCCGAAAGAAGCAACCTCCATTGACCCACAGGGACTGTTGATACTGCAGGCACAACAACTGCTACAGGGAGGCAGCAGGAAGCTTTCGCAGTCTGTAATACCATGGTTGGTCCCATGCTTTGCTGTTCATATAGGCTGGCCTGCCCCAAAACTAAGCTCTGCTGCCCCATCCTTTGCAGCATCCTCCTGTCTCGTGAGTCAATGTGGCACTCACAAACCAATCCTATGGCTGGCATACTTTGCATGGCTCTCTTCTCACTTCGAGAAACAGAGCTGGTAGAAAATACAATTTGAAAGTGAGGACTCAAAAGCAGATATGTAGAAACAGACTTGCCAGCAGTGACTTGTTCATGTGTGTATATAAGAAAATAAACAAGGAAGCTTATTAAAAGTGTTCTAACTTACTAGAATCCAAGTGCACAAGAGGAAATAATGACAGAAAGCTCTGTATAAGCTCCACCACGATGGGGAATGCAGAAACAAAAGTCACCAGCATTCCTGTGCAAAAACACCCTCCAGAGCAATCTACCATTGCAGAGACAAACCATCAGCAAGCAGAGTGACATGTGTAATATCATAAACTGGACCAGGAGTCTTCTTACAGGCATGCCAAGTTCCCTGTCTTACCACCCACCTACCAAGACATCCATGAATGACTCATTTTGACACACTCCATTAAAAAAAAAAAATAAATCCTGCTGAACTAGCAGAAGCAGAGGCTTTTAAACATGCATTTAAAGCCATGCCAAGCTACAATCCCTCAACGACCAAGGACAGGCTGGGTTTCCACAAAGCTGGTCTACACAAACAACCCTCTTTGGGGAGCACTCCCATGCAGGCTAGGTTCAGCCCAACTGCTTGCAAGCTGGCAGACACAAAAAAAAAAAAAAAAACCCTATCAA
This sequence comes from Lycocorax pyrrhopterus obiensis, assembly GCA_014706295.1. NCBI lineage: Eukaryota > Metazoa > Chordata > Aves > Passeriformes > Paradisaeidae > Lycocorax > Lycocorax pyrrhopterus. Next base: position 12,801,143 of record JACSVZ010000007.1, on the reverse strand, counting down.
AATAGTGCCAAAAGGAAGTAAGGAACTAATCTGAGAATGCACCTAATCACAGAGCCAGCTGTGTTGCAGATACAACTACAACAGCCTAACAAGGGAAAGCTCCCAGGCACTTACATCTCTCCACTCACCTAGGGTATGATGGGAGAGAGGGCTCCAGCACTGTGGGGCTCAGAAGTGCTAAGAGACTGCATCTGCTTACCAAGCCAGAAGAGACAGACAGTAATTTGCAATAAGGCTCTGCACCTGACATTCAAGTCTTTACTTGATGGTTTTACAGTCTCAGAAGCAAAAATTTCTTACCGTCAATGAGGAAAATAGGGCTGAAGTCCACACAAATTACTCCTTATACTCAAGCCCTGGCTCATTTGGTGCACAGTACACAGAAACCAGTGCTACAGTACGTAGACAGCCTTCTCCTGCACACCACAAAGCCAGACCAACCAACCAAAAAACCATTAAGCCCTTCCAATAAACAAAACACCCAACACAACACTTAAAGAAAACCCTCACATTCTCAACCCTAAAGCAGAAGCCCACATGCAGAACACAACAAAACCTTTGCATGCATTAGGAACTTCCCAGTGACATATGAGGTATTTCTTTCACTTGGTCACTTTGGCTAAAACTGTACAAAAGAATGAGAGAAGTCAGAAGTGTACCAAACAAACGGGAGGTACAAGAAGAACACAAAAAGGAAACAGAACAAGCAGATGGGCAGCACTGGAGAGAAAAGGACTTGCAGGCATTGGCTAGAAGAGTCTGAAGGCAATCCTTACAGGGGTCCCTTCTCCTCCCCAAAGCCGTACTCATGTCAAACACAGCCTTAGCCCTCTTCCCCATGCATACCACCTGGGTTTGGAGCACCAGGTAAAGCCAAGGTCAGTTACAGACCCCACAGGTCTGGTACCACAGCAAACTCCAACATCACTCCTTCCTCCATTCAGAGCTGCCACTTCTTCTTCCTCGTAGGTGCAACCGCTTCAATTCTGAGATGCGGTCAAAAGCACAGTTACCTTTTCTCCTATTACATTTCTACAGGTGGAGAAAGCAGCTTCCCTACATGGCCTTTGGCATCCTCACAGAGAGCACAGAAGGAAAAGAGTGATGGGTGGACTGCTTGGTTTCTAATATCAAGGGGTTCTTCCAACTTCCTGATGATGGTAGGAAAATAACCTCAACTACATTCCGTGATGTGCCAAATACCAACAACATTTATGGAAAGATACGGACATATCTTTCCCTGCCTTTTCCACTGAAAGCCCACAAAGCCCATAGAAGATAACTAAATGAGGACATGGGTTTATTGATTCAGCTCTGGTTGGACCACATTTACATGTCCATTCTTTGCTGGATTACAGAAATACTTTTCCCACTTAATCTTGGATTTTCTCCTGGAATTTTGGATTAATAGCCCCAGGAGGCCTGTTTATGAGCAGATACTTTTGGGAACAGCTGGAAAGCACTTAGAGAAAAGCCTTGGTGCAGCCTTCCAGAGCAGTGCATCTGTTTTGTTCTTCTCTTCCTGAGATGCCTGATCACTCTCTCCCCCACACTCTTTGCTTTCTAACACTTCATAGTAGCACATGTTCACCTCCACTTCATTTTCTTCCCGCCCTCCCAATTAAAGTCCTCCCCTGTACAGTCATCTCCTGCTGAAAATTAATTTCCTACTGATGGCTCCATTTAAGGCAAAGTTCTTTCACTCTCCCATTCCTACATAGCAGTAGGCCCTCTCTGCTGGAGAAAATTCAACTGGCTCCTCCTACACTTCCAGCAACCTTTCACGATGTTCAAGGTACTATTTACATTCAAATTTTGGAGTCAAACTCAAAGCATCAGGCTAACAACCACATGTGCAGCCACCAGCTGGTTTAGTAGTGTCTCTCGCCTTTGCTCATACCGAGAATCTTTCAAGCAGGCAAGTAAATGTCACAGATAGGCTTTGCACCTACAAACATCCAAGTCCCCAACCACTCTCCAGCACTGTCAACATCCTCCCTCTATGATACACTGTAATTCTAGTAGAAAGAAAGAAATGCATAAATTAAAATAACATGGATTATGCCCTACACAATGAACAACCAAAGGTTTTAAAACAGCAGCAATTTCACTCGTATTTAGAAACTCCAACCAAAAAAAAAATTACATGCCATGAAAATTCTCAACAAAGACTTGCATGTAGCTCACATAATTGAGGAAGTACTAATAATAGCGTGGCTGTTTGCACAGACAACATTTCCACTGTGGGCCTGAATTCTGATCTCAAATATGCAGAAGAAGATATTTTGTTGTGTGTTGCTGGCTGGAGACTCAAAGTATTGGAAACCATGTGAGTGTGCTGCAATGTGTAGCCAGCCTATGCCTATAAGGAAGCGCTAGGCACATCCATGCCACGCTGAAAACAAAGCCTCCATTGAGTACTGCAGAAGGTGCTTGTGTTGTGGGGCTTTGTAAGGAACATAAAGAAGCTCAGGAAATTAACCTGTGTTGCAGTTTCAAACAAAAACGAAAGCAGTCATCACATAAAAATAACCCGGCCTGGCAGATGAAAAGTTTCTAAGCTCCTCTGACACAAGCAAACTCTGTTCACAGCTACAGCTTCCCTTTCTGATCTACGCTGCCAAAGTTCAGGCCTGCTCAGTTCTCCAGATCAGCAACGCTCATACCTGTGTATTTAATAGTGGCCATTACCATTCTGGTTACCCCAGAAGTGCACGTACAGAAGCAGCAAGGGAGCCTCACATTTCTCAAACTTTATTCTTTTGTAAGCCTCTAAATGAGCTGCATGTAGACCTGTCATAAAGAGAAATTACTATTAACTTTTTCTTCAGCATGTGCTGAAGATTACCCAGAATAATTTCACAAACTAAAATTTAAACTTAGTGTACTACATAGAAGAAGACTCAACAAGGATGGTTAATAATGACCAATATATAGCAGAAATTATCTCACATGCAACATACACACATGGCAAGCCCCCATTTGAGATAAGATGGTTCTTCATTTAAACTCCTCAGTTGGAAATTCAGACCAGTAATTAAGTCATAATCCCGTATAATCAACTCACACAGTATCAGTAGTTCTGTGCATGGAATAAGCTGTAAGAACAAGCTATTAGGTCCACATAAAAGGCATTTGTAATTCTAAGCACCAAAACAAGCACACAAACACTGTCTGTTGCTCTTTTGGTAGTAGATGTTGTTTGTCATATCACTAATATGATCACTCTCAATAAAAAAAAGGCAGCAAGGTTTGTTTTTTATCAACTCCAACCTTGCCCACTACCTTGTAATTCATCAGAACTAAGCAAGATGCTTATCCTCGAGTAAAAGACACCACAGAAAGATCATGTGCCCATCACACCACTGAGGAGCTGCCATGACACAGCCGTTCCACAGCTCCGGCTGCTTCCCAGTCCCTGTGCGCGTTTGGGCCGACAATGGTGTCAGTGTAAGGCGCGCTGTCCCCTCTCCAACCCCGCAGTCACCCGAAAGGCAACGCGGAGGCCAGATCCAGCCAGGAGCCACTTCCACCCCACTCGCTGCCTTGCCACTCAGGGGCTGGCTGGGAGACTGCAGACAAGGGGCAATAGTTCTGACTGGCAACACACGAAGCCCAGCTCATGCCACACGCCTGACAGTCCTGCCAGCTGCTGTCACCTTCCTACACCAGCTAAATAGCTCCCCAAGTAGTGCCAGGCCATGTCCCTGTACCTGAGCACATGCCACACCTCAAACAACACTGCCCAACTCTAATACCTGAGACTATGCCTGAGACTATGCAAAGAACCCAACACAAAGAGCAAAACCGTGCCCTGTTAGAGAACATCCTCATTTTTAGAGGGCAAGACCATGTGAACAGCACTGGAATGGGCAACAAGACTGCTGTGCTTAAAGCATTGCCTCCAAGCAAGGCTTTATTGTGCATCCTCATTGCTTATGGGCTATAGAAACATAACGACCTTTTCAAATACGAGTTATTGCCCCTACCTGACGTAAGTGGCCATGGTGAAATTTAGTCATTTCAAGCGAGTGGATGATTAGCAGGATCACACCATCAGTGAGTACCTGGTTTACATCCTACTCCTCTAAGGAAAGAATCCTAAAGGACTTTTCTCCCCACCTCTCTGCGGTTCAAGCACGTGCTCCTAATGTTCAGAACTCCACCAGGCGCTGATCAGCACTGGTTAAGAAGCCTGGTGAACTGAGACTTCCTTGACTCAGCCTTCACATTCACAGGTATAATTAAGTCACAATTGAGAATGCTGTCTTCTGAATTTTCAATAGTGACACCATGAGCTGCAGAGTTCTCGCCTAAAATGATGAGCCACACCATGATCTGCAGATCTGACCTGTGTCCTGTAGCTTGTTGATGGGAGCTCTGATAACATCAGGGGACAACAAGACCTACTTGAGGGTCTGCATCTGGGTCCCAAGATGATGAATGCATAAATATAACTACATGTAATTGAGGAGAGGATCCACTTTTTTTAGTATTATTATTAATCATACTAGACACCAATTAAGAGCCTGGCTTAGAGAACATTAGAGATCACTAAGTCACAGGACTTCATACTCAGCTTGAGAAGAAAAACTACAAACAGCAGAGGTCATGGCAGGCAGATCCTGCAAGTCTGTACCCAAGGACAATCCGGGCCTCCTCTGAGTTCTTCCAAAATGCTGATGTACTTTACTAGCCAATTCAGTTTTAGCTCTTTTTCAGAAGAGATTTTTAAACATAGGCTTGGTACAACAACAAACAGAGATCAAATGACAAAACACTGCAAGGTACTCCAAACTGAAACAGACAAGAGGAGGAAGCAAAGGTTTACAACACTCACTGGCTGCAATCGCAAGCTGGTGCCAACGCAAGGTAAGGAAAAAGTAGTCAAAAAAGTAAAACAGCAGCACAGCTCTGTTCTGCGGCTCTCAGGCAGATCTGTCACCACAGATTACTGAGCACCTTGGTCCCTATCAACACGCATTCACACTTTTGGAGCAGAAATCATTGAGGCAGAGAGGGCAAGAGGGTACATCTAGAAGCAAAAGTTCAGCAAGCCCCAAAACATTAGAGTTCAGAGCAGTCAGGAAGCTCTCCTACGGGAACACTGAAAACACCATCAGCTGAGAGAAGCAAGGGTGAGAGTCTGTGCCAGCATGCTGAGTGGATCACCTGGCAAGGGATTCTGATTTACATCACTGAAAGGTGTTCTTGGAAGAACATCCTGCAACACACGTGGGAACAGAGCGGGGCCTCAAAGCCAAGCGTGCTGGCCAAGGCCTCCTGCTGATCTGCTGCCCTGCACCGCCAGGGCTGCTGGCTCCGCACCACGGCAGGATTTTCCCGTGGAAACTCCGCGCTGATCCCGAAGGCTGTAATCCAGCGGGTGATGTGCACCACCGGCACGGACAGTGCGCAAATACCTTATTACTAATTAACCAGCAGCGACACGAGGAGAGCAGGCTATAACAGCGGGGAGACGAGAACCGTCCCTGTTGTACCCAGGGCAGCTTTTACCCACGAAAACAACCGGGGCAGCCTCATACCCCGAAAGGAGCCCCGCGGCTGCCGGGTCAAGCCCCAGCATAGCCCCCGCCTGCGGCCGGGCGGGGGGCAGGGGGAGGCCGCGGGGATCCCGCCCCAGGTGAGCAGCGCTCCCGCCGGGCCACGCCGCGGCCCCCCAGCCTCCCCTGCCCTCCCGTCCGCGGGCGGCACCGGCGGAGCCGCTGCGGGACAAAGCCGGAGCCCGGCCGCACACCTGCCCCGCCGGCCGCCGGCTCCCCGCCGAGCCGCGGGCGCCGAGCCGGGGCAGCCGCGGCGGGGGCAGGTGCGGCAGCCCCCCGCCTCCCGCAGCTCGGTCTCACCTCGGCCAGCAGCAGCAGCAGCGGCAGCAGCAGGAGGAGGAGGCAGGGCAGGGGCAGCGGCAGCCGCCTCATGGTGGCGGAGAGCGCTCCCCGCTGCGCGCACGGCCGCTCAGCCCGACGCCGCCGCCCCCGGAGACATGGCCGGGCTCAGCCCCGCACCGCCCGGCGGCCCGGCCCTCCCCCGCGCCCCGCCCTAAGGAGAGGCGGGGGGACGGAGCCGCGGGGAAAGCCCTGCGCGGGGTGGGGCGAGGGGGCGAGCGGGGCAGGGATCGCTGCAGCGGCCGCCGGAGAGCCGGGCCGGTCACCTCCCTGCGCCGCCGCTCCTCGCCTCCTCCCGCCGGCCCCTCGCCCGCGGCTTAAATGGCCGTCTGGCAGCGGGCGGAGGGGCTGCGGCCGGCGCTTCCCCGCCTTCCCCCCTCCTTCTCCCCCTGCCGGCATCTGACATCTCCCCCGCCAAGCCGGGCCGGGCGAGGAAGTGGCTCCCTCCGAAAGTTTCCCGGTCTCCGTGCGCGCCCGCGGAGGGAGCGGCGCCGCGGGGCGCGCCCCGCCGCCCGCCCGGCCCTGGCACGGTGCTCGGGGGCGGGCGGTCCGCAGCAGGGTCAGGGGTAAGGCGAGGTTAACCCGGCCCCGGGGACTCCGCTGTCCTCCCCGCTGCCGGCCACAGGCGAGCGCTGCGCTGTCCGAGGCCACACGCGGCCCCGGGCGGGGTAAGGGGCGCCCGAACCCCGCCGAGGGTTTGTCGCAGTGAGGGGCTTTGCTTGTTGCACCATTCTTCAACCCCAAACGGTCCCTCAGAAGAGTCCCGTCCCGCTCCAGGCACTGTTTTGGACATGTTTTATCCCTGTCATCAAAAGGGACGTGAGATCATCAAACGCAATCACTTTTATAACCTTACCTTACTTCCCAGGCTCAGTGAAGTGTTCCACGTTTCATTCATCTTGGATAAGGGAAAGGGGGAGGCAGGGACAGTTTGCAGAGCATATCTTTAATTACGGAAACACTGGCAGTCCTCATTTTCTCAGAAGTTCTGAGCTCACATGTTTGTAATTTCCCTGCCTTTTCTGAGCCCTCAAAACATATGCATAGCATTACAGAAGCAACTATTTCCACGGGAGTTCATGGGAAAATTCACAAGAAGAAGGGCATTGGGGTTGTTCAGCCTGGAAAAGAGAAGGCTCCAGGGAGACCATATTAGAACCTCTCAGTACTTAAAGGGAGCTTGTAAGAAACATGGGGACAGACTTTTTAGCATGGCCTGTTGATGTAGGACAAGGGGGAATTGTTCTAAACTAAAAGACAGTCAATTCAGACTAGATGTAAGGAAGAAAAGTTTTACAGTGAGGGTGGTGAATCACTGGAACAAGTTGCCCAGGGCAGTTGTAGATGAACTGTCCCTGGAGATGTTAAAGGGCATGTTGGGCAGGGCTCTGAGTAGCCTGATGGAGTTGGAGATGTTCCTGCTTATCACAGGGCAGCTGGACTAGATCACCTTTAAACATCCCTTCAAACCCAAACTATTCTATCATTCTGTAAGGGCACACACATACCTTGTGAGGGAGGCTGAGATCTACAGCTGGAGTTAGACAACATAGAGGCATCCCTTCGTATCAGTAAGATTTGTAGGAAATAGGTAATTACTTCAGAAAATGGGGGGGTTTTATGTTAGGGAGTACTGAAATGAGGCAATAAACACTATAAAAAAAACATTAATAAAACTTTTTATACTTCCCATTCAGTGCAAAGCACCTGAGAATTGTTTTCCAGCTGAAGACTCCTCCTGGTAAACCACACACCTGATAGAAGTCTCACTGGCTGCTGTGAAGTCGTTATGCTGACATAACTTCTGCAGATCAAACCCTACCATTTGGAAATTACAGCTCTGACTCATAAAATTAATTCCCTGTCGCTGCTGCCTGTGCCTGGGCAGACCCCCAGTGGGTCTAAGTTGCCAAACTGCAGCTTCTGGCCAGACTGGGTTCCACTGTCTGGGTTGCACCTAAAGTGCCATAGCTGCACTTGAGCAAGCACACTTGGTCATCCTTGACTCCAGCCCAGTGGGAACAGCGTGGCTTTTTTTAATTGCATACTTTTCCAGTACAAAAACCTAGTAACTAATCCAGTTGTCCTTGAAATTTGGTGGGAATCTCTTCACTGATGCCAGCAGTAATGGCAGCTAGCCCTGAAAGAGAAAATTGAATTTAAAAATAAATAAATTTAAAATGCACCGAGAAAGCAAGAAGTGGGATTCTCACCTGTTAAAATTTTAAGTATCTCCAAGCTGATGTTGTCATCTTCAGACTCTAGACATCATTGGACTCTTTAAGTTCACTCATTCTTCTTCATTTAAGAGGCCACAGAACCCAATTTAGAAGCAAAGGGCATTATACTTCTCAGGCTATGTTAATTCTTTGCTCTAGAGTGCAACTGGGCAGCTACATCACTGTATATATATAGGAATAGATATACATATATATATATATATATATATATATATATATATATAAAATATAGGAAACTGAACTCCTTTCACCACACCACATCTGTCTGGATCTGGTATAACTGGTGGGGCTTTTCAAATACAAGCTACATGGAATCTGTAATTAATTACTTTCTCATTAACACTTGTGGCTGAGTGTATGTCATATGACTACTTGTATGTCAAGTACCTGAACCAGGAGGCCTATGAAGTTCTGGGACACAGTCTCATTTCTGGAGCATCCAAAATAGCAGAGAACTGCATTAAATTTGCTTGTAGAGATCTCTATGCAGAGTATTTCTAGGATTGTAGCACAAAATTACCTTACAGCATATCTTTAATTATAACCATAACTAATGCCATCAGCAGGATTTATGTACAGTGCGTTAAACTGGCACACAGAGAGCATGGGTTTGTTACTGTTTCAGGGTGTCTCTCTGACTGACTCTTACCAGACCTCAAGGAAAGGACTGACTCCTTTCCAGAGACATTTCTGGGGTGTTGGAAGTACCCAGCTTCCAACTATCAGGGACTCTGTCTGCACTGAAGGAGTGAGCTGTGAAGATTCACAGACATCTGAATAGACTCAGATAGGTATGCTGAAGGTGGCCACAAGAAAAGAAAAAAAAAGAACCAAGAAACATCAGGCACTAAAAAGTGTAATTATTTTGTAACATAAAACAGAAATGCAATTTCTGTTTGATTCATTGGAGGAAAAAATAAAACAACTGGTAGCAATCAAACTTTTTTTTTTTTTTAATGTACAGATTCTAAAGGAATATTTGTCTCCTCCAGACTGCTTAAAATCCTGGGAGGAGGGTTCCAAAAAAAGCTTTTCTGATTAGATTTTGAGAGCTCCATGGAGAAAGAATCACACGTGTACCTGATTGCTTCCTTCTATCAATGCTTCTGCCCTTTATAGCATGCTCTGGTTCACTGCTACCCGTGCACTTCAAGGAAGAGATGGATCTCAGGGAGCTGTGATTCATGCCAGAACTGGAAAATGGAAAAGCCTTCACACGCTGAAAATGGAAAAAGAGAAATTAAAAGCCAAATTTTTAAAAGTTCTTCCAGGTGCTAATTGTTCAGCAGCAATAACCATCACAACACAAACAACTTCCTAAGAGTTAGAGGCTCAAGGTTGCATTTCAGGCCACAGGCTCTTCAGAGCTTGTTACTAATCTGCTGGAAATTCCCTGAATTACAGCTGCTACTACCTAATTGTTTCTATAGGTGAGTTTTGTTTATTCTACAGGCTCTTATTAAAGCTCTATGTGTGACAGGCTTATAAAACTGTGTAGGTGTTGCTTCTGGGCTAAAGCTTCTGCTTTTTAACTCACTGGAAGTTAATTTGTGCATCTGAGTCATAAAACCTCTTCAAATGGAAGTGTCAGAAAGAAGTGATTCCACATCCTTATGATCAAGTTTTTGAACAAGAGACCTAAGTTTAAGTCATGTTGGGCCCCTGCACACAAATCCAGGAAGAATGTGCATATTACTTATGGGTGCTCTAGTTTACACCACAAAGAACACGACTAATGCTCTGGGCAGAAAGGGAAGACTGAAAAAATACAGTGACCCAAAGCTGTCCAATTTGGAGCAGTTACCCTGGCTGGTAATATTTATCTTTTACTGAGACTGCCAATAGAGTATGGTTTAAAAAAGAAAAAAAAAATCAGAATGGCCATATTTAACTGCATACCACAGCCAGCCTTGATCACAATAGCATATTCTCATTAGTTATTCCCAGTTTCATTCATCAGCTCAGTGTGCAGTGTCAGCCAGAAGAAGCATCAAATTGTTGAGCATCATCAGGAAGGGAGTTGAGAACAATGCAGAAAGCATGGTTTTGCCAATGTGTAAAACACAGGTGCACTCACATCCTGACTGAGACTTGTCACTGCTCTCAGCATTGCAAGAGGGACAAAGTGGACTGAGGGAAGGTACTAAGAAGGGCAGGTAAAGAAATGTGGATGATAGTGCAGCTGTCTTATCAGGGCAGCCTTAAAAAGCTGAGAGTTCTCAATTAAGAGAGGAGAAAGCTCCCTGGAAATAAGATGAATGAAAAACTTGTTCACTAAATCCAATTTAACAGTTATAATAAAGTGCTTTCTTACATGGCAGGCAATGAGCTTGTGGAATATGTAGTCACAGCAGGTTTTAAAGGCAAATAGTATGAGCAGTTCCAAAAAGAGGGTAGATACATTCATGGACAGTATGTCCATAAACAGGGGGAAGGCAGAGATGAGTCTGTAATGTTTGGATGGTAGGTATGGTACACAGATAGCAGTCAGGTTTGTTTGCTCTTCCTGAACAGAATCTCCTAATGCCACTGATGCCTTAGGTTTTAACTTTTATGTTTTTCAAATCCTGTACTGCCTAGTGTGTAACCTGTAACCTGTTAATTTCTGCTCTCTAGTGCTAGTTAGACATAACAAAGCCTCTCCAGGCTGCTCTCCAAGGACACTCAGACTGTCCTAGGCCCAAAATGTGTAAACCAAAGACTCTGAAGGGGGAGGGGGGGGCAGCTTGGGGAAATTACATCATTAAACTGAAGCTTTAATTGGAGAATTAACCTTGATATGCAAATGAACCAAACCTATAAAAGTGCGAAGAACTCATGACCTGTTGTCCATCTTGGGGTCCATCTTGGCAATAGCCTCTGGCTCCCCAGGGTGTACCTTTGAAGGCCCTTCAAATAAATACCTGCCTTTATTCCCTTATTCTGTCTAGTTTCTGTGTCTAGGAGGCCTTTTCAGGCATCACCATTGCTGGACACAGGATACTGGGTTGGATGGATTCATCACTGACTGGGCAAGTAGCACATTCCTTGGCTACTGTTTACATCCAAGACAGTGCAAAGCATAACGATATAGCATATCCAAGAAACAAGTGTGTTAGCATGTGGCTCGTTACCTCAGCAAGACAGGTAACATGTAACAGCGTATGTTACTATTGTCATTCACAAAGGAGGAAGCGCTCTCTGCTGTGATTTCAGGCTGAGGTCCAACAGGTGCTGTGGCTTTGCTTACCCTTGCAAGTCCTCAGACTCAGACATTATGGGACCTCTGTGACTCACACAGAATTCCAAATGAACTTCTGTCCTGTCCATCATTGCTCAGTGCCCTGGAGCCATGGGAGCCCAAAGTGCTCTTTCTGGTTGACATTGCTCTGGCTCTTACTTACACCAACCACTTCAGACCCTAAAAGGGTCCTCCAGGCTTCCATGTGCTGCCGAACCCAGAGATGAGTCTTTTGGGAACAACTCTCAAGCAGAACTACAAGTCCTTTTTACACTGCAACAGAGGAAAACGACACTAACCTCAGCAGCAGCTTTGGTGAAAAAACAGAGAGTGGCTAAATGCCTCACCCGGAGATGGTCCTACCATCATGAGCGATGCAGGAAGGTTTCAAACATTGAATGTGGCTCTAACCTGGTTTCTGCTCGTACAAGCTCTCCACAGCCTGTAGCTGTAGGGGGTACAGGTAGTATTTTAACTCCTAAACAGTACCTATTTATTTTTTCATCACAAGGAATTAAAGGTGCATTGAGCTGCTAGCAGAGCCATCTTTCAGATGGAGGAAAAAACAGACAGGATTTTCAAAGAAAACCTGTCACTTCTTACAATGAGAGGAAAGTTAACCTGAGTTCTGGTCAGGCCAGGTTTGGGATGGTTTAATTTTGAATGAGCAGGAGAAGAAAATTTTTGCTGTGGGGGCCAGCAGAGAAAAACTGAAAAAAAATTTTTGTTCTTTTTTTTTTTTTTTAACGCAACTTTCAAAAAGACTTTAAAGTGCCATAGCTGAAAATGACTTTTTGGAAGTGGGTAACGCCTTCAATCTCTTAAGCTCACTCAGTGGCCAGCTTCCTTTGTGTGGGAATGCAGGTGAGTGGGAGGATATCTTTCACATAGCAATTGAAGGGAAAATATGCATTAAAACCCCACAGACTAGCACACTCCAAAGCATTGAGTCAGCTGCCCTGGCAGCCACGAGGGCCAGCCGTGTCCTGGGATGCCTCAGGCACAGCAGCAGCAGCCTGTCAAGGGAGGCGAGGTCGAGTGAGGTGATCGTCCTGCTCTACTCTGCATGGGTGCAGCCTCACCTCGAGTCCTGGGGGCAGTTTTGGGTGCTACAGTATAAGACAGATATAAAGGTATTAGAAAGTAACTAAAGAAGGGCTATGAAGATGGTGAAGGGCCTCGAGGGGAAGCTGCATGAGGAGCAGCTGAGGTCACTTGGCCCATTCAGCCTGGAGGAGACTGAGGGGAGACCCCACTGCAGCTACAACTTCCTCATGAGGGGAAGAGGAGGGGCAGACACTGATCTCCTTCTGTGGTGACCAGTGACAGGACCCCCGGGAATGGCCTGAAGCTGTCTCAGGGGAAGTTCAGGTTGGATATTAGAAAAAGGTTCTTCACCTAGAGGGTGGTTGGGAACTGTGTCAGGCTTCCCATGGCAGTGGTCACAGCCCCAAGCCTGACAGAGTTTGGACAATGCACGTGGTGTGATTTTGGGAGTTCTCTTGTTCAAGGCCAGGAACTGGACTTCTTGGGATCCTTGTGGGTCCCTTCCAACTCAGCATATGCATGATTCTACAGCACTTAAGCTACTTCTAACACAACAGAACATTTTTGTAAGTGATTTGAGTTCAAACAGCCACCAGCCTTTTAAACAGGTCATCTTCTACACAGGAACAAATGGGCTCTGTTCCAGTAGGAAAGAAGTCGTGGTCCTGCCGCCTGTCTCACCAATGCAAGGTCCCATGTAATCACTTGGCTTCAACCAAGAGTAGTGTCATGAGTTGCAAAGGGCTCTAGCACAGTAAATATACATCAGAGTTTTACTCGGACTTGCAGAAAGGGCAAGAGGAAAGCCCTGCTCAAGACAGGCAGTCCCTGTCATATTACCAAAAGGCACAGCCATAGCTCAGCTGCCCCACACAGCAGCTACAGCTCTGAGGTGGCACAGAGAGCCAGGAAGCAGTCACTGGCAGGATTCTGGGAAATACCAGAAGCTGGCAGAAACATTTCCCCTTCTCCACCTGCCAATTTTTTTGTCCTTGTCTCCAAGCTCACAAAAGAAAGGCATAAATTTTTCTCAGCATATAAAGTTTCAGCGGAATCACTTTCAATTACTATTTAAGTCCCATAAATGACACCACATAATCCAAATGAAATAACACCAAGCTAAACTTGGTGCTACAAAACATTACAACAGCTTAGCCTGCCCTTGAGAATGAATGAAATCACCTGCCTCCTGTAAACCAGCAGGTGTGTGCATGACTGGCAACCTCTGTCAAGGGCATTAGAAAAGGGAGTGGCTGGATACCTTATGTTGTCCCGAAGTCCCATCTGCCACGATCTCCTACAACACATCCTGCCACCTTTAAGCAATGAAACCTTCGGAAACTCGTCAGAAAAACCATGGTTGTGACACCACTTGCGAAACCATCGATGGTTAAAGAGCACCAAAATTTCCACATCAAAGGATTGTCATTCCAGAGTCACAGATGACCGCTGAAATCCCAAGGTGACAGATATCCATTAAAGAAGGAAAAAATTAGAAGGTTAAAAATTAAATCTACTGAAATTCTTTGACAAAATGAGTCAGCCTCCTTTTCCTTTTCTTCTGACATAAATTGTGGTGAGAGGGTAGAATACAGTTTGAATGCTGGGCTTTTATAATGTGTTTTTGTTTATTAGCAAAACCCTAACCCAACCCCCTGCTTCTCCCCATAGATAATAATGTGGAGGAATGATGCAGAAGTACAGTTGTCTTCCAAGTGTGATGCATGTCAACTATATCAGGGAAGAACTGTTTATGGACATCCTAGGAGAGCAATTAGCATATCCAGGGTCATTTAACTTTTGGTCCGTTGCAGAGATTGCCCCTAAAATATAGGCACATCATCTTGTGCCCGTTTAACACATGGTACTGAAGCATGAACTATTTTCATGGCAATGTATATTTGGCAATACCATAAAAGTGGGAGAAACCGTTTTCTGAGCAATAAAACTACTGGCTGGAATGCAACTGGCCTGTTTTACACATAACCAGTGTTTTTCTACACAAATGCCTGCTTTAAGGTAAACATCTCCATTTTACAAAGGTATGCAAAAAATGATAGGAAGCAAAAAGGCAAAAAGGAAGAGGTGAGACTGAATCCCTGAAGGGCTTGGATCCATCACTGTACATCAGAAAGATATCTTAAGGCTTCTCTTGGTGGATATCAGGTCCTATTTACTGTGCTCAAACCCGTGTAGTTGAATTGGGATGGTTTCAAGCAGCTTGGCAGCAACCCTCAGCTTAAACAGCAGGATGGCAAGAAGGCTAGGAAGACATTTGCCTGGGAAGAAAACAAAAGCTGACATCAAAAATTATCAGTTCACATCCCAGCTATCATGGTTGAACTCCCTGGCTCTGAATTTGCATCCCTGCACTTGCAATTCTAATGCCTGGTGATGTGCTCTGATTTTTGTTCGTTTACTTGTCCTGTCTGACTGGAAATGATGTTTTGGCAACAGCCTGCTATTTACTGTGGCACAACAGCCCTAAACATCCTTTTAGACATGCTGAGGCTTAGCTGGCCAAATTCTTATGCTGGCCTTTCAACTCTCATTGAGAGCTAAGTGCCTAGCTTGATACATACTTTTCAAAAATCCCAGCTTCTGCGTTTTGGTAACATTTTTTCAAGTAGCTATTTTTGAAACTATCTCCCTTCCGTCTACCACTTGAACCCAGCCAGTGCTGTACAGCCTCCTGATGCTACTGGGAAAAGCTTTTACATAAATGTTCACTAAACTCTAGTAAGTGAAATAATAAACTATATATCAAATAATGAAGTATTGCTATTGCTGTTCCCCTGTGTTCTTCTTGCATGAGAACATCGATGCACCAGCAGACTGCTTTAGGATTATTTGTTTGTGTGTGCAATGCTTCCACTTGCAATTCCTTAGTTAAACAGGCTGTTCTGAACAATACTTCTGCTCCCCAAGTAAACAAGAGTCCAAAGGGCAAGGAAGCCACATCCACAACTAATAATCTCCATGGAAGGTAGAAATCTTTTTTAAAACTGATGGATTAGATTCAATCTACTTCAATAGGAACTCACCAGCAATAATCCAAGTTAATTTTACAGCTGACAGCTTAAAAGGTTGGGTGAGTAATCTCTCCTCTCAAAAGGGAAAACTTCCTTTTTATGAAAGATCCTGAACTTCCCAGAGTGCATCCATACAGATACAAGTTGTTGCAGCAGCTTTACAGGTTATGAAAACAAGGAATCATTTGTTACGTTCTATACTTGTCCTCTTTACTCATTGTTGAAGAGCAGAGTAATTCCAAGGCACACCTTGCAGAAGAGTAATGGCTCTGTGGACTATGTTCTCTGCCAGAGGTGATGTGGCTTTGCAGTCTTTTAGTCCCCAGGAGTGCCTGGCAGAGGAGCTGTACCTGTCACCTCTGTTTCTAGTCAAGAGATTAAGCACATAACTCCTTCCAGGTAAATACTGTATATAGTTCTACAGCAGTAGAGTTGCTCAAATTAAATGTGTCACTGCAAAACCCCTCTTTTTTGGCAAGAAATAACAGTGTCCAGGGAGAATGGAAACAGGAAGAGAATAGGGTGAGGGGGAAACAGATATCAAGGGCATGGCAGAAAATTATTGCCTTATTTCTCCACGAAACTCATACCTCCAGGTGACACCGAAACAAGGAAATAAAGATTTAAAGCAGCTGATAAAGAATAAAACAAACTGTCCTGAACATGAAACCAGGAGGTTGGAAGCAAGAAAACATTGAAAGTAGGGGTTTTTTTCTTGTTGAAGGAGCATTGCTGCTACTGCACTAAGCAAAAGTAGGACTCATTCTGCGGCTGCAAGTACTGGAGGAGAGGCCATAAACACATTGCATGGGTTTTCTGTCAGACTGTGCTGTCATCTTTGACAAAGCAGGCTGTGCTGAGGCTTTCTGCTAGGACTAAGATCTTCACTCCCCATCACTGTCTTCTGTGTGCTAATGCACTCTAAGAGCGACGCTTAATGACAGATGCAGGGAAAAATCATTGTCATGAGGGTACTCACCATGCCCATCTACTGCAACGATGTGACCAGCCTTGCCTGGGTCCCAGGCAGGTGGGTGCCTTGTAGTTTCAAAGCAGTGGGTCCTTTTGAATGGTTTCTAATCCCTGTAGCTGAGGAAAGCGGGAGATAATGGAGGATGTGCTTATGCTTCTCAGTGATTATCAGAGGGAATTATAATGGAGCATTTTCAAAATTAATTCATTTCCTATATCCAGCATACTTAATTAATCTGGGGAATAAAACTGATTAAGTTTCTCTTCTAGAAAGCATATTTTTTCTTCACCAGAACTTGATCTTGCTTTTACTATTAATATATGGTTTGGTGAGATAACTATGACCCAATTTAAATGATTTTTTGCAGCATCAATCTTACCTAGTCTATAAGCCAGTTCTGATTCTACAAGGAGTACGTATCTCCAGGATGCAGCAAGTCTTTGTCTAAAGGTAGATGATTCAAAAATTAAAGTTAAAACCATGAATATGTTGATCTGAGTAGCCAAGAGATTCTCATTAACTATCAAAATTGTATTTGCTGCTCTGCTTCTCAAGAGGTCCTCAGGTTTTAACTTGCCCAGGTCTTAAGATACAGAAAGATTAATCTTGATTGCTCTCTGCATGCTCATTAGAAGTTTTGATTTTCTAAACAAGCCTTATAGGTAAGAGAAATAATTTAGATTTTTCTTTAGAGGATTAAAGATTTGATGGAGTGACTCCCTCCCTTTCTTGTATGAACTGGCCTTTCTGATGTGGTGCTGTATAAAAGCAAGGGCTGAGGTAGAAGTTAAGACGGGCACAGGCAAAAGAAAAGCAAGAGCTTTAGCAGAGAAACAGAAGAGGTGAGGAATTTATTTAGCGGTAATTGGTGGTGCTCTTCCTTTCTAGAGAGTCTCTAATTTGCCTCCCCTTGTTCCTCAGCCCTCCTTCCTGGACACGGAAGAGTGCCATCCATGTCCTGTTACTTCTGTAACTCATTTATCCACAAATGTGGGCCGTGTTCCCTCTTGGCATCCCACTAGCTACAGCACTTGCTTTGGCTGTGGGAGCTTTACTGCCTCACCCAGGCTCTGGGGGGATAAGCTGGAAGATAACTGTTAGCCAACAGATAACCTTGCTCGCAGGAGGCCCTGCCAGACCCCCTGCCCTCCCCAGACATCGGCAGGTAGCCACAATGCATTCTCTAGGAGACACTCATTGACTAGTACAGCTAGTAAGGAAGTAGCAGCGGCCTAAATGCAGTGCGAAGTCTGATCTTGCTTCCAGCCGACTATAAATAATTGCAGTCATCTCAATTTCTCTGATTTAATTTCACTTCGACTACAGCAGCACCACCTTTAACAGTGTGGCTGCCAACCTCATGACAGTGGGTTTTTTCTTTGCAGAAGGACTTGCATTTGCGTCACAAGCGGGAAAGACTCCAAGCTTTTATTTAAAATGAAATATGGTTGGATCCTGAAAAATGATCCAAAAGTTCCCTAAAGAATCATAACCCAGAAGGTGGGAGGGGTGGGGCAAAGAACACATGATTTCTAAGTTCTTCTCATGATCTTTGAACACCTGGCAGAGCCAGAAGGAAAGTCTGGGGTTTGAGGAGCTTTTGACACTTTAGAGATCACAAACTTTCATTCAGTCCTTTGTCATCTTTAACTTGGGTCACAAATCAACATTCAAGATGCATGAGGTAAAGAAGCAACACCTTGAATTCTTGAGTTCCTGCCACTGCTAAAGCTGTTCAGTGACTGAAACCCTGACCCTAAAAGCCTGGCCTGGCCAGACAGTGCTGTTTAGACAAGGAAAGTCTGCCCAGGTGCTTTTAATTACCAGGAAAGTAGTTTTCCAGAAATAGCTTGCTGGCTGTTTGCCAGATCTATTTCTTCCGACAGGAAAAGCAAAATGTAAACATCCAGCACTTCATAACAGACCACAGAAATCCCTCTCCAACTGGAGCAGGACTCCGGAAAGACTGTGCTACCCTCTTGTCTCCTAACCCCGGGCTACCTCCTAAGCAGAATTATCCCACGCACCTTAGCAGCTTGCCATGGGGAGATTGTGGGAGTTCCCTCAGGCTGCAGGAGACGTTGCAGT
Source organism: Lycocorax pyrrhopterus obiensis (assembly GCA_014706295.1). NCBI lineage: Eukaryota > Metazoa > Chordata > Aves > Passeriformes > Paradisaeidae > Lycocorax > Lycocorax pyrrhopterus. Next base: position 12,782,640 of record JACSVZ010000007.1, on the reverse strand, counting down.
GCTGAGGAATCCGCTAGGTCTTGGTACAGAAACGTTGCTTGAGAGAGCAGATCAAACAGGGAGCTACTGCTATGCAAATGCTTATAAAGCCCTTGGGTACTGCCGAGAGAGACCAGTCCCACCAGTCCCACCCGGCTGCCTCTGAGTGGCAAAACTGGGCCCATCTGAAACTGATTGAGAAGGAAGGGTGTTCTCATTTAGTCCTGTCTTTGGCATTTATTTCTTCTTCAAACTTACTACTGTGGCTGCTGTCAGCTTTTCCTGAACTTCAGGACTGCTTTTTAGTTATGTGGCACTGTGCTTACTGGTGACACAGGTATAGAGGTACCTCATGGTATCTCAGGTGTTGTAACATCTGCAAAGGCAGCTCTTTAGGGAGTATTTCACTTTCCCTTTCCTTGATCTGTGCCTGGGAATGTCTTACAGGAGGCAGACCCCTGAGAAAAGTATCTCCTGATAACTCTAAGCATATGGGGAGGTAACAAAGTGTATTTTCTGGATTCCATCACCTATGCACAACACTCTGGCAGGAAGAAGATGAGACAGAGAATGTTACAGTGAATAAATAGAGCTTCGCTCTTTGCAGTAGCTGCCAGGCAGCTCATGGCTCCAATTCTCCCTTTGCATCCTTGTTCCCTGCCGGCACAGCATCTGTGCTGAGTCTTTCAGCATTCAAAGTTCCCTATTTCTGGAACCTTTAGCCAAACTACATGACAGGAGATACATTCTTATTAGTGCTCTAGTTTCTAGTTTGGCAATTTTTGGAAGACGTCCAGAGGACATGTTAAAGGATGAGGAAATGGTGTGGTTTCATTACTCAGATATTACTCTTAAGTCCACTGATGCCTTGGGATTATGAGGAGCAAAGTTTCTTTGCTGGTAAGTGCTACACAAATATGTGGGATAACATTTGCAATAAAGAGGTGATGAAGAGGAGACACAGATAAAGGAAGTCGTTTAGAGATGGCACAGTAAGTGATTAAGGAGCTTGCCCAACGTTGAAGAAAGAGATCGTGTGAGAGCCAGAAACAGAGATGATGTCTGCTGAGTCATTAAACACGAGTTTACTCATCTGAACTTTTTCCCATTGCATAAATACCAAGGAACTCGTCTGCGATGTAACACACACAAGTTGCTTAAATGCAACTGAGCTCAGTAAACAGAGGGTGGTTTCATGAGCTTAAAGAAAGGAAGACCTTCATCTTACAGAGGGTGAAAAATAAATTACTTCTTTGCAAGGAAGGCATTGGCTGGGCAGCGTCACTATTGTGCTTGGTTCCAACAGGGAGATGACTCAGTAGCGCTGACACTGATGCTGCTGTTGGTCTCCCTTGCACATCTGACTTCCTTGCTTTGGGCAGTTTTTGCAACTGCACCCGTCCTCCACAGGTCTCCAGCCCATTTAAAGTCTCCACAGCCATCCCCATTCAGAGTCTCCATAGCCACAGTCAGGTCAGGAGGGAGCTGTGTGGAAATAACTGCTGTCTGCTACGTGTACAATGCCAGGGGAGGCTTCCAGCTCAATGAAGTCCTTGCAATTTACAGTAAAGAGAGGCTGGAAGAGGGCGTCAGGAGGGAATTGCGTTGCAGAACACTGCAGCTTGAATTGGGAATTTCTCCTCTAGAGACCAGTTGCGAAAAAAACAACAAAGGCTCATCTTGCTTCCTCTTCACAAGAGGTCAGGCAAGGCAGAGAGTTGGTGTCGGTCCCAGCCAGACGAAATTAGCAAGAATTAGCAAAAAATCCAGTGTCCATAAGCAACCTTTGTAAAAATTAATACCCTTATACGGCACCAAATAATGCAAAGGACAGCTTCCCAAGAGGACTTTGGAAACATCAGCACAGTGCCATGGGCAAACAAACAGCTAATTCAGTCACTAAAGAGATCTGATGCTTTCTGGGGAGGCTCTGGGAATTGAAGAGGTGGTATGACACAGGATGGTAAAGAAAGAATCAAAGCTGCAGCAGAGGGTCCCATTGTGTAGGAAGAAAACTCCTTTTGGCCAGTCTGACTGTTTGCCCTGTCAGCCTCTGATCTGGCAGAGTTCTCTCAGCTCTTTCTTTAACTTGCATCATTTACCCAATTTGTTGAAGACAATGTGGCTACATCTGGGCTCAAGTATAACACACAAACTAAATGCTCTTCTGCACTGCTGCCTTGAAGTGCTTCCCAAAAACACTAGAATGAGCCTCTCTGGCATTGCCTACACTACAGTTTTGCTAAACATTTCCCACCATGACATCAGCTGTCATGGAGAGACAGTAACAGTGTGGACTCTTGAGCAAAGCAGACTTTGAATTTGAATATTAGAAGTCTGAGTCCATGAGAAAAGATTTTTAGAAGGCTTAAATGTATTAGGAGCTTAGCTAGTGTTGATTTGCCCATTCTAGAGAGAAAATCTGTACCTCAGAATCCATCTACAAATTTCTAGAAAAGTTATTTGACTTTCAAAGTAGCACCTGTTCTCATCTCCAGTGGGACTTGCACATGTCCAGAACTTATGAAAAAGCAATATATTTCTCTGTAGGAGGGCAAACCTAAACATTTATTAACATAACTTTAAACATCCACATTTTCAAGATGTTGACCTTCCTCTAAAACATTATTTTACTAACCAATTTTTCTCATTATCTAAAAGTTGTTCATGCAGTGCCATTTAATAAGATGGATGTGAAATAGGTCACACCAAAACCGTGAAATCAGGTGAATTCACACCCAATAGGTTGAGTGTGAAAATGAAGACTATGTTAAAACAAACCTAAAAAAAAAAAATTGAAAATTTTGGTCTGTTTGGGTGGTTCCTGCAATTTGTCTTTTTGTAAAATGGCTTCTTGCCTGAGGAAAAGTTTAAATGCTCTTAGTTTTTGAATATTGTCCAATGAAAATTTCTGAAGGTTATTTTTTTCCATTTGAGAACAGAAACATGTCCGCTCCATGGTCCCCTGCCCACAGCTGTTAAAAGATATGTAAAAGCACAGAAAGGAGCCCAGCCCAAAACAGTAGTTATTAAACTTCTCCCTTCCTCTTATTTTGCAATAACAGTTCAGAAACATGCACAGTTAACTTTTCATCATGAAAACTATTCTCATCTAAGTTGCTAATACACCCATAGAACTGATAAGCTAAGAATATTTCCTGGTTTTTTATTATTTCCACTATTTATTTCCATGCCAAGCAGAAGCATGTTCTCTACCCACTTCGAAATTTGTACTCAAAGATGCATTACCTGTAGAAAGGCAGACTTTAGGAGGTTATTTTTCTTCTCTATTTTTGTTCTATCTAATGCTTTGCTGGTTGTAGAAAGATGCTCAAGAAGCTGATCTCTCAGAGTGCTCTGAAAGAACTTTTATTAGTAACAACCAAGGCTAATAGGCCAAGGCAGCACATAAACAAGAAATTTCTTCTTTTAACATCAGGATCCCTGAACAAAGGGATCTATTGATCTTCTGAACTATAATGCAGAGCACTCAGCTTTCTGTATGTTGCCTACAAAAGTTGCTCTAACTTCCTGACAGGAAAATGATGCCAGACTAACTTCATAAATCACCTAAAAATGGTTTGAGCTCTTGTGAAAACTGGAAATTACATGGCTATTCTTAAATACTCTTATAAATATTGCTAATATTCTCTTTTAATAGGCTGCTAAGAAAATTCTGTATTATCTTCCTCTGGTAGCTTTTACTGAAGCAGCATTCTGCAGGTCCTTACTACATAAGCACACTTTGGTAGTGGCAGGAAGAAGTTTTGGAGCACAGACACCCACAACACTTGTCACAGGACTCTGAAAGGACCCCTGTGAGTGGGAGCTCTGTTTCTGCTCAACTCTGCTGCTCTTCAGTCTCATGAGCGTTGCTGGTGTTGGCCTTGCCTGAGTGAACTGTCCCCCAGCTGACTCCCTGCATTTGAGCACGAAGCCACCCAGCCTTGCCATCCCAGGGACCGTGGTGTGCCACCTCAGGGCTGTGTTACTTGGGATTTGACAAGTTTGGTAGGACTGGCCACAGCGGGTCTCAACCAGGTGAATAAGTGACAGCTCTGCTACTGCAGCAGGTGCTTGTGCTCTGCAGGAAGGGAGGCCTGAGCGATGACATCAAATCTCCTGTTAGCCTGATCTCCTCTAAGTGACAATGGCCAGTAGCAGTGGCCTTGGGAAGAAAAGGAGAAGAGAATAACTCCATGCTAAGCAGGTAGTAATGGTTTCCCAGAGTCTTGCCAGCAGGTTTTCCGCAGCATCCAATCTGCAGCTCAGGGTTCTAGGATGTGAAAATACAGGAGTTTGTAGTGCATCCACATGGTTAGATCCCGGCACTGGCACTTTTCCGTGTGAAAGAACGCAGTTCAACAAGAAGCAAAATACAGATGTTTCTTTCTTCAAAAGTTAAATCAGACTTTTAAATACCAGAATCATTTGATGTAAGCCTGGGGGACTTTATGGAAAAAGAAACTAAAGAGCAAGAAAGAGGGAACTTACCAGCCTGCCCTGATCTCATATTCCCTTGTCTGCACCCCACCCATTTGACACTGTTGAGCTGAACTGGTATCAATAACATGATAAACTGCAAACTGTGTGAGGTTATGCCAGTAGTAGAGGCAGTCATCCTTTCTTAGCAAAACCATTTTCAGAGGAACAAGAGGAAGGACTCGGAAGACCTTTGTAAAGTGCACAAGTATATCAGTGCTTTTAGGCTTGGTTACTGGAAGCCCTACGCATGTTTCAGTTGATAAGGCAATCACAAGGTTTTCATTCTCATCTGAGTAAGAATATTTAATCATTGCAGCATAAAGTCCCATGTGCTAAATTAAATTTCCTGCCAGCTCAGCAAACAGTTTTGCTACTTTGAACTGCATTGTGCATGATTTCCTTTCATCACAGGATGCATTCTGTCTTGAGCATCAACAGCCAAGAGGGAAAAGCCCAGTCTGCTCCAGCCCAAGCATCAATATGCTGTGGTGTTCAGAACCACCATGCACCAGCAGGCAGCTGGGTGGGATGCAGATGACCAAGCAGAGGCACCTGTAATGGGGATGAGTGTGTCTGAATGAGTCACTGCAGGCTACTTTAACTGTCCATGGACATAAAAGGCTGCTTGGTGGCACGGTGCAGCTCATCTGATGGAACTGCCTGGCCAGACACCATCCTAAAAGTGCCTCTTTCTCTGCATTGGTTTTCAAGGATGCGTGGAAAATTAGCTCAGGTGTAGACAGCCACGTTGCAAATCTCTATGATCAGGAGGGAAGAATCTGACTTCCAGTTTCCCCCCAGTTCTAGCTAATAGAAGCCTTTGCCACAGTAGATTTGGGGAGGCTTCTCTAGGTCCCCTCCTGCAGCTCACTAATCTATGAGTATGTTTCAAAATGCTTCATGCTTATAGGCTAAATTTTGCTATTTCATTCCAGAGTTACCTAAAAACCTAAACCAGAGAAAACTGGTAATATTTTTCTTGCAAGGGAAGAGAAGGAATAGGGGGAGAAACCAATGGCATTATTGCAAAAGCAAAGATGGTTCACATCATATACCCTCAACAAATTTAAAACATTGCATCTTGATAAAGTTCACCAAATGTCTGTGCTGATTTTGTAACAAAGTTTTATCTGGTTTAATTCTTGGTTAAACTTTGCTTATTTACATTTTTGCTATGTAAGAGTGGGTGACAGTTGTGATTACGAAGATTTTCAACAAACAGAATGGATGCTACAGTACGAAGCAAAAGGGAGACTGGGGTCCCCCATTGTTAGGGAACAGAAACTCAGTTGCCTTTTGGTTAACTCCGTTCACAGCTCAGCCCCTTCCCAGCTTTTCTTGCATCATTTGGAGTTCATAGCATTTTAGAGATTTGCTGACACAAGGTCAAAAGTACAAGGATTTTGGCTATTAAAATCAAACTCAAAAATACACTTTTCTTTGTTTGACCAGTGAAATGTGACAGGAAGATGAGTTTGACATACAAATCTCAATTCCTCAAACTCTCAAACTCTAGCCTTACTTGACCAGAGTAACTGAACATATCTGAAGAAACAAAGCTTCATCTGCTATAAGAAGGAATTAAATGTGTATAAACAGACACTACGTTTTGGCAGTCTATTCTCTTTCCTAATCCTCAGTATTTCCCCAATTACTTTACAGCCCCATCATTCTACATAAGTTGTTTTTATTAACACTATAAGAGGCCATCTGTCTGCAAATACCCAGTGAAATAATAGAAACCAACAGAAGAATAATCAAATTCAGCTACTGACAGATCGAAAAGATTTGTGTGCAGAATAAATATTTACTTTTTAGGCACTTCAATATCATTCTGGGAGTTTTCCAAGCATTTATCATTTCAGGGTGGCAGGGAACGGTAACAATTCTTTCTCCACCCACTTCAAGAATTTTTACTTTCAATCACCAAAGATGATGTAACACGAGGCCTTTCCAATCTGCATCATGTTATCACATCCCCAAAATACTGAGAATGCTGTGATTGTTACAAGCTCATAGAAAAAAAAACAACAAAAACCCAGCACATGTTGAACTCCAAAATTTTGACTCTTAGAGGTGTCTCATCGAAAAGATCAAAGTTTCTCCCCAAAAGTGTGGCTGCAAAAACGGGCTGGTCTTCTGAATGGGTTCTCTGAATCAATGTAGATGGATTTGGTTTAGCAATCAAAACTAAAATACTTGGATTAATTGGACAGTTTCTGTTGAGAACTCTCCCACCAGGCAGCTTTTCCAACCACTCTGCCCCCAGCCTGCAGGGGGTTGTGACCTGTATGACACGAGTTGCTATATTTTCTAGCATTGGCCAGCAGGTTGTTCTATGCAGGATCCCCATTCTTCTTCCTCTTCTTCCTTGTTTTCAGTGGAAATACTGAATAGGACAAACAATGCTGATTTAATACTGAAGCTCTTAAAGGAAGCTTCTAGGCAAATTGGTGTGTTAAAAAAAAAAAAAAAGTTTCTTCTCCCAGGTAACAAGTGACAGGACGAGAGGAAATGGCCTCAAGTTATGCCAGTGGAAATATAGATTGGATATTAGGAAAAATTTATTCACCAGAAAGGTTATCAAGCAATGGAACAGGCTGCCCAGGGAAATGGTTGAGTCATCATCCCTGGAAGTGTTCAAAAGCATGTGGATGTGGCACTTGGGGACACGGTTTAGTGGTGAACCACAGCTGGATTTACAATCTTAGAGGTCTTTTCCAACCTTGACAACCCTGATATTGTGCTGTTATTCCCTTCCATCGAAAGTTTCCATGGGGACAGAGAGATTGAAAAGATCAACTAGGAGGCTGCAAAATGTCTCTGAGCAATGAGCATAACAAAATGCGTGCAAGCGTGGAAGAGAGTGGTTTCCCTTCATGTTCGAGAGCCTAAGAAACGACAGTGATCCAAGAGTGTGTAGCTGTTTTCCAGCCGCTCCTCAGCTTCCGTGTTTCACCACTGCTCATCCCCGTGCCTGAGAGAGAGGAATACCCACCTGCCCGGGGGGCTGTTGCTGCGCTGTGTGCAGACAGCTGTACAGCTGGGCACTTCCCACTTTGCCACGTGCAGGCCACAGCTCCCAGCCTGTCAGGAGGGCACGTACTTGTGTCTGGCCCTGATGCTGGAAGGAAAACATCCAGAAATGTTGCCAGCACGTGTGATTGCTCTGTTACCTTGATTTTCACTGACTTGCCTCAGAACTGAATTTGCCTCAGTGGCCATCATGATTCTAACCTGTAATTGTGGGTTTTAAATAAGGTGTCAAAATGTATCAAAAGCAGCTGAGCACAATGAAAGCCAATTAAATATGATGATGAAAGATCTAAAGAGTTTCATGAAAATAGACTAGATTGCCTCTTGAATGATTATCTCTGCTTGAATACAGAGATGCTTTAAATAAAGCTTGTCTTTCTCAGAAAATGTTGCCTTCAAAATAAATTTCTGTTTCTTAAGAAAATGAAATTACAGGAGGGATATCTTTTCATAACTATCTTACACTGCAGAGTTATGCTATACTGAGAACAATTCCACAGTAACTAAAAAGGTACACACGTAGCAGGTTTGTATAAAAAAATTACATGAATGTTTGCAATATGGTCTGAAGTACTATCATTACTGCTTAGGGAACAAAAACTTTTCCCCAGGGATAACTACAGCTGCCAAAAATCAACTATTATGTAATAGTTGGGGGAAAAAAAAGAGTGAAAGAGGGAGAGGAAAAAAACTCCCACTCTGCATCTCCTCGTGGTCCCTGGAGTATCTATCCAGACCAGATGTTAGGAGGGAAGGATGTGCTTGTACTGCCTGCTGCACAACAAATGATTATGCTTTTTGCAATAGGGTAAGTAGAGAGGTGTCAGAAATGCTGGGGTACTCATTCTCATGGAAAGCAATGGGCAGGATGAACCTCCTGTTCTTAGTTGTAGGTCTCACTTTCAGAGGATGGGGGGCCAGTTCCTGGCTGGGATGTTTGGTAAATTGACTCCTCTCTTTTTGTGCTTTGGCCACCTCAATGATGGCTTAAGCCAAATTGCAATTATGCATTATTTGGAGTCATGTTAAAAATTGACTCATTAATTTTAAAATCACAGCAGTCATGTTAATAGATACTAGTTATTTTACAATGCTGTACAGTAAGATAGTTGTTATAAACTACATTTGTATCTGCTTTGCAGATTTAAAAAAAAAGTGCATTTGGAAAACAGTTCTCCAACGACAAAAACTCCACTAATAAAACATATTCCACTTCCTGCTTAAGCTATACTGTTTTAAGGCACTTACCACCCACATAGCTCAGCAGAGTGAAGGCAGTGAACTTCAGAGCTCGGAGAGGGACCAGCAATAAAAAAGGCTCTTCAGCTGTTAAAGCCACACACCATTTTGCTGGGCCTGAGAAAAGGATGGACAAGTAGCAGGAGAGTTAATGTCAGGAAATAATAATAACACTAATACTTCACTAATTACTCTTTTCCTCTGCACTCGATCAAAAGTGAGATTAGAAGTGCAGCTAACCAAAAAATAAACCCCCAAAAATTTATGTTAAGAATAAGAGGATACATCTGTTTCCTGCCTTAGCCAGATCCGCTCACCCCTGCCATCAGAATAGCTGCACCGAGACGCGAAGTTCCGAAGATTAAAGCTGAGGGCCACTATTTTTACTCAGAAGAACTCCAGAATATGCGTAAGAGTAGTTTATTATGTCATCTCTGCCTGTGACAATGCAGAAGTGCTGCCAAAGGGGGAAACTCCTAATTGTGAAAAGCTCATTTGAGTGAATGCAAGTAAGAGATTAAGGAAATATCTGTCCCAAAAGAGTTCTTTATGCCATTTCTGGAAGTCAAAAAGATGAGCTTACCATGGATTTAAGTAAGGACAGTGCTGACATTTGGCTTTAGCAGAACTTTGCCAATTTGTCCAATGTGTCTCAGCTCCTACAGTGGAAAGTCTTTTCAGAATTTTGGATCTGGAAAAGAGACGTTTTGAAAATGGACTCCTTCATTTAATTTTTCTTTTACATACTTCCAGTTTTGGCCTGCTGGCAAGATTTCTTAAAAGATGAAAATTGCTAGCAAAAACTATCAGAGTGGGAATACCTAGTCACACTGACAACTTATAACCATCTGTTACTGGTTACTCATGAGTGGTTGGAGTCCCCTTTGTGCTAAGCACTTCATGTATGCATAGCAAATGAGAAAGTGCCTGCCCCAAATAGCTCAGAACAGACAGAGCTAAGATTTGCCCAAGACTGCAAGATGTACATGGCAGAATTGGGAAATGAGCCCAGGTTCTCTCATTTCAAATCCAATTCCAATTCATCTTTCTAGACGAAATGGATTGGAAACTGTCCTATGTCTGTAAGGAAAAAAGTTCTGCACCACTGACAAATACACACAGGGTTTTGGTAGTCTGTGGCTAAACACGGGGTTGTCCTGATGCTGTGAAGGAAAAGGCTAAATTATTGTTTAAGCTGAATGAAGGTGGAGGCTCTGATACTGCCCATACTGTTCAGAGTGACAGCAGCAGAAATAATCACTTTGTTTCACACAGGCTTCTCTCCCTGTGAAGCCTCCTGTCCTAAAGGAAATAACGGTATGGGTTTTGTCATCCTTTTACCCCCTTCCCTAATATAAGCCCCATGACTTTCTGTCATTCTAGCAACTTTCTATCTTCAAAATGCCTGAACCAGGTTTCTACAAATGAGAAAAACATTTGCAACCATTTTTAGTTGTCTTGTTTGGGTTTTGGTGGGTTTTTCATCCAATATCTGAGAATCTGATTGGACAGAGCTCTGAGTGGGGAGGAAGAAAGGGAGAAAAGATCCCTGCTCAAATAAACAGCCCGTTCCTGCTCCTCCTTGCCCAAAAGATCTGCTAATATCACAGCATCTTTGTTGTAGATCTCCATAACATCTCAAACCATTAATATACAGTGCCTGGTGTTACTGCACTCCTAACACCCACATTCAGTCAGATGGAACAAATCCCAGCCCAGGGACATTCCTGGATTACTGGTATATGTGCCCCATCCCTGGCAGTGTTCAAGGCCAGGTTGGATGGAGCTCTGAGCTACCTGGTCTAGTGAAGGATGTCTCTGCCCATAGCAGGGGGGTTGGAACGAGATGCTTTTGAAGGTCCCTTCCAACCCAAACCATTCTATGCTTCCATTGGAGGCCCGGAGCCTGGGAGGTGCAGGAAGTCCAGAGAAGCCATGTGCAGGAATTGGTGCAGCAATTCCTTCTGTAGCAGGCAAACAGCAGGAGCTGTCGTGTGCCCAAGGAGACAGGTCTCTGTTTGTCCTACTGATCTGCAAGCAGGTCTGTTTCTTACAGTCATTCCATGCAGGAACAGAGGAGGTCACAGCTACTGCTGCAGGCCAGGAGCTGTGGCAGTGACCATACAGCTGCTCTATGCTATGTCTGCCTTAACGTTATATCACCACCGATTCTGGAGCCCAGGCCATCCTCACACAGAGCTCTTTTGCCCCAGCTTTGCAAGGAATTAGTTTTTGGAACCAAAAGGCTCTTAATTGTAATGTAAATGAAGAACCATGGAAGGTAGTGCCTCGGTTTTTGACAGCATGATTCACAGTGGTTACTTTCGTCCTTTCAATGGAAGCGATGTAATTAGGGAAAGCACAGTCAGATCGAGTTTGCCTTGCAGGAGGAGACAGAAATACAGTGATGAAGCACATAACAGAGCAGTGGAAAATCAGCCCTCCTCCACAGTTCATGCAGCACTCACAGTGTCAGCTTTGAACTATTCTGCAGTGTATTTTGAATAACACATTACATATATGCCTGGAATAAAACATAGGAACCTTAACACTACATTGATTGGATTTTGTAAGTGGTTAACTCATAAATCCTCTTAATGAAACAAATGCATCCAGGCTGAAGACTGAGGTTGGTTTTAGGATTTTTTTTTTAAGTCACTACTGCCAAATTTTAACTGCAAGAGAAGGTGTTACATGTGCGGTTTCTAAAGTTACTGCTCAGCCTGCAATGAGATTATGGTATTGTTAAAATGAAGGAATTCCTGTTCCGTGGTGTTGGTTTTGGCTGATCCTGTATTGTGAGTTAACTTCATGTGATTTATTTTCTTTAGAACAAATTTCCTTCAATTCATCAGCAGAGGTTGAAGCTGCTCTGCTAAGAGTTTGTGACATTTTTTTGGAAGTAGTTATGAATTCGCCAATGCAAAGTTAACAGATTGTGGAGAACACTCCCTTGGGAGTGACGTTTCTAATTTTTCTTTATCCTTTCTCTTTTGTTTATACTCTTTTCCCTTTCAAGACTATATCTATCCAGCCCAGAAAAACTGTTGTGTGGAGCTTTTGACACAATCCTAGAGAGCTGCAGAAGAACCCAGACCAGAGAAGAAAATTATAATTATCCACTAGAATGGAGGCCTTGAGCAACAGAGATTCAAGAGCAAACTTTCAGTCTGTTCCTGGCTTTCTCTCAGACTCATTGGATAATCATAGTCAATTGATTACAGTGGGGTATTTCAGACCCAACCATAAAGACAACCAACAAATTATCAGTGGGGCAATTGGTGCAGAACCAGCAGGTCACCTGGGGAATTACCTCTCAACAAAAATAGGTTTGTGTTCCTATGCTTCACAAAGGGCAGAAGCAGCCAACACATAGAGTAAAACTGGAATGAGCTCTTTGACAGAGTACTCTGGATCATGACAAGAGTATGCCATTAAGTGTTTAGTCAGGGGAAAGAGGTATGTGATTGTAGGTAACATAGCTAAGTCATCAGTCTTGGTAATTACAGGTAAGAAACCAGTATACTCAGCCAAGCAGTGGAGAAAGATGGATTAAAATAACATGATGTCAATAAGAAAAAGAAGTGACAAATTCTTCTGTTTTCAAGCTAAAGAATGCTTGCTCTTTATTTTGCTTTGAAGATCTTTGTATTTTATACAAATGGACCATTTTGAAAAATTCTAACTGGCTCACTTAATACAAATGCCTGTCCAAGTCTCTTCAAATCCTTTGAGAAAGGCAGAGGGGACTAGTAAGATGAAAAAAAACAATGGAAACAGTTAATGAATGACCTTGTCATATAGCCCTGTTCAAACATACACTTTCCTTAACAAGTGCAGTAAACTGCAACTTTGAATTGGATATGGAAAGAAATATCCCTCCTGAAAAGTAAGATTTAGCTCAGCCGTGAAAGCTGCTCTCTTTAATGTGGCAACAACAGGAATACAAGACCTTCACATTCCCCTTTTATATGTTTAACCTTTGACAAAAAGGTTAAACACTTTCCTCACAACTGACTCAGATCAGGAAACGCAAGGACTCCACTCTCCAGATGAAGCCTGGCTAGCTGAAAATGCAATGTCAGCATCCAAGTGCATTAAGACAAGGATTCCTTGTGCAGTTCCTAGTACTGCTACAGAGGCAGGAAGTGGGTCAGCAAGAGGGTCTTTTACAGACAGGAGGGAGATGAAATGGTGCCGGGAACAATAAGGAAGTCAGGGTGGAGGGAGAATTAGTTCCAATTACAAACATCTCACCGAGATCTATGTTAAACACATTGATATATTAAAATCCCCCTAGCAACACAGCAGGAAAGTTTACAAAACATTAAACGGAATACCTATGAAAGCTTTCCGTGTTTTCCATTCTTTGTCTTACAGATATTTTAGGGCTGGATTCTCATCTGGTGTCAATGCGCCTAATTCCCTTCACTTGGCTGACGAATGTAAGCTCAAGTTTGGCTGGATGTGTCGGTTTGTTCATTGGAAGACTGGTGGCCAAACTCCTGAACTGTAGCAGCTCCAAAGTCAACCAATTCTGCAAGTACTTAATACGTCAAAAATTCAGGACGGAGGACCAGATAGGGCCATGTATTCTTAGTGCCCTTACTGGCTAGAGATGCCCGACAGGATAAATCCAGGCCCTGTCAGGTGGGACAGAGTCGCCTATGGAGTGCTGAAAAATGAATGCTGGAGGAAATGAAGAAGTGCTGAGCAGGGACATCTACCCAGGATAAAGCACAAAGAAATGATCAGAGGTGAGTCCAAGGGTGACTCCTCACCTTGTCTTAATATTTGGAGGGGTCACCACTACACTCCACAGGTAAGAGTGTACCTGCACACCCAGCATAGTGCTCACCCAGCATAGTGCACACCTAGGAATGCAGTCCCTCTACATGGAGTATGCTGGGGAATGGGAAGAGAAGAGAAATTGTTAGGAACATGGCAGTCAGCATCTGGAAGCAAGGTCTGCCTGCACCCATGGACAGACCATGGCTGGTATGACAGCCAGACAACAGAGATCCTGGAAAAGTCTTGGTGGGGGTAGATGGTGCTACTCCCCTTCCTCATACTCTGTGAGAGAAAGGGGAATGTGAAGAACCAAGCACTGTTTTCAGGAGCAGATCCTCTCTGAGGTGACCCCTGAGCTTGCAATCTGCTTCAACTTAATCTCTCTCCTCTAGCACTGCTCTGTTCAACCTTCTTCCTTCTATATCTTGGTCTGACTCATTCCTCCCTGGCAGAGGAAAACCCACTAGAAAAAGTCATAGTGCTCCAGGACTTTTTGCTCTGCCAGGCTTCCAAGCTGCTGCACCTTTCCCTGCTGCTCAGCCAACCCCCCTGCCCTGCTCACCCTTCTCATGACACTACATGGCCTCATGCAGCCTGTGCTTTTGGTGGCAACAGCATGCAGGGGAGCATTTCTCCTGCCTGAAGCCCGCATTTTAGGGTAGAAGGGTGAGCTGGCACCTCCGCTTGGCCTAGGACGCAAAAGATCTTGCAAACCACAGCACAATGTGAGGAGCTTAGGAAATGGTCGTGGCCAAGTTCACGGTTCCCTTCTGCACAGTGAGGCAATTGTGAAACTCTGTAGCTCAGCAAAGCATGGGATGGTGTCCCAGTGTTGTCCAAAAGTTCTCTCTCCAAAAAAATGTGCAGAGAGGATGTGAGGAAGAGGCCATTCCAGGACTCCCTTGACTCAGAAAGAACAGAATTGCTTGTCACAGCAGCACAGACCCCTTCAGCCAAGTCGGTGTGGTTGCAGGATTCACAGCATATTAGGGCACAGAAATGGAGTCTTCTCTGGACTGAACCTACAAGGAGGTGATCCTAAACCATGAAATAAAATTATAGAATAAAATCAGATCTCTAGGTGTGATCTGCCCAGCATACCTAGAGATTACAATGCTGTCCTGAAGGTCTATCTCCTGCAGCCCTCATTATATGTGCAATACAGCAAAGGGTAAATCCTAGCTCTGGAACCTTGTGGGACTCCTCACTTTAAGGGAAGCAGAAACTGGCTCTTGATAAGTGATTCAATGTTTTGGTAAACACCAAAGCCATATAAATGAAAAGGAACTCTTCTGCATTTGAAGAGTATTCAAAAAAGAGGAGTTTTCTTGGGCACTGGGATGAAGAGGTGAGCAGGTATTGCCAGTACACCGATCTGCAGCACCCATTGCATTGCACAGTGCTAGCAGGGGACACAGCCACCACCTCGGTGTCCCCCAGCAGACCCACCCTGCAGCAAACTACAGGGTCATAAATGGCACTGTGGTGGCAACCACCATATTCCAAAATCATCCCATACCCAGGCTCCAGCGTTTTGGTATCAGCTGTGCCCATCCTGCCCCTCTCACAGGGAGCGTTTTCAGCCAAATATTTTACATGAAGCCCGCAGCATCTGCCACAGAAATTGTCATAGTAACGCTGCGTTTCCTGCAGCTTGGTATACGATGCAGCAGGCACCAGGTGGCGATATCATTACAAGATTAGCTGCGACATTACAAAATCATGTTGTAGTAGAAGCGTTAAAACTGTTACCTAGACACTGTCATATATCATTATTGATCCAAAATGAAAATTTTATCACTCTCTAGCAACTGCCTGATTTGTCATGCACTGACTTCCTGATCCTCTGCAAGGGGATGGGTTTGACCTTTAGAAGACCAAAAGGGAGCTTACGTCAGTGTGGGATAACTGACAGCTGTCAGCAGGAATTTCAGAGACAGATTCTGAGTGGGTTTGCTCGTGGTTTTGTGTGCACACGCACATGTGTGTTTCAAAGAGTCAGAATAACTTGTGAATGGGCAGAATGAACTCCTGCCCTGCTTGTGGAAATGGCAGGCACTGTGCACCACTGTACTTTGCAACAATTCTCCACTGGGGGAGAAAGGGGGGGAAAGGAGTGGGTAGAACCGTCGTGTAAGGGCTGACTCAGTGAACAAATGCTCACTTAGTGGAACAAGCAGAAGAAAGTAATAAGACAGTAAGGAACATCCCAGCTTGCTGGCTGGAATAGCTGGCACCAAGCACTCAGACCTGCAGCACTAATGGGCTCTCCAAGTCAGGATCAGGAGCAAACAGACGTCAGGCCTGTTTCTCCTCTCAACAGGAGTAGCAGATTAAAGTCAGCAGAGCTATTCTGACATACATTCCCATATCTGGTTGCCAGATGGGAAATAAATAACACATTTTTAAGAGTGAGAGTGACTAACCATTGGAACAGACTAGCAGGGGAAGCAGCAGATCCTCTGTTTCTGAGCCCAAACTGGATGCCTGCTTTGTGCAGGCTGTGTTTTAGGGAGACATACAAAGCTCATTGTGAGGACAGCAGCCTAAGGTCTGTGATTAGAGAACTTACTATTCAATCTGGCTCTTAATTCTATTAATCTGTAACAGTCCAGAGTCTATAAGAGGAGAACTGGGCCCCGCATTATTGTTTCCCAAGTGGGTGCATGGGCCAAGCTTCTGGTGTATTTGCAATGTAGAATTCAAAAGTTCAATTTTTTCATCACTCATCTACTGGTGTAATCATATAATTTGAAATTCACATTAGCTCATCTAAACTGGTTATAATAGAAGTTAATTATCTTCCTGTTTTTTGGAATTAGTACCTTTGCTCTGTGTTGTGATTTTGGATAAGCAGGATAAAGCTTAATTTACAGGCAAAATCAGTGACCCCACCTCTTCTGTTTTACTATTGCATTTCTGCTGGTTAATCCCACTTAAGATTCCAGCCAAATTTCGGGAGATGGACAAAAATTGTTGAGGTAGAATTTGCCTCTCTCTGCAATAAAGTACAATTTTGAAAGTTCAAAATATATAATAGCAGTCTCAAAGATCCATTTGCACATCAGCTCTTCCAGATGGCAAAGCCTGTGAGGTAGTTAAAAACCATTTCTTATCAAAAAGACATATAATTCTCTCTAAACAATTAATACAGTTTGAAAATGTTTGTCTTTGTGTCCTCACATGCATGAACTGTGGTACAAGAATATCCAGTGAAGATGGGTCCATGCTACTGTAAATAGAAACTGGCAAAATTGATTCAGGAAACTTCATCAGCTGAGTTTTGTAAAAAGTTCCAGACAAACCAGCTTTTGATAAATGAGCTAAATTGTGCCTACACTTTCATTTCCTTTTCACAACAATGAACATGCCACCAGCCACAACGTTTTGCACTGGCTCAATTAATCCTGACGGTCTGGTGCATGGAAGAGGTGAGATATAACATCTCTAAACTGTGACATTTTATTCTTGGTGTTTCATTATTATTCATTCAGTATTCATTGCAAGGCATCTCATCTTGATTAATGCAGTGGATATTCATGTGGATTTCCCCTTACTTCAATTAAAACTGCGTTATCATTCACAACTGGCATAACTAATTGAAATAATGCTTCCTTTTTCAACCACATAATATATTCATTACAGAAGTATGTAACAGTCTTATTGTCTGATCATCAGGAAGTTGCATGAAAAGAATAGACCAGAACTCTGTTTCTTGAAATAAAAGAGACGAAAAGCTTATTTTCTTCTGCCATTTAAATATATAGACAGATGTGGATATTTGTGAATTTCCCATTCACACATTTGCCCATCTCCATCTCCAAGCATCACTGCACATAAAAAAGGAACTATTCTGTTCAGAAAGGAGCGGTCCAGAGCAGTCCCAAGATACCTTACTGAACTATATGCAAGAGAACACAGCACTTTGTGTCTGTGCATCCACAAGCTCCGTTTGCAGTCACCCTGACATTCTGCCCCTCACGTAAAACAGCCGAAGCTATTTGAGATCTCAGCTGCCTTCTACCTTTAGAGTTCAGCGTAAAAGACAACTTCTGTACTGCTTTCTGGCAGACAAGCCTGAATCCCCAAAGGACTGACTGCACTAGAGCAGGCCAGAACGCTTCTCTCTGCCTCCACAGGACCCAGCCTGTCAGGACTGGTGTTCAGAAAAAGCTGACTCCTTCCAAAACCTCAGCTTTGGGTCCCAAGTGCATTTTTCAAATTCTGAGATCAGACAAAGATCCATGTAATTGAAGTCATTCAGGGATTAAGTCATGTGCTGTGGTCAATATGGTGAATGAGCCTACTTTTGGTCCCTATTTTACACAGTGCTGCAGAAAGTGGACTCTTCTGTTCTCAGAATTTCTACTCCTGCCTGCACATTTGCACTCTCGGGTCATTGCCCCTTTTCTTGAACAGTGTGGTTTTTTCTGCTTCAAACAATAAACCAAACTAAGCACTTCCTTACAGTACTCTTCTAGTTTTACCATCTCCTTTCTTTACACTGAACAGGATTTAAAAATTTGTTCCAAACCCATTTTTGTCACAGTCTTGCACTGCACCAAAGTTAAAAGGTACATTTTCTGGGGTAGGCAGATACTCATTCTCTTTTCAGTTACTGGTGTGCTTTGTAAAGCACAGACAGCTATTTCAGCAGAGCCCAGATTAAGCTGTGTTTTCCTGGAAAAATATATTACCAAGCAGTAACAAACACAGCTGTTTGGTTTTTGTTTTGGGTCAGGTGGTAGGAGATCTGAAATTAATTCAATCTCTGAGATTCAAATCCTGAATGAACATAAATAATATGAAAATCTACCACTTGGGAAATTATAGTATGTGTTCATTTTTCACTGCCTCTCTTTTAGGAATGAATTCTACTTGCTATTTCACCAATGTAAATTCACAGCAATAGCCCTGGTGGTGATCTTGCACTGAAGTATAGCCTTGTATATCAAATTAGGGGATGGTCCTCCATCCAGAGGGGAAAGGCATTGTATGAAAAATGCTGATTACTTATTAACAGTGGAGTGCTGCAGGGTCACTACCAGCTGAGCTAATATGTATTTTCAAATTCCTGAGGATCAATTACTAACAAAGCTTTTAAATACGTTTTAAGATACAAATTAAAAACCCAGAAATCCTGAAGAAAGCATATGTTGGTTTTTAGCATTTCTCCCCACTGCTCTGAGAAATTTTTTCAAAATCCAGGAGAAAAGCACTGTCATTCACCCCTAGGTGCATGACTGTGGGCTAGTCAGCTGTGTGATCTCTTGGACAAACCTCTGGCCCGAGGACGCCAGCAGCCGGACCCTACTGCCGCCCTGCCGTGACCTCTCCTAACCTCACTCTCTGATCTCTCCATCCTGCCTCCTGTGCCTTGCTTAAACTTCAAGCCAGGAAAGTACCACTCGTTGGGGCAGCCTTGAAAATAAATCTCACATGGGACTGAATGAAGCCTGTGTCAAAACACTTGGCCTGTGCTGGTGAGTGTACTCTTTTGGGCCACAGTCTGTTTGGCCAGGGCAGGCCTCCAGGAGCCATGGCCAAGCTCTAGCTATGCTGGCAGTGCCCCTTGCAGATACCTGTCCTACAAGGACTAAAGGAGTTTCCCTGAAAGCATTGCTACATCAGGGTGCCTTCCTCCCCATGCCTCCAGCCAAACATTGTACTATAAACCTGCCTTCAATCCATCTGCATCTTCCCATGAACACAACAGCAATCACTTACAGCTTTTCCCCACTGATGTAATAGAGAGAAGCTGGGCTCAGGGTCCTAAGCAGGGCTTTGACTACCAGAATCAATGGACCCCAGTATCACCAAGCAGAGGCGTGTGTGGTGGGACAGTAGCACAGCTAACGCAGAGCCACCCTCTCCAGTGCAGGGCAGCTGCTCCACTTGGGACTCAAATCTGAAATCTTTGGAGTGCTGCTCTTTAACTAACAAATCAATATCTCATACAGATCGAGTTGCTAGTTAAAGAGGTTCCTTTATGCTCCAAAAATCTAATTTCAACATGCAAATCCTCCTCCTTGTTCTCTGTTCCCCTTCCACCTTGTCCTATTTTCACACCTTTGGCTCCTTATCTGAAATTGGCACCAAAGTTATTCTCTATGGGGATGTAAAGGGGGGGGGGGGGCGGGTCTTTTTCCTTCTGTACTATTTTTTTTCCTTTTTGGAACTGCCCTTGCCATTTTGCAGACAAGTTCCCAACTCCTAAAGAACAGTGCATGACTGCTGTGGGTGTTACGTGAACGGAAATTATGTGGTTTGGATTTTTACTTGAGAATTCCAGAAGGAGGCAAAATGTTGCAAATAACCTTCATAAATCATTTTAAACAAAGCTGAGGAAATGCCATCATGATTTAGCTCTCAATATCTAAAAAAGAAGTTCACAGTGTTCTATGACTCCTGTTAAGTAAGTATGTTTGCTTAAGATGTAATTGAAAAAGTACTGTGTTACTGTTTACATTTTCCATTTTGTATCTCCTGTCCAGGC
Organism: Lycocorax pyrrhopterus obiensis; assembly: GCA_014706295.1. Lineage (NCBI taxonomy): Eukaryota > Metazoa > Chordata > Aves > Passeriformes > Paradisaeidae > Lycocorax > Lycocorax pyrrhopterus. The sequence goes on along the minus strand of JACSVZ010000007.1, from coordinate 12,762,614 downwards.
ACAGCTCACTGCTGGCAGCTATTAATTTGCACTCTGCAGTATTTCATCATCCAAAAAACAGTCCCTCTGGGGCTGCGGAATAAATGGCTGGAGGGAGATAGGTACGAACCAAAACGTCTGGGGAAGGCTGGAGCGAAAAGCTGCTGACATCTATGGAGCGGTGGAGTTACTGCAGCTTCCTTTGCCCTCCCTTTCCTCAGTCATTCGGGATAGGAAACAACCCTTTACTCAGCCTGGGATTCCACACTTAAAACACCAGTCTGCTTATCTGTTGTCCTGTACTGCCTCACACATTTATTTATGTCCACACAAAATCCTGCATAAGCAGATTCATGATTTTTTTAGGAATGCTCTTTACAGGTGGACAGCCAGACAGCAAAGAACCTGGCTTGTTTAGTCCAAGTCAGTGATGAGTATTGGTTGGGGAGAAGATAAATTCTCTACGGTAAAATACCAGCTTTAGTAACCAACTTTAGGAAACAAAGTTAATTTTACCGACCAGAGATGTAGTTTCAGGACAGCAGCAGATGTCTTGTTGCATCAACCTTTGACAACCAAAGACAGGCTGAAATGAGATTTGAAAACAAAAACAACAACACTTAGAGCACAACAGTAAAGTTTAGGAGTTTCTGATAATTCCCCTTACTGATCTGCCACTAGGCTTAAAGGTAGGATAGTGGATGAGCTGCTTTTGAGCTGTTTTGTGAACATATGCAGCTATAAAATTCTCTCTTGCATCATTGGTTTTATACGAGGAAAATAGTTGTCTACAGTCAAGTCTATTTACTTGCATTTCTCCCAAGTAAATTTTATACTGTTCAATAAAAGCTCACCTGTCTTCATAAAAAGATAAATTTTATATATTTAGTTTATAAAAGCAATAACAGCACATCCCACATTAATTTCAAGGTGTTAGAAATAATTTATTTACCTACTTACACCTATTTTTACTTCTGTATTTATTGCTTAGCTGGCCCAGGAGGGCTTGGATTCCAATACATCTATTTAGTGAGAAATAGCCTCAGTCTGGGTGCTCTGATACAAGACAGAGAGAAAAAATATTATCATCCTTTTTTCTTACCAGAAGGAACTGAGGAACATGGTAATTTGCTCATACACTCCAAAGGTCTGTGTCAGAGATGGAATTTTAATTTGGATCTCTTGAGCCTCTTGCAGTGCCATTTCTAGTGTCTCAGTGAAAGCAGACTTGCATTTCTGTCACATTTCTGAAGGCAGAGGGCCTCACACAGGCCTCCTTCAGCTTCCATACATGACTGCAATGCCTCTGAGAGTTGCTCTGAGTGACAGGAGGCGCTTTCTTTCCCTGCTGGCAAGATAAGTGTGTTTATTATTTTTTCAACCTGCATTTTGGAAGGTTACTTATGCAGGCTTAGAAGTTCACATGTGACTCTTCTGTGCCAGTACTCAAGAGTCATGGTCCCTGCTGCTGAATATTTGCACTGCTCTTTTGATCCACAGCTTTGAAGAGAGATCTATCAGAGAAGAGGGACAGCTGCCACAGCTGTCTTTTCTATAAGTATTCATTTATGCTTATAAAACCAGATGGGAAAGGTGCCCATCCTGTGGTCTAGGCACTCCTGATGATTATTTAAAAGCACAGTATAACAGAAAGACAAAACCAGTAGACCCACACAGTAGTAACCTTTGCTTAGAGCCCACATCAAAACTGAGAGAGTAATATGAAAGAAAGATAATATCCAGGCCTCTGGGGTGAAAAAATCCCCATGCATCAAGAAGCAGTCATGTTTCTAAACACCCTAGGTTTTTTCAACATCTCCAAGCACAACAGATTGGGGAATTCTGCAAAAACATGTGGTAGAAGTACCCAGGTCAAGCAATCTGACCATAACAGAGCAGGTCCCAAGAACATCCAGAATGAGGTTTATCTATGCAAATTAAAAAACAAACAAACAAACCCAAAAACCCACCCAAAAAAACCCAAAAAACCCAAAACAAAACAAAACCAAAACAACAACAACAACAACAACAGCAACAACAAAACCCCACTAATTTTACTTGATAACTGAAGAGCTTTTCAAAATTTCTGACCTGGAAGTAATCTGCTCATCATTGGTCACACGTATCAATAACCCCACATAAAAATCCCCCGCTGGCTCTCTCTTGCTCATGCTCCTAAAGGTATCAGGGATAAAATATAGCAACTTCAAAGTGTCTGCTCTGATCCAGTACAACATCATTCAAACACAGGATGCAACCACACACTTTAATGTCACTGGGGAAAAACAACAACAACAACAACAAAAACCAAAAACCAAACCAACAAAAAAAATTGACAAATGCCTTTCCCCTCCTCCCTCTCCTTCTGAGTCTTTTCTAATCACTCAGTGCCATTCACTGGAAGCTGGTTTTTTTCTCCCAGAAGGTGACAGCTGCCTTGAGAGAGCATTCCTGAAGTACCTTAAGTGGCTTTCAGAGACAGAGGTGATGCAGACAGAACAACCAGGAGGTTTAGAACACATCATTGGAGGGGCAGCTGAGAGCTCAGAGTGCCTCAGGACACAGAATTACAGCCCCCCTCAGACAGGAGGTAGGAACTGAGAACCAAATTTCAAACATTCCAGTGAAATCCCAGCCATTCCAGCCGCAATTCTTTGCCTTCCTGCAAAGAAGTTGAAGTGGCAGCCAAAAACTAACCTTGTATAGCAAGAAAAGATGCTATTATTTTCTTCAAAAATCATGTCCTAGTTCGTATTTTCCTTAGATGTTAGTTTTCTAGAAGGTCCAAGCTGGTTTCTGTAGTTCTGGTAACTCTAAGCAAGCTTTTTGAAAAGTCTCTGTGTTAGACATGTTGGAAAATATTTGGACAGCATGAAAGTTCACTGAATTTAGACTCTTATTAGATCTACTTAAACATCTCTAAATTGGTGACCAAATGTCCCTTGGGATGGGGACAGTTTGCTAAAGCCATTGGCTTAGGTTTCGAAAGGCATTTTCCAGATAAAAATATAGTCTGTCTTCAGGCATCATGAACCACTTATGCTTGTGACAGAATCACAGGCTTCTGGAATTCTTTGTTAACTATTGTTTTCCTCACAAGGCACAACCAATTTCACCCCACCCACGTTTCCAAACTCATATTAGCACTGTTCTTGTATATCTTGCATTCTTCCATTTGTCCTGCCATGTGTTCTGTTGGATTTCTCCCTGACACCACTATCATGAACATGGTAGATGAAGGGATCCTGGTGCCAAGAGCCCTGGCCTTTGCTCCTTCTCACCAATAAACTTCATGGTTTTGAGCCAAACTGGAATGGTTCCGAGTCACATCAATGTTAATTTGTGTCTGTGAACTTCAGTACCTCTGTCTTGTGCTTTTTTAATTCAGTCCCAGCTGAGTTCTCCTGTTAATTCTGAATGGGCACAAGGTAGGACAACCAACAGTGTGCCCTGGGACTCACCTGGTCTTAGGCAATTTAGGGAGACCCAGTGGGTTGTCATGACAATCATAAATTACTCAGGTGACACAGACACAAGTCAAAACCAGAGAGAAGTTGAACTGAATTCAAACAAAAAATCAAAAGTTCAGGAAACATAATACCGATTCACTTTGGGACTACAGAAATATCTGAGGCCTCCATTTCCTAATCAGCACTTACTGTAACTTTTCAACCCACAGAAAGGAAAGCATATCAATATTACCATGTTTGGCCCAATTCCTGATAAACACAAATTTTCAAACACCAGACTTTGACGTGAGAAAAAATGTTTACATTTATTTTCTCTTTTACTGCAGAGAGTGGGAAAGAATCCTAGGCATAAATATATGAACCTCCAGATTACTTCTGCTTTTAGATGGAGGGATGGAGGCACAAAGAGACTGAGCTCTGACTGATCCAAGCACACAAAAACCCAGTAAATCACCCAAATTACTCTCAGGAGCCAGGAATTCTGACTCTTTGTCCACTGCTGAAATGATTAAATAATGATGCCAGCCATGATAAAACCATATAACAGGAGAAGGTGGGTGTTAGAACACCTGCAATTAGCAACAAGTAGGCTAATCCTATGTAGTCTGTGTAATCCAAACACTTAAAAAAATACTTTCTCCAACCCACAGAGGGAAATTGTATCACTCTATACTCCTACAATGCATTGTAGTACATTTCTTGTTAAAACAGTATCAACAGTTTGTGTAACACTCTTTACTAACACATTCTTAAGCTGGAAATAGGAAGTGAGTAATAACACAAGCAAGAGCATCTCCTGTGTCACTTTTGTGTGTGTTTGCAATATATTAGTGATGTGTGTCACTGCCCTGAACCAACAAGAGAGACACCAGGTCACTTGAGTCCTGGGTGGCATTAAATTGAAACTGAAGGTCACACTTTTGTTTCTCTCCTGCTCTCAGGGGCATCGCATCAATAAATACAGACAGGACTTCCACACTGTAAAAGAGTTAATGTCCACAGAATTGACATTTAAATGGAGGGATTAAAATACTGTAAATTTAACAAGCAAAATGGATCTCAGATAGAACTGACTTTGAAATATGGGTCTAGTCATACCTCAGTGCTGCTTTAGGCAAGTGTCTCACCATCACATTGCAATGGAAACTGGAAGGGATCTTTCAGCTGATACTTTGGCAAATAAATGAGAATTTACTCTTAACTCTTTTGTTTCCTAATTGTTGAACTGTTCCAATAGCTGTTTGCATTCAAACAGCTCTAGGGAGTCACATGAAGAATACGGAAAGAGAAAAATTAAACTTGAGGCCTTTTGAGACTTAGTCCATTCTGGATACTAGTAGACATAACTTGCATCAGCTTCAAAAGGAATTGCCCTGGCTTATGCCATGGACGAGTGTGACCTTTTAGCATGTTTGTTTTATATACTAACTCAGATACATGCAAGTATGAGCTCAGAATAGCCCCTTTAAAGTTAGGCCTGGAGCAAGAGGTTAAGGAGGCAGTAAGGCAGCTTTGTCCACAGCCATACCATTTAAATAAATTACAAAAGTTCAAAGTAAAGTAAGCTCTGAAGGATTCAAGAAAGAAACTTAAATACTTAATAGTTTCGACCTATCGTTTTGGTTTAGAAGGAATTTGCCTATTGCTTCAGTTAACATTCTGATATATTATTTTGCTGATATATTGCTGATATATTTGAATCTTCAATGACACTAATACACAAAATAGTACTGCAGTGCCATCACACAATGTTCCATCCTGACCCTCCAGACGAGGAATGAGAGAGAGTCCTCAGGCTGTGAGGCCCTTTTCTTCCCTCATATCCCATCCACTCCACTCTCAGTGAAGTCCCGGTGCCTGGGGCCCTCTCTGGTGAAGCCTGAGAGCATAGTGATTCACAGTGATTCAAGTCTTCATAGGAACTGGGTGGCACTACAGGAAAGTCAAGTTACACTCCCAGAGACAGTCTCTGGGGCTTGTCCCTTCAACAACTGCAGCCAGAGGGAGACTTTTTTCAACAAGTAATAGTTAAGAGACACAGTGCTGAAATGAATCCCTCCCTTTTATCCTACAGTACCAAGACATCAGGTGGGCATTAACAAGCCAGGCAAAACCAAAACCATTCTCAACAGCCCATTTTCAATTATCCAAGCTCAATTTCCCTGGACAAAGTAGCACTTTGCAAGAGGCCCTAATGACCAGGGCTCACTGTTCCAAGCTTGGCTATTGCTTCGTTCTGGTGATGTTATTTTATATAGGAAATAGATGAAAACATGAAACGTAACTCCCTCACTCCCCCTGTAGCAGGTTGGGGGAGAGAATCAGAAGGGTAAAAGTGGGAAATCTCATGGCTTGAGGTAAAGACAGTTTAATATGTAAAGCAAAAGCCACATGTGCAAGTAAAGCAAAGCAAGGAATGGATTCCCCCTTCCCAAGGGCAGGCAGGTGTTCAGCCATGCCCAGCACAGCCAGGATCCACCACACCTAACAGTGACTGGGGAAGGCAAACACCATCACTCCAAACATCCCCCATTCCTCCTTCTTTCCCAGCTTTATAACTGGGCCTGATGCCATATGGTGAGCAATGTCCCTCTGGTCAGCTGGGGTCAGCTGTCCTGACTGTGTCCCTCCCAACTTCTTGTGCACTCCCAGCCTCCTCACTGATGGAGGGGTTGAGAAGCAAAAAAGGCCTTGGCTCTGTGCAAGCCCTGCTCAGCAATAATGAAAACATCCCCGTATTACCAACACTGTTTCCAGCACATACCTGAAACACAGCCCCACACCAATTACTGTGAAGAACTTAACTCTAGCCCAGCCAAAACCAGCACAACCAGTAATTCTCAGAGCTGTATAGCTCGGAGAAAGTGCACTTGCTTTCTTTAATAATACCCATTTACTTCTTGCCTCTTCCTACTCAGGCCTGTGACAGTCCGCCCCTGCTTCATTTTGAGAAGATAAAGCATCAGAGCATGGATAAAGAGGCAGGGTAGGGATATAGGTGTTATATCACTGCATGTAGTGCTACAACAGTTGACCAAAGGTAACTCATTTTTTTCAATCTTAAGATGAAGCTCTCTCCAGCTGAAGTTTGGATGACCTTTCAGTTTCTCTTGCTGAATTCTATGCTCAAGCGCCATATGGATCCCATGTCAGCTACTCCTACTGTGAGTGTCACATGCACCAACTGGTGTGCTTTCCCAAGCACTGGATAATGGGAATGGCTTATTTCTTTCTCATGGGGTTATCACAAAAAGTTAAAATTCTATGTTTCTTGCAGTGTATAAACTTTAACAGTGTTCATATGTTGCACATAGAGAGGTAATAAATTGCGTGGCAGACACGGCTGTTAAACAATAGCAATAAGGCTCTTCTTACTTAGTTTTTTTCATTGTCATTCTTGATAATTAATACTTTTCAAATGGGGAAAGCTTGATTCATAGGTTCCCATATGCCACAGCTTGGAGTAACTTTTGAGCAGTGCCTGGTGAACTGGCTTTGTCACAACAGGCAGAAAGAAAGGGCGCTGCTGCTGGCAGTTCAGTAGAGCTAAGTGACAACGAGACTGGCAACGAATACCAACTAGAAGAATTCAAAGAAAAAGCTTGACAACAGCTTCAGGTGCCAGACAAAGCAGTCTTGCAGAGCATATGCCAGCTTCTGATGACTACACATAATATGTAGGTCCTTGGTTTCTTAATCAAGTTATTTTCAGCAAAGAGGTCTATATCTTGTCTTTATATTACCTGCCATGATGTATAAATTAAAATTCTTAGCTGATTATATGCCCTGAAACCTAATTAAACCAGAGACAAACATTGTCTTTTACCAATATACTAAAGGCATTTTTCTAAGACATCAAGCTACTATTAAAACACAAAGAGTTATTTTCTATGGTGGTGATCTCATAGAAATGCAATACTGAAATTATCTCTACTCAGGGTATTGATCATAAGGCCCGAATCAATCTGATTTCCCTGGTTCAGTATTTTAGCCTGCCATCCCTCAAGGTCCCCATTATTCATATACATCCTTTACATCTCTATGTACAACCATAATTGCTGCTATATACTGGCAATGAATGAACTTCAGTAGCGAAGAACATTTATCACAGACACATGGAAAACTTAGGAAGCATCACAGAAATTATCACTTTCTGAACAAATTACCTGAATTCCCATACTCTCACATATTTCTGACCTTGCTAGGACTATTTTGAGTCAGAAATACCTTCTATGGAACATTTTTCTATGGTACTCTTGGACCAAATGTACTTGTTTGTGGTTTTGGATGATTTTGGACATAAATTTTCTCGATTCTGGATCAAGAGGACTATGAAATCAGACAGATAAACAGGTAAAACTCTTTATCTTTACCCAGCTATAGAGACTCCAGCTATCTCAAGTGTCTGTCAGTGCTGCTTAGCAGCAAGGCATGCTGTGAAAGGCTTGTTTACTAATATTTGCAAGACTACAACAGATGTACAAGATGAGCTAGGCTACAGTGAACATTAAGAAAGGGCAGCTGATTGTTTAATCTAGAGAGAGGGAATTTGCTAGAAACACCACTAGCTATTGCTGGCGTGGAAATTTTTATAGTCAAGAGCAATATTCTCTACAGCATCATCCCTTCCTTTCAGATTTGTGCTTTTGCCCCCCCAAAATTGCTGAAGCTGGACTATGGATTTTTGTGTATAGGAAGGTCTGGCTGGTGATTGCTGTTGGGTTTGCCAAAACTTCAGCGATTTGACTATTTGTATGTAAAATATGCAACAGCAAGAAGGGAAAATGCATGCAGAGACAATGTTTTGAATGCTAGATATGGACAGGAGGGATCCTGCAGAGAGATGAAATCAATCTAGGGATAAGTGGGGTATTTTAATGCTTTGGGAAGGTGACGTGCATTAAAGGGCAACATTTTAGAATTGACTGTACATATCTCATTGGTTTCTTCATGGTTAGGTTTACACAGCAGCCATTAGTCCTTTTTTTTATTGGCTAATACAACAAATTTTCATGGCTGTGAGTATATACATATATAAAAATATATATATGTGAGATAATATGCTGCTCAATTCAGATTGCATCTAAAATCCAGCTCCTGTAGTTTCACGCTTTTGTAAGAGTCTCACCTGCTTTGTTATGACTGAGCCCTGTCGAGTTGGTATAGAAAACTACAGTCCTGGCCTCAGAAATTTACTTTCCAATTTAGAAAAAGATACTTTAATCAGTGATAACAAGTATCAGGGGAAAGAGGAAGAACAATACAGGTGATAAGATCAGGCAATTACATTAGTTAACAAAATTACTTTGATCTAAAATTTCCCCATCAAATCTTAATACCTAATATTTTGTTAATCTTTTTTAATAACCATTTCAAAATCAGCCTTCCCCAACTGAGCAGTCCTGAACTCTCAAGAGCACCAAAAAGTGATTTTGAAATTTTAAATGCAATGCATTTGTGGGTTCTGTCTCAAAACTACTTCCCAGGACCTGACACCGACAAAGCATAGAACACTCAGTAATTTCTGTAAGCAGTCTCAAGTTGAGCAGCCACTAGCACCAAAGGTCCCACAAACACCAGCTGCTTTTGGAAGTATGTGCATTGTCTGTTTATTTTAGTTCCTTTTTCGATTCAAACATACGATGATCTAAAGCTCTTTCACTTCTCATTATCAGACCATTTTCAAAATCATACATTCTCACAGTGTCAGAGCTCTTGTCCTCTCCTACAGCAAAGATCTCTCATGCTGTAGCTATAGAGGTCTGCAGGCCTGATCCCTTGAAAGCATCCTGCCATCAGTGTACTTTTTGTCCTCAAACAAGGAATAGCAAGCTGCCATTCTGATTTCCTCTGAGCCATATGCTTCGGCATCTTGGAAGCATCCAAGCCAAGACTTCCTTTGCTTTGATTGAACCTCTGAAATGAGATAACCTCACAGTCCCAATCTTATACTTCTGGATTTTTTTTTATTTCTGACTTTTGTGCAAATTGACATTTGTAACTCAAGAAGAAATTATGCTCCCAAAGTTTTGAATCTGACTGTGTTAACCTTCTGCAGTGCGCATTTATCAAAATAGCTGCTGGTGACAAAGCTGAGAGGGGAAACCCCAGGACATGCACCATATGGTGACAGGGACAGCAACAGAAACAGTAAGAAATAGTAATTACTAAATAAAACAATCCTTCACGGTTTCAAAATGGCTTTTCCAGGAAGTATTAATAACTTCTGGTTAATTCTTCCTTGTGACTACTTGATTCTGAATAAACGCATCTCTTTCTCAACTTTGGGAAAAGTTTTTTTTTTTCCTCCTTCTGCCTTTTTTAACATTTGAAATATAAGTAGTATTATAGTAACCATGGTATCCTGATGACATAATGGTTACCATGAGAACAAAGCTGAAATAGTGTCATCAGAGCCCCTTCTCTCTGCTGTGTGTTGAGTTTTATATTTAATAGAGATGGCCAAACTGCTGCCACCCAGCCTGGCCAATTCTATCTGCCTTCATGGTTTCAAAGCTCATAAAAGTAAAGCTGCCCTGTGCTGCTGCCTTCCCCTTTGGTACAGTCAGTTTTGCTTCAGGGCAGCTGTGCCACCAACTTATAAGACAGGTCTGCATAGCAGCAGGTAAGAGGATAACTGTTGCAAGAGATTCCCCCAGGACAGTGGCATTTGTCATGTCCCTAGGACATCCTCCAGTATAGCCCTTGGCCATGGGTAAAATGGCAGTTCTTGGTCTCCACTTGCCTGACAAACCAGATTTTAAATCATTTTTACTTAACTGTGCTAGAAGATTTCTCTGCTAGCCTGTACAGGGTCTCTCAGTGCATGATTGTCTGTGGTCCAGTCCTGCAATAACCTCTGCCCAGAGAGTGCTCTGCACCCACAAAGGAATCTGCTGGCCACTGCCAAAACGCTGTACCCAGAGGGTAGCTCCAGCTTCAGACAAGCAAAAGCTATTCCCAGATAGTTTCCTCAGAGAAGATCCTCTTTCTTTTACTGCAAGAACCGCTGGACATGACTCACTGCATATTGTTTGTTCATTTTGCTATATATATTTCCCAAATGCTATTTTAAGTTGCATTTCTCCCTTATGCTCCTACCAAGTTTACTGCATGAAAACAACCCTCTAGTTTTAATTTCATATTTAACCAAAACAAATGTGGCGTGGCTCTGCTCACTTCAGTAAAGCTCTCTGGATTTGTACTCTGCATACAGATAGAGGAAAGTTGGTCAGAGGGAAAGACATGGAAGGTACTACAAAACAAAGGGGCCAACAAAGCAGGCAGCATTTCATACAAAAGCTCCCTGCATTCTGCCTGTGTTTCCACACCAACCCAATTCACTTCCTGCAGATGGTTCACATGCCTTTTCTTCCTCCTCTAACCAGAATCCACTCCCCAGGCTCCTCCTAAAGATTCTGGCCATAAAATTTCTATTGTAGCCCCTTTTCAGTACCTACTATCCAATGGGTTTAGCTCACTGGTTTCACACAGTTCTTCCTTTTTCTTTGCCTTCACCTTTTTGGAAAATCAGAATACATACAATGTCATTGTCAAAGACTAACTGTAAAGGTTCCCCCTAAATCCGTAGGATAATTCAGGTTGACATCCCTCTGAACAGCAGCCCCAATGTGGTTTCAGCTGTGAAATGAGGGGATAGTCTGTCCCCTCATGTAGGTCATCGATATTGATGTTAAACAACAACTGCCTCAGAGGGACATTGCTAATAAGTCACCAGAAAAATTTTGAATTGTTGACCCCTTACCCCTCAAGCCCTCAGGCTCAGCCAATTTTTCACCTGACTGTTATTCCATATCTCTCCAATTGTCTGCAAGGATACTATAGGAGACTAAGTCACAGAATCACAGAATGGGTCAGGTTGGAAGTGATCACAGTGGCTCATCTGGCCCAACCTCCCAGCTCAAGCAGGGTCATCCCAGAGCACATGGCACAGGATTGCATCTCGACTGCTCTTGAGTATCTCCAGCGAGGGAGACTCTACAACCTCTCTGGGCAACCTGGTCCAGTGCTCAGTCCCCCACACTTTAAAGGAGTTCTTCCTCATGTCCAGGTGGAACTTCCTGTTCATCATTTTCTGCCCATTGCCTCTTGTGCTATTGCTTGGCACCACTGGGAAAAGCCTGCCTCCATCCTCTTGACACCCTCCCTTCAGATACTGACAGACATTGATGAGGTCTTCTCTCAGTCTTCTGTTCTTGAGGCTGAACAGGCTCGGCTCCCTCATCCATTCCTTATAGGAGAGATGCTCCAGACCCTTAACCATCTTTGTAGCCCTCCACTGGACCCACTCCAGGAGCTCCATGTCTCTGTTGTACTGAGGAGCCCAAAGCTCAGGACAGTACCCCAGGTGAGGCCTCACCAGGGCTGAGCAGAAGGACAGGATCACCTTCCTGACCTGCTGGCAATGCTCTTCCTAATGCCCCCCAGGACACCACTGGCCTTCTTGGCCACAAGGACACGCTGCTGGGTCATGGACAGCTGGCTGTCCACCAGGACTCCCAGGTCCTTCTCCGCAGAGCTGCTTTCCAGCAGATCAGCCAAGGTCAAATGAGTCTCACATCCAGCAGGTCAAACAGGAAACAAAACCCAAAGTCATTTAGAAACCATATGGATTAGATTTTTCTATTACTTTTTGGACCATGAAATCAAACGGACATAGACTATTAACAAGGACACAAACACAGCAGTGCATCAATTTCAAATGTTACAAATTCCCAGCTATTCCTACCTTAACCCTTACCAGGATCCTTAACAGCTGCCTCAGACACAGTACAGTGCAAGTGCTTCACTCTAGGCAAGGTCAGACTTTTATACAAAATTCACCAATAGCCTCTGCTCTATAGATGTATCAGTGGGTGCCCAAAAATTATTTACATCTTCTGCACACTACTTCAAACCTGCCTCACCAGTTGAGCTTCACCCAAAGTTCAACCCTGATCCCAGCTGTAATCCTGAGTCAGCAACCTCTGCCTGCCTAGCAGGGAGCTGCTGCCAGAGTCAACACTGAAGCCCCCGGCATGGCTGGCAATAAACCCAGCTCGCTGGTCACTGAGTCTCTACCCTCTACCCCATGTCTGATGTTGGCCTCACCACAAACTCACACTTAAAACCTTCTTAATTGTGTCAGAGTTACAAAACATAAGAGCAAACCCAGGTTGCTACCAGCCTAACTCAAGCTCATCATGCTCTCATAGCTCATCCATGTACCCAATCCCAAATTATGGACCCTTTTTTTCTGACACAATTCTAACAGCAAGTAGGTGGTTGACCGATTCCACCACGTTCTCTGCAGAGAACAGTCAGCGGAGTCCAGGGTACCCAAATTGTGTTATTCAAAATCAGTTCAGGCAGATTTGGGATGTTTTTCAGTGAAAAATTGCAGAGAACCACATGTGGTTTTGATGTCAGACCTCCTGCACTTTGGTAAACCCAAGAAGCAAAATGATTTCTCAGAATAAAGCAGAGAAACCCTGCTGCCTCTCAGCTTTTTGCTGCTGCCAGCCCCAGAACCCTGCAAAGCTACCGTGCACCCCACAGCAGTGAGCAATAGATGGCTAGTACAGTAGCTTGGACCATTTGGGAATAAGAAGAACTGATTCCATGATCCACTGCAGTCTTTCTGAACTCTCAGAGGAGGTCCCATCACATGATGATTCCAGGTTTTCATAACACTGACTTCTGGAAGGGAAGAGGATACTGACCTAGAGAAGTAGCAACTGATGAGTTTAGTTTTGCCTTACATTAAACTGACTCACCCTGCACTGATACCAACTCGCAATTCTCTCTTAATTGGGAGAATCACTAGGATAGTACTCACTGCCAGAATTCTGGGTCATAAAGTCATTCTCTGACTCAGAAGAAGGTTTACAACAGCTGTGGCAGTGATATGTACCGTAGGTGAGTCATGTTGAACTATTACCACAAACATAAGAACCTTACAAAACAAATACATAAAGGATTGCACTGACCTGTCTAAATTATAATGATACATTCATTGTTCTATAGCAAAAGACTTGACAATGCTTTATTGTGCGTTCAGTTTTCAGGAACACAAAATTTTAAAAATGAAGTTCCTAAGACACATCTCCACACAGAAATCAAAAGCAGCTTTTTAAAAATTCAGAGGCTAAAATTTTAGCTGGTATAAATTTTCTGGCAGGCATTAAATTTGTGGAGGCATACTGGCTTAAAACAGCTCAGAATGCAATTCTAGATTCATGGGACGAAACCCCATGTTTATTGATTTTGGAACTGCAAATGCAGAGATGTCTCAAGTGCAGCATGCAATGTATGTACCAGCATATAACAAAATATTCCATGCATATTCAGAAGCAGAAAATGTTCTTTTCAGTTTAAATTGTATGAGATTTAAATAAATAAATACTTTTGGGTGTTCAAATCAAGAATTCCAGTGAATAAAATCAAGAAAATACATAAAATATTAATTAAAGGAATTACTGATCTTCACTGAATGGATACTGAGGTAACTTCACTGACTCTGTAGGCCCCCACTCCCTGAACATTTAATCCTTTGACTGTGCAGTAAGGCTACTAAAACTAACACCACAAACAAAACTCAACAACAGTCATGCCAAAGCACTGGGACAACCTCTGGTCTCCAGCCAGAGATTGTGAAGTGTGTGTTTAACAAGTCACAAGCATTTTTGGGACAACTGATCTGAGAGGAAAAAAGGATTACAAGGCTACCCCACAGTACCAACTAATCACTGGGAAAACCAAGTGGGGTTAAAGTGAACTTTGAGATTGTTTCCTACTTCCTATTTCTTCTGGACAAGAGTCTTAGTTCAGGTATTAGGTGCTGGGTTTTTATGAGTAGAAAATGAATTGCATTTGGTGGAGCAAAGTGGGTTTATAGATGAGGAACTAACCAGTTCCTGTGGCATCTCTAAGGCCACAGTCGTTTCTCCGGCTTGAGAAGGCATCAACCTTCCACCTTGTGCCCTGAGGGAACAAACCCAGCGGAGGCATCTCAGTGTCTTCAAGCAGCCTCTCAGTTCCCTCTGAGCAGAGATGCCGGGGGGGCCGCTGGCAGTCAGCGGCCGCCAGCTCCCCTCCATCAGGAGCCCACGGCGGGGCCGGGGGCTCCCCACAGCGCCCGCGGCCCCCCCGCCCACCTGGGCCGGCCGGCGGAGCCCGCCGCCCCCGAGCATCACTGCGGCAGCGGCCCCGGCGCCCCCGGGGGCCGGGCCGGCTGCTCCCGCTCGCTGCCCGGCTGTTTCATTCATGATTCTCCCTCGCCATCTCCCTCTCCGACTGAGGGGAAACGGGAGCGCGCGTGGGCGGCCGCTGGAAGGCTCCCTGTCAGTCAAGCGGCCGCGCTGAAAAGAAGGCGAGCGAGGGAGAAGGAGGCAGAACAGCTTTCCCGGGGGAGGGGGCGGCTGTTGTCGGCTGCCAGCCTCGCAGCCCTTCCCGGGGGCATCTGCAGAGACGGGGTGGGGGGGAAGGCGGGAGCGGTGTCGCACCACAGACCTTCCCACCGGGGGGAAGCGGCTCTTTCCTGTCGCTCGTCACCTGTCCCCCCCTCAGCACACACGCACCCAGCGGCGACGGGGCGGGGGGCGGCGGCCGCCCTGTCTGGCGAGCACCGGGCGCAGGGTCCGTACCCCCGCCGCTGTGGGGGCTGCCCGTACGTGTCTGCCGGAGCGGCGGGGGCGGCGGGACGGCGGAGGGGGGCGAGTCCGGGGGGTGTCAGTGGTGGGGGGTACGTGGGGCGGCGTGTCCCCCTCAGCTCTCCGCAGGACCGGGGAACTTCCTTAGGATGAGGGGCGCTCCGTAGTGCCGGCACCAACCGCAGCACGGGGGGCTAGTGAGGGGGCTTTCGAGGGGAGGCTGGGGGCAAGTTGCACTGTTTCGGGCGGGGGGGCGGCCCCGCAGCGGGCTGAGGTGGGCTGGCGCTCGGTACCGGCAGGGGAGGGGAGCGGGCGGCTGCCGGCGGCGGGAGCGGGGCTCTGGTGCAGCGCGGCCGGGGGCTCGGCGGGGGAGAGCCCGCTGCCCCCCACCGCTCCGCAGCGCTGCCTTTGTGCTCCCTCCGCACCTGAGCGCCGGGCTGGGAGGGACGGCGCAGGTGGGGGCGGGCACGGCAGCAGCGGCGGCGCATCCCCGGAGCCGGGGCGGGGAGGTAAGGCGAGGCTGTGCCGTGCTGCGGCGGCCGCTCCCGGGGCTGCGGGGGGCGGCTGCACGCCGGGGGCTGCGCCTCCGGCCGGCGGCGGGGGCGGCGAGCAGGGCACGTCCCTTGCTCGGCTTTGCCTGCAGCCGTTTCCCTTTTCGTCCTGCTGCACACAGAGAGATGCAACAGCGGCAGCCCGGTCCCCCGGGGAAGGACGGGGCTCGGAGGTGGGCGAGTCGCATCAGCCCGGCCGGTGCGCGGTGGGGCTGCCGGGCGAGGGGCCGGGGCCGGGGGGAGCAGCCGGCGGTGCGTTCCCGCTCCCGCGGTGTCCGCGCAGCCCCCGCGAACCTGCGCGGAGCGCTGAGGGCGGCCGCAGCCCGGCTCCTCCGGCGCCGCTCGCACCTCCGGGGCGCCCGCTCCGCTCTGCTCCGCGCCCGCAGGGCCCGGGCACGGTGGCGGCGCGCACAAGGCTGGGCATTTCCCCCGCCACAGAACGCCGGGATACGCGGAGCGGATGCTGGTGTATGCGCTTAGCGGACCTCGCTTGGGAAGGGCTGGGGGATTTGGGGGAGGCTGCTCTCGAACCGGCATAGCCGGTAGTCAACTGCCGGCTGCAGTTAAAATTTTAGCAGCAGCAACAGCTTTGCGATGCTTTCCGGGAATGCTGCTGCCTGGGAGCTGATGTTCCAGGCGGCCCGCGGTACGCCGCCGCTCTCTCCTAGATGGCAGTGCTGAGAGCAGGAGAGCTGCCGGTGTAGGCAATAAAGTGCTCGGCACCTGGAGACCTGTGCAGCTGGATTTTGGTAGAGTTACGGATGGAACAGAAGAGCATTCACATGTGCCCTGTGAGCTCATTTGCAATTAAGACAATTTTTTTTCTTCAAACTTTACGTATGGTTATCTTGTTATGCAATTGCGTTTTGGTGAGACTGTGATTGTTACGTTATGTGAGAAAGGAAAAACAAATTTAGTAGGTTACGCCTTGGTATTGCAGCGTTATTTACAGAGTTGCCGAGGTTCGGATCCAGCTCCGCTGGCTGCCACCTGATTGGCAACGATTTACAGCTGGTGATCCGGTTCCGTGCTTCTGTTAGAGCAACAAATCGCAGATTCAGAAGAAATGTGGCTGCATTACCCTCTTTGTTTTTTCTTTACTTCCCAAATGTTGCATATACCGAGGAAGCAATTTTTTTTTGTTTGATCACAATGTTTTGTTAGTCAGTTTGAGATGATAACTTCCTTGTTGTATAAATTGTGCAGTTAATGGATCAAGTTCAAATCTCAGACAGACCCAGAACTCACGTGGATTTCAGCACAAGTTGTGTGGTACATGACAGAGTGCTGAATTTTACTATGTGGGATAGCTGAAATAAATTTTTTCTCTGCTTGCTCTACACTTCCAGCTTGTTCCTTTGGAGTAGCAGAATGTAGTGATTTAGCCAATGTTCTCATTGATATATTTGAGTTAGTGTTGTGCATCTGAAGCCAAGGATTGTTCAGGGGCTCAATACGAGCCCATTGAGAGAGAAAATTTAGCCAGTTGACTTGAATGTGGATAAAATGGACACTAGAACTCTTACTCTACGTTTGCATATAGAGTCCAAACGTTCTCAGTAGGTATGTGCAGAAAGGTAAGCACATCACATTTGCTTGTTTTATTCCTTTTGTTATAACTGAACAGGCATTACTCTTTGTAGTATTGTGTTGTTGGTTTGTTAGGTTTTTTTAACTTCTTATTTAGCAGTATTATGGTTTAAGGGCTTTAAAATGTTTATCACTGCTGCAGAAAGAGTTGCCAACTGGATGTCATGCATGTAAAACTAGAACAAGAGCCTTTAAATAGCAAAACCATCAATTTAGTAACAATTTAGTGTGACAAATGGCAGAATACACAAAAAGAATGCAAATCTGAACAATTATAGCATGCAGATTTTGGTATTAATATTGATTAAGTGCAATGCACAAAAGGCAAATAAACACATACAGCTTTTAAGCACCTAAACTGGTTTGAAATGGAAAAGCTGTTTTCTGGTTTTTTCTGTTACGTGGTTTATGCTTTTAAAAAAAGCGTGGGGTGGGGAAAAGATCAGAGAAGTTTTTACGAGCATTTCTTTTGTTTTCTGGATCTCAGAATTCCATTATGTAGCAGGATGCTTTCCAGTATCTGCTTTTTCAGTATCTGGAAAGGCAGATGTTGCTGCAGCAGGAGCAATTACACTGATTTGCAGCACAGTAAAAAAAAAAAAAAAAAAATCTGTTCTTTCTGCCTCTGTCTAAAAAGGTCAGCCATGCAGCTCTGGTTTGGGCTTGTCAACAGAAGTGGTGAGACAGGGAAGTTAAGTTTGTTCGACAAAGGGAGTGAAGTAACGTACAGGTAGGAAATTTCTGTTTCAGGAATAAAATGAGTAAATTTGCTTAACCAACTGCACTGAAGAATTCCACTTTTGCTTGGCTTTACCTCATGATTGTCCACGAACCAACCCCTGCTGAAAGGCAGGGAGTTTTGCTAGGTTTGGTTGGTTGTTAGTTGCTTAACCAGATCACTCCATCCTGTGGAATGTTGAGTCCAAAGGTGGAAGAGTCAGTGGAGATTAGAGCCCTGTAGGCTTTTGTAGAAGAGCCTTTCTGACTTGTAGCTTTTTAAAAGGTGCATGACAGAATCCCCTGAGAATTTTGCTTTCACAGTTCTTTTTCAGTTCCCTGCTTACCCTGTGTAGGCCACAGCAAAGTGTAACTGATGTGACCCAAGATTAAACCTATGATAGTGCCTGGATTCTTGGTTTAAACTGATGCTTAGACAGTTTATCTTGAGTTTTCGGAGATAATGTGTTTCTACTTTAGAGAATATTTGAGACTCCCTTGCAAAGAGACCATGCAAATGAAATTTAAGAACTGAAGGACTGATTTGCACTAGAGCATCTTTAGCAGAATAAGGCCAGTAGAGATGCAGAGTGTGTGTGTGCTGTGTGTATCCATGCTACCACATAGAGAGCAAGTCATGATACTCAAGAAGGGCAAGGGTTTTGAACATCTCTGGAAGGTCATAGTATTTTTTATCTCGTGATGGAGCTCATGTTCTCGTCAGACTCCTCACTCTTAATTCAATGGAACCAAATTGTCCTGTGATTTTGAGCAACTTTAAAGAGCTAGTATGGTAATAATTCACATGTTAGAAATCAGATTCAAGCTCCTGTGTTGTAAGAGCCCTGATCTGTGACCAGCTAGAATGACAGTAAGTTGTATTTTATTGGTTTGTGTCTTTTTCACTTAGTCCTTCCTCGTTTAGTGACCTGCTGCATGTAACCTGACTCCTAACCTGTTTGGGGCAGGAGCAGCCTTTCCTAACTTGTTTCAGTAGGGCTCAGATCCTTGTTTGCAGCTCTAAGAGATAAGTGTAATAGAAAGTAACAGTCTGACCCTGGTTTAAGGTTATGAGTAGCTGCCCAAAATATTTAGTATTCTTAGGACTTGGATCTCTAGCATAAAAATTTTGTTTCTTGTTTCCTTTGTGATTCAGTATCATAATCAGTTTCATTCTGTGTTTTACATCTGTGTATACGGGTGTAACAGCTAGGCAGTGCAACTATCTGTATTTTTATAGCAATTCTGTCCTGTTTTATAGCAATTCTGTCCTGTGGACACAACTGCATGTGCTAACAGGAACTCGTTTTTGACACAAACTCACCCTTCAGGTATAAGCAACTTGCTTAAGTTACAGGGAGATTGTGACCTCCATTATCCATCATCAGAAAAATACCTTTAGTTACTGCAGTATATAATAAAGCCATTTAGACCATATTTTAGAAAAGAATTAAATATGTGAGGCTGGGCTCAAATAGCAGTGAGTGCCAGCAAGAGTGGAAACTACATGTAATATATTTTATGTGCATGCCTTTGTTTAGGATGATGACTGTCTTCATAATCCTGTGTGTGCAAACCTGGTACCTCCAGATGGGCCAGAGCCTCTGACAGGTTTTGAAAGCTTCAATAAGTTACCAACCACTGCAGTATGCAGAGCCTGCTCCTCGGTAGTTTTGCCCCCTGCCACACCCACAGCTAACATGTCACCATCTAGACTGGTGTCTGTGTGGATACACTGCTTCATCAAACTGCATAAGCTATGACAGAGCTAGTCTTAATTACACTGCTTTTAAAAAATCGTTCAGATGTTGTGGTCCATGTATCGCTAGAATTGTTCTGCCCCTCGATTGTCTGCAGATCATGTTTCATTGAAAGTGCTGATGAACACCCGGGACCCTGAAGGCAGCAGTTTTGTGCAAGATAAGAATGTTTCTTAAAGAAGCTGATGGAGGATAGAGCTCCAGAGTTCCTGGCAGACACTGACAGTATAGGATGTCACTGTAGTCTAGTCTGAAATTGTATGTCTGAAGGAGAAATGGATGTCCTTGACTTTACAAGAAGTTTTTGCACTGAAGAAACTTAATAGTGGGTTAGAGACTGCTTTCAGGACCTGTGTAGATATGTTTGTGTCTGTTCAGTTGCACTAATATGACTGGAGCAATTAGGTTTTCTCTACAAGTGAGTGTGAATTGAAGCACACTACATTAGAGGAAGAAATTTTATTTATCTGGTGAACTTGTGATCTGCACCCATCAGTTCTGAATGCCTTCGTTTCCTGAACTGCTTGGAAATCAGGGAAATGGATGGTGTAAGTTGTATGACATAACTGGTTCCAAAAGAGTCTCTGTTTGGAAGCTGTGAGTTCCAAAGCTGTTGGTTCACTTGCAGAAGGCTCTTTGAAACCTGCAGTTGACAAAGGTCATGAAGTCCTTCATGTCATGAAATAGGCAAAATATCTCATGTGAATGATTTCCATACCCTTGCAAAATCTGTTTTTATTGCAGAGGCCTTTTGCAGCATAGGCTCCTATCAATAGGGAGCAGGTTGGAAGTTGGGAGGCCAGGACGCTAAGACTGCATGTGATACCCTGAAATACATTCCACAGTTGTGACCACAATATTAAATACAAATGCAACACAATTCTTGGCAGATAACTGATTGATCACTGCTTGGGGGGGGGGTGGAAATTACTGGATATTTTAGTGGGAAAGTCCAGTGGACTAAGATATTTCCATTTCAAAAAGTGGAAGAATCTTATCTGTCTT
This sequence comes from Lycocorax pyrrhopterus obiensis, assembly GCA_014706295.1. Taxonomy (NCBI): domain Eukaryota; kingdom Metazoa; phylum Chordata; class Aves; order Passeriformes; family Paradisaeidae; genus Lycocorax; species Lycocorax pyrrhopterus. The sequence continues at coordinate 12,741,891 of JACSVZ010000007.1, read as the reverse complement.
CCATTTCCTTTCATCTTCGCTTCACAGTAAAAAAACAACAAATGCAGAAAGAATCTTGCGAAATACATTTTTTTTTGTAAGTAGGCAGTTATCAAATGCTGTCTCTCTTTCCTATGTGACCCTGAGAGATGTGGGAGATGGATTTATTTAATTGGGAAATGGAGGGCTAATTTACATATGGAAATTCACTAACATTAGCGTACCAAGCTTATTTGCCACACATCCATGGCCCTTATACAATCAGACTGTGAACTGGAAATGTATATGCCTAAATATTTGGAATGGCTATTCTTGTGTGTAGCCCTGTGTAGACAGACTCTTAGGTTTGAATTACTGTTGCAGGAGTTGGTGAAATCAAATCTAAACCTAAAGGAGAATAAGACAATGAAAGGAGCCCTTTGACAGTGCAAGTAGAGGTGTAGCAAGAGCACAAAGATCTTTGAGGTACATGTGCTTTGGCAAAAATACACATTTTCATCTGTGAACCCAATATGAGAAGTTAAGGTTAAAAATCCTCTTAGATATCCACTCCTTTGTTCTGTATATATTGAGTGAACAGAATATTTTCCATTTAGAGCAATACTTTTTATTTACAGCTGTAGGTGTTTCTTCAGGTAAGGATGTATCTCTGTGTGTCTGGAGATGTGTACATCTTTATTAAAATGCAAGGGGTACAGATAAAGATAACTCACATTATGTGCTGTTAAAAATTAGATATTGAAAATTGGTGTATGAATAGCACTAGTCTGTAAACTTAAGTCAGTAAAGTATAAAATTGTTTTAAATAAATGGCAAAGGAGGAGCAGACATGGGACAGTGGGAGCTATTGATGCAAAGGAACAAACAAGGTGCTTGAAGGAAATTGTCCTTTAAAAAAAAAAGTAAATTATTTGTTAAAAATCAGTTAGCAGTTTAGATTTTCATTGCAGTGAACAAGGTTTAACTTATGTTTCTCATGTCACACTCTGAAGTAATTGACAGTGGAATATTTGCACTGTGGGACCATGTCAGTCTATGAACTCGTTTTAAAAAAGAGTCAAAAGATGTATTGCAACAAATTCAGTCTGGCTTGTGAGAAAATATCTTCTAAAATTGAGATTGAATTTAAAATTGAAAGTCTTTTTTAAAAGAAGGTTTTATTGAGGAGATGTAATTTGGGATGTTTTGTTTACCTTCAGTTATTTAATTTATTTTTTTAACAACCTACTTGTATTGTTTCTGACTTTCTTAGAAGCAGAGACTTGAAACTTTCACATTCTCAGAGACTGAACAGGACCATTTGTATTTACTAATACTACGTTTGTGCACAGCTCCTTTCATTTTGAAACGATAGCACACTACTTAGGTTACTGCTTAATTCCCTTCTGATTTCAACTCTGAGTGAGGGTGGCTTAGATAAATTTAGATGATGACTTCATTTGGACCAGTGTACACATCACTTTCAAGATGAAGTTGTATCTTTTTTTTTTTCCCCCCTAATTCCACACTCCAGAAAATAGCAATCCTTGTGGTTTCTACCCTGAGACAAACATTTCCTTTTTCCCTCTAGATAGTTGCTACTCCCCTTCAGTGGGAAGCCATATTCTGTTCATAACATCAGTGATATGAGCCTCTCATGGTATCTTAGAGCTTTTTAGAAAATACAAATGCTGGCATTTGGTAAAGAAGTCTTCTGGATATTGTTGAATAACCAAAACCATTGGGGGAAAGAAGCTCAGAATTTTGCACAGTGAGGGTATTTGTTCTGAATTTTATCTCTCAGTTGCTATAAATAATAACCATTTTCATAATAGATGACTTGCAGTCTGAAAAAGCAGGTCATTCCAATTATTACCTTCTTTCTCTTCCTGCTGTTTCAATGGCAGGAGATTTTTAGCAGCCAACAGCATTGCAGGCGGTTTTAGGCAGATGTGACCACTTCATGGGTGCAGGATAAGGGGAAGGCTCCACTGGGATATAGCAAGCTTTGTGTCCTTTGGGAAGGCAGGATTTTAAAGGCCAAACCAACAGTTACCATGGGTTTTGTAGCCCCTTTCCTGCCTCCCACCAGGAGCGCAGCTTTATTTCACTTGTGTAGAATGACAGTGGTTAAGTGCACATTAGGGGATGGGGAGAACAGCCCTTGAGAAGTTTCTTCTTTGGCTGAGAGAAGTCCAGGGCAGCAGAACAGCCTGTTGAACCTGCTCACTGACTCCAGCTGGTCTCTGAAATTTGGGTTGTCACAAGCAGTCCGTGGGTTGTAGGTTGGCAGTTGTCACATGCAGCTGTGGTGACAACACAAACAGCAGCAGCTTTGCCACACAGACACTCTGGAGACCTGTTCTTACAATTAGCTGTTGATTAGCTACCTACTCAAAAGGCAGGCTGCTGGATCTCCCTGGATGCATACCATGTGTTTCATTTTGCAGCTCATACTGGTGTCTTGGAATTGACTGAAGTTTGGGATAATTAAAATACAGGCATATACTCCCATAAAATGGTAAGGAAGGCAGACCATTCCAGGCCTGCTAGTGGCAGTGAGAATCCATATGGGCTTGAGGTTTCATTTTTCTCCACTCTTGCAAGATTTAGGCCATAATGTTTAGGTCAGGACCCTTAGAAGCAAGCAAAGCATCTTGATTGAGCCTCCCTAAGAGAGTATTTGTTTTACTAGAGATGTTATTTGAAGCATTCCTTGGATATGTGATACCACTTTTGAATTTACTGTCAGTTCACTGAATTACACTTGCCTGTTTGTTTTTTATTTTGGATTGTTTTGTGTGTTTGGTTTTGTGTTTTAATGCAGGTAAATAAAGTATGCTTAATATGTTTTTTCCTAGCATCATCCAGAGATTGTGGGGAAGGGAATTCATTTTATTTATCAGGCAGTAGTGCATTTTTTTCTGGTGGTTCTGCAGAGTCATTTTTACTTTTAGGAACAGAGACTTGCTGCTTCCTTCTTGTACCCTGACTGGTTGAGCATGGCTAGATTTGTTTATTTTCTTTTTCAGAATGCCTTCCATTTGCTACTCCAACAGCATCTGTTCCCTCATTTTCAGTATCAGTAACAGTGTCTGTTACCAGACTGGGGCTTGGCTGAAGCTGTCTCCTTCAGGAGAGGAGCCTCCCTTGCCAGTGGAGATCACTGCCACCATTCCATTTCTCTGACCGAAGTCTCTGCTCCTTAAGTCTCAGAATAGCAAGCCAGAGAGGTGGAATAATTTAAGTAGTTGCCTTGTTTCATTCCTCTTCTAAACATGGAAATCGGAGCCTGGAAACATTCGTAAGATGAAACGTTGGCACAGACGTGGTAATTTCTGTGAAACTGCAGATGTGACTACTTTGTTATGCAACTGCTGGGAGCTTCAAGAATTATTGTAACAAATCCTGCGACTAAAAAGCCTGTAATGGCTATTTTATTGTGCTGGTGATTGCTTTTGCACTTCAGAGCCTGTTTGGAATGGTCACGTAATTAAAATAGTTATTATTTTCTTTTAAATTAGAAGAGGACTTCTCTCATACTTGCATGATGCCTGCCTTGCACCAATAGACACAAGGAGCCAAGTGCCCAAATGCTGTCTGTATTTTAGCCTGATAGTTATTGTTTTAAACCGTGTTCTCAGATGGTGCTCTGTTCTTTGTGGTAAATTACTGCAAGCATGTGTAACATTCTCCATACTATGTACATTTTCTATCATCCCTAATTTCTTAATTAGGTCCCCAAAGCAGGCACTGCCATTTGCTCTTTTATCTCCTTTGAGCTTTTTACATCATTTACAATAGTGTATATCCTGAATTTTTTAGGAAAAACATCATCCCTTTGAATTTCCTGTGAGCTGTCTAGTATTGTAACCCCTCAGACTCCTGATTGGAAGTGCTGTAGATCTTGAATGTGGTTTTGGCCATGGTCACAGGTTTGTGTGTTGCCAGTGGGCAGCAGATCACAAATGGAGATTCAGTGCTCGAAAGTTATGTAGTGATGTTAAATAATGAACCAGCAATTAAGCAACCATGCAGTGTAGTCTGTGCAACTCAGAACATCAATTTTCAGTCTGTTATCCATGAGTAGATTAGATTACATTATATTAGTTTAAATTGAGAACTGTTGCTTTGTGTTAGCCCTGGGCATGACTTTAATGTTAAACTTACTAACTTTAATAAAGGAGGTTTTTAACCCCCCCAAAAAAATGGTGCCAGTGGTAAGATCCTGATTTAGGCACGATTCTGATTCCAGTGTTTAGACAGAAGAGCTTACTGTCTATGTATCCAGGATTTAGAAAAAGATTCTCTTCTGCTTGGCAAGCTTGCTTCAAAGTCCTGCTAATGCTAACTCTGGCTTCACTGTGTTCTGTCACAGTCTAGTGGCCTGGGATTTGTAAAGCTGTGCCTATGAGATTGCTGATTACACTGGGAAGAGAAGGCAGTCCAGAGCTAGCTGGGATAGTGTCTGCTGTCATTTGGGAATTTGCTTTATTAAGGCATCCAGCTTACTCCCTTGGTTGTTGATGCTGAACAGAAATTGAGAGTAGGTCTCTAAGGTAATTTATTGTCTGTCCTTGAAACCGGATGTTTATTCCAGTTTGGAATTTAGAGTTTCCTATCTGTGTCTACAAGCTTTTCTTCCTTCTTTTTTTCCCAGCTGATACCAATCTCTGCTGCTCTGTGCATGGCTTCCACCCTGTCCATCTGTGTCTGTCACCTCTCCAGCCCAAGTGTCAGCTCCTGTAGCTTTGTATTTTTCTTCCTCTCAGAAAGAGCTGAGTAACCTTCTGCCACAAAGGTTTCAAACCAGGGAAGTACAAACTGCCCTCTTTGTCCACTACATCCTGTCAGATTAGCAGCTTCTGATTGATAGTGATATTCCCCAGGAGCTGTGGAATCCTTTGGTTGTTAAGGGACTTCATCGTGGGCTGAAATGAGCTGATGGCCACCACCACAGGATATATGAAAGTAATTTGCTTCTGGTTTTTTTGTTCCTCTTTTGCAACTGATTGCTATGGACATCATTGTGATTCTGAGAAGACAGCAGGTATTCGGAAACATCATCCTGATGTCCTGGAAAATGCCTCATTAATCCATCCAGCCATTTTTAGGCCTTTTCCTGGAATACTGAACTTAAGCATTGTATTTACCTGGTGGTAATTGCTAATTTTCTTCCTTGGTTGCTGCATGATTTTAGGAGCTGATGCTTCATAAGTTATGAGAGGCAGAGACGAGCAAAAATCTGAGATCCTGCTAACATGTCAGGCTAGATAAAGCCTTGCTTGCTTGTCATAGTGATTTGCATGGTATTGGTCTTTTGCCCCAGAGAAGCATTTTTTTCCCGGTGTTTGAGAACAGGTGTCAGACCTTTGACCAGTGTAAATTTCAGAGCTCCTCTGCTGTGCTAATCCCTCATTACATTGTTTTGGAGCTGTTAATTGATGATAATTCTGGATGCTTAATGCATTTTGTTTGAGGATTCCTAAACCTTTTTCTGGCAGACTCAGTGACACTGGTTGATGCGGGGAGTGGTTTTGGGGAAGCAAAGGGATTGGAAGGCAGAAGAAGCTGTTTCTCTTTTGTGTCTTTTGAGTGCAGTGGAGCCATGAAAAACAAGAGCTGGAAAGGGTGAGAGAGTGATTGTTCCTATCCCCCTCTGCACCTACCAGGCTTTCATATTTGAAGAATATGATGCAGAAGCAGAGCTCCATCTGCTGATGTTCCCTTTTATGTGAGATAGCTCCTCAAAGAAGGGGGTCAAAATCATAAATGATTTTGCTGACCTGTGTTTCTGTGTACATGCCCTATCAGATCTGTGGACATGTTGTTAACTACTGCACAGAAAAGGAAAAGTGAGAAATCAAGTCAGCTCCAGGGCTGGAGAAAGTAAGCACCCCTTTTAGTTGTATGTAAGTCATCATTTCTAAGCAAGGTTTAGCATCCTCACAAAACTTGGACCAAGATAACTTCAGACATTTACCCCAAAATGAAGCTTGGTTTTCCTTCATGTGGAACTTGGATGGCAGAGGGAACAAGATCCGATTTTGTGGTGTTGGCTGGCAAGTAGGGAAATTTCAAGGCCTGTCCACAAAGGCATAGGTATTTTTTTCTGTCTGAAAGGATTCTGATACTCAGCTGAGGGGCAAAATCTGCTCTTCTGTTTTGGTTTGAAGTGGTGTCTAGGGAAGAGGAAAACAGTGTTGGCAGCAGCTTCATTTGCTTTGAACATTGTCTATTCCCTGGAGAACTCATTAATTTTTAAGGCTATGGCAGCAATAGGCTAAAGGGATATGGTAGTGATACCCTGATGGTTTGAGACAGTGTATTCATCCTTTTGGGATAAGCAGTTCTGCTCTCTTCAGAGATTGTGTCACCCCGAGATTGCTGGGTCAGTCTAACCTGAGAAGGCAGCTCTTCAGCAAACAGGAAGATGCCATCTGCTATAATGATGGAAACAAGAAAACTGTTGTTTTTAGAGCATTGTTCTTTTTAGAGAGCATTGACTGCTCTCTGATTGAATCTTCCTTAAGATTCATTTACCATGCTACTAAACTCCATCTGTTTGTAGAAAAGGGGTTTATACAAGAAGGTCAGGCTCACCATGGTTTATGCTGGGGAGACAATAGTCTGTGAAAGATGACGTTCTGAGTGACACTGATTTCTCCTGAGTAAGTGCTAGTCAGGATGAGTGCTGATTGTTGACTTACAGGGTCTTAATGTTGTAAATGGATAAGCTTTTCAAATGTGGATATGTTAAGGGCGGTCATGTTTAAGGTACATGTATATATGGCCCTTTTGTAGCTTGAAATGTCCAAATACTTCACAAAATCAAGTAAAATTAAGACAATACTGTCCTACTGTGGGAAGTCTTATATCGGATAGGGTGGGGCGCTCCTGAGTCCTGACCTAGGAACTGAGTTGTTGTACCCAACTTCCTTTCTAAGAAAAGTCATAGCAGACTGCCACTGCTTTCCAAGGCACAGCCTGAACTCTATGAGAAACATGCGGCTTTTTAAAAAGGGGTAGGTGCTTCAAAGGGGCAGTAATCAATGCTGGGCTGGCAATAAACAAGCAGGGGAGGCCGTGGCATGGCCCTGGAGCCCTGGTACCAGTTTGTTGTCACCTGTCACACAGCCACAATGCATGGAGCAGGATAAAAGGGGGATCCTTGCATGCCCCACTGTTGGGGCTGTGGTTCACAAGTGGGACAGACCTGGCTGCAGCCGAGGCCTGAGGCATTCTGCAGGCAGTTCTTGGGTGCACGTGCTGTGAAGGTAGCAGGAGTATTGAAGGATACAGGACATTGAGATGCACTTAGGACAGTGAGGGATGGAGGCAGTTAACCGATGAACCTCCATTTGGTACTGAAAGCACTTACTGGCTTTCCTTTGAGCTTACCATCCTTGCTTCTAACCCTACTGGCCTTACCTGAGTACTGAGACGATTTAATGCAGATTTGAATGGTCGTGAAGTGCCTCCGTCTGCTCTGTCCATTCTCTTAACAATGTCTAATGCTGCTTCCCCTCTGCACTACTGCAATCCATTTCCAAGAACTGGAAGTCAGAAGTGTGCAGTCTGTTCCAGCTGATAGGGTTGGAAGCGGTAGGGGCTCCAAATTAGATGCTATATAGCTTCTAGTTAAAAAAACAATGCCAAGATACCGTGAAATACTCCCCATATAAACATCAAGGGGAGAGTAATGCTCCATCTAACACAAATTATATTCAGTGCATAAAGCTCTTACATGTACTGTATATTTCATCATGTTTGCAAGTTTATAGGGCTTATCTTCCAGGCCCTGGACTGTAAACGTCATCAGCCCTGTGATGGAAGAAAGAGCAAGCTCTTCAATCCAAGAATAACAGAGAAAGTATAGATGGACAGTGATCCAGACCACAGAAACAGCTTTGTGCTTTAAGACCCATGGATGTAAATGTGTACTCAGACACTGGGGATCCCTCATTCTTCAGAGGGATGCTGTCAACTCGTGTCCCACTGAGATTAGACTCAAGGGCACTTACTACCTGCAGGATTCAGCCTTAAATGCCAGCCAAAATGTTCTCTGCCTTTGTAACTTGTAATGGTTCAAAGCGTCTCCTTTTTTTCGAATTTTAATTTATTTTTTTATTTTTAAAATTAAAACATGAAATCCAATCTACTGTGGTACTAACACTTTCTCCTCACCTCCCTCCCAGAGTCTCTCTTCCTGGACTGGAACCCTGTATGTAACTTTTCAGTAAGTTCCAGGTTTGTTTTGCTAACGTAGGAGGGATTTAAAACCTAAATGCTGGCAAAACCTTAACTAGCCTATTGCAAATGTGTCACTATTCATTAAGGACTCTCTAGGGTGCAGTATGTTCCTTGGTGGATTGGCTTCCTGGAAATTTGATGGCAGTTTGTGAATTGGCATCCAATTTTGTTTTTAGTCTATCTCCTGCTACTATAGAAAGCAATTTTGGTTCTGATAATTTGAGAGATTCTGTTTTGCTTTGCTTTACTTTCATGTTATACTTTAGGCAGGAGGATGAGTCAGCTGGTGCGATCTTTGAGAAACAGTACAAAGAAAGATTTCTTTGAGTCCACATATCTTCCAGAAATTAAGCGGGATATTTGTGCCCAGCCATCAGTAACCAGTTGAATTCCTATCTCACCTATTGGTGAAGTTCAGTTCAGTTCAGAAAAGGCACCTGAGACTTGTGTGTAATTCTAGCTTTATTTCTTTCCAGTAATTTTATGGAGGTTGAGATAAGAATTGTAGGGTGCTGTGGGATTTACTTAGTTCCTGGTACATCTGGAGGGGAGATTATTTTGCTTCATCACATTAAAATGTTGGATTGTTTTTATTGTGGCATGCTACGATATTCTGCAGTACTTACATGCTGTCCATACAGCGTTTTTGTGCAATAACTTTCTAAATAACTTCATGTATGGACATAGTCAGTCTGGAACAGTTATTGTTTAAATACCCATCCTTTTATACTGTGACATAACCTGTATCTGTAGGCAAATTCATAAATGTTACATAGTTTTGGGGAGCTCCATCTGTAAGACCCAAAGTGGCCTGTGCAGAAGAAATTATTTCGTGTAGAATTGCTTAGATAAAATATCAGCTTTTCTAAGATCACCCTCCCTTAAAAATTACCACTTTGTTTTCAGCTTGTTTCTTGTCCAATACTTTCCAGTCACTTAATTTAAATGCTTAAGTGAGAACCAGTATTTCTTATAAAAATCTTTTTGTTTGTTTGTTTTAAGAGAGAGTAAATGAGTTAGTGGGTCATTTAAAATGCTTCACTCTAAAAGCAACTGTCCCTTTTAAAGCAATAAAATCCCCATGTGAATGAGTTTGATGCAAGTTCTTAATGTGATCTTAAACCATCTAGCCTCTAAGTATCTCTTCATGTTTCCACAAACCATTTGACAAGCTCTCTGGACGTATGCTGAATTCAAGTACCTGCATTTGTATGTTGCCTGTGATGTACCTCTGCTCTTTGTTGCTTTTGTGACCTGTACTCTGGCTCACCTGGAAGCACACAGGCAGGCATGCACCTTCTCTGAATCTGCTTAGATTTCCAAGACCAGGGCTTGGACCAAGACTAGGATTGAGATTCGTGTGGGTGGGAAGGGGCATTGTATCAGTGGTTAACTTATGGATAAAGAAAGGGGAAAGTTGTGGCTGTGCAGAGAGGTGGATGCAGAACAGAGTAAAACTGGTAAAAGGGTGTCAGGCCATGTGGCTGGATGATTTCTCGTTTTCATATCAAATTTCTCTGATGCAACTGCAGTCTGCATCACAAGCGTCAGTGCTAATGGCCAGAAGGTGTTTACTCTCTCAGTGGCCTCTTAGAAAGATGACCTTGAAAGATTGTATGGATTTTGCTGAGGTTGCAAGACTGGACTCAAAACTGACTCTGTGGATCTGGTATTCTTAATACTCCTAGGCAAAAGAATGTAGTAATTTCGATGCTTGGTGTTGAGCTTTGTGAGATCCAGTGAGAGGGAATTATCCTTACTGCGTGAAGACTGAGAACTAAGGAAGATATTGTGACCACTTGTAGTGCCAGGCTCTGTAGCAGAGTTTTTGTCTGTTATGTGGGAGGCTTAGGTTTCACCAGTGGAGAATTTAATTTTCTCGTTTCACTGAGGTTGGATTTTTACAGAACTGTAACTCTGTGTACCTTGCAGAATCTGCATGAGAGCAGAGCTGATTTGTGTTGAGACAGATCTCCCACACGGCTGTGAAAACAAGTGCACAAATTCAGAGTAGCTGGGTGTAAATCTGAAGTAACTGTCATGGAGATTGATGTGCTCTCTAGGAGTTAATCTAGATTTACATCAGGGAAACTGTGACCAGAATCTCCCAGGATTCATCTTCACTAGACTTTAGTAGCTCACTAAATTAATTGCTAATTAACTTGAGATGGTTGATTATTGTGGATGCTTCCCACATATTTCTTCTGTCTTACTGTCATCAAATTTAAAGACAGAGCTCCACTAGATCAGACCAGATCTTACCTGTTCTGAACTCCTGCTTGTCAAAAGCTGTTCCCTTCAGCTAGGTACGAACACTGAGTGCAGTCAGCAGACATTACACCAACAAAGTAACTGCAGTACACTGCAGTCCTCGGGAATCTAAACTTGTGCACATTTGAGTCAAAACCAGCGGGGACATGGCAGCCCATATTGCTGAAGGCAAATAGAATAAGCAAGGGGTTTAGAGAGGCGCTGCAAGGTAGTCCCGGAAGCCTTGAAGGCTGACCTCGCCAGTTTCTACAGTGGCGTGGAGCAGTGTGAGACTCCTTGGCATAAGCGCAGCAGTCAGTGTGAAGTGGTTTCACCACTGAGATAGCCAAGTAATGGCACTGAGCTACCTCCAGTCAAAACACTTCTTCCCTTGTGTGTCAGAAAGCAGGTGCTTTGGTGCTTTGTTAATTCTATACAAAGGAGGTTGTAACATGAAGTATCTCATGGTAAAATACCAGTTTGCAGTATTCAAGGACGTTGGGAGGGAAATGCCCGGAGCTGTTCCTTCAAAGTCTGACAACTTTGAGGCACCTCAGTGTCTGATAACATTGAGGCACCCTTACTCTTCAGATTACACCATCAACACTACACTAAAAAACACACCTTTCTTGTATGTGTTTTGTAGGGCTTAAATGAAATTGGGTTTCCAAAAGGATGGGGTGTGTCTGATCCTGCTGTAGTCTGGGTGATGAAGTTTTATGACAGCCTTACTTGAAAACTAAATTTAGGTTCTGTTCCAGACCCCTCCAGAATGGAGGCAGAGCAGGACAGTTAAAGCAAACCAACTTGAGAACCTCTAATGCCCTTGAAAATAGTAAAAGGATCTGTGCCGGGGTTGAAAGCAAAACTAAATTAGGCCTCTATTTAATAAAAGGTCCTTATTCTTAAATAAACATGTTGTTAGGTCCCAGCAGAGAGCGTGTCTCAACAGCATGAATTTAAAAGTTGCTCTTTTCTTTACAAATGTGCTTAACAACCACAGACCTTGGGCTTCGCTTTGGACTGGTCTGCCTCCCAGCAGCCTGCAGTTTGAACTCGGAGGGCCTGGTCATGCTCAGTGATGAACACGCAGTGAAGATGTAAGGATACGATAAACGGGTGATCATCTTTCTCTCCTGCATGCAAAAGTAAAGGCATCGTGCCAAGCAAATATGCGCATTAGATGACTAACAGCTCCCACACTGCCAGTGTAGGCAGGGAATATGCAATGCAGCCACATATGTGTCTCAGAACCACACCGGCTGCTTTTTATTCTTAATGTTTGGTTTTGTTTTTAAATAGGAGTTCGGATCTTTGAGCAGGATGTTTATCTCCATGCACAGAAAACAATATTGGTCATAGCTTTTAATATACGATCAAGTTTTCAGAACTACCAGCTGATCTATCTGTTGTGAGTGACATCAGAATTTCAAGTAACTGCTATAAATGCTCTCTAGGATGGCTGTGCATATCATGTGTAATTTTCTGAGTTTACCTTTATTTAGCGGTTAGAAAATAGCTTTTTAAAGAAAGGGAGAAATTTTTTGCAGTGGGAATATTGTTTTAAAGTTTTGTATTTAATGTTTGGGTTTGTATTTAATTTTTATTAATATTTTTGCCCTGACTGAATTTTGATTACCCTTTTTTGGGTAAAACTGGTGGGAGGTGTTCACAAAAATCATTATGCTGTAACAAAGGAGTTGAATTTCATTTGATACTTGCTTAGCCTTAGTTTTACAATGTACATGTGGATGTACAATGAGCTGAACCCCCAGAGAAGTCCTGTAAATCCCTGTAAGCAGAGTGCAGTTCACCTTATCATTTAATCTAGCAGTGAGCTTCCACTGAAGTGGGTCCCCTTTTCATTCCCCCAGTGATGGCTAATCCACACCCCACCCAATTAATTAGTTTTCTGTCAGTTCTGCAAGCTGAAGCAGCAGCCTTCTTGCTGCATAGATAGCTAAGACAGGGGGATAGGATGCAGTAGAGGAAACTGAACAGGATGAAACAAACCCCTCTCTTTCTGCAGCAGCGTAAGGTTAGATCGTGCTAAATGCAACACAAAGTGAACCTCAACTGTTGATGATTTGGAGGTGGACTTATTTAAATTCCCCAAGAAATATTAAGGACCCTCTGAGCTAAGAACTCCACAGAATGGCAGGCAGTCTCTTAAGCTGAATCTTTAAAAATGGAGAAACAGGAAACTAAAGACAGACTCTCATACCACCAATTTACAGTTCTGTGGCCTCACAACTAGCTGATCTGGTGTTCAATGAACAGACCTCTGTTGTTCCCAGGGCTAAAAATTCTTCCTGTTTATCATGCTTATTACTGACATCTCATAAGTATACAGTATTGCCGAAAGCAGATTTCCGGAGTACAGGTAGAGAAGAGCTGAAGTCCTCAGATGTTTTCCAGGACACGTTCTCACGGACAGTGGCAGAATCTGTCAGTATCTATTTAGCACTGAGTAAATGATGACAAACTAATTTTTGAGTTTCATAAGGAACAAAGCCCTGTTTCCCTTACAGAGCTATATAGTATCCTGGGTAATATTTACTCTGTTTCAAAAACCTGTTTCTTCTTTCTTGATGTCTCTCCAAGTTGACATCCAGATCCCTCTCCCCAGTTACGTTGGTTTTGCCCATAAAAAATTGCTCTTACATGGACTAGCGGTTAGAAGGGGTTGTGTGGAATGACTGGGATGGCAGTCCACAGACAGTCTACATTATATAAGCTGTGCTTTCCACCCAGGTGGTTAATTAAACTTGGTGTTCAGATCCCAAGACAGAAACTGCTTATGTGCACACTTCTTTTAATAACGTGTTTCTGTTCCTCTGCCCCTGGAGTCTTAGCCCTGTCTTCCGGTTTGTCCATTCTCAAGAGGGAGAAAAGGGAATGTAAGGACAAAAGGAGAGTGTGTGTCTCCATGTAGTCTCATTTTGGGCAAATAGTCTTGTCTGATTGGGGGTTCTGGATGGAGTGAGGGAACATCTTACAGCATCACTACAGATTGCCTGAATGATGTGTCCTTTGGAATAGATGCTATGTCCTTCCCAGAAGAGGGAAAAAATGAGCAGTAGCAATAAACCATTTTATCATTTTGTGTGTGTTACTGTTCTGTGATGATGCTCCTCACATTAACCTGCTTTGTTATCCTGTCAGAGCCAGGGTATGTGTACAGATAATTGTGTGTACTATTTTTACTTGTGTCTGGGCAGACCATGTCATTGTTTCCAGCAAAAATTAACTTGGTAGCTTAAAAACACAGGATTTTCCTCATGCATAGCACAAGACAAAGTCACTCCTGCTTCCATGAAGTAGTCTGAATGTGCTTTTGAGTATTTGGTACCAGAAATTTGGCAATTGCTTCTCAGTCCTCTGAGACACATCCTCTAGGGGTTTCACACAGCTCAAAATTAGGTGCCAAAATCTTCTCTTAACTTGGAGCCTTCTCTGAACTGGTTTTGCTGGCACTTTTGCACGAGTGAGTACTCCTCCCACTGGTTTTAGCTGCTCGTGTCAGAATAACAAAGGACACGCCAGAGTTTTGAAAGGAAGGTCATGCAGTTGTATTGCCTTTATTGTTTAACGTGAGCTCCTTTCTGTAAAACTGCTTGGCCTTGAAGGTTTTCCTTGTGGTCAAGGGCACATAGAATTATGTCTTCTGCATCAGTGTATAGCAGGTGTAAAATGCTGACAAATCTTAGCATTGTTTTCACATCATTTTTGCACTGATAATAACTGCAAGGTGTAAGTTAATTGAGAATAAGCCTTTATGCATTTTCAGAGGCAGGAGTGATTCCTGTCGTGCTTTAGTGGCACTTTCCTTTGAAAAATATCTGCTGTTGGAGAGACAGAAAGATGGGGCATATTAGGCAATAGATGGGTATTTCTTTCAACAGTGTAAAACTACACCTGTCCCTAAATTACGTGATGGGGAAAGAGGAAGTAGAGGAAGAATGCTTGAGTTTGGAGGCAGTGTAAAGAAAGGAATTAAGTGTGGAGACTGGCAAAGCATCTGCACTGAATGCAGACTACAACAGTAGAACATAGTTTAAGAAGAGGCCACTCTCTTTATAGAAGAGTACAGAGCTTCAACATTAATTCTTATTCATTTGGCCTATCTGGAAATGTTGTGATACCAAGTTCTTTGCTCACTGTGTGTAAAGAAAACAGTTTTATACAAGCATTTGGATATAGTGATGAACTGCAGGCGCTAAGGGAGGTCAAAGAAAGCATTTGGGACTACTGTCGTTGTAAACAGCTCTGTGCTAAAAACTAGGTGTGATCAGGTTACCTTGTGTCAGCTGAACCACAGTAACTGTATGTAAACATTCTTAGTCTACTTTTTCAAAAGCACGAACCACTTCTGGCTTGTATTTTAGCTCTTGTCTTCTGCTTGCTTTGGACTGAGGGCATGCAGAGTTAATTACATTTCCACTTAACAGAAGTAATAAGCTTTGCTTGCTGGGGCAACCTGTTCAGATACCAAAGCCCTTTGTGTCAAGACAAAAGAGCTGTATAGAGAGGTACAACAGCCTTTGTTAGATCACTTGGTGCAGTTTGGGGATATAATTTGGCCTTCAGTATTGAGCCAAAAGACACCAATTTCTTTTGTCCTGTGGCAGTCCCTTATGAAATCCAGTTACTCCTTGGTTCTGCACCTCATTGCTGTTCTGGAGTGACGTGAGTGCATTGCAAAGCCTGTTTCTTGGGAGCTGTTGCACACAACTGACAAGTTTGAGGGGCAGTGGGGGTGCTGATGGTAGACTCAGAACTATCCACACCATCTTTTTATGGAGTTTGTTAGCTGTTTTGAGTAGCACCTGCTCTGTGAAAGAAGGTTGACTTTCTTTGGGTCTTGCCTGCAAGACATCTTTTCTGGTTTTGAGCCTGGACTGAAGAAATCACATCAGAAAATGAACTTAATAAAAACATCTAGCTGAAAATAATTGGTTGTCATATTTTCCTGGGAGGGAGGGAGAGGTGTTTCTAAGTGGCTATAAAAGTATAAATACCATCTGTATGACGTATTCTTGTTTTTTCTGGTTTTAGGAATGACTTTTGGATTATGTTTTGAGACACACTCTGTACACAGACAGTAATTCTTGTTCTTGGACTTACGTACTATGTTTGTATTACTCTAAGGGAAGGAGACAGCATGTATCCAGGCCTTTACAGCCAGTTTCATTCCTTAGTAATCCCTTGTCCTGGGTAGCAGAGGATTGCTTAGTGCTAAGATGTGCGATATTGGATGAGATGATTTTTTGAGGAGTGCCTCACACATTACTGTGCTGTTTTGCCTTTACCTGGATGCTGTCTTCTTATATCCTAGTGTCTTCTAAGAATGTGACTTGATTTTAAGTATGTTTTTCTTTAACATACAAATGTGCTTCTCTATATGCAGTGGTCACCTCATGTCCCAGTGTCAGAGGTAAAGTCTGCGTATCTAAATAGTCTTGGATTTATTAGCTTGTTCAGAACCAGAAAGATCATTTTCTAGTCAAAGGAATTCAACACTACCTCTGTAGGAGAGGGCACTTTCAGAGTTTAGCCCTTTAAACTCGTTCTTCAAGAGACTTCTTGACTGGGTTTGTGGGGCACAGTGTATTGGCATCAATATAAAGAGTTTGTTTCTGTGGACTTGGGAAGAGACTGTGAATGAACTGGCCTCATGTTCACAGTGCAAGGTCCCTTAGAAGTAGATCACAAATCACATAATCCTTGAAGGCAGAGCACTTTATAACCAGAGGCATCTCTGGCCCCTCCCTTAGCTGAATGTGTGAAGGAGGAAGAGGTCCTTGCAGTTTGTTAGGGGTGAATGTCTTTCCATGTGCCTGCATGACCCTCTTTGCCCATGTTTTTGCCGTGCTTTGAGTCGCATGTTGGGCACATGGTCTCAGGTTATGATGGACTGTTCCCAAATTAAGTGTTCAGTTATCGCCACTGTGTGATAGGTATGACACATTCAACAGTCCTTCACAAAAAAGGGGTTTTGTCTTGTGTTCAGACCTTTAAGCCCTCTCTGAGATTTTAGTGAAAAGGGCATTATGATTTCAGCTGAAGGCTTTTTCCATATGGTGCAGATGGCTCCTAAGGGAGCTTAGTTCATGGATCGCCTCCTTTTCCTTAAATATTAAAAGATTTTATGGTACAAACCATTTGGATACCTGGAGGACTTCTGGTAGATTCCAGTTCCTTTATGCAGATAATAAGCAAAAGCAAGTTCATCAATAATAATATGGCAATATACTTAATCTCCTTTCCATCTTTCACCTTGCCCAGTGGGTTGATGCTTTCTTTATGGTTGAACAGCTCGTCACGGTCTTTTAGAATTTATTGTCAAGAAGAACTGTGTGTAAAGCCCTGAATGGTTCTTAGACATCTGATAGTGTTAAAGCTTAGATTCTCCCCTTATTTTTCAGGATTCTAGTGCATGAAGGACGTAAATGATAATCCCAGAGGACCATCTGTCCTGGAGCAGGCATTGGAACCAAGTTACTATGTGACTGAAAGGGCTGAGTGCAAGTCAGATGGTAAGTAAGCCAAGGAAGATGAGATATATCATACTGTCACTTCAGTACAGATGAAAAATACCTCCATACACTCTTCCAGAACTTGTCCTAATTTTCAGGTTTTAAGTGTTTTGTAAAGTCCAGGGAGCATGGCACGTAGTTTTTGCTACATCTTTCCATGGTGGAGTATATATTTTAACCTAGTTGTGCTTCTAACATCATTCAGAGTCTATTTTACCTCCATTGCCTGCTTGATGTCTATGAAATTCTTTCTAGCTTAGATTTCTAAGGAAGCCTAAAGGATTGAGCCTTTGTCTCCTAAAAGCTCCTTAGGAAGTTCTTTTAAATTGAGTCCATAGCTGTCTCAAGCAGTTTTTTCTCTTTTATTGATTTGTAGTAAACAGTAAGTAAATTAGTTTTGTTTAATCATCAAGGAAGTGGGTGTTTCCAAGCCGTTCTGGACTTGTTTCTAAACATATTCCGTCTGTTACAGGAAAGTGTCTCCTGTCTGTGTAGTGAGGGCTCTTAGAACGTGCATCCAATGTAGATAAACCTTTTTTGGTTTTATTGGTTACCTGATTTGTTTACTGGTTGCAGTTGATGCTGCACTTGGACTGGCCTTTGGTACCTTCTTGCAGACTGTTGCAGTTTGTGGTTGTTTTTATGCTGGAGGAGCCAGTGCATCTGATGTGGGTGGGCCTTTGGTACCAACAACACACTGCAAAGGAGGCCCAGCTTGTGAAAAGAGGATGCTGAAAACCTTTATTAGGGGGTGTTTGAAGGGCAAAAACATGTTCTGTATGCAGATAAGCTGTGAGGCGAAGGAGTTCATTCCACATGCTGTATGATTTACTGCTAAAAAGCCCTTTATGAGCTGTAATCTTATTTATGTAAGAATCCTGAAAAACTTCAGGTAACCTACAGTTATTTTTTCTGGGCATTCCCATCGTCTTTGTAGATTAGATATAAGTGGTCAGCTTTGGACAACTGAAAATCAATGCCTGCCACTCACTTGATGGCAGAAAGGAGGTGCTGTCTTTTCTGTAAGCTCAGGAAGTCATTTAGTGTTACACATTTTGATGTTTTTTACAACATTGTCCAGATCCTTTGAGGCCAGTGTTAAACCTAGGCCATGAAAAATTAATGTTATTTAATTTTTTGTTGATGTGGTGGGTAGTTGTGCCAAATAATTGCAAGCCTCATTATGTTAGGACATGTACAAACATACAATAAATGACAAACACACATTTTGCCTCAAAGGATTTATTCTTGATAGTTTGGCATAAATAAAAGCATGATATTTTATGTTATCTGACACTTATAGTCACAGACTATATTGATTCCAAAGCAAGATGTGAGCACCATTCTGCTGGTTATACAAAATAATGAGTTCAGAAATCATTTTGCCATGTTTATCAAATTTATCCCCTCGCTGAAATTTGTAGTAAAACTTAGTTAAAATACAGAGTTAATTTGTTCCACCTACCAACACAGAAACCACACCCCCTTTGTTTTTAGCTGGATAGCTAAACGAAAAAAATGTATGTGCTATAAATCCAATATATGGTTCTTAGGGCTACTGAGTATATTCAGAGATCTTTCACATTTCACATTCTATTTCCTGTCCACCAATATGGCTGCTTTTGGGGGCAAATGTGTGAATGGTTCTGGTAGAATAATGCTTTTTTAAATTTTTTTTTCTTCCCCTCCTGGTTTATAAGGAACTTCACTTCTTCCCCTTGTGCCTTTGCTTAGGCTTTGACACTGCCCTTCTCTCACCTCAAGGCCAAAATACCCAGTGTTCATGCACAGAGCCTGCAGGTTGTTCATCAAAAAGATCTTTAATCCAGCAGTGATTCCTGGCTTACATTTTATATGTGGGCAATACAAAGGGAAGTTTTTCAAGCAGTTTTGTTTTCATTGCAGAATAAGGCGTGGGTAGTTCTGCCTTGTAGAAAAGCTTAGCCTGGAAAAACCTGGTGTGGGAGGGGAGAAAGAAAAGATCGACAATCATTTATCATGTGACATCAAAGTGGAACAGTTCCAACAAAAAGACTGTGCTAAAACTTTCCAACTGAATGTGAGCTGGAGGTCATGCATTTGCCTTCATGTTAACTTGATAGAGCCAGCATGGAAGCATTGCTAAAGTACTCTTGAAGAAATTCTGTGTCTGTAGGCTACCCCTGGCACGTGTGCTTGCTGAAAAGTACCCTGGAAAGGCCTCAGTCTGAGGTGGCTGAACAGACTGGTTGTGGCACAAGAGGCAAAGGCACTAAGAAAGTATCAGTGATGCTAATTTCAGGAAAGGCTCAGGTGTATAAAATTCAAATCCATGTCTTTAATCTGGTGGAAGATGCTCCAATGAATGTTTGAAGTAAAAGTCATTCTCCAGGCATTGGCATAGGACTGTAGACTGGTCCATGTTTCAAATTTAGCAAAGAAAAGGGTATTATTCTGTTCAGCTGTCACAAAGATAATAATAAACTTTATTATTGCATAAAATGCTGTGTAGAATGTGGCCAAAGGTCTTCAGTGTTGTAGTGCTAAAGTTGAGCAATCAATAACATTCATACAAAGAAAATACTTCTTTCATTGTGGGGCATAGGAGCTAATGAAAAATTTCTAAGGCGTCTCTTGATTAGGGTAGGTTGGAGGGCAAATTCAAATCCTGAAAAATTCCTTGGGAAACTGTTTAGGATATGTTTATGCCAGCCAATTAATAGGGATGGTGAAACCATAAAATGATGGACTTGATTGAATAATGGTCATTTTAAGTAAACAGAAGTGTGTTTATTTCACAGAACTGCCTCATGTTCACATGCTCACATCCAATACAGTGCATGAAGCAAAAAACATAGAGAGTGAAATGAAACTGGATGGTGTTTCTGTAGACTTGAAAAGTTTTGCCGTAGCTGCACTGCAGAGCCACGAGCTGCTCTTGTGCGGGTGGAAAACAGGATACAGATAAAAGAGGTCACATGAATCTGTGGGGATGAGCAAAATTAAAATGCTATTTTTGAAGGAGTGTGCACTTGGGTTGACAGTTTGAAGTTGAAGCCTTTCAGTTAAATCTTTATTAAAGCAAGTTTATTCTGCAGTGTGTACACAAAACACTGTAGAAAATTAAACTGATTAAAATCTTGGTTCATCTCTTAATGGCATTTAAGAATCTGAGAGATGATGAGGATGAGGCAGTTTGCAGTGCCAAGGTACACTATCTGCAGGAATCTATCAGAGACCCTGGTTTCAATAAAGAGTTAAATTAAAAATCAGTCTATTCTTTTTGACAAGCATCTATTTGGTAAATTATCATGTGCCAGTTTGAGGTCTATGGTCCTTATTGATTTAGCTCTAATACAGTTTCTTTCAGTATTATCGTGTCTTTATTAAGGGCTGGATAAGTTCTTAGGTTTTTGGGGGTTTTTTCTGTTAATTCTTCTTACACTTGAGCCTTTCTCGAGCTGGACAGGTGGTGAGTTGACTTGATGCTCTTCTGTCTCCTTCTGTGCTGTGCATAAAATGGTTATCTTGCTTCACACCAAGTAAAGGTAGTTGGTAAACCGGCATTTGTGATTTGAAGGCTTGGCCCTGTTGATGGTGTCCCCTGATGTATGTTTACTCCTCTGCCAGCTCCACTAGCCCAGCATAGCTGTCACAATATTAAGGGCATCCTATTGGTGAATACCACGGGTAATACTCTGTTATTCAGACTGGGATTTCATGAGGCATTTAAGGGAACTGGTTATTTGCTTTCTGATGAAGTTCCAGGGGAAGTTGGAATTTTTTGATACCTTTCAGGCATACTGCATTAAAAGATAACAGAATAATTTGCTGATATGTTCCTGGATTTCAGTCTTCGAACCTTAATACAACAATATCACTTGAAAAGTTTAAAGATGTATAGAGAATCATGAACATACACTGACAGGATATTGGGGCATACTTAACACAGAAAGATTCAGGACCTCTAGCAGGTAGGCAGCTGTATTTCAAAGGCAGATAACAGAGTTTGGGGTTTTAGAAACAGTTTCTGTCAGTCCCTATGGAGATTGGGATCCCAAATCCAAGGTAAAAGTACATTCTACTGTGTCTCCACTACCACACAGGCAGCAAAATAGTATCTCTGGGCTGTCACTCCCCTCCAAGGATTATTCAGGGCTGTTCTGTCAATCCTTCTTTCACCATTCATATTAGGACAGTTCTCCCCTTGTTGCTCAAGCCTCTCTGTGTGTAGCTCCTACCTTTTAAGCTTGTTCTTCAGCAGTAGGGCGTGTCACAGAAGATAAATTTGACCCCGTGCTCTTTGTGAGAATGAAATCTGGATGGCATCAACTTTTTGTCTTTGTTTTCCTGTGTTCTGGTGAAGAAAATACGGGCATATGGATCTGAGGAGAGCAACAGCAAATTCCAGTTACAGCCCTGCTCCAGATGGTCACAGGGTGAAGGACTGTGGTTGTAGTTTGTTCCTGCTGTGCAGTCAGATGTAGATGTGGCAGCCTATGCACCATGACAGAAAACAGGTGGGGCGTGGGGGGATATTCCCTGAAGATGCATTGCTTGGCTTGGCACATCTACCTGTAAGGCCATGTTCCACCCTTGTGAGAGCTGACAGAGTTGAAGCTCTATTAGGTCCTGGCCAGCACTGTAACCCTTCCCCATGTGGGACTTTCTCAGGATTTGTGCAGGTGCAAATACCATAAACATCACTTGCAGTGTAAGATTTGGAATGCTGGGCTGTCCTCATGCTGCCCAGTTTGTAGTATTTGATGTTCTCACAATTGTACCTGTATTTTCTTAATTGTGAGTGACAACAGACACATTTGTGTGCTGTATTCACAGACACAATTGAAGGAAGCAAAAGCACGTGGTAGGCAGCAGTTTGAAAATCATGTCAGTCTCAGTTTCAAAAACAACTGTGCCGTATTGTCTCACTGTCAGCATGAAATGTAATCCATATTTTTAAGCTGCCTTTGAAAATGAAACTTAGGCCCATCTTTTGAAGAACAATTAGAGTTATTTCAGCAGAACTAGGGCTCTATCTAGGGTGATTGGGGCTTTTGAAAATCCGGCTTCTTGATGCCCTAAGTCTGTTAGGCATGAGATACCCACCATCATGTTTCCCACTAGAAAAATGAATCAAAATCCATGTCTGATTTCTGCAGCCTTATGTCTGAAAATTTTCAGTAAGAGCTCACAGTTGTAATTGGGAAATGGCAATCACCATAAAGTTTAACTAGATTTTTTTTCTGTTTCGGAGTTTAGAGCAAGATATTTCAGAGGAGAGGGAGGGAAAACTCTCTATCTTAATTCTGAAGTTATTTAATACCCAAGAGGAAGGAAGTTTTCAGTATGCTGTACTTCTTGCATATGCTACCTTGTTTGATTTGAGCTACTGCCAGATGCTGTTTTTAGTCTCCACTCAGTCCTTCTGTTAGGCTTTTCACACTCCTCCTCCTCCTGTGGGCTTCTCTTCTATGGCCTTGTATTTATTTTTCTTCTTTCCTCTTTTATCAGATATTCTCCTTTCCATTATTCCCAAACATACACCTTCTTTTGTCGTCTGTATTTTATCTTCTCCATTCTCTGCTTGTTACTGTTAGTCCATTGTCTAGCTTAAATGATGAGTGGTTTTGTAGGACCCAGTTTAATGTCACAGAACACACATTTTATAAGTCAAAAATACTGAAGAGCCTGTTTCAGGGATGTGAGATCCAAAACAGTGCAGTATTTTGAACTGGGTATGTTGTTACATACTGAATTATATGCACACCTTGTGGTCACTGTTTGTTTTGGTGGATTAACTGATTAATTAATGGACAAACTAGTATCATAGCTGAAATTAGCTGAAAATCAGCCAGGTAAGACAACTAGTCATTTTTGAGAGCAGAACCTTGTTGACATGTCACATGGTCTGTCTGCAACAGTCTTATAAACTTATTTCAGCTGAAGCAAACAACCCTTTGGAAGTCTGATGTCACTGTATCTCAAACCTCTACTGTTCCTGGAAGTCATGGTTTCTTGACCTCTGCCTTACTAGTTTGCTGATTGAGGTTTCATGCTTTCCTTATACCTGGTGGTGACATCACCATGGGGATGATGCCTTTTCCTGGTCTTAAAATCAAGAATCAAACACAATTAGAAGGGAAAAAGGGATTTTACCTCAGTATTTATTTTAAGGATCCTTAGGTGCATCACATCCAGATGGAATGCCCTGAAATGCACACCACAATGCCCACCCCCAAAAGATCTGGTGTAACATTATAGGTCTTATTAATTAGCATATCTATCAAAGATTCCCCAATGAGAGGCTCGAGTGAGCCCCCCTCCCCAAGGAACCTTCCCCTGGATGCTTCTATCTTACTTTACAAAATGTGTTCTGGAGAGGACCTTGGTGTCTGGGGCTTTCTGATCCCTGACTATGAAGCTTCTAAAATGTTTAGTCTCCTAAAGTCTAAGAATGAAGACTAAAAAACACTAAGAATACAGAAGTTATAAAAAGGTATAAAAGGGGTATAAAGGAAAAGGCAAAAAATCATCATGGCATCAGGGAAATGCAAGAAACCTCAACAAAGAAAGTATTTCAGTAAGGATAGCGTTAAGGGGTGAGTAGTTGTGGAATACCAACCTCAAGAATTAGAGGTTTTAATGGTGGAAGGTTTTCTTCATTGTATCACCATTCTCTCTTGGAAAAGAAGTCTTGGGAACCTAAGACTTGCTTTGTTTGTGAATCTTCTTATCTCTTTCTGCCTACACATGGTCTCTGATCTTTGTTAAGATCTGGGCCTGCTCTGCATCTTCACAGGAAAAACTCTAAAAGGAGAGAAAAGGGACTGCAAGGATTGAGGATTTAAAAAAACTGATGGAGAGCAGGCATTGGCTTGTGCTTGGCTGGAGCAGTGTCTCCACCCTGTTACCTGAGAGGAGTTGCCAAAGAAGAGGGGATCATGCTATGGTGTCACCCATTAGATTTGTTAGATTTCCAGCTGCAGTGTGTTGCACCAGGAGATTTGGTTGAATGCAACTTGGGAGTTCCCCATGGCTCTTTCCCCACAAAATGAGCCTGCCAACTGAGATCTGGCTGGGTTGCCAAAAGAGTCATAGTCAAGCATGTTATTGAAAAAAAGAACGGGAAGGGGAATCTGCCTCTGTGAACCTTCCTCTGGAGCATTCAGAGTGGAACTGAGGAGGTTAAACTCTCAGTTTAAGTGGAGAAAGGAGAAATTTGGGCACTCCATGAGAGGAACATGGTGTTCTTCAACAGAAGAGTTGAGTAAATACTGACAGGTTTGACTCTTTTGCAGTACATTTTCACAACATCTGTCAAGCTTCCTTTAAAAATACCCAGACAGCTCTGGCTTGACTGTGGATATTTTTCGCTCTTCCCGGTGTATGGAATTGGCATTTTAATTTCACAAACAAATCTTCCAGCTTATTAGATTTATCCACCTGCTCATGCAAATGGCAACGCAGTTGGTTGAGTTTGTTCTCATGTGTTTTTCATCACAGGTTTCTGGTTGTCATATAAGCTTTACAGAGTCTATTCTGCTCAGTTCCTGTGTTTTGCTGTATCCTATAATTTCATCCTTGGGATCGCGCCCACCACTGCAATATGTGGTAGCACTGGGTTGTTAGGCTGTTCTCCCCATGGAATCTGAATACCTCTTCCCTGTAGGCTGTTGGCTTTCTGTGTGCTGCACCCCATGATGTGGCAGCAAGCTGCCTGGATATTACTGTGTTGTGGCTCTTTGCACCTACCAAGAGCTTATCAGGTGTCCTTAATGATGTGGATCTGCTATTGCTTTATTTTCAACTCAGCTGCTTAGCTGAAAGAATGTGTTATTTAAAAGAAAAGAGCAATTTCACCTGAAATTAAATGGCCAAATGAAATTTTTTTAGTCCCAACAATAGATGCCATTTGCTGTTGATGATTGCCATCATGGCACGCTTTAAGTGAGAACAAACATACTACCCCCCTCCAATACACACAAGGGTTTTTTCCTAACAGATTTATTCATTAAGCATATGTTCAAAGACTACAGCTATTACCACTTTTAAATAGAACCATTTTTCATTGCTTTTCATAGAAAAAAATGCTACAGTGTTGTGAAAAACCTATTAATGTTCCAGATTCAATTTACTGACATATTCTGTTTAAAGTCCTTTCTACTCAGGTTGTTTGACAATAGGAAAATAAATACTGTGTGTTGGAGACTGACCTTCAAATGACAGTCCAAAGCTGCTGCTTTGCACAGTCTTTAGCAGTTTGAATGCCTTTTCCTTCCCTCTGTGTAGGTCAAAGAAGTCTCTTACAGAAACAGAAGGGAAGCTGGTTAGACTGTAAGACTTGGTCCCAACTTCCTTGCACAGGCAACATTCCTGCTGAAACGGGTAAAAGCTTCATCTGACCAATTTTGCAGCCTTTTGATAAGAGGGATGGCACTCCTGAAAGACACTAAATGCCTTCCATTTTGAATGCCTTCTGTGGGAGACAAAGATAAATATAGATCTATTTTTCAGAATAGGTCATTTTTCTTTCTGTCAGGTTTGTGCAGGCGTTCTCAAAATGGCCCCTTTTAGCATCCTGTGTGCTCACTGGTACTGATAGGTTCTGAATGTCCTTTGCCAGCACATTGAAGAGCGTGTGTTATTTTTCTGTACGGAAGAACGCTTTTGCAACAGCTCTAAGGTGAAGCTTCCTTTGTTCTTGAGGTTTTTTTACATGCTACTAAAGTGCTACTCCTATTGGATGCACATAGGGATTTGGGCATGCTATTGTCTGTTCAGCTGATATAAGATCATTTCAAGATCTGTGGAGATGAAAGGATGAGCTATGATGTTACAGTTATCCCTCAAAAATAGGACTTGATACTGCCCTGCTTCCTCTTTTGTCTTTTTGTGTCTCTGCTCAGCATATCTGAAATAGATCATAAGGCTTCTACCTGGGCCATGGATAAAATGTAGCTCTTGTCCATTCTTTTTATGATCTTCCCGGCATAATTAATGCTACTGTGGTGGTTTGACCTTTGCTGGGGGCCAGGCACCCACCAAAGCCGCTCTATCACCCCCCTCTGAACTGGGTAAGGGAGAGAAAATACAACAAACGGCTCATGAGTTGAGATAAGGACCGGGAGAGATCACTCACCAGTTACTGTCACAGGCAAAACTCAGAGAAATTAGTTGAATTTATTGCCAGTCAAAATCAGAGCAGGATAATGAGAAGTAAACAAATCTTAAAAACACCTTCCTCCTACCCCTCCCTCCTTGGTCTTAACTACATTCCTGATTCTCTATCTCCTCTCTCTTAGTGATTCAGGCAGGTGGAGAATGGGGATTATGGTCAGTTCATCACGTTTTTTTCTGCCACTGCTTCCTCCTCAGGAAAAAGAGTTCTGCCCCTTCTCCCTTGTGGGGTCCCTCCCATGGGAGGCAGTCCTCCATTAACTTCTCCAACGTGAGTCCTTCCCACGGGCTGCAGTCCTTCACGAACTGCTCCACTGTGGGTTCCTTCCAGTGGATGGGGTTCCTCAGGAGCAGGGTGCTCTGGCATGGGCTCCTCTCTCTCTGGGTCTGCAGGTCCCCCTGCCAGGAGCCTGCTCCAGCATGGGCTTACCACGGAGTCACAACCTTCTTTTGGGCATCTACCTGCTCTGGAATGGGGTCCTCCAGAGGCTGCAGGTAGATCTTTGCTCCTCCATGGGCTGCAGGGGAATCCCAGCTCCGGTGCCTGGAGCACCTCCTGCCCCTCCTGCACTGACCCGGGTGTCTGCAGGGCTGTTCCTCTCACATATTCTCACTCCTTCTCTGACCACATTTACTTCTATACCATAACTTTATTCTCATTCTTAAACAGATTATCCCAGAGGCATTCCTACCATCTGATGTGCTTGGCCTTGGCCAGCTGGCTGGCATTAGAACTGTCAGACGTGGGGAAGCTTCTCAAAGAAGCCATCCTTGTAGCCCCCCACACCCTGCTACCAAAGCCTTGCCACAAAAACCCTTCAGGAAAGGACCAAGCACGTTTGTTGTACATAATTGGCATTGGGAGATGAGGGGTGCAAACAAAAAAAATTCTTTTAGTAGGATCTTGAAGTAATGTGGAGGAAGACAGAGGTGGGATGGTTTGAAAGTGCCGTACCGGTCTTCAGAAGCTAAGAATGAGATTTACAAGATTACTCAGTTACTTTATTCTTCATATTGAAGTCAAGTGTGGGAGGAGACTTGATCTGAGGCATTTGGCATCTCCTGTTAAGGCAGATGAAGTGTTCTGGATAGCATAGCAGAAATACAGCTCTGTGGATGAAATCTTGCTTCCCATTGACACATACTGTCACCCACACTTCATAAAGAGCATCCTAAGGGAAGCAATTGACTACTCATATTCCAAAATATGTTATGTACACAGCATGTTTCAACATGGATACAAAACTGTGGGGCAACTAGGAGTCCATAAGAATATGTTTGGTGCCTTTGTGGTGACCTGAATTATAAATGTTATGAAATCAGGAGCTTCTGAAAAGAAAGAAATGCTTCAATCAAGACCTGATGAGACAATGTTTTTGAATAGTCCCAATTTGCGTTGCGTAGTTCAGGAGGCAAATTGCTGTCTTTTCATCCTCAGAACAGGATGCAGTATGAGACTTTTTATACCTGAAGCAATGGGAGGCTTAAAGTGTGCGTCCTTGGCAGGTGTGCCTCCCACAGATGCAAGCACACCTGCCGCCTGCTTCCATGCAAGCCCAGATCATTGTCATTTCTGCAGCATTAGCTGGAGTACACAGTGAAAATCCCTAGGCTGTCTGTGATCCCAGTCTGGAGCTAGAAGTAGAAATGCTCTGCTTATGCAGGATCCAAAATGGTGTTTGCTTACCACTGTGGAGACCTGTTGATTAATGTCAGCTCTTGCGACCGTAACTCAGCATGAGGCTGCGTGGTGTGAGGTGGAGTGGAGCCTTGAGATACATGTGAGCATGAGAGGTTTGTTTCTTTGGGTTGTTTTGCGGAGTGAAGCTCATGACTGCAGACAAGTGGTGCAAAATCCTCCGGGAATAATTGCAAAGCTCATCACCAGCGTGTGCTTTTTTTGTGTCACCTTCTCCAACAGAGAGCCGTAACAACTTGTGCATGTCTGCTTATCTGTCTAGACAAAACATTGCTCAGTGCATGTTTCCTCCCTGGGAAGAGGATGAGAAGGCAAGCTGTTGCATCTTTCTAGTTTACTATTTAAGGCTGTGTATACATGTCGATGAGCACAGTATAGGAACCCAGACAGACTGAAAAACAGGACTGTTACCACTTTTTACTTGCATTCTTCGCTTTTTGTGTTCCTGTGTGGATAGCTAGGGAGAAGGAGAGCTTGAAACTCTTCTACTTGTGACATTTCAGTAATCTAAGCATGCCTCTAACATGAAGGGACTGCGGTTACAGAGCTAGCAGAGCACTGAACTGGAAATAATGATATTTAATTGTTCGGGGTTTCTATTAGGGCCCATAATGGTGTAGCCCTGGATGGAAATAGGGCTCTAATACAGAGATAAATTGATCCTGTCTATGGATGTCCACACCCTTTTCTCTGCAAGTGTTTATTTCAAAGCCTAAATTAGAGGGTCTGAGGGATACTGTTGCTTTCTGAGGAAGCCAAGCAGTGCAAGCATAGCCTTTTTAAATGCGTGAAAGAAAACAAAATGCTTATACTTGGCATAATTCCCTTGGGGCATGTATCAGGTTTGTGGCTGAAGATGATTGTTGAGACTGGTCTTAATATAATTTACTTTGCTCGGGAAAGAGAATGTCTCTGAAATGAATGTGATAGTGGCTTTCCTAAATGTTTTTTGTGAAGGCTCCAGGGTATAAGATTTAGTAAAGCAGGCTATCCCCAAATGAATGACATCAAAATGTTCCCATTTGAACCTGGCAGAAAGCCAGCAAATCACCCTTCTGCTTCAAGGTGCAAACCCACTCATTCATGAGAGCAGAGAGCATATCCAATACCTACAGAATGCCAGGCCAGTCACTGAGGAGACATTAGAAGCACGTAGTGGTATTAGCATTATGATGTAGAAGTTATTAATTTAACAAAAGAAATATGCCTTTTGTTTTTTTTTTCCAGCAATAGCAGTGTGACAACACCAATTCAGATTATAGTGGTATGAATAGTAAATACTTTCAAAAGTGTGTGATACCAGACTCTGCTTATTTCCTTTAATTGTCAGAGTCACTCTTGTATTGAAGAGGCTGTTTGTCTGGTTCTAAATTATTGCCATTTTTTGATTATGCACTTAGGGACATTTAAGTATATCCTGTAGCTAAGGTTTAAAGGCACAAAAATTGTAATTAAGGTTTGGGAGTGGAGAGTTGGTTATCCTGTTTCAGAGAGTTCAAGCCTGTACACTTCGATCTGCATCGCTGTGCCGCTGACAGTTCTCCCTGCCTGTGTTGCCTGTGCATGAGCAGTCTAAGCCTTTATCTCTTTAACTGTGGAATTACAGAGCTGCTTTGTGGGTTTCCATTTTCAGTGCTAACGGGGGCTTGCAGCCTGGGATTAATTTGGGACAACCAACTCCACTGGAAGTCAACTTGTAGTCTGTTTACAAAAGCTCAAGGCAGCTCCAGAATTATCACCAGGCATTTGAAGATGTTCAGTGAAGAAAACAACATAACAAAGAAATCTATTCTTTAATAAAAAGAAAAATTAAAATTGTATCTAATATTCAGTGGTAATCGGATGGACCTTCTGTAAGAGGGTTAAGAGGAAAGGAGAAAAGACAAAACCAAACCAAAGAAGCTTTGAATTGAGCCCTGATTGAAAGATGGCAATTGCTAATTATGTGTGGGTGTGCTAGAAGTTAATATTCAGTGTCTCTGCCCTCTGAGGGTCTGCATTCACTTAAGAGCTGTAATTTGACACCATATTTTATATTTTGTTTTGAAGCAAACTCTCCTCTAGGGGCCCTGGCTGTCCTGAGAAATGGCATTTCCTTTAACTTGATGTTTCTCAGGAGAAAAGGAAAAAGGACACTGCCCAACAACACATCTTGTGTTTAAGACCTGTAAGCATTAGGAGAGCCATTAAGAATAAACCACTTGTGTATTTGATTTAGTAGTGGGAGATTTAGGTGTGGACAAGAGCATAACTAGTCTTGCATTGGGAATTAAGAGCAGCTTCCCCATTGTTAGTAGAGACATAGCAGTTTATAATGAGTGTAGGACTCTGGCAGTCAGACCCTGCAGATGGTACAGTAGCTCCCATATACTTCCCATATGGTTGCTTTATCTGACAGTCCCTTACTGCTTGTTATGGCTCCTAGCAGTTCCTCTTTGCTGTCTTTCCAGAGCAGAGAGCCCAAGGATCTTTTTCTTCTTGCTCCCATCTAAGTGAGGCTCACACCTAATTCAGAGTGGTGTCAGCTGAGGTATCCTGAGCTGCTTTTCCCTTGCAGGTCTGTTTCGTATGAGCTATTATGGATTAGAGATTTGGTGAGAGAATCAGGTAAATTACCTTCTCTCTTACTAGATGGGTTAGGTATATTATAAGGCAGTCAATACCAGTGTGTAGGACCCTAGTACGAGAGGAATGCTGTCTGGAACATTTGGTTTCTTCCAGAAAGGAAGGGGTTGGTGACAGATCAAAAGAAGTCCCCCAGACCCACCCTTCAGTAAAACAAAATCTCTGGTGTCAGGCTGCATCCTTCCCCCTCCGGGGATGACTTTGTAGGCCAGCATCCTGTCTTTTAAAATCGTGTTTTGCAAATTTTTTGATTATTTGGAACAAAAAAGAGTCTATGGAGGCAGGGGAATTTGAGAAGATAGTGAGTTTTGCTTTCCTCTTTCCCATGTTTCTTTTCCTCTGCAGTTACCATTTTTTTTCCATGAGCTACTTCTTGAGCAATACCACAGTGAGCTACTCTGTGGAGTGGGGAGTGAAAGTTGATATAGAAAGGCATTTTAATGCTACATCACTTCACCCTCTGAGACTGGATTTTGTCTTTGCATTTCAGATCTGTAGAGCGCAAGCACATCTGCAGAGATTTGCACTAGAGTCACTAAAAAGTAAGACTGAACATTAACTAAGAACAGATTCCTTCTCACAGGGGAAAACAGGCTTATTTTTTGAATCATTAATTCTGTTTAATAAAACAAAATCCTTATTTAGCTCATAACAAACCCTCACCATTTCTGCTAACAGTAGCAGTGGGTTAAACATTAGTCTGAAAATTATTCACAGTTGTCCTCATATAGTCTGAAAGTTAGTTTCAAAAGTGGTTTTTCAGAAATTGATTTAATAAATTAGGAAACTTCTGGGCATTTTCTTTTTTCATGACTTATAAAATGTACTGTCCAGAATTCTAATCACAGAAGAAATACTTCCTTGGTAATTTCATTAAATGTTTATTTCCATGTGTACAGCCCATCCTAAGGGTAATCTGGACCCTCTGTAACCATGATAAACGTGTTTCCCACCATTGATAATAGAGTCCCTTTTCTGTACAAGAATTTAACAGGTAGTAGGAGATGTTGGCTCCTGTTATGCTTGAGTTTTATGGAACCTGCAATAAAATGGCTAGGATTTTCTCTTCATCTTCTTTAATGCTGAAAGTTGGAGCTGGTGGACGTTTCCACTGCAGCAACTCAGCTGAAGATGCCCTTAGGAACTGGAATCTATCCAGATGGTATTTTCACTTATCATTGTGGCACTTTCCTGTGGCAGCCAGACAATTACAACACAGTAGCTGTTGGACTGTTGAAAAAATCACAGCAACTTGAAAGCTCTTCTAAATCACAGCAAAGAGCCTTGTCCGTGCCCTGAAATTCACAGAACACATCGGCAAGCACATAACATCATTGACCGATTGGGAATCAGATGAGGTTTGCAACTTGTGTGATGGCCAGTCTCCTCCTGTTGAAGAAGAGGGGGAGGCAGTTTGTCTTGCAGTCTGCTATTTCTCTTCTCCATCCCTCTCTAGCAGCTTGCAGGCTTGCTTTTGTATGCGACCCCGTGGTATCATAATAATGGTCCTGGGCGAACATGAACATTTTTTTTGCCTTCACCTCTCTTTCTCTCCTCCCACCCATCCCAGATGAAGTGGCAGGTGGACTGAGTGGGAGCAGTGTGAAATGAATGCAGAGAAAACGTGTGACTCAGCAGTTCAGCAGGGAGCTGCTGAGCGGAAAGGCAACTATTCTCCTTGCGCACTCTGGCATCAGGTTGCTGTTCCCTCAGAGATGAGAAGAGGCCCTTTGCGGATGGAGCTGTGCAGCCCCCCAGCAAGGCAAAGGTGCTGCAATTCTTTTCAGCAGAACTTATTTCAAGTAAAGAGGAAAGTTTCTTCAAGTTTGTTAGAAATGTTGCCGGCGAAAGGGGAGAAGCATCGGCTAGAAATACATAGACCTCGGTTCTCTGCATGCCTCGCTCACAGATATTCTGCATGACTTTCCCCATTCCTTTCTTTCTCTCTTGACGCGTCTTTCCCTTTTGGTAATCAGAGTTTGGCATAAGCAGCAGCCAGACTCCACCAGCTGAGCTTGAGAAGTGCAAGTCTACAGTACTTTTCCTGGTGAATAGGTGACACCCGTTTTCCTCTCTCCACCGTCAAAGAACTCCACAGAGAAATCTTGCCTTCCTCAGAGGGAGGCTGCTGGCTTTCCCCATGCTACCTGCCACTCATGGACAAGTAAGTGCGAAGGAAAGTTGATGTTTGTGGGTTATCCTCTGTCACACAAGGATAAATTAACTTTCTCAGTCAGTATTAGGGAGGGACCATTGCAGAGTCTTCCTAAGCAGTTTTGTAATGATGCAAAAAGTTATGGTATTTTATTACCAATTCTGTTTGTCTTTCAGAATGGAGGACCGAAGTAGATTTTTCTCTATAGACTAATCAAGAGAATGGTAGACGTTTTATATCAGTGGCTGTACTTAATAAAATCTCGATTTTAAAACTATAGTGTGCATTGTCACTGAATTTCTCCAACACACGCACACAAAAAAAGCAAGCATGAGGTGGTGTTCTCTTGAATCTTCAGAGAGCCTGAAACAATGTCTCTGGAGAGCTGTTGAGCAGCTGAATTCCCCTTGACGGGCATATCAACCCATGAATTGGAGTGAATGAAATACAGATATTTCCAGTGTGATCTTTTTAGCAAAAAGATTCAGCTTTCCGAATAGAATCCTTTAACGTTAGAAATTTCAGTTGTTCCCCACACAGCTATGAATACCTGTAGTCTGGCTCACCTTGTTCTTACAGTCCAGGGTAGATACACTTAGTGCAAACTAAAAGCATTAGAAGTTGTAAGCTGAAATTCATCTCAGATTAAGTAACATAGGAGACTGACACCCATGCTGCTGGTGTGTAGGCCGAGTCTTGGTGAAGAGTTTTCCATTCCTCTCTTAACATGTCAGAGAGGGTAGTTCCAGTTTCTTGGGCCTCTTACTTAAATTGGTGGTATGTCAGGCTTATTTCTTCTTTAAGTTCTGTTACAGAGAGGAGTCTGAAGTCTGCAGTTACAGTCTGCTGTCCTACAGAGGACCACAGGATGGATCTAACTGGCTTCCAGTTAGATACCGAAGTGATTTCAGGGTTGCTTTGGTGACTTGCAGTGTTTAGTGGTAAATGTAGCGGGACCCATGGACCTGCCTGGCTTGTTGCTAGTGTTTGAATTAAGCTGTCTGATACTTTGTGGAGTAGCTCTCGATGTGGTTTTGCGTTACAAATGCAAGATCTACCAACCACAAGCTCTTGGCACCTAAAACTTGGACTTTATCCAGAGTGGAATTGGAAGCACTGAGGAGATTACATAGCTGTAAATCCCCTCTGTCTCCAGTCAGTCAGTAGTAGATAGCTGTGGGGTGCATCTGGGGATGTTTTTCTTTGCAGCTTTTAATCTGGATAGTTTGAGGCCTAGATGCTCTCCTCCTGAGCAGCATTTTACTCAGCCATTTGGAAAACAAATTTATTGAACTCTTGTAAACAGAGCAGGTCAGGGATCAAGCAAAGTAGCAGTTGTCATGATCAGAAAGGTCAAAATAAATTAATAATGGAGGAGCTAGAGAGAGATGCATTCTTAGGGTAATAGCAAATAGCATCCCCAGTTTTCAACACAGATCATTATATCTTTAGTGTAGATTTTCAACATAACTTATCAGATGAGTCAGGAATGCAGACAGAATCAAGAAGAAACAGACTTTACTTGGTGGTGAATTTTATCTGTCTGTAAACCATAATGATGCAGCTCCTGTCATGTTTAGTACTTAATAAATTAGATTGCTGTTCATGAAGTTCGGTAGAAGTTTCAGAGTCCGCAGAGTGAAGAACCTAAGTACACAAGCTGTGTTTGCCATGCAAGTATGAGAGGTCCCCTTCCTCTTACCCCCTTCTTCCCGTACCACTGCAGGTCAAAAGAAAGCTAATTATTCAGTTTCCATCCTTGTCATGCTGCAGTGGCAACCAAAAAAGAGAATATTTTCTTAGGCGATACCTTTCTCCTGAATCTCCAGTCTTTGGATAGACAGGCTTTTTACCCTCCAGCACAAGCTGCCTCTTGTTCATGTGCACTCTGAGGCAGCTCATTCAGCTTTGATGTGTCTTTCCAACACCTGGACTTGCCTGCAATCCGGATGTCTTATGATGTGTGTATTTAACAAGGTCTTGACCAGATCTGTGAACTACGATGCCAAGGGCTGTGTCCTGTGTGTACAGTTGAGGTGCACGTCAAAAGAAGCAGTGTACTCGAGACCCATCTCAGTAGCGTACTTTCATCTACTGTTCTTTCATCAGTAGCAGTTCTCCCTAGCAGTTAGATGGAAATTAGAGGCAGAGATTTCAGTAGGCAGTTGCATTTGGACATCTGAAGATGCAGAAGCCATAAATGGACTTACGACTCTGGTCTGAAATGTTGGTAATCTTGATGGATGTGAGGTATTGCTGGCATGTTCGTACTGTGTGATGCTTCCACGCTGTGGTCCATTCCTATAAATTCTCACCACACACGGCCATCATGAAGATGTGGACAGGTTCAGAGAGAAATGTACCTCAATACCCCTAAAACAATTAGGGGCAATGCAGCCGAGCAGCTGCTGTGGTGTGTTGGCTGCTGCAGCTTGAGACTTGGCAGAACAGGTGAGGCCCCTTTTGCTGTCCTGTCTTGTGTGTCTGGAAGGCAGAATCCACCATTAACAAAATTTGTATTTCCCAGTGAAGAGGCAGTACCGTCCAACCCAGAAGCATAATTCCCACAGGGACAGTGAGATGAATGTACATGAATGTCTAATAACTGTATGAGCACTGTCTTTTCATTGCTGGGGTACATTTTCTTTCTGTTAAAAAACAATTTTGTTGAGGAATAAGTCTTTCTCTCAAAAATACGTTGTTAAGTCTGCTGATGGAGCTGTGCCAATTCCTTGAGCATTAGCACCCATGCACAAGAGAGGACACAAGTTCCTTTTAAAATGTTAACTTCATTAGGAAATACAGCCAGGATATGAGGTTCTAAGGGGTTGGGTTTTGTTTTGTTTTTCTGTGAAAGCTTTAAGTATGAATCAGTTGAGTTACAGAGCTGCTAATGCCTCACCCACAGCAAGATTTGATGGGATCGTGGCATGTTTGTTACTGTAAGGCTTTGTTGACTTGCTTATTATTGCTACAGTGCCTTTTAGTGTTTCAGCTAAGACTAGTACTCTAAGCACTTGTTTTTCTGAGAGTTATATAGGTGTTTTTTCATTCTTGTGCCTGTTATGTACCCACATGTAAAGTCAGGAAAAAAAAGATACAGAGATGCAGGGGCTTTAAAATGGGCATTGCCAGAGTTACAGAAGCCAGCTTTTACCTTCTGAGTGAAGAAAGATGTTTCCCTATATATGTTATTCCATAATATAATAATATGCAGTGCTGTGCTGTGTATTTTTGGCAGCTTGTTTTGGTGACACTGCTTAAGGAAAGAATACAGGATGAATGGATCCCTGACATGATCCAGAAAGTGCTTCTCCCTGAACAGCAAGGATGAGGTTAAGTTTATGGTGCTGTTTTTGAATTTCAACTTGCTTTCACAAGCCATATGGCTGCTACAGATATCAGAGACCTTTTAATTCTTCTGCCAAAGGGTTTTTTTTCCTAGCAAGTGTAGTCTTGTTCCAAAGCAGAAGTACTCATGGAACTCGAATCCTCATCACCGTGATGCAGGAAATACGGAGGCTATCACATGGATGCTATGTTTCACTGCCAGTCAAATCACTAGCAGAGGAAAGGCTCAATTCACTCCTGGATGCACTCATCCTTGCCAGCTCTCTCAACACCTTCACATTCACCTTGATACAAGAAAGCTTCGCTCATGTCTCACTCATTACCTCATCTGCAACTGAAAGAATCCTGGGCCCATTAGGGCAAACAATACAGGAATATGGGATTGCAAGATGATGTGTGAGTGCTAATTGAAGTGTTGTGTAGAGCTGGCATAGTTAAACCAATACAGAAGCCTAGGTGGGCATCATTATGTTTGTTAGAATCTAATCTTTTGGGATCTTTAGGAGAAAATTTTTGAGTGTATTTTAGTTAATACTAGATCTTCTCTTCGTGTATCCAAGACATGTATCTGTTCATTTATATGTATGGATTCAGCTAGTTCCCCATTATTTTAGTTCTTGTACCTTTTGCCTGCTGTTGTGTTAGTGAAAATAACTCTTGATAACAGTGTCAACTCAGCAGAGCTGGGATCCTGGGCTCCTACGTCCACAGACCAGGTTCTGCCTTCTGCAGTGAAAACAACTGAAAGTAAGAGTGGTCTATTGTCCTTCACATAGGGCAGTTGTAAGAAGGAGAATGTGACTCCTACAATTGTACAGGTGCTATTAGACAACACTGGAATTCCAGGAATTGGACTTCTGGGCTGTGGAGAGGCACAGATCCCCATGGTTACAGACACAGAGCAGTGCCCTGACTTTCACATCTTTTTTCCAGAAGATGTAGCTAAGTGGCCTTTGCATCGTTGTATTATAGTCAGGGGTTTGTTTCCAACCAGAAATGACCTTGTAAAATCTCAGGCTGTTACAAGTACAAAACAAAGAAATGCTGTTTACCTGCTACATAAGGCAGCACCTTTGGTCAGTTAAAAAAAATCTGAAAAATAAAATATTATGACTTATAAAAACCAGTTGAAAGCTGAGCATGAAATCTGCATTCTTTGGCTCCTTGCATTCCTTGGTCTGGTTGTCTTCCCAATGTTGCTTTAGTTTTTCACCGTGTATATTTTATCTTGAGCTTTGGGGAGGAGTATGCAAGACAGGAGATCATCAGAACTTGGAAAAACAGTAAATATGTTCATTAAGCATTCTTAGAGACAGAGGTACATTATTTAATGCAGATAAAGGAAAAGTAGAACTTAAACTATGTTTAGTGAAAATGGAAGGTTAGAGACTTTAGGAGCAAACGATAATAAACTGTAAGAAAGTAGATATTTTTGAAGCTTTAGATCTCTGCCACAGGTGCATGTCTCTCTGCAAGGATGACAAAAATAGTTTCTGACATGAAGATTCTGTCCCTGCTAAATTTCAAATTCCTGTTCCAAAACACAGAACATAAACATCCCACAAAAATAGCAGGAAAAAATTGGCAATCATTAACAAGTGTTTTCCTCTCAATTCTTGTTCGAATCTAGTGAGACATGAAGCAGTTTAGAAGCTTGAAAATTTTCAACTTTAAGGACTGAGAGGTAGACTTCCCATGATCTCTTGAGCCATATTCCAGAAACTTCCTGCTTTTCTTGGAAAAGTGCTGTTTTCAAGTGGTTGTGTTCTAGCATTGAAAAAACAGCATTAAAAGATGAATTCTTACTATGGCCAGACCCTCAGCTGATACACAGATATATTTCATTTGCCTAATTAGAGCTGTGGCTAGGTAATGGGTGCTTATCTGCAGTAGAGTTACTATTGTGAGACATTTAGAGAAATGTTTGTTGAGAGGAACATTTTATAGAAACCTTTCCTCAACAAACCATGGAAGGACTGATGATGTGACCTTTCCCTGGGACACAAGAGGCTGGTTTAGGCTTAAGGCTACAGTGTTGTACACAGGGCAGCCTTGGGGCATTCCTCATGTACAAAGATGTAAGTCAGTAGTACTTACACCCAATGAGTCTGATCTTTCAGTCCTTTTCGCTTGTAAATGAGTTTATATCTACACAGACTCTATTCAAAATACTGTTTCTGAGGGACTAGCCACACCAGTGGTTATTTCCACTGAACAGAACAGCATTGCAACATTATTAAATAGCTCTTGAGGATGAATTCATCCAAGAAGTAGGTGATTGGAATAAAGTCTATTTTATTAGTGCCTTAGGACACTCAGCCAAAACGCAGAGCCCCTCAGCACTATTCAGACACATAACATGAAACAGTCTCTACCTCAGAAATTTATAATCGGATTAGACAAAGCAGACAAATAAAAGAAATAGAGAAATTGAGACAGGAAGGGGCAAAATGGGTTCTCTAGCATCATGTAGCTGGGAACTGTGTAGCTAAGCAATAGCACAGGTAGCTTCTTTTAAAAAGTAAAAATGAAAAAGTGCAGCAATGTAAATGAGAATTTGTTAACAACAAAGCCCAGAATCGGCACCTCCGGAAAGAAAGGGAAAATAATTTATCCGCCCACACTCACTTTTTTCTGACGAAGGCAGGTGAATAAAGCTGCACTAATAGAGTGTGACGCTCACAATCCTGAGCTGCGCTTGCTGAGGCGGAACTGAGAGGTAACCATCGTCTCCAGGAAAACAATAGCCCTGCAGCCCCCGCGGTGCCTGTGGGGTCACATCCCATTCATCCCCTGCACATGTCGTTTTCACGTGAAGGTTGTTCCCGTCCAGCTGTTATGGAGTCAATGGATGAAGCTGAAGGACGGCAAGGAGAGCTGAGCAGGAAGGAGCAGTCCCTGAAAGCCTCCCAGAAAACAGCAGTGCTCGGTTGGCCTCCCCGGTGGAATGGATTAATACCTGGAGACAGCATGTATTTGTTTGTCCTCTCACAGATGCTGGTAAGGCAGCTTGCCATGGCTTTGGGATGCTGGGACCCTTCTTTTAGGCTGCACTGGCTTGGGAGGTTTCCTCCTCATTCACTCTAGATGTAGCAGTGGGAATAGGTGCAGTCCTCATTTCTGCAGCCACCTCTCACGGCTTTGCCTTGAGAACAGCCCCTGCCTTTTGATGTCCCAGACTCCCATCCCATTTCCTGCCTCTCTGCAAATGCCTCCTTTGCCAAATGACCGATATCCCACCAAATCCATTTTCTGTAGCTGATATGTATGGGGGTAAAGACCCATGTTGTTAACAAGTGGAGCAGGAGGTGTATCCTTTAAAGCTGTGGTGAGCCCTTCACAGCTGGGGATGAGGTTATACTTCTCTGTGAGTGTGTTAGATATAAAATCATTGCTCTTGTAGTTTTTGGTAACTGTGGCATGTGCAGCACCCTTAAGTGGTTCAAATGAAAAGTTTCCATGTGTGTATGTTTGTGTGTGTGTATTTATAGCGATGCCTATGTGAAACATGGCTATTTGTGAGAGCTTTGAGAGAGGCCTTAAGAGTCTTTTAGTAACATCCTAAATCCATGGAATTACTGGTTTGGATCTAACAGTAATAATCTTGAAAGTTCAGAAGTCAGAGGAACATGTTGCTCTTCCAGTGTTGCTCAACTTGCTGTTTCTGGGCAGCCCTTTTGCTCGTGAGGGTCGGAGGGAGCCTGTGTAACTCAGTGATGCACATCTAGTTAATAGTGGCTGAGCTTGGAGCTTTCAATCTTTTTTTCCTGTTAAGCTACAGCCTAGAAAATACCTGACTTCTTAAAGCAAAAGCGATAATCAACATGAAATCAGTGCTAACTAAATTAGTTAATTATGCAGTCTTGAAATGAAAATGAATGTGTGTATAATGAGAGATGCTAATTACGTCTTTTCTGATTGATTGCACAGCTTCTCTGCATGATGCTGTGGTACAGCACTTACGGGGCCATCCCAGCAGCTCAGAATGCCTTCGACCTGCTCTCTTACTTGCTTACCCCATTTAAACAGGTTTTTTCAGATCAAGGGGAGGTAAGTCCCTGTGCTGCTCTCTGGGTGTATAGCTGATGTCAGTAGCCTTCGGTGGCACTTCTAATATCTCTTCTGATTAAAAGTATATCATGCATGTATTTCACGCATTAGAGTGACTTTTGCACTGTGTGTGTGTCTTGAAATGGTAGAGGAGTTTTCTGAAAACAGATGAATATTTTATCTTTGAGATATTGGGCTGAATTTTTGGCTATGATGTTAGGTCAGCACAGCAGATTTTTCATTATGTGCGAATTATTGCAATTGAAACAAAGCAATAAGAAGTCATCTCATTAAGGTCTCCCACAGTAAAGGGAGAGCTGGAACTTGATTTCTTATGATGAATAGAAGCTTAAATTCTAGAAGAATGGATCAACCCACGTAAAAGGTGCAAATCACACCATAGTCTCAAAAATCTGTTTTTGTTGAGTGTTTAGAACATATCTGTGTGCAGTAAATGTATTTCAAGTGTACTAGGTGCACAGATTCAATTATATTTACAGAGCTACCCTAGTAAAATTGCTTAGCTTCTCACCATGACATGATGACATATATACCAGAATGATTCATCTGATAAATTACTGGTAATTATACCCAGTGCAGATTTTTCTAGTGTGGACAGAACCTTAATTGAGTGGTGAACAGCTACTTTCAAAAATCAGACGAAATATATTTGCTATCAGAATGCTTAGATCCATTGTACATAGTCTTTGAGGCAGAGGCTTTGCAGTGCTAATAGAAAATCTGATTCAGTGCCTCTTGTGATTGAAGTACAGTGGAGACTGTTTTCTGTTTTCCTGTAACAGTGTTTATGAGCTGCATGTCACCTGCTCTTTTGGGGTTTTTTGAAAGAAGCACTTTTTCTTTGCCCTTTTGCAGTTGGCTTTATTATGCACAGAGCTCTTCACAGACTGTTGCCTGTGTCTTATTTGCAGTGGCTCAATCATTAACAAATTGTTGTTCCTTACAGAAAATCACTGATTCGTATAATTTCGACTTACAATAATTGTCCTTCACGGAGGAAACTGATTCCTAGAATGCACCACAAGAACACCCCAAGTATGACTCTGTGCAGATGTTCATGCATATGTTTGAGGACTGTTTATTATAGCACTATTTATTGTGCAAATTTACACTTGAAAACAGTATACGCAAAGAAATCTTCTGATGTTAAAGTAAGCAAATGGAAGCTCTTAACTCCAAATTTCTCATTAGCTGTACTAGAAGGAGAAAAACAGAGTAAAATTCCTTGCTCACTGAAGCCCATTAGAACTGAGTTTTGTACCTGCTACTGAGAACAGGCTGAACTATAGACTACTATAAAATGACTAAGACATCAGAATTAATTCCACTGCCAGTGGTCTGAATTAACCTGATGGTGTTTTAATGAATGCATAGAAAACACGGAAAACTCCTCTGTGGCTGGATTCTATTTGAAGGTCCCCAAACCCAGGAACAGTACTAAATTTTGTTTAAAGCCCTTTGCCACACTATAAAATCACACTGACTATAGCAATGAAGCATCGGTTCAGTCCGCAAAATTGAATTGTGGATTCAGATCTCTACCCGTGAGGGTAGGAAGCAGAATTCCTGTTTGCCTTCACAGTGAAATGTGGGGTTTAGATGAGATGCTGGGGCTTAGAGGTGGTTTCAGTTTCAGCCTTCTCCAAAGCCTGGCTTATTTTTTGGTGGTGATGGCAGCTTTTCCACAGGTGAGTATGATATCAGTAAATCTTCATGGGAAATAATGCACACTTTGCCAAGAACATGCATGCAGACACTGTACTGTGCCCCTAAATGAATCATTGTCTATTCTGTTGTCTCACAGAGCCTGACTACAGTCGGGAGTGTTGTGGTATCATACATCCTGCTGTCTCTGGCTTCTCTAGGACTGCTATTTGTAGGATCTCTGGTAAGTTATGATGCAGCACAAACTATATTCACGCCCTTTTTCAGTGAGTTTTTATAAGATGTCTAATTCATCCAGAGTTGTTGGTGTTATGCCCACGTTGATTGTAAAGCATCGCTTTTGGGGCTGTTTCTATATAATTATCTCCTTGCTTTGTGTAGAGGAATCAACCTTACTCAATTTCTTGATGAATTTGGGATTGCACTGATGGTTTTTATTCTTTCCATCCACAGATGTGCAAACTATTTGCACTGAAGTAGGAGGGATGTGGTCCATTAACAGGACCATCATCCATTGATGTCAGTGGCAGAAGGAGCTGTTCCAGAGTGCCAGTGTACTTCTGAATGTGAAGTCCTGTTAGATGTAGGCCAAGGCCCCAGCTGCAGAACAAGCTTAAGTGGCATGCCTACAATTAGTTAGCTGTCAGCTGTTGGGGAGCAGCAGTGGATTGTGTTTCTCCATTGGTTGTGTAACTGGCACAAAGCTGTGTGGTAGATGGGAGAGCTATGGAGAACTCTTTCTTGTCAGGGAGCTCTAATGGGATGTGGCTTTTCAAACCCCTCTATGCTGTTCCCTTAGAGTGGGAATACAGCTACAGAACATGCAGGCAGAGCATCACCTCCTGTCCTTACAGAGGTGCACCCCAGGTAGCTCAGGAAGTTGAAGCTGTGCTACACACATGCTATTTGAGTGATGCACAGTATAATGGAGTACATCCTAGAATCATGGGACAGTAGGTGGGAAGAGATTACTAGTCTAACATCCTGCTTAGAGCAGGGCTGTTGCCAACACTCAGTAAGGTCAAACATGAATTTTTCCATACAGGTTTTTAAAAC
Source organism: Lycocorax pyrrhopterus obiensis (assembly GCA_014706295.1). Taxonomy (NCBI): domain Eukaryota; kingdom Metazoa; phylum Chordata; class Aves; order Passeriformes; family Paradisaeidae; genus Lycocorax; species Lycocorax pyrrhopterus. The sequence goes on along the minus strand of JACSVZ010000007.1, from coordinate 12,699,110 downwards.
CTTCAGGGATGGAGATGTATAATCTCTATGCATGCCTGTGCCACACTTGGCACTTTTGGGGAAGAGTTTTTTCCTAGTGTCTCCTCTGAATTTCACAAACATAAATGTCTGAGCTGAATTTCTGCAGGCTTGTGGCCATTGTCCCTCGTGGTATCAGCTGGCACTATCAAGAAGTGTCTGGCTGCATCTCTGGAGCTGCCCTTGCAGTAGTTCCAGGCCACTGTTAGATCACTCCAGCCTGCTTTTTGACAGGTTGAACAAGCCCAACTGCCTCCATCTTTTTCCTGTACTCTAGACCCCTGACCTCCTTTGCAACACTCTACTGGGACCGCTTCAGTTTTTCCATATCTGTCTTAAACTGGAGGAACCAAATTTGTAGACAGTATTCAAGGTACAGCTCTGTCAGTGCCAAGGAGAGGGGAATACATCATTTGATTTGCTGGCCACACTCCCTGCTGGGAAGTAATGTCATATTATATGCCATGGTTAAGTTCACTCAGAGGCAGTACAGCGGCAAAATCATCTGTTTAATGTGTCAGGAAAACGTACTTTCTAAAAACCATTCACAAGGCAAAGTAATTACAGTTAATGCCTCCATTATTGTGATCATTGATGTAGGCAAGGAAGTTAGCCAGATTTATGCAATTTTTGCTTTTTTGATGCTGCTGTACCTTATCCATATTGATTTTGTCCTCAAAAATAAACTTCTGGTGATTCTGTAATAGCAAATACTAAGGAAAAAAAAAAGAGCCATCTAAGAATTTTCCAGGCAATCTTGCAGCAAAACATTCTGGGCTGAAAATCTTAATAGCAGGGGTGTGATTTTTTTGCATATTCAACTGTTTCTCAGTGGGGGAAAACATTATTGCTGACCCATTCTTAGCAGAGAAGGTAAAATTAAGTGAAAGCTCTCTGTGGCCAAAAATTCTGGTCTCTATTTGAGCAGGTTTGCATGTGAACTTCTTACAAGTGAACATGAATACCAGTGTAGATTAAAGTAGACTTTGCACGTTTTTGTGTTGGTTAAAACTTGTGTATAGAAAAATGTTTTCTAACAGTTTCCGTGTAGGCAAGCTTGCACTGGTTTGTATTCCTGTGGTCTGTGCTAAGAATTTTCTAGCTAGACTAGAGGCACAAGTGTCACTCTGTGTCACCCTGCTCTCTGGATAAGTCCCTGGGCAGCAGAGTATAAGTGTCCTGTGAGTTCCAACCAATCTTGCCCAGTATGTTCTCTTTAACATGGACCTTAGGAAGGAGAGACTGTTCAGAGACAGCACATGAACCTTGTCCCTTCCTGCCTCCCTGTTACCTTACCCTCAGATGTCTGAGGTTGTGCTGCTTTGCAATTTGCGAAAATCTGCTTTTATCAGTATTTGCAGAAGAAGGTATAACATAGTCATTGGCAGAACATTGAAAATGGTGATTGAACCAGGCAGAGTTTCTACAATCCCAGCCTGGTGGACAACAGATTGTTGCATGAAGACAGTGTTCTTTATTTTCCCCTTTGTCTCAGCTGAGTGATCTCTCTCCTCCTCTCCCCTTAAAATGGATTTTAAGCCATGTGCCACCCAGAAGAGACCTTGAAGGGATCTTTTCCTTTGAGGAGTGCCTTTATGACCAAACCGTTCTTTCCCAATGTTGAAATTGACACTGTCCTGCATGACCTCCTAATGTGCTTTAGTAGCCTAGGAAGAGAAATTTGACCTTTTTAAGTGGCACTTTTCTGAATTCAACTGGGCATTTAAAAGCCATGTAAGAAAAGGACAGAGGAGACTTTTACTGCGGAAAGTAAGACTTGTTCTTAGTCTCAAAAGGATGCAAGAGAGTGCAGTATAGTTTGTATGGCAGTAGCCCGAGCTATACTGCTCCTAGTTCTATGGTAGATGGATGAAGTTGGCCTAAGGTTCCAGATCCTGGAATTCAGAGATGAGCTTGGAATTTTTAACTGTTTTTAACTGAAGTCTGTGTGGAGGATTTGAGGTCTACTGATCTGATTTCCAAATCGTCTAGTCTACCACAGCATCTGTGCAAACTGATACAAACCAGAAATTTTTTATATTAATGCAATTTCAAACCTTTCGTTAATTTGTAATATAAACTTTGATACTGCATTTGTGTCCTAGAACTTCCCAGGACTCATTATTTAATGCTTATACCATATTTAAATCAGATAATTAGATTATAGCACAGTCTTCGCCCCTGGCCAAAAACTGATATGGGCATTCAGGATGTACCTGAGCCTCAGGATCAGGTACATCAAAATTTAGGCCTCTTCAAAAAATGATGGGTTTATACATAAATTCGGGGTACAGTGCCAGGTTATTAAAGATGTTCAGCTCGATTATATGTACTTAAGACAGCTATATGTAAATTTCAGATGGAAAGCCATTAAATCAGGAGAGGTATGATTTGTAGAATACAACAGTAGATTTTTATTTTGTAAACAAGCCTGGGAAGGATAAGAAACTGAACAAAAGGACAGTGGTATCACGTTGGCTTGCATATGATGGTCACAAGCACATTCCACTTCCACTGTATCCCTGAGTTAAGCCTGGCCAGCTCTGTGGAAACCTCTGTGGCTGAAAGCAGGTTTGAATGGGTAGATGTGAATCCTTGTAACACGCACCACAAAGCTGCTCCTGCATGGAACATTCCTGTTCTCTTCGGTACTCTCCAATTCTAATACAGAGGCCTGGGATGCTGTCCTAAAGGCCCATGCCCTAGGCTGTATGGAAGGGCTGGCTACAAGCAGAAACTTTTTAAAATGTTTGTTTCCTCCAGTTTTGGCACCTACTCAGAGCCCAACCAGACCCCCCCTTTCCGCTGCAAGAGGACAGACGCCAATCTGTGAGCCGGCAGCCTTCCTTCACGTACTCAGAGTGGACAGAGGATAAAAATGAGGATGACTTCCTAGATTTGGATCCCGTACCAGAGACTCCAGTCTTTGACTGCGTAATGGACATTAAAGCGGAGACAGACCCAGCTACTCTGACAGTTAAATCCGTGGGCTTGCAAGAAAGGTAGGGTAGATGTGACTAATAGGGAAAAGTCTGCTCCCAGATTTGGTGGGTTTAGGAGTTCTGTGCCTAGTAGGAAGCTTTATTGCCTTTGTGAATGTCACTTTAAAATGTGGATTTGAAGTCAAGCACCTGCTTTATTTCCTGTCCTGTTTTCGGTCCAGTCATAAATACAAGTGTGTTAGCTAAACAACACACAGTTCCCAGACAGCTGTCAACAAGTGCTCTTCTAAAGCATCGTTTCTTTCCATTGAATCCATCTATTTGTGTTGTATCAGTCTCTCACCATTCATCAAGACAGCAACTGCATAGCGTGAAATTCCCCTACAGGGTGGTGAAAGCTTTTACCTCTGAAAAAAGGGGGGTCTTGTTGATTTTTTTTTTCCCTGTCACTCATGCTGGAGGACTACTCTTTTCTCCAAAAGCAAACCATAGAAGAAGTGGTAGTCTTCAGTATTTTATTATATATAAAAGAGTTAATCCAGAGGTAAATCAATTTGATTCAAATGAACCCAGTAATGAAACTTTGGGGTGAGCTGGTGTTCACCTCTTGAACCATAAGGGCAACTTGAAAAGAGGAGTTTCTCAGGCAAGTCAGGAGCATCTCAGAGAGGTTCGCGTCTGGGAAAGGGCGGTTTCAAGACAAAAGGAAAATCTTTTTCTGTTTTGTGTCCTTTCAGTTGTCTTAGTGAAATAGAACAAAGGTCTTGATAGAATTCCTGTGAAGAAATTCTGCAAAAGTGATGATGTTATGAATAAGAATGAAATTACTGAAGGGCCCAGCATAGCAAAGTACCACCTTTCTTTATTTCTCAGTTTTCAAGCTTAGTTGGAGTGCTAACCATAGTTAATTCTCATATCTAAAGCTTAAAACAAAGGACAGAACTTAGATTTTAAGAATACAATGCTGACTTTCCAAAGCACCTCAGGACACAGTAAAAAGGACTGTTACAGAAGCAGCTTTCAATTTGCACTCTGTGAGCTTAGCATGTTTTTTTCTCACTTAATGGTTTGTTATAACATTGTCCTAAAATCTTATACCTTTTATTGTTTTATTCTACCTTTATATGAGATCACAGTAACCTCTCGGGCTTGTCCCTGAAGCTGCTGCTATCAGAGAGTTTTGGTTTTTCATTATAGCCAAGATGGGGCTTGAAATACATGAGTCATTTGTGTTTTTCACTATCCCTGATTTCATTCAATTTCTGTCACTTTAAAGATGTGACATTTCTCCTCAGATGACTGCTAGCCTACACGAAAGATACTCACTGTATCAAGAGAATTGGGGACTATCACTTGGGGAATAATCAATTGGTTAAAGTAATGAATTACGATGAAAAACCTGTCAAATAACTAGAAGTGGAAGAATGAAAGCAATTGCTTGAAGTTCTCAAACTAGGTACAAAGCGTACACTTAAGATATAAACTTGCTTTCAACATACACGTGTCCTTGAGAAGACAGACATCATTTCAGGTTTGAGCTGTGCCCTAACAAACTTCATTTACATTACACATTGGTCACTTTTCCTCTGTTTGGTGTTGTGTTAAATTACCCACCCATGCCTCTTTGGCATCCATTCTGGTTCTCTGTCTTACTTCCCTCTCATTCTTTAGCCACCTGTGCAATTAAAAGGGTGGTCAGCAGCTAAATTCAAACACCACTGAATGTTGCTGAAGAAGAAATAATCTTATTTCCTCATGCTGAAGAACTATTAATGTAGGTAGCCTCTTCTACCTTGAAAGAACCAAAGGCAGTCATTGTCAAATGCATCTGTTTTGGGGGAGAAATGTGGTAGCTGTTTAATAGCACAAAGGAGGGTAAGGTCGAAATCCTTTGAAAGGTTATCACTAAAGATTCCGTGCCTGCCACTGGTGGCATTTCCCCATGGCTGTGAACCATAGCAGGAGGCCAGCTGCAAATTCTTTTGAACAAACTCCTGAGTGCAGGAAAGGGCTGTGATCCAAATAATGACTTCTGTCCTCTCTCTGAGCTGGCTGTGCCTGCATGCTTACGTGGTTTTTAATAGCTCCTGCACACACCTTCTAACTAGATTTTTCAAGCTGAGATTCATCAAAAATAGGTTTACTGTGTGGATGTATAGAACCTTTACCTAGTAATCATCATATTGTGTGGCTTTATTATTATGTTAAAGATATTTAAATATAGATTCACTGATGGCTTTTGAATCTTGCTTTGTCTATCGTGTGAGATTAACAGAAGCTGAGAAATGCTTTAAAACTTTATTCAATAATAGGCATTTTTATTTCTTTGTTTTGTTGTGTGGCTAACTTATAGTAAAGCTGCTAAAAATTCTACACTAAAGAGTATCTCTGTTTTTATTGTAACTGTTAAAAAGTTGGGACCTTCATTTTACCTTTCTCACGATGTACAGTTGTGGAAAGAACATTTTAAAGATAGAAAAACTATTCACTGCAGTGGTTGGCTTTTCTTGTCTTTAGTAACCTTAAACTGGTTGTTTATCCCAAGATCTTACTATGGTGATGTTTCAATGTACAAAATAATCTGGTCTTGTCTACTCAAGAAGCATCACCCATTTTCTTACAGGTGCTGACCAAAATGTCCCCATAGAACCAGCTGGGTGGCTTTCTGAAGTTGTTCATTTGTCATTGCTGACAGTGATGGATCTGTTGTAAGCAAACTTTGGCCGCTGTGTTTTGCAGGAGAGGTTCAAATGTTTCACTCACACTGGATATGTGCACCCCAGGCTGTTCTGAGCAAGGCTTTGGCTATGTCATGTCCCCACGGGAACAGTCAGCCCGAGAATACCTCCAGACAGCATCGAACATCCTTACTGAGGAGGAGCTGCACAAGAAGGCACTGGATCCTTTCATACTCCAGGCAGAGTTCTTTGTGAGTGTCTGACCTCTCTCTTCTAGGATCATCAATAAAAATGGGATGTTGTCTGTCCATAGAAGACCTTGGTATTATTTTCTGCCAGTCTAAAAGTAGTACATGCAAACTCCACTTCTGTCAGTGAAGCATTTAATGCAATTCCCAAATTTGTCATCCCTTGCTGACATATATTACGTTTTTAACAACAACAAAAAAAAATCACTAGAGTACAGAAGAAAAGCCACATTTGCTATAGGCATAACTTCTTGAAATGTGTCTGGAGTTGCCCTAGGGATGAAATTAGTCCTAATCCACCCTCTTTGCTGTTGAATGCTTAATGTGGAGCTACTTTCCAAATCTAAATGTTCTCAGGTTACCTGAAACACAATGTGGCTCTGTCATTCAGCAGGAGCTATAGAAAAGTATGTATTACTGTGGGGGGTTTTCTGCACAAAAATAATTTACTAATTTACAGCTTCTCTGTCAGTTGCTTTTAGGATTCTGAAAATGTTTCCTTGGCTCACTATATCTACTAATACTTTGGCAGAAAGATTCTTTGCCTCATTTTGGAAAAATATACTTACACAACTGAAGCAAGTAGTTGCAAATTGGATTTCTAAGTAGTTTAGGATAAAGGTCAGATACATTTTAGAGTAGTGAGTACCCTAGCTTTTTAAATCTTTGCGTGTTATTTAGTTTCTTCCCTAATTGGTTGAGTTCCATGTGATAGGTATTGTCATGTTTGTCATGTTTATCATACCCGCCCAAAAAAAAATAGTATGCAAAATGCTGCAGTGGCTGCATTATGTGTATTAGTCCGGGCTGTAGATTCCTGCTCAAGATGGGAGGTAACCAGGGCTCAGACTTTGCATGCTGAGGTGTTGCAGGGCATGTGATCAAGAGCTACTGAAGTTAATACTGCCACGCCAAATATTCTCTTAAGCATGAAATCTCAGCAGAGCAGGAGGAAGATTATGTTTTGCAGCATTACAGCCCTTTCAGCCTGTCCTCTTCATGACCTCTAAGTGTCTGAAAGGGAAAGACTAACACTCTGATTATCACTTGCTGTGCTCCCTCCTTGTGCAGTTTCAGGGGTTTTTTCACTTCACGAGAACAGGGAGATAGTCTGGGCTTCTGTTTTAAAACAGAACACGAGGTATCTGTGGTCCTTAATTCACTTAGTGCAGTACAAGTTGAAGGAAAGCAGCTTTTGTGTAGGCAAAGCCCTGATTCTTTTAAAGTAAAGCATCTCTTTTATGGAGGGAATGTTCACTTGGTGTCTGAACTGACTGCTAAACTAGTCCACATACAGTTTAATCAGTCTCTGAGCTACACTGTAGCTTTCAAGCAAAGATAATAATGTTTGAAGTAGGAAAAAAATACGCTTCATTTCTGTGAGAGGTTTTGAATTAGGTGTCCTGGTGTTCATAGAATCATTCAGCAGCCAAGGCATCCCAACCTATTTTCATTCTTTAATGAAACCTGAAAGAGCACAAAACTCTGTGCAATCAAAATGTCATTTCTGTAATTAAAAATTGTAAACTAGTTCTTTTTTTATGAAACAGTTACCACCAGCTAGCCCTTTATCCTGTATTTTCACTCTGTCTAAGCTACTTGGTTTTCAAAGTCCAGATCCCAGATGAAGCAAGCGGCTGTTTCATTTTTGAAGAAAAGTCAGAGTGGATGTTTGCAGGGCTGACTCCTGAAATTCTTACGAGATTTAGAGTTTTTGCTCAGACAGTATTCCTGTTGATTTCACCAAGAATTGGCTAGCATGGTGAATGACTTAAGACCCAAAAACAGCCCATGGAGCTTGGCTCAGAAAGAGTTTGGGTTGACTAAATACCAAGGAACAATTGAGAAAAAGATGAAGATTTTGTTCCTATGCAGTTCTCCAAACTGATAGGAAATTACTTCAACAAAATGTTTGTGTCCTTATATGCCTCTGGTTAAAGCCAACAGTGTGCTCAGTGCTTTGTAAGAGATAGAGTGCAGATAGTCTTCTAAGGTTCTAGAACTGACCTCAAGTTGTTCCAGGGCAGGTTTAGATTGGGTATTAGGAAAAAATTATTCACTGAAATGGTGAAGCACTGGAACAGGCTGCCCAAGGAAGTGGTGGAATCACCATCCCTGGAAGTGTTCATAGACATGTGGATGTGGCACTTAGGGACATGGCTTAGCAGTGAACGTGGAGGTGCTAGGTGAAAGGTTGGACTCAACAACCTTAGAGGTCACTTACAGCCTTAAGGATTCTATATTTCTACAGTCCATAGCTCTGCTCATCTTAATTTTTTCTCAGAGTGAGTCTTGTCTTACTCAAGCTTGTTACCAGTCAGTCCTGTAAGAGTCTTTCAAATCCAGCGTGCAGCAGCTGGGATGACCAGCTCTGCCTGCCAGTTCCTGTGAGCCTTATCTCTGCTCACACAGAGCCTGGTGAACACATCCCTTCTCTTCGCCTGCCCACTGACTCCAGCTGGCGGAAGGTTCCTGTTTGTTCCTGCCTGGCATTGGCTGCTTATTGCAGGGGATGAGAAGTGGAGAACAGGAAGCCCCTCCATCTTCGTGTGTTCTGTGCATCAGCGATGAGGAGAGCAGGCAATCCCTGAACTCCCCTTTGCTTTCCTTTTCCATGGAGTTTGACAGCACGATGAGCGAAGCAGTGACGCTCCCCCACCTCCATGGAGTTAGGTCAGCACGCCAGCCTGTCATAATGTGTGTCATACTTTGTTGCTGGTGCAAGTCCCTAGCAAATTATTAACTTCCACCCTCAGAGAGGAAGCGATGTGAGTCAGAAAGGATGGTGCTGAGGTCCATCCTCTTGGAGCAGTGTCTTGCATTCCACCTCTTGCATCGCTCTGTGCCTACACTTGCAATTCAGTTCTAATAATATTAGGAGTGAACATGTCATGCGTGTTACTCAATGAATTAGTCACTAGGAGCGTTTTCACATGAAGGATTTCAGAAAAGAAGGCCAGTGACAGTAAAAGGAAACATCAATCATACTTTGGTGGTAAGTTGCTAGAAGTACTGTACAATATGTCCCAGCTGACTTCATCACTTTGCCTCCCTTGCAGGGAGGACATAATTGGCTTGGGGTTTTTATACCTCCTGTGAATCTAATAATACTACCTACTGTCTCTTATGTTTTCGTGGGCTTTTTGTTTTTCTTTTTTTTTTAATAGGAAATTCCAATGAACTTTGTTGATCCAAAGGAATATGATATTCCAGGCTTAGTGCGTAAGAATCGCTACAAAACAATTCTCCCAAGTAAGTTTCTGCTTTTTAAGTCACTGAGGCAGGGTGGTTTATTCCACATGCTGGAGGGCTTTGCATTTGCTTTTCCAGAGTGCATGAAGTGTACTGTCACCACAATGTATTGTCCAAAAGTCATGTTTATGGAGCAGCAGCATGGCTTCAAAGCATAAATCAAATTTCCAAAGAAGTACAGAGCATGAAGAACCAAAATGCTGCTGATCCTCAGGGAAACGTAGGTTTTTTAGTTATTAGAATTGCATCATTTGGTGCTGCTTAAAAGTTGTACCCAAGAACTTGGTGTGTTTATTCAGATATTACTTAGCAACTTCTTTGATTAAATTTCTTTTGAAAGACCAAATTCTAGCAACGGTATTTTCCTGACTGATGTTTTTTCAAATGCAGACTGAGAATATTGGGAACTGGCCTGATGGCATTAAGATGACACAGAAAAGTATTTTTCTTTTCTATTACATTAGTTTTATTTGTAGGCAGGAGTAGGAGTTTTGAGAAACATTTTAGTACAAATTTTTGCAAGTGCCATCATCTTCCCCTCTCTCATACTTTAAGATACTTTGAAAAGTGATATGATTGGATGTCATGCCCCTTTTTTTTTTTCTCTAAGCTGCTGTTGGAAGATGGTACCACCATCCACAGTAGTCTTTTGCAAAATCCAAAAGGTTCAATGTCAGGTTAGCAAATACAAGTGCAGTGAAGTCAAAACTGTGCTCAGCTATACCTGACAGTCAATGAATCTGGATTGGAAATGGTTTCAAAAGAATTTTTTAATGTCTTACAACTCCAGCAGCTGCAGCCCAATGTGTGCAACTCTTCTGATGACTTTGTACTCTATCTCAGACCAGAAGTGTAAAAGCATTTAACCACCTTTCACTATTGCTGTGCTAATGGCTGAGGTGATTTGTTCAAGTATTAATTCACTGGTTTTGCTGGAATGGGAAGATTGTAAAAGTGGATATTGATTTCAGATGCTCAAGGTGCCAGATCTCTTAAGTGATCTGTATGTTCTGGATTTGGTATCTCTTCATCTCAGCCATATGGGTATCTGCTAGCACCCACTCTTGTCACTTTGACCTCTTCATCTCAGATAACTGGTTTCTACCCAACCATCTCTCTAAAGGTTAACAACCTTATTCTGGCCTTATTATGATTGTGGTATATTTTCTGGATGAACTTTTATCAACTTTGGTCCCTGGCTGTGGCCACAGGATGGCTTGATATTGCTGAGGAAAGGTGAGGGCTGAGTGTTCACTCTTATCCCACTGCCTCCATCTCACTGGGCTTGGTGCTGTCAGTAAAGAGGGGTAGCAAGGAGACCTAAACATTCTCTTTATGTTTCAAAGGTAAGGATCCCAGAAAACATGAATCTGGTCTGTCTGAGGACAGCATTTTATGCTGAGTCTGTGTTTGTAGCACTGTAAAAATTACTATGTGCTTAGTCCTTGATAGTATATTGGGTAAAGCACAATTTTTGCATAGATTTTATTTTATTCTGCTTTCTAAGCCAGCTGAATTTTTTAATCAAAAAGGCACCTGTGGTTTGTTTTTAATACTATCTTGGTGATACACGCTGTTGCTGTTTGCTGAGGCCTCTGTCAGGAGGATGTTTCTTGTCAATGGTAATAAACTGGGTAGCACTGGTCAAAGTGAATGAACGTGGGCCTGTGTCAGTTCCCAATAAAATCAGTGAAACAGCCATTGACTTCAGTGGGAATTGGACTGAACTGCTTAAGTGGAATAATGTTTTCTTTTGTCATCTTACTAGAACAAGAATAATGCTTCATAAACAGCCTCAATGAAGGAGACTCAAGTACTGAGGAGACTTAAAATGCAAGAGACTGTTAATATTCTTTAATTTCTCTATAACCATTATATTCGTTAATAGCACATCTTGGAGTTTGTTTCATTGCAAGATGAAACAGGGAAAGAGTTGTTGTCATCTGGCTTGCCTGGGTGCAAGAAATGCATGTTTATGTTTTGGGAGAAAAGCTGTTTGCTGTCATTTCACAAACAATATTCTAGTATCTTTGAAGCCAGAATGAGTCTGTTGACCTAACAGATTAAGAAATAATTTCCTGGAGCAGAAAAGTGTTTTTCCAGAGTCATGCTGAGACACTGACTCTGCAACAGGACCAGTTAAGGCAGGCTTCAGAGAGTGGGTGAAACTGTCAGAAGGCTGCAAATTAGCCCAACCATCCTTTCCCTTTTTTAATGGTAACTTTTTAACATGGGGGCTTTCCAAGGCCACTCACATCTGCTGTGATGGCCACAAATGCGTGTAAATGTCTCGCTGTACAAAATAGTTTTGTGTGTCTCTTTCCTCTGAGCAACTGATAAACTGTTCCTTATCTCCTTACACCTTTCAGATCCTCACAGCAGAGTGTGCCTTACCTCAGCTGATCAGGACGACCCCCTCAGCTCTTACATCAATGCTAACTACATCAGGGTAAGAGCTCCATAGCCCAGCGTGTCTGCCCGGCCTCTATCAGCCTGTTAGTGTAAACAGAATTGCAACGTACACTGGCTTTTAAAGGCATCCTAGCTGATATGATTGCTCTTCTCTCCTACTTACATTAGCTGAAACCCAAATCTCAAAGTGCACCTGTACAGATTCAGACCAGACAGAAACATACTTATGCAGTTCTTGATGCAAATTCCTTGTCAGCTGGCCTAACCAAGCCAGTGGATAATCAGCCTGAATAAGGTTCATGACCTAGCCAGAGTCACCTCAAGGCTGTTGGACGCTCTTTGCTGGCATTACGTGAGTCCATACTGTGCCTTCGCTCCATGAACACGTATGCAGGAGAGAGATAGAGAGGAGAGCTGGTGCCACGGAGTCAGCATTTCAACCACGATAGCTCTCTGTTTTAAAGGGTGAACCTTCAAGGTTGTGGTGGACATCCCTGTTAAAACTGATCTCTTGTTGTTTTGTTGGCAGGGCTATGGAGGAGAGGAAAAGGTATATATTGCTACTCAGGGACCGATAGTTAACACTGTCACTGACTTCTGGAGAATGGTGTGGCAGGAGCGCTCTCCCATCATTGTCATGATTACCAATATAGAAGAGATGAATGAGGTAATGCTGTTACATCCAATCTGTATTTTTATCTGTACTCCAGCAGATATTTTCAGCATAGACACTAAGCCAGCAAACAGAACTTAGTTCAGTGGCCTAGGCAATCAGAGCCAGCATTAAATTCTTCAGGCTCAGAGAACATGTGGGCTTCTCTTTCAGTTCAGTGTACTGTAAGTCCTTCTTTTGCTGTCTGACTTCTCCTACTATTGGTTTTGCCGTTTTCCTCTCCCAGCTGACCTGAAACCTCTCCTAACCCAGCTCTATTTGCAGGCAGCCTTGGAAGTTCGCTCTAAAGGAATCAAAAAAATAGCAACCCATAACTGCTAAGGTTGAACATCTTTAATCAGTAGAGTTGTTGCTGCCTTATCTGGCATTTATTATGATTTGATGTCTTTATGCACATTTCATTGAGGAAGTACACGATTTCTATATGATAATCAACAACTAGAACTGACTTCGATATGGAGGACCTTTCCCTGAATGTGTCTAGGGAATGCGTATGAAATACTGAAATTAAGATGCTGAAATTTTCTATTTGCCACCTACTTCCAGAAATTAAACCGTAGTGGTGTTTGTGCTAATCTACCTAAAGTGAATTCAGGTTTTTTTTTGCAGTTTATAATACTGCAGCCCTCCAGCTGTTCATTACTTACCTGCTGAAATCTTTCCCCTGTAGCAGAGTTGCAAGAACTTTGTGCCTGGCCTTCAGCTCACAGACAGGTAGCTGAGCTCACATCTGCCTTTACTGGCAGTGTAGGATGTGAGAAAGTGGTCTGGGCATGTATTGGACTCTGCATCCTCCCTCACCACTAGCAGCAAGGTTGCGTGGAGATATCCAAAAGTTGTTTCTTAAGCTGCAGCAGCAGTGTATGTCAGGCTTGTCCTTGAGGACAGATTAGTAATTTAGGTGAGAGATTTTGCTTTGGAGAAGAAGCTTTAGATGCTTAGAAGCCAAAGAATATGAGCATACATCCAGCATACAGACAGTTATAATGGCTTATCTGCTAGCTGGAAGCTTAGTGCCCATAATCATGCATGTGCACAAACCTTTAGCTTTTCATGGTTATAAAGTAGATTAATTTAACCTTGAACTTCATTGAAAAAAATGCATGAACAAGACTGACACAGAATTATCAAGCTTTGCAAGTTAAAAATGGTCAGTTATTACAGCTGGCTCATTGGACACATCCTGTCAAGGCATTGCTGCTGCACAGCAGAGTATGTTGTTGATCTAAATGCTTTGTTTTCACTAATATTTTAAACTTGCATCTGCCTGTATCTGAGCAGCAGCACTGAGGCAATAACTTGCTCATTAATCAAAGTTGCCAGTTTCTGGCACATACAACATTAAAATGTCATGACACAGTAAGTGCACCAGAATCTTGTGAGGACTTTGAGGTTTAAAGAAGATGCAGAGGAAATTCTGGTCCTCCATTACATGTCTGGTGATACGTTCTTCCGCTATAGTTTTCATAGCAAGACTGTGTAACAGGAATGCAAAATAACCTTTTTGTCTGAATTGCCTCTTACCCACACTGACCAAGTGTTTCGCCCCTCTTGTCAGTCTTGGGAAGCAGAGCACTGCAGTGCTGATGCACTATGGAACTGCAGCTTGCTACAGCCTGTATATCACAACAGAGCTGCTGAGTCTTTTCTGATACATTTTGTGTCAAAAATTTAATGGTGTCAGGAATCTTAGCCATAAATACAGCGTTCTTTCATGTAAACGTCTTCTATATTCAGTCTGTTTATCTGCAACACATATATTAATATATGAGTAACAAGACTCAAAGTACATAGATTCAAACCCAAAAGTTTTGTTCAGCAATGATACTAGTAAGAGAGGCTTTGTGTCTCTCCTCAGTGCAATGACTTCACTAATGTGAGTATTAAAAGCTCTGCACCTCAGCCCTCTGTCACTTCTAATCTGAACTGACAGACAGCCCACAGAAATGAGTGGGCAATCTTACTCCACTCCTTTAAGCAGAGCAATGTCTGTGCTATTGATAGCTGGTAGCACTCTCAACAATTTTTGCAGTGGATTCTGCAGTTTATGAGTAGAGGAAGAAAAAACACAATCTGCATAAATAACTTTACAGAGACACAGTGGGCCACGCTCCCAGTGGGTTATTAACTGATGTACTGTGCAGATGGAACAACACTGATTCTCCCACACAAAAATTTTTGACTCAGTAACTTTGCAAGGTACTTTTCTGTTGTTAGTCTTTCTCCTCAAGTGGAATTACATTTGGTGGGGGAGAGCAAAATGATTCAACTTGTTTCCTTCAAGATTGTGTACAGCTGTGTAAAAGAGGAATCTTACAAGCATCATCTTTCCTGAGGTTTGTTGAACAGCAGATACCTACTCCCCTGTGATAATGAAATAGCTTCTTGCATTATCACAAGGGAGCCTTTTTCTCAGACTCTGCCTCGTTCGCGTCATTCCTTGCCCATGAACTAATTTGTGCACCATGTTGAAATGCCTGTCTCTGCCTTTGCATATTGATTAGTTTAGAAAAACTGCATACAAAACCACAGTCTTTTTTAGCCCTCCTTCAGTGGCCTAGTTCAGTGGCCTGTGCAATCAGAGCCAGCATTAAATTCTTCAGGCTCAGAGAACATGTGGGCTTCTCTTTCAATTCAGTTTACTGAAGTCCTGTTTTGCTGTTTGACTTCTCCTACTGTTGGTTTTGCCATTTTCCTCTCCCAGCTGACCTGAAACCTCTCCTAACCCAGCTCTATTTGCAGGCAGCCTTGGAAGTTCTCTCTAAAGGAACCAAAAGCAATAGTACCCCTTAGCTGCTAAGGCTGAATATCTTTAATTGGTAGAGCTGTTGCTGCCTTATCTGGCATTTATTATGATTTGATGTCTTTATGCACATTTCATTGAGGAAGTACCTGATTTCTGTATGATAATCAACAGCTTATAGGTGTGCTTACAAATTTTCACTTGCTCATCTCTAGCGTATCAGTACCACAAAGCAGATCTGCAAATGGACTATAGTTTCTGTGTTTCTAAGTGTCAGGTTGTGCTGGCTGCATCTCTTACTGGTTTTTGGCAAAATCAAATGTAGTAGTCCAATCTCTCTCACAGGTATTGCTGCCTTTTAGTTCCCTAGCTTTGAAAGATTCTCACTGACAATTTTAAGTGGATTTTGGTACATAATGTATTCCCCCAAACATCCCCAGTCATGTTATTTTGTGCAAAAACATATGCAAATGATCATTTTATATTCAGAGAGCATTGAGCCTTTATAAAAAATAGAAAAGCTATATTTTGTGTTTCTACATCAGTATATATGCAGCACAGATATATTGGTAACTAGTGTATATTACACTAATCATTATTATCTTAAGAAAAGAATTAATTTAAAAACACAAGCACATTGCCACCAGCCTCTCTAATGAACCTTCAAAATGCACATCAGTTGCATAAAGATAAATAAGGATGTGTGTTTTTAAAAGCATTGGTTAGTAATTACTTGATTTGTGCATTTTTAATCAAGCAATCAGGCTATTGTGGGTGCAGCAGAAATCAGCTGAAATGTGGTCCCTGTTTAGTAAGTGAAAGCTTGTACTTATTATAGAAACAAAATTTATTCATATTCGTCTGTGCATGTGCTATATTCAATTTCAGAGGAGAAAAAAACCGAAACTCCCTCGATACCTGCTTAACTGGATTTGTTTTATATTGCACACAGAAATGCACAGAATATTGGCCAGAGGAACAGGTCACCTATGAAGGAATAGAAATCACAGTTAACAGAGTCATACAAGCAGACGATTACCGTTTAAGGCTCATCACCCTAAAGGTAAATCATTCCAATGTTCTTACAGTAGATTAGCTGTCTAAACCCATAAATGCAGGTGTTCAGGGGGAGTTGTGTAGAAAGCTTCTGCACGGTGTACTGCTGTACAAATACCACTTTTCGTTACTGAAGTCGTCGTAGCTTTGCCCAGCTCAGCAGCATGAAGGCTGCAGGAAAATAAGCAGTCAGAGGTTTGGGCTGCATGTGTACAGTCTGAAAGCCACCAGGCCGGCTGTGGTAGTATGGGGTTCACTGGGTAAGAAACCAGTGACTCACTCTGTGCCTTTGTCCTCTGGGTTCATTGATCATTTAGAATTAAATGTCAGCTCGCAGAGAGCTTCTTACTTTGCAAGTGTAGTTTTATATACCAGTAACCATTCTGTCATCTCGTGGATAGAAAGTTTTAGCACTGGTTTAATTTTTTAAGTACTTAGATACTACTTAATCTAAAGTACCAGAGTCCTGTTTTAAAACTCTTTTCATTGCTATGTTCTAGAATATCAAGCTACATGTTTTAGTAAGTCTGTTTACATAAACTTCATACATCTTTCATCTGCCAGATCTACCCCGACCTCAGTATAACATGACAATTTCTTTCCAGGCTGGAAAAACTCTCCTTTTATCCAGCCAGTTTCAAGTCTCTTCAGCCATATGCTAATGGGCAGAAAGCCAGCATATGACATCCCATGTCTGGATTCAGAGTGTAGAAAGTCTGTCACTCATGCTTTTGGCAAAGGCAGCAAGGAGAATATCATACTCCCTGACAAGTGGGAAGTGAAGAATATTTACATGTTACAGACTTGCAGCTCATCTGGTTTTGCTTTTCAGTTAGACAATGGTTTTGTTTTCAGTGCTAGTGGGGCAATGTCTCTTTCCCCCACCCCCAAATGTCAGGATGTGAACTGCTGAGTTCCAAAGATGAAATAAAGATTCCATTTGTTAAGTTACTATTCCCTAGAGCTGTACTTTTGTCATTTAATAGCAATAGTGGAGCAGCAGCTCTGAACCATACATATATTAAATGACTTGGTAGTGAAAACTGGAGAAGCCATGAATTGACTTCAATTTGCCCTTAAACAGGAGTGATCAGAAATATATGATAACTGCATGCTTTACACAGCAGACTATCATTTTTCTCTCAGTGTAGGGGACAAGATTTGGCAAGTTTTGGGAATTTAGAAAAAGCTCAGGCTATAGGGAAGGCTTGTTTTCCTTTCTCAGAGAAAGCTGCCAGTGTCTAGCCACTGAGTCATGATCTCGGCTACAGCATATGTGATGGTAGACTTCAAACTGTCAATTAAATCTTGCTTCCTCCTAGCTGTTCCCAAGTCTTCTCAGTCTCAGGGAACCATCAATAGAGAATATTTTGTTCAAGTCAAAGCAGAAGTGTACAGAACCACAGAAGTCAGAGCAGAAGCAGAAGTCTAAGCAGAAGCATAAAACTTCTAGCACTGTAGACAAAACTAAAGGCATCCAGAGTTCATCAGTAGAACTTTGTCTGTTTTCTGTTGCTGTCAACTAAATGATTTAGGTAGTGATTCATGTTTTTCTTCAGATGACTTTTACTTTTCTCTCAGTGTTATTGACAACATTTTTATTATAATTTTTCACAACCGAGTTAAGAATTGGGCGTTCATAACTTCTGTGACTCATACATAGTCACACATTCAAAAGCAACTGCATTTCAGAGCAGTGTTGATCAGATTTACTGTAGTGAGCTTGAGTGCTATTCATGACAACTAGTTATGCTCTCTTAAACAAAGTATTTTCTCCCTAGGGTAAATAACCCGAGGCCAGACTCTGTGCTGTGATAGTAAGACTCTCTCTTCCTGAAGTGAGCTAGACATAGCCTTAAGGATCCTATGGCTACACTTCAGTGAGCACTTTAAACCCAGTGCAAGATGGAACAGCATCTCAATGAAGCCGAGCCTCCCTTTGTCCAGCTCTCGTGTTCTGACCCTTGTGCCATCTCCCATGTGCCCTCACAAGTGCTTGTGACTGTGTGCCAAGCCAAAGGGAGAAACTGATTGATCCATCCGAAAATTAATCCATCACAAGAAAGGAAAAAGATTTAACGTGATTGCTTTCCCAATCTAGTTCACTGGAGCTGTGCAAAAGCTCTGTCATCCAAAGAGAAGGATGGAAAATGGCACAACCACAGAGCACTCTTAGCAGCCAGTGACTGACAAGCATAGGGAGGGACTTGGGAGTATGGATGACAAACTATTTTCAGATTTTTGTGCCTTGTTCTTTAGGAGGAGCAAAATTTGTCTTTTTTTTTTTTTCCCTCTCTTCAACTCAGCCAGCCATGTGTTGAAGGGAGGGTTGTGGAAGCTAACACTTCTGTTCTTGGACCTTTTGAAAACGTTTACTTTGCCCTGTGCCAGCTGGTTTGTGCAATGGCTACAAGGGTGAAGTCAGTTCCCTGAGCACCATGTTACTATCTTGCACCTTTAGAAATCAGACAGAAGGATATCACTTTGAACACACAAAATCAGAAGCTCACAGTGCTACTTGGCACTCCGAAAAGGAAACAGCACATTTGCAATATTCATAACCATGCTGAGACAGAGAATCAGAATTTGTGTCTCTCAAAAAGACCTGGACTGCAGCTAGATACAATTACCACCTTCGGTACTGCCTCTGAATTTCTCACCATGTTTAAGAGAAGAGTAGAATTGACAGGAGACCGATATAAGTCTGTCTGTCAGAAGAGATAGAAAAATAAGCTCCCATCTCTCTCCCTCATCTATTTATCTAGCTATCAGAGACAGAGATATGGCTCCTGGCTCTCTGTCTGTCAAATACATTATGAAAGCA
Source organism: Lycocorax pyrrhopterus obiensis (assembly GCA_014706295.1). Taxonomy (NCBI): domain Eukaryota; kingdom Metazoa; phylum Chordata; class Aves; order Passeriformes; family Paradisaeidae; genus Lycocorax; species Lycocorax pyrrhopterus. The sequence continues at coordinate 12,680,264 of JACSVZ010000007.1, read as the reverse complement.
ATTATGTCACAAGCACAGCTCTGGCTTTGCTGAATGAATCTGTCAAGAGGGAACAGACTGCCTGGAGTGTTTTGCACACAGCTCTTGGCACTAAAGAGCAGAATACTTTTGCGGGGGGAGGAATTTTCTGGGTTTTGGGGTTTTTTATGTAAGGCAGTTTACTGAAGTGCAGTCATGATATTTGAAGTCCACATTTCTGTGTTGTGTGGCTTCCCATTTGGATTTCTGTTCCATTTAGCATTCACGTAATGGTTGGGGTTGGAAGGGACCACTGGAGATCATCTGGTCCAACCCGCCTGCCAAAGCAAGTTCCCCTAAAGCAGGTTGCATGGGATTGTGTCCAGGTGAGTTTTGAATATCTCAGAGAAGGAGACTCCACAACCACTCTTTGCAGCCTCTTACAGTGCTGTGTCACCCTCAAAACTTGTTTTCCTCGTATTCAGATGGAGCTGTCTATATCTCAGTTTGTGCCCAATGCCCTTGTCCTGTAGCTGGGCACTACTGAAAAGGGCCTTGCCCCATCCTCTTGACACCCTCCCTTCAGGTAGTTACAGACTTTGATAAGGACCCCTCTCAGTTGTCTCTCCTCTAGGCTAAACAGGCCCAGCTCCCTCTAAGTGAGGTGCTCCCGTGCCCTGAGCATCTTTGTGGCCCTCCACTGGACTCTCTGCAGTAGTGTCTTGTCTCTCTTGAGCTGGGGAGCCCAGAATTGGACAGAGCACTCCAGGTGAGGCCTCTCTAAGGCTGAGTAGAGAGGCAGGATCACCGCTCGCAACCTGACAACTGCTTTGCCTAACGCACCACGGGACACCATAGGCCTCCTTGGCCACAAGGGCGCTGCTGGCTCATGGACAGCTTGTTGTCCACCAGGTCCTTCTCCACAAGGCTGCTTTCCAGCTGGTCAGCCCGCCGACTGTAGTGGTGCCTGGGGTTATTCTTCCCCAGGTGCAGGACCCTGCACTTCCCTGTGTTGAACTTCATCAGCTCCTCTCTGTCCAACTCTCCAGCCTGCCCAGGTCTCATGGAATGGCAGCACAGCTTTTGAGTGTGTCAGCCACTCCTCCTAGTTTTGTATCATCATCAGAAAATGTGCTGAGGGTACTCTCTGCCCCTTCATCCAGGTCATTGATGAGTAAATTGAACAGTGCTGGACCCAGTACTAATCCCAGGGGAACGCCACTGACTACAGGCCTTCAACTGGACTCGTTGCTGCTGATCACAGCCCTCTGAACCCAGTCAGCCAGTTCTCAGTCCACCTCACTGTCCACTCATCTAACCTATGCTTCCTGAGCTTACCTCATGAGGAGGTTACGGGAGACAGGATCAAAAGCCCTGCTGAAGTCAAGGTAGACAATGTCCCTGCTCTCCCCTCATCCACCCAGCCAGTCATGCCATCATAGAAACCTTTCAGACTGGTCAAGCATGATTTCCCGTTGGTAAATCCATGCTGAATACTTCAGATAACCGTCTTTTCCTGTACATGCTTAGAGGTGATATCCAGGGTGAGCTGTTTAATTGCCTTTCCAGGGATGGAACTGAGGCTGAATGGTGTGTAGCCCCTTGGGTCCTCCTTCTTGTCTTCTTTTTGAAGGCTGGAGTGGCATTGGCTTTTCTTCAGTCTTGAGGCACCTCTCCTGTTCTCCATGATCTTTCCAAGATGATGGAGAGTGTCTTAGCAGTAGCAACTGCCTACTCCCTCAGTACTCATGGGTAGATCCCATTGGGGCCCATGGATTTGCAGGTGTCATGTTTACCTAAATGCTTTGTAACCCTATGTTCATCAACCAGAGGAAAGTTGTCTTTTTCTCCAGAATTTCTTGCCTTCAAGGTCTGGGATTCCTGAGGGCCAGCGTTAGCAATGAAGACTGAAACAAAGAAGGCATTCAGTAACTCTGCCTTCTCTGTATCCTCCACCACCAGGGCTCCCACCTCATTCAGCAGCAGGCCTAGATTTTCCCTGCTCTTCCTTTTGCTACTGATGCAACTGAAGAAAACCCTTCTTGTTGTCCTTGACATCCCTTGCCAGATTTAATTCCAAGTGGCCCTAAACCTTTCTTGTCACATCTCTGCATACTTCGACAGCATTCCTATATTCCTCCCAAGTGCCCTGTCCCTTTTTCCATATTCCATAAACTTCCTTCTTGTGCTTGAGTTTTGCCAGAAGCTTCTTGCTCATCCATGCATAGCTCCTGCCCTCTTTGCATTATTTCTTACCCAGAGGGATGCACCAAAATTGATCTTGGGGGAAGTGATGCTTGAATATTAATGAGCTGTCTTGGATTCCCCATCTTCTAGAGCCCTAACTCAGGAGATTCCTGCAATTAAGTCCTTGAAGGAATGAAAGTTATCTCTCCCAAAGTTCAGGCTTGTAATCCTACTTACTGCCCTTGCTTCTTCTGTGTAGGATCCTCCACTGTCTCTTGGTCACTGCAGCCAAGGCTGCCCCCAACCTTCACATGCCCACCCATGTACTTAACACAAGGTCACCTCTTTCTTTGGCTCCTCCACCACGTGTGTCAAAAAGATCTCATCAGTGCTCTGCAGCAATCTCCTGGACTGTGTGCGCCCAGCTGTGTTGTCTTTTCAGCAGATCGATTTAATCATCTCAGTCTTAAAGGGAAGGCCATGTTTCAGTATCAATTTACAACGAGAAGTTCTTGTAAAACTTTTGTGGTGTTTGTCTTAACTGGATTGCAGAAAGGAGAAGAAGTCAGAAACCTGAAACATTACTGGTACACATCTTGGCCAGACCAGAAGACACCAGACCAGGCCCCTCCTCTGTTACAGCTAGTACTGGAAGTGGAAGAGGCCATGCAGAGTGCAGAGGAGAAGAATGCCCCAGTGATTGTTCACTGCAGGTAAATGAATGTTATGTCTGAATTGTAAGGGCTTCTTCGCATACAGTGGCGTAGTGCAGACACCGCCATACAGGCCATCAGTCACACATGTGAAATCTTGCCCAACTGCTTCTGAAATATGCTTGGAACTTCAAAGCTTTAATGACAGTGGTTTTCCATTACCAAGTGCTGCATTCAGATACAGACTGAATTGAACACTGAAGCTGGCGGTGGCTCAGTTTCTTGCAAGAGCAATTCCATTTCATTTGCCTTACCAGTAATATATGCCTTTAATTATCTTTTAAGGGCCAGGTTAGCAAAGATTAACATACTTTAGGTGAAATTGAGTAGGGAGACACATGCAAGCAGACAAATAATAGCATTAAACTCTAAGCATCAAATCCTCCTGTTTTGTAGATCCCTTCTTTGCTTTTTTTTTTTTTTAATAAATCATTATTAGGCCAAAGACAATAATTTAAATATAACACACAAATGAAAAAATGGCAAAGCTGATTACAGCAAGTACTAATCAATAGTCAGGAAAAGTATGCAATTGATAGTAAAACTGAAGTGTCGGTAAAAATCCCTGGCAAAGATGAAAACTTTTTCTATGGAAGGAGAAAAGTCTACAGTGGTTTGATGCCTGATGAGAAAATTGTAATTATCAATCAGAGCAGAATAAAAATGGATGAGGATAGATACTTCTCTTCTGTCCGCAGAAAGAAGTGGGATGATGTACTTATCATTTGTAGACATGATGAAGTATGTTCTTTTGCACTGCTAACTAGCGAGCGTGTTAAGCATCAGCAACCACTATTAAATCAGATATGCTGGTTGATTTTCATCCAAGAGTGTTTTTAAAAAGTTGGTTCACACACTCTAAACCATTGGAGTCTAGTATAGATGAATTGCAGTTCTTGGAAAATTGGAGAAGTTCCAGAGGTCTAAAAGGAAGCCCTGTTTTCCCGGTGTTTAGAAAGGTTAAATGTGATTACTTGGAAACTACAGTCTGTCCTCAAAACAGTTGTTGCAGGTAAATAGCAGAAAGCCTGATAAGAGGTGCAGTTTATCTTGCCAGCATAATCTTCCATAATTTCCATAACATACATTTTGCCAAACTGATTTTTGTACAGAATTTTGCTTAATTTTGCATAATGTTTTCTAGGAAACAGCAGATGGTTGCTCTCCAAAAGCCATAATAAATGGGTATTATACAATGAGAATGTTTTTAAAGAGCCTCTTGGCACAAATGGCTGGTAGCCTGGTGTCATCAAAGATCTGACTATAAGCTAGTATGGAGTAATCACTATCAAAATGCTTGTGTGATACCACATGTCCAGTTTTTCTGCCTGTGTTTTAAAACAGATGTTGAAAAATTGGGGAGAGTCCAGATAAAAATAAGAAACGGTTTGTAAGAAGGTCTTCTTTGTCCATGGAAATTTGTGACTCTCTAGGAGCTCCTTGAAGCACTACGGTATCTGCTGCTGGTTACCATGTCACTCCTGTTTGCATGTGTTTTGTCCTCTTGTATGGTGTCATCCTCATGACACAGTATTAATCTGGGGAGAAATGGGGCATTTTTATTTGAAAAAAAAATACTAAGAGACACGGTGATAGGATTATAAAGTGTTCTATGTGGATAATGTGCCACCTTGGGCAGTCTTGGAGGGATTATGATGCTGTCTGAGCCACTGAGAGACCTGCAGCTTGTCCTGGGACAAGTGCTGTTTCCTTTATCTAAAAATGGGTGATGTTCCCTCCCTTTGCAAAACACTCTGAGGTCTCTGGACAGGAAACAGTGTCAGGAGCTGTGTGCTGTGGTCTGTTTCGTTATGGTCAAGTGGAAGATGAAGGACTTGTGGGCAGCTGTGAAGCGTGAACTCCAGCATTGCTTAAATGTTTGTTGCCAGTGGTTTTGCATTACTATTTTCTCACAATGTGAATGAAAGCAGGATTTCTTGTAGTTGTGTCAAGTAATCATTCCTGAATATGCTCACTTAATTATTTTATGCATAAGAAGGGCTCCCAGCATTTGCTGGTAGTTTGTCAGGTGATAAGAAGAATTCACAGTTTCTGTAGCACCGTGCCTTTGAAAACAAACTCAGTTCTGGTCATGAACCAAGGACTGTATCAGATACAAAGTAGTTCAGGAAAATTTAAAGAAATTTCTTTGATAATGAATTTATTGTATCCTGCTCTAATTCCAATTACTTGATTGTAGATCTGATCAGCAAATGGCATCACACTTACACTGCTGTTAGCTCTAATTATTTAACCAAGGTTTGGGGATTTTTACTCTACCTGTGAATGAAAATAACTTTCAAAGAAGCTGTTAGAACTGAGAATTTCAAAGCAAAGTTTGCCTTCAAAGCAAGGGTTGCCATCAAACCAAATCTTACTAAGAAATACAGTTCAACTGCTTTTTTTCAGTGGTTCAGTGAGAGGTTCAACAACATATTGGGTCAAACAGTTTCCAGTAGTCCATTTCTAGCAGTGTATCTGCAATGCTCACCCTTTCGCTGTGCGGGGCTCACACTTAATCATGTCATCCCACTGAAGTTAGTATCTTTTCCTAGTTACGGCTTTCCATCTGGAAGCACCCAGCTCGCCAAGGTCGGAGGGACAGAAGGGATGATGGGGTCTGTGCTGGTTTAGTGGCAGTCGCTTGACAAGAAAGTTCCAAAGTCCTTCTGACATCTCCACTGCCTCTCTCTGCTTTTCCCTTCCTTAGTGCAGGCATCGGGAGGACTGGCTGCTTTATTGCCACAAGTGTCTGCTGTAAACAGCTGAAGAATGAGGGCATAGTTGACATTTTGCGAACAGCCTGCCAGTTACGGTTAGACAGGTAAGAAAGCCCGTTTCCTTTCCAGGAAAAAAAAAAAATTGTAATATTTCCCCTTATTTAAGGAGAAACAAATAGGAAGAGGGGAAGAACAAACCCAAGAGGAGGCCAAGACAGAATGTTCCTCTGACTTGTAATCTTTGCCTGAGCAGTAAACCTTAATGAACAGCCCTAGAACTGAGTTAGGTTCACAGCTGGCATCAAAGTCTGCACAGCTGCCCGTCTCCATGCAGCTGAGGAGTTGGCCCCATGTTCATACAGAAGCAAAGGCTCAAAGATCTGCTGTACTTAAGTTCAGAGTCACAGATCATCACTTCCCTCCCAGGAGGAGTAATGAAAACTGGTCTCGTATACTGGAGCTGTGAGCCATGGTGGGAGAGACATTGCTTGGGGAGGGAGAGTGCACAACCTGGAGTGTTTGCAGACATATGAAAGGAGCTGTGGAAATCTCCACAAATTCAATGGTTTCCAGTTAAGCATTTCTTAACACACCACCTTGAGTTTGATTATGAAGTAAACAGACTTGAATTTTGTACCAGAGATGTTATTTTTCCTCTCCCACTGGTTTCAAGTGCCATCAAAACATGTCTCAGTGCTCTCTCTAATGATAATGATAAATGTAGTCGGGGGAAGAGATGTCACGAAAAACATACCAAAGATTTTTCTGAGGGAAAAAAAAGAACCTCAACCCCACGCTGAACTTTATTTCAGAGAAGAAATTATGCTCAGTGGGAGGCAAAAAATGAAATGCTTGCTGCCCTGCTGAGGCTCTGATAGACAGGGACCTGCAGGGGCTTAGAGATTTGGCTATTTCAGTGGATTTTAGCCCAGACGAGGAAAGGCTTCTTGAGAAAAAGAAAACCAGGATATGAATAGTGAGTGCTGATTATCCATGGTCCCGTGAAATATCTGTCTGGATGTGAAATATCGTGTCTCTGTGACTAATGTTACACAGGAAAATCGCCACACAAATGAAGGTTGAAGGCGCCTGCTTACAGATGTGTGTGATACAGTAGGCCAATTGCAAATACTAGCTTTGAAGGGAGAGGGGAACTGGCAGTCACTTTAAGACTCTGAAGAAGGAAAATCGCACTTAAAGGACACCATAGGGGGAAAGGAAGACTGCAGAAACCTCTGTAGCTGCCATGTAGCTCTCAAGAGTGGGATGGGATAGATAAAAGCCATTTAAATGTCATGGGGTAAAACACTCAAGATGGAAAGCAGATCACCATCCTTCCTACAGAAAAGCATGATTTCTTCAAGGACTGAAAAATGGGGCTTGTAGTCTCTTGGAAGTCGTGCTGCCACCCACTCTCATTTTCACTAACCCCCCACAAAATCTCCAGGAGACTTCAAAAGTATCATGAGAGGTTGAGACAGTGTCCCAGCTGCTGTAGGAAGGAAGACTCTGTGTCTCCTCCTCTTGCTTGATCATTACTGTCTAGGGTGGGAAGGAGTCACCAGGAACTTAGGGAAAGAAGGTTTGATGCAGGCCAGAGCAGATGTGTGAAGGAATGCACCTCCCTGCTTCACACAGAAGTAGAGAGGTTGACATTAGCCCTGAGAACCACATTTGAGGTTGCCATGGGTATGGAGAGAACAAATGTGTTTTTCCCTTCATTCCCTCACAAATCCCTTGGAAAAGTTCTGTGCACTGGGCTTTGCATCAGTGGCCAACAGATGGTCCTAAAATAACCTAGTATGACTAAGGAGAGGAAGTAATCATTCCTGCATCCTTCCCACAGTGCTGAGAGACATTTGCTGTCATTGCCCACAATGCAACTCAGATTTCAAAGGTTTCTGTGGCAAATAGGGGTGAAAACATAATTCTGTGCCAAAGCCTGGACAGCAAGCACATGTCATGGTGTGCATATGTGTGGCAAGGGAGGAAGCCACCACATAGCAGGGAACGGGATAAAAAGGAAAATAATTTCCTGTGGTCTGAAACTCAATGGCCACCCTGGTGCTTCTGTTGCGACAACTTCAGGGTGCAGCCCCGCTGTTAATGGAACTGCTTGGGGAGAAGTTGTCAGATATGACTAATGTTCCTTGTGTGTCACTGGCTGACACAGATATTTCAGTGCTGTGTGGAGCACAGAGGGACTCAGATCAACCGTGAGCTTGTATTAAGTAGAGCAGATGGGGAGGAGATGCTCAGCTAGGAAATTTTTTTTTTTAAAAAAACACAGTGTGTGTTTCTCACCTTTGCTAGATGATGAGAGGTTGGAGAATAGGTCCCTGCCCTTCGCTGCTTGTTGTTAAGTGTTATTTCAAGCAGCTGCTTAACAAAATAAGTGCAAGGGGCTGAAGGACAAGGTTGTCTTGCCTGCTCATCTCCCCCTTACTGGTATGGCTACTGCGTGACCCACAGTGATTAAGCTGGACCCCATAGAAAAGGGCAGTCCCCAAGGAGGGTGCTAACAGTCTGCTACCCATTTGGCTCAGAGGAAGCAACTTTTCATTAATATCCTCTGGTGAGGTTTCTGAGGGAATGCACCACATATGCTCTTCCTCAGGCTGACAGTCTGGTTGGCTCCAGTCACCCAGGGGTTCCCAAGTTCCTCAAGCCCACATTTCAGCCTCCTTTTGGCACTGTGCTCCCGGGATCTGTGCACTAGCACCAGTGCTGGCACAATTCTGCATACACTTTCTGTGAGCTTCAGCCACAAGGTTTAATTGTCTTCCTAATGGATTTGCAAGAGATCATACCACTTTTGATGGGGTGCTCTTAGCAAAATTTCAAATGTTAGTAAAATCTGCTTAAAATGAACAACTTTTTCCTGATTGTTTTTGTTCATTTCTGTCTCCCCCTGTAGTGCTTATGTGTTCATTAATATGCTACTTTCAGAAATACACAGGTTAATGACACATGGAAAATCAAACTACTTTTGCTCCTGCTTGCATTTCCTTTCAGGTTTTCAGTTTTAAAGAGAACCGTAAAAGCTGAAAAATAAGCTGAACCAAAACAGGTCACTGTGCTGGGGGGTCTTATGCTATCAAGGTGTGCACACCAGTCAACTCAGTTACAAATCTGAGTTGTCCTCTCTAAAGTAACATTGTGTGTTCCAAAATCCTGCTGGCCATCCCTAGTTCTCTGGCTAACTTGCCAAAAGCATAATGTGGGATGGCACAGAGGAAAGAGTCCTCATTGCAGAATGGGAAACTTGCATCAGTTGTCTGGGCTGGTCTGGCTTGGCCTGGCCCTCTTTGGTCCCAAATTCAGTCCCTAGTGCAGCTGTGAAGTCCTGGATAAGCTACTTCCCCTCCTTATTCCCCTGCTCCCATCTATCTCTCTGGGGCTTTGGGGTGGGAATTGCTTTTCACCGAAGGGTTCTTGGAGTACAGGTGCTCAGGTAATATGAGAGTAAATGATGATGGTGATGCTTTCCTGGAGGAGAGCCTCTGCCAAGGAAAATGGACATAGAGCCCATTCCTGTTCTCACTACCTTCTGTTGCTTGCTTAGCAGACACTTTCAAAATGGAGCTCGAGGTCAGCCTTAAAGCTGGTTGCAATCAAGGGGCACTCCTTGCTCATTTCAGAAAGCTTTGGAATAGACCTTTGGTGCGGAGCACAAGCTTCATGTTAGCTGTGCTATTTCCTCATGTGTTTGCACGTAATAAGACTTCTGTTTCCCTCCCCTTTTCTTCTTGCCTTTCAGGGGAGGAATGATCCAGACTTGTGAACAGTATCAATTTGTCCATCATGTCATGAGCTTGTACGGAAAACAGCTTTCTAGAGCAGCAGAAGAATAAGTGTTCATGATACTCCTAAAGGCTAAAGCCAAGAGAACTTTTGACTGCGTTCAGATATATTTCAGATCTGATAAGAGACACATGGTAACCCGGCTGTCTTAGCTGGAAAGATACTATTTTACTTTGATATTGCTTTTATGCTCTTGTTTGCATTGACATTTAAGAGCTGAGGTACGCCTTGTCTTAAACATATGTGACAGGACATAATCTTCACCAAAAAAGGCTTATTTATACTGTAAATAGTAATAGTAGCTTCATTTGTTACAAAAGCAAGAAAAAAAACCAGAAAAAAATCCACTGTCTTCAGTTTGCTATTTTTTAAAAGGTCATTGCTAATATATCCAAACACAGTGTGAAACTTTTTGAATTGTCATGCTGAAATGTGCCGTATGTTGACTAAGCTTGAAAGTAAATTTTTGCCTCTTTCTGATTGTTTTTACATATAAAATTACCGAATACTGTGTGTATCGTAAACCTTCTGAGCCTCTGCATTGAAAGACTCAAGTAGATTCACATTGAAATGATGTTTCACACATCATGTTTGCTTGTTCATTTTTTCTAAAGCAGTCCACTACCAGTGTTATCAGAACTGAGGGGGAAAAGATATTTCAGTGACATGAGTCAAATTCTTGCCTCGAATTCTTACCAGCAGTGTACCCCAGTATCATGACAGCTGGGTGAGTCTGAGTAGACATTAATCTGAACATAAATGCTTCACGCTTTACCTTTTCTTTGTCAATATTTGGGCATCTTAGTCATCTGGCAAACAGATTGTATTTCTGCAAATAGTTTCTATTTTTACATAGAACACAATCTGAATACAATTTCTCCTGAAATCTGAGATTCAAAATCAGGTGAGGAATTTTTTTTAATTCATCTTTATTAAAAATCTAATAATAAAATCACTTGTATTCTATGAATTTATACTTGTTTCAAAGCTTTGAAGATAACTATGTGTCCAGTGCCTATTAAAATAATGCAAATCCTATAGGCAGCTTTAAAAAAAAAATCAGTCTGAACTTGTTGGCTTCTTTGTGATAAATTTGCCCTCGAACCAAATTTAGACAATCATTAGCCCATTCTAACCACTAGTCCAGGCAGCACTGATTCCTTTTCAGTAATACAGACTGCTGCCTGTGCTTTTTGGTTTAGACTTCAGTCAGGCTGGGAAGACTGTAGTTTGTGTTTAATGCTTAGAGGTAAGCACACGTTTTAGTGCTTCACTGAGCAGAGAAAAAGGGAAGTATGCAGAATTCTTTACATGAAAGATGAGTGTTTCATGAATAGAAGCTCTGATGACCTACTAAAAGTATTTTTGCTTCTCTTTATTTGTAACAATAACCAAAACCCACTGCTTCTATTAGTGCAGAGGATTCTGCGAATTTACTGCACTTCCTAATCAGGAGAAGGTAAAGCAGCTCTCAGAACAATAAGGGCTGATCCTGCTCCCACTGATGTTTTGCCATTGACGTCAGCAGGTGCAGGGTAAGGCCTCAAATGTTACGCCTACAACTTCATCACTGTGGGGAAAGTTTCCCAATATTTCAGTACACATCTTTGTGTTTATTCTGTATCCATGAACCTGTAAAAATCCTGTCTGCAGGGTTTGCATGAATGTGTGGCAAAATGTGTTATCTTTAAACCACTTGATTTTATTGCTGTATTTAAAATATTTCCTTCAGTGAGAAGCTAGCAGAAAGAACTGGCATTCTTTTTTAAAATACTGGTGATAGTCATTAAAGAGAGCAATAAACTTAAGCTTTTGAGCATAACATGACTGTTAGTTTTATGTAAATCTTGATAGTTATATTCTCCTCTGTGCTACCAACTTTTTCAAAGGGGTAACACTATTCCATCTGAGCACTCCTTAAAAATAGCAAAACAACCACTGATATTCTGAATAACACTGAAAATGGAACTCCCTATAAATATTTTTCAGCTCTTCAGTGCCCTTCCATGTCAAAACTTAATCAGTGAATAAAATTACTTGCTCTGTCATCAGCTTCCCATGCACCTGTTAAAGAATATTTGTTGATGATTGAGAACAGTGTACATACAGGATGAAAGTTCAATGTATAAGTTGCCTCCTGCACAAGGAGATTTTCTAGAGGAGAATAGCTTTATGGCAAACAAGGTATAAAGGGCTCTAAGGCAGAGTTTGAGGTCCTTGCACAGATCCTCAGCAGGTGTTAGTTGGCAGTGCTTCACTGACTTGAGTAGAAGTGAATGATTTACACCAATGAAGGAAATCTGGCCTGCTGTCCGCTCGCATTCTACATGTGTGGAATGCCCTGAGAGTGTGGTTGTTGATAAAATCAGGTTGTTTGGCATCAATTCACTGCTACAAAGCACATGTCAGCTTCATTGCATGGTCTGGTGGTGAGGGCTGCACTGCTGCCACCTCATACCAGGCTAGAGCAATACCACTTGGTCAGGATCAAAATATTCAAATGCCTCTTGAAGCGTTAATTTTGTCTAACAGATTTGGAGCTAATCCTCCTATTTACTCTTTGGCCTTATCATAATTAACATATTTCTGTCTCTTTTTTTCTTTACTTTTTTTTAAAATAGAATTTGAGATCTGAAGGACCTTTTATCAGCTGTTCTGGTCTCTTCTGGCAGCAGAGGGAGTCTTAAGAAGTGTTTAAGATTAGCAGAAAGGAGCTCTGGCCGCGTGCAAGCACTTGAGATGAGTGGGGCTGCTGCTTCTGTAATCAGTGTGTTTGAACCTGAGCTGACAATAGGAACTAAGCTAAGCTATGTCTTGCTAGGCTTTCTCTATTTTTTTACTTTCTCTATTAAATGAAAATTCCGAGCATACTTCATCCGCTCTCTCCTGGTCACTGCCCAGGACTCTTTGTACCAGAGACCACAGCATTAGTACCTACAACACAGTTGTTTCTCAGAGGACAGAATTCCTCTCTGCAGGTGGGGAAGCATATAACAAACATGAGATGATTCATTTAGAACCACTGTGATGTCTTCTGTTTCATAAGCTTTTTCACACTTTGAACACGGCACAGCCTAGCTCAGTGCCTCACTTGGTTGATGGTCACCACACTTAAGCAGTTTTATCCTGTTTCTGTTTCTGTCATGGTAACAGACTAATGGCACATTCTATCCTCATGCAGGTAGTCTGAGATCAGCAGATATCAAAGTTATGTAAAAACAAAAACTAAGATTGCACTTGAGTGTAAGAGCTGTCCCCAGATAAAGCACAACTCGCTCTCTGAAGGATCAAGATAAAAATGATATGGTCAAATTATTCTTAAATGTCAAATACCTAATAGTCATGTAGGGAAGAGAACTGCATTTCTTCCAAAATTTTTAAAAGTATCTCTTTATTCTGGCCTTTCCTCTATAATTAGTCTACAGTGGAAAAATCTTAACATGTAAATTTTCAGTTGCAAAATGGACTTGAGAATGAAGACAGAACAAAGCAGGACCTTGATTCCTGTCACTCCCCTTCAGTGGAGGAATCGTGCAGCTTGCACATAGATGGTCATGCTTTATAAATTTGCTATGGAGAAAAAACAAAACACTTTTTCTGAAGTCCCTGGCAGATAACCTTGTTTCTTCTGCCAAGTCTGTTGATGCATATTTCCTGGTGTCTGGTGAGCGACTGTCACCTTAGGATAAAGTAGGGCAGCTCAAGGAAGCTTTTTTTCCTGCAAGTTAAAAAAAATGCTCCATTCAAAAGCACAGAAGAAATATGTGAATGAAAGCAGCGTTTGCAGCTTTGTGCATAAGGTACAGGCAGTCAAAGAACTGCGTGCTCTAGGCAACACAAGCATTGATTTCTAGTGTCTCAAAGTGAATTTCACATATTCACTAAGAGGTTAAATCCTTCAATTACATGCAAGGGAAGAGAAGAATCCACTCTCCTTTGAGCACTGATAGAGATCAGGCTCCAGCACCTGAGTACAACAGATGCTACATTCTCATGGCATGGTGTGAAAGTCACAGAAGGGGTTATGATTAGACCTGCCCAAGCTTGTGGGCCATGTAATCCCCAGCAGGGCAGCAGTGTCAGGTTTACTCAGATGATAGCAAAGCTGAATGAAGAGAAAGACTGAATTACTTACTCAGAATTAAAAGCCATGTTGGCACCAGAGCTGGCAATATGGGTCTGAACATTTGAGAACACAAAGCTTAAACAGTCTGGCAAAGGACTCGGGTATTGCAGTTCCTGGCCATTTCTCTCTGCTGGACCATGCTACTCAGCTCGTGTTCCCTATTGCTTCTTTATCTCTTATCTGCCTGCTGCTGTTTATGCTTAAAATAGAATTAAGTAAGTCACTGTATTGCACTTCTTTTAATCCAATATGTTGGTAGCCAATGTTTTCCAGAAATCTTCTCTTTCCTCGGACAGAGCCTGTCTTGCTAGAGTTTCTTTAGAAGGCTCAACCTCTTCTGCATATGTCTTCATCCCAGAATTTTGGGGGTAGAAATCTGCAGTTATGTGCATCTTACTAATGGCATTTCTGCACTGAGAAACAGTTGTGTTTGCCTGAGCAAACATACTGTGTCTGACCTTAACTCCCCTAGTCCCAGTAGCAGGTGCAACTTTTCTCTGAAAAGGCAAAGGCAACATTTCTCTCCAGGGATCAGAGGGGAAAAATTCTGCATAGATCTCCTTTGCATATTTAGCTTGTTTGCCTCTGAAGTGGACACAAGGAAGACTGTCAGGAGTTAAGTCAAAACTAATAATGCACAATGGAAACCTCCTCTTGTAAATTAGCTTTGACTCCTTCTGTCTCAAAAGAAGGAAAGCCATGTGTGATTAGTTTTACTACATCCACTGTTGTCTTCTTGGTATTTAGCATGTGGTGAGGAATACAGAAAGCAAACACTAATGCAACACGAAGGTCAGAGTGTCAGTTTGGATAGGTGGGAGGAATTGGATTGTGTTGGCAGTGTTTTGGGTTTTTTTGGGGAAAACATGAGTTCCAGTCCAGAAACCAGGTTTCTTTGTAGCTAAGTTGGGCTCTTGTTCCTGAAGTAGAATACTGAAGAGAAAAGTGAAGGTTGGTTTCTTCATGCATTTATTAAACAAGCAATAAACAACACCTTATCCACTTCACAACGGGACCAGTCCCATTTCCACAGAATTCTGATTTGATCTGTGTTAATAGAACACAAGCTTCCAGACACGGGAGCACAGAGTGTCTGTCTTGCTGGATTCCTTCTTTAGCCTGTGAAACAGAATATGTTTATTTTGGCTCTCTGTATGTGGTATTTTTTGCTCACTGGAAAAGTTGACAATGTTTCAACCTCTGCACTGTCTTTTCTTGTTTTTTGTTAAACTTTTCACCTTGCTCTTTCTTTCCTAGACTAACAGAAATCACCTAAAAATCATCAGGAAAATGTGATATATTCCTGGAGGGGGATGGGAGGCTGGAGTGTCCATTGCATTTTCTGGAGTTTACTCGTGGAACTAATCCCATCAGCCTGTGGACGTTGGCTAGATTTTTATGTTCTTTGGTTTTCTCAGTTCCTGTGTTTTGCAGAGCATAACCCAAGTGCCTCCTGCACTAGACTCCCTTTTCAACTGAATTTAACATAAATATGGAGTAGGTAACAGCATTCTGTTCCAAACACAAATCAAATGTGGTCAGTTAAGCGGTTTATTGCCACTCTATCTTGTTAAGCCTTTGTTGCAAGCAATATAGGTGGTTTGTGTCCTGCAGAATGGATAGGCCTTATCCACCTAAACAATCTCCTGCACTATGTCAGCAATGCTGTGGTTAACACGAGTAAAGTAAAAAAGAGCTGAGATCTGTAATTCATTCCCTCCTTGAGAAGTACCCTTCCCATTGGGGTACCCCGTATGAAGAAGTGTGGCAGAATCTCAGACTTATTAAGGAATAGAAGAGAGCTGATTAAAGAATGACCTCTGATCTAAAGTTGTGAACTCATTTTCTGAAGCACCAAGTCCCTGCTTGAGTAACTGAATGAACTGGCTGGACTTGGAGATGATAGAAAGTGCTGCATGTGCAATTTTAAAATAAACAAAGGCAAAGCCTGGAGGTGTGAAAGCAGCACTGAGGAACGACTTAAACATCAAAGCAGGATTTTTTGAATGTTTAACTGTTTGAAACCTGGACCCACATGTTTTGGTTTTAGCATGAAAAAAAAAACCCTGGTAAACTGTTTCATCGTCTGCCTTTGATCAAAGTTTTGAAATGCTGTCAAAATCAATCATGAGAAAACCTGGGATTGGGGAGGTAGTGTTTATTTTTAAATAAAATGGTATCTTTTTGACCTACGGAAGGTTTATTCCTTTTAGCATCATACTTGAAGTTTTATCGTCCTGTTATTCCAAGAATGAGAAACTGCTGAAGCCAGTGTAAAGGATGTAACAACACAGCCCACAAGAGGCCAGTATGTATTTAAATTTTGAACTACTCAAAGCCATATTTGTCCAGTGTAAAGGGACCCTGGCATCTTCCCAGGAATGCAACAAGCAACACAACTTCGTGTGAGCTGAGGGACACAGAAGGGTCAGTGATGGTTGTGAAAGCTCCTGTGCCTTGCTAGGAATGACCAGGACCTTATCAGCTGGGATAAAAAGGTAACATTTACATAAACATATATTCTCAAGAATGTCATAATACTTTGTGTTCTGTGGCTGTGGTCAGGCAGGGTTGAAATTGGCTGTGTGAGTCCAATACATTTAGACTCATACCTGCTTTGCTTTTCCTTTCCTTCTCCTTCCAAGAAAGGAACCTTGTAAAGTACCACTCTGAAGTGTAACTAATTTTCGTATTCAAGAAGATGTGTGGCCAAGGATGAAAATTTTGATCAGGCAAAAGAAATCTAAGTAAAGGGAATTCCATTTTTAAGGTGAAAGGAGAAACTGTAAAGGTGCTCGGCTGACTTTTAAGCCACGTCACTGTGAGCTTTTGTAGGATTTGAAAATCCAAATCTGAAGACACAGAGAGCAGTGGAGTAGGTGAGCCAAGCAGCATCCTATATCCCTTCTCATTTTAGCACTTGATGCTCCTGCTGTGGATTTGCCCCATAATGGCTATGGGCAAGATGCACTCTCTTCAAGGGCCTCTGGGATTATAGGGTTACATCTGGTCTCTTCCTAACCAGCCCAAATCAGTGCTGTCACCAACACCAATGACCACTGGTACATGGGAGTGAAAGGGTGAGAACAGGACAGTGAAGAGAGGGTGGCAAAGGGGCTGGGAACACCTTTGGGCAGACCAGGCCTAAGGAGACAGAACATTTGTGTCCATACAGGCAGCCTGGAGGCAAAAAGTAGCTCAGCATGGAGATCAGGGTTTGTATCTTCTGATAAGGAAAAGGATCTATCTCCTTGGGAGGATGCCCAAAGCAGAGCACTTTTGGCATACCTATAATTCCTGCTGGCAACAAAGCACAGTCTCAAGGTCATATGGTCTTAACATTGTCTTTTCCTGTGGGCTGTATCTTCTAGGTTGCCATGCATAACCCTAGCTTTATCATTTGTGCCCCCAAATCTTGGAAAGGCTTTTGGCTTGATTTTCTTCTGCCCCAAGATCTTTCAGCAGCATAACAACCGTCTGAGAGGCTACAATTCCTTACTGCATTTGTCTTGCCACAGAACAGTTTTTAAAACTAGGGAGCTGCAGTTTCTAGATGACTAATACTCATCCCTCAAGAACTACAACCAAATAGTCCAGTTTCCCCAAACTGCCCTCCACACGTGGACCAATCTTGGAATAGCTATAGACAGCAGAGGTGTCACTGGAAACAGGTTATCTGGTGACAGAACTTCTTCCTACAGCAGGGTCACATTGCCTCCGAGGTGATGCACACCAAAAAGCTGACAAAAGGTGGGATGCATCAGTGCAGTGAGTTTTGCCTTCTTCTGAGGGGAGAGCATGTAGTTTTATTCTTCTCACAGGCCAGCACTGCTAGTGCACGACTGCATCAGCCCCTGCGTCAGCCTTTTATTAGAAACTTTCTGTCTTGCTTTGATTATCTTGGCTAAAAGCAGCCTTCTTACTGTCTTGGCACTGCAGTGAGGACAATGACACAGTTCCCAGCCGCATCCACTGGGAGCAGGGTGTGCACAGGGCCTTGTGGAATTCACAAATCCCCCTGTATGTGATACACTTAGGAGAGCTGGGGACGTCCTTGATTGGAAAGAAGTGCAGTGAAATAGACTAAATGAATAAGCTGAAATAACTCAAGCTGGTAGTCAGTTTTCTGTTGATTTTCCTGGTGTAAAATGGAGACATTTTGCTATTAACCACAGAAAAATGACTCCGCTTCGGAGTGGTGTTTTCATGGAGCTTTAGAAATTAGTATTTGGGGACAGCTCCTTACTGGTCAGTTTTTGGAAAAAAAATACTCAAGCTGGTTTTACATGAACTTAACAGCTAGTTAATACTAAAACAAACTAAATGGATTCTTTCTGATACAAAAATGTAGCTCTTTGAAGCTTTCTGCAGTTAAACAGTTCAAAGCAGAAACATTTATCTTAAATTATGGACATTTACGTAGACATGGGGCATGAGCAGCACTGAAAAGTTTAATGCAGCTTGTGCAGAACAAAGTAAGTTCTAATGGGCTTTTTATACACCCAATTGTGATGCCTTCTTGAATGACATCTGACATCAAAGCACCTTACAGCACTCCTGCGCAGCAAGGCAGCCCCATTTTCTCATTGTCTAGATGACAAGACATATACAGAGAGAGCAAACTACTCACCCAAAATCCTGCAGAAATTCAGGAAAGAAGCAAGAAGTTGATCCGCAACCTCCTACAGAGAGCTAGCTCTCTTCCTGCTGCACAAACCTTTCTCTCTCAGGAGTTTTGGGTGATGAGCAGTTCTCTGTGTAACTTTATGTTTTGGGGCTTCTGGTTACTCTTTCCCGTTCCTGGTAAATAAATCCTGCAAAGAGTACCTTGCTGTTCACTTAATTAACATACTTTTTCCCCAGCCAAAGAAGTGTTTTCCAGGAAGTCTTCTGCCTTGTTGGAGTCTTGTAGCATGTTGACGTGCTCCTTTGAGATCCTTGCTGGGGAAAGCCTTCCTGAATTTGTGGGAGAACCTTGTCCACTGAAAACACCTGAGGGTGAGTAAAAAGTATTTTTTCTGGAAGACCTTTAGCTAGTAAATGCCAATAAGTGACTGTATTTCCAGGTGCTCTCAGGAATATTCACACGCCTCGTGCAAGGAAATACAGTCTGTCATCTTCCATAACCAGAAGTGAGGTAAACAAAAAGAGGTGCAAACTGCAGTTACCTATATCCATGCTCACTGTTTTTAGAGATTTTTCATGGATCAGTCAGATCAGTGGGAAAGCTGCTGTTCATTTTAGCTGCTGGAAACTTGTCCTTATCGATTTAAATGCAGCAGTTCTTGTTATGCAAAACTCATGATTGAGTGATTTGGCTGGGGCTGGAAGAATGTGACCTTTAATGCATAAGTAAATAAGTCTTTCCATCATGTATAATCTCTCCCATATGACAGATCTGTGACTGTCTAAAGTGACAGAAGGATCATATGAGACTTTATTTTTTGAGATATATTATCACAAAAAGCCACAAATCATTCCTGTCAGTGTGCAGAGAGCTGCTAATGAAAGAATTTCATTCTGGAGTAGTATCTGTGATGGATGTAAAGTTGTAAGAAGTACAGTAAGTAAAATAAAGCAAGGTTAATCTAATCCCTTCCATAAAGCAGACAGGAGAAGAAACCATGATTTAAAATAAACTCAAACAGAGAAAGTAAGTAACAGGCCCATGTTCCATTTCACTCATTCATTCATTAATTCCAATGTTTCGTCTTGAATTTTAGGAGACAAACCAATATTCTGAGCTAAACTTAAAAGCAAAACAAGCCCTAATGTAACATGGAAAAGAGAGAGTGGGTTATTTTTGTTACTTAGTTTTGTGTTTAGCATAGTGAGGCCCTAATGCCTCTTGTGTGTCATAGAATCATGGAATGGCCTGGGTTGAAAGAGACCTTAAAGATCATCTCATCCCACTACCCTGCCATAGGCAGGGACACCTTTCACTAGACCAGGTTGCTCAGAGCTCCATCCAGCCTGGCCTTGAACCCTGCCAGGGATGGGGCATCCACAGCTCTTCTGGGCAACCTGTTCCAGTGCCTCAGCACCCTCACAGTAAAGAATTTCTCCCTAATATCTAATCTAAACCTATTCTCTTTTGTTTTGAAGCCAGTCCCCCTTGTCTTGTCACTATATTACTGTCCTTGTAAATAGTCTTGCTTCATCTTTCTTGTAGGCTCTCTTCAGGTACTGGAAGGCCCCAATTAGGTCACCCTGAAGCCTTCTCTTCTCCAGGCTGAACAATCCCAATTCCCTCAGCTTTTCCTCACAAGAGAGGTGCTCCATCTGTCTAATTAACTTGTTGGCCTCCTCTGGATTCGCTCCAACAGGTCAATGTCCTTCCTTCAAGTGTCATTCCGGTAAAACCAATGCTAAATCTTAGTAATTCATAGTACTATTCAGGACACATATCCCAGTTCATCCCTGTTTAATTTGTGATGTCCCATGTTTGCAAAAGTACTGCCCTTCCTCTGTTCTTTTCTTTCCCTTGCTCTGTCCCTCTCTCTCCTCTTTCCTGAATTCTTAGTTCACCCTGATTCACCTGTTCAGGCAGTCCTTTGTTTGCAAATCTGCCAGTCAGGCCAGGTCAAACTCTTCTTTTTCTACAGTACTTCAGAGTATTAAGTCCAACAGTTTCCATTCAGCCTTCTCTGGTCTCTGTATTCCTCATGCAGTGCAGGGGGAATACTCACTTCCAGTGCAGAACATCAGAATAAAAGGATGTCTCTGAGAAGAAAGGTGGCTTCATTTTTCTGCCTTGGGCCAAGAATGCACCTGA
Source organism: Lycocorax pyrrhopterus obiensis (assembly GCA_014706295.1). Classification (NCBI taxonomy): domain Eukaryota; kingdom Metazoa; phylum Chordata; class Aves; order Passeriformes; family Paradisaeidae; genus Lycocorax; species Lycocorax pyrrhopterus. The sequence continues at coordinate 12,659,981 of JACSVZ010000007.1, read as the reverse complement.
TCCAAAATACATCACTATCAGTGCAAAGACTTCTGTCTGTTTCTGGGGCTTTAGGAAGGCTGTGAGGAGCCTTTAGGGAGGAGGGGGAATTGGATTTGGCCTCAAAATTTCTGCCCTCAGAGATTCTGGATTTTCAACAGGTCCGTTTCTTTAGTGATTAAGAAAACACTGATGTAAACACAAATAAAAAGAGGAATTCACTAATACATTTGTCATACCCACTCCCTACCACCCCAGCCTACTGGGAGGTTTTGCTTACTGTTTCTCTGTCGCTGTTTTCCCCATGGACGAGTAGAGAAACGACACGAAGGCCAGGCTCAGGGATAAACGGATGATGATTTAATGAATTCTCAGAAGGCCTTTATATGTTAGTTCGCAAAGTGTATTAAGTGGCATAAGGTAATTGGTTTTTGCCATCCACCCCCTAAGGGGATTGGTCAAGTTCTAAGACACACAGAGCTCTGAGTGTTTTTCTAGTTAGAACCATAACAATTCTACCAAAACAATCCACAGCTGCAAGAAGTTTACAAAACGGTAACATTGTTTTGTCTTACTTGCATGGGAAAGACAGAACTCTCACAAAATGCTGCAGAGAGCCGGAAAATCTCTCTGCTAAAGCTTTTCAGTGTTCACATTTCTCCATGGGTTTTTTTCTCTTTCCAATCTGAACGCTGCTCCTGAGATGACACAGATAACTGCAAGTCTGCAGTGTCCTGTCCCTACACTGATGCCACCTGCACAGTGTCCTTGATCATGACTAAAGATAAGCTCTACAGGTCTGGCTTGACTACTGCTAGGACAGTTACTGACAACCAAGCTTGTAAGAATTTTGAAGTTAGGCAAAAGGCAGATTTGCTGCAAGTAGAGAGAGGTGAAGCAGGATGGACAAATCTACCCCCTGCTGACTTTGAGCTCTGTGGCTCTTGCCCTCTGAGCCCACAGCACAGAAAAAAGGATGTATCTTCAAAGGTGCAAGCATCATGCTTATTATGGAGGAGAGCCTTTGTGTTCCCTGCATTCCCTGAAAAAAATTAACACAAAGCATGTAGGTTTAAAATGTATGCCGTGCATCTCCAGTGGGAATGGGGCAGACCTAGGCACCTACAGTCTTCCGTGGCTGACAGAAAACTCTGTTGTGCAGTGAATGATAGGTAATGTTTGTTCTCAGACCCATGAGGTTCTTTGTATGTCAACATCAGCTGCAGACAAACATTTGAGGGTCAGAATTGGTGGCCCAGCCTGTAACTATCTTTTCTTACCTGTCTCTGCAACATTCATGATTCACTGGTCTTTTTAGGCTCGAACAGAAATCTAACTTCTCAAAGTCATAAACCAACCCTCAATTACCACAGCACCCATGTGAAAACACCTTTCAAGAGAGAGCAGATTTCAGTTTGAAGCCTGGTTATTACACATAATAAGCCGAATTCTCCGCTGACGTCAGTGTGGAAGGGGTGTGAGTCACTACTGAATTTGGACCAGTTTAGCAGAGAAGATGGGAATGATAAAATGCACCTTGGCACTGTCCTTTTAGTGCAAGTGAAATTTGCTCAAACACTGTTGCAGCACTTTGGAGCGAGTGGATGGAGCTGGGCATAATGAGAATGATCTTTTTTTTCATCTGCATGTGCTTCCTATGACCAGCCAAATGTGTGTCTGCTTTTTGAAAGAAAACCAACCACATTTTATGCAGCAAACTTGCTTTTAATCAGCGCTGAGTAACAGTGATGCTGCCCGCCTGCCTCACCTTTTACTGCAGCAGGACCATCTCTTCAAGAGCTTTGCCATAAGCATCATCTTTTAAGTATAATAGTTATCTTTTTGATTAAGCCCTAGGCAGGACTTGGGCACAGGCTATTTGGTTGTGTGGTAGATTACCTTACTTAACCAAATAGCAATCCTGTGCCAGGCACTGCAGCATTCTTGGCAGGTAAAGCAGTAATATGGCAGTCATCCTTCAACCTGTCAAATGGTTCCAGGTATGCTTGCAGATGTCATCTGCAGTTGCTTGAAACCATTTACTTTACAATGACAAGGAGAGAAAAAGAGCAGAGCTGGGACAGGAGAACTGAATAGAAAAGCGGTGTGTCTTTGATAATCAGCTTTGTAGGATTACATATAACTTTTAGTGAGAATTATGAGCTGTAGCTAACTTAATTTTTACTGAAGGAGTGAATTGATCTTTCTGCTACCACTTGAGAAATCAAAAGTATTTCACTGACATTTTGCTGTTTAGTGTAGGAATTTGGATATCAAGAACTAAAAATAACAGACTGAATGTTTGTCTTTTTGTTATTGTAACAGATGTGCTCCCTAACTCCTGACAGAACTGGAACCACTGAAAGTGACTGAACAACAGACAGCAGTGCTTGAAATCCCCCTGGCAAAAGAAGTGCAAAGCTTCCCTTAGAAGTTCAATGGGAAAGAGCCAAAGTGGGATGATAAGTATGAACGATGATTCATGATGAATGATGGATTGGCCCACACTGTGAAAATTAAGGGTGTTCAGCCCAGTTAGTTGAAAGACTCAGGTGTTAAGACTGGAGATCTAGTACAGAACACTCTGCTCTTCATTGATCATAAGTGATGGAAAGTAAACATCTTTGCACAGTGGGTGGATCAGATGTGAGACAGCAAGGTTTGAGCTGCAAAATCCATAAAGCAAAAACACAAAACCCCAGAGCTTGGGCTGACAAAACTGGAATACACAGTCTCGTAAAGCTAGTGTGACGGGCAAGCAAAGGAGCATCAAGACCTCCTTTTCACACTGGAATTAAAGTCCCAAGCCTGGAATCTCTCTTGCACAAGTGCCCTCTTGCACAGGAGCCCATGTCATATCCTGCAAAGACACCTGTTTTGATTTATAACATACCTGCCGGTATGTGCCATTATTTCTTGCCGATCCCTTCCCATTTCCCAGGGGTTCCAATTCAGTTTGTCAGCAATCTCAAGAACACCCAAATGAAGAGGAAGGGGAAAGCTTGCCTGGAGTGTGTGCCAACTCCTGAAGGTGTCACCCTGGAGGGGATGAAGGATGGATGAGTAATAGAGCGGTCTCTATTCATGAGGCAAGAAGGGAAGAGGGCAGAGCTTACCGTTTAGTGCTGCTGAGCTGAGTGACTGGGGAGGTTGCACAGTGATCACAGGATACACAAGGCAGTGACCCTAATGGGCAGTACAGCAGCGCCAGTGCAGCTGTGGGAGGTAAGTGTGGATGACTCAAGAAGAAGAGGAGGAGGAATATTTAGTCTTTACACTGTTCTTAAGTGAACTCTCCAATGGAGCAGTGCTGCTTTGCTGGAACACCTAGGAAGCTTGTAAAATAACACTGATCTGCAGTCTTTTTATTGTTTAACATGGAATAGGCTGTTAGTCTGTACCTCCTATTGCTAGTATGAAGGTAATAATGAAGGACTTCCCTTTGCTGTATGAAGTGGTAGAAGCATAAAGCAGTAAATCTTCCATTTAAGTCCTTACACCTGTCACCTAAACCAGGCTAGTAAAATGTATCGTGTGTTTTATTTTAGTCAGGGTTGCCCTAATGAATTCTTATCCTGATTCTTTAAAGTGACCCATGGGACGTTTGACTGCAGTCTGCTGAGGATCAGCAGCAGAACATGAGGCTGGTAAATATTTACTATCACATTTGTTTTGTTAATTAATTTTGCAGTAGCGTTATTGATGCTGTAAACTTAACTCTATGATCTTTACAGAAATACACACGGTTGTTAAGACAGCCAGGAAGAAAAGTTGGAAAGTGTAGCTTCATGCTCTCAGCATAGGCTGGAGGAGAATTTCAAAGTTAGGGTGTGGATTTTAGTGGCTGTTAGTCTTTGTGATGACGTCTGTTAGATGTGGACCAGCTTTGAACTATGCCCAGGTGCTCTCCATTAAATGCATTTTAGGACCATTTTGAAATGAACTACATAGGAGGAGGATAAAATGATAGCAGTGTATCCTTCACAGGTTCAGTGACAAGTTCTGAACATTCTGTTGGTAGGTATAGTAGGAAGGAAACTTCAGGGACCAAAAGAAGCTCAGCTATGAGGGCAGGCAGATTTTCTCACATGGAGGATGGATCTGCCCTAGTGCCCACCCCTGACATGTGTCTCTGTGAGGCTGGTCCTGCATTTTCTGCCAGGCTCCCGCAGGTTGGGTACCAGGACTAGTGCCTGAGTGCCTTCTGTGGGCCACGGCCAGGGTGGTCTGAAGGGACAGTGTGGCATGGGGGCCATCCCTGGTTGCTCCTCTGTGACAGAAGCCACTTCTGTGGCACAGCTAACCTGGAAGCTGTGTCTGAGCTGCCTGATTCCTGTGCACAGTGGAATTGTAGTCTGGTGTCTTAGTTACTGATTCATCTTTGCTCATCAGAGTCCAGGTTCAGATACAAATATTGTGTAGGCAGTAGAGGAAGTGTTTGGCTGGTGTGACAGCTCCTCTGGACCAGCTGTGGGAATGGAGCAGTGCCAAGGGCAGTTTTCTGCTTTAGCTTTTGGATTCATATAGCTGCATTCCCTTCAGTGAACACACATAAAGGAGGGTAAAAACTTCTTAGGATCAGCCTTTTCCCATCCCCCTTTCTTCTCAGGATTTCTTCCAATTTACTAAACCACTTTCATCCTGTGATCTGTCCATTTTGTTAGAAGATCGCCCTGCTGTTAAACACCTCCTTGGTGTTGGAAGTGCTCAGCTGACAATTCTGAACAGTTTTTTGTTCATATGCTTCCATTGGGATTTTTTCCAGAGACACAGTACCAAACCTGTCAGAGTTTAAGGAGTGTCTGGTTGATGTTTAGTCATATGGTTTAGTTTTGGGTAGTTCTGCAAGGAGCAGAGAATTGAAATCGGTGATCTTTATAGGTCCAACTTGAGCTATTCTATGAGTCTGTGACATTTGCAACCATAAAGAGTGTGATGTTCATACTCTTAACTGGGGATCCTGACAAGGCATGTTGTCCTGAATGATGCAGAGGTAAAAGGACTATGGCTTAAGAAGGCAAACAGGTAAAATGCCCATGGGATGATCAGTATAATGAAAGGCTGCAAAACCCTAATGGGACTTGGCCTGGTGTTGATAAAGGGCTTCTAACTAAGGACAAACAGATGGACAGATCAGACAAGAACAGATCATATCTTTCCCAGACTACTACTGTCTCAGTCTTACTAAGGTTTGGCTTTGGATCTTGGCTTTGTCAAAATTTTCCTTCGCAGTCTCCTATGAAGATGCTGTCACATTTGCTCACCCATTTTCTCAGCCTGTAGGCTCACACTCTTTCCCACAAGGTTGGCTTCTCACCACCCACCCTTCTCCCTCTCCTGGCCTCTGATTTTCAGAGTAATCAGTAAATGTATCCTCTGCATGCGAATGCACAGCCTTCAGTACATACCCTGTGGCTCATCTAGGCAGATGCACAGATCACGTAATACTGAATTCATTTTGCCCGTGGATCAATTTACCAGGGTAGGAGCCAGAAATCCTGACAGCTTAGACATCTTAGGGCAGGAAACTCTGATCAGAGGATTCAGGGACACTGTTGGAAATTATGTTCTTCGCAATGTGTGTTGTTTCCTGCCTCAATCTTTTTGTCAGGTGAGGGGCTTGAAAAGGATTTGGATACTGAAGCAGGGAACCATCCAGACTCATCACTGACAGACTGGGAGAGGAGCAGGGGGGCAGAGTTGCCAGTGGACATAGTCATCCCGTGTCCTTCCTGTTCTTTACCAGGTGTACACAAACACCTGCAGAATCAGTGCTTCACCAGGTCTCCTCCCCTGGCCCAGTAGCATTTTACAGCCTCATCTGTGTGCACAAGCAAAACCTCTTCCTTCTGCTTCTCTGTTCCCCGAGGGGAGAAAATCGAACAGTCGTACTGGTTGATTTTAAGTCTCTAAGTCAGTGATCAAGAATTTTGGCCTGAGCCTTTGCTTCAGACGTTGTTGTCATGAGCAACAAGCAAAACACCTTTTCTGAAACGATGAACAGAAGCAGAAAACTGCGTCTCGTGGCAGGCAGATGGCGCCAGATGGGCGTTCGGCGTGGCAAGAAGCCTCCTCTTGCCGGCTGGACCGGGGCAGCGCGGGTGAGCCTGCTGGCGGGACAAACAGGAGTACGGGTGCTGTGCCTGCCGCTCTGAATATTTATCAGACCTGTGCTGCAGTAAAAACACGTCCACAGCAAAGCTTTGGTATGGGGAGAGTTGGTTTTCCTGAATGTCAGCAGAGAACTGTGATTTCTAAAACTACACGCTGTGTGACAAAAAATAGAAGAAAGAAAAAAACCCAAAAAATATGTTTAGAATCATAGAATGGCTCAGGTTGGAAGGGACCTTAAAAATCATCTAGTTCCAATCTTTCACTAGAGCAGGTTGCTCCGAGCCCCATCCTTCTTTTGGCCTTGAACATTACCAGGGATGGGGCATCCACAGCTTCTTTGGGCAACCTGTTCCAGTGCCTCTCCACCCTCAGAGTGTACAATTCTTCCTAATATCTAATATAAACCTACTCTCTTTCAGTTTGAAGCCTTTCTCCCTTGTCCTGACACTACATGCCCTAATAAATAATTTCTCCCCATCTCTCTTGAGGCTTCCTTCAGGTACTGGGAACCTGTTGGTTTTGTTTTGGGTTTTATTATCATGTGCAAGACATCCTTATCATGCCCCCATATTACTCTGTAACAAATGAGAGAGAGTTTTCTTTACTAGCAGTACCTAACTTTGATTCTACTATCTTTGTCATGATCTTAGGACTATATCCCCATGGGACTTTAGGGAAGAACAGCAAAAAGGACTGACTCTGGTGCTTTACAAAACTGAGAAACTGCATGGAATCAAATCTCCAGATTCTGGGGAAGTGAAGAGCTTTGGGATTTGCTACTTCCCAGGGCTCCCTCTTTTTCTGCTGAGGTGAACAACTAAAGGAGGGCAGGTGACTCACTGTATAAGAAACAGAACTAAATCAGCTGTATCAAAACACGATCAAAAACATAAGACAAATTTTTGAGTGTCCCTAAAGACTTCCACAAAATACCAAATTTTGATAGTAAAAACATGAAGGAGTGTATGAGAGGCCCAGTTTTGGACCACTTTTTCTGGGAATTCACAGACACAGGAGAGATGTCAAGGTATATTTGCAGCTGCAGCCTTCAAATGTCTTCTGTTCTTTCCAGATTCTCCAGTTATTGAAGAATCTCTCCTCGAGCTTTTTGCTGAACACAGCATCACTGTGAAGACCCAGTGCACTGCGGGCATCGAGGTCCCTTCCAAGGCAAAGCCAAGGCCCAAAGTCACATCAAGGACAGTGTGGAGGAGACAGAGGAAGAGAATGTGGTGTTGGAGAAAGCCAGTGACTGCATTACAACCAAAACCTTGGTGAGAAAAGACAGTGGAGCCATTGTGCTGAATCTGAAAAATCACTGTGTTTGGGGAGGGATGTAGCAAGAAGAAAAGGGGCAACGGCTTCAAGAGTAAGTTTAGATTAACATTAGGAGGAAATTCCATACTGTGAGGGTGGTGAGGCACTGGCACAGGTTGTCCAGAGAAGCTGTGAATACCCCGTCCCTGGAAGTGTTCCAGACCAGGTTGGATGGCGCACTGAGCAACCTGGTCTAGTGGGAGGTGTCCCTGCCCATGGCAGAGGATTGGAAGGAGATGATCTTTAAGGTTCCTTCCAACCCAAACCATTCTGTATAAAACTAATTTGGTTAGAAAACACTGCTAAACTGTCTTCTGGGAGTTATAGTTCAGGCACCTGATCTAGTTGAAGCTGTCCCTGCTTATTGCAGGGGGATTGGACTAGATGAGCTTAAAAGTCCCAACCCAAACTATTCTGTGATACCTCTTGTTCCCATATTTGATCCCAAATGAAAGCAGTTTTATAGTCCCCATTCCCCAAGTCCAGAGTGCATCACAGAATATGCCAGGCAAACAAGCAAGTCTGGCCTATTGAAACATTTCAGAAAGAAAATCACCAGCTTGTATTAATGTTTATCCTTTTTCATCTAAAGCTTTGCATTTTTGTCCAAACTTCCTATGGATTAGAGAAGATGTTTCTGAGCTGCTCTGTAATGCACTGCAGAAGGAGCTCATTTTCAGAAAAAGTGCAACACTTGAAATGTTTAAACATTTGAAGTGACCAAGGCAAGTAGGTGGCAAAGAAATAGTCTTTGGAAAAATGTTGTGACCATGAATAAATCTAAACATACAAGTTACCCTCCTTGGCTTCCTGCTATACATACATATATTTCTTTATACACACAAATATCACACATGCACACAATTTGGAGTCAATATATTGTGATTGTTCTTTGCTAATTTCATTTTCTTCTGTGTAGAGCCTCTGAGAGGTGTCTCATAGAAGTTGCTTGAGTGGCTTGTTACCACAAGCAACAATGAGAGGGCAGAACATTCAGCACCTCTGAAAGTCACACCTATGGATTTGGGTGCCTCATTTTGACTGCTTTTTCCTGAATTAGACCAGAACTGACTTGAACAAGTGACTGATTTTGTTGTATCCATCAGATAGCAACCGTATGATCCATGCTTAGCACAGCTTGTGCAACACATGGGAGTGTTCTATCAGCAGCAGCATCTGACTAACGAGACTATTGCTCTTCTTCTTCTGTTAATATTTTGGTTCTTTCTTGGATTCTTTCCTCTATCTCATTCAAAATGTTGGGATTTCCTATTAATTAAATTGCAATCACTCACACTATTGTCCTGGTTTCAGCTGGGATAGAGTTAATTTTCTTCTTAGTGGCTAGTACAACACTGTGTTTTGGATTTTGTAGCTAAGTAGTGTTTTCTCTTAGTAAAGGACCATTCAGTTTCTGCCAGTGAGCAGGTGCACAAGAAGCTGGGAAGGAGCATGGCCAGAACAGCTGGCCCAACCTGGCCAGAGGGATATTCTTGTACCATAGACTGTCCTGCTCAGTGTATAAACTGGGGAGAACTGGCTGGGGGCTGTCAGTCACTGCTGAGGGACAGACTGAGCCTCAGTCAGAGAGTGACGAGCAACTGTAGACATCTCTTGGGTTTTATTTCTCTCTCTCTTTCTCTCCGTTTCACCTTCTTGGTTTATCTCAGTCCAAAAGCAATAAGAAAATTAAATTAGTGATCCCTTGGGAATACTTTTATGCGGGATTAGAAAGAGTTGTGTACTTGCAACACGTGTGTCTCTAGGTACCAGATTCCAAGTGGGTGGTTTTCTGGAGGATACAGGATGAGTTCCATGTGAGAGCTGTGAACTGTGCAGACCCTGGAGTCCCCAGAATTCCCTAGGCCTCTTGTTGCAAAGGGTCCCATCAATATGTTTCTTCCACTGTTTAATGTCTGGTTTTCCTAAATATGTATGCAATGTCCAGGACCATGTATTTATGAATGATGTCTGAGGGAATGTGAGTTCGATGTAATCCACTCCGTTGTGTTAATAGCTCAACTAAAGATTAGGGAAGGCCTTAATACTGTTTTAATACTGTTGGCTATAAATGTAATTATAGTATAAGCACCTGAAAGTGTGGTATTATTTACCTTAGAAGTGGAACTATTAAAACAAGGGCACAGAGATTCCCAGCTGGGGGGAATTGGGTATCTGCAAACAGCGGAGATCAACATGATGAAGGTGCTCTGAGGTGTAGGTAGCTTTAGTACTTAAGGTTCACATACAGGTTGCCAAAGGCCATTAATGTATGACAAAGAATATAATTTGACATTATATATGCTCATCAGCCACCCATCAACCCTTTTAAAAAAAGAAAAAACTCTTGTGGTATTCATGAAAGTTGCTTATATTCTTTTATTTTAATACTGGATTTTTAGTAGCAAAGAATCTGTGCCTAGTTCTGAACTGATCAATACCACAGACAAACTCCAAAGGATTACAGTAGCCTCAGAAATGCTGAAATGGGCAGGTTTTCTTTTGTGCCAGTTACAGACACTTCTTTCTCTATATGACTAAAGCATTTTACAAACAGAAGACTGTCAGATGCCATCAATAAATAGCCTAAACTATTGATGGAATCCTGTAATGGATACTGAAGTGGGCCTTAGTAGCTGCACAAAATTCAGGAAAAAAAATGGCCAAGTGTGGAAGCCAGTATAGCTAAAAAACCAGAGAATTCTATGTGATAGATGAAAGCCCTGAGGTTAAATAGTTACTCAGATGGGAAAGCATTCAGGCTCCTTTACATCAGAAGACAACACAAAACCAATTTAAAGCCTGGAGCTACGATTCTTCTCCTATTTGAAGATTTGCATTATCTCACATTAGGCTTAGGAGAGGAGAATATCCTCTGTCCATATGCACCATATTCCTTATGACTCCTGTGCTCAAATGGGAGCCCTGTATAAAAGCCATCAGCATCAAGTTTGTTATGGCATGCTGCACTGGATGACTTTTTTGGTGCCAGGGGGAAGGTTGTTGCATTTTAGCTGAGAATTTCAGAGCAGGACTTGTGTTTGGATACACAGCTCCCTATTCTTTTGATTAAAAACATGGCTTTTTTTAACAGTCCATCTTTTGTTCTTCTCATATATTATGGAGGCTGCTGCAAAGTGGGCTAAAGAGCAAAAAGCAAGATCTGTATTTTTTAAAATTGCTATTAATTAGGAATACTGTAATCTTTGGCAAATAAACTTGAAGAACACTAATAGGATCTTGCAAGTCAGTAAGCACATTCCCTAATCCCAATCCAGATAGCACCTGACTTCTTCCCACAGGACTGTAGGAGGGATTTATTAAACAAGAAGAGACACGAGGGACTAAAAGCCATAGAAAACAGGTTGTAGGAAATGTACTGCAGAGCTCACCAGCCAGCTAGGAAGAGACAGAAGCAAACCTTTAATGCCAAACACCTCTCCTAAACACGTGTGGAAAATGAGTGGTGGGCAGATTCCCAGATGATTCTGTGCCAGATGGAGTGAGTTTTTCTTAAATGGCCAACCTTGAAACAATGTCTCCATTATGTGCCATGTTAGGAACCGCATTACTTTGCTGGACAGAATTTGTTCTGTTTATTAAGGCTCTTTTTATACCCCAAAACCCTGCAGGTTCGGCATCTTGCAATGGGACTGGCTCTGCATTCACATCTGCAAGCTGTGGACTCTCCTGCTGTCACAGAGCCTTCAGGACTGCTGAAGGTGGCGGATTTTTCAGCTCCAGCCTTGGCTTAGCATGGCAGGAACCAGACCAGGGGGATGTGCTGACAGGATATACATTAGAGACATGAGCTGAGGACACCAAAAAGTGGACAAAATGCACCAAGATCCCTATCTCTAGTACCACTTACAGTGTGGGAAGCTTGCAGGAGAGACAAATACTGCTTCTGAACCCAGGCCATGAGTGAAGCTGGTATGGGAGAAGCAGTGTTGTTAGAGGAAGGAATTCTATCAATGCCACCTTCAGGTAAGGCCTGCAGTATCCATCTAGCTGGAAGTCCTACCTGTCAGCTGTTACTTTCTTTTGTTTCTAACATATACCACATTTTGTAAAGTTTTATCAAATTCATCTTGCACCAAAAAAAGCGTTTATCATCACAGCTCTGCTGGGTTTTGTTCAGTTTTCAGAGGTTCTGGGAGGAGATGGAGAGCAGCACAAAGTTGTGCAATCCTTGAGCCAAATTTAAATCATTCTGCCATCCTTCTTGCTAAGATGTCCCCTGAATGAGGGTGTCAGGTATAATGGTGTAATAATTGTTTGTTCCACCATATGAGTGCTCACATCACACCTCACGTGGTTACAGAGGTCACTGTTGGAAGATTCTCTGATTCCTGACACGGATTCAGTAGTCTGAGTATGGGTTAGGACAGTTGATGCTACAGTAAATTAATCATCATGTTTGAAACAGCCATTTATTGTAAATATCTGGTGTTACTGAGACAGGATAATAATCCTTTCAGGCCCTCAGTGAGCACTTGGCATTCCAGCATCTAAAGTTGAAGTAATATTAGCAGAGGTCATGCTTCAAGTACACTAATTATGCCTTGAGAATGAAAATATGAATGAGAATGACCTGCCATGAAATCTCTAGATACCTTACTAATTGAGGTAGAAAAGCATTTAAATCTTTATTGTGTAGAACTTGTTTGCTTAATTGTTAATTAGAAAATTCAAGCTTTTTGTCTAAGATACTCCCAGATGACAAAACATGGTGCTGGCTGTCCTCAGTAGCAGTAAGGCCAGCAGGAACAGATGATTCATGAGTCATGTTATATAGCACCTATTCCTATGGAGCAGAAGGACATTCAGGTTTGACTGAGGAAGTCTCAGAAGGCAACATCCAGGTGACCATTTTTCATATCGGTCATTTCTCTTCTCAGTCTCCACTTTGGAACTACATAACCCATCCATGCAGCATGGCTTTGTTACTGTATCTTCAAATAAAGAAACACCAAAAAATCCCAGAGAGACTGGAGGCTCCAGACAAACTTCTCTGGTGTGGCATGGCAACATGCAGTACTCTGCTGAAGCGTATGAGAAGTCCTGTAAGAAAGAGACATTATACAAAACTGCTTGTGGCAGAATTTGGACAGTAAAATCATCAAATGAGGTGTTAAAGCTGCCTTTTCCTTTCCTTTGTTCTCATTCATGTATTACATGTGAACTACAGTTTTTTGGCACGTTTTTTTACATTATCTTTAAATATTCCTGTTCCACCCACCTCACCTGAAATTGTCCTGAGTAGGTGCTCATCAGTGAGCAGTTGATTGCATTGATGTTTCTCTTGTGGTTGCACAGCTATTAAGAGAAGAGCTGACAACATTTTAACCCTTACACTTACTGCCTTCTGCTAAAACAGTCTGAAGGGTTCTTCTTCCAGTCTCTGACATGACTCAACAGGCTGAAGAATGGCTGTAATTTTCTGTGCAATCTCTCACTCTCTTATTTTTTAACTTTTCTCTCTCTGTCTGTTTTATTCCCGCCTGCCCAGGTTTGATCTGACTGTGAGGCTGAAGAGCCACATGGTGGTTTGTGCTGGGACAGCACCGTGCCTTCGCACATCTTTTCTGTGAGCTTCTGTGTTGTGTCCTGCCAGAGCAGAAATCCCGCAATTAGTGTTTTCTTGGGTATCTGATGAAATACAGCTGCAGGGTTTTACAGCCTGGAGTCATCCTTTGGCCTTTATCACAAGCTGTCACTTCGGTTTAAAAGTTGACTATTGGAGAAAACTCTTGCAGAGCTTCAGGTTCACGAAGTCCTGCATAACTGCTCACTGTTTTTATGGCAAGCCTTTTTAATAGGCCTCCCAGTGGTGGTAGAGGCCTTTGTGGGACTTCTGTGCACACAAGTTTGTCAGCTGCACAGCCCAGCCCTTCACAGGGGGAGCATCAGTGCTCAACAAACCATAAAACATTGGGGAAGCTCTGTGATTCACCATGAGAAGCAGAATTTTTCAAGCATGCAACTACAGTTCATGTAAGGTGAAGATAATTCATTCTTGATTAAACCTTGAGTGACCTAGGGTTGTAAAGACAATGCTTGAGGTCCCAACACTGTCCTGTCCGAGGTACAATTTATATTAACAGGGATGTTGAGCTCATTTCTGTAGACGCTAACAGCAATTTATGTGCTTTCCTTTTTTTTTAAGCCTGGACTACTACATGAGCTCAGGCTCCACATGACCTTGCAGAATGAGCCCCACTGTAAGAAGGTACCTCTCAGTTTAAATCGTACAAGTTGACCTGTATCACACCAGCTGTTTTCCTTCAGCTTTCAAGATGATCAAACTAATGAACTGTAGCATGAGGTTACGTGGAATCTCCCAGGCCACACCAGATGTGTGCACTTTGCTGGGGACAAAGCCTGCCATTGCCTTTGCAGCTTGAAGAAATCTCCAGGACTGGTGTCCTTGAAACATTTTTCTCTCGGGCTAATTCCGTTCAAGTAGCTCCTGTAGCCACAGACATCCTTGTTGTGCTCAAAGATGAGGTTTGTTTCTGCTGCTGCCCAAGCCAGAAAGCAGAACTTTTTAGTTGCAGTTGTTTTGGCCAGTGCTCACCACCAGTGGTGTGGCAAAAAAAAGGGAGGACAAGAACCATTCCCAGTCCTGATCCACAGCACCGAGTGATTTGTTTCTGACCTGTACCACATTATCCTCAAGAAGAGTTGCAGCACCTCCATCAGCTTGGGCTACTGACAGGAGGTACTCTTCTGATGATGGAAATTAGACACAACTTCTGCATCAATACTAGGGTTAGGAAGGCTGAGGTTTTTTTTCTTAAAAAAAACAAAAACAAGAACAAAAACAAATGCTTCCGATGATACAACCCTTTATCCAAAAAAGGCCACAGGAGCAATCCAAAATGTTTCCACTAGAGGAGAAAGACTCCCTGGTCAGAAAGGACTTTCCTACTTCTTGTCATTGTGTTTCCTTCATGTTAGCTGACCCAAGCCTGGGAGTAGCATGGCTCAGAGCCAAGGAATAAGGATGGTACTGCTGGGGCTTTGTTTACTCTGTCCAGTGTGGAGGGAAAGGGTGAAGCTGTTATTGCTCCAGACACTCCCTATGCTACCTTGTTTTTCATGCCATTATTTGAACAGGCAAATCCTCATAACAGCACTGACACAACAGTGTCTGTCCCTTCAGCAGTGTGGTGACATCATTTCCATTGCCAGTGGGTCTGTGCCAGCCAAGTGGAGGCAGGCTGGCTTGGCTCCTTAGAGAAACTCCTATTACTGTAATGATCTGCTGGGGTTACAGACCTATGTACTTGTCATCCTTTCAGAGCATGCTTTTCAAAACTAACAGCCTTGTTTTTTCATCAGAAGGTAATTACACAGTACAAATTGGCCCTCGGGTTGCTCAGGGTAGAAGAAATCAAGGAAAGAAGTACTTTCCTAGATATACAGTGATTTCGGAAGTGAAACATTTTTGCCCCAGAAAAGGACAGAGGGAGAGAGCCAAACAGAACAGACTAGTCCTTAAATGGGTTCATTAATTCTTAGCTTTCCCTGACCACCCAGTAATCTGCAGCTGGCTGAAGGAGTCCCAGACACCATGACCCTAAACCACAGCTCAGATGCAGAAGACAACTAGGAGACTTATTACGGTGTCCTACAATGTGATGTCAGTACTGACATGTGGTTCACAGGCACAGAGAAGGTCTACAGCAATAAATACTGTCACAGGCCTGCTCCCAGGGAGGAAATACTTCTTCTGAGTCATTGTCTGAAATGACAGTGGGGACACTGACCCTCTGGATTCACAGGAGCAATGGAACATCTCCAAACACAGAGGTAAGCACAAGACTTGGGGTTAATCTCAGGCTCCCTGTGTGGCCTTGGGTATGTCACTAACCTGTTTTGCACCTCAGGTGCCCACCTGGGGATTAGATACAAGAATGCCTCCTGTTCTATCCTGTCCATTTGTTGGCAATCTCTTGAGGACCAGACTTCCTTTAACTACATGTGTATGTATCCCATTATACAGCAGTTTATGCAGATGCTGTTTAAATTAAAATTCAGGACATCCATGTGCACAGGGGGTGATATTATCGTGTCTTGACATAACAGAAGATTGGTGTTACAAGTCATTTGTCTTGTAGCACATTTCCAGCCTGACTGGGATTTGTTCCCTAAATGAGAAGCACAGAAATCTGTGACATGTAGGAGACTGTGTGACAGTCTTTCTGGACTAGAAGACCTTGAAAGCACATTAAATTAAACATTTAGAGGTCATCCTGTCAGGTAAATGCCTTCTTCTTTGTGCAGCTGCTCCCTACACATGCCTAATCATAACATGGATGTCTAATCACCAGTGCTCCCAAACATAACTGAACATGGCTCATCAAGTCAAAATGCTAAGGGATCCTTCTGCCCAGTCTGGGGAATTGCAGAATGCAGTGATTCTAAATGGTGAGATCAAAGACAAATTTTTTGGCTTGGCCTATGTCTGGTGTAATAAACAACATAGTAATAGAAAAGAAATTATATATTAATACATATTACTAGATTAGGCATGTATTTCTTCAGAAGCCTTTCTACGTGTTGCTATGAGTCTTCTAATCCTATTAAGAGTAATGGGCTACACATTAAATGGACAGAATGAGTGATACACTAAAAGGAGTAACGAGGTGTCACATTGTGTATTTGTATTTACCAATCAGCCTTTCCTGATTGATCAGACCATAGGTATGTTACTTCGGCTATGTGTGCAGCTGAGAAAGAACGCTTCCAGTTATGTGGCTGCAGTTGTGTTCTTGTGTGGAAATGCTCTAGGCCTGCATTTTATAGAGTCTGAAATGGCTTCCATAACTTCTGTGCATGTAGGCAAGCATAGGAGAGTAGTAAATGGAGGAAAGTTAGGTTGGCTGTGCCTTGCACTACATTCCCTGAACATTCCTTTGATTACAGCCCACCTGTCTTCAGGCAGGACCAGCAGGATACAGATGCGAACTGATTTCCTGTCCTCCATTACAAATGGCAAGTCACAGGGTTTATTTGCGTAAACCTGAGAGATGGTAGAAAAACTCGGAAGGAGAATGAGGAGATAAGCTCTTACCTGAGAATGAGGTTTCATAAATGAATTTTGCCACACAATGCTACATTTAGAATCCAAGGGATTTACTTGATGGCATCCCATGTCAGTGCAACAAGCAGTATTAAATACTTCGAGAAATATGTTTAAATACAGGCTGAAAAGGGAAGATTTGCAGTGGACACTGGAAATTAAATTGTACATACAGTTCCCCTTGATTTCCCCCGAGCATTTTGTAGACTATTAATGCCTCAGAGCAACACCAGCAGAGCAATATCCCTTCTTCTACAAGATCACCTGCTTTGGTTTATAATTGGGTGTAATTTAATCATGCGTTTCTAAAGTGCTTTGGGAGCCAAATATCCGAAAGCAATTTACAGTTTAGTGGCATTAGTGAGAGAAGGCATCGATACATCCCTGTGGAGCAAAAGTCTGACACCTTAGTTACAGACCAAGAAACAAAGAAATTAATTGCTTGCTTACAGTTCCATAGCAGATTAATGGGATTCCAATTCCTTCCTCTCTTGCTTTTCAGTTTGTATTTGTTTGCATGTTGAGATAGGTATGTTGGTCAGATGCCAAGAGAAATGTGGTGTATTGTTCATTCTTCCTACTCCCTGGGTTTTCCCTGATGGGAAGTAAGGTCCAGGTCATGAAATGTCCTACCCAAGCTCTTTAAGATTTATACTTATGCACGAGAAGACTCTGTGTTGATGATGCTGGCCCTGTGTTTGCATGTTTGTCTGTGCAGTGGGAAGCAGCCCACAGCGACTGTCCTCAGCAGTGTTTTGACTTCAAGATGGAGTACCCCGGGCAGGACTGTGCTTCTTGCTTCATGGCCCCACTGAGGAACCACAGCATGTCATAGCAATGGTGCCCTGAGCTGGGCTTTCATCAGCAACCCCCACCACCAGTGACCACAGAACAGGGGCACCATTAGCATCACATCCAAGCCTAAGTCGTGGCTCACCTCAACAAGAAGCACCTGCCTGCTTATGACCCCTATAACTTGCAGCTGCAAGCTGATCATCTGTGGTAGTTCAGATGTGCAGCCACTGGGATTTGTTGGGGGTGATTCCCTCCAGGCTGAGTAACCACAGGTTTCATGTCTGAGTGTAGTTCACACCCTGCTATTTTCCAGGGCAAGCACACTTGGGTCACACTCCTCTGGGCCGGTCTGGCTCTCACCCTTGTCCACAGAGGAGGAGATTGCTCAGTCTGTAGGTGCTGGAGCTGCAAGGGCCACATGGTAAGAACTTACCTTCATATCCAAAAAACCAGCCTAACTCTGTCTTTCTTCAGTCGCTGAGATTTATCTTCAGTTGCTTTAAGGCAGTCTTGCATCCCTTAAAATGGCTTATTTTGGCCAGCAGGCCTCATGAAATCCCTACATGGGTCAAAACAAACAAGGCCATTTCTCAGTCCCTAACCAGGCTGGCTCTACATCCATGGCATACTTAGCACTTCCAAGCGTCCACGGATGCACTCTGACAATAGCTTTGTGCTTTTTTTTTGCACAGACACTGCACCAGGTACATCCATTCTCTTCCTTTGTAAAATAGAAGGGTTTTGCCAGCATTGTATGATGGCTAGTAAGGTTTCCAAGACAAAAAAAGCAAGAAAATCAGATATTTCATCTCTCCCTTCCCTGTTTTGTTAAACCCAATGAAGCTTTAAATCAGGTTGTAACACAGAGCTTGGTTCCAGCTGGCTCAAATTGGTGGTGTGAGCATGGACACTTCCAGGTGCACAGGGTGAGGTTTTACTAACACTTTTTAGAGACAGGCCCTGGTGCCTCAGGCCTGTTAGTGTCCTCTTAAAGGCGACAAGAGAGAGAGGCTGCCAGGCACAGCTTGAAATGAAACTGATACAGCACCAATAATGAGGGACTATATTTGGAAAGATCTTTCAGGGTTATTTTTGTCTGAGATCATTACTTCTGGGCAGCCTGCTGACGACTGCTGAGCATACAAACACATCCCACCCAGGGTTTGGTTCTCTCTGCTAAGGTGGAAGTAGCTCACAGGGGGTCAGCAGAGGGAAAGGATGCACACATTGAGTTTCCTGCTCTGACTTTCAAACTGGTCTGTCTTTGTGTGTACAATCCATATAACACTTCTTCACTGAAGCCAGCAACTGCCCACCCAAAGACTGAAAGCAATTCTTTACCATTTTTCTAGTAATTCCTGTCGTTACCGTGTGTCCCACTTCCCATGCACCCTGATACACTCCTCCCTGAAGCCATAGCTGGAGTACAGCTTCCTCGTTCCTAAAATCAGTAGGAGCCTTTTCTTTTTGCCAGCCAGGCTGACGCAAGGAATTCTGCCAGTGCTGCTCACCCAATTCAGGGAAGGCAGACAGGCCTAAGGGGCACAAGAACAGCTCTCTATCCCCTCCGAGATCTGATTGCTGGATAGCACTTACCTTCTGCCTTCCCACACAGAGCTTGTTGAGGTGAGCACAGTTACAGCAGGAACACACCTCTTCCAAGTTACTCAAAGCAGCCTGTTTACAGCAGACCTGGCTGAGGAATGAGGCTTGCAAAAGCACTGCATGGGTGAGGTGCTGATTTATACCCAGATTCCTCACTGGGAGCCTATGTCTGAGGGCTCCTGGGGCTCCTCCCTATCTTGACCTGGGCAGTTTCTGGGTAAGGTCTCTCTGCTGCCAGCTGTTTGCAGCTGAGTGAGGTGGGAAATTATTTTAGGATCACATTCTTGATAATTTTAGTTCTGGAAGAGGGGTAGTTACTGCCTGGAGTGAGGCACTATAGGCTGGAGGGCATCATGCCTCATGTGGAAACAAGCACTCTTATTAGGCCAGGAGCCCCTCTGACCAGGACTTAAAAGATTTTCTTTAGGGACATTTTTCATAGAGTTTCAGTGGTCTTTACCTGGTGACAGGCTGTCCTAGGGGAAAGGAGTAAGGACGGATCTAAGGGCTGAGCAAATCTGCCAATTGGAATAGCTGTGCACCAGTAGCTGATTTCTGTGATGATTCCACAGGAACTAAACCTCTGTCTCAGTTCCTCTTAATATATTGTGGTGGGTTTACCCCAGCTGGACATCTGGTGCAGACCAAAGCCATTTTATCACTACCCTCCACAGCTGGACAGGAGAGGGAAAATTTAACCAAAGACTTATAGTGCAAGGTAAGGACAGGGAGATCATTCACCAATTACTGTCACAGGTAAAACGCACTCAACTTGGGGAATTTAATTTATTACTAATCAAATTGGAGTATGGTAAGGAGAAGTAAACTCCCAAATTTTAAAACATCTTTCCCCTACTCCTCCCTTCTTCCTGGGCTTAACTTTACTCCAGAATTCTTTACCTCCTTTGCCCACTGGTGCAGGTGGACGGGGAATGGGGGCTGTGGTCAGTTCATCACACCTTGTCTTTGCCCCTCCTTCCTCTGCTCTCACATGTTCTCACTCCTCTCTTTGGCTGCAATTGCTGTTGCAGTTTTTTTCCCCTCTTAGAAGTGGTGACACGGAGGCACTTGGACCTCTTGGTTCTGTTGGACACAGGGGAAGCTTCCAGCAGCTTCTCAAAGAAGCCACCCCTGCAGTCCCCCCCCCGCCACCACAGCCTTGCCATGCAAACCCAATACTTACATGCTCTTCTGTTTCTCTTCTTTAATTGCACTCTTCTGCTTAGCCATGTATTTCAGTTTTAGCCCTTTTCTTAATATTTGCAAAAACAAATAGGACATTTCACCACCTCAGCAAAACACAGCAGCAGCTTTGCTGCTGTTGTAGCTCAGAAGGCGTGAATGTAATTTTCCTTAGGCTGGGAGGGGGCAGGTTTCAGAGAACACAAAGACTATTAGACCCAAAGTGAATTATTCAGAACAGTGCTGAAGCGAACAAGGGGAAATGGGAGTGAAAATGAGAACTCCCTAAATCTGAACTGTCACTTCCTACAAAAACTGCAACCAGACAACTTTCTCCTTTATACAGTGGAAAGCCTTATAGAGCTTTAAAAGCTTTAAAAATTTTATAAAGCTTTTTATCCATAACTTTGTGACACTTGCACTAAAAGGGTTGACTGCACTAATTATGGCTCTTAGTCCTCTTCTTTTCCTTAAGAAAAAGATGGACACAAGGACAGGAAGCTTGCAGAAGCTGAAATACAAGACACAATTAGTGGAACTAGCTGTGCCTGGTCTGGCATGCAGAACAGCATTGTTGGGGCTGTGTAGTTTGTCTTCATGTGACTCAAAATGCAGCTGCCCTTGGCTTCTGTGAAGATCAGTTAGACCAGGTGGTAGAGTGGGGCTTCTGCTCAGCAGGGGCACTTCCAGTGTTTCCATCTTCCTTCCCTCTAAGTGATTTTGTACAGTAGGATGTTAAAGCTGATAGTTCTAATACCCTCTGCTAATGTATCTTAATGGCAATAAAAGGAGCCAAAGACTGAAGACAATCCTGCCTCCAAGCTCAAGAAGAGACTTGGATTCTGCCTCCTTGTCTCCGAATAGCCCAGCAGGAACTCCATGATATTCTAGGCTTCCTTATGTCAGATTGTATATAAACACAAAGCCATAAATCTGAAATACTTAAATCCTCACAATACCAAGAAAGTAAATACAGCTTTGCAAATGAGGGAGTCACTTTGTGAAAGAGCTGGCCACAGAAAGTGCAGGAATTTCACTGCTGGTGGCCAAGCCTAGATAAGGGATTATAGAATATCTGAACCACTTAACAGGCTGACAGGTAGGTCAATACAAATATACATGCATTGCTGCTGGGTCTTTTAATGTAGACTGAAATCTTCCGGGAGCTAGTTGTGGAATAAAAATATAGCAGTACCCAGCCACTCAGACACATTCAGTCTGAGAATATTGTGTCACTTTTGTTCCATCTGGAGCTAGGAAGGAGGTATGAGGAAACAGGATGCTCCTCCCAGCAGGTCTCTAAGTTTTTGAAAGGAATTGTAAAAGACCAAATAAAAGGAAGAGGAGAGAATCACCCGCTTTTGCCTCCTGTTAACCCCTTTAGGCTGCCTTGAAAACAATTTGGTTGTGTTTCTGCCTGGTACTGATTAATTCTCACATCAGGAACCACTCCACTTCAGAAGGGGAGTATGAAGGAGTCTCCATTAAGCCTGCAAGCAGATCCATTTAACTGACTGGGAGCACTTACACACGCTGCGTTTCTATGCTATAAATCCTTAAAACCTGTTCCACTGGTGACAGATGGCCTGGTTCAGGATTAATGAAACAAAATATCTGTGCCACTGCATCAAACAGCTGAAGAAGCTGGCATTGGATCCCCAACCAGAGAAAAATGTGCAGACTACTCTACTTCTTTCCTCCTGGAAATTTTTCCTGGGGCAAGGGGCAAGAGAGATTTGGCCATTTGTCTGGGACTTCCTGGCAGCGAGCAGTCTTCCTGGAGCAGTCCTGTGGAGCAAGCTGCCTTCTCCCTGGAAGTGTGGACAAATGGCCATTGTATGTGGGATTGGCTGGGGCAGCAAGGGGCAAGCTTGCTCCAGAGATTGACATCCCAGGGCACCCGGGATGTGGTGTGACACCAGCCAGGAGTCTGGTTGGTTTGTGTTGGATGTGCTCTGTGGGGTGCATGTGGGTGTTTTTCAGGGTTCCCCAGGTAGGAATGCTGCAGCTGACTGTGACAATCAGGTTCTGTGGGGCATTGAGCAGCTCCAGCACAAATCATGCTGGAGGGTATAAGAGTGGCACAAAGCTGCCCACCACAGGGGGGCCTCGTATTCCGTGCTGAAGCAGTTAAAGAAACAGAAAATTAGCAAGGACACATTGTATTTGCACAGTAAAAATACCCAGTAAATTAATATTTTTAATTGCTGTTACACACAGAAGAAATGAGAAAAAAAAATACATTCTGAACAAAAAATTAAAGTAGTAAAATCGGCATAAAAATGTGTTAAAAAAAGATCCCAGATCAACTGGCTGTACTGTATGTGGTGACCTTTACAATCACAGTAAAGAAAGTAAGTGCTAGACACTTTCAGACACGGCAAAGTGCTTGGCTCCCCGGAGGAGAGCAGCTGCTTCAGTCACATCTTTCAGTGCACTCTGCCTGGAATGTGTGGGAGAGGGGCTGGAGCAAGAGACTCACATGGGTCCAAGACATAGAGATTAGTGTTCAGGACAGACCAGCCACTCTGCATTCTCAGGCAAGCAGAACTGCCACTTACCCGCTGGCATTTGCTTTTTCCTTCCTTGTTTTTTTGTGGTTTTGGGGTTTTGTTCTTGTTTTTGTTGTTGCTTTCTGGTTTTTGAGTTTTATTTAACAAAGCTTCAGGTTCTGCTGGCCTGACCCTGCCAGCACCATAGGCTTGGAGCAAGCCTCCCCAGCTGAATTAGGAGCAAGGCTTGGTCCAGCAGGAACCTGCACCAGCAGGGTCTAGATAAATATGTTCGTAGTGATTCAGCACCATCGCCCAACGGACTGGTTTTGGTTTCTTGCTTTTCTTCTATGAGGAAAAGGTGTCTTTCATTTCCTGATGCTCTGTCTTTTGACTGATCCAAATGGGCCCAGTCATGCTCCTACTGAAGTCTTGGTGGCTCAACCCCTGCGTCCTGTGCTTCAGCCTCACTTTTGAGCCATCACACCACTCCAGTAGCTCACTCGACAGCAGCATAGTGTCACCACAGAAACAATACAAGCCACAGAAGTTTTGGCATTCCTGCCAACTGGCCACCTTTTTTTCATTTGTAGTCTGTCTAGAGTTGTATATTTTTATTCTTTACAGTAAGAGCAAAAATAAAATAACATTAAGAAAATTTTCTCCAAACTAAGAAAATGAAAACCTATCAAATATTTTAAAGAAACCATAAAAATTTGCATTGTGTTTGCTTCTGAGTTCATATTAAGATTTTACTGCAGCTGCTTCAAAATTATGATCCATTTCACATGTACACAGCTCACATTCCTTGGTGTGTAATTCCTTACCTTCATTTGTGTTTGTACAGCAGCTAGTGCTACAAGAACTAGGTAGTTTCTAGCTGTGGTCCAGATTTAGATCAGTGAACAGTGGCATTTTTATCCTAGTTGAGAACATGGTGATGGTTGAGAGCTGTATTTCTAGATCAACTTTTGTTCTGGGCCGTAGGACTGGTGGTACAAGCACTTCCTTTGCTACAAAACTCACTGTTTCCTTAATTTGGGTGAAAAGAAAGGAATTCCAGAAGGATGTGCCGACCTTATTGATTCCATCAAGGCTTTCCCTCTCTGCTGATTTTAAAGCCAGTAAAACTTACAATCAGAGAAATTAAACATCCCTTTGAAAGTTGTCTCACGAAACCCAGCTGACCTTCTTCAGACTGAAGGTTGAAGAGAATGACTTCATTTTCTGTTGCAGTTTTTTCAACAGCCACAGCAGACTCTGAGGTACTGTTTTGCATGGATTATATTTACTCTTGCTAACAGTCAGGGACAAGACCAGACTGCAAAATTTGGATGCAAGGTTCGCCTCTAAGAATTTGGTCAAGGCTTTTAGAAGACCTAAAAACTATTTGCAAAACTGAAATTAGAGAGTTCGGATTTTTAAGCTAAACCTTCCTCAGAGTTCAAGTGTAGCTGAGCCCATCTTGTTAACCAGCATGAATAAATATTTTGCATTTTCTTTCTATCTGATGCAAATTGAAAGGGCAGTCACACATTCCACGCTTTAAGAGAAGTCCTGCAGATCCCTAAAAGCAATTTTAACATTAAAGTTGGCTAATACTTGGGATTTACATAGCACTTTACATCTTAAAAATGCTGTATGAGCATCAATCCTCATGATATCCTTGTGAGGCAGGTAAGGGCTAATATCTCCATTTTAGAATGGGGTGAGGGCCTGGTCCCCTGCTGTGATAACTTGGCGTAGCACTGGCCCTCATACACCAGATACGGACCTAGCCCCAGAAAATTTAAGTGACTTACCCAAGGCCACAAAAGGAGTGAGTATGGATAAAGGCAGGAGAATTACCCAGGAGGATTTCTGTCATGAGAAGTCAGCAACTTCCCATCCTCTTCCAAGAACACAGTTATGATGCCTCTGCTTAAAAGACCCCCTGTCCGTATCCAGAAACCAAGCAAAGAGAAAAAGGCACCTGCCACTGAGCCCTACAGTTGCTGTTTGCTTTTATCTGCTTCTTCCAGAACACCTCCCAGAAATACCACAATAGCAAGCTGAAAATGCAGGTGTTAGTGTCAAACTACAGGACTGGAAAACTTTGAAGAGCCACTATAAACTCTGCAAAGTGCCTCCTGGGAATTTTATAAACTTGTGTAAAAACATATAAATTACCTCCACTGATTACAACGTGAAACCTTCAGCAATCTACTCAAAAGCCATGTTAGAGTAATTCTTAAACCAATCAGTCTTACAGTTGCTTCAATATCGAGGAGTAAGAAGCCAGGTATTCAGCACAAACAGAGTAAGAGTAAAGCTGTTAAAATCCTCTGGCTTTGTTCTTCTTGACCTGCCATTTCTTCATAAGCATCACCCTGTGACACAGCCCAGAAGCATTACTAGCATTTAAAAACAAGCTGCAATTAGCACTGCTTCTTTGACTTCCCTGGGAATTCTGTGCAAGGAGGATCTGCCTACAGGAAGAGGCTGAAGTAAATGTGCTGCATCTTTTACAAGTCCATATAAAGAGCCAAAGGATCTCCAAGAGGGTGATAACTACAGAAAGTAACCAGACCACCTGTGTAAGCTCAAGTGACCATAGACAGGGATTGCAGAAGGATGTTTGGATACAGCAGTGTGAAAAGAAAGCCTCTGGGCTTAGCAACAAAAGGAGCTGCCTGCTGGGGCCAGGAACACTACACCACCTGGGAGGCTTCATTCCCTCTGTAATGTTCCTGGGCCAAAGACTGGGTGCTTCTCAAGGACTGTACTCCTGAAAAGGAGATGAATGGATCAAACCTCACAGTTTTACAGTGCAAAGAGGCAACAGGAAGGCCCACAAAGGCAGTGCCACAGACAGTAAAACCATTTGTTACACATGAACACCACTCCTTGTTTGCTCTATTTCAGAGTGAAGATTGCCCTCGCTGGGGTTGACGGAACAGTTTTAATCCCAAGAAAAGTTATTTAACAGACTGCCAGCAACTGCTTAGTGCTTCTTGGGATTTAGGCATTTCAAAATTGTGTCAGATCACTGTCCACAGCAGCTGGTCTCTTCCCAGCAGGAAAGAGCCTCCAGGAAAATGGTCTCGCTCAAGTAATATGAAAGAGGAATGCAGAGCCAGAGGGAGATTTTGAAGATTAAGAGCCTTTGTCGAAAACCTCCATGCCAACCAGGACTCTCTTCATATGCTGAGGGCTCTGCCTGTTCCCAGGAAGTCTGAAGCTGTTGCAGCAGCTTGGATGGAGCAGAGATGGAGCCAGTGTGACTGGCCAATGTGTCCCAGCCAGGTCACTCCAGGTGACCTGTTCCAGGACAGCAAGGGAACAACAGCCCATTTGGGCTGCACAAGTTTCTGCTGTCCCACCCAGAGACCTCTGCCACCTCTGATGGCCAGTGGAGAGGAGAGGCCTCCTAATAACACATCAAGACTCTATTCTGCAAGTATCCAGTGGCTTATGGTAGAGCAGGACAGCAAAGCAAGCCAAGAAGAAAAAGCACACAAAAAAGCAGCTCAGCTATTTTGAGGAAGTTGAAGACTACTTGTTTCTAGAGAGGGAAAAAAGAGAATCAAAACTCAAGACTGTTAAATAAAGCTTACTTTATCACACAAGCATTTCCCTCAAAGCAAAGGGAAGCTCAGGATGTGGGGGGGTTCCTCTGAAGAACTGCCAGCTAAGGACTGAGTGTGCTGGACTAACCCGTGCCAAGGAGCTGTGACTCAAAGACTTCAGTGTGCCATTTGCTCACATGCTGGGAGGATGGTGGGGCTCACCCCAAATGCTTGGAGTTCCTCTTAGCTGGGTCAGTCTGTTGCAGGAGGAGATTTGCAAACAGCTGAGCTGAGTAACAGCAGGTGATATCTGCAGAGAGCTACACTGCAGGGTTCAGTCTGTGGCCAGGAGATAAGCAATGCTGATGAATGAAGATGGTTTATGGCTCTAAATTCCCTTAGCTGTTTACTCCAGGCAGGCCCCGATGTGCCAGTGAATGAATACTGACAGTATTACATAACAGCATTAAAGGGAAGGGATTACACAGGGCTGTGGTACCTACAGTGCTTTCCCTCTCCATAATGCAGCTGACCTTTCTGATCCCTGTCTGAAAAGCAGCAGATGCCTCCACGGGGTCAGGGTGGTTAACCTCGATTTCTGTAATACTGGCTGCATTTGCACTGATGGAGAAGTCATGGGGAGGCAATGCCTATTCCCTGCCAAGCACCGCAGGTGAGGCTGGAGAGGAGCAGGAGACCCACTCAGCACCTCTCAACACAAGGGAAAAGCTAGCAGGGTTCTATGTGAGTCCATGTGAGTTTGAGAAGGAAGTGGCAGGCGTTTTGAACACAAAGGACAGTGGTTTTCAGGAAGCTCTGCTGAAAAGGGGCTTTCTAAAAAGAAAAGAAGTGGTGCAAAGAGGATCGTTTACCACCAGCTGGCAAAACAAGGCAAACTACATCCAGAATCAGGGCCTTGATCACAGGAAATGCTCACACAAAGATCTGAGATACTGCAGGCAGCAGTACTAAAAGTACTACTGAAAGTGCTTCTAAAACTTAATGGGCACATGGAATATTACTTGCTAGGACATTGGGGAAAAAAGGCATAAACATTAGATGCCTGTCTGCCACACTAAGGATAATTAGGGCATACACTAAGTAAGACAATGAGTAAGTTCTGCTGTAAAAATCAAAGTTCCTCATGTACCCATTACATCTCACTGGTGGCTGCAGGCACCGTGTAACTGTGTGCACGTGGCGAGGGAGAACCCACTGGCCTCGCTACTGAGATGTCCCTGAAATCCCACCAAACTCCTGCTTTCTACAGTTCTGCCACCTGCAGCAATGCTGACTTGCACCTAGAGACCTGCCCTGGAGCAGTGATCACTGCAGTCAAAGCACACAGCACTGCCAGCACACCTCTTACTCTGTGCTCTCAGCTTAGGGTTCTGCTTTCATGCTGGTTCTGCTGGGTACTGCCCCACACTCTGTCACTGACTCCAGAGCTCAGCTCTCAGCTGGATATGCTGGTTTTACTCTCCCTCCATAGCTCCAGTTTGCATACTGAGTTTGTAATGCACAAAAAGAAACAAACATCAGTTAAATTAATTTTTACCTATGACTTTAGCAGAGATCTGTGCCTGTCTGCCTACAATCAAGAGCAAGCCTTTTAGCACAGTGTATGGCCAAATCTCCTTTCCACCAGCCCTCCTCCTCCCAGACATTCGACATCAATTTCAAGACTAACAAGTAAAATGCAGTAGTACAGCACTTCCAAGGAGGAAAAGTTGAATGAGTAACTACTGCAGGGACAATCTAAGCTTTCTGATGTGGACTCCACACTGAAGTAAGCTGTATTCAGAGAAAGCCATTGGAAAAAAAAAGTAATTCCCAAAGGTAATGCTTCAAAGAAGCAAAATCAACATCACCAGTGTGCCTAGAGAAATGGAGATCTCTCTCAGGGGTGAATGCAGCTACAGCACCTGAGATATAACCCATGTGTTCACAGACTATTGGCACTCCGCCTAGCTCCTCTTCCTGAAGTCCTCTTCATCTCTGGTCTCTACGGCCGACAGCGCGATCAGCATTTGGGCTGCGTAGTACGTGGCCATGATGATGAAGCGCGAGTAGGGCACGGGGAAGCAGAACTTGTTGAGCGCGATGGTGAGGTCGGACACCATGAAGAGCATGGCGCCGACGCAGGCCGACAGCTTGGTCCACGTCCACAGGTCGTTGCACAGCTGCACGCCCGCCATCGCCCGCCAGCCCATGAAGCCGATCAGGGCGATGTAGACGGCCACCAGGTAGGTGAACGGGCCCGAGAGGTAGGAGTACAGGAAGGCATAGCAGGAGCTGGAAACAACGCCCATCAGCAAGCCGGCTTTGAGGTCCAAAGGCTTCATGCCAAAGGCTGAAGAGTACAAGATGTGTGTGATGGCAAACATCAGCAGACCTGGAGAGAGGCAGTGACACAGAAAGTGTGACCTTTCAACAGTGACTGGCGGTCAGTAGCAGAACAAAACACTCCTTGCAGTGTTGCCCCCCGTAACACTACCAGTGAGAACCACACTGACCACTCAGGACCATTTTATTACAAAAATCTGTACATGGGAGATAGCACTAAGCCCTCAACATAAAAAAAAGCCCCAGCACAACTACAGCTATAGTCAAGTACAGCTCTGCTGTGACAAAAGCCTTTCTGCTGAGAGGCCAGGTGAACTAAGCTGGTGCAGAAGGAATTGAGCTTGTTTTTCAGGTAGTTCCTCTTCCCCTGCTTTGGGTGGAAGGTTGGGAGCAAAGCAAACCAAAAATCACCCCCTCTAACTATCCATAGTGTTTTGCTCATAGGTCATGTGTGGAACAGGAAGACTGGAATCAGAGCAGTGTAGGAACAAAACGTGACAAAAGACACTAATCCCTCCAAACCCAGACACAAAGCCTGCCCGTATTTAGCCACAAACCCACAGGCACTCAAGGACTAAATCTGGCTTCTACTCCATCTCTGCCCATAGCTGGGGGAAACCTAAGCTGGAAAGAAGCAGCTGGCATATTTCAGGGACCGCACCAATGTGATCTGCCAACAATTTTATGGCTATTTGCAAGATTCAGAAGAACCTTACCAGGAATCAAACAGGGAAAATAAAACGCCGGCTTCCCTTTGAAGTGCAACACCCCTGAGAAATGCCAGATGTGGGTGTTGGAAGGTGCTGCCCATATGTTATGCACTTGCCACTAATCCATTTGACAAAAATATGTCCCAATGTGTTGGTACAGCTGCTGCCTCCAAGCTGTCATGACAACTGTAGATAATGGGCCACAAACACAACTCAGCTCCTTGGGTCTTCTGGTTCCCAGACCCACACACGGTGCAGCTGCAGGCTCTCCAGCTTTATCCTGGCAGGGTTATTAGGGGAGCTGGATGTATTCATGCAGCTCTAAAGCATGAAATGGAGAAAAGGATCTGGGAAGCTGAGTCCTTCAGCAGGACACTTGCTCACATTTAACACATGATGCGCTGGTGTAGAGGGCAGTCATGAAAACCTGAAGCTGGCAGACGTTGCTTCATCCTACTACTCTTGTGTTGAGGCAGCTCAAGGAAGTGGAAGCGTCTCCCTGCCTTTGGGGAGGACCAGATCAGACAACCACTGAGAGCTCAGGCATGGTGGGATGAGAAGGAAATCCACAGGAGGGAGGGGGCTGGTGGGGATCTGTTTTGCAGGGTGAGGCTAGAGAAAATGGACAGCGTGAAGGGGAAAGAAGAGAAGCACAAAAGAGGGCAACGAGAAGCTGATGTTTCACAGAGCTATTGCACCTCATGGGCACGGCACTGAAGAAACTGAGAAGGGATTTAGGACAAGAGCTTTTTACAGAGTTATAGTGCGGGAAAGGTTAGAGCCCAGGGAGGTGGTAAGGAGAAGAAGGGTGTATCGCCCTAGCAGTGGGGAATGTTTTTTCCTTCAATGGCATTATATGGAGCATTCTGCAACAGGGAACTGAAGAATGTGTTGTCCTGCATGCAGGCATCTGGCAGGGAGGAGGAGGAGGAAGAGACGACAGGACACAGCAGGCAAACAGAGCCTGCGAAGGCAGGAGGAGTTTCATGATACGTGGTGAGGCCAGTCACAAACAAGGGAGTCAGCTCCCAGGTTTACTCATTCAACACCCACAAATCAGGCCAGGAACTGGGAAAACCTGTGATGGCTGCCAGGGAAAGGGGTGCATTTCTCTTGCATTTCTCAGCCTTTAGCTTGGTCGTCTCAACCACATCAGGGAGATCAGCCCTTCTCTCTGTCCACTTTCTTCCCCTGGGTTCCTCAGGCTGGCAATAAGGCCTTTTTGCTAGTCCCTGCCTTCTTCACCAAATGCATAAATTGTTTCTAAGTGCCTGCTATCAAAGGAGGTGGATATTAACACTGTAAAGTATCTTCTACATGCAGTAAGACACTAGTCAGAAAATAGCATGTTATTAGTGGACTGAAACAGCAAAAATGGAAAAAAAGTCAAGTGTGCCAGGAGTAGGTTCCCAGGCTCTCACTTCCCTATAAAGTAATGAACAAACGTCCTTTTACAAACTCATTGTCTCAAAAGCTTTTCAAATGAGCCCAGTTTCCAACCCTTTTCAGTCCAAAAACTGCAGAAATTGAACAGAATGTACATTTTTATCCAGTATTTCCTCTTCTCTCCTGAAACTTCAAATTCCCACAACTGATGACATCAAAAATATTGTCCGTTGTCAGCAACAGCAACCTGATGAATTTTAAATAGGAGAAAATACATTTTGCAGGCAAGGTGAAGGATGAAGTGGAGCAGTGCACTTTATCTGCTTGTATCTGAAATGCAAATTTTAACACTTCCCTACAGAAGGCAGTAGCTCAGTGGGCTGAGATTTTCAAAATGCTCCACAGAGCTTTTCTTCTCCTTAAGAAGAAAAAATGTGTCTAAACCCACAAAGCAAAACTTCTCAGTTGTGAGGCTAGGGTTGAAAATCTGACTCATTTGCAGATTAAAACACATCAACCAGATGCTCAATTGCTGTAACTGGTTAACCTTCCTCTAGCACTAAGCTGGAGACGGAACTTGGAGATACATCAGCTACACAGGAATGGAGAAGCGTGGAACAGTCCATATATGAAAATGGTCATGGGGAGAACTGGGCCTTGAATGTTTTCCAAGCCATAGCTCAAGGAGCAACTCCAGGAGGCAAAACCAGTTGGGCTGAGGCGACTGAGCCAGGTACTCCTGCTGGGAGGAGGCCTATCGGTGGGAATGTCAGCACTCAGCACACAAAGGATGGCACCTTGAGAAAGCTGGAGCTCCTCAGCAATGTGCCCAAAGTTCAGCCAGATAGGTCCAATCCTCAGGGTCTAATCTAAACCCCACCAAAATCAGTAAACATTTTTACATGAACTTTTAATGGGATGGGGATAAGCTGTTGGGAAGGAGGATTAAAACCAGATTCAGAGCATTTGGCCTTTCATATCTGGCACTGCACACACTTCCTTCTCATAAAGAAAGAGCTTGTGGGAATCCCAGAATAAAACTAAATACTAACCTCATGAGAGAGGGGAAAAAATAAGTCTTTGACTTTCAGAGCTGACAACAGCACAAGTCAGAAAGTTCCCTCATCTCATCACATTTTCCAGTGGGACAGTCACAGCAGCCAGTTAATGGTGGGTGTTATGTGAGATCCCTATGCTGGTTAAACTAACTTCAGAAACCCCACCAGTCAGTTCAGTGAAAGACTCAACTGCTGCTGATTTCTTGTGACAGTCCAAGGCCAGGAAGAGCATTGCTGCAGGCAGGTTCAACGTGGCTTTAAATGATTAATCTGGATCATTATGTTCCAGTCTGCAAACTAGCAAAATAAACCAAGCTCATTTTGCTCTGAGAGATGTGGATCTTTCTGTAGAGAGACAGATCACTGTGGTAAGGTTTGTCCTTGATTGACCATCATTTAAATGTTTTGCAAAACAGACATGTCTTGTACAACAGGCTGCATGATTCACACTGATGAACCTGCAAGTAGGACAAGATTTCTTCTGCTTTGGTTTCTGTCATCCACTTAATGCCTCCCCCAGGCTATGGGCTTGTCTATCAAAACATAAATGTCCTCTCCACCTGTTCTCCACCGAGGACCTTTGCACAATGTGTCCCATTCCCAATCCTTACAGCAAAGAGCTGAGATATCTCCCTGCAGAGAGACAGGAGGTAAATACTTCCCATAGCTTCATGGGAGCTGACAAGTGGCATGAGCATTTCCTTCTCTTCCCCAGGGATTCTGCCATGCCACCTTCTCTACTGCAGCCAGCCCAGATGCTGTGACACATGCCAGGAAACCAAACCTGACCCAATTACCTCTCTAACCTCAAGAGAAGCTCAAGAGAAAGACTCATCCATGATGTGATTCCTCTAACCATGATGGATTTTAGTCAAGGGATGAGTGCTTCCCAGTGCCCGGGGCTTAAGCTGTACATGAATAAACAAAACATGTGGCCCAGCAACTCATTACTAAATAAAGAGGGTAACAGCTGGGCTCCATGGCATCCCTTTAGGACTGACACTCTACTCACCATGAATGAAGTAGCCTTGCTCCTGCCAGATGAGAAAGGCGTCTCCCACTGCTGAGAATATGAGTCCCGCTAGGATGCGGCTGGCACTCCGGTGTGACACTAAGAAGTTAATTCCATGAGCCAGAAGGAAAACCCACAGGCAAAAGATAGGCAGACATTTAATGAGGGCACTGAACCAGGAGGGGCTGGAAGTTGGCAGCCAGAGGACAAAATAGACACAAGTGGCTTTAAAGAAGGGGACCAGTTTGGGGCCTTCGCTCTTCACCTAAAGAAAACAAACATTGAAAAAAGATAAATTAATAGGATCA
This sequence comes from Lycocorax pyrrhopterus obiensis, assembly GCA_014706295.1. Classification (NCBI taxonomy): domain Eukaryota; kingdom Metazoa; phylum Chordata; class Aves; order Passeriformes; family Paradisaeidae; genus Lycocorax; species Lycocorax pyrrhopterus. The sequence continues at coordinate 12,627,038 of JACSVZ010000007.1, read as the reverse complement.
TCAGAAGCATCAGTGGAATAAACTTCATAACAGAACTGTCTCCTTCCTTTTGAAAGTTGCTCTTCTATATACTGTCAGCTGGCAGTGTTCCTACCCCAAGAAATGCTGGTTGAACTTGACCATGATCCTCTGCCTAGACCTTTGCGACTCTCTCTGCTAAAAACATTTCTTGGTTGGCAGGATGGGCTTTGGGTGGTGGATTTGGAAGAAGTTTTAGATACCTTTTCTCTTTATTTGTTCCACTGAAAATATTTAGGCCATCAGTGAAACTGCTCTGGTGCTCCTTGTCACCTGTCATGTGTTTAGGCTAACCCCTTTTATACACCTTTCCTGGAGCTGTGGAAATACTGCATGCCCGGATATATCCCAGCAGCAAACAAGCCAGTAAAGGCACAAATCTTCTCTCACATTTTCACAAATCCACCTGCTTAGCTGGCTGCAGATCACCCTGAGGATACAACCTCTCTCCTAACCCATTCTTTCTCCTGCCCTGTAGCCTCATGCCTGGAGCTTACTGTTGGCATCACGAGCTTCAAAACCCAACACATTAACCTCCCAGGCGAGGATGTGACTTCCTTGGCTGACTAATACCAACATCAACCACATGTGGCTTTGTTCTAGCATTACACTAATAATACAGTACCCATATTGCAGGAAATGTTTTGACTCAGGGCTCTACTGTGTAAATACAGACACAAAAATGCAGCACGAGCACGTGGCTACTCATAACAAAGCCATAAAGCAGGGGCAGGGCACAGAGCTACAGACTCCACAAGCTGGGTCTGCTGTTGACAAACACTCAGCTGAGACCACTCTGCACAGTGATATGTATTGTGTTCACCTGCCCTCCTGTCACATTTCTGCATTTCAGTGCAGGTGGAGAAAACGCCACATGAGAAACAAAGCTATGATTTTATTTTCTCCCTGGAGAAGAGCTGAGGGCCAAAACAAGGAGCAAAGGAAAAGACTGTAACTGCTTCCATGCCTGCCTGAGCTGTGTCCTGGAGTCTTACAGGAGGCCTGTTTCCTCTTGCACCTAAGGCAGTGTAACCCCCAGGGCTCCCCTGCAAGCAGGGGTTCACTCTCAGTCCTCTCATTTCTTTGGTCAAGCAAGATTTATTTGCTTCATATCACAATGACTTCCCACTACTCATGGCCAAAGCACACAGAGGCCTCCTGCCCTGGAGGAGGACATGGGGGAAAATTTAGAGGCATCCAAACTGATTTCACACTGTGAAGTCCAACTGGTCTTTTGGGTTTTTTTCCCAAATAACTTGACCCTTTTTCTGCTTCCTGCATCATGGGACATTGCCATGACCAGAGTCCATCTTCCTTTGATGCAGGCTGCCTTGGTGCAGATACCTAGAACAGGTGGAGATTGCACAGGAAACATTCCATGTTTACAGTGCTCAGGTGATAATCTCATAAAAATTCCAGAGCTTTTACAGGCACAAGCAAACAGAGTCAGGTGGAGTTGGAAGACAGAGGCAGAGGCAGTGGAGGGCATCTTCACATGCAGTATCCACAAAGGGAATGCAATCTCTGAAGCAGTGAGGCTATAAATAAAGGGCATCCCAAGAAGACAGTGCCTTCAAAATTTTTCTCACATCTGATGGAAATTTCCCCAGCATATCAGCAGTTTCTTGGCAGTAAGGTATTTCATCATACATTATTCATAGGCTATTGCCAACACAATTTTTAAACACTCCATTAAACAACCAGGCTACACAATTCCCTAACAAAAGGACATCAGCAAGCCGTTAACTTTCTTGTATTACATGGGGAGCCGTCATGAGTCCTCTACTTAGGCTGTCTAAATTAATCACCATTTACTACTCCTTGTCTGCGTTCCTTGGGAAAATTCTGGCAGCAAATAACAAATGAACTTGAAATAAAAGTCATATAAGCACATCTAGTCTCACAGTACTGGGGTTGCCTGGGAACTATCAAGTATTGTAGGGGAAAGAGTGTGTAGAAGCATACAGGAGGGTATTTGGGTTAATAAACATGGGAAGCTTTATTTAATACCTCATATTAACAGAAAAACACCTGCTAGGAGCAGTTACCATTACTATCACAGCTTGCCCTCCCCTGTGTGCACACATGATGAGACAGTTTTTAATTACACTTGTCATTTTCCCCAGGAACCTTGCCTTACTGAAGCTAAGGTACACACTTGTGCAGAATTACTATATTTGCTTGGTAAGCTTAAAATTACCTTTGCTCACTATCTGAATGTGAATTTTGCAAGCCCAGACAGCATTATTTTAGAATAATGGTTTGTATTATTTCCATCCTAATGATAATTGAGGAATTTTTCATGCATAAGAGTTATAGAACCCTTGTGTAAGAATGACCTCGTACTTCTAGAAGGGCTACAGGCCTCTAATCATTGACACTTTATTTCTTTACACTTTTTTCTCCAAGTATACTTCAGATGAGTTATTTCCAACCATGCCCTTGCCCATCACTGAATGCTGCAGCTCACTGGAGCCCCTTCTATGGCTCTGACCAAGATGAGAGCCTCATGAGTGGCACTGGAAATACTTTGGAAAAGTCCTCCAAGAAAAACTGAGGCAACCAGAGGGTGAGGCTGGAGATTGTCCTCTGTTTGGTCATGTGGCTGAGGCTTGGAAAGAGGTGATGGGGCAATTTGCCACCTGAAGGACAAGCCAAGACTGGTATTGGAAAACCATGTACCAACATGACTGGAAGCTGTGGCTTGAGGAAAGCCAAGCATATAATCCATGACAGGACTGGCCTGTACCACAGGGAAGGGAACATTATTTCTTGACTGTGTGGATAAATTGGATTAAACCATCCATTTCCTTTGTCCCTGTGCCTCAGAGACAGAATGTGAGATGGGGCTGCAACCATGGGGCTGGAAAAGGAAGCACTTGATGGAGGCGACAAGATCCCTTTTGCTAATGTGTGTGATTGTCATGGCTTTAAGCTGGGTTTCGCCATTTTGTTACAAATTCTATTGCATTTTCTTCCCAATTCTTTTCTCCTGCCACTGCTAATTTACTCTGTGCTGAAATGCAGTACAGAAAGTATCTTGAGTGCAATAACAAGGCAGTATTTCCAAGTTTTGAATTTCTAAACTGAGCATAATTTAGGGCTTTTTCTCAACTGCTATGACTACTAAGTTATTAGAGTCGTTAAAAATTAGTTTAAACTGCTGCAAAGCCACTATCTCTGTATTTGTAGAATTACAGTAGAAGTATTATTTATTAAATTATCTGTATCTAACCAAATCCAATTAAACCCTCCAAGACTCAGGCAGACTAGGAGGAAGTTGTGTCTTGGCTCTCACCAAGATACCAGATGATCTCCAGAGGTCTCTTCCAATTTCAACCATTCTGTGATCTTCAAACAGAACATGGTACAGGCACATGGAGCTCTCTGGAGGCTCAGAGCTTGGATATCCACCTCCCTAGGTGTTCATAGGTCTACAGTACCCCTTCTTGTTTTGTCTGTACTCATTCTGCTCCAGTTTGAAATGGTGCTGTGTATGGCCCGTGCTGACTGCTGCAGGCACATAACCAGCCAAAAATTTACACCTGGCTCCTCTACTCCAGAATAAGCCCCATCCACAGAGACATTTATAAGACAGTGCCCTGATTTTCTTTAACATTTTGGAGCCAATTGTCTGTATCTATATCACAAGTGGGAAAGCAAATCCAGCTGCCACAGGGAGGGAGACATCTTCCTCCTGAGGTACAGAAGAACATCAGAAGCTTGTTGCATTGAAAGGCTAAAGTTGGACAGAGTTCACTGTTCCTAAGCCTTGCACTGGTCCCAGGAAACAATGTGGAATATCAACTAATGCTCTTCTCTATGCAAAGTCCCCTAAATCAGCCTGCACAAAAAATGAGTATACAGACACCAGCCATGTGCCAGCCTGCTGTGGGGATATGGGTCACACCCACTGGGCTGCAAAATGCTGCTTTCCAGAAAAACTGCTGTAAAAATAATACCCCAGCTATTCCACTGAGCAACACTCGAGCACAACTGTGTGTGCTGGCCAAAAAAAGCTGGGCTGTTGTCCTCCACCCAGCCCTCCCATCAGCCTTGCACCATGTTGTGTCTGAGCTGCTCCTCCTGGCTTTTGGCATCCAGCATCGTGGATCCTGCCTTAGTTCTGCCCTACTGTAACAATAGCTCTCACCCCCAGCTGTGTGCCAATAAATATTTATTTGGCTTTGTTGCCATGTTTGCTGCCACTGCAATCCCACGGCCCCTGTTTCTCAATGCCCAGAATATGTGGCTCTCTGCAAGGCTCTCCAGCTCTGCTCTCCTGCAGGAGCAAACATGCTCCTGGGGGACAACCAATTGCCTATTGCCATTTGTCAACAGGATGACAAGGAAGGTACTGGCTCGTACATGTCCCAAGTTGCTCCTGAATAAAATTCTGAAAATAAGTGCTTGTTATGGAGAGTGGTGAAGAGTTACTGAACCAGCCGGTCAACCTGCCTGAAATACTGTGTTGGTGCAATGTACTTTTGCAATTAATAAGAGGGTTTATGTTCGTGCTGGAGATGCCAAGGGCCAAGCATCCAAGGCAGATGGCTCCTGAACAGGCACCACATGCTGCAGGAAATTCAGGGTGATAGATGAACCCTCCTCCCCTCAAGACAAGATTGTAGAGGCTGCATCTAAAACGGATTTGTAAAACAGCAAATAAATCACCCAGAAGATGGTACATGATTTGCCTTTGGGAGAATTTGTGTGCTGATAATCCTCTGTCTTCATTGTGCTTATGCCATGCAATGAGTTTTGCCAGGTCTTTATTGCAGCTTCTGGCACTCCCCAGCACAACTCAGGGCCTCTGTTTCTCCCACAAGGGTAATGCAGTGAAACTCAGCTCATGCTCAGCTGTTCAGTCAGACGTGTTTGCAAGGGGTCAAAAAATCATGGTTTTGTCTGACAGGAGCCTCTGTTGTTCAGCACAAGCCAAAAGTAACAGGACTCTGTCTGAATACTTCCAGCCTGCAAAAGGACCATCCTCTCCTCCCAGCTTAGACACATGAGTGTTCAAGGCAGCTCTTCCACCCCCAGGGTCTCTTCAAATCCTGCAAAATAGGGCTGATTTATTGGCTTTTGTCATTCCTCCCTCTACCCCAGCAGCCTGGGTACTCTCTTCCCCACCTCAGTTAAGCAAAGTAAGGTCCAGCTGTACTTCCAAGCTCTGCTCCAACACCAGACTAAGGGTTGAGAGCTAGAAATACTTGGCTTCTTTTTCTTAAGACCAAGCTATGGCTATTTGCCATAAAAATACAATTAAAAAATTGGCACGGGCCCTCACAGTTCTTGGGTGTTGAAGTCAGCTATATTGCTGCACAAATTCTTGGCACCAGAAAAGTCACCCTTTGGTGGAGGCACAGAGGAGCAGTGGGTGAGGATCAATCAAACTGGCATCTAACCAGGGCCCCTGTGCATGGCTGGGCTGCTGCAGACACAGCTGCACGCAGGAAAAAGAACCACAACAAAACTTATTTTCACCACCAAGACAAAATGCTACGCAACTTGCAGTCACATTAACGCTCAACCTAATCTCCAGATTAACCATGGAGGAGATGAAAACCTGCCAGCACTGAGGTTAAAACCTTCTAGACGAGCGACTTCCCCCCAGATGCAGAGAGAAGGGAGGCAATTTGCAGCACGAGTTTCCCTGCAGATGCCTGGCAGCAGGGCAATGTTTGCCTGTGCCAGCCTCTCCCAGGTGGAATGGCAGCTCGAGCCCCCGCAGCAAGGCAGCACGCCCGGGCACCGCGGGGCATGGCACATCCACCCAGCTGAGCATCAAAAATGGGGTGTTTTGTGCCCCAAAAACCTGGGGAGCACACGAACGAGGCTCCTCATGCTGTGGCAGTGCTGGCAACATGAGATTGCAGACGCCACTTTTGCAGTGTAAGTACAACAGCAGCCCCATCTTGTCGTCAGGTGCTTAAGGAAGAAGAATGTAAAACACGCTGGGTGCTGAGCAGTCACACTGACCACGCTCACAGGGCAGCTGATGAGGCCAGGCTGGCTCAGCAGCCACTGTGACCTGGGAGCTCTCGGACATTGCAGCTCTCTGCTGCTACACCCATAAGATAAAAAACACGCATCTGCAGACACCCGGTATGTAAAAAAGTCACAAATGGGAAACTGGAGTCTTGCCCTCAAAGGAGTCCTTGCAGGAGGCTTTAGAAATGTAGGGAACAGTCCCTTAGGAGCCTAAAGTAGATGGAGGCGGTTCTAGAGCCAAGGAAATCACCCCACCACACCAGGGCACAGCTTGTGCCACGTATTGCAAGAGGAGCCCACTCCTACTTCTTGCCTTTTAAACCATGACATTGCCCAAAGCTCTCTTGAGACACTGGACCGCGGTGTTCCCTCCAGCAGTTAAGGAAGTTACAGTATCCAGAAAAGTTATCTCCTGTATGGAATAGAAGACGAAATCCTGTTAGCTCAGCTAATGAGCTACGCAACAGTGTCTCTGGGACCTTCCTGCACTACCCAGGATCTACTGCTATCAGGCCAGGCAAAGTCAGATACTGCTACACCCACCAATACCTTACAAAGTCACTGGGGTACCTGCCCTTGCCTTTCTGGGACTGCAGGGAAGCCTTCAAGGTGGTTAAGCCTTTCTTTGGCAGATGTTAACTCATAAAAAATTACAGACAAATACATTTCACCCTGAACTGAAGACTCAGCTTGGAAGTACGTATTTTTGCTAGGGTTTGGTTTTGGGGGGTGGTTTTTCTTTTTTCCATTACCAGTCATCTGTCCTGTCTACCAAACTGGCCCACGACCACAAGCAGGGCTATTTTAAAAACCTCTTCTTGACCTGCAGTAGTAAGGACTGACTCCACATCTGTAGCAATCCTATAGCTGTCAGCAGTTTCAGAGAGTATGGTCAATAACATGCCACTGCCAAGGACTAACAATATTAAATTAGTCAAGAATTCAAAAGTCTCTTCAGGCCTGCAGAGGCTGTCAGAGACTAGTTCTTTCAGGGTAGTTCAATGGCTCTCAGAAATGAAAGCAAAAATACAGTATTTGCCTGCCAGCATCTTATCTCAGAGCAAAGATTGCTTTTCCCTCCTGAGATTCCAGATCTTCCTTTTTGTGTAGCAGAAAGCAAGCCTCTCCAAACATTACTGTTGCTGTAACACTCACAAAAAAACCCCTTGCAAATGCTTAAAAACCTGAACCACAATGGGTCTGTCTTTTCATTTTGCTTGTCAGAGCTGCAGCACTGCCACAGCAAGGGCACACACTCTCAGTGAGATCAGGTGGAGCCATATCCCTGCTGCTACCCTGGACATCAGGAGGGTGCTGTGAAGCCACAGGGAATTTCAGGAGCCAGGCAGCCAGCACCCTGAAATGCACAGTTGGTACCTGTCCTAGGCAATTCCTCTCAGGATGGGAAGGGGCAATTATTTAGCCTGTCACAATAGAATCCAGATAAAAAATGTCTACTGCTTACAGAAAAGTCTGCACAACTTATCCTGGGGAGGGCTTCCAGACTACAAGCACCCATTCTCAGGAGACTCATCATTATTTATATCACGCTTTTCTGTGAAAGGAGTGCAGACTTCTGTTACCCAGGAAGAAGCAGTGTTAGGTGAGCCCAACGTGCGAGCTGCAAGGCACAGAGCCAGAGCAAAAAGCAGCACCCCCGTGCAAGGCCCATTGCTACGGACAAGTGCCACCCACTGACATCTGCCCCCAGAGCTGTGTGGCAAAACTGGAGCCTCTGTCCAGTCTCTGGTGCAGACCCAAAATAAAATACCCCCGGGAGAGCTGTCAGTTCTTTCCTTGTCAGCACCAAGGGCAGGCTGAATCTCCAGGTAATAGCTGAGAGGGATCTGCATAGAGAGTGCTTTGTTCCCAGGGCTGAAGTCCATCTTTTGCCTGCATGTCCCATCTCCAGCCTTATTTGCACCCCACAACCCACTGCAACATTTATGTACTTGTTGGAGGGCTCCAGCCACTCTGTCATTTCGCTGTGGGAGGGGGGATGCATGGAAGAATGTGTACCCAGGGAAAATGGGCACTTGGCAAAGCTCTACCCTGCCCCATGCTGCTTTGCCACCAGGGATTGGTATTTGTGAGGGAAGGGAGGCCCTTCCATCCAGAAGCAACCTCTTCAGCAGAGAAATGTCCTTTTTGCTACAATCTGTAGGGAATAATGTAGGTCTAAATGAAGGGCATTGCGGGCGCTGGTGCTGCCATAGCCCTTTGCAAGAACAGCTAAAGAGCCATTAGTGCAGCCCAGAAGGCAGGTGGCACATGACAGGCTGTACCAGCCCTACCAGCCATTGCCAAAGACATGCCAAGGGTGAAACCGTCTCAGGCATTCAAAAGGCACTTTTGCAGCTCACCTTTCTGGCTCACACAACAGACTGGTACACACCTGGCAGAGGTGAGGCTTCTGCAAAAGGAACAGGAAGGAAGAACTGAAACAGGAGGGGAAGGCAGCTGCCGGTGTCTGGGAAAGCTGATAGCTCTGCACAAGAGACTTTCACTGCGTGAATCCTCACAAGGGGCTACAATAATACCAGCAAAAGCAAGTGGGGCTGTGCTGGGAAGCCCAGGAGGGACTGCTCAACTTGTCTTATGCCTATTAGAAAACTGAATGAAAAGCTCTACTCTACCTGAGTATCATGTCCTGCAGGATGAAAGCTTGTGAAATACTGATATTAAAGAAAATCAGAAGGGAAAAATAGCAATGCATCCCAATAAAGATGTGTATTTAGAGAGGTGCTGCTCTGGTATCTTACAAAAAAGCAGCAGCCCTCCTCATTTTATCATGGGATCAATATGCTTATGAGACAGGAAGGTGTTAAGGTCAAAGGATGACAGCAGAGCCACATATTTTATTTCCAATATCTATTCTTGTGTCAAGATTCTGTGACCTGGATAAGTCAGTATCAAACACAACTTACCTGAAGACAAATTGGATCTTCCCAGCCAGTCTCAACAGATGTGGAATGGGCAGGTGCAAACACTAACCCACACAAACACTAACCCACACACTCCCAGGACTCACACTGATACACCAAGGCTTTCACTTGTAAAATCCCTGCTGTAATCAGGCTGCATAAACAAATGCAGACCACGCTCACAAATGAGTGTGCAGCTCCTTACCAGGGTTATGCCCTTTATATTGAGGGTGCAAATCCAGAGATGCAACCAAGCGACGTGGAAACTTCATAAATATCAATTAAGTGATAACCTTGTCATCACACTCCTTTTATATTAGGGTTGCAGGGAAAAGCGATTAAACTTGCTTAGTTCCTCCTGTAATGGAGCACAAGTCAGCACTGCTATCCATGCCCTAAAAAAACCAAAAGACACGGGCAAATAGGGATACAGTAGCCAAGCCATGGCCTCAGCCCAGTTCTGCTGAAGCCATGGAGACACGTAAATCTGAGGATCTGTCTGGTGTGCCTAGAGTGTCCTGAAAAATGAGCAGCTGGCTTAATGTCAAACTTCTCTCAGTCTCAAGCAATGATTCAATCAGAGGCTACTTGCAACCAGCAGAAATGCACTCATTTTGATACATAACAGGAAATTTAATGCCTGATGCCAAATGATGCCATATCTGCCTCCAAAGTTGGTATCTGGTGAGAAGTAAGACATGAAACTTTACCATTCATTCAACTGTAACAAAAGTCCCAAGGCCAATTCGGTAACACGGGTTGTCTCATCTTCCCTCAGTTTTGGCAAGAACATATGTCGCAGTAATCTACAGGAATTAGTGTTTGGGAGAAGACTAGCCTGCTGGTAGAAACAAGGCATTTCCATAGGATCACAGCAAGGTGAATCAAAAGAGCCACCATCCTCACTAACAGGCAGATTTGCAATATAAGAGTCAGCCTTGCAACACTGATTTAACGCAAGAAGAGATGCAAGTTGCATTTATCCAGAGCGAAACTGGATCTGTGCAACTCTTGAGTCAGAGGCTGTGGTGTGAGCCCCTGGGCTCTGCTGGTGTCTGAAATCCTTCCCATCCCAGCACACTTGAAATCTTCAGGAAAGCTCTTGCCAGCCCATCTACTGCCTTTCAGCTCTGCTGGTGTGTAAACTCCTAGACACACTTTTCTGTGCCATGTCACCTGGATACTTGTTCACGTCCAGCATTACATGGAGTGATGCTCTGGACTGACACATTTGTCACACAGAAGCCTGTCATTAGCTGAAATGCTATTTAGATCATGGCAGTATAAGAAATGGATATAGGAAGGGCACAAGCAGGCTAGAAGAAGGAATAACCATCACCCTCATTTTGTGTATGTTGCAGTAAGCAAAATCTACATCTCTGTTGTAATGACAAATCTACTGGGCATTGTGTGACATGAAGGACAGTAGAAAAATTAAGTGTTGATATAATAACCACTTAGGCCTCCAGGAGGGGAGTTATGTAACTAATAATCTTTTTGCTGTTCAAGAGTTTCCACATGCTAGCAGAAGATGGGTTCCTGATGCCATTTTTTCTAAGAGTCTAATTTCACTGGAGTTATTATTTCCTCAGCACTGCGAAGTTACCCACAGAGAAGATAACTTTGGCTCTTCTGCTGCACGCAGTGTATTTTGGGTAGAGATACTTGGACAGGAAAAGAGAACGGAAGAAATGCATCTCTGTCCTTTCAGAGGAGTTATGTGTAAGTACAGACTTCTGAGCTGGACCCACAATCTGAATGCACAAAGCACACTTCGAACAACAGGCGCGTGTGCCTTGAGTGATATACTTGGGTTAATGAAGCCTTTAATCCACAGCACTGCCTGCAGCAGTGATCAGCACTGCCTGCTTAATGCTCCCTCCCTGGCACTGGGAAGAGCGTGAGAGAAGCCCGCACTCTCCAGGCTCCGCTAGCCCACCCTCCCCTAGCAACAGCTACAGCAAAGAATGTCAATGTCACAGCAAGAATGCGCAAGTTCAGTCTGAGAAAATAAATCGTGGCATGTAACACTATGCCTGGGTTTTAGCTGGCATAAATCAGCACAGCTTTTTGCTCAGTAGGACCAAAGCTTTTAGGCTTCTCCCAAAAGGTGGGACTGACATAAATGTTACTAAGATCCAGCTAAGCTTTCCTAAGGTGATGATTCCCTCCCTTTCTTCAGTGAGTTCAGATGTTTAGAAATATTTTCTATCACTCATTTACATTGGCTTGGTTTTTACAGTAGTGCCATATTTCCATAATTGTCTATGCAGTATATAAATGTGCATGTCTACAAGCCTCCTGCATAATAAAATCCCAATTTATGATGCATTTAAGTAATGGGGGAAATTACAATGAAAGCAACAATGTTGCATATAACCAGAGAACAAGTTAAATTAACCATAAGTTACTTCTAACTTGGGTGGTTGCTAACATTTCATTCATTAATGCACAAACAATACATCCTCTCTTGAAGAAGCAAAGGCTGAAATAGTTCCAATGTGAACTGGCTTTCTTGTTTACAGCAGAAGTTTGAGGATTATAGAGCACCCTTTCTAATAATAAACCTTTAAAACTATGCTTAGACCTACTACTGCTACAATTGCCCATAATGCAGAGTCTCTAAGCAACATGACGTACATCAGGTTTCCATACCATCTGGATCAGTGTGGTTTGACCCCCGTTCAGAAACACAAATGATACCCACCCAGTTCTCCAGCCCTAATCCATGTTTCTTGCTGGTGAATATCTTTCCAGACCATACCTTTCAGGTATTTTGCCCAGTTTTTGCAAGTTGCCTTATTACTCTGTCCCGGTGACATCCTGCATCTACCCCGAGGGCTGACAAGGGCTGCTCTCAGGAGGGTGCTGCTGCTTCCCTCTCAGAAGGGACAGGGTCGAGGGCTCCACTTCCTCCATGCAGTCAAAACGTCATATCCTTTCCCAACCCAGCTATCTCTGTTTCAAGATGCAAATACACCAGAGAACGAAAGGGAAGGGATGGGGATTGTTAAGATATGGATTCTGGGCAATAATCTGTCCCAAAGAGTGTTTTGCCTGCCTCCCACACATAGGGCTGTGTTAGGTCAAGTACAAGTCGGGTGCAGAGGGAATGTTGTAGGGATGAGAGCCCCTAGTTCATCTTGCTCTAAAAGACACACCAATAACATCTATAACTGCCCCCCCAAGAGACCTACGCTCAGCCAATTAATATCTGTATTTCCCATGCCCTGTTTTCCTCAAAGTGCTGTGGAGCCCTACACTAAGTTTAGCCCTAACTTTAGGGACAAAATAGGGTCCCTTTGAGCAAGGAGCGTTATGTAAACGTCAGAATGACTGCACGTCTCCAGGCTCATCTCCTGCACACTTGTGGCTCCTGCAATCATGGTACCTCGCTGGGCAGAAAGGTCCTTAGGGCAAGAGCTATCTCCCACAAGCTCACACTAAAATCTGCTTAGACAACAGTGTTGGGTGTGGGGGGAGCTGGACAAAAATCACTAACAAGTGCTCTTTTATTAAGGTGGGAGCAGTGGTGACTGAACAAAAATGGAATTAAACCTCACATATCCATGAAGAAAATGTGCTGTTTATCAATACTGTGCTCCAACTGCAGGCTCTCAGCCCACATGGCTTTATGCAGAAAAAACAGCTCTTAATCAGAGCAGTATCAAGAATAACAATTTTGAAGCAGGATGCTCCTGCTTGCCTAGCAGAGTAAGCAGTGAAAGCTTCCCTCCAAGGTGACTTCCAACCAAAGTGAGCATTGCTCACCAGATGGAACAGGATGGCAGACAAATGCATCTTCCCTGCCACAGCCCAGCGCCATGCAAGTCTAGACTCTAACATCAACAGGACTCCAGGGCTTTATCCCAGCTGAGAACCTGGCACAATACGTTAAAAGGTATTTTGGCACCAGGCTTGTTTATTTGTGGGCACGCCCCCCGCTCAGCACGTATGAATTGTGCAGCATCAGAAACCACAGCTTGACGAGCTCTGCACAATGCTGTGGTCTCTCCATGTGCACCAGGCAGACATTCCAAGCCCTCCAGGCAATGATGCACACCTGGCAGCCAGCACAAACAAGCAGTCCTAGCTGTGATCTCTCCCATGTTCCTCTCCATGGACTGCGCCTCCTTGCGTGGTTCCTTCCAGCTATCAGTTGTACAGATTTGGAGCTGAGGGGTTTTGACTCTTGTTACAAGAGTGTCCTAAGGAAGGAAAGAGGGGGAGACGCAGGAGAGCAGGTTGTGTGTAAGCAGCCAGGGCCACCTGCTGCAGTACTGTACAAAGGCCATCACTTTGAGAACACGAAGAAAAATCCTGTCACTCTCAGACATGCTCTTCTGGTGTTCTCCCCATTGAGGCTGATGCTGCAGTGTGCTGGGAGAGGACATACACTACAGACAAATCAATTCCTCTGGCTAATTTGATTGTGCCTCAGGTGCTGCCCCTCCAGAGAGTCTCCCCATCATGTCGTGGCAGCGATATCCATGCTGGCTCCAAAGACCTTGACTATCTATGCAGCAAAGGCAGTGCAGTACAGAGATAAGGGCTGGGCCACAAGGCGAGCACCCAACTGTGGCCAGACCAATGGCCACTGCCCTTCCCTTCAGCAAGGGACTTGCTGGAGGGAGCCCACCAGCTGTAGAGTCACCCTTCTCCTCACCCCCATCTGTGCAAGGGCCTCATCACGCTCCCAGGCAGCACAGGCTGCCGCACAACACCGATTCCAGCCACCCTTCCCGGGCCACGGGACAGCCGGCGTGGAGCAGCACGGTGCCCTCCTTCAGAGCAACAGTGACATGACAGCCACTGACAGAGATGTGTGAAAAAATGCTCCTCAGAACACTGAAGGCTTCCAGCTCCTTTTTTGTGAGCTGTGTACAGGATCAGTCGCCCTCCCTTCTCGCCTCCACAGCAATGGCAAACACCTGCAGCTCTGGTCATAGCTCCCAGTCTCCTCGTCCCTCCAGCTCCCCACAGCTTCCCACCTGCATTAGTTGCCTTCAGTGAAGTAAACTGTTCACATGTCAGGGACGCAGCCAGAGCAGAAATGTGCTTTGTTACATGTCAAAAGGGCAAGTGAGAAAATAAGAGGTTATTTCATTTTCCTTCCCAAGTTACCTTCCTAAAGCCTTCCGGTCTGAACTCTGTACACCCTTCCCAACACGTACTCCTGCTTTAGTCATTTGCCTCAAAGCTCAGTTGAAATAACACTCTGCAAGACCACCCTGATGCACTATCTCAACAGCCAAGTACTGCCTCCTGCAAGCTGTGAAACAAATCCTGTCGGTTTTTGAGCCATTCCAGTACTGTCCCAACATGAGATTTTACTTCCAAGATACACATACACAATTCACTATAACCAAAAGCATTACTGAAGGACGAATTTAGCTTATAGCACAGAAGCACAAAGATACCAAACCTTTTTAACTATTTTGGAAAAGCACCAAAAAAAAAAAGCTTGGCACTACAATGTCATAATTTCTAAGCTACTTCCCTCTGTCTCTACAGATAAAAGTCATCCCCAGGCTGCTGATGAACTTACCAGGTACATGTTAATAACTGAGGGAAAATTCATCCGAACTATCAGACAATACAGCCTGCTGTGCAGAACTGGCAAAGCAATTCAAAAGTTCTGAACGCCGGCTTCGTGAGTTAAGATCAGGACAAGATTTCTACCTGCCAGAGAGTATGCAATAGCCTCGCCCTTAACCAAAGTACTTCAAAACAAGATGAGAATGGACGAACAGGGAACCAGGATACCAGCAGTAGGTGTTCAGTGCTGCAGTGAAGAACCAGGAAACTTCCCACCAACAGTTATCCTTATAGCATGTGTTAGGCTGCTGGGGTATTCCAACAAATCCCTCACTTTCTAGAAAGGGGAAGTGCAAAGCAGTGTATCTAACAGTGCAGCTTCTCTGCTGTTCTGGCAGTTCTTTCAGCATTGAAACAGCCCCTGTTCACCTGCAGGGGCAGTTCCTTGTATTGCTGGCACAAGCCACAGCTCCTTCAGTTACCAGCTTGGTTCCATCAATCCAAGAGTTCTGCTGCACACATCACCAACTGACAGGACAGCAGTGAGTTGCTACCTTATTGGTGGTTACGTTAATTAAGCATCGGAACTCCCCATGAGACAGGCAGGTGACACCAATCCCAATTTCATGTCCTTACGTGGTGGAAGTGCCAGACTGACTTACAGATGAGACGAGGTCTCAGCGAGAGGTAACCCAACCTACGGAAAGGCCTGCCCCACACGGGGATCAACACATGCCTCAACCCAGACCAGGACCTGGACAGCAAAGCCACCTCCGGATGCCGAGGCAGAGGTGCCCGCGAGGGCAAGGGAGGCCGCGGGGACAGGAGGATGCTGCCGGGCGCTGCCGCGGCGCAAGCCCAGGGCAGCTGGGGCAGCGCCGCTCTGAGCAGATGCAGTGCACGTAGAGCAGATGTACTGTAGATGTTTTTAAAAACACACATGACAAGAGGAGGACGCGGCGGAGAGCCGCCCGGGCAGGCGCACCGCTGGAGCAACAGCTGCCGGGGGGAGGCCGGGGTGAGCATCAGGGGAGGCGGGGGTAACCGCCAGTGGTCGCGCTCCCGGCGGCGGCGGGAGAGGAGCGCCCGCCGCGCTCGGGGACAGCACCGCGGAACAGCGCCCGGGGACCGGGTGGGAGGGCACCGGCCGGGAGCGGGGACACCGACCGAGTGCCCGTGGGAGGGGGCGCGGGCCCCGCCGCCCCGCCCGCCGCGCGGCCCGCACTCACCACGGTGACGGGGGACACCATGTCGGCGGCGGGGCGCGCGCGCTGCCGCCGCTGTCGCCGCTGTCGCCGTCGCCGCTGCGGCCGCTGCCCAGCCCGCTGCCCTGCCTGCCTGCCGGGGCGCTTTTTTAGGCAGGGCTGACGTCACGGGAGCGGGGCCCCCGCGGCGAATGCGCTGCGGGGACAGGGAGGGGGCGGCCCCGGGCCCGCCCCGGGCGGGCGGCGCGGAGCGGAGCGGGCGGCCCCGGGCTGGCAGGCGGGAGTGTGCGTCCCTCGCTCGGTCTCGGCCCCGGCCCCGGCGGCGTCAGCGGCGCCTCCGCCTCCTGGCCGGGCGCCCTTCGCAGCCGGCAGCGGCTGGGCCGGGCCGGGCCGCGTCCCCTCCCCGGGGGCGGCTGCAGCGGGGCGGCCGCGGGGCCGTGCCGAGCCCTGGGAGCTCCGGGGCCGCTCCGCGCCAGCGCTGCCCCAGGGCACCGGTGGCCCCTTCAACAGCGCGGGTTCCCCCTCGGCCGAGGGGCGCCAGGACCGGTCCAGCGCCCGCCGCCGGCGTCTCCTGCCCGGCAGCGCCTGCGGGTGCGGAGCCTCGGGCCGGGCACACGGGGCGGGACCGCGTCCTGGCTCTCGCACTTCACCGGTACCGGGCGCTGGGCGAGAGGCAGCGCAGCCCTTAGCCCTCGCTCTGTCCCAGGCCCCGCCCATCTCGGCTCCCTGCTCCGCACACCTGGTCGCCTGCCTGTGCCCGCAAGCCCCAGTCCCGGCCTCTCTCTTTCCTTCCTTTCCTGTGGCTTCACGCCTGCCGCTCCTGCTCCTGCCCTTCATTTCACATCCCTGTTTCTTTCACAGTCCCCTGCGACCTTCCACTCTTTCTCCTCCACCTTGACTCTCCACCACCCCATGTTTCCATATTTTTTTCCTTTTCAGGGGCTTGTTTCGTTTTGCCCCCTTAACACTTACCATCATCTCCATTCTAAGACCACAGGTCATTAGCAAACCCTCTCCCTTGCAGGGCTGGCTGTATTTTCCAGCCCTGTTCCTGCTGCCAGTGGCTGGTAACGGCCCCTGTGCCCTCCCAGGAGTGGGTACCTCCCACCTTGCATCCCCATCCCCAGCCTTCTGCCAGGGTCATTCAGAGGCTGCAAAAATGTTGGTGTTGGCACAAAGACAAGGCAAGGAACATTTAATGTGGGATACGAGAGAGTAGGATGCATCAGCTCAAACTTACTAAAATGACCCTGGGACCACCTTCAGTTTGTTTTTACTTGAGGGTTAATATTTAAGGATGCAGGAAGCCACTTTATGTGTAATATGATCTTGCTCACAAGTTTCACTTCATGACAAAACAAATAGGTACTTAAATAGTAGATGATTAAGTAATTTGCTATTTGCAGCTTGAGCAAAAGTTGTGTGTTCAGTATTTATCACGTTGAGGGAACACTTTCTTCTATAAATTAAAAAAAAAATCAGTGCAATTCTTTTGCAGTCTTTGTGCAATAGATTGATGTTTCTGAGGACAAAGTGCGTATGAACAGCAGTCTCGAGATCCCACATGGGCAGCACGATTCCTGTCAGTAGAGATGTATAAATAGAAAGGGCAGCGTTTGGCCCACCACCATCTGATGGCATCAGGATGGACGCTGCAACCTCTGCGTCACTTACCAACCCAAGAGGGATTTCTGCCCAAAAAAAAGACCCTGAAACTCTGCACTATCAGATCAGAGAGGCATTGCAGTGAAATCTGTGGCAGGTAAACCTCAATCAAATGAAAGCAAATTGTTCTCTGTAAAGCAAAGATCTGGGTGGCCATGGCCAAGGGACTGAGTGCTGATCTTACAATTTCAGTTAAAATAGTTCATAGGGCAGTAACAATTTCAGTAAGCAAGAGGAGGGTAAGCTTTCCCGTTTTGGGGGAAGCTAGGTGAACTAAAGGGGAAGAAATTTCTAACCTTTTCATGATAAAGACTTTCCCCTTCTGAAATCAAGGTCCCTAGCAGAAGCAGCACGAGCACAGAGGTATTTTGACGTTCAGTGATGCTGAACTATATATAAGTGATGCTACTATACAGGATTTCCAGAAGGACCAATGAACTGACGGAACTTGGGCTCCTAATTGCTTTTGGAAATCCTTCTGGGACCTTGATTGTGTCTTGGCTTTTCAATATTAAAAAAAAAAAAAAAATCTGCTCTGTGGTCCTTAGCCAAACTGTTCATCTGCTTATCCTGGCCTGTCTGTGATGATCCAGGCCTGTGCAGTGGGCAGGGGCATGTTTGCATTTGGTATTGTCTCTGCTGCTCCAAAGTGTGAGAGGATATTGGGAAGAATGCAGCTTTAGATAAGTTCTTTTTCTTTCTAATGCAGTTTCTGTCTCCAGTGGCTGCCAGCTGAAGCTTCACCTGGTCTCACATATAAGGTATTTCTCTGTGTCATTGACACAAACATTCAAAATACATTAACAGCTCAGGGTGGGTTTTCGTGCGATGTTATTATCTCAGAGAAGCCTGTCAGAAGTGAAGGGGAAACTGTGTGCATGTCCTGACTTCCCCACCTCAAACAGGCACTGGGAAACTCAGTCTCATTTTGCTTGGGAAGGGGTTGACCTTATGGGATTTCCAGACAGTTCCTTCCACAAAGCTTTTAAAAATAGAGACTCAGAAGCTTAAATGGCAAATACGGTACTTGTATGTAATAAAGAGATGGCTCATATGACAAAGATTTTTTCAAACTTGATATAAGCTGAAAAATTGTTGTTGTTTATTTAATATTAGATTAATTTCATGTGACTTGCAAGGTTATTCATGGCTTATGTCCATATTTCTGCTACAAAAATAAGTGTTACATCAATGGTAAGTAGTTCCATGTAAGTGAGACACACCTCGGAGTATAAATTAGGAATTTGGATAGAACAGAAATGGTTTGCATATCATTTTACATTTTATATAAACAACTGAAATATTTTACATTTAGCCTAAGTTAGGAGTACCTTAGAATATAAACTAGGAATTTGGATGTTGCAGAAAGATTTTACATTCTGTTTAAATGCAGGCTCTGATAGAAAAGATCCCAGCTCAAATCCATTCCCACTGTAGAAACACCAAGCATCAGATGAGGAAAGGAAAGGGGATACAGGATTGATGCCATCATAACACAGTCAAATTTGTCTTGGTCTGTGCGTGCCATGCTTTTGGTGAGGTTTTTCTATTGGTAGTGTTGCCATCTCCTGTCCTGACTAGTGCAGGCAAGAGGGATCTCATGTGGCTCATCACAACATTTTCTTCTGTATCAACTGCAGGAATTTAACAAAAAATAGAAACCAGTTCTAATTTGGGGTGTGTGTGGTATTTTTAACTCACTATCAGTAGGCAAACAGAGAGCAGTAATTACATGAGCATAAATTTATGGGGGTTGGGTATAGCAACACAAAACATTAAGTATTTCTGTGCGTGTTTGTGCTTGAAAATACTTCTGCTGGGCCATGTTTATGATGTGCAGGGGGGAGAAAAGAGAGCAAGAGAATTATGTTTATTATGCAGGGAAGAGGTTGTCTTACCTCCAGCAATGGCTGGAAAAGCTGCAAAACATTTCTCACATTGAGGTGCCTCTGGAATGAGTGGTCGCGTCTTCTCTCCCTCTGATGGAATGGGCTCTGTCAGTGGGTCATGGAGCCACATGCTTTGTTTTGCACTTTCAGATTGACTATTAATACAAAAGTGACTGCGAATTAAACTACTCAAGAACCAGAAACAAGTGTACCATTAACGGCTGGAGAACTTTTATTTGAATTCATCTCTGTGAGATGCTCCTGAGCCATTTTCTTGCTGGCTGCTCTAAACACAGCATCCCAGTTCCCGGGTCAGCTGTGTCCATGTCAGCTGCTGCGGGATACATCCAGTGTGGCTTTCTATTTTGTCATATCCAGCTTGTCTAGTCCTGTTTGTCATTTGTGTACTGGTCATTGCACAAGTTCCTGATGCTTTTCATGTCAAGTAACCTGGTGCTTTCTTCTTCACGTGAGGAGATACTGGGCTGTTTTCTTTCTGTACAGACTTATTTCCTGGTCCCTAAAGAAATGCAGAAAGTGCCTTTGCTTCCCTCATGATGGCAATTCCCATACTGACAATAAAGTATTAAATTTAGACAGCAGAATTAACATCTCAGTGAAATAAAGGGGGGACACTGCAAATTCATGTCTCCTGAGAGCACTTTTTCAGGCTATTTACTGAACCAGAAAGGCATCATATCATCTATTTATAGGCTTTGTATTTGAAAGTTTTCTTCTCAGGCTTAAAACCACTTTGCTGTTTGGGCTTAATAAATGCTCTGTGTGTGTGTTCACGTTTATGCAAAAGTTAGTATTTCTAGGGATGAGCATGTGTATAGCTAAGAAGGATCCAGAGGCAAGGTCCATTATGAGAGTTTGCTTGTTTGTGACTGGTTTATATCCTAGTCACCATCAAAACAAGTACATTATAATCTTATAAAAAAACATTAATAGGGAAGGAAAAACAGTCTCCATTTTTTAAAAAATATTATATTCTACAACATGGAAGTAAATCACAAAATCTAAAATGTTTACAGTTTATCATGGAACCATAGAATGATTTGGGTTGGGAGGGACCTTTAAAGATCATCTAGTCCAAAGCCCCTGCCATGGGCAGGGAACTTTCCACTATATGAGGTTGCTCAAAGGCCCATCCTTCCTGACTTCAAACACTTCCCATCATGGGGCATCCACAACTTCTCTGGACCTGTTCAAAACCATTCTAATCATTAAAAAAAATCTTCTGTATATTCAATATAAGTCCACCCTGTTTCAGTTTAAAACCACTGCCCTTTCTCTTATCACTACAGGCCTCAGTAAAAAGTCTTTCTCCATATTTCTTATAAACTAAGGGGCAGCAGTAATGTCTCCCTGGAGCCTTCTCTTCTCCAGGCTGAAGAACCTCAGCTTTCTCAGCCTTTTTCACAGGAGAGGTGTTCAAGACTGTGAAATCCATCAGGGCGGGATCGCTGCAGTCCGAGCTATCACCAGTTTTGTCATCTCTAATTAGCTCATCCCTGTTGATAAGCAACAGGACTGGTAATGAGTCTCCTCTGGTCAAGCTGTTTGTCACCTGGATTAAGAAATCATTCTCAACACCCTCCAAGAGTCTCCTGGATTGCTCACAGCTTACTCTGCTGCCTTTCCAAGAGATATCAAGGAGCACCTCAGCAGGATCAGAGCACGGGAGCACAGTATTTCCTGTAGTCAAAGTAAAAAAACTTCATCAACAGCTTCCCTTGCTCTGGTGCCCTGCAGGAAGACCAAACATGAGGTTTCTTTGTTGGCTTGCCCCTAAATTTTACTTATAAGCTCTCAGCCTCTTGATCACTGGTTTTTAAAGAGAGTTCTGTGCATTCGATCTATTTTTGCACATGTAGGGCAAACACCCTGTACTCTGTCCTTGCCTGTGCCTTTTGGACTTTCTGTAGGCATTAACTGCAGAGTTCTGATGTGGTTACAGTTTCTGTTTCTCACTCAGGTACCAGGTTAGAAACTCACCAGAAAGAGCTCTGATTTATCTGGTGACCAATCCCCTCGTGATTTAGTGATATCTACAAGCAGGAAGTAGTAATAGCTGAAGTATTAAAACATCCAGGAAAAGAGGTAAAGGCTTGTCCTGGGAATCATCATCAGATGATTTGTAGGAAAAAGCATGATGCAATTAAATGGTTAGGTTACAAAACAGAATGTAGGTAGGGCAAATGCTTTCATGCCTATTTTCATTAAAGCAATCTAGCTGAGCCTCTGACAGAAAATCTACTCATGATGGGGGAGAAGGTTTAAGGAAGAAGAGGGAGAGGATCCCAACTCAGCCCAAAGCTGCTTACTGGTGGCTGGAGGATGAGACCAACTTGTGGTGGCACTTTAGGTTTTGGTGGGCTTATTTCCATCATGAATGCATGGTGTCACATGGGATGAAGGCCAGCCAGAAGCTGGGAGGGGAACAAGGAATTGGCCTGGAAAAGGTGGATGCTGGTCATTAGAGCCATAGTAACCTGATGCTGTTTATGTCGTGTTTTCAAAAGTGACTGGTGGCTTTCAGAGAGCATGGTCTAGGTACCCTAAGTATCTAATTTTCAGAGAGCATTTTCAGAAGTTCTGCTCTGTTCCAGGATGCTTTCCAGTGGCCCACCATAAATAGCAGTCTCCAAAGTCACTCATCATTTCCAAGTCTTGTCTGTGGGCAACAGGCTTTTTCTGGATTACTCTAAAATCAGTCTGAGCCACTAATGAGTTCAGATAAAGTTTTTTACCACTGTGTTTATTTAAAGACAATCGCTGTTACATTTCCCAGAGGAAAACACTGCCAGCACCGTCAGCAAGCAATACATTGATTTTAAATCAGCAAGACTGCCATTGATCTTAGCAGCTATTTATTGCACATGTTCCCAGCAGCCACTTTCTAATGGAATTTTAACAATTTAGTGGGGTCAATTGAAGGTCTTGAGGAAGTAAGGGAAAAATTTGTCTGCTGCAGGAAGTACCTTCCTAAAACAGTACCTTCAATCGCAATCACAAGTCAGAGTGGTGCACTTCTCAAGTTTTGGTGAATCCTGGTGATTAATTTTCAAGACATACACAGTTCTTATTTTATTCAGCTTTGTTGGGGTGCACTATGTGCTGGAAGAGAGATAGGCCCAGAAGGCCAGAGAGAGAGCCTCTTTCCTGGCCCCGGAGGTGATCCTGAGAGTGCATCCAGGTCACCAGGGATGGGCTGAGAGAGGATTGTGGGTTTCTGGACAGTGCTGGACCTATGAGATGTGATAATTGTAGTTTGTGACCTTATAAGTTATTGTTTACTTGTTACCGTAATAGGCAATGTGTGTGCACTATCCCAGGTGATTGGGGGACACTGAGGTGAACATCTTTCCTGTTTATAGGATGTGATATCCTGTTGGGTGCTAGTACTTAGGGAATATTTTCTGCACAATAAACACTTTGCATTTCTCCATCTTGTGTGTGGAGTCGTGCCCCTGCGTGAATACTGCAAGCTTCACCTCTGTCTGATGAATTCCCTGAGCTGCTGGTTGCTGGAAGCTGGAAAATACAAAGCAAATATGTCTGGCCTCTTGGCCTCTTCTGGGGCTGCGCTGGCAGCCTTAGGATAGACAAACCCTTAGCTTGGTGCAGTACATCTACCCTTATGCTGAAAATACTGGCAGAAGAACTGGTCCAAATATGCCTCTCTTTTTTCTTTTCTACAGAACTTGGTCTTCTTCATCTGAATTAAGGTCTTGTACCAGAAGGACAATTTATTGTTTGGGTATGCCATTTCCAATGGTTTAACAGGAAGCCAAACATCTCTCACAAAAGCTATGTTAGTTGCCATTTTCACTCTGTTTTCTTGCATGTGATCTCAGCTCCAAAAGTGTTGCATGGATACACAGGCAAAAATAGGAGGAGTAGGAAGGAAATAATGATTGTTAAATGTTTAAGAAAAATTATAGTTTATCATAAAACTGAAAGGGATAACAGTGCTTGGTTTGGGGTGGGAGGAGGTGGCTGGTGCATGTTTTGAGTCAGGCTGGTGCCCTGCCTTCAGTGCCGGGGTTCTGTTCTGGAATTGCCGCATGCACAGTGGCTCCTGCTGGGGCTGTTACATCCCTGTGTCCCTTGGGCAGGCATCCTCACCCCGCTTGGCAGGCTGGGTCTGCACTCTGGATGGCACAAAGGCCACAGACACCCTCATTGAAGCCCACAGTCCCAGCTATTCCTGAGGAAAGGCGTTAAGTTCAGACCTGCTGAAAGGCTTCCTGAGATCTGTACAAATACCACAACCACACTTTTTTCTGCCTCCCACACATGCATGATGCACATTACCTAAAAGCCACAGGTAACACAAGCACTTGGCAGGTGCCTGTAACTTTACCTGGGACTTAACTTGTAAGAATGCTGTGGTTGTCTTTCTTTGCATACTACAGACTGCAACATAATCCAGCAGATAACAAAGGATGAAGGCCACGAAGCGCCGTGAGGAAGTGGTGGTGTCCGTCACCTCCACCACCTGGCACTGAGCCCAGCAGCGAGGATGTTCTCTCTGGCACACATCTTTTGTGTTGTGGTGAGGACCAGGACAACAATATGGTTGTGTGAGAGTTCCTAGGCCCTTTTGGGAAGTCTGGATTATAGCATGGGTGGAAGTACCCCCTAAGACAGATAGCAAAAGGGAAGGTGAGAGGCAGCATGTTCCAATAAATAAGCATTAAATAGGACCTGAGCTTTCAGCTGGGCTCCTCTGCTGACTCAATGGATGATCATGAGCACGTTTCATGGTTTCTGCACCATTCTGCAAAAGGAAACAATGGTTGAAAGCTGCCTTCAAATCTGGCTTTTCCCGTTAGAGGAAAGGGCTAAATGCAACCAAAGCATATTCATTTTTGGACAAACATCATTTCACCTGTGATTAAGCCCTAGTGCTCAGGAGTAGCACAGCCCACAGGCACCTAAAAGTGTGGCTGGTGGGCAGGAAGGTGTTTGAAGCAGAGCCCTTCTGTGAGCACAGCAGGGGCTGGGGAAGGCTGCTCCGGAGCTGGCCGCACTGCTGAATTTCTGGCTAATACCCGGCTGGGGCTTTTTGGACCTTCACAATGGTGTCACAGTTCCCTGTCACTATGGCAACTGGTTTTTGAAAAGGCACTAGTTTTAAAAAGAGAATTGAAACCAAAACTTGTGCTCTGTCTTCATTCCTGGCTCTGGGGTTCCCCTGGGAACAGGCGAAGGCTCCTGGAGACTGGCCTGTCTCTTCAAAACCAAAACTCAGGTTCCCCTTCCTGAGAGAGACACAGCTGAATCAGCGGCTGGTTTTCCCTCAGATACAGGCAGGAATCACAAGAGCTGTTGAGTCAGCAGGGAAGACCCCCAGAATAGCTTGAGAGGAACCAAAACCAGTGTCAAAGTAACACAGAGTGGTCTGTCCCTCCTGCATTCCATGGCTCACTGGAGACAGCCACAGGGTGTGCCATGAAATAGTGTATGGCTCAGACAGGTTCTCCTGAGAGCATTAAACACTTAAGAGACATTCTCTGAATTGCTTTGTTCTCTACAGTCTTGCCAAAGCTTAGATATAGGAGCCCAGGAGACATCACTGGAACCTAAAAGTCCTTTGCAGAGGCTCAAATGAGGACAGACACTTGTCTCCTTGCTGTTCCTGCTTCTTTCCTTGATTTCATAATTGTGCCTATGTAAGTCTCTGTGGAGCTCTGCTCTACTAAAAAGAAAAACTTTGGGGCTGGAGAGGTCCAGGAGCAGGGCAATGAGTAGCTTGAGGTAGAGAAATGAGGGAGGGAAGTTTTTGAGTGAACTTTGGCACTAAAGGAAATCCTCACTTTACATTTCTGGGATGAGTTCTGGAAGCCCTATGTAGGACATACCCACTTGTGGCCCGTATGGACACCTAATTAGCAGGTGCCAGGGTCTGGGATATGAATCAGAGTAATTAATTTCTGTATACAATTGGCAGAAGGAAGTGAAGAGTCCCCCAGGGAAGACCCAGAAAGCCAAGTAATTATGAAGAACTGGAAAGACAAGGCACAGTGTTTCCTTCTTTCTGAAATTTCAGCACCCAAACCCCACTCCCTTTTCATGTCCTGAAACAAAATGTTCATGTTTAAGACAATGAAATGGAGGAGCAGAATGTTACAAACTCATCCAGATCTGACCCAGTAAAACCGGTAGAAGTAAGCAGCTGGGCTTGATTTTTCCAACAAACTTACTGCTGGTCCGTTATCCTGTAGCCATGCTGGGTTCCTTGGACCTCTCGAGCCTTTCCACCATCCCTTCCAACTTGATGTGTCAGCCCACAGCTCTGCTAAGAACCTGCAAGAAGTCCAGGGAGAACTGTGAGTGAGTCCCCATGGGAAGGTGCCATTGAAATGAGGAGGGACCTGCTCATGTGCAGAATTATGGTGCAGACCCTACTCGAGCACAGGGATGATCCCCAGCCCAAATGTCAGAGGCTGCCCCTTGTCCAAGACCAACACACTGTCTCCATGGCAGGCAGGAATCTGTATGACACAGTCAGGAGCTGCTGGAGAGGACAAAATCAGGGGTGGAAAGGACCTTGTGAGCCCCAGGTACCCTGGATGAAGGCATGAGCCAGCAGCTACCAGCCCATGTAAGGGAGCCTTTGCACTTGCATTTATTTTTGCTGTTTTGCTTTCTCTCTCCTAGGGTTTTCTCTCCTCCTGGGCTGTCAGGCTCTGTGAACTCTGCCAGCAATGCAGTTCAGCACTGCTGGTCGCACCATGCCCCAGCCTGGGAACTCCTGCTCCCAGCGTGGTGACTCCGGCTCCTCCTGCCAGAACTGCATGGTGGCCGTTTTCAGCAGGTGAGTGCAGACAGACACGTGCCCATCCAGCCTTGTGGGGTGACACTCATTGCTCATTCTGATCAGAAGGATGTTCAGAAAGGAGAAGTGGGGCAGGATCCATGTTTGGTTCCTTTCAGACACTGCCAGTATGCCAACTCACCAAGAAACGAGAGACTGGAGAGGTGCTTAGGATATTTATTAGCATTGCCCCCTTACCTGTAATAGCATTTTTTTCCCACTGTGAATGTTCTGGGTGCTGCAGTACAAAAGCTTGGGAAGAGCTCCTTGGTCAGCCATGCTGCCCCTGTGCTTCGCCTGTTTTCAGCTGCCAATCTGGAACGCATAACCTTGAATTCAGGCTAGCATTTCTTTACCATAAATACCTGTGATAGCAGCCTCAAAGACAAGGATTTTCCCCTGACAGACTTAGCGGGCTTTTTAACATCTCACTGTGCTACCAAGCCATTAGACTTCAAAGCACTGTCGAGTTTGTGGTTCCCACATCTGCACCAGGGCTGCAAATAAAGGGTATGAGTGTCCTGATGGGAAGGGGAGATGCTGGTGCTGGCACCTGCCCTTTCCACCTGCACCAGGGCTTTAGCACAGGTGCCAAGAGCAGAGAGTGAAGGCAAGAAGAGGTTTTAGGTTGAGCAGCAGGGTGGTAGCACCAGGCTGGCACCAGGCTGCTGGGCTGCGTCCCGACACACCTCACACTCCCACAGCAGCAGGCAGAGAAAGGACAGCAAGGTCATGTTTGCCCCGTAAAAGCTCTGTTCTAGGAACTTGGGGATGTGAGATAATTCAATCATTAATTTTGTTCTGTCAAGTATAGAAATATTTTAAAATCATTTGGGATTTTTTCCAGCTCCTCTAGAGCTATCCCTTAAAAATGTCCAAGCTTCAAACATTTGTCTCTGGGCGAAATACAGAGGAACGTTAGGAACAAGATCAGAAGTAGGCAAAGCTGACATTAACTGATGTCTTTGGAAAACAATTTCAGGCCCTGAGAAACATAAAAATCTGGTTACTGGTGGTTCCCTTCTTGGCTTGACTGTCTCTGAGCGCCTTACCTGAGGATTGTTTTCTAGCAAGCACTTTTCATTTTAGAAAAGAATACAACAGTAGTACTTCGCACAATCTGTGTGATCTCCATCATCCTTTTGCTCATCCTGTGCCTCACCTTCTGCAGAACTGAGGTGCTTACACTGGGATTTTTATTTAGGCAATGGAAGATTTTTAGTGAAAGAAGGAAAATTATTTCACAAAGGAAAATCTGGATGGTGCCTACAAATTTCTGTCCCTATTACTAACCAGCTGTAGGAGACAAGTAATTTAAAAATTCTTATTTTGGCAGTTGAGAGTTTGGCAGCATTTGGGAACTGAAGTCTAAAACAATTATTCAGAAAGCAAGTTAGACTGCATTCCGAAGTCACTCCTATTGATCAAGTAAATAATGTGTCCTTGCAATTATCATCTTCTATATTCTTGCTAAACACCAAGCTGAGCTGGCTGTCTCCTAATCTCTCTTCCATGGAGCAAAAACAAATGCAAACAGAAGATAATGAAGATCAGCCTGCCCTTTAGGAGAAGTCCAAAGTGCTTCTCTGTGCTATTATCAATACTGTCATATCAGATAAATAGTTTTAAATTTTTCCTGTTTGGCACAGAGGAAGCTCTGTTTGTCACCAAAGTTCATGTAGTCTCTGAGAGAGAGTCAGCAAGTGTCCAGAGCATAATGCACAATAAATCCAGCATAAATAACTGAATCTGCATTTAGATCAGTGGGTGAATTACAAATGTTTGAGAAACTTAAAGAAGATATTTGAGACATCTTAATTTCTAAAAATAGGGTTTGATTTTTTTAAAAAAAGCTTTTAGTTTTTAAAGCTTCTGGATGGTTAATGTTCATTTGTTTTCATGAGGTGGAAACAGTCAGAAGACGACAATGCAGTTTTGCTGAGGTCAGCTCAGATGTCTGTCCAGAACTGCTGACTTCAGGGTCTGCTGCTGAGTGCCTGTTTTTCACCTCATGATAACTCATGTGTGTTCATGATGCTGCTGTGAAAAAAAATACAGCTCTTTTAGCAGTTAAACTAACTTCGTAGTTAACTCTCATAACGTGAGAGCATGGTATATTTTCCAGCAGGGACAGTGCACTAACACTCATGTTTTGCTTTGAGTAATTAGCGGGAGCAAGGATTCGCTCCAAGTTGAGCTGGAATTTTTTGTGTTTTTACTACCCTTGGTCACGAGTGGCTGCTTTCAAGCAGGATCGTGTAA
Source organism: Lycocorax pyrrhopterus obiensis (assembly GCA_014706295.1). Taxonomy (NCBI): domain Eukaryota; kingdom Metazoa; phylum Chordata; class Aves; order Passeriformes; family Paradisaeidae; genus Lycocorax; species Lycocorax pyrrhopterus. The sequence continues at coordinate 12,598,714 of JACSVZ010000007.1, read as the reverse complement.
ACTGGGTAGCAAAAGTCCCTTCAGCTCAAGCCGCTCCTCCAAGGCTGGATATTGCAGTGCGTCTGATAATGCTGAAAAGTGGAGTGGCAAAAGGATTAGGAAACTTTGAGTTCTGTGAGACATGCACATGATCTTTTCCAGGGTGCTCTTATCAAGGAGACACTGGAAAGACTCATTCATGCTGTCTGTGGCAGAGTCCATCATTACTGCTGTGCAAGCAAACAGCACCAGGGTTGAGAGAAACACCCAAGAGTCGGGCCTTCCTTTTGGATTAATATTCTGCCTCCTGTGTCCTTTATCAGGCAGACAGGATTAGAGAATGCTGCACTTGCACAGGTACGTGTGCTGTTGTGCCTCAGCAGAACAAGAGGCCTAACTCGGAGCAGGGAAGAGAACAGACACTAAACTTGCAGTTAATGTTACCTGGATTTAAGCCTCAGTTCTGCCACAAACCTGTTTGTCTCTCTCCATCTGTCTCTTGCTTGGTGCTTGAGTGAGGCACAGGGCAACCCGTGCTGTGCTTGGCGTTTCTAAGTACTGCTGTAATAAATGTAGTGTAGACTTCTACTTTGCAGTGTTGTGCCTAGGAGAGTTTGCATTTCTGCATAAATATCTGATGGAGCAAGCTGAAATATCAATAGAAACACAGAGTAAAACAGGTGTTCTGCATTTCAAGTCCTTGACCTGTGCCTACTAAAGCATTTATGGGAGGTCTGATCAGCAGCCTGTTCAGGTTAATGACAGTCTGTGCATTCACCGCCATGGGCTTCAGATCAAGCTCAATGAAATTAATTACAGAAACAATTGGCAGGAAAGAAATAGTGAAAAGAAAAGAGTAGTACTGGAGGATGCAAAAGAGAGTGGTGGCAACAATGTGTAATCACTCAGAACTGCTTAAAGGCTCTTCTGGGCAAATGATTAAGAGTGTTATGTAATTATTGTGAATATGCAGGATGACAGGAAAATTAGATTTCGTATATAAAATAGATTACATTGGACCACTACACACTGACTTCTGTGTAACTGCATATAATTGACTATATTATTGCTATAAATAGCAATAAACTGGCCAAGAAAATGACCAGCCTGTTGATTAGAATAAGCAAAGATGTAACCACAGGCCAGCCTTGCTAAGGCACAGGATACAGCCACCAATGCGACTGCTCTGGTCTAAGGCAGTGACTTCAGAAGATACATATTTGGCAGCAATATCAGTCAGAGAGATTTTCCTCCCCTGGGGTTGCTCTGTTTCCCCCTTGCTCCTGCCTGCCCTCCTGCCAGCACAGACCTTGGTACAGCCTTTCCATGAATCACATGGGGAAATGGAGCCTCTCAAACACTCACATACACAGACAAGCAAACATGCTTTGCTGGGTTATTTTTTAACCCAAATCGCCCCCAGATCTGGCTCGGAGCATTGGCTTTGGAGTGCTGGTGTTGACACCAGCACCAGGATAGCACAAGGTGAGGAGTGACAGGATGAATGGGGCAAGCACAGGGCAGAAGCTGGTGGGCAGCCCTGAGGCACCAGCCAGCAGCATTTCAAGTCAGCTTCTCCTTTGCCAAGGGATCCACAAAGCTCTCACATGATCTAAAGATCACCAGGAATACCTATGCTTGGGTTTCATTTGTTTGTTTGTTTTAGTGCAGTCAAATGGTGTTTTTACAGTAACCATTTGCTTTAAAAAAAAAATTGTTTAACCTTGTAGGAGGTAATGGAGTGTTGATTACTCATTCACTGAAATTCAGGAGCCTGAATATAAATTCTCCTCGCACTCCCATACCTAGCACGTCATTATTCCAATTAGGAGAGTGTTTAAGATATTTAAATAATCTCCCATTCAGCTACATGTATGAGAAAACGCATTCACTCAGTACAATAATGCGATTGTGCCTTTCCTCTGAGATGGCAAAAGAGGGGTTGGAGCCATTCTGAGAAACAGTAACTGAAAAGCAAAGGCAGTCAAACAGACTGGGCACGAAAAAACATAGTATCAAATAGCAAACGTGGGAAAAAGCCTCTCTGCATGCACAGACAGCAAAGAACAAAAGGAACAGAGCAACCTGTAAGATGAGATACTGCATTGCTTCACCAGCTACAGAAGTGTGTTAGTTTGGGTTGACTCTCTTTCAAGCTGGCCAAGAAAACACAGCACAAGTGGACTGATGCTCTTCTGACTTTCACTGATGCAAATCATGAGCAACTATGCTCAAGCAACTAATTTCAGCACAGGTACACTGACATAACAAAGATTTAAGTGAAAAAAGGGTTCAAGCACAAAAGAAGAGGTGCAAAGCCTGGCAGTCAGCCAGCACTTTGTAACAGCCGTAACATTTTTGTGGGGCTGACCTAAAAAACCTCAAAGTCCCAGCAACAACCACTCACAGCACAGATGCTGGGATGTTTTACTGTACAGCCAAAGGATCAGCAGCAGACGAGGCCTGTGTTTAGCCACAGACAACAAAAAGACATTTTTACAGTTGTTTATGTTTGTTTGGTCCATAAATATTGAGAAAGGATTCCTTTCTGGCCAGTCTGTGGATCCAATTAATTTGTTTTTCAGTTTCATATTTGTGACTGTAAGTTCAGAGGTGGCTTAGGGTTGTGATACACAGCAACCACAGCTGCTAAAAATAGACCACAGAAACGTAAAACACACAGCAGCCTTTAACCACCACATTCCCCTGTACCTCAGCTCTTTGAAGCCCCTGTACTTCATCACATTCCTGTATTTGGAGGCATGGAAGGCTGTTGTTGTGAATTACCACGTCCAGAGCAACATAGGGAAGGAGACAAGATGAAGCATCTCCAAGAATCATCCCAAGCTGCTGGACACATGGCTGAACTCTGATCTCTCCCATAGGGATGTGTGGAGAAATATTTTCCCTCAGGAAAGCCAGGATTTCAGCCTTTTCAGTGTTGCATGGCATTGATTTCAACTGCAAACAGTTATTAAAATAGCAGCCTCTAAAGTCAAGAGGGAAAAGAACAAAAAGGATGTGACGGGAATCAATATGATGCGATTTTGATTGATTTTTTTTCTTGCAAAGTCACAAGCCTAGAAATAAATCCTACAAAGCAAAGTAAAAATTCTCTCCTTTCTAAGAGTGGGGAAATAGCCATTTTTATCCCAAGAACTTTCTGAGCATCGGGTATAAAACAGCACTGGAGAAGATCTATTAACTCAGTGATGGTGGAAGTAATCTCACCTAAGCCCTTGAAGCCAGGGCTGTGTTGTACAGGGTTTGTCCCACCTTGCTGGGTCAGGGGAGCTCCAGGTGAGGTCTGCAAACCCTGAGCAGAGGTCACTGCCCTGGGGGCAGGTCAGGGAGCAGCGAGGGACCTCTCCAGTTGGACTGGCTGTGGCAGGGACAGTGTTTTCCTGACTCCCTCCTTGCTCTCCTCTGGATAGCTGAGCTGAAGAGGTGGCCTGGAAGAGGCAGGAGACCAGCTACTGAGCAAGGGTGTTGGGCCAAGAGGGACAGGACAGCTTCAAGAGGTGGGGATAAGGCTGAAGGAGTGAAGGGCTAAAATAGTGGCAGTGGAGGTGTTTGATCTTGGACATGTGTCAAAGTTGATGCAGGAGAGACTAAAGCAAGGTCAATTAATGACCTGCTGCTTCAGGAGCTACTTTCTAATGCTGTAACTAGGAGCAGTTTCCTGACTGGCAGGTCTGGGTGATGTTATCCCACCTAGTGATGCAATTTATACTGTTCTGCTTGGCATGTTCTCTTTCTCAGACCAGGAAAAGGAGAAGCTTTCATATAAAAAGCATGAAGGGTTTGGATTTGGCAAGGAAAGGCAACATTTACTGTTGATTTACTGGCCGGAAGGATGCCAGGCAGTAGGGAGGGGATGCAGCAGAGACCTCTGCCATTAATGGGCTTCTCTGAATTTTTTCAAGTGATGTTGAGCTAAAGTTACTTGTCCAAGAAGCTTCATCAGTAAAATCAACAGTGGTGCAGAAGGTAACCTTTGTTTCCTTGCTCTCTGACAGCTCCCATCTTCCTCATCACTGGGGGGAGGCAGAAGGTTTTGGCTACTGTGGGGGAGGCCAACAGGGCAATGCTGTCTGACAGCCCAACAGTACATCATAGAAGGGCCAGGCTCTGCAGCTCCAGTTGTGAACAATGCAATATCTGTCATGATCCACCACAGGAGGGCTTTAAGGTTTTTAACTGCCTATATTTAGGGTCTTAATTTTGTATTTAGGGCCTCTAATTTTGTGCTTATGGCACGAATTTGGCATTTATGCAATACTCCAGGTGATCAGCTGAAGTCCTGTCTTCAGCACCTCTTTCCTGGCACTTTTCTCATCTCTCTCTTCATCCAGCTCTGACCTGGGTCTGCCAGTGCTCTGCTGATACCACAGGATCTCAGAGCAGCTGCTGACAGGTGGATGGAGATCCCTTACACGTGGGGAAATGTAGCCCTACCTAGAATTGATCTATGTCTCATAATGTCCCAGTCCTCCTAGGCAGTCCTTCGTTCCCATCTATGTGTCTCCAGTGACTGTCACCTAATCCGTTCCTGCTCTATCACTTCCTGTATGCAGGGGTATTTGCAGCAGGTGTGTTTGTAAGACCACATTGTGTGACGTGTTTGTGCTCTGGATTAGTTTAATGGAACTGCAGTATATCCTGCAAGATGGTTTCCCAGCTGGTAAATCATGTTTAAACAGTGAAAAACAAATATGCTTTCTTATTGCCCCAGTCTTTTTATATCTGGTTGCTTAGCGTTGTTCCTATCTTGTGTCCACTTTGCAGTGCTTCAGCATGATTGCCAAACAAACTGGCTAAAAATCAATTTAACAGAGATCAGACGAAAAAAAAACCCAAACTCAAATGAGATACAGCAGCCACTGATGAGATACACAGACATATCAATTTGGCAGCCAGTCAAACTTCTTAGAGCCATTGGCTGTGCTCATTAAATGTCAGAGTTGTGAATTTTCCCCAGGCATTATCAGCAAATGCTTGATATGGCCCAGCTTGGTTGTAAGTGATTTTCTCCCCCAAGTTTCAGGTAAAAAGATGAATGAGATGACAATAGCAAGCCCATAGTGCAGTTTTAGTTCCAGAAACAAATTTCTCACAAAGCCAGGTGGTAAAATTTTCCTTTTATTCCAAATAAAAATAAATATTTTCCCTAAGTACTTACAGGTATTTCTCAAGCTGAGTCTCCCACACGACACAGACTTGAATTCCAATGCCAGTAGAACTAGTACCAAGTTTTTATTTGATAATGTTCGTTTATACAGCAGTGTAAGACCTCAAATCTTTTTCTCTACCAGCAAAAGTGATAGGTCTTCTAAGTGGATTTTGGTGAGGTTTTTTTGACATGGAGAATTCAAGAAGAAGCAAACCTTCTTTAACACTCAAGCTTGGAGAAAAAGATGGTGTCACTGGCATGTGTTTTCTTTAACATCGCAGCAGCTCACAACTGCCAGGAGGTGACATAAAATCGAAGTCAACTAGGGTGAGGTAGAGAAAACTGAATTTTTCTAGAAACCAGCAAAGAAAGACCAACAGCTCCCTTCCCCTGAGCAGTGCAGGAGAAGGCATGGCCAGACCCAGAGAGCTCCCAGTCCTGTGAGGACCCTCTGCTCTGCACATCAGGAACTCTCATTGGTTTAGATTCAAAAAGCATAAATTAGAAGATCCAGTGGCTTGCTCTTTTGTGTGGGCTTTGGGAAAACTTTGGGACTAGAGTTTATACCAAGCAGGCATAAGGAAGGTCATCTTTTTGCACCTGACAGAACCCTCTACAATGACAGGATTTAAGTCAGGTATTGTTCAGGTAACTCTGCAGAAGTCGGGGAGGTCTCCCACTACAAACTGGTTACCCAGTGTGGCCTAGGTTGTGAAACACACAGCTGGCCAAGAGCTTTGCCTCACTAAGGACCTTGGGATTTGACCTTTAATTCTGAACATGTTGAGTGTATAAACAAGCCATCGCAATTTGTCTGCACTACGCTCATCACTGAACACATTCAAGAAAGGACCTGGGAGCGAGGAGCAGGCAGGGGCCATTCTGGCAACACCCAGGCCTGGCGATTTCTCTGGGGGAAAGACCTTCTTATCCTACTACACAGGTGGATGGGGAGCTGCCCAGCTTTACAGCCCGGGCCCCAAGCACTCCGCAGGTCCCTCCAGAAGACAGCCTTTGCCTGGAATCTTCATGTACCTGAGAGTTTGGAAAAATGTCCAAGAGTCACTCATTCCCCTGTTTGAGAAAGAGATATTGTTGCTCCTGGTGTGCAGTGTCACTACTGCATTATGTAAGAACCGCCATCAGTGTTTGGATTAATGCTGCTGCCTGTATCATATTTCAAAACATGCCAGCAGCTCTGTGGCCTTTGCTCCCACGCTCAAGTTGTGTGGATCCGAAGGGAGGCGGGGAGAGAGGGCACCTGCAGCGCAGCTGAGCCCTGCGCTACCGTTTAAGAGTGAAAAGTCCACATCAGACACCGCATTTCTCTAGCATTCAACACAAAAGGGATCAGTTCCTTTGCCCCACTGCTCAAACACTGCAGCACCTTCAGGAGCACTTCGGTACAAAGCTGCATTTATCTATTTAAGCGAGTGCTGAGTAGTATTTGCAATGTATAGGAGTGTTACCTCAGCTGCTACTTACCAGGAAGGAGGGTATGCATTCCCCACCTCTGGCATGCTAATTCTCAGGAAAGAGTTAAGATTGTGACTGCAGCTTCAAAATCTGCAGCTATTTGCACCTTGTTTTTGGGTCAGCAGTTTGCCTGATAAAGGAGCCCTGACCTCCTCACCTGCAGAGGAAAGTCCAAAGATCTTCAGAAGGTTTTGGAGTTGTTTATCAAAACGCAGAGGTCCAGAAACCCATATAGGGAGGCAGCCTGGGAATACAGGCCAAAGTAGATGATGTAACACAGTGGAGGCTTCCAACTTCCAAGAGAGAGTACAAATCTTGACTCATAACTTTGCAATGTCCCTCAGCCATTTGAAATCCCCCCACCATCCCAAAGGATGTCTCCTTTCAGTGACATGAACTGGTTCTCGCTGAATCTACAATTCAGTGCCATAGTTACACTGCTTCCTGTAATCCCTTTGATGCTGAAGAGAATGACTTCTCTATTATCTTTACTTTTAAAACTTGGATTTCCTGTGTGGGGAAGTCCTCATGTTAAAAACAAGCAGAGAAAATGCTTTAAAGAAAGAGGTGAATGTGCTCAGATTGTGAAGCAGCTGATCTAAAGGCAATGAGACCCTTAGGGAACCCTGGGCCACAATAGTTGACATTTCAGGCAGGAAATTATGGTTTATTTAACTAACTGAGCTGAAAACTGCCAGGGAATTTATACAAGTGAAACAGAGTTAGTAAGAGCATTTAGCTGAGACAGACATGAAGACTAAAACTCCTGTGGTTGTGGGAAAGAGAGATTTTACATCTGGAAGTGGAAGTGGCCTCTGCTATTTGATTCATCTAAAAGATCAGGTGGGCAAAGGGATGCCATGAGGGAGTTCCTGCTTGCTTATCAACACAGCTCGTTGCAGTGGCTGCTGCTTCTCCACACAGTTTCCCTTCCAGCCACAGACCTGCCTTGATGTTTCTGAGATAAAATAGCACAATCCTGAAACTAGGCTATTCTGCTTCTAAATATGCATGTTCTTGCAAATGCTTCAGTAAAAATACTTTTGAGCACTTTTGCAAGTTAAAAAGGACCTTTTTGATCAATAATGGTGCTTCTTTTCAGATGTTTTCTTCACTTTTAGCAATATGCAGTAAACACTGTGATTTTTCACTTCCTGTGGCAGTGCATGATATCCAAGAGTTTGACTTTCCTAGAGGATCTGGCTACAGACACCAAGGTGACAGAACAAAACCCATCTAAGTGAGACAACTTTAGTAAAAACAACGGAAATTGAGAGAATGGCACAGCACAAAAGCATTCATTATTCATCAGTTGATACCCTGGGGAAAAAACCTGTGAGCAGTTTTTGGGTTTCGCAAACCAAATCTGACTTTGCCAGGGCCTGGCAAAGATCCCAAAGGTAAAGTGCTTGATCTATGATCTCCTCTGTCTTCGATCAGCAGAGACATTCCCTATGGCCCAGATTTCTCTCCTGCATGCCCCTCTCCCTCCTCCCTCATGCCCTACTGTGGGCCAAGGAAGTGTTCCAGGCCTGGAATGCATTGTCCCAGCTGCACTTGAGCCCATCTGACAGGGAAAATGGCAGGTAGGCGTCCTTCTGCAAAGCAGTGACCTTAACCTCCTTCTCCAGCCCTCTGGGAGAGCAGAGTTCAATGAACAAGTCTGGCTGCACTGCTGAAAGCCGTGGCCTCAGGGGAACGAACTTGTTGTTGGGTTTGTTTCCAGCTGGATGGTTCCCGGTCAGCTTTATTGCGCAATTCTACAAATCCTGATGCCAGCACAAACAAGCCAGAGATACAGGCTGAGCAGAGGTTTCTTCTCCCAGCAGCTGAGCTGGCTTAGGCCATCCACAAATGCTTGTGGGATGCCTGCTCCAAGAAAAGCTTGGCACAGCCATGTCAGATGTAAAACCCTCTGAGATGATTTTTTGGTCTCCTGCAATTCTGCACAAATCCTAGTATGGGCTTGCTCCTCCCTGTACTCCTCCTCTGCTCAATTCCCGTGTGCTGCAGCTCTTTGAAACATTCACAGAGCACTATCTGGAGTGGAGTGCTTCAAAGGGGAGTGAGTCTGCAACACCAAATCATCTCCTGCTGAGCATCACCAAGTCATCGCAACTGTGGACAATCAATCAACTGGTTTTGTGTTATTTAAGTTGCCCTAAAGGCTACATTTCAAAATCTGAAATGTATGGATTGGAAAAGCTGACAACAATTCATTCTGCTCAAGCTGTTTAGAAGCACTGCACAGGACCTTGCTTGAAAAGAGGGCTTTCAGGAGAGGGAATTTAACCAAATTCCACACTAGCTTGCTCCTCAGCTACAGTGAACAAAAAGTCTTCAGAATATTTAGACTCTGATTTAAGCTAACAAGTCAAGGAAATAGGTGTTAAGACTCAAACTCCTGCTTGATACTCTATTTGTAATTCATCCAGTCGTTAATGAGCCGGATTCTTGACTAGTATATATGGGCATAAATCCGCTAAAGCCGTGCAAGAATGTTGATTTATGCTTGCTGCAAATCTGACCTTTCGTTCAGTGTTTCCTAGTAAATTCCAATCCTCTTTGCACTGTTCATTTATTGGAATGGGATTAGATTTACCAAGGTAGGCTCTGACAAGATGGATTGCTTTTCCCTTAAATTTTTGTGCCAGGGATAAAATGGTGGTCTATTTCAATGTAGTGCTGTTAATAAGATAGCATTTTTGAAGGAAAGTCAGAAATTATAATATCATTCATTAAAATGCCACATATTTTTTATTTCTCAAAGTTATACTGAATTAGTACAATATGCTCCACAAATTACAACCTCTTTCTAGGAAATCTGAGATATATCTGCCGAATAGAGGTTAAATAAGTTTAGCTAGCAAGAAATTGCGTAAAAGCTTAAATATATGAAGCCAAATGATTTGCTGAGAGTGTATTGGAATGAAAATACCCTTACATTCACTTAACTGAACCTATTTTGCTCCAAATGACCTTATGTTCTTTATTTCTAAGTCCACAATCCCTGCACTGAGACGCAGCACACTGCACAAAGCCAGACTTACCAGGAGATGATAATCAGGAACCTATTTTATTGGTTTAAATATAACGCTCTCGATCTTTGACTATGCTAACTGCATGGTAAATACAGCTCAGGCCTGCGGAGAACCTTGCTGAGAAAATTGTGTGTGTGATTACGCTACTGTGAAGTGCTCGATTTGGGGGCTACGCTCAAAACACAGAGCTCACGTAGGAGGCAGCAGCCTGTTTGCTACAATCTGCCTCACACAGGTAGCGACTTACACTGCTGCTTTCGGTCTGCACCAGTTTTTGATGACCTTCCCGATGACGACTGAAGCAGTTTGCATTGAATTGTTTACAACCCGACCAGGTAAAGAGTCCTCCTCTGGCATGGCACCGCAGCCGTAGGGATTTGACATTGAAACATTAAGTTGGTATGAATGGGGTGTGAATGGTGGTGTAAAAGTGTGAAATCATCAGGCAACGCCATGAATGAGCAAAGGAATGGCATGTGGAGCTTCTGAAGGCACCGGGGGCTGGAAAACCAAGGGCTGCCTCCTGGGTGGATTGTAGACCTATGCTGGAGGCAGTTTTTTCCCATACTGGAGCTAGCATGTGTCCAGCCATGACTCCCAGGTGAACCCTGGACTTAGGCTGCAGCTTTGTCCTCAGCCCCATCTCCTGGGTGGACAAAGGACCTGTGCTGCAGCTTTGTGTCAAGCCTCTCTGGTGCCCTTGTTCTCCTGCTACTCCTGAATGCCCCCTGGACCCGATTCATTAACTTTGTCTGGTTTGGGACTGTTGATGGACTCTGTTATCAGTATCCAGGTCTGTGTGCTATGTTCAGGAGCTGGACCCAGTCGCTGAGGGCACTGCCCGTGCTGGAACTCCTTTGGCTCCTGACTTGCACCACGGAGGCTGCACAGCCACAACCATCTCCACCCTCATACAAAAGAAAGGAGGAGTGAAAACAGTCTGTGAGAGAAAGTATGTGTGAAATCAGATTAAAATAAAATAAATTTCCCCTTCTATCTAGTTTTGCATCGAACTTTGCTACATTAGCCAAACATAAGCAAAGAAAACACTCAGGATAACGCTGATCTGCTAGGGAGGTGCGGTGTCAGCCTTGGAGGATGAGGGGTATTTGGTGGTCAGGGTATGAGTTTCTTCAAGGCACGGAGAGGATGAGATGAAGGGGTGCAATAGGCACAGGAGCACAGTTTCAAGAAGCAGCTCATTTTATGTTGCTTTCATTTGGCAGTTTTGTATATTATTTTTATTTACATGTGTAACACAGTAAAGACCTGTAAAAAATTTAGGAGCCTAACTTTCAGAAATGACATAGCCCTTCCCCAAAAATGAAGTAGATTTTCAAATCAGGGTCTCAACTGGGAAATAAATCCAAATAATTCTCTGTGTGTTTGAAAAGAAGATATTTTGGCTTCCGAGCAATATGAGAAAATGTACAATCCATTTGATCTGCTTCAGATGCCACAACCATCTGCAACTGCATGTGGCAAAGACACATTTCTCAGCTTTGCAGGCATGTACGATTATGAAGAGCTTCGAATAAAATAGATAAACCTTTGGGATGCTCTTTTTGTTGTTTACTTATCTTTCAGCAGCGTTCTGTGGAAAGCTCTCCTCCTGGAAGGCTGCGGGGGAGGGCTCTGCTGAGCCTTTCAGCGCCGTTCGGAAGTGCCTGAGAAGCAGCCAACGTGAACAACCACGGCTGGCACCAGCAGAGGGTCACGGATGCTGCTCTGAACACGCCATTGTGCAGCATCCCCGCGCCGTGTGGGCTCCAGCTGCCGCTGTACCAAGGACGCGACCGCCACCTGCTGTCCCCAACCCAGCCCAGCCAGGGAGCACCAAGGAGGGGCAGAAACCCACCCGCCCCTCCCCATCAGCATCTCCCGTGGGACGGAGCCTTCATTTCCCAACTGCAACGGCGTCGCTTCTAGCCTTGTTTTCAGTTCTTATCTCTGATTTATTCCTTCGCTCCCCAGCCGAAGGAACCAACTCCTATTGCCGGTTATATGAGCTGGCGTGTGGATGAGCAGCCGGCGGTGACACTGCACGACATCCATCTGGGAATGCTGCCTTCCATGTGAGATGGGGACAGAGGGGGACACCTTGCCAAAGCAGCTGCGCAGCCAGCCTATATGCATATCTCTGTATGGACATGTGGCACTCGCAGCTGCTCAGCAGTGCTGAAGGTGGCTTTCCGTTCTCTTGTAATACACACTTCTAAGAGATTACATTCCACTTGGTCTCTTAGCTGGGAGCTCGGATGAAATGCAGGCGGGGGGTTGGTTCAGGGTAGTTTCCAGGGCAGAGAGCTTGCCAGCACTGAATGATGGACCTGCTGGAAACGGCTTCTGGACTGAGGCAGTTGTCTCTCAGTACCTGTTTGCTCGTCTGGGTAGCTCTTCCCGATGTCTCATGTTTCTCCAGCAATCTAAAATCAGCCTAATCCCGTCACAGAGGAAAGCCCTTACTGCTCTGCAGTCTGTCTTATGTGTTGTTTGCTTTCCTATTAACGCTATAATATCTGGGCACGTGACTGCTGTTCCATATTAAATACTGGTGTTTCCACACTTACTGCAATGGTGATTTTTTTTCGTTGCTTTCTTTTTAGCATCTTTGGAAAGGAGGTTATTCTCATAAAACAACATGGCCACGTATTACAGAGGGGTTATTTTTGTCTATTTCCCATACACTTATCTTTTGGGATTTTTGGCAACAGGACAAAAATATAAAGATACTTTGATTAACTTAAATATTGAATAAGCTAAACAGTTAATTGGTTTGGGTTTGTTTTTTTTTTTTCCATTCTTAATCTTCTTTCTTCTGTGATTGGGAGAATACTTTGCAAATACAGCTATTCCACCAGCTGATGTTATTCAGTATCATTATCCTCACTTTCTGCCAGATCTGCTTTTTGTTCATGTGGGGATTTATTCATGAAGATGTCAGTACTTTCATCAGTAGGGTCCTGATTTAATGGGTGATCCACAGGGCCTGTTTCTTCACTCTCATGGTACAGTTTATCCTTGGGGCATGCTGAATGTTCACCGGCCGCCACGGTGTGACACAGGGAACTGCTTGGTGGGGTGCAGCTGTGTTTGTTCGCACTTATCCCTGGACTAAAATGTTTCTTTGCCTTTGTTTAAGGCACAAAGCTGAAATTTGTCCTAAAAGAATCCAAGACAGCTACTTGAGATCACTTTTAAAGACTAGGGAAGTTTGTTTCTTGACAGTTTGTTTCTGTCCCCAGTGCAGAGCAATGTAAAAGTGATATTTTGTGACTGTTCTGGATTTTAAATATATACTTTTTAGATGACAACAATTTTCAATCACATACAGAGGAATTCAAGTTCTGTCTTGCTTGCATTCCTGTGTTAGGAAGCTGTACCTGTTTTGTGACCTGCTGAGTCATTAAACAATGAGGTGCTAGAGTTAAACCTCTCCCTCCACTGACACATTTAAGTATCTAGAAAAGAAATTATTGTCACAGAGATTACTTTGCCTAGAATAAATTATGTCAAGCAGGCTCATTTCCAGATCTTGGTTTTAGAAAGGCTCCTAACACTGTCTTACATGGCCATCCATCTCACAAGCAAGTCCAGAAAAACACAAATGGATGAGTACAGAACAGGCTGTAAACTGGACTGGAATATTTAACAAGAGCATGTTGTTAACTTGGTTGGACACAGCAAGCAGAATTCTGCAGGAGTATCACAAATCTGATATTTTCATTAAATAATTTGGATGGCAGAACAGACAACTTTCTTGGCAGCCCCACTGTCTGGGAGGGGCAGAAAGTGTTAGAGCACAGGGCTAGGATCTCAACACACTTGGCAAATTACAGTAGTGGGAAAGGAAGTAATTCGAAGGATGGGCTTTCACTCTCTGCAGAATTACCAACATCACAAATGCGAGTTGTGGAATTACTAGTCTGATAGCATCACTGTACAAACTCTCTTGGTGGTTAGCATGGATCACAAACCAAACAGGAATCAGCCATGCCACTACAAAAAGGGCAAATAGCACCGGGAGCTACATAAAAAGGAATATTGTTTGCCAGGCAAATGAAGCCATTCTTCTGTCATGCTTCGGGCTAGAAAACCTTCAGCTGGGGTATTGTATTCTGCTTGGGATAGAATACAGAATTAGAGGTTTTATGAGGGAACACTGGAGGAATTGGAGTGGTTTATCCCAGAGAAAGGGGAGACCTAGTAGGAGGGCCCTAAATATGTGCACTGTATGTCTGAAGGAGAGGACAGTAAAGTCTTCTTGTCAGGTGAAAAGGCTGTTTAGAAAAGTCAGCAACAGAGATCTGGGTTAGATGTTAGGAACAGCTTTCTCAAGGTGTAGATGAAAAAAGAGTGAGAGAATAATATAGGGAATGACAGTCTCGGTTTCAAATGCAGATTGAACAAGTGTCTGTCAGAAATTACCTAATGGAATTGATCCCGCTTTTTGGGTGGGAGAAAGAAAGCAATTTCCATCCCTGTTTTTCTGATATTCCTGTTTGGAGCCAAAGACCATAATTTAGACATCTAAGTTAGATGTCCAAGTTAGACATTGTCAATACCAGCTAATTATCATCCCAAGGCTCTTCCTTTCCGTTTCTGTTTAATATAGCATAAGGAAAAAAATCTTAGTGATTAATAATTCAAATCAGAAGCAGCCATAAAGTAGGCTGGCACCACGTTATGCAAACTTGATTTGTGCAAATTCATGTTTCGCAGGTCCTGAACTTCTTTAGAACATATATGGCAGACCTGCTAATGTCTAAACAGCTGATGGTCTGGAGACCTGACTGCTGGACATCAGGATGATTCAGCTCAGTTAATAAAGACCGTATTGGAACACCCATTTAACTCTACTGCAGAAGGGCTGCTGCCCTGAAAAGGGGAAAACACAAATATTACTCATTCACTCATTCAGAAAATGCTAAAACTCAGGCTCTGAACAGCCTTTGATATTTGACCTCTGCAGATGGCCTGTAATTAAGACTCTAATCCTTTAAACACTTTAATACACTTCACTTCCAGTTAATAGGATTAGTCACATGCCTGAAGTGTGCATGGCGGGGGCTGAGCTATTGTTGAGCACAGCTGATTAAAAACTTGCAGACACTTTCTGATGCAATATTGTCTTATATCGTCTAAGTCTTTTCTAAATAGTTCTAGTCCCAAGTAATATCCTAAAGTGAAGATATTTAATAAAAATAAAACTTAGCCAAGTTCTTCCTTAAAAATGTACACACAAAAAGAACAAATCTGTCTGAACTTTTTCAGCAGCACAAATTAGAGGTTTGAGAGGAGAGATGGGAGATTTGAGAGGCGTTTTATTGGTTTTCTGGAAGATGTAGGTTTAAATTCTCAGACTTTTACAATTCTTTCAAAGCTATGGTGATGTTAAACCTGCACAGAATCAGACAGATCAGAGGGTTACAAAAAGAGGAAGAAACATTTTCTATCCTGGTTTGTATTTTATAGAAACATTAGTTTGGCTTAAAAGCATGAAGTTGTTTCTTCTCTCGCTGCTGACAGACTATCTGGACTTGGGAGTCCTGGCAAGCCTAGTCTGGATCAGTTCATCACATTGTAAATGTGTGCAGAGGTTGTGAAGAGTGAACACAATTTGGGAAGCGATTGAAGACACAGGGAGGACAGAGGTGCAGGCACACACAGCACAGAGGTTCCCGTGTGTTGTTGCATGTCTGCCAGAAGAAGGGGCTGGGCCACATCAAGGCACTGTGCTGACCATGTAACTTATGCTGGATCTGGGTTTAAATGCCACGGGGACAGTCTGGGAATCCCAGCACAGCTCAGCGTTACTTGCTCCTGCTCCATAAAATGCTCACAGCACACATTTACACAGTGCTATTATTTCTCCCACTGGAGAAACACAGAGGTAAATCCCCTCTGCTGAGGGACGTGATGTCACAGTATTGGCACTTAGAGGAAAAGGCAACAACTGGGGTTGAGTTTCCAAAGGGTGACACGCAACAGACAGCTGCAGTGCCATTCCCTGGCCTGCTTGTAACACCTCTTGTAGATGCAGGGAGAGATTTTTCCTCCACTCATCTTGGGGATTGCAGTCAGCAGAATGAAGACTGCTTTTAGCCAAGTGTTCCCGCCAACTCTTAACGTGGACCAAAGTGAGCAGGCACAAAAGTCAAAGAGCAACAATCACTGCTCTGTCAGTGCTGTTGTCATACAGGAACCTGAGTCATACAAAAAGCCTCTCAAGGAAGGGCGCAGTGGAGATACCAGAAATTCAAGCTGGAGCAGGGAAATTCTGATGAAAGCACCACAGCAGCAATGAGATAGCAGATAAGACTGCAAAAAATGGCATCACAGCCTTAAAGACAGTAGCGCAGAGGGAAACACAATGCCAAAAATGGGAAGACAATTGATGAACCATTAACTGCCTGTGAAGAGAGACAACTAGGAAGCCTTAAAATCAGGAAAGTCATAGTAAAAAGAGGGCAGGAACCGGAAGAGGTGATCAGGTCTGAGTCAGAAGTAAAAAGTCAGTGAATGGAGATGAGAATAAAAAGGGGGAAAAGAGAAGAATTAAGTTCTTACAGGATAAGGGGTTAAATCAGGACTGTCCCAAGAAAAAGCAGTGGTAGGTCAGGAGGACTGTCCACCCTGCCCAGAGTGATGCCATGCAGAGATACCAGAGCAAGCATTACAGGAACAACTTGGATCTCCTGTAGCTCAAGAACTACAAAGGCCGTGCAAATTAACTGGTGCAGTGCCTGGGTCAGATAAATTGTCATGTCTCTCCCCTCAGCTAAGGCCTCACTGGGCATCTTTCCACCAGGCTGCAATGTGACTTATAACTATGCCCAGAAGGCAATATCAGATGAGACAAAAACGTGAGGGCACTGGAGAGGCAAAGGGAAACTGGAAAAGGCCGGAAGGAACTGGAAGAACTGAAAGTGAAGAGTTGTCAAGTACTAGCAGTGTAAAAGAATTTATGCTAAAGAAGGACTAAATGAGGGGAAAAAACTTCAGAAAACCACAAAGGCAAGAGCTCTGGGGACACTGACCATGAGAAAGGCATGCCAAGGCATATGCAACACTGCCCCAACCTTGCTCCCTCATCTTCTTTCTGCTTGGAACTTGCCACAGCCCAATGCTAGATTTCTGGCTCTGCCTAGGGTTAGGGTTAGGGTTAGGGTTAGGGTTAGGGTTAGGGTTACGCCTAGGGTTAGGGTTCAGAAAACCACAAAACCCAGAGCTCCAGGGACAGTGACCATGTGAAAGGCATGCCACGCTGAGCGCGACACTGCCCCATCATTGCCGCCTCCTTGTCTTCCTTATTGGCGTTCTGTCGTACTTGGACACGAAAAGAACCACGCAGACCCAGCTTAGTTCAGGTCAGAAAAGAAGCCAGGAAAAGCCTCCAGTTGTTCTTAGGAATGACCGTGGATTGGAGGATGAGGTTACCACCTCTCCAACCACACTGGTCGAACGAAAAGTCTATCAAACTTCTCCGCCTCAGGAGAAGGAATGAAAAGAAAAAGGAACGGTTAGCCAAACGTAACTGTGTTTAGAAAAAGTGCGTGAGAACTTCATCACAGAAATGAAAACATCAAAAGACTGCAAATCTCAGGGCGACAGCACTCGCCTCAGCCCAATGCTCTTTCTTACTCTCCACCTAGGGTTAGGGTTACGCCTAGGGTTAGGGTTCAGAAAACCAACAAGTCCAGACCTCCAGGGACACTGACCATGTGAAAGGCATGCCAAGGGGAGTGCAACACTGCCCCAACATTGCCGCCTCCTTGTCTTCCTGATTGGCGATCGCCTCAGCCCAATGCTGTTTTTGAGGCTCCACCTAGGGTTAGGGTCAGGGTTATGCCTAGAGTTAGGGTTCAGAAAACCACCAATCCCAGAGCTCCAGGGACACTGACCATGTGGAAGGCATGCCAAGGAGAGCTCGATGCTGCCCCAGCCTTGCGGCCTCATCTTCTTCCCGCTCAGAACTCACCACAGCCCAGTGCCAGATTTCCGGCTCTATGGATGCTGAAAAAGGTTCCGCAGGGAATTTTTTCAGCTCTCTGCAGCGTTTTGTGAGAGCTCTCTTTCCCATTCAAGTAGCTCAAAAGAATGTTACAGTTTTGTAAACTTCTTGAACCTGTAGGTTGCTTTGCAGGATTGTTATGGTTCTAACTAGAAAAACATTTAGAGATGGGTGTCGTAGAACTTGGCCAATCACCTCAAGGGATGGATGGCCAAAGGGCCAATTACCTTATGCCATTTAACACACTTTTGAGAACTAACATATAAAAGCCTTTGCAAAAATTATTAAATCACTTCCATTTATCCCTGAGCCTGGACTCTGTGTTGTTTCTCTACCCATTTGTATGAAGCACAATATTACTGCTGTCATCAACTATAATGGCTGTGTATCTCCTGCACCTGTTGAGATAACATACTGTGAAGGCAGCTGTGATGCTTACTCACGGTAAGTGGCATAAAAGATAATTGTGGCTTCTCGTCTTCTACTCTTTACACCAGTTACATCAAGCAAATCACAGGTGGTTTTTCTGGTGTGTCCAACATCCACCCAGTCAACTGTTTCCATTTTGTTAATTAACTTGACGTTGTACTAGCTTGATTACCTCAAGATTCACAGTGTTTAACAGTCTGTTCAGTGTCATACTGAATAGACACGAATTTTGATTTTGTCTGTTTAAAACTGAGGTTATTTGTTTCTCATTGTTCTCTCGCTGGACTGGCTCACTATGTGATCTGGATTAATTCTTTTACTTTTCCTGTGCCTTAATGAAGACTTAGAGTGATCAATTTTTACAATGAGGAGCAATTTAGCTACATTTTGCCGTGATACTGTAAGAATGGTAATATTGAGCAATAGTCCCACATGCAAGTGTTAGCGTAGAAACACATAATCCCGGTATGATTATATGCAGGTGCTTTTATTGAAGAGCTCTGGGAATCAGGGGTACAGACCCAAATCTGACTCCGACATGGATTCGAGATGGATACATTTTTATACCCTTTCCTTACATAACTGTTGTATAATCATATGTTAATCATTAACTTAATATTGTTCTATTGTGTATATTGATTTCACCCGAGCATGAGTTTTAAGCCTCCTTCCCACAACATTTCTCATGATTGTTATTCCTTTCTCATTATTCTTGTTGTGATTAAACAATTATTTTTAATTATATTTAATTACTAACCAATCATCGCATTTAACTTTATCATCTACCATACAGGTGGATATACAGATTGCAGGTTCGCATGATTTTAGCAAAGACAATGCCCACTCCCGTTCCCAAGGCCTACTTTAGCTACCACGATTTTAGAAACATTTTAACCCTATGCTACCACAAGCACACTACTTGTGGTTATGTTTTGTAATGGGTGGGAGGGGCAGTGTTATTTCTCACATAAATTCTGAATCTCTCTCTTCCATTGGTTTTTCAATCAGATATTCTCAAGCTACAAACACAATGGTGCACAAATGCTCATGTTGTCAGGAAATCAAGACCAGCAAAAGAAGGGTGACTCTGACATGCAGTGACGGAACCTCCCTTGATCACTCCTACACCTATGTGGAGAAATGTAGCTGTGTGGGTGCTGCGTGCATTACCCAAGACAACACCCAACAGGAGGCACAGCAGATAAAGACCTCTCAGGAACACGCGAATGTCAAAAATTAGAACTAGAAAGAAGTCCTCAAACAAGAGCTGAGCATAAGACTAAATAAAGAAACAAGAGCAGCTAAAATTTTGGATAAACAGATGGTATTTTCTGCATAAACCCCCAGTATGTAGGTCCACAGAATTTCAGTTTTCATTATCAGTATATCTCCCACTGTCTTTTATGTCCTTTCTTTTACACCTTGAGAGGTACAGCAGAAGATCATCTTGATGTTTTCTGTTTGTTTGTCTTCTGAGAAGTGCTGGACTTCTAATAACATTTTCATTCCAGTTCACTGAGAAAAATCAGAAGACAAATCTAGAAAACAAACAAAACCCAAGGAAAACTGTACCCCTTTGCTTCTATATGTTTCTTTTTGTGTTGAGGAAAACTTAGAGTGTAGAAAGCCATATCTTTTCAAAAGTATAAACTTCACTATTTTGAACTATTTATGATGGACACATTTCCCCACATGTTTTTGTGAGGAAAAGGAAAAAATCCTATTATGAGAAGCTGCTGCACACTCCTTTTTGTTTACATAACACCATCAGCATGGTAGCTGTATGAAAATATGGATTTTTTATTTTGTTTTATGTGGTTAACTGTTTACAGAAGATATATATATATATATATATATATATATTTGTCAACACAGGCATATGAAGGATTTTTTTAAACAGAAGTATAATAATAATAATAATAATGATAATTATAATAATAACTGTAAATAATTGTAAATTCTTTGCTACGAAGCTTTAAAAAGTTGAACCACTGCTATTTATTATTTTTTTTGAAAACTGATTTTTTTGGGTCATTTCTTTCAGAATTAATGTTATCCTATTTCTTAGTCTCAGTCATGTTGTCTTTTCTTTTGTTTTTGAATATTATTTTATTTTTATTCCTTATGAAACAAAAAAGCAATTATGATTAATAAATGTTGAGCATTTCACAATGTCTGTTTTGACTTTTCAGTGAATCCCTTGTGTGAGAGTTGCTGGTTCCATAAAACATAGTTCCAGGTCAAAAGTCAATGTAGGTTGTGGTACCTAACCCCATACAGCGCTTTGATACTGCTTTCAATGAAAAGCACTCAAAAGGGAGTGTTCCAAGCACTTCCCTTCAGCTGCTATCAGTTAGTGAACTCTCAGAAAGCAAACACCTCTCTCAATCTGTACCTGGTTTGTAGCTCGGAAAGATCTTTACCTCACTGGCATAAACGATCCAAAGTATTTCAAACCAGTCAGCCTCATGCTTTAGAGCTCACCCTGCGCCGCGCCGCGCCTCCGCCTTCCCCCCCAGGAGCCTTAGGACAGTGACACTGCCCCAATCTTGCTCCCTCATCTTCTTTGACCCCCCCCCCACCCCCGCTTGACCTTTGACCCCAGGTTGACCTTTGACCCCAGGGGTGACAGGTCATCTTTGACCTCCCGGCTGACCTTTTACCCTAGGCTGATCTTTGACCTTTTAACCCCGGGGGGCAACCTATGAGCTTTGACCTTTGACCCCTGGGTGACCTTTGACCCTGGGTCAAATTTGACCTTTGACTTTTGACCCCGGTGTGCCCTTTGACCTCTGACTTTTGACTCCAGAGTGACCATTGACCTCTGATCCTGGGTGACCTTTGACCCCAGGTGGCATTTGACCTTTGACCCTAGGATGACCTTTGACTCCTGGGATTACCTTTGGCTCTTGACCCAGATGACCTTTTACCTTTGACCTGGGGTGACCTTTGGCCTTTGACCTTGGGCTGACCTTTGGTCTGTGACCGCGGGCTGACTTTTGACCCCAGTGCAGCTTTTGAGCTTTGACTCCCATGTTGACCTTTGACCAGGGGTGAACTTTGACCTTTGGCCTCAGGATGATCTTTGACCCCCCCCAAGTTGATCTTTTGCCTTTGACCCCGGGATGACCTTTGACCCCTCACCCTGCATGATTGTTTAACTTATTACCCACATGGCCTTTGACCCACCAGTGACCTTTGAATCACCAGTGATTTTTTGAACTCTGACCCCTGGGATTTGGCCTTTGAGCCTGGTGGCCTTTGACCTCTTACCCTGGGGTGAAAGTTGACCTTTGACCCTTGTTGTGACCTTTGACCCCAAGTGACCTTTGACATTGGGTTGACTTTTGGCCTTTGACCCAGGATGATCTTCTGACCGCTGACCTCCAATGACATTTTAGCTTTGACCCTTAGCAATATTTTACCTTTGACCCTGGGGTGATCTTTAACCTTTGATCTCTGATCCTCCGTGACCTTTGACCTTCAGTGACATTTGACCTTTCTGGCCCCGGTGGCCTTTAACCCCAGTTAACTTTGCTCCATGACCTTTGACCCTTGATCTCCTGACCCTATGCGTTCGGCCCACAACATTTGACCCTTGAGACCCCCCCCCCCACCTTTGAGCCTTGACTCCTTACCCTTGACCCCTGGCTCTGGAGCATGGACCCTGACCCTGGACCCTAATCTGGTCCCTAACTAGTGTCCCCATCCCTACTGCTGTGTCCTGTGTCCCCCCAGCCCCAACCCCGACCTGTCACTCCCCAGCCCATCGCTGCCACCCCTCCCTTTGTGGTGTGGTCGTGCCCTCCCCTCCTGTGAGGGTTCTGCCGCTGTCCTGCTGCGAGGATTGCTGCCTGCTGCTCCTGCTGCTGCTGCTGCCAGGGCTGAAAGGGCGTCCGCAGGGGCAGCGCGACTTCCTGCTGCTGCTTTTGCATTTCAAGGCAGAGAGAAAAACTACGATCCAGTTTAAACACAGAAGAGCAAGGGAAATGAAGTCTCTGCCAGTAAAGCGGGTCAAACCCAGAAAGGTTCAAAATACACCCAAAAAATGTGATTAAAACCAGATGAGGTTAGATGCTGGTGCTGAAAACTTGGTATGTTTTATTTAATAGTAAAAGAGGGAAAGAAAGGAAAGGGGAAAGGAAAGGGGAAAGGAAAGTTGTGGAAAGAGAGAAAGGGAAAAGGAAAGGTGCAGAAAGAGGGGAAGGGGAGGAAAGGAAAAGGAAAAGGAAAAGGAAAAGGAAAAGGAAAAGGAAAAGGAAAAGGAAAAGGAAAAGGAAAAGGAAAAGGAAAAGGAAAAGGAAAAGGAAAAGGAAAAGGTGCATGGGCGGTCAGGGTACAGGGAGAGAGTGACAGGGGTTAGCTAGAAACATATCACCCTTCCAGGGGTCCCAACAACATCTCATTCCTCCCCTCCATCTGGTCATCTGGGTGGTGAGGGTACCTTGCCTCCAGGGCCACAACAAAAATATGGAATCCAGTGGATTTTTTTGGGGCAGGTGGGAACGCCCACGTGCCTCCCTTGCAGGGGGCCAGTTCGACACCATTCCTTGCAACACTGAGGGTCTGTTGCATCATGCTGCAGTGCTCTGGTGCAGGGTCTGGGGACCCCTTTCGGGGGGCCTTTGACGGGCCATGTCACCCGCTCTGTCCTTCATGTGGATGCAGCTTTTCCT
Source organism: Lycocorax pyrrhopterus obiensis (assembly GCA_014706295.1). Taxonomy (NCBI): domain Eukaryota; kingdom Metazoa; phylum Chordata; class Aves; order Passeriformes; family Paradisaeidae; genus Lycocorax; species Lycocorax pyrrhopterus. The sequence continues at coordinate 12,575,926 of JACSVZ010000007.1, read as the reverse complement.
GGGGTGAAAGGGCCCCTCAGCTGAGCTGGTGTGCACAGCAGAGGATGGGCGTTCACTGCCTCTCACCAGAGGCTTTTTCATCACACACCCAAAGCCTCTCTCCCCTCCACCCTTTGGTGTGAGGGTTTGTTTGAGCCTGGCAGCTGACAGCCCTGGGGCTGTGGTCTCCACTCTGAAGGTGCTAAGCTTGTGCTCTGTGAATGTATTCTTCTCCCCCACAATGAGGAAGAGGAGAAGGGGAGACGTGGCACGTGGGAAGACTGAGAGGTGATAATGGCGTGATAATGGCAGGGACAGAATAGTTTGGTGGCACACGAAGAAAAGAAAAAACAGAAGCAAGGGAACTGACAGGCTTCAGTCCTGGCATGGGGAGACAGGAAGCAAGGGACACGTAAGCCAAGGTAAATCGTGGAGGCACACCAAACCTGTGGCTGAGGAAGTACTGCAGACCCTTGGAGAGGGAAGGATTTCTAGCACAGATGCAGTCCCAGTGCTAGGAAAGAGCAAATGGGAACCCTCAATTCAAAAGGAGGACAGGGGACAACATGGTTTGGGCATTAAAGACAAAATGAAAGGTCTTGAAACAAGACATGGAGTAAATGAAAACCAGAGCACTGCAACGGATGTAGTAGAGCAGCCTTACAGTCTTCCTAAATTTTCCTTTACACGGGACCTATCTCTGCTCTGAGTTGTTGCTGGCACCGACTGGGTAATAGCGCCAAAGTAAACCTTCCTAAAAATTAGGATAAATGAAACCACTTACCCTTCTGAAAAACAAATTACCATTTTTCAAAACCATACATAAATAATAGAGTCAATAAATGATTGGGTGGGAGAAAGTGATTGGCTTGGCAGGTCTTTCATGACACAGGTCAGAATACCTGCAGGTCACCCTGAACTGTGCTGGTGTAGATGTTTAATGTTTATTACACGGACAGCAACACCAGAGGGCTCTGGGCTCACAGTTTACACACCTGGATGAACAGGTTTGCTGTCAAAAGGATTTCTTTCCAGGCATTTCAAAGTGAGCCACACAACTATTCCTTACTTTCAGATCCTGATGATGAACTTTGCCCTTGACTTACTCTTGAATCTACAAGCATCCATTCCACATAACGTAACAAGATTTGTTTATATATCACTTGATTATTTTTTCTTATCTGATCATCTTTGGAACACAAGTAAGTTGCAGCAGAGAAATCATTCACTTAGAAGTTATTCCAGCTGAAAAAAACCAACCAGCATTCAAAGGTTTAGTGTCTAATTTCAGTATTGAATGAATGGGCATTCATGCCTTTGCTCTTCACTCAGGTCTCTTGTTGCATAGCTCAATAATTTCATTACCAGCTTATTTTTATTCCTTCTTCACACAACATATTAAAACTCTGCAGTGTAAATAACAAATGACTAATAATCACTTTTCAATTATGCTTTGTAATTATCAGCAACGTATAAACTCTGACCTGAAATTATATGTCTATTCAGATTCCAGCTAGGAATCCACTTCAAGTGTTCATTTGCCTCTTAAAGCAAGACTGTGTTTAAACCACATCATGTTCTGAAACAGCTATCAAAGGACTTAGGGTTGTTTGTGGCACAACTCAGGAGCTGGGCTGATAATAGAGAACTCAAGAATGGAAGCTGCACTTTATAATAGTAAAACCCAATTCAAAGAAGGAAGCTTTTTACCTCTTCAGCAGGTTTTGTTCTAACCATTGTAAAAAAAAGCCACCCTCTTGCAACAAGCCAGATTAAGACAGAGTTTTATAACAGAAAAGAGACTAATTCTATTCAAACATTATTAATGTAAGAATAAAACAATTATAAATGCACAGGAAGTACATTTTTGCAGAGGATGCAGTGGTCATTATTGTCAAATTTTCCTTTTCTCCTTACTGTTTCAAAAATTATCTTCCTTCTTGAGTCTCAGATTTCTTTTGGCATTCATTATAACTCCTATTTATTATGACAATTTGATAATGAGTAACCAGCAAATGTTTCCACTATTAAAATAATTGGGCTTGGGTTTTCTTAAATAGACAGAGTTCTATAGAATTCTGCCTGCCTCTAACTACTCTCCTCCTGTTACAACCATACATACAAATAAAATCCCACTTTTGCCTCCTTCTGTTTTAAGAAAGCAAAAGCTGTCCAGGCAGTCAAAAATGGAACTCTTAAATAGAGTAATTATGGATATCTCACACACTTAGTCTCACAGAATGAAAATGCTTAAGTCGTAGTAACCAGTTCTGAAACTATCCATTGTTTCTGCATTTGCACCAGTCTAGCTACAAGGATATCCCCAAGATTGTTTCTGGGATTCACTGATTTAAAAAAAAAAAAAAAAGAAAGAAAGAAAGAAAGAAAAAAAGTCCGAAATATTTGAGAGGAGCATGATTCCAAGGCAAATTTGAAACTGGCTTTTGTTTCGGAGAATATCAGATTCTCTGGACTCTGAGCTGTTCCCTCACTCAGCAAGGAGTCAGTCAAAAACTCTCACTCCAGTTTAACTGATCTCTGGAGAGCTGTGGGGCCAAACCTGAGCTTTCTGTCATTGCTCAATGCCACAGCTACTGAAGCACACGGCTGCCAACTGCAACACAGCCATTACACGAAAATCTGCGGAAAAGGCATAATAAACACCTTCATGGAATGACCTCCTGCCACAACAGAACCGAATTTCTTATTCACATTAATTGCTTCTTGCTCTGTATTCTGGAGAATGAGATTATTCTACCTGCTGTAGTTTTATCATTTGCTCTGCTATCAGTGCTTTCGTGCTTTATGACCTCATTCTGATGGTAATTAAGGTCCATTATTCAGATATCTGCTATTTTTCTGGAAATGAGCATTGTAATTGCAGTAAATTTGGTCAACTGAAGATAATGCAAAACATTACCTCACATACCTCATGGCAAGGAGTAGTTTTATAGCATTCATAATTAAGAAATTGTCACAGTACACTTGATCTAACCCTTACGTTTAGCAAGGAAGCTATGGGAACAATGTTATCCATGCCTCAGTAACACTATACAGGATTTTACTGAACAGTATTTCAATAAACAGTATTTCAATCCCAGTTGAGATTCCATCATAAGTAAATTTTCAACCTGAACAACATTTAGATTTCCAATATTATCTAGGCTTTTACAAAATAAAATAAAATAAAGTCTGTTAGTCGCTGTGTGCTGGTTTTGGCTGGGATAGAGTTGATGTTTTTCACAGTAACCAGTATGGGCTATATTCTCCTGTGACACAAATGCACTATAAAAGAGCTTTAAATCATCAGTCACTTATTTGGCACAAGGAAGATTTCAGCTGATTAAAAGATTATGTGACATACTCTCCTCTGCCACTTCTTGGCTCTCCAGGCTCAGAGTACACTGCAGAGAAAGGGCAAAGAACAGTTTGAGTCCACTCAGCTCCTGCAAACTTCACAAAGCTCATGAGTTCTGCCTCAGTACCAAAGAAGCACTTTGCAGAACCAAAGGAGTGCTCCTGAAGCAGAATTTCACACAAAACAGCGGTCCTAAGCCACAAGGCCATCAAGGCCATCAAGGCCAGCCTGCACTCCGAGACACGTGGAAAAACTTGTCAGCATTACACTGATATAACTACAATGGACATGATACTAGCAGGATCTCGATGTACCTGACAGAAGAATACGAATATGCACTGTGACTAATCTCTGAGACTTCCAGGAAACTACAAAAATTGCTTAGAAACTATTTTTTACAATTCATCCACCCAACTGAAAAAATGACTGAGCATCCCAGATGCCTCAGTAAGGACACCTCACCCGACTGAGGAAGCACATCTGAGGAACCTACAAGGGTTAAAAACTACCAGGGATGCAGAGAATTTATCCTGCCTTGGTTCATTCATTCTGGTATGGTCATGCAGGTGTTATTACATGATTTTTCCAGCACATGTGACAAGATCACCAGGCCTTCGTATGCTGGAAGTTACACACAAAGCACAGCATGAGAATCACAATCTTTCTTGCATTTATGATAGAGAAGATAAAGAGTGAGCCATTTTTCTAAAGTCAGGTTTATTTCTTTCAGTTGTCAATTCACTTTAGGCTAATTGAGATTAATCTGATCTGTTGATGTGGCCAAGCTAAGGATTCAGAAATAATATGCCCATAATAAAGTCACTCAGTAGCAAATTACTTCAATCCTGGCAACTATGGTTTTTAAAAGCTTTTATCAAAGATATAATTAATGTAATACATTACAAATAATTTCTCATACACAATTCAGTCACAAATACCATTAAATAATAAGGAATCCAACCACATTGTGCCCCACACTGCTCTTTGAAAGCTCCTTTTACAAGGGCTCAGAGTAATCAGTACTGGATGAAACAAATTTATCTGAATGTGCCACAAACAGTTCATCCATGCTGAAAGAGCTTTTTGGAAGGGAAGAAAGAGAACAACCACTCTTCTGAGAGCTTTTCCCACTCAAAACACCCCCATGGCTATCACAAACTGTTGAAGATGCTGCAAAAAAGTTGGTAGTACAGGAGCTGTGAGAGGCCAGGAAGAAGGAGGTTGTGTCCTTCCCAGGGCCTAACCCAAAACTAACTGAGCTCCAGGAGTGTCCTCCCAAGAAATATTGAGAAAGGCAGGATTTCATGGCAGATACAAGAGATAACAAAAAAATTTACACTTTCTGAAGGGCAACAGGAAGCACATGTTCGTAGAGCTGATTGGTCTTTATAAATCTTGAATAAATCAGTGAAATTTGCAACACGTTTCATTATGAAATAACTCCAATTTTTGAGGAAAGTCAATAGATAGTAATAGAATTTTAAAAAAGAAAAATATAAGCAGGTGTTTCAGGGTGGGTTTTTTTTGTTTTTCCATACCTTTGGTCACAAGTAACCGTATTAATGGGCCCACATGGCTTGTATACCAAGCTTGATGGACAGCTGAATGCTGTATGGAAAAATACAAAAAAAAAAGATTAAAAATTGACAGTAGATGCATTTTCTTCAGCAAAAATAACTACAGCTTTGCCTTCTTCATCTACAGCTTCTATGAGAAAGGACCCCACCGGATTTTTGTAGACAGTAACCGGCTGTTAGATATAAGAAGTATTTAGTGAATAAAACACTAATTTCTACAATTTATCACACACATTTTGAGTCCTGCAATACTCACAGCATGTATTGTTGGTCTTTCCTCTCCAGTCAATGCAGACACCTCTAGCAGCACACTCTGTAGCATATATCTCCAAACTGGAACACTGCATGGATTCATCGTCTATGCGACATCCATCAAAAACACAGCCTTTGAAAAATGGTTCTGGTGGTATCACAGTATGACACGCTGCAAAAATCCTGCAGGCAGGAAAGAAAGCAACCCCTTCTATGTTAATGAGCCATTATATAAAGTCTGTTCCTGTCAGACAACACTTTCCAGTTAATAGCATGTGACTCTGCTTCAGAAAGGAAGGTATAATGAGAAACGAAACCCTAGCAATGGCCAATAAGCTGGGAGATATTCAGGAAAGATTAAGAAATCTGAAGTGCCTTTTTTTTTCCTAAAGAGGTTAATGGTTGTAGTATTTCTGTATGTGTACACAACTTTTTAGCAGTTTGACACCAGAAATTTAGTGTAAAAGGCAACTGCACCAGATTGAGAAAAAAGGAATGAAAAAAAAGTAGAGATAGAAAATTCATACATAAAATAGCTCCAAACTTACTAGATACTATAGAAAGCATGTAGAAGAGGGCCTTTATAAGTAACTCATCTGAAAAAATCTTTTGTCAGCCTACACAGGCATAGGAAATACTTCAGGAAACAAGCCTTTGCGCTTTTGGAACTCCATGTTTTAGGTAAAATGTACAAAGAATGAAGGACATTTCTCAGCTGCTTGCATCTGCTCTCCTTACCTATTTGGTAACTAGGTTCTCTATGATTTGTACTGAAAACCCATTTCAAATTTAGAGTTCAGTCTTTGCTTAATAGTTAATGAGCATACTCTGGAAGTATTGCATCCAGGGAGTATTGATTTTAGTGCTTGCTGTATCCCTGATTTTCTGACTTTACCTCCCCTTGCTCAGTTGTCTTTGGCATGCAAGTCATTAAGGCAGAGCAGTTTCTTTTGCAAAGGCCTTCTACTATATATGTTCTGTCATTAAGCTGACATTTTCAGCTATTATCACATGCTAAGGCTATAGCTGTTATTCTTCTTGTAAGATACTGAGACAGTTTTGCCTAAAAAAAAAGAATTTGTTTTCTTACTCGCTCAAGATAAGCTTGCAGAGCGGAGGTGTTTGACATTGTGGCTTTGGTGGAGGCGTGGTTATAACTGGTGGTATTGGTACTCCATGGCATGTCTTGTTGTTGGCAACAATCCAGTGATGAGCCATTTGGGGACAGGAGGAAATGATCTTACCACTTGGTAAGCGGCATTCATCTGCTTTATTATTTGTACATGTTCCTGGAAGAGACAAGCTGGGTAAGTCTCGTAAACCACATCAGAGATGCACAATACATTCCTGTACTGATAAGTTTAGATGTGATTGTGCTCATGAAATGCTTATTTTGCCTTGCGCTTTCTCTAGTTATATGAACTTTAGGTTATGGAAAAACAAACAAATGTAAAACCCCAGCCCCAAAGAAAAAAATAAAACAAAAAACCAAAAAACCAAACAGGTTGCTGAAATACTGAGCTTTTAACAACCTACAGAAGTTGAAGAGCAGAACTGTACTCATTTCCATTTACTGCTGTTTAAAAATTTCTGTCAATTGTGAGACTGCATAGCTGGAGTGGGTGAGCATAACCAAGGTAGGGGTGGGGAAAGAGGACCCTCTCCAATCTGTGTATTCTTCTTACCACATTGTCCTTCAGTGTTGTTGCCAAATTTGCTGTATGGGAGTTTCACAGAGAAAATCAGACCACTAAAGGTGATGACAGCACCAATTTCTTCTATTTCAACAATCATATTGATGCCAAGAGTGGAGAAAGAAATGCCATCTTTTTTGAAGCCTGGTTCAACAATCTTTTTGTTGAAGTACATCTGAATGCAGGGTTAAAAAAAAAAACCAAAACAAAACACCACTTCAGAATAAGCACTGCTTCTGCCTGATTGTTTTAAATAATATATTTTCTAATCTTCATAATTAGGCATAACTCCATATTGTTGTGCCTCACATCCAACACCCATTGGTATCTCAATGACAGCATTTATTTGCATTGATATCTCAGCTTGTATCGCTATATTGCTAAAATGTGATAATAATCTAAGTGGCCTCTACATACTGCGGTTATGCTGATTGTATGCTAATGCACAGTATTCTATGCATATAAATCCAAGTATTTTCTTTGTATCCCTCATGATTATGTGAATTGGAAACATTTTTCATATGAAAATGAGCGGTAGTTTTCTTTAGCTACAGAAACATCCCTGCCATTATTATGTAATAACTTTGCCAGATAATCACATCATCCCCATATTACATAGTAATTGGCATTGGAAGAGTTGTCTGAATTCAAAATGAAGTCAGATGTCATTAGTGCCAGTTTTATGTAATGATCATATTTATTTGTTACTCTTTTCAATTTGTAGCCAGTATCTTACATGAGCTAATAAAGGTAAACATATTTGCCTAACAGTTTTTTTGTCAGAAGTTATTCTGCAACTCTCTTCTCATGGAATTGGGCTAAAGCATGAGTTAAAATTGTCAGTTACTGTTTTCTTTCACAGGGAATCACTGGAACCAACATGCCTTTCTGACTGAGAATTTGGCATGGCACTGTAAGGCGAGAGTGCCTATTCAGACAAGCTTTTCTCCCTTTCTATAGATTCTCTAATCAACTAATAGATTCTCCAGTGTGAGAGTGGGACTGACTTTTCATTTTCACTGGTTTGCCAACACTACTTTGGGTCATGAAGGTGAGGTGACAGTCTAAGTCACCCGTTTTCTTCAGCTACACCTTTCTTCACAGTAGGAAACTGAAGGGGGAATCATGTCAGGGCTGTTTGGTGCCTGAAGTTCCCTATGCAGAGAAAGCAGTCCTTAGTCATCCAGCAGATAAGGGATACATATCCATCTTCCCTCGGAGAGAAGAATCCGGCTTGAAATTTGCATTTGTGTTTCTTCAAAATGTGTTTGTTTACATAAGTGAACGGCACAATGTACCTGTTTTCATGAAATATGAATTTTGTTCTTAGCATCCAGTGCAATCTTTTTTTTTTTCTGCTAAGGATACCCTCTGCCCTGATCACCTCCATGATGTGATATTCTAACAGACTCTATCTCAGAATAGCATCAGTAAAGCTTCCAGACCCTATTTCTTTCTTGCAAAAAATAGAAAAAAAAAATTATTTTACCACATTGGTCATGACATCATTCATGAGTTGACGAGTCAGCACCACTTCTGCAGATTTGTAGAAAACAATAATGGATTTGGGGCAGGAGAGTCCATCTTTTGCATCGCAGTAATAATTGTCAATGTAAACACAGAAGTTGTCATGTGTAGGGACAATCTGTTTCACCAGGACATAAGTGCAGTTTTCAAGGAAGGTGTAATAGGTTCCATCAAAAGTAATGTAATGAGGATCACCCCATCCACTACACACACTCGGTACAGAGAAAATATTTGGAAGATTAAGATGAGAATTTATGTAGAAGAAAATTTAAAAACTGAAGATACTGCAATTTATGGAGTAACCCTAAGAAATGAAAATGCCCATTTTCAAGCTGTGTAAAGCTTGGCTTTTTTTCCCAAAAATGTAATTCCTGAATCTACTGGTGCTTACATTGACACTCATATCGGTAACAGCATCCATTTTCATCAGGTACCAGCACTGGTGGATATTTGTTTGCACAGGTAATTTCCTTTACAGGTGGGCAGTACGTTGGTACTACCTCTATATCGTTGTCTCCATTACAGACAACTTCTGTACAGTTGGATAATTTGAATCTTTCTCCAGGCTGCAAAATGAAGAAAACATTTTTGTCACAAAACTCTGCAAACAGGTATAACCTTTACTCCTCTTTTTAGATTTAGGATATAATGTTTCCAGCAATGGTGGTGTGGGAAAGGAAATCAGTATGTGTTACTTCTCTTCAATTTGTGGTATTAATGATTTCTAATGGCAACTGGAGGTATTCAAAATTCTGATCATGTTATAGGGGATAGAAAATGCCTAGTTTTCTAAACCTGAAACAAAGACCAAAAGGAAAATCTTCACTGATAGCAAAAAGTTGCCAATACTCTACAGGATTAATACTTTTAATGCTAAAAGGAGGTAGGAACCTTAACTACACTTTTTTCTTCTGCATGAGGAGCTCTTCTGGGGCTTGGGGGAATAAGGCTTAGGTTACAGGAACTGATTTCCATTATTCTGTGTATAGCCTATATAGTATATACTATGTGTCAACAGAGAACATCACAATAAAAAAAGTTTAAAGAAGTATAGATAAAAGGGCAGAAATACAGAAACGGACACAAGCCTTCACTGTATCTTAAATACTTCTGTTTAGTGAAAAAATAAGATCCACAAGAAAATTCCTTCTATTATGTCAGTGAGAAGATATCTTACATATGCAATGCATCAAAAACAGTTTTACTAAAAATAAAGTAACAAGAAAAGAATATTGTAACTTGCTTTATCAGTATAAAAAAGTGAAATTCAAAAAAAAGGAAAATTCAAACATTGTATTATATATATTGCCCATCATTAGCAAAATAATTAAGATAATCAGCACAAGTAATGTTTAAAGACTACAAACTGTTCCAATCTGGTACCACCCAAACAATGATACAATTTCAACAGTCAAAAAATAACACAGAAATTATGTACTTGTAACAGAGGGTAAATAGTGGAAACAAACCCACAAAAAACAGCATTTGTAGAAGTGGGAGGCAGAGGAACTGATGTTGTTACACTAGACCACTCAGAGGAAGTAGTGGCTGGTGAAGTAGTGACGGTACAATTCACAGTGTATCGTTCAATACCACATGTTGGGCTACAGATGGCATAAAATCTACATCCTTCACTATCCATTCTGTTATAAATCAAGTCACCTGTAGAAAAAGAAACATGTACAAATATTAAAAAAAACAAAAAACCTTTTAATAGTAGAAAGAAAAAAAAACCACTCCTTAAAACAAAGAAAAGTGATGAAGAAAAAACCACGAAGGGAAAAAATCTGAAATAAATAAAGAAGCTAAAAATCATATAAACTAACCTGGTGAAAAAACAGCATCGCCAATCTTGCAGAAACAGGAAGTAGTTAAAATGAGAGGCGGAGATGTGGTAAAGAAAGGTTCACTTTGGGTAATAATGGTGGAGGCGCTGGTGCTGGTCGAGGGGGTGGGGGTTACGCAGTTGTAGTTGGGGGTGCAGCAGAGCACGTGGATCTTGTAGTTGAGGCACATCTTGAATTTGCCCGCCTGGTCCTCGTTCTTGCACACCAGTCCAAAGTGGACGTTGCACACATGACCTGTCCGACCTCTTGGACCTCCCTGCCCCGACCATGCTACCTCCTCTTCTTTCTGCTTGGAACTCACCACAGCCCAATGCCCGATTTCTGGCTCTTCCTAGGGTTAGGGTTAGGGTTACACCTAGGCTTAGGGCTCAGAAAACCACAAAGCCCAGAGCTCCAGGGACACTGACAATGCAAAGGTTAGGGCTTCTATGCCCAGGTTTCTATGAGAAGCAGTGTGGAATAGAGGAGTTTTTGTCAGATGGAGCTCCGATAACACATCCAGGAAATGAGCTGGTAACCAATGCAAGGGAAGAATCTTCAGTCAGTGGGTGTTCTTGCACAATTTTCTGGTTTGTCAGACTTAGAAAAATATTTGAACATACACACACACACACATACAGAGCATTTTGTTTGGCCACTCTGCTGGTCAGCATTGCTCCTGGGAGCCCTGTTTTTCAGGCAGTATTCCTGCAGCTGGGAGCGTGCTGCTGAAGTAACTGTGACACCCCGACAAGCCAAGCACCAACTCTGAAGCCTCCATAAGCCAAGAAAGATTGCTGAGGAAACTTAATCCGTATTCCTCCTTTGTTACAGGATTTCTGCCTGGCTGATGTCCACTCAGGGACGAGCTGGCAGCTGGGAATGCAGGAGGGATGGGGGCAGGTGTCAGGGTGCACTTGGAGCTACTGGCCATTGCCCCAAAAAGGCTTTTTCCCTTCAAAACCCCACAGTTCTCACAGTCACTGAAAAAATGAGAAGCTGCTATTGGAAAAAGGAAAAAAGTAGGAGTTTTTGCTGGTTTATTGACATCCCCATGCCAAGGTCGGGGGTGATAATCATAGACTCATCCTTAAAGATCATCTAGTTCTGACCCCCCTGTGATGGGCAGGGACACCTTTCACTAGACCAGGTTGCTCACAGCCCCATCCTACCTGGCCTTGACCACTCCAGAGATGGGGCATCCACAACTTCTCTGGGCAACCTGTGCCAGTGCCTCACCACCCTCACAGTAAAGAATTTCTTCGTGGCACTACTCTCTATCAGTTTGACACCGTCACCCCTTATCCCGTCACTCCACGCCCTCGCAAACAGCCTCTCTCCAAGGCGTTCTAGGGGCGAGCCCGAGGTGGGTGGAGAGACAATCCCCGGCATCGGCGCCAGCTGTGAGCGGGGGGCGGTGAGAAGGGCCGGGCAGGGCAGGGCGGGGGCTGCCCCGGTGGTCTCATAAGGCCGCCCCCGCCACAGCTCCAGGCCCCGTCGTTCTGCGAGGCTCCGAGAAGAATCTTCCCCGGTCCCTCCCCTTTCCCAGCCCCGTGTCCCGTGGCGCGGCTCCGCCACAGGGGAAGTGACGCCGGCGCCAGGCGAGGTTATATAAAGGGTAGGCGGCAGCGGGCGGAAGCGAGCGGAGCTGAACGGGCAGAGGGCGGCGGGCGGTGCGCGGTGCGGGCGGTGGGAGCGGGGAGGCTGCCGCAGCCCCCCGTGTTCTGGCCCGGCCATGGATTTCCGCAACATTCTCGTGATGGCCTCGGAGCAGCAGGGGCTGAACGCGGTGCCGGTGAGCTCAGGGGCGGCTGAGGCTGCCGGGGGGCGCGGTGGCGGTCGGGCCCGGGGAGGGCCCCGCGGCCGCGGGAGCCCTGCCCGCCTCTGCCTCGGCCCCCGCCCGGGCAGCGGCCTCGGGCGGGCCTTTCGCCTCGCCGGCCGGGGCTGCTCGCTCCTGGGGGCTGGAGAAGCGTCTGTGTGCGGGGAGGGGGCGAGCGGGGCCCCTTCTGTCAACAAGTGCTGGCACCCCCGGGTGGGAGCGGGCAGCCGCGGCTTGCGCCGCCCGGTCTGGAAGTGCCGAGATCCCGGGAGCAGAGCGGTGGTGCGGGGCAAGGCAGTGGCTAAAAGTCGGCTAAGTCCTTTTGTTTGCTCTGAAAACACAAGTCTGCCACGTCTCAAGTGCTGGTGGGAGACAAAGTGACAAGTTTTGGGTGAATGGGCTGCGTTGTGTGAGGTCTCTGTGTGCACCGCGAAGGAGTAACGTGTACCAGGGCTGGGGCGAGGATTGGTGGAAGGCATTTGCAATATTGTTAATATTGTGCTGAAGTCTGTACTTCAGCAGTTTGTGTTTTAGTTCAAGCTATCAGTAACGTGTGGATTCCATATGAAATACCCCACTGACTTGCCTGGATGAAGTCTGGCAGTAGGAAGGGCACGTGGCCTTTTCATACATTAATATCCTGGGTTTCATTCGTCCGGGAGGACCCAAATTATAAGTCATGCGTGCTTATTTGGATAAAAAAATATTTTCTCTTTGGTAGCCACCAGCTAGGGAGACACTTCTTCCGTTTGTTCTTCAGCCGAGTGCCAGAGGTCTGCTTCTATGATTACTTTGCTTAAACCCAGTGTAAATGAGGGGTAGTTGTTTTTTTAGCAAAAACTGTGGGAAAACTAGAAAAAAACATACTTTCAATTGTACAGTGTCTTCATTTTGGTGGTGTCAGACCTAGTGAGTTTGTCAGTGTCTCTGTATCATTAGTAAAACTTTGGTAATATTCACTAATAGCATGACCAGTTGATAACATGTACCAACCCTATGGTAGATGTGAAATTAATCAGATTCCATTGTGGGTTTAAAATCTTATAAAATATACTTTTTAATATTTAGGCACATTTAATTCGTCTCTGACTCTACATAGGAAGCTGGTTCGTAACATAAATAATACAACAACAAATAAAGAAATACTTTAGGATATTTAAATTTTTTTTTTATTTTATCAGTCTTCACTATATCAGCTGTTTCACTAAGTTGTCACTGGGCTATTGTAATTCTTATTTTAGATGTTTAAAGCTTCTCTTTATATTCTTAGTTTTCCCATGCAGTAGTGTGTGTCACTACTTTTTTGTCACAAGTAGTTTCAAGTCATGATGATGCCATGTTCTCCATTGCAGATATGGTGGTGGGGGGAGTAGTTCCTACTTCTTGTGCAATGGATGAGGGTTTAGCTACTCTTTTTAGAAAAGGCAGCATTAGGATTTGCTAATTCCTGATTAACTCATGGAGCGAGAGTGCAGTTGAATCCATAGCTGAAACAGTTTGGTTTAGCACATTAGTGGTGCAGCTTTTAACTCTGAAGTTGGTCCCAGTCTCTGAGCAAAAGCAGAGCTGCACTTGGCACTGCTTGAGGTTATTTGCAGCTGCTGGGCTTTAAAAGAGAGCCCATGGGGATTTTACAATCACTGGACATCTAAACAACTCCACTACGTTAAAGCTAATACAGTAAATGTGTTTCTATAAGAAGAATATAATTAATTTTAAATAGTTTTATTAAAAACACCATACAGACTAATTACACAATTTACTGGTATGTAAAATTACCAGGTTTTCAGAAATGTTAGTTCCTGCATTAATGAGCATATCCCCTGAATTTCTCTCTGAGAAGTTTATTTTAAACCTTACAGTGCATTAAATTAAATACTCCATGCCCTTTGTAATGAAAAATAGTGACATGAACAAGTAGTGTATATTCAAAATGTACATAAATATACATACACACTATACAGTTAGTGTTTAGTTCAAAGCGGAAACTATATAAAACCTCTAAGAAATAATGTGGCCTTGTATTGTAAAAGAGGAGCCTGCAAAAAGCCAGTATTACATCATGTCCCTGTAAAAACGAATCTGCTTGTTCATCTCCCTATGGAAGTCCAGATTCAAAAGGAACATTGCTGAAATCAGCCTTTTGGTGCCCTGTTAGTTGCATCAGGTTTTGTTTCTAAATAAAACAGTACATATATGAACTACTGTCTAAGCTATTAATGATGTCCTGCTAATCATCTTCATAGCAGTTGCTGAGTAGAGCCCCAGGTTTTATCATCTAATATTCCATAGGGGTTTCACTGTTGTATCTTGTTACCTGTACTCATATTAGCAGTTCATTAGATTTTCAGTGTGGTCTTGCTTTGACTAGACATGATAATAGTTACGAGATTTAATGTTGACTTCAGGAAGGTTTAAATCCATTCTGTCACTCTTTTTGGTGAAGTTGGTATACTCTGTTATGCCACGTGTTTCACATGACATGGTGGAGCACTTTCAGATATTTTTATTGTAGCTGTTCTTTAAAATATGAAATTTTATTGCAGCTTAAAAAAAAAAACCAACCCTGAGGACAGTTGGAACCAAGTCATTCTTTTATTTCACCTTAACTTCTAGTAAATTATTTATGACAATATAGACATCTCATATTGCTCCCAGTTCCTTTTAACTGAGGGCGAAACTTCGATGTACGGAATTTACAGAAATCTGATACAATTTAACCACAAAGAGGTGACGCAAAACTGAAAGAGCTTGTCATCCACGTCAGCACTTGCTGAGGTCTCACTTTAGGTTTGACTGATACAAAGCAGCCTCCAGTGAAGCTGACAGATCCCAGTAGGCATGAGGAATTAAGTATTTGTGAAGTGGAACACTAACAGAATCCCAAGAGTTTGTTCAGAGGGCCTTGGGTTACAGAGCCTGCCCATCGAATTCTAATCTGCAAATTATCGAGCGTTTGCCCACAGGCAAGAGAAGCCCTGCATGTGAAATAATGGGAATGGCTGTGAAGTGCAGATTGCTGCTGTAGGACCAGACTCCCATCGATTGATGTGTGTGCACTTATTGTGTGCTTAAAACGTGCTTCAAAACAGGGCCTAAAATGCTTTGGATTACATCAGCCTCCACAGGAGGAACTGCAAGATACACAATGTGCAATGTTGGCAGGGACGAGGACTTTTACTCTCAACTTGACTGACCTGATAGTAAAGTTCCAGACTGTTGAGGTTTAAATGCTGACTAGTAGAATTTTCAGCTTTTCCTATTCCTGGTCTCTGTTTTGCAAAAGCAGATGAAAATGGGGACCACAATATCACTACAGAAAGGAAAGCATAAAGTATCTGTTCAGGTTTTTTTCCTGTGTGAAGCAACATTTAATAGAAGAAATCTCTGGGGTTTTTTTACAGCTGTTGGTTCTGCTTGAGTGTTGTGGCAGCAGTTGCAGAATTGGAAGAAAATAATTTTTGCTTTTTTTAGGAATAAAATTTATGAACCTGTTGAATTGGTTTTGGGAGAGAATGGTATGAGCTGATAGGCTTTACCAATAAGAGTACTTTAACTTTCTCCTGGTAGGGATTGTTAGAACCTGAAGGGAAGCAAATTTAAACATGCTTTTTACTATTTACTTTGTCACAACCAGATACTGAAAGCAGCAGTTGAGAAGTCATCCTGTGTGTATTCTAAGACAGTCTCACTGCAGAGTCAGCTGCTGGGAACTCAGTGGTGAGTCTGTAGCAGAAGCTTTGGAAATACCAGCTCAGGATGCACAGCAGAGGCCCCTGGGCAGTGAACGCAAATGGCCACTTCAGATGTGGAAAGCTGCCTTCTGAGGAACTGGCGTTGTGAGAGGAGTGACACAAACAAGGATGTATGTGGTGGAACCATTCCTGATGTTGCCAGAAAGTTATGCACTGAAGAATATTTAGGGGGAAACAGGGACTTCCCATTGGAGGTTACATGTCTTGGCAAATGATAAGGAAGAACAGGGAAAGTGTTGTCATACAGGGGTCACTACTTGCTAGTGAAAAACAAGCAAATAAAAGAATCCACAGCCTGTGAGAGCCTCTGCAACTTGCCTGTAGTGGATAACACAGGTGGAATTGTCCTTGCATTGCATGTGGAAGCCCATTGCAATAACTGAGCTGCCCAGGTGCTCTACTTGAGAATCAGGCTTGGCAGAATTGATCACTTGCATTGACCTTGCATTGCCACCTGTGTAAATATTGACCATTGTTAAAGGCAATACTACTACTGTTACTTCTGTCTGGGGCTGGTATTTGGTCTAGGAACTTTTTGAGTGCCAAAAAGTTTACAATTATTTTATAAATTCTGTTTTACAGTCCAAGATTTGGTACTTGAATGCTGACATCAAAGCAGCTACAACTCTATCAGGATCATGTGCCACATTTTGAAGGAAGTCAGTGACTTCAGAGCAAATAGTCACTGTTTACAACTTGAATAGTGAAGTGTTCTGGGAATAGCTTGACCTGCTCTTTCCTAAAGGCTAAACATTTCTATTCCTCTTTTGATTTAACCAAGTTTGCGATAGTTATTAAAAGCCAGAATAGTGCAGCTGGTACACTGACATGTGCTGGCTTATTTTGCCTGGTTTACGTGCAATCTGATGCATATTCATTTGCCTTGTATATAAAACACTTTATTAGTATTTGTGGAACATGTGTATGGTTCAGTGCTTTTAAAAAGACTACACTTCAGCAGGTTCATTTATGCTATTACTAAATGAACGTGAACAAAACTTATATTAGCAATAGTACAGAAAATGGGTATTCATTTATGAATTGTTTTGCTATGTTTTCAGCTGTTAGTCAATATTAAGAAATGCTACAGATGGGAAGACTTAATTTAAATTTTGTGTGACTTGTCATGTTCGGGCCAGTCAGAAAAGAGCTTATCTGTCAAGCTGCTTTACAAATCTTCTCCTGGATAGGACACTGTTGGTCACAGTGCAGCAAAACAAAGCCTGAAAACTGCTTCCCTATCACTTTAATTCTTTATAAGGTTTCCTAACAGAATAGATCAATCTACATTTGTCCCTGCTGTTAAGCAGTTTTCAATGGTGCTCCTTAGGCACAAAATCATTTAGGTTGGAAAAGATGTTTGAGTCCTGCATAATTTTTAAGCAGAATTTTCAAAACTGAGGATACAGTTGCAATGGACTAATTAAATGAAGCTTTGCCAAATTAGGTTACCAATGGCAAAGCATGACGTGTTTAACTTTGTAAGATAATTTACATAGACATCATTATACTGAGATGAGTACACTACAAAGTACTGCAAATAATTTCTAAGGTACTAATTAGCTTCAACCTGTTTCTGACAGGATTTTGACTGATAATGTGTGGGTTGCTTTGCTTCTCTGTCTGTTCCAGTTAAAATTGAGTAAGCTGGATTTCTTTGGGACACAGAGCCGTGGGCCACATTTGAGCAAAAGCTGAGAGACAATGCTGCACCACAGTTCAGGTTTCCTGAGCAGTCAAGTCTTGGAATGCTTTTGGTGCAAACAACAAAATCAGTTCTCAGATTGTGGTAAACTTCCTTGCACAGAGGTGAAGCTCAGTAAATGAGCTTGGCTGTAGTAGGTCTTGAATGTGATGAGGTGACGTGGCAGGTTTTAATATGCAATGTATGTGAGTAGTGCACCTTTGTAATTCTGCTCTGGTCATTTCAGAAACTGCTCAAGGAAACTACAAGTGGCTGGTATTGTAGCTGCCCTTCTTGGAGCCAGTTTTGGGTGCAGTTTAGAAATGAGCCTCCAAACCTTGCTTCTTAGTACATGTATAGTCAAGCTAGTCTATGGGTTTGCATGTTAGTAATTAAAGTAATCCAAGGATCTATTCATGTGCTGCTGATCAATTAATCAGAAAGGAGAATGAAGGATTCCATTGTGTGACATGGACATTTGTAGGGAGTTATGCTGCCAGCCTGCCTGAGCTTCTAAAACATTTGGGTGTAGGTTTCCTTACCAGATATTTTATTTTAATTATTTTAGTTAAGTTTCATAAGGCTTTATGAGGATAGGAAGTTATTTATAGAAATGCTGACTTGTATGGCTCTTTAGTGATACTTTTTTAATTTGGGCCTGTTTTTCACATCTCTTTCATTTGGTGAGAATCTTAATGTCTCATGTGAGAGATATTGGTTTAGATTTTAATCTATTGGCTTACTTCTGAAATAAAACAAACAAAAACCCCACCCTCTCAAATCTTGGGTTTGGGTTTCTTTTGTTCCTAAATGTATTCTGCTTTCCATCTGCTTCTGGGTTTAACTGCCTTCTATTGTATTTATCTTTGCAATTGTCTCTTTCTCATTGCTTTGTTTTTTCTTCTGTATTTTGTTTGTGGGAAGAAGTTCAAAAAAGTTTCTCTTTTTCCCCATTTTAGGCACAATCTGGTACATTTGTGAAAGGCAGTGTCTGAACATGTGTAGCACATTAGTGCAAGTGGTTGTTACAGAACCCAGTAAGAGGCACTTGGGCACTTAACATTGATTTAAGTAATGTTTATTGGATATAAGAGAAGCAAAAAGGGGGTAGCATAGATAACTTTACATCTGTTCAGTTGCTGGAACCCCAGGCTGAACAGCAGTGGACAGACCTCAGGCCATGCAAATCCTGTCTGTGTTGCAGATGAGCAGTGTTGTAGTCTTTAGAGCTTTTGCAGTATGTCCTGGGAAGTTAATAGCTCAATTTATCACTTCCTCTGCCAAGGAAAAGGATGTTATATGAAAACATGCAGCTTCACCTCAGGATATAATGAGTTATAGAACCACAGAATAGGAGCCATTAAAGGTGATCTAGTCCAACTCCCCTGCAATGAGCAGGGACAGTTTTAAACAGATCAGGTCACCCAGAGCCCTGTCCAACCTAGCCTTGAATGTTTCCAGGGATGGGGAATCTACAGCCTCTCTTGGCAATCTGTGCCAGTGTTTCACCACTCTCATCAAACAAATTCTAGTCAGATTCTACCCTCTTTTAGTTTAAAGCCAATATCCCCTGTCCTGTTGCTACTGCCTCTGCTAAAAAGTGTCCCCATCTTTCTTATAAGCTCCCTTTCAGTACTGAAAGGCTGCAACAAGATCTCCCTGGAGCCTTCTCTCTCCTTTTTCTTCTCCTGGCAAATTACACCATGTGCAAGTGCTGTAATTGCCAGGTGCCAGGTGGGGGCTGTGTATTCTGTCACAGTTAGTGCTGAGGTCACACTGATCTCAGGTGATAAGTAGATTGCAGGCCTGCACTGTTTCAGGTCAACTCGTGTATGGATCACTAACTCCTTGATGTACAACAGTATTGTGTTTAAGATCACCGCCAGCAGGAACTTAAATCAGTATTGTTGGCTATACATCAACCTATTAATTATGCTGGTGAAGTCAATTCCAACTTTTGGAGTAATCAAATTTTTTGAGTTGATTTATTTATTTTTGCTGAATTAGGTAACCTGAAACTGAAATGAGTGTCCACAAGCAAGCTGAAAATGGAGCTGTAAACCTGCAGTCTGGAATTGAATTGACTGGCAGCTTGGGCTGTAGTTTGCTTTTAGGTCCTCTTGGTCAAAGACTAAGGCTAAACTGAAGTACTTTTATTCCATTACTAATGGAGCCATTGCATTCCTTATTAGTCTAATGCATTTCACTCATTTTGTTTCCCTACCTGGCTTCTGGTTTCCTGTTCATTCCTTCCAAAAGCTGAGTGAGCCCCTGTTGTGGATGAGTAGAATGTACCTCACTCAGAAAACAGGCAGCAATGTATTTTGAGATAAAATAATGATTTGACAATTCACTGGAATTTAACAAAGTTTAACAGTGGCTTTACAAGGTTTAATAAGTTTAATGCAAGGTTCGTCTTATTAATTAATGGAAGAAACATACAAAAAAGAAGGTTGAGTTCAAAATCATTCATTTATGAGTTCATTTAGAGTGATTCTCAGAGACTGGCAATGCAAACAGCACAGTCCTGTTGAGTCACAAGGTTCTGAGTGGATTCCTTGCTTTCTAAACTCTATTTGGAGCTAGGAGTGGCTGGATCCATTCTTAGGCTTTGTCAATAGTACGTGTCTAATGGAGTTATCCATACCATGTTTGTAATAATATGGAGTGGATGGATTAGTAAGATTTCGTAATACTGATGCAACATCCTCTGTCACCTACTGAGGATCTGTCATGAGTAAGGAGTCTTTCCACCTTGGGTAAGGAAGGATCTCTTAGTTTCAGGTAAGGAATTTCTAACCCTGAGAGGCATCCCTGCTCAAGGTGGTCACCTGGCATCCAGTTAAGGTGCAGCTCAGGCAGAGCTCAAATCAGGCCCATCCTGATGGCAATATTTGTAGGGTGAAGTAGTTGGCTGCTGGCCAATGGTATAGACAAGATAGATGTCCTTATCTTTGTGCTGATATCTTGTTCTGGACTTTGGTTACCTTGCTCTTTTGATGGTTATGAAACAACCTTTCAAAATATTTTTCAAGACACCTGTACTCCCTTGGACCAGACACTTTCTAGCTTGCAAGTTTATCCCAAGGACTTGGGGCTGATTGCTCCTTAGTCAGCCTGAAAGTACAACTGTGAGTCATGTATCCAGCACAACCCTCAGCTTCAGTGGCAATTCATTATTTACTCTGTATCATCTCTGTGCTTAAGCCAAGTGCAGGACTGTTATGCAACTCCTCAGTTTTAAACTCCTAATTTCTTAACTCTTCTGACATATTTCTTTGTTCTTTGCAGAAAAGGTACAGTTTAGCCGTTGGTCCTCCTAAAAAAGTTCCCAAAGTCAAGGGTGTAGAGTCTGCAGCAGTGCAAGCATTTCTCAGACGGCAAGAAGAAGAAAAGAGAAAAAAAGGTAAAAGTACAAAATATCTCCTATGGGAGACTTTAATGGATTCTTTGGTATTTGTCACCTTATTCAAAGGTCTTGCAAATACAGCTGCACATCTGTTTCTGGAATTTATGCACAGAACTGATGCTGAGGGAAAGCCAGAACTAAGTAAGGACCAGGGATGTTTACTTGCTTTCCTAAGGAGTTAAACATTAATCAGCTACATTAGCATTTATGGTTAGAGATTGAGAAGCAGTTAAGGTGAAGAGCAAAAAGCTATCTGAACTTTTGTTAGCTTAACTTTGAAAAGCTTCATCTGTGTGAAAAATGGAAAGAGTTGCTGTTGTTGTGTCTTAATCTAGTGTATCAATACAGTCTGAATTTTAAAGAGTCTCTGAGCCACAATTTTTCCACTTCTATATTTCCTTTAAATAGTCTACGGAATAAACTAGTACTGCATTGCTTCTGATGTTAATGTTTTGTTAAAGGTAACTAAATCAAATGGACTGGATGGCCCGGGTTATTCCTCCTCTCCTGGGCCAGTCATGAGTCTGTTCCTTATCCCTACTGCCAGGTCCAGCCAGAAGCAAGACTAAGCATGAATTCCACGTGGGGCATGCTGGCACACTGTGCTGTCACAGCATTTGACAATAGAATAGCACAAGGTGTGGTACCTTTATAGGCACCCAAAATATGAGTAGCCCAATCCATTTGCTAGGAATTTTTACTTTTTCTGAATCTTTCTGGTATTTAGCCCCCACTCCTTCATCTGTCCAGTATTTGGTATTTAGATGTCTCATTCACCAGCTAGTTCAGTCTGACTCTCGTCAGCAGATCACAGACACAAGGTAGAGAGCATACTTATGCAGAAAACAGCTAAGCCAGAACAGTAAGGATGTAGGACAGACTGTGGAGATAGAGCCCTGTGCCCTATCAAACATGTGTAATGACCAGCTGCTTGCTTATCTGTGTTCAGCTGCTTCTGTCTCCCCTATATCCCTCTACACACACACACTTAGACTATTTTCCAATTCTTATCTCCCAATACTCTTATTCCCTCCCCTTCCTCAACGTCCCTTCAACATTTGATAGTAAGTTCTGTACAGTCTCAAGATTCTCTTGCTCAGTCTCAGAACTCTCTTTGCTACCCAGAGATCCCATTACTTCTGTACTGTCTTATACAGTGATTCTCCATATTTTTCATAGCATCCTGGAAAGCTGCTTCCCTCAAAAAGCCTTAGTGAGTTTTGTTATAGCAGCATTTGACTTAATTGCTTGCCTTTGTTGGAGCCAGCTGATATAGGTGGGTTAGCTTGCCCTGTTGGCAGACCTGTGGTCACTTTCTGGACTATTTTGGATAGCTGTTAGCCAGTTGTCTTTAAGTTACTGTCTTAAGTGGTTTTTTACTTTGGAAAATATTGAAATAAAAAGTAGTGCTTTTGCATAACTTTCTCCTGATTTTCTTGCAGCACTGGAAGAAAGAAGGAAGAAAGAGCAGCTCTTGGCAAGGCGCATTGAACTGAAACATGACAGAAAGGCAAGAGCCATGGCCTCACGAACAAAGGATAATTTTTATGGTTATAATGGCATTCCTGTTGAAGAGAAGCCTAAAAAGAGGAGGACTTGTGAGAATGTTGCTCAGGCCCCAGAGGCTGAGTATGCAACAGAAGATGAAGCTGAGCAACTTGAATACAGTCAGACAGAATCTGAGCATGAGCAAGAAGAATATGAAGAGAAACCATCCAAAGCTGCAGTGAAACCAAAGGCACCTCCCAAAAGTGCACCAGCACCTCTGAACTTTGCAGAGCTTTTGAGGCTTGCTGAAAAGAAACAATATGAACCAGTGGAAATAAAACCAGTGAAAAAGGTGGAAGAGAGGCCCAGAACAGCAGAAGAATTGAGAGAGAGGGAGTTTTTGGGACGCAAAAACAAAAAAGTAGAAATGCATAAGAAAAGTGAGAAGGACATTAAGCATACAGGGATATCCAGTTCTTCAAAAAAACTGTCTTCTCAAAAAGCATCTGTAAATGCAAAACTTAATAAAAGCTCAGTAGATAAACATTCCACATCTAAAAGCAGTCTGTCACTTTCTATGGGTGGTATTGATAAGAAATCCAAAGCACCAGCATTGACTGAAAAACACCCACGGTCATCATCTTCTTCCAGACTTGATCAAATGGAAAGAAACTCACAAAATGGTTCCTTAAAAAGCTCTACTGGTAGCAGTCATAGTAAATTACCTGTCAATGGTATTAGAAAGTCTGGCTCAAGCTCTCACGTGCCACCCTCAAAACCCATGGCCAATGGGGCTCAGAGGCTGCCATCTGCTAAAGAATCCAGCCTGAAAAAGTCTGCCCATGCCAAACCAGGAAAACCTGCAGCCCTTCAACATGGAATCAACTCCAATGCAAAGCGATCAGGCAGCAGCTTAGGAAAAGGAGGACCTGGACATCCGGGGGGCGGTTCAAGTGCAGGACCGGGGCGATCAAGCAGCAATTCTGGCATGGGACCTGGCAGGCTGGGAAGTGGTTTAAGCTCAGGACCTGGGCGACTGGGCAGCAGCTCGGTCACAGGACCTGGGAGGCCAGGCAGCAGCTCAAGCACAGGACCTGGGCGACCGGGGGGTGGCTCAGGCGTGGGACCAGGAAGGCCGACGGGCAGCTCAAGCACAGGACCTGGGCGACCAGGCAGCAGTTCAGGCGTGGGACTGAAGCGACCAGGCGGCAGCTTGGGCACTGGACCGGGAAGGCCGGGCAGCAGCACAAACATAGGACCAGGGCGACCAGGCAGCAGCTTGGGAACAGGACCAGGAAGGCCAGGAATCAGTCCAAGCACAGGAGCCAAGCGACCAGGCAGCAGCTTGGGCACCGGACCAGGGAGACCGGGCATCAGCACAAGCACAGGACCTGCGCGCCCAGGCAGTGGCCCAGGCACAGCTGTAAAACCCAAGTGTACTGTTGTATCAGAAACCATTTCTTCTAAAAACCTTGTCACAAGACCTAGCAATGGACAGATGAATGGAATGAGACCTTTTCCAGGGCATAGACCTGTGCTTCATCCACAAGGTATGCATTTATGGAACAAAGAATTTTTTCACTGTTGTGCTTTAACTCCAACTGGCAACTAAGTACCGTGCAGCTGCTCGCTCGCCCTGTCCCCCTGTAGGGAGAAGAATTGGAAGAAAAGGTGAAACTCAGATAAGAATAGTTTAATAATTGAAACAAAATTAAATATAGCAACTTTATATTTATTTTATTTATTTTTACCTATGTTCATAATTTTTGAAATTCAGGTGGTGTGAAGTATCACATGAATGGAAACTAAGCAGCCTGTGATGGATATTGGTATATGAATGCTGTTAGAAGGAAAAGAATTGAGGGATTTGCTTCCAGCATTGCTTGATAGTTGGTCTATAAAACTGTAGCATCTTAAATAAAACAGATGCTTGAAGGGCTACATGAAAAATCAGTCACAGGTTTTACATTTCAGTGTTTTTGCAAGTTTATCTTATCAGTGACAAGCAGTTCTAAAAATTTATTTCTGATCAGGAGCAAGCAGTGTGGGGTAGTGAATAAGTGCTAGAAAACCCTGAACAAAGAACAGATATCTGTTGAGTGGTATCCTCAGGATGCCATTGCTGATACTGCTATGTCATCTCCTCTAGCAAAACTCAGAGGAAGTATTTGGTCTTGCTGAATTTCTGAGAAATGCTGGTTAAGTTGAGGCAGAAGTTTTCCACCTTGAAGCCCAGAAAATGGCTATGCGTAAGGTATAGCAAGGAGAAGTACTGTTAAATTAATGTTCATGTTATTAATGATTTTCTTCTCTCCCATCATTTAGGTCTTGGAAGACCACCTATTAGCTACAAGAGACAAATAGAAGATGATGATGATGATGAATATGACTCTGAAATGGATGACTTCATTGAAGATGAAGGGGAACCTCAAGAAGAAATATCAAAACATATTCGGGAAATATTTGGCTATGACCGGAAAAGGTAAGAAAAGTGGCAATTGTAAGATACTGCAGAACAAGCAGTAGAACAAGTAATTATTCTTCCTAAGAAGAGATATGAATTCATTAGCTGGTTTCTTTTAATGTGCTAAAAACTGATATTTAATTTTCAGGTACAAAGACGAAAGTGATTATGCCTTACGTTATATGGAGAGCAGCTGGAGAGAGCAACAGAAAGAAGAAGCTAGGAGGTATGCATGGATTTAAACATGGATACAAATTGGGAAGTTTGTTTGTTGCTGAAGTCATAGGGCTAAGCTAGCAAATATCCAATCTGCTTTTTATAGCAGAGGTATATAAGGCTTACAATTTTTAATAAGAAAGCTTAAGTAAAGATGAAACTCATACAGCCAGTGATGGATACACTAAATAAGTCATGTATGTGCTTATCTATCACAAACCTGGCTTGTTAAGAACCAATAAAAACCAAAGCTAATTAATTTTGAAAAATCTTTTTAAAGGTACAAATTTCAGTTGAAATTCCAAATCCTTTAATTTGTCCCAAACATTACAATATTCTGCTAGTTTGAGGTCTGGAAATTTTGTTTTTCTCTATACATATATGTGTGTCTGTATTTCTATAGAAGTATAAAAAGTATGCTGACAAGCTTTTGTAGTCACTGATTTAAAAGATGAAGATGGTATTTTCATATTGGTTTTGGCCTTTGGGCCTGTGCAATTCTTGTGTCATAAACTGATTTTCTTTTTGTTTTTTAATGAGTGGTGGGACAAATTTTGTGACAGCTGTAAGCGTTTTTTTTATAGAAAATTAAAATATTGGAATACATGGAGTTACCAAATTCTTTCGTTCTACTGAAATTTCTATATGGTTATTCAGAAGGTGCCTGGAGCATTAGAAACTTGCACCTTTGAAGTTATAGTGTCCTTATTCCTCCTGGCTCCCGAGGAATAGCTGCAGCCCATGGAAAGATATAGTCTGTTAAGTGGAGTTAGGGGAAATAACTGGAATTTTGAAGTGATACTGCTTTTAACTGAACTCTGTGTTGACATCTTAGAGTGAGGTTTTGCAGAGTTGAATTCCTGACTCACTTTTAACTACACATGCAGCATAAAGGAAGTGGAAATAAGAAACTTGAGTTAAATTCAATTTTACCTTTTCAATGGATGTGTTTCAGTAGCTGCATTTTGGGAGAAAAAAAGACCTTATGTATTAAATTTATTAAATATTTTTACACAATGTTTATTTTTGAATAGAAGTTTTAAATATTTTCCTTTGAAATATTTTATTCTAATCTTATGATAAAAAAATCTTGATTTCTTAAAGCTATATTCATTCTGTAATTAAAGAAGATCTGCTATGAAATTATTCTTCAAATCAGCTGTAGTACTTTTAGCATTGCTTTTTGGGAGGTGTAGAAGTAAAACCTCAAGTGTCCTGAGTAGCAGTGTAAAGGATTTAATCTTGTTTGGCAGCTTGAGACTCGGTGTTCAGGAAGACTTGGAAGAATTGAGACGGGAAGAAGAAGAATTGAAACGCAAGAGACAGTCTAAGAAGCTGAGGACACGTTAACTGACTTATGGTGTTGACTTTGTTCATGTTTCTGCTCCCCTCTGCCTTCATACATCTCTTATTCTACTTCAGTTTCCATTTGCTTGTTAGAGGGCAAAAGAATATTTAAAGGGATTAAAGTACTGAAAAGCAAGGCTTTAGTTTGACCTAAATAAGATATTTATTTTTAATACTTGCCAGGGTTGTTTTTTTATGAAGAAATTAATGCACTAATGCATATTAAATGGAATAAAATTAATAGATGTTTCCATTGATTAAACCAGTTCAAGATGCCAGCAGAAATATTGACTAGCTATGCACTGACTTGGAACTGTGTGGGCCATGTACCAGTAAACCAATTTTGCGTTCACTTGAAAGAAAAGAATAGCATTCTTGTTCCCTGATATTTCTTGAGACTTGGAGAGATTGCTCTGTATCCTGCCCTGTCTCCCAACACGAGCCTCAAAGTGTTAAAATGTCATCTTCTGTACAGCAGCAGCTTGGGTGTAAATTCAGCCACAGCCCGCAGGTGTTTAAGGCAATAAAGTGCTGCAGATCTTTTAATTTGAGGACCCATAAAATAATTTGAACCTCTTTATTCCTAAACAGAAAAGTGCATGTCATTTGCAAACTGTGCAGTTATGGATATGGCCAAAAGATTATGTTGGCTTTTGCTGTGTCTGGAATTCCAGTGCCAGTCTAATTCAGTATGAGAAACACACACCCTGAAAACAGGAATTTCTAGTGTTTGTATGTAACCTGTGCTTTTGGGCTCTAGCATATACTTGGGAATTCTTTTCCTGCCCTGTAAATCTTCAGATTTGTTTAACAGCTTCTGCTGCTTTTACAAATTGTGTTTTTTCTTGCATTAAACATCCGATGTGTTAAATTATTTAAAATGTGAAGCAGTCATTTATCTATTTAGTTTTACTGTTCGGAAGGAACATCAGAATTAAGTTTTGTTAGAATGTATTTGCAGCTTTTCAGTATTAACATCATGTTAACTAGTTAATACTTGTGATTGATTTCAGCAAGCCGAAAACCTAAAATAATACATATAGCAGGAGAGTTAGTTCAGTTACTTACCTTAATGCTCATATTTGCACATTATTTCTAACTATGCACTTAAAGACTGTTTGTTTCAGTAACTGAATTTGTTTACAATCAGCACAGGGTTCATGTAAGTCTACAGGAGTTGCACTGAGACCTGAAGCTCAAATCTGGTGTTGCATCTACTTGGATTTCCCCAAGTTGCCCTTCAAAGCTCACCAGTGTCATTACTCAGCTTTGCCTCAAGCTCCAGGACTCCATTGGTAGCATCTGCCTTCAGCTGCTTCAGGCCACTCTGTTTTAATGCTAGAAATACTTTTAAAAGTACAAAAAGGGCTTTGGGTGTTGGTTGGGGGGAAAAAAGGAAAAACTACCTTGTGGAAAAACAATAAAGGAACCTTTCCTATTGGGGCAATTTTTAACAGTGCTGTTTCTAGGAAGCAGTTCAGATAGCAACCTGTAAGGAACAGTCTTGGAAGCTGCTCAAGTTTAAACATCTGATTCTTAATGTAAGAAAAAACAGATTTGCCTTTTTAAGATGTTTTCTGTCAATGGTGTAGCATTTCACTGCCTCAGCAAAACACTGATGTAAGTTACTGGCATAGATTCTATCAACTATCTCAGTATTAGCTAACATGGAGCCCAGGTGAAGATACCATTGTTGCTCCTCTGTAGTTTTAACTTTCTCTATTAACTAACAAAAACTTTCTCAGTGTGTGCACTTGAGACCATGTGCAATAGTGTAACCTCACTGTCCAGAAGTGTGTTGTATTCTCTGCTGCATTGGGACCATCTAAAATTTCCTGTTGGAGATTTCCTGGTTTCTAGAATTACCCATTCAGGACAATGAACTTTGGGACCATGACCACGTTCTGGGTTTGTACTTTTTAATTCTTTTTAGCTGGAGAAAGACTCAAGGTCCATCAACCCAGACAGCTATATCATCTGTGAGCAACTTCCTGCCTGATTGGGGAGAAAAAAGTATCTTATGAAGCAAAAGAAATACATTAATTTCAAATTGGTTCAGTTGAGAAAGAAATCTGCATTTCAGACAGATACAGGTTAAGTAAAACCTGATTATTTCACCATTTTCTGATTATTTAACCATGCAAGATCAGTTAAACTTCTTAATCTGTAAAGCACTTTGTCATTTAGATGGTGACTGGAATGTACTCTGCTAGCCTCCCTAAGACACTGTATAACTTTCTTCACACAGTGATCGTTGCTTAAATTTTGTCTGTTTCATATGAAAAATTATTCAAGGACACATTTGTAATTTTACAGTCAAGAAGTACTTTCTCATAATTGGCATGGGATGCTGATGGGTTTCCTATTTTGTACAAATGTTTGGCTTTTAATGTGCTTGCATATTTGTTGCCTATTTGTATGTCAGCTAGGAAGGAAGTAAACTAATTTTTTAAATTACTAAACTGACCTTGTATCCAAAAACCTGTTTACTGTTTGCCAGATTAATAGTATTCGTCTAATGACAGTATTTCAGTACTTGTCCAAAGTGCATCTGAATTTGAGGTGAAGAAAAACTGGAAGAATGCTTACATTGGTTTATCAGGATCGGCTGTTCAGCTAATGATTTATTTGTATTTAAGGAAATTCTGGTTTGGTCTTTAGATTTTTAATTCACTGTTTGACAATGTGCCTTTTTTACTAAATTGTGTCAAAAAATAATGAATGTAGGAGTATAAAAAGGTTGGTTTCTCTGCTATCTCAGATTCTATATCCTTAAACTTGAGAGTGTGAAATGACGTACTTTTCATAAAACCCTTCCAGGTCTGGCTTTGATTGCACAATTAAGGTAGCTACTTCTTTACTGCTAATGCTAAATCAAATGAAGGGCACTTTCTATTGATGACTACTTTTTGAAAATGTCTTGTATTTACACTTCAGCTGTATTTCACTTTACAGCGATGTCTTTTGGAGGCCAGGGTTTTGCATATCACAGGAAGCCTTAGTGTGCAACTCTGTGCTGTGCTTTAAAATAAAAATCTTTCAAGAAGTATATGAGATCTCTATGGAAATCTGGATTTATTTTTGTGTAAAGCCCAAAATATTGTCCAGGAAAACTAATTTTCTATATTTTTTTTTGCATTTTGTAACATAATCTAGTAGCTGATGCATATTTCTAGATATAGCATATTTCTGGAGACCAAAACGTGTCAGAAAGAAAATAAATATATGGAGAGACTGGTGTTTAAATTGTGATGAATGTACTTCTATTTATTTTGGTGAGTGGGTGTGATGCAATATTAAAGTGTTAGTGTGTAAATAAGGGTGCTTCTAGTTTTAGCCAATTATTTTTTTCTTTGGGGATATGTGTGCACAGTGTCTTTTTACACAATGTGACAAATCAGGTTAAAACGTCGTACATAGTTTAACTGCTCTCTGGTGCTGTCAAGGAAGTGTATACTTTAGCACACACCAAATGCATATAAGTTTTGCAGAGTATGTATACAATAAATTACAGGCATTAAACATTTTACTGCTATTTCTCATTGGTTTACTTTATGGAAGATTTATCAGAATTTCTTTCTGCTGTTTCCTCTGAGCTCTCACATACAGCGGAGTCAGTCTGAAGTTCTCCAAGAATGGTTCTCATGCAGTCAGCAAGAAGGTATGAAAAATTTAATGGAGTCATGTAAGCATTCAGAAAAGATCTGAAAGTTCCTGGTGTCTCCTGCAGTTTAGGCTGACATAGTGTGTATTTGGAGGAACATGTACTTAGAAAGATAATATACACAAGTGTGCCCATTGCATTTAATCTTTTGCATTTGAAGTGTTCATCCTGCAGTTTCATAAGGAGCATCCTTCTTGGGCTCCCTTATTCCCATGTAAGGAGTCTGAACTACATTGATGGCTGTCTCCTCTGGAAGGGTTTTCTGCTTTGATGGTGGAAGTAAGTGACTGTTTTGATCAGCTGGTGCTGTGACCCACTTCCGAATGGATGAATGGATACACATCAGTGAGCCCACCTGCCTTTACGAGGAACAGCAATGCTTGCCCACTCTTGTGCTTAAAAAAATATTTTTTAAAAATATTGCAAATCTGCCTTTAATGTGTCCTTACGAGTACCTTGTTTTTAAGGCATGAAATCTTACCTTCTTTGGAACTACCTTGGTATGGAATTCCCTTGAGATTTTTAATGTATCTTAATAACTGTGATCAGTCAATCTCAGCCACTATTTCAAGGCAAAGATGTTCTGTTCAGGTGGAGGGTGGTTCTACATTGAGCTATTATCTTAACCCAGCCCCTAAAACTACTTCTGGAAGCAAAATTATTTTATTCAGATTGGGGGGAAAAAAAGAAATTACATGTTTCCCTTGTTTGAGAACAGCTTTTAATTGTAGTTTATTTGAAATAACATTTCAGTTCCACAAGACAGAACTGCAGTTCATTTATCCCATAGATTGCCTCTTCTTACCCCTGGAAATGCATATGGAAACATTTTTCCATGAGCCAGGGAATCTAAACAGCCTTTGATATACCATGCTTACCCTACTCTGTGGCATTAAATTGAGGACAGAGGCCATTCCTGAAGTCACCAGTTTAGTCCTGACTTTTCTGTCTACAACTGATAGTTCTGTTTTTCTGCATCACCTGGTGCTTAATTTGCTTTGAGGGTTCCTCTGTTTGGTTCTTCATGGGAGTCAGTCTTGGGTTTTGCTTACATCCTTCTCCCTCTACTGGCAATTTCATTAATTTTTTTGTATCCTGGATGTAACTTTCTCAACATTCCTTGCTTGAGAACAGGCAAGTGTCTGATGGCATCTCTCATACTGTGTGTCTGAAACTTGATGTCAATCAACAATTTATATCAAGAGCTTCAGTAGGGTTTTTTGGTTGAAGGAGTTGGCTTGATTCTGATTTGAAAAGCACTTGAGTGTAGAGTTCCAGGTTTTGTAGTGCATGGCAATAACTGAACACATACCCTGTGCACACACTGAGTACAAAAGGCTGTTTGAGTGCCTTACATGCACTTCATATATTAAATGTCTTGTGGATTTCCTCAGGAGAGGTGAGAAGCTTCCTTGAATGTTGCAACTAAGGATACACAATGTTTGTTGTGGGTCTGTCCTCACCTCCCTATCATGATAATAATTCTCCCTGCCACCTGCTTCCAGCTCTTGTATGAATGCCTTGTGGTCCTTCATCATGTCCAGTATGTCAATATTTGCCCAAAGAAATGGGTATGGTAGAGCAGAGCACCTGTGGATTGACCTTCTGCTCTGCAATTGATGAATAAAACTGATTGTGGATGCTGAAAGCTTGGCTACAGAGAGATTTTCCAGCTTTCTGCCAGCGTATGTGTGAAAGTCTTGCTTTCACACGGATGCTGACCAAAACCAGAGGTTTTTGTAAACCAATCCCTTTATGTTGCAGGTGCAGATTATTAGGCAGTATTGTTATGATACTGACTGAAGAAATATTTTGAAGATGGTGTTGTAGGGTTCAGTCAATCCCTGTGAGAAGTGATTGAACAAGGACCCAATAACTTTATACCACTAAGATATATAAATGAGTTTGTATATTAATAAATGGTTCCATTCCTTCCTGGATCATGTTTATGTCACTTTCTCTCAGTCCTCTGCACAACAGTGACAACTGATTATGGTTACTTTGAACAGGAGTGGCACTGGTGTGACTCAATCCACTTTATCTGGTTTTTGATTCCAACAGAATGTGCAGGAAGGGTTTCTGAGACCTCTACAGTGGTGTCAAATGTGACTGTAAATGATGTGTAGACAGGCACCTGGTCATGCAAGGTGAATGTTCAAAGTTCAGGCAGAGGGACGTGCTGCTGTTACCACCCTCTTCCCCAGCCAAAAGGAGTGAGCCAGCAAACCCTTTATGAGCCTGGCTTCTGTTTGCCAGCTGTGTACAAAGGGAATGTGGCAATGGCAGTGCATGATGTGGCCTAGGGCTATGGGGAGCCCAGTTTGCAAGCAGTGTGAGATGCTGAAACTGGCAAGAAAATACAACTATTTAGTGGAAAGTCTCTTCACTGTCTTTACAGTTGGCAAGGAGGGCTGATGCACTCATAGCTGCTGGCTTAAATCCAGCCTTGGTTGGTTGGGGCTTTGAAAGTGATTATTATGACATATAAAATGGTCCCAGTGTAGATCACACACATGGGTGACTTGCTGGTTGTCCAGAACAAGGGGAACACTGAGATAAATAATGCTTTTAGTCATGATATTTCCAGAGCTGAAGGTGGCTTGGGTTTTGTTAGGAAGCTTGCTCCTGCCACTTGTGTTGTGGTTGGTATACATTTATTTCCCAGTCTTTGGTATCTGGGATGATCACTTGAGTATATTTTAGAAGTGCAAATTTTTCCCATAGCATTTAATATTTAAAAGTTGAACGTGTAATTTCCATTCCATTACTCTTAAGTTAATTTAGGCAACTCATAGTATTGTATGATTTTCTCCACTGGAGAAAATCCTCTAAAATGCTTCCTGGAATGTAGTTTCATGTTATTGAGAACCCTTTCCCTTGGCTTTGCTCTAAGCTAGCGTCCCTATAGATAGAGGATGTTCACAGACAAGCAGAATAATGAGACTAGTATTTAGAGTATGAAAGTTTAAGGCTGTAGAAATTATGCCATTTTCCTCTTGTGTAGAGCTGAATAAAATTCCAAAGCTGTATGCTGTAAGACAAGATCCATGTCAGCCCAAGACTGTCATTTTGCTTTGCCCTCTCCCTTAGCACCTGAGAAATTGCAGTCAGTTTTCTATTTCATTAACCACCTTAACTTTTCTACCAAGTCTCAAAGAAAACATCTTGGTCAGGAAGAAGATCTCTCCTGCTGGCAAAATGCTGGTTTTTAATACATAGGGTGAGCTTTTATGCAGTGAGGAGTTGTAATAACATAAGAGCTGGATGTATTGCTTGATAAATCCTAGTTTAGGAGAATTTCTACAGCTAGTTTGGTAAGAATATATGCAAAATTTTATGGCTTAATTTGGAAGAGTGTTGCCAGTGATGGAGGCAGAGGAACTACTAGACGGTATGTGGGGTAGCAAGGCTGTGTGTTAGCCTGCTAGCAAGATATTTCATTACCTAGAGATTAGTTGGCATTAGAATCTGTTGATATAATACAGAGTTATTCATTGCAAATTATGTTTAGAGAAGATTTTTGAGTCAGAGGGCACAGACCCAGCTTGGAATTTAAATAAGTTTGAACAGTGAGTACTAAGAAATTTGAATCTGTAGTTTGGGTGCAAGCTTAGTCAAGGGTGACTTCTAAGTCTTAAATAGAAACCCTACTACCAGCAGCAGTGTGTCACTGCCATGGGGACGTGGTCACTGTCCTGGTTGCTGTGATTGTTTTGGTTATGTATGAACACAGAGAATTTAAAAACGTTTCCAAACATGAAACTTACTAGTAACTGTAATTATCTATCAGACTTTCCCAGTTGTTTTTACCATGAAATAATGAGAAATAAAAAATTTAGATGCTTGACGTTAAAACTTTAAAAGGAATGTTTTATTCTTAAACATAAGTCTATGTTACGATCTTTGTGAAACAAAATTATTTTCAAGTTATCTCTTAAAAGGTTTAGATAAATGTTCATGCCAATCATTCTGTAACAGTTTAACCAAAGAGGTACTATGCTTGCTGGGCAAACGATGTTTTTGAAGGACTGATGAGGTTCCTGAAGGACTGATCTTGTGCTACTTTCCAAACTGAACATTGAAGCTGTAGCATCCCTCATTACATCACACACAACAATTTCAGCACAGAAGCAGACTCAGCATCAGTAAACAATATGTATGATGGAGAAGCCTGATGAAGGTTGTTCTAAACCTAATTATTTTCTGCAGTGGCTGTATTAACAACCTGTGCCCTTAGTTACTGTCGGCTTCAGGCCTTATATCAGTGAGGGAGAAAGAAATTGTATGAGCTCTCTGAAAATCTTACTCCTTGTAAAAATGTGCTGCTATCATGCTTGGTCTGTCCTGTTCTGTCCTGTCAGTTTTCCGGTCAGTCAGGGGGATAGAACTGGCATTTGTCACCATTTACCTTGCTGAAACTACTGTGTTTTCCACTGAATTGGCCATCAGACTTGCATGGCCCACTTTCCAGAAGGCAGTTTTCTGGTCTCTCTGCTGTGTGGTAGGGAGGCTTAAAAAATAAGACATTAAGGTAGGGAAATAAATTCATGTCAGGTTTGTATTTACATACTTGTAACTCCATAAAGCTGCAAATCAGTTTTGATACTGTCAACACAGAGGGAAGAAATCTCCGCATCCCTCTAATATCTATGTATGGTCACAAGGATGGTGAAGGGTGTGGATGGAAAGCCACAGGAGAAGTGGATGAGGTCACTTGGCTTTTCAACCTGGAGGAGACTGAGACCTCACTGCAGTTACAACTTCCCCATGAGGGGAAGCAGAGGGGCGGACGTTGATCTCCTTCTGTGGTGACCAGTGACAGGACTCGAGGAAATGGCCTGAAGTTGTCAGGGGGAGGTTTAGGTTGGATATCAGGAAAAGGTTCTTCACCGAGAAGGTGGTTGGGCACTGGAACAGGCTCCCCAGGGCAGTGGTCACAGCACCAGCCGGACAGAGCTCAACAAGCATTTGGACAATGCTCTCAAGCACATGGTGCAACTTTTGGGGTGTCCTGTGCAGGGCCAGGAGTTGCTCTCCATGATCCTGGTGGGCTCCCTTCCAACTCAGCATATTCTGTGATTCTATCAACAACGTCTTGATTTACTGCATCCTTAAGGCTTGTTCATTCACGGATGTCCTTGACTGGACGCCGGCTGCTGCCTCTCCCCTGATTAGGTCTCCCTTCCTGCTGATTAGGCTTGAAAGTATACAACGATTTTACATCAAAGACGATCCTAGCTTAAAATAATCTTGACACATTCCACATTTTGCAACAGCATGGGGGGTGGAAACGGCAGCCACGCCCGACCTCCTTGCGTTCCCCTGTCACGGTAACGCATCCAAGCGTTTATTTGCCCTCCCGCTCGCAGGTCCATCAGAAGGGTAATTAAAACCTCCGTGCTTTCCCACTTTTGCCGGGATGTGCCCAGCCCGCCTCCCTGAGGGGCGGTGTTGCCCCGCGCGGGGGCCGGCGGGAAGGCGGCGCGCGCCGCCATGGCGCTGGCGGAGGAGGCGCTCCGGAGGCAGCTGGGCAAGGTGCGCGCGGGCGCGCGGGGAGGGGGCGGGCGGGCGGCGCTGAGGGAGGGGAAGGGCGGAGGGAGCGCTCGGGAGCGGGAGCGCGGGTCTCGCACGGACCGGGAGGGGCGGCGGTGTCCTGGTGCCGAGCCACTCCCGTCCCGTCCCGTCCCGTCCCGTCCCGGTGTCCGCGCTGTCCTACTACCGCTGAGCTTTATGTTGCACCACGCATCAGTCTGTCCCCGAGGTTCACGCCGTGCCTCACGACTGAAACCTTACTCTTCACTCAAAAATTGATTTGTTTGTTTGTTTGTTTGGCTTGGGTTTTTTGTTTGTTTGGTTTTTGTTTGGGTTTTTTTTGTGGCATTCCCCGCGGTAGCGCCTCCACGCCATAGGAGCGCAGACGCGTTGTTGTAGCATCCCTCTGAGCCTTTTGATTTCCGTGTGAGAAACTGAGGTGGGCGTATTGAAGTTTTGGGCATGCCAAATAATTTTGGGTGCGAAATGAGGAAGGTCTATATCTGAGTCACCTCGTAAATCTTGTGGTCTTTAGAAGAGGGCAAACTTTGGTAGGAATGCCTCGTTTTGTATTACGAATAGGAAGCCAGCTAGGGAAAGATGACTGGTTTCACAACCAGATGTATCAGCGCTTCTGAAAAACGTCGTAAGTGTAAGTTGTGTAGACATTCATAATTAGGGACCTTTTTTTTTTTTTTCTGCATGACTTTGCAGAATCCTGTGATGGGGAGAAGCTGACTAAAAGGTGTTTTCTTGTCAGCAACTCTGTGTTTTCCTGTAGAAAGTAGGAAATAACTGTGCCATGCTCATAGCTGTCACGTTGCTGCTGCGGTGACAGACTGAAGAGAAATTCGATTTTAGCTGCTACTTTGTGACAATTATTCCAGGGCACTGAGCAGCTCTTTAAGCTACTGTCAGACAGCAGTTTTGTTTGCTTAGGCAAGGGTTCCAAAAAACCAGCACCAGGTTTCCTGAATGAGAAGCAGAGGCTCTAATCTAGGAAATGAAAAGCAGTCTTTATAACTTTGGGATGTGGGAGGATGCAAATTTCTTGGAAATTCAGGTATCGGACTGGCTGGGGACAGTCTCAATGAAGCAGCAGTGATTCATTTTCTCAGCTCTCAAGGACAGCTTAAAAATGAAAAAAAAAATCCCAGAGGCTAATCACTTACACATTTAACATGTTTGTTGAAAGGGACGTCTTAGGAAACTCTTCTAAAATATATGCAGGTGGATCTGAGTTTAACTGCGTCAGTAAGAAAATAAACTCCTTTTTCTAAGAGGTTTATATTTTTATATTCTTTTTAATTATTGTGTGCAGAAGAGACTAAATTTTCCTAAACCCCTGCTCACACAGCTGTAAAGGGGAAGAAATGGTGTGTAGGGAGTGATGTTCAGAATTGCAGAATTCTTATGCAGCAACAGCAGACCTGCAATAGCTTCAGAGCTTTTTTGTAATCAGTTCTTTTTGGTAATTTATTTCACATCAAAACTATTTGTAATACAAGTAATTATGGCCTTCCCATTCTTGTGTTTCTGCCTTCTATAGTGGCCTTTCCCCTATCTCTTGTAATGAAAAGAATCCTTTGAAGTGAAACTTTTTTCCTTATTTTTTCTCCCGCTTCCCAGTATAAGTTCAGAGACCTGACCATAGAAGAGCTGAAGAATGTTAGCAAGACCTACCCCAACTTCACTTTCTCCATGAACACATACAGTAAGAAGTGATACAGTTACTTTGAACTATTTGTGGGGATTCTTACTTGCCATAAATGCAGACTCTGTATAATAGAATATGAATATATTTGTGTGCTTGTCTTTATTTTGACTTGCAGTAAAATTTCTCATGCCACGTTACTGTTCCTGAATGCCCTTCCAATAGTTCATACATATAAAAACCTCAGCAACTCATTTACTTCATCTTACCTCAACTTGTCAGTAACTATAGAAGATTGATGCTTTAAATTCTTTATGTGTAACACCATTTTTCCTATATGTCATTATTGTATTGAAAGTATTTTGACGGCTTTAGCTAAGAGAGTGTGACTTCCAGAATCTATCAGCCTGACTGGAAATTCCTACAGCAGCAGAATTACCCGGGACAAGGGGTTTTCAGACTAATGATGTGCTTAGTTGTACCAATGCAATTTTTGTTAAAATTTCATTAAGGAAAATATTTAAAAGGGTAGGGGGGACCTTAGTAACATTCTAGTCTTGGTTCTTTCAGGAGCAGTGTATTTGATTTCTAAAGAAAAATCACTGTTGTATATTTGTAGTTGTGGATGGGATTGCTCTGCCAGGTTTGAAAGGAGTTATTATTTTCTTTTAAGTTGCATTTTTAATTTCAGCCTTCAAGGATGGATCCCAGAAGGACCTCCTGAATTTTAGTGGTACTGTTCCAGTGAAATATGGTAAGATAAATCAAATGTCATTTTCTTGCCAGTTATGAATCTAAATGTAAAATGTGTTGGGTGCTGCGTCTTAGCAGTTCACTGTGCAGTGTCTTCAAAGCAGGCTGGACAGGATTTTGCATGAATTGGCAGAAGCCACTTCTACTGCATAAACAAGTGCACAGATGCTGAAATAAGGTGGTATTAATTAAATAAGTAAATTAACTATTAAAAAATGGTGTAGTTTCAGACCGTGTAGGCAAACTCTTTGGTGCTAATGGAGCTTGTGTGAACTCTCTGAGACCTACACTTGTACAGGCAGTGTCCAAAAATAACTAGTAGGCAGCTTTTTATTTTCAACCTAAAGCCTTTGAAGTCTGATGCAAAGCTCTTTATAGATGCCTTTTTGTACTAGGTGTTAAATCTTAAAATAAGTATGAAAAATACATATGAAACCTTTCTTTGCTGGGAAAAGGGGACACGTTGGCTGAGAGAGGACCCTGGGAAGCAAAACAACAACAAAGCTTTATATTAAGAAAGGCACACTCGGTAGCACTTCAAGTTGATCCAGACAAGTCTGGTTTTATTAATTAGCCTAAGCAATATAAATACTTTCCAGTGTGAATCTGGAAAGTGATCTGTCAGGCTTTTTGCCTTTGTTATTACTAAGTGTGAATCATATCACACACACAACTGGTCTTTAGCACCTCTTCCCAATGCAGAAGTTAGTAATGGCTTTTGTTTTGTGTTGAACAGGTAATTCCTATAACATACCTATTCGTCTGTGGATCCTGGATTCTCATCCCTTTGCTCCCCCCATTTGCTTCCTGAAGCCGACTGCAAACATGGGCATTTCAGTGGGGAAGCATGTTGATGCACGTGGCAGGATTTATTTGCCCTACCTGCAGAACTGGAGCCATGTAAGCGGTGGAGTGGCTGGCAGGGGAAGTGTTTGGGAATACTGCATGGTATCATTTGGAGCTTTCAGGCAGTCTGAGGCTTGTAAAGGAAGTTGGAAGTGATTTTAACAAAAAAAAAGGGGCTGATTCTTTACAAAACAATGTAAGCCTCATGATACTTTGTTGCTATGAATAGTGAGACCAGTTGAGTATCCCTCAGGAAAATTCAATGAAAGTGTCTACCTTTTGGGCGTGTCTCTTTTGGCAGAACTCTGAAACAGCACAGAGATTCAAAAATCAATGCTGTTGCTAAATGATTTTATGCACTGTATTAAATTACTCACTTAAATATGACTGCCAGGCCAGTAAAAATGATTCAATGAATGCCAGCTTTTTGAAATGAATGGGCTGCATTTTACGTTATTGATACAGAAATTCCTATGGGAGCTTCTGCTGACTTCACAGTGTTTTGCCTGGAGGGGGACTGAATTGCCAGAACTCTGGACAGTTGAGCTCATCTAAGAACACTGAATAATCTTTTCTTTAGCTAGGATTTCTCCCTTTTATAATACTGGATGTGGTTATATGAAAGGTTTCCATATGTTCATGGATGACTTCAAAAATTAGTAGCACTGGTACTTTCAATTTTAGAATTCCTTTTTGTTAAATTCCTTTTAATTCATACTCCTGTTTGGAAAGTAGCTTCTCAAAGTGATGCTTTTCTTTCCCTTAGGTGTTTGTGTAAACGTTAAGAGTGTCAGTATTTATAATTTGATTAAATTTTGTATGGCTCTGGCAGTTCACAGCTGGTACCACTATATCAAATAGCTATTCAGCTGTTTTGTCTTCTATATTGCTGTATTTCAGCCTAAATCAACTCTCATTGGATTAATCAAGGAAATGATTGCAAAGTTTGAGGAAGAGCTCCCTTTGTACTCACTGTCATCTTCTGATGCAGCCAGGCAATCAGAACTTCTCTCCTATATTGCAAAGATTACTGAAGGTGGGGATGTTTTCATGGACTTGTTGCTAATGTTCTTATAAAATATATCCACTTATTGTCATTATTTGATGTCACAAAGAAGACTCCATGGTTTATATTTTACAAATTTTATGCCTATGGGATGTATTCACACCTGTAACAGCAGCAAAGGGGGTGCTGTTTTTGTGGTATTAGTGTGTAGCTTCCTGCTATTGTCATGCTCATCTATTTCTACTTAGTGAAAAAACATTCCTATCTAGAGAGGAATATTTGTGTTTTACACCTTGCAAGTTGTGGTGAATTTTCTGTGGTCAGGCTTGACTGCTGTTTTGAAAAAGTTCATGTAACTTGATTTAACTCTGGCACAACCATGGTCCTGTATAAAGCAGCAATAGTTGTATTGATACACTGTGGACCTGCACCTAATTCTGTGGTTTTCTTTTAATTGTAGGAGAGACTGACATGAAATCAAGGAGTAAAATTGGAGGCAAAAATGAAGGATGTTTTAACAAAATTACTGTTGTTGGAGCTGGAGATCTTGGCATTGCATGTGTACTAGCAGTTGCAGCAAAGGTACATAATTATTAAAAATAGCAACAGACCTGATTAATAGAGAGGATTCCAATCTAGTTCTTAATATCTCACACTAAGGAATACCTCATCAGTTTTAACAACTGTCACTGCGTAGGTCATTTGTCTCTTCAGTTTACTTACGGACATGCAGAGGTGTTAGTTTTCTGCCCTGGTTTCTCAGTCAGCTTTTTAAAATATAAGAGTTGAATACTGAATTCACTTTGAAAATCCTTAAAGGACTCTTGCCTGAGTGGTAGCCTGTTACAGCGGGGATCTCCTGGTTCCCTGGAAAAGGATAGTATGTAGATGGTGTGTACTTTATCACAGCTGCATGCTAGACACAACAGTAACATCAACATTTTTAACTTCCCAGAGATAGTTCTGTAAGTTTTTTGTTTGTTTTGTAATGTGTTTTTTTCCAGTTAGACTTCCTAAAGTAAATCCTTTCTCTTGTGATTTGGCTGTAATTTTGACCAGTAATTTTGTTTGATTTGTACACAGTACAGCAAACAATGAAATGGGAGGATTTTGGGGTTTTATTCCTCACTCCCACAAGAACAAGTTTTCTTTTGATTTATTATTGATCTGTATTTTTTTTATTCGTACAGGATGTTGCAGACAAGGTGGTTCTTTTGGATCTTTCTGAAGGTGCAGCAAAAGGAGGGACCATGGATTTGGAGATTTTTGCTGTGCCAAATGTGGAGATCAGCAAAGGTATGAGATGTTGTTTCTGGAACAGGAGTGAGTGCTGTACTGTGTGTGCTTGTGCTCATTTTAACGAGAGCAGGACACCTGGGGAGATACAGAGGCACATAGACTGTCTTTTTTTAGAAGTCTGTATGTGCAGGTAAGAGGCTAATGCTGAAATTGGACTCATGCAGAAATACAGAGAAGCCAAGCTAGAACTTTAGTGTCGTGGGCAGAGAGAGGGAAGGGAGGGGAAAAATATACGCATAGAAAATAGTGAAGGCTGTGAAAGCAGCGTTCAAAAGGCTGACAAATAAAGGTGTGTTTCAAAGTGCTGCTTTTCTAGATTGATGTTCATTAAGCATGCACACAGGCAATAATCACTTCATCACTATCACTTAGTCCTTAATCACTATCACTGCATATTCAAACAATGAATTCTTAATAACCTTGTCCTCAGTCAGCTGTGATCATACAATTCAACAAAGTCAATGCCATGTCTCTGTAATTAGTGATTAGTTACAGTCTTTGATGGTCTTTGATGGTTGCAGAGGTTGAGGCCATGCAGCTCAGAAGTTTTTCCACAGGGAAAGCTGGAACTGAATTGAGCAACATTCTTCCTTGCTTATGTGTCATGTTTGCATGTTCCTTGCACCCTTTGCAAGATGAAATGAGGGGTTTTCTTGTGCTTCTCTTTTAATTTATCTTATTTTGGGGACAGAGACTTGTTCTGGTTCCCCCAGACATTCTTGTGGCTTATTCTGCACCTGGCATTGCCTGCTGTACATTCTTTGATCTTATCGTGCAGGTTTTACTGCTAGCACACCTTTTTTCCTGAGCCCTGGTTGTGCGACTGTACCACAAATCTGTTTGTGCCTCTGTGGTTGCCTGTTGTATGTGTACATTTAGCTGTGGTATAAGAAGCTCGTGTGTTGTTGGTGGCTGTGCTGTTGGTAGTGTTACAATACTACAAAATGCTTATACACTGCCTCCTGCTGTTTTAGTATGTTTATATCTAGGTTTGGGGCAAGCTGGTATTAATTATATCCTGCTTAGTATGGTTTTAATTTGTCAGTGCATGAGGCCTCTGCTTTGGCTTCAGCTGGTTCCAAAAGTGGTGCAACAGTCAGATCACCTTGTTTCTGTGTCCAGGCTGATGACCTGTGTGGCACTCAGCTATTCAGAGATACCTGCTCAAGGCAGCTTTGACTTACAGATTCCTGCAGCAAGCTTGGCTGTGTGTTTCTTTGGGCTAATAAATACAATTTGTCTTTTATTTGAGTTAATAAATAGACTTTTGGAGTGCTTTTCATAGTTGTCTACGTGTCCTTGATTGAGGTATAAGATCAAAAATTATAGAAGAATCCTCAGATAAGGAGTAAAAGTCTTTCCTCTTCTTTAACAATTGGTATAGAATTTAAGGAGCTTTTTCATCGGTTTTTTTTTCTTTTTTGCCAAGAAAATTTGGAAAAGTTTATCTGTCAAAGCTGTCTAGATGTTTTCTGGTCTCTGCTCTGTAACCTTGGACAAATTGTAGTCTGCCTTTTGTGATTGGCAACCATAAAAATAGGAAAGTAGTTCTGTGGGAGAGCTGTGTTTTATAGGTGCTGTGGAAGTGCCCCAAATTCCACACTGGGGGATATGGGGGGGACAGGAGGTGAAGAATCCCTAATTAAGTTGGATGTTGTAGTTCAGCCTTTAGAACAGCTCTTGGTTTTGCATCCAAAACTCAGTAGAATAACATAAATTTCAAAAATATGTTTTCTTTATATTTTCAGATTTTTCTGCTTCAGCTGATTCCAAAGTTGTGGTGCTTACAGTTAATTCTCTGGGTAATGCTCAGACTTACCTCGATGTCATACAAAGCAATGTGGATTTGTTCAGAGGAATTATTCCAGCAGTATCACACTACAGTCAGAATGCTGTTCTCCTTGTTGCTTCTCATCCAGGTGTGCTGGTACTTTGCATAATGTTCTGTCCCTCACCTGGCTTTTTCTTTGCCCTGTTTTAAAAGTATGTTACTGCTGAATTACACCCAGTTAGTCAAAAATTCTTGCTACTCTGAAAGATGTTTTCCTTTTCAGCTTTGAGCAGGACACTGTCTTTGAGGGTTTTTTCTTTACTGTTATCAAGATAAAAGAAAATAGTGTACTTTGTTTTGTGTAACAGGTATGTATGTCTGTATGTTTCTGTGCATAGTTTCAACCTGACTGTGTCTACATGGTTAGCATCCATTGGCTGTTGTCTTGTCAGTTGTGAGTTTTATGTGCACATTTCTCCTGTGCAGGAAGGATAGATCTGTGTGTGTTATGTGCCATATGATCACACCCACAGGCTACTCATACAGTGTTGATATTAAATATTGCAGCTAGATTTTGGTGGAAGGTTTAAATCATCCAGGTCAGTGATACTGTGAACTAAGACAAAGCGAAATCACTACTTAAAAGGGAAAGACGTAAGTGTGAGCCTCTATCCTGTAATACATTGGAAGACAGCCCTTCTTACTCTCTTACTCATTATTGTTCTTATTTTTTCACTTCTTCCCCACCTGACTTGGTATTTTAGGTTGAAATAAACTACCAATGTGTTCTTACATGCTTATGCTGTTTCTAAAGTAAAGAAGTCCAGAGTTTTTCGTAATGATGATTCATAATTTGCAGTTGTGTGGAATTTTGAGTGGTCCTTCATTGGCAACATATTTTTTCTTTCACATTTAGTTGAAGTAATGACATTTGTGTCATGGAAGCTGAGCTCATTTCCCAAAAGCAGAGTAATTGGAGTAGGTGCCAACCTTGATTCTGAGAGATTTCAGTACATCCTGACAAACCTTTTGAAAGCAGAGGTGCTGGCAAAAGACGCCTGGGTTATTGGTGAACAAGGGGAAGACAAAGGTAAGGGGGTTCTTTATGGTGACTATGAGCATATAATGTCCTGTCAGTGCTTAAATAACTGAATAATGAAAGAATAATTGAGAAAAGTAATGAAGATAATGAGAAAAGTAATAAGAAGAGTGGTAAATTTTCATAATAAAGGTTTTAAGTAATACAGTTTTGGGGTACCAAAGACTGTAAACCTGGAGTGGTAGCAAAAGTGTTTGACATTTGTCACAGGAAGAAAAAAACCAAGACAAACCATAACCTCAGATGCTTTTTTTTGTTGTTTTTTTTCTATCTAGTATCATCATGGACCAGCTGTAATGTAGTTGCAAATCAAACAGAAGCAATGGCTGATCGTAACTCAAGGGAAAAGGTGGCTAACAGGTAACACCATTATAACCTTATTTTTTTCCTTCATGTTTAGGCACTTGATGTTTACATGTTCTTCAGCTCTTTATGAAGTGGGGGAAGCTTGCTCCAAAATGTTCATGCATTGAGTTTATAGGAAATTGTAGGTCAGGTTGCCATTCACTTTTATGGATGTGTATATGGCCACTGTTTCTCTGAAATTCTTACTAACATTGTGCCTGGGGTGATGTAAGAAAACACCACAATATACACCAGAATATCAGAGCTGTTTGATTGTGTATTTAAAACTAATTCTAGACAAGCCTTCTGGCCCACTTTTCTCAGAGCTTGTGTTGGAAGCATTTGCTTCAAAGCAAAGCATCAGTTTGGATGAATTTACCTGATTTAATTTTCTGTAACATCTCTTGACAGAAAACAGAATTGTTACTAGTGTAGATAAAAGGTATTGGAAGGAAATTATTTCAGCAATCTTTATT
The DNA here is from genome assembly GCA_014706295.1 of Lycocorax pyrrhopterus obiensis. Classification (NCBI taxonomy): domain Eukaryota; kingdom Metazoa; phylum Chordata; class Aves; order Passeriformes; family Paradisaeidae; genus Lycocorax; species Lycocorax pyrrhopterus. The sequence continues at coordinate 12,531,086 of JACSVZ010000007.1, read as the reverse complement.
TCATTGTGTTGTTTTCCAAAACAGAGAATCATATTTTTATAGTACACTTTACCCAATATGGTACACTTCAGCCTGTCTTTTGGGTTTTACATAAAAACCAAAATAAGAATCATTAAAATCTAAACATCATGTTTTTCTCCTTTTCTTGGTTTACATATAGAGCTATGGAAGTTCTAAAGGGAAAAGGTCAGAGATCTTGGTCTGTGGGGCTCTCAGTTGCTGATTTGACTGACAGCATTCTGAAAGATAAAAGAAAGGTTCATTCTGTATCCACTCTGGCAAAGGTAAATGTGTTATTAATACCTTTTGGTCGGCACTGTAATTATATTATTTATTATGGATATGACCATTAACTTTAGCAGCACAGACATCTCAGTCTTCTGAAGTACTGCTACTGCCATTACTTTCTTCCAACAACAGCTCTCCATTCTAGTCCAAAAATGAGCAAAAATCACTTGTTTTAATCCAAACCAATATTAAAAGTGGATTATTCTCCCAAAAATAAAAGTCCAGAGAGAGAGTACATTCAAGGTTGCTGCCCAGCACCCCTGGAATAGCTGGATTTGGCAAATTAAATGGGAGTTTTAGTTCCCAAGTGCTCAGTATTGAATGTAGATTTTTTTTTAGGGGCCAAAAGAAGTCTGTATCTTTTCTGAAAGTATAAAATGCATTTTCTGCCAGTATTTTATTTGATCAGGTCGAAACAGCTGCTTTTTTACTCCTTAATACTTTACTTAAGAGGAGAAGATTATGAAGCAATAGTTAACTTAAAATTGTAGACTGAACTTTGTTTAAATTTCTCCTAAGAGGCTTCATTAAAGCATTAGGTCATTCCATATGACAAGAAAATCCATGTAGAAATGTTTACTGGTCACTTCAATTTAGAGCCTTCAAAAGGACAATTTGCATGTCCCTGTGCAGGGAAGTTGAGCTGGCTGCTTATTTTATTGAGTACAAGCACACACCTAATTAAATCATTATGTTTAAAGTGAAGTTTTTAATCATTCCTGAACTAAATGTAGAGTGACAAGTCTCTTAAAATGACGAGCAGCTACAGTATGTAAAATTTCCCAGACAGATCCCAAAAATGAACACCATCTACAGTGTAAACTTGAATTATAGGGATATAAGTTCAATGAATTCTTTCACAGAATCTATATGGGATCAATATGTGAAAAATGTTCCCCAGTTCCTAGACTGCATTATTTAATTAATTTTTTCAGTCCTAAAAGAACAAATGATACTGTACTGTCAAGTGTCCCTGCTTGTTCTACCTAAGAAATGGTGTTTAGTGGTATAAACTTTGCTTGCATTATAGAGATCTGATATATCTATATTGGAAAAATTGCCCAAGTGTGGCATGGTTCACAATTTTTTATCTGCACAGTAATATTTTACAGTTTCCATTCAGTAACCCATTGCCCAGTATCTAAAGTAAATGGAATTTGACCTATCCAAACATGCCAGATGTTGGAATATCCTCGTTAATTAAAATAATGAAGTAATTTTGTGTAGTTGTATGCTTTTGTGCAGTTGAAATAAGTAACTGTGTGTGTGACAGTGTTCTTTGTGTGTTGTTTCAGGGATGTTGTAATATAAACAGTGAAGTATTCTTAAGTCTCCCATGTATTCTTGGAACCAGTGGAGTGATTGAAATGGTCGGACTGGAGGAAGACCCACTGGTGCAAGAGAAACTGCAAAGCAGCGCAGGCTCAATTCATGACCTTCAGCAGCAGCTGAGACTGTGAGGAAGCACAAGGGAAGCCTCTGCGTCTGCTCACTGAAGTCGGAGATTTGCGAGGCAGAAGAGGTTGCTTCATATGTATGGATTTCTGTAGAAAACAGGAAGCTTTGTTACTTTACTTTCCAAAAGTGCTTTCTCAGTTTAGGTTTAAATAATTTAATACTGCACCATACAGCAATTTTTTCCTTGAAAAGTGCACTTTCAGTAGCCAAAATGAGGCAGGTAACATGCAAGAATGTTTTACCTAAATTCAGGTGGCACTTGCCTGTGGCTTTTGGCTGCCAATTATAGCCTGATTCTTGGGTTATTCTTAGCTCTTTGCACCTCTTTAGGAGGCAGTCCTGGAGAGTGGCTTACCTAGCTCTGCAGAAACTCCAATGTGCAGAGCCCACTTGAACCCTTCCTCATGGCTTTTAAATGCTGCATCTGAGGCTTGTTTAGGGAACAGTCACACTCCAGCTCCTCAGGGCACTGGGGATGCAATTCCATAGCTGCATCTTTCATGGCTGGAGATGCTCTTATGTCAGTGGACTCCTGCCATTTACTGAGGGGAGCATGATGTTTGCAGTATCCTTCAAACCTGAACTGTTGGGTATGGATTTCTGTTCACACTTATGTCTGAAATACTCTGGTCATGACTTGCTTTTATTTTGTACAGACATTCAGAGCACTAAAGCATCTGCAGTTCTCACTACACACATGCAGCACTGGAACAGGGGCTCTTCCTGAACGGGAGGAGCAGGGGCTGGGCTTCAAATAAAGGATAAAATCCAGTAGTTAAACAATGCAGGAGTATCTGCTCATTCAGACTTCAATCCAAAGCCAGCTGAGGGCAGGGAGCTTTACATCAACCTCTGGAGAAGGCAACAGAACCTGTAACCCTCCTCCTTGGAGGCCGAGGATGTGATGAAAAAGCAGAATGTGGATTTTTAGGTAAAAACCAGATGTTTTAGGGATTGTTTTTGGGTTCTAACCTCTTGAATCACTGCACTAGTAAAAGACTGTATTCCTCCTGATGACACCTCAGCATCACATGGCAGGCACAGGAGACGTGGGCTGCCCTCCTGCAGTGTTCAGCTTAGGAATGTCACTCCACGTTTCTGCTTTGAGGGGGAACTGGTTAAATATTGTTGAAGCTTTCTAAGCAAAAGTAGGATCTGTGGCAGAGCAAAAGATCTGATCCTTTGTGCCTTCCAGTTACATCTCACAAAGAGCCAGACATGCAGGGAGTTCTGAGTGTATACTGATCTCAGAACTGGGATAAAAATAGAAAGAAAAAAAGACCTTCAGTAATTCATACCTTTTTTTGTGGAATATCCAAATTTCTTTCACTGTAGTAGTAAATGATGGGGCAAAATTAGTGATGGCTGCACGTAACCAACTTTGCTGCTGTATTTTTTTAAAGCTGCACTTTGGGGTTTGGGTTTTTTCAGTTACTTTGGAAAAAAACAATATGAATTTAAGTTTTTACCTTGTTTTTCATGGTGTTGTTTCTCATCTGTTGAGCATTTCTTTTCATGCGTATAGTCAAGCTGTTTACTTAGTTTGGTGTTTTTCTAATAATTTTAATCTTAAAATGCTGCCAGCTCTCACAGGTGTGTTTCGTCGATTAACGCTCCTGATCTTGCATTTGTGTCACGTTCCTTGGAACAGTAACCAAAGGGCCGCGGTGGGAAATGGCGCTTTGCTTTAGCACGGGCGATGAACTCGCAGAAGGGCCTTTTAACAATAAACTGCGTTGCAAAGCCACTCTCAGAGGCTCCCTGGTATTCCTGAGCGCCGGTGCCGGCGGCGCTCGGTGCCCGCCCCGTGACGCGCGGAAGCGGCGCCGCCGCCGGAAGCGGGCGCGGGGCCGCTTCCTGTGTTTATGTAGGGCCGGGCAGGCGGCACCGGCGGCGGCGGCACCGGCGGCGGCACCATGGCGGTGTCCGAGAGCCAGCTCAAGAAGATGCTCGCTAAGGTACGGGCGCGGTCGGCCGGGCTGCGCCGGCGGCAGCGGGCCCCAGCGCCGGGAGGCTCCGGGGAGTTGGGTCGGGAAGGGAGGAACGGCTCTCCGAGCCTAAAATGGTCGTGCCAGACTGCGGGGCTGGGCTGGGACGGTGCCAGGCACCGGCGGGGCCGGAGCCGCCGTGGGGGGCACACGGCTCTTGTGCTCCCCGGTTACCGGAGGGGGAAGGCGAGCTCGGCATCACTGACCGGGGTGGGGTGGGTTTTGTTATCGCCGCTGTGTAAGGAAACGGGAAAATCTCTTGGAAGACAAATTATTAACCACCGGATCATGCAGAGCCATGCGTGCCGCTCGTCAGGTGAAAACTGGGCTTTGTCCAGCAGCTTGGAATGAAAACCCCTAAGGCTGACACTTAGGGGGAGTTACGGGTTGGTTGGGGGGGGATTCTGGATTTTTTTTGGCAACGTTTAGTCATATTTGCAGCGTTTTGAAATGAAATACAGTTGTTGAGAATCCGATCAAAACCAAAGGCACATTCACCTGCATGGAGTCATAAGCAGATTTTTTTATCAGCTTGAAAATGAGTGTTGAATACTTAGTCAGTGTCAGCAAATGAGGTCATGTATGTATTTGTATACACCTGTCTTCGCTAAATTAGTTATTGCTATGCCATAGGACAAATAGAATTTAAGGTAGTCCAATGTCCTTGTTCCCCTATGCTTGTTCATTTTATCCTTCCATCTGACTTTCTATAGCTGATGAAAAATAAAGACGCCGTTTCATTATATTTATTTTTCTAAAATAGTTATACTTCCTGTTCTAGAGAGGGAAGTTTAGTGACATTTCCCATATTGAATAGTTCAGTGTGTGAGATAACAAAATCTTGACCCTAGTTTGGGGGAACCTAGGTGCTTAATTTAACTTCAGGTATTTACCTGCTGTCAGATCTTGAAAAGCTTCATCTTTCTGTGATCTGTTTCCTTGTATGTAAAATGAGGGGGATGTATTTGCATCTGAGAATGGAGAAGGAAAAAAAAAGTCTAGAAATTAAAAATTCAAATTAATCAGTCTTTCCTACCTTTGTAGAAATCACTAGGATCTTGTAATTTCCAAAGAGATTTTGACATTTCTTGGAAATCGATCTAAGTACAGAAATTAACAGCTGAAATTAACATTTAATTTTGCTTGTGGCAGCAGCTGAAATCATACAACTGTCTCTCTACTGAGTAATTGTCACTCAGTGTAAAAACAGTTTGCAAGAACATTATTTTTCTTTGTTTTACTAGAGATACGAAAATGCTTGCTTAATGTTCAGGTGTCGTTCCTAATTTTTGAAAGCATCCCAGATAACCAGATTTGTGGTTTATCAGCCCTGTCAACCACCATGTACCAGATTCACAGTGTGCCTGCTGAGCAGGCAGGCGTTGTTTTATCAGTTCCTTGACTCAACTGACTTGAGATTCTTGTGCCAAAAGTGGAATTAAAGCCTGACTCTGCTTACTTCTTTACTGTGAGGGTGCTGAGGCACTGCAACAGGTTGCCCAGAGAAGTTTTGGCTGCCCCATCCCTGGCAGTGCTCAAGGCCGGGCTGAATGGGGCCCTGAGCAACCTGGTCTAGTGGAAGGTTCCCTGTCTTGGGCTTGGAACGAGATGATCTTGGAGAATGCTTCCAACCCAAACCATTTTGTGATCCTTGTGCTTTTTAGGAGCTTCTGTTAGAGGAATCCAGTTTTCTTTTTAATAGCGGTTATGCCAATCTTGTTGAGGCTATATCCTGCACTGTAAGGTTTTTTCCTAAGAAAAGGCCTCGCCTTTTAAAAGTAGCTGGTGACCAGCTGTCATTTGTCCTGTAGTGACACATGCAGTGGTGTGGGTATGTGCTGCCAGTCTCTGGCTGGTGTACATGCAAATTCCTCCATGTTCCAGCAATGCCTGTTCCTGCTTCTGGCAAGTTTTCGGGAGGGAGGGAGGAATATTCTCAAATGTTAACAAAGTTGTCTCTCTCTCAAGCCCGTGCTGCACACTCCCAGTCCTGCACCCAGTTTCCAAAGGAGGCTGAGATTCTTTTCTGCAGCCCTCCCACCAAAACAGCATCCAGGGGCTGATTGACCTCTGTGCTGGTGCTTGCCTGCACACACAGGAATCCCTGCTGGAGGGGTTGCTTTCTGTCCCGCAGACCAGCATTTTGCAGACAGACCATGTGGCCGTTTTGTCCTTGGTCATTTGAGGAGGATCAGTCGCAGCATCCCCCGAGGTGCTGGTGCTTTCTGTAGGCTGAGGTGGCATTGTGGGAAGTGGTGTGGTGAGTTTGTCTCTGCTCGGTAAATCCGAGTTGTCATGCCCAGGAGGAACATCCTTGTCAGTCTCTGGAGATGACAGGAAGAAGAGTTAATTTCTAAGCTTCACAACTCATGAGTGTTTGTCAGAGCCAAGGTGACCTTTAGCTGTGCCACCACAGTTTGCTCTTGGATAATGTCTCAATTAATTTGTTCAGATGTTGTTAACGTTTGCGTGCATTGGATATCAGACATTTCATTGTGCTGGGCCCTTTGTCTTCCTGCCATGGTTCAGGGAAAGGTTGCTGTCTGTGTTCCTTAAGACATCTGAAGACTGCAGTTTTTTAAAATTGTATTAGATGAAAAAATCGTCAAGGGACCACATTCATGGCTTTCCTTTTTAATGGTAACTATCAGGAGGAATGACCACGAGGCTAAAGAGCTGCACTCTGTGGTGAGCCAACTCTCTGTTGCCCAGGAGCCTCTTTGCTGTCAGTGGGTTGTAGTTCTGAAACTGGTGAATTCTGTAGTGTGTCTGTGGTTTACAGGTCATCTGTGCTGTTATTCCCTGCTCCTGATAAAAGGAAAGGGGTAAAACCAGTATTATTACTGGTAATATTGTGCTTTGATATGTCTGCTTTCTAGTTGATAGAATACATGGAAATGCTAATCAGTGATTGATAAATATGATGTTGCTTTGAAAAGTGCTATGAAATGTATCTGTGTGGTTCAGATTCTAGATAGCTGTTTATCAGGAATGTTCAAAGCATCACTGTATTTGTTTGGAGATGCGTTTTTTTTTTTTTTTTTTTTAGATTCACACATCTTAGATACGTTTGGTTATGGTAGAACATGAAAGAACATGCAATAGCTTTTCCCAACTCATTTGATGCATAGACCCTCTTTAAGACTAAAAACATCCTAACACCTTGTTTAAGTTCAATGAGTTATGTAGGCAGTGGTCAGTTAAGTAATATGGACAAATAAATTCTTGTTCCAAACTAAGAGTGGAGAAGAATGTCCATATATAGATATAAACTTTCATAAATGCTGCCTATTGGGTAAAATAAAAAATTGAATTAAATTACATTAAAAAATTAGCTTCTGAAGTAATTCCTTTCTCTTTTGTTTTCCAGTATAAGTATAGAGACCTAACTATACAGGAGACAACCAGTGTCATTACTCAGTACAAGGACCTCAAACCTGTCATGGATTCATACGGTTAGTCTGTGCGTGAGAAAATTTTTGTTCGTGAATTGTTCGGGTTTCAGATGTATTGTGGAGTTTTTGTGGGGGGAAAAAGAAGATTAAAACCAGAAAACATAACTTGAGTTTCTCTTTTTTGTCTTTGACATCAATACTTCTTTAGAAACACAGACTCAGTAACATAGTAAGGTTACTTTAGAAAATAACTATCTAATGTGCCAAGAAGTGTCACGTTTTTCACAGCTTAACTTTTAGTTAATCACTCACTGATGTCGTCAGTTGGTGTCCTGAGATTGCTGGTATCTTACTAATTCAGCTTTGCTGCCATATAAAGACGTTTTTAAAATTCTATGTAGGAAGAACTGTAAATCAATGAAGAAATGCTTCATTTAAAATAATTGTGGTAGTCCTTAAGAGGATGAAGAAAACAGAGTCAAGTATATAGAAAAATGTCATGAGGGTTTTGTAATGTAACTTATTGATTATAATCACTGTTTGTTAGCTGTTTAAAAGTCTGTAAGTTAATTTAAATTTAAGTGTGTTAAATGAAGATGATATCTAGGGTTTCATGGCATGCCATGAGCCAGCATAGCTGCTGAGGTCAGTCTTCTTATGGTCACCTTTTTTTAGCTGTCACCTGTGGGATTCCTCTGTGATCTAACTTATATTACTAACACGTCATCAAAAAATTTAAAGTCTTCTGCTTTTTAAATTGTGTATCTGGATTGAGAAATATTAAGAAGGGACATGGCCAGGTAAAAGATGAATTTGTTTTAACTTGAGTAGCTGCAAGGCAGCAGCTGTCACAGAAATTAAAATTCATGCAGTGACTGGAGAAACAAAACAGGAGTGAAAGGGCTGTGGCTGGAATAGCTGCACAAGTTTGCATAAGGATGGTGATCACAATTCCAGATATCCTTGAGCTGTAGCCATTTGTGTTCCCTAATGCTCTTTAAGCTGCCTGGGAGAGGCTAAGCACAGAATCACTTACAGATAATCGACATTATTTGTAGCAGTGACATCAGCTGCAAGAAAATGGTTACGTTGCTGACGAGATAGTTTTCAAGTTCATATTAATAATGAAATATATGCCCCCATTGAAATCCCAACACGTTCTACCTGCCTTTGCAGAACATCAGCACCACAATAATTGTGCACAGTAACCTACATTTGAATTAGGGCTAGAAACTTTCAGGTGGAATTAGGAAGATAAAAGCCTCCTCAACAGAAGCTGATTTATTCAGTCAAGAATAATGTATTGGATTAAAAGTATGAGAAAACTGAATACAGTGACTCAGTAAATTCAGGTTGGAGTTCTTGTGCAGTTTGTGACTAAGATTTGGCAAAGAGTCAAGCACTCTTTCTTCCTCTTTAGTGTGTTACTGTTTGGTTAAATTACCTTTACTGATTCTGTAATAAATGCCTGTGGCCCAGTAATTTTCAGTATTCTTCCTCACCTGTTTTTTAAAGAAAGCATAAGAAATTATAAACCTCAGATGACAGTTGTTTTTTTACATCAAGTTTGAGTTCAGATAATCTTTGCAGCAATTTGCATTACTTGAAGTTTGCAAGCTTCCAACATTTTACTTGGTCAGTGAATGAGGAAACAGTTTTATTTGTAGAGAAGGTAGTTTGGCAATGATTAGTCATTCATTTCTCAGAAGTGTGTTATTCATAAGGAGTGGCCTGACTGTCGACAGTCATTTGCTAATCCATAAATGTGCAAGAGCTGAACCTTTCAGGCTGAGTTTATATGTGTGTAACTTGTGAAAACTTATGCCAATAAATAGGTGGAGTATAACCTGAACAGGGATTAATGTAACCAATATGTTTGTTTTAAAAATACTGTTTGTTCCCTTTCAGTTTTTAATGATGGTTCATCTAGGGAGTTGATGAGCCTCAGTGGAACCATTCCTGTGCCTTACAGAGGTATGCATTTATTACAATTTTCATTATCCCCGTAATTTTCCCAAATTACATGAAAAAATTACTTAGAGTTGTCCTGGTTCAACTTCACCACTTCAGTGATCACTCTTTTCTTGAAATCCTTTACTTTTCCAAAGTAAAATGTTTTAAAGAAATTGTTCTCTATTTTTGCTGCAGGATAAAATTTGAATGCTCAACATCACTTCTTCAGTCTTTTACAGCTTTGTAACATCTCTTTTCTTTCAGTATTGCACTTTTTTTCAAGCTTGTAAGTTGAATGAGGATTGCAAACCATTTATTGCTGCAGCTAACAATAATTCAGATTAGAGTCTTCTAATGTTGCATTGTAGAACAAATGAGATTGTGTATTAGTGGTGAATAATAATTGTAAATCAAAGTTAAATTGTTCTGAAAAATGTTGAGTTTGTGTCCGTAGTGTTACCTATTCACTGGATGTTATTAGTAGATTTTGGCTTCAGCTTCTAACTTTGTACATTTGAGTTTACTGGGCTTAGGAGTTTTTTATGAATATGAATACAGGAGGACAGTTGAAGAATTGAAATAACTTTGAAAATCTTTCAAAATATGTTTTCTAGGTAACACATATAATATCCCAATTTGCTTGTGGCTGCTGGACACCTACCCTTTCAACCCCCCAATTTGTTTTGTTAAACCCACTAGCTCTATGACAATAAAAACTGGGAAGCATGTTGATGCAAATGGAAAGATATACCTTCCCTACCTGCATGAGTGGAAATACGTAAGTATAGGGAACTTGAAATTCTCAAACTGCTTATTCTGCATTCTTTGAGATAGTTGTATCATTTTTAATAAAAACCATAGTCTTTATTAGAGATCTGAAACCATTTTTTTAAATAAAATAAATTGTTTATTTTTTGGAATGTCTTAAAGTTCAGGATGTTGCATTCTGTGTTCTGGTTATTTAATGTGATTGCATCTTTAGTTACAACTTGGCTGATTAAACAGTGCAGTGTAGGGTGTCCTCTCCCCTGGCAGGACATTGGTGTGACAATTTGTGAGATAAGAATATTTACTGAAGGAAAATTATAAATTTATTTAAAACATCTGTGACTTAGGCTTGTACAAGCACTTGGACTTCTTTATGTAGACGTTCCTGGACCCTCATGTATATGGATATGTTTGCTTTACCAATAAATAGAGGCATTGAGCAGTTCAGGCTTCATAGAAATTTCGGCCAAAACATGGACTTGTAAAGAAGATAAACTGTCCTGACAAGAATAGAAAAATGATACAAGATGCATAGTTCTGTAAGAAGGGATTAACAGGAATACATTTATTAAGGATGGGTGGTAGTTGTGTGCTTGCATGGTAATAGTGGAAAAAGACTGCCCAGGTCAGGATGCAGGTGTTGCACAAAGCAAGAGGATCATCTAAGGTACGGGTGATACAGAATTCTTTCAGTTTGAGAGGTTGGTAAAAATAAGTAAGTGGATTATAGAGCTAAGTAAACTTGGAATTGGGATATTTAATCTGGTGCTGCATTCATGATGCTTGTTCTTATTTTGGCAAAATGAAATCATGCTTATATTAAGTAGTTATAAACAGAGAAGCCTGGTTTAACTGTATTTAAAGGAGGTTTGTGCCACTCCGTAGTGGGTTAGTATATTTTTTTTCTATTGAGACATTCTGAATTGGAGCAAGAGCTGTGGTGTAAGAAATTGAAATGTCTAAAAAACTTAGTGATCTGTATGTTCTTTTGTGTTGGGGGGTGAATTTAATTTTTTTAAATATTACTGTAATCCATCATTGGACATTTGTACCCAGTAATTTATTGTCCTGCAGTTGATATGGAACTCTGTATTACCCAGTTTATTCTGGGTGTAAATGTGGCTGCTGGTGTATTGTGCTATATGGTTTTGAGTACAAGCTGGCTGGGTTTGGTATCTGTAAGAGAATCCAGAAAGGAAGTTGATTATGCACATATGTATACAGATAGAGATATGTATTTTAGGAAAATTTAAACCCACAAGTAAGAGGAATGCTTTTGAGAGCTGATGGAATGGTATCCTTTTGTTCCTACAGTCAGTTAAACTCTCTGTTAGCAAAATGAAAAACTTGTGACTTGCTTTCCCTCCCAGCCCCAGTCAGACTTGTTGGAGCTGATCCAGGTCATGATTGTTGTGTTTGGAGACGAACCTCCAGTCTTTTCTCGGCCTACTGCTTCCTCCAGCTACCCACCATACCAGGCAACAGGCCCACCAACCAGTGAGTGCTCATCACTCTGATTTCTGCAAATAATCATATTAGAATTTCAAAGGGATTGTTGCCCTGCACAGTTTGCCCACAAATAATGCATTTTACTTCTTATATTGCTGGCTAATGAATTCACCTGGGCTGTACCTTGTTGGACTCAGTGATCTTAAAGGTCTTTTCCAATCTAAAAGGTTCTATGAGTCTACGAATTTGTGGGGGATTTTGCGTTTTGGAGGGGGGAAATCAAGTTTGTACTACAACAAAGCAAGACCCAGACAAAACCAGAACACACTCAGGCACCCCCAAGCTCCTCAATAAACCAGTGTCCTGTCAACATTTCAAGATTAGACTTAAAAAGAGATTGTTCAAATAACTTTGTATCTCAATTTTTTTCATTCAAATGATACAAGCCCATCTTTTAAGTATCCAGTAACCATTGATTTCATAGGCACAAGCATGCTTACTGCTTGTGTTTCCTAAGCCCACACTCCTGTTTCTGTGGGGTTTTTGGTTTTTTTCCAAATTGCTGGCTGAATATTAAAAAAACCCTTGCCTTGTGATTTTTTTATTCTCTGTTCATTTGGTGTTCTGACTTGGTACCCATTCTTATTTTCTTGCAAAAATCCTCAAGACTTTTAAAATCATTTCTTTATTTAAAGTTCTGGAGGCATCTTATTTTATAGACTGGGGATATGTAGGTAGGGGAAAAAGAGGAAGTGGGAAACAGAAAATCCTAGAAATTCTTCCAGGAGGAGACTCTATTTTGGGTGGAAAAAACCCAAAAAAACAGTAGCATAGACCTCCTCAAGCCAAAGACTGGGACAGTAGGGGAGGGGGAGCAGATTAGGTGGGGGTTGTTTAATGATGTTATAACAGTTCCACATGGATTTAATGGTAGAGTAGCTGTATTTGGGGTTATTAATTTTTGTTGGATTTCTAAGGCTGTGTCCATTTTCTATTGAAATATGGCTTTTACTTGATCACAGTGTTACATTTGAAAAGCTGAAGTGCTATTCATTGCCATTTCCAGCAGAACCCGTTTTTAGCAAGGTCTTAGGCTCTTAACCTGTGAGAAAATGGGTAGCAAACATAAATGGAACCATTAGGAATAATTGACTAAAGGCAGGTGTTTGGGACTTTTAAGCCTGTCCGTGGCTACCTTGCCTGTGAGAGCAGCAGGTGACTGGATTGTCCTGATTTTCCAGGAACAGTGGGGGTCAGTATAAGTGTAGTTTTAGCAGAGGCTGTGACTGGTGCCTTAAGGACAAACTTTGAATGAACCACACTTGATTACTCTTGTAGTCACTCAAAGCTGAAGTGCTTGGAGTTACTATTTTGAATTGAATTGAACTGAAGCACTATGAATTACTTCATAGATGAAGTAATTTTAGTGAAAATGTTGCGGGGTTTTGAAATTATTAATAGCTACCTAGTTTTACTAGTGTAATCAGACTTTCCCTGTTTTACTGACATTTATGTTTGGGTTTTTTCAAGTTCTAGATAGATTGTTTAAGAAGTAATGAAGTCCTTTGACAAGAATTTTAATCATTTGAAAGCACTGAAAGGTGGAAATAGCTCGGCTCTTAAAAAAAAAAAGCTATTTGATGTAATATTCCAAAAATTGCTAGAAATGTGGAGTAGGTATGTCCTAGACATAATCTTTGTCAGCTTTTCAAGAAAAATCTTCAAATTGCTAAAACTATTAAAGCTTTAGATGTTAATATGTGCTGGTAACAAATGTTTGAATGTAACTTCTAAATAGCAGACATTACTGGATAAGGACATGGTTGGATTATTAAACAGATAATCAACTACTCTGAAGGTACTTAAATTATGCACTTGTTATTCAGTGAGTAAAGATCATTGGCTAGAAAGGTTAAATTCTTTTTTCAGGTATTATATAAAACATGGAGACAGCTCTTCAGGTGGGTCATCTTTAATAATGTGCTTCTTCTTTTTTTTCTGAACCTAGCTGCAGGTTCTTTTTTTTTCTTGGTACACCTACGTGTTGTGCATTTTCAAATCAAACCTATTTTTATCCATGCAGCGATTAGTTTAAAGTAGTGATTAAGAAAAAAAATCAGTATAACAATGAGGTTATTTTTATATGTGAGGAAGAACTTCTTTACATTGAGGGTTTTAACTTCTGAAGTGTAAAAATACACAAAATCCTTGTTTTATTTAGCTTCCTATGTGCCGGCAATTCCAGGTGGAATATCTCCCTATCCACCATCGAGCACTCCAAACCCAAGGTAAGAGCTCCTTTAAAACATCATCATTTACCTGAGAGAGTTGCACTGAAGAGTGTCTAATCATAGTTGTATTTTCTTATTGTGTGTTTGTTGTATAATTATTCATGTTAGCAGGGTTCGTTAAAAGTGAGGGCTGAATTCTTGTCAGTAGCCAGAAGAAAGTTGGATGACAGTTTAGCTTTCTTAGTGTTGCTTCAAATAAAATATATGTGGGTGATAAATAGATTTTGAAATTACCTAACTCCCAGCTCATATATTTTTTAATATAAAAATGTATTTTATATTTTAAATAATTTTTTAAAATATTGTATTTTTAATATATTTTTATATTTTATTCACTCATGTATTTTTATGAGGTTGATATATTAACATGATATAGAAAGAAATGTACCCCTGAAAGTCGAGATTTAATTAGGAACTCAAAAATTGAAGAAAACACTACTGAGTTAATACAAACCTTGACTCCAGTGTAAATGTGGACTTAGTTCAGAAAACTCTAAGGGAATTTGAAGGACACAAAGTTACTTTAAAAGCTTTTTATTAATATTAACCAAGATTTTTTTCTATATAGTAGTTCAGAATAAAGCATTTCCAGAAGACTTGCAGATCGGTCTGAGTGAATAGTGAGATGTTGACTACTGCCTCCTAGTGTGTACTTATATTTTTTACATCATGATTAATTGTTTTTATTATTAATATCCTTATGTCCTGATTTTGTGGTAGGAGCGTATGAGATGTTGCTGTAATATGGAGCATTTTGATTTTAAAAAAAAAATTAAAATGTAAACACCTGTGAAGACTGGGAAGGGGGGGAGTGTTATGTTTTAAGAGGTGAAAAATTGGGATTTTTATAAGTTCTTACAGCATGTTTTGTCCTCTGAATATGTTTATTTAAAGTGCTCTTAATGTTTGTACAAAAGTAATAGAAGAACTGTTTTTAAAATATATAATTTATGAATGAATAGAAAGGTTTTAAGAACTATTAAATTTGCAGTTACCTCAAGAGACAGAATATGCTTCTTTTATATTTTGCATGGGTTTGTGGACCACTTTGTTTAATTATAACCATAGTTAATACTCTACTGCATGCAGGTGTTTGTCAGTCTAGTACTGACTATTTTGGGTCCCTATTTTAGTTGATAGCAAATGTATTTTAGAAAGGTGTTGTAGAGTGTCATGTATCATCTCATAATTGTTTCACTGAGCAAATGAATACTTTTGCCTTCTTCATCCTTCAGAGAAGGAGTGAGAGTTTCTGGGGAGGTTTGTTTCACCTTGCAACCATATTTTGCACAGGATTTTTAGGTTTACATAAAGCAGCTCATCAGTCATCTTTTTAACTCTCCTCATTAAAAATTACCAGTTTGAGATTGCTGTTTGGGAGTTTGTAGCTAGAATAATTTCTTTTGGATACTTGTGGAGTTTCGTATAGCAAGACTATGAGATTTAGGAAAATTTGTTATCCAAATGTTGACCAGGCAATAATGAGATAGAATTTCAGATGAAAAGGTATCTTAAATAATACCAGAAATACCAGTTGTGAAGGATGTTAATGTGAACAGGAAAAAGGCCTGCAATTTTAACATTTTTTTATGTAAATGAATGTTTAGCGTGGTGGCAATAAAGATAATATAGGTGGATGGTATTTTACTAATAGTTGCATAACATTAGCATATCTTTCTTTGTCAAAGCAGCTACCCAAACTATCCTTATCCAGGTGGTGTTCCATTTCCAGCAACCACTAGTGTTCAGTACTACCCTTCTCAGCCTCCTGTCACCACTGTTGGTGAGTACCTTGGAAAGGATTTCTCTGAAGTAAAGCTTCTCCATATGACTGATATATAAAGAAATAAAATGGAAGAATCAATATGTTGTTCTTACTCTGAACTTCCAAAGTATTGATCTCTAATTAAAATTTATTCAAAGGAAGAAAAAAATACATTTTATGTCCTTCACCTTAAATTTTATTCAGTCAGAAATTCGATAAATTCCTAGTTTTATACAATACATTGTGTGTGCTCTGTGAATATTTTGAAGAGCACTGCATGTAACTACGTGGTTTTTTCCTCACCCTTTAACTGTAGGTGACTTTTGGTTGTCTGCACTGCTCTGTTCATGGGTTAGAGAAATACTTTTGTCATCGTTTAAGCATCTACTGGACTCACTTTAGTTATACTTTCTTCCAAAAGTAGTAACTTTCTAAAGTAGCAGTTCAGAATGAGCTTTATTTTTACTGAGTTTCTTCTCCAACCTCTTCCCTGTTGCTTCTTATTGATCTCTACTTGTCGCTTCCTCCCTTGTTCCCTTCAGCATCAGGATTTAGGGTATTCACCTGTGTCTTTTCCCAGTATGCTGCTCTATGGCCCTTTGCTGACACAGGGCACGAGCTTGCTCTCCTCTCTGCCCCTCACTTTCAGTATATGTGTAGAAGACTGGGAACCAGTGATAAATCTCATCTAGTTAAGTGGGAAGCTGGTGCAGTAAGTTTCCAGCTGTTGATAGTCCTTTTGGCACAGTTGTATGGTGAGGGTGTAGATTGTGTTGTGACATTGTTCACGTTATCAATCCATTGTAGTGTCTTGCACCATAATTTAAAAGTGCATCCACTGGTTCTTCATTTAATGAGTGAACTCCCAGTTATTTGTGGGATGGCCTGGGTTAGAGTCATAGAATGTCTTTTCTTTCCAGAACTGTGTATTTTGTGATTTTGCTTCACATACATGGGGACAAGGCAAGGGAAGAGAGATGCTTCTACTTTACTCTTACTAAATATCTGAGGAGTTCTGTTACTACAGAATTTGAAAGCAGCAGTAAGTTGTACGTTGTATCTTTCTTGTGCCTGATCCTGTCCTTTGTGTCCAAGTTCTTTCAGCCTTTTCAATTCAGAAACTCTTTTCTGAAAGTTCTTGGCTGCTTCAGTGGCCCCCTCCACTCTGAGGTGATGTGGGTCTGCCACGCACAGTGCGGGGAAGCTCTGTCCCCAAGTACCTCAAATAGTGCTCAGTGTTGTGGGGTTGCACTTGTGTCCTGGAGAATTAATGCTCTCCACTGGCTCTCCTGTAGGGAACTGATAACATTTCTAGGGAACATTGGCTTTCTGCTCAAACAAATTTTTTCTCAATTTTTTTTCCTCAAACAAATCCAGTTTTGCCTTTATGTAGCAGAGAGTTAATTTAAAAAATATATATGTTCTATTTCATTTCTTTGCCTCATTTTCACCCCCACTGAAGATGAATAGAGGTGCAATATCTGTGAAAGATAGAAGGCTCTTCCAGTCCCGAGTTAGATCATCTGTGATACCGTGTTGTAGTGCCAGGTTTCTTAGTGACCATTTAACATTACACTGACTCATTTGCTGCAGCTACGTAAAATTCCTACACCTGTTTTACATGGCTTCTCTCTCGTGCCAGATGAAATGCAAACACATCTCTTTAATCATCCCCTATGTTTGCAATATTGTGAGGTGTTGTTGTTGTTGTGTTTGTTTTGTTGGGTGTTTTTTACAGTAGAGTATTGTTTTTTCCTTTCAACTGAAAATTTTTCTTTCCTGTACAGTTTGTTTGTTTGTTTGGCTGTGGTTTATTGTGATAGTTTATTTAGGAGCATATCAGTTGCTACCGCTTCATAGTTTTGTGTGGGTGGTGGTGGTGTTTCCTATAGTGAGCCTAGTTGGAACTGAATGAAAATGTTCATGCAAAGTAGCACAAGTTTTTAACAATCACTGCTTTTTCAAATACTCCTTCAGGCTTTTTCTTTCTGTTCAGTCATATGCCATTAATTACCTTTCTGATGCAGTTACTGGTTTGATGATTCTGTAAGGTTACTTCTGAAACCAGACTCTACCTAGTAAAGGTTAAAGGTTTCAGAGTTCTGTGGGTTCAATGACCATGTGCCATAAAATCTTCCCCAAGCTGGGCTAATTATGGAAGTGACAAAAGATGGTATGGGTTCATGCTCTTTAAGAAGATACATTGATTCAGCTGCATTAAAATGATGTTTTTTATGTTCAAAGACCTCTTCCCTATCTGGTGGCATTTCTGTGTGAACTTTCATTGTGTTAAGTGTATTGTGATTTTATTTTTTTTTCCTCTGTCCTACTTTACTGTTAAAGTGAGCCTTGCATAAAAACTCCCTGAGTGAGGGATGTAAGTAAAACATAAGAAAAGTAAACATAAGTTCTACTGATATTGGTTCTGGCTGATTCTGACTTTGTGTTAGAGAATAATTCATTATGTAAAGTAAACAGTAACTAAAATCATGCTAATGCTGTTTTTTGAAGGGAAATCAGGCCTTTTTGATTTGGAACAATTGTCTGCCTTGAACAGGAAGTCCTAAACAGTGAATAAACTCTTTGTCCCAGATAGTTTGACTGACTTGATTCAAGTTTTACTTCTCCATGTAGAAAGTGCTGTTCTTTTCTCCTTTTCATAAGAAGCAGAATAATGGATTCCTGTGTTTGTGTGTATAGTGCTGTTTGACAACTTCTGTTGCTGGCTCTAACAGTTAACCAAATTTTGCAAATTGTCTTGTTGACTGGCAAAAGGGTGAATTTTTTAGGCCAGAACTGTAAATCAGATGAAGTATTGGGACCTATGTTTTCCTAAGTATATTTTCCTAAGGCTGTCTTTGCACCAGTTGTTTAATAATTCAGTCTATTTTTCAGTGGTAATTTGCTTATTTTTTTAAAAAAGTACGCATATTCTGGTGCGGTTTATATGTATGTAAAGCGCTCACATTAGTAATGATCAAAATGTATGTTTTCTGTATTTTAGAAGGCTTTGGTGGATTAGTAAGCATGATGTGCTTCTTCCTGTAGTTCCTGTCATTCATTTGCATAGCTTTATTTTTCCACCCATATAGCTTGGTGTAGGTTTTGTGGACAAGAACAGAGTAAAAAGCATAGGGAAGAGACACAAATTTATGCAGTCTTGTTTTGTTAGCAGGAGTAAAAAATACCCCTCTTTGACTATAGAAGATTCACGTGAGCAGTGACGAATATTTTTTCACTTTGTTGTTTTCTGAAATCTAGGGCACTGGGAGATGTGATGTACGTAATGCTGTAACAGCTTCAGGGTTTCGGTAGCTGTGTCTCTGTATAAAAAGATACTCTGGTAAAAATTCTTCTTGCGTATTTTCTTTGCAGTTATAGAGCTTCAAATCTCTCTGCGTTTCGTTCCTAGGAGTTGTAAAGTTTAGGCACAAAAGCTGCTGTAATTCTTGCTTTGTCAGTAGTTGTTACAATCCAGTTGAAATTTCAGTGATCTAGAAGGTGGGAGGCACAAGCCTGGGGAAACTGTGACCCTCCAGTTATTCCCACAAAATAACTGAAGTGGTTTGTGATAAATATCACCAGTAGCCACTTCACATTCTCTGGAGCACTCCGAGTTCCCTGGTCTGGAGACACCTCGCACTTCCTGTGGCAGACACAAAGTATTTACCTTTCTATTTAAAAGTGTGTTAGTGACAGACTCTTGAAATTATCCTTGAAAGGCTGATTTGCAAAAGCATATTTAGGTCTCCTGCCCCTTCTGCTCACTTCCCCCTAGGGATGCACTGTTCTTGAGCCTGGAGGAAATGACCCTTGAATATTCACCTGCTCTCTTGGACCCCTCTTCCTTCTATGGTAAATTCCCGTGGAATTCTTCCAAGAAGGTCTGTGAAGAGGCCAAAGTTAGCTCTCCTGAGTTCCAGAGTTGCAATCTTATTCATTGCCCTGCTTTCTCTTTGTGGGATATGGAACTCCATGATCTCATGGACACTGTAGCCAAGGCTGCCCCAACCTTCACATCTCCCAACGAGACATTCCTGGTTAGTTATATAAGGTCCGGCAGCACATCTTTCCTCATTGGCTGCATCTGTATCAGAAAGGTATTGTCAGTGCTTTCCAGGAATCTCCTGGACTGTGTGTTCCTGGCTGTGTTGTCCCTCCAGCAGGTGTAAGGGTGGTTCCCCATGAGAACCTGGGCTGCATGCCCTTCTTGGAAGTATCCCCACTTGAGCTGCATGGATGGTCTCTATAACTCTCCCTTTGTCTTTCCTAGTTTAGAACTTTCCTTACCAGGCCAGGCAATTTGAAAAAAAAACCAAAAAACCCCAAAGTAATACCTGTAGTAGGCAAATTCCTTGTCTCAAGCCACCTGTTACATTAATTGTGGTTGAATACATCCAGCCATTAACTCTTATTCTTCTTTAAAAGGTCTCAGACTACTAACACTTTTAGACTTCAGTGGAAATGGCCAGGCCATTTTTAGATTAGAAAAGAGTGTGTATATGGGAATGAATAAAGTGAATGAATGGGTGCATACTCTTAAATATACTTGTGTCCATCCTAATTTATGTTATCTCATTGTGGTCTCTTTGCTGCTTCTGGAAATGATTATGGAGAGCAGTTTATTTTACTGTCTCGCATTGCTGAAGTACATGCAGCAACTTGGCTACTTGCAATGCCAGCTGGCTTCATACTGCAGCCAGTGCAGCCCAGCATTAATCTTATGCTTGTGAAACCTTCTTGTGCAGGACCCAGCAGAGATGGCACCATCAGCGAGGACACCATCCGCGCTTCCCTCATCTCGGCGGTCAGTGACAAGCTGAGATGGCGGATGAAGGAGGAGATGGATCGCGCACAAGCTGAGCTCAACGCCTTGAAGCGCACAGAAGAGGACCTGAAGAAAGGACACCAGAAGCTGGAAGAGATGGTAACTCGCCTGGATCAGGAAGTGGTAAGCTGAGATGAGCCACTGCTGCCTACGTGTTCCAAGTAGTGAACAGAAGCGTGTAATTAATTAATTATTAAGCGTGATAGAAATAACAAAGCTTCCAGTGCATTTTCTCTTTGCAGTTGGGTGCATGTGCTCAGACTGAAACAAGTCAGAAATAGCAGTGACCATGAGATGCAGCGTTCTGCACGTGTCTTACAAATGTCATTGCTCAGTAGTAGAGGACCAGTATTATTTTCCCCATCCTTCCTGTGAAAGTTGTTAGTGGTGTGAGATTATTTTATAATTACGTCTCAGTTTCTTGATAATAATATGTAACAGCAGCACTGGAGAACATTTCAGTGTCTTAGTGCAGAGAGCACTGATTTTGGTCACGGCCTCCTTGAATAACCTGCCTTGTATAACTTCTCCTTTCCCAGAAGTCTCTCCCTACTCACAGTATGCTCAGAAATTCCTGCAGTTTTTCATTAAGGCATCTTCCGCTTAGTCCATTTGCTCCTTGCACTGCGGCTTGGGAGTAAGATTTTGGGATTGATGAACAGTTTCTGAAACCAGCTCAGTGTTCAGATGTGGTTTAAAAAAATTATTAGAAATTATTAATTGGACTAGAGAACTGGGGATACCGCACTCCAAAGAAAATAATTACTTTGGCTTTGCTTTTATTATCTTTAGCTAGCTTAAATGATTATTTTTCCTAATGTGGCAACTTGGAAATACTTGGAGTGTTGGCATGCCTTCTCTACAGTTTAAATGGGCAGTGGATTGACATTATCTAAAGCAGATGTTACTTTTTCAAAAGGAAAGAATCGGAAATCTACAGACTGATAGCTCTTTCTTTTGTTAAAATCATAATTGGAATAAGCAAAGTACAGAATGAACTGGTATGTCTAAAAATCTTTCATCTAGACAATTGTATCACAAGAAGATAAATAAACATTTTAATTGTTTTTAGGCTGAAGTTGACAAGAACATTGAACTTCTCAAAAAGAAGGATGAGGAGCTCAGTTCTGCCTTAGAGAAAATGGAAAGTCAGTCGGAAAATAATGACATAGATGAAGTTATTATTCCTACAGCACCGCTTTACAAGCAGATCCTGAACTTATATGCAGAGGAAAATGCAATTGAAGACACCATCTTCTACCTTGGGGAAGCATTGAGACGTGGAGTGATAGATTTAGATGTCTTTTTAAAGGTAGGTTTCATGGGATGTTTTTAAGATGTGCATTTGAAATGTGTTTACTTTGGACTCTTTGGTTCAGCTTACTAATGTTCATGATCTCCTCACAGAAAAGTATCCTGCAGGAACAGGAATATTTATATGTTCAAGCCTAAGTTTTAGAAAGTAATTTCAGAATTAAAAGACCAATTTAAAAGCATTATAGATACGAAGTCATATTGTTTCCTCCTTGTGTACCTTGCTAGTTTTGTTTATCTACTGTTAGAAGAACTGTTCTCTGGCCCATGGGAAGTGCATTAGTTTGATTTCACCTTGGAGTGCATATTATTACTTTGATAAGAATATGTGTGGAGTTAATTATTAATTATTTATTATTACATTTTAATGAATTAGTTCATAATTAAAAATCACAAAAAATAAACTGTAGTGGTTGCATTTGGTAGCCATCTGCCAGTCATTTTAAGCCAAGAAAATGCCATTTAGTAGAATAGTGAATTTAGTGTTTCCGAAAAACTGACATCCCATTTGGGTCACAGAACGTGCCGTGCTTTGAACATTTGGATTGCAGTATTACTAAGTTTTTATCAGAACTTTACCAATAGGCAGCTGTTGTTTTTCTTTCTGCAGCATGTACGTCTTCTGTCTCGCAAGCAGTTCCAGCTGAGGGCATTGATGCAGAAAGCAAGGAAGACTGCTGGACTCAGTGATCTCTACTAAATTCCCAGACTTTACCTGGGAAGTTAGATTTCCTTATGAAGCAGCCGTTCTCTTGATCTTTCTCTTAATCAGTAGGTGCCCAGAGTAAGTTATTACATCATTCAAGTGTAAGATATTTTGAATCAATAATATATTTTCTTTTTGGTAAAGACTAGCTTTTATTAATGCACTTTCTATCTCCTGTAATCTTTGTGCTGGTGGACTTAACGCTGAATAAAACTTGTTGCATATTTTCTTCCTCTACAGAGCTGTGTATGATGTGCTTTCTTTTCAAACAGGCCCTGCTTTATGCATTGTCAGCTTAACTGTGCTTTCACTTTACTTGTGAGATTTGGAAGACATTTTGCCAAACTGGAAAAATTCACATTTATTATGACCACTGAAAACTCAAAAGATTCTTGGTCTCAGCACCATAATCAGCATGGCTTAAGACTGAGCCTTTGCCTTAAGGCTTTTCATGTTACTGTTGGCTCTGAAGACGTTGGAGTTCATTTTAAAAACCGGTAAGACTTCCGTAACTACATAACTGCCTGGAGCCTCCAGCACAGCTGCACATAACCAGGTGCACATTACCCAGGTGATGTTGGAGTTAGTGTGACTTGAAAAATAGAAGTGATTTAGGTGGGTGGAAACAGAGCTACATGTGGGAGACAAAGCCCTATTAAGAAAAACAAGGAGACAGAAATAACAGTTTGTGGTTTATTTGGTGTTGTAGTTGGTACTACAGTTGGACAGTCACTGTCTTGTTGCACATAGAAGTCTTAACCATTTTTTAAACATGCTCAGGAGACAGAACTTACAACTAGACTGATATAGTACACAAAAATAAGGTTCTCTAAGAAAAAAATATCCACAAAAATTCCAAAGCAGTGTTAGGAAAATACACTTGGACCTATCAACAGTGAAATATTTAAGCTATTCAGCTGGCAGAGAAGGTTGGTCAATTGGCTTGACAGTCCTTTAACTTCAAGAAAAGTCTTTGGTTTCACATTGTGTAGCAATTACTTGCTCCTTATTCCTTTGAACCAACATGAAACAAGATGAGGAAAAGGCATAGGGTTTTTTAGGCAGTGCTGCTTTGATTGCTGGATTTCTGTCATACCACTTCACTGAACAAGACTGACTAGGTTATCTAGCTCTGGCTAAGAACATGGGTGTCTGTGAGCAGGGAAAACCCCAGATTAGTTTCCTAATGCTATCTTCAAGAAACTCCATTGTTCAGATTTGAGCTTTTTGTGTGTTCTAGTTGAGATAATACATTGACAGATTTGACTTACTTGGAAAGTGCAACGTAAGACAAACCACTAAACCCATTAAACTGCTAAGAGCCAAAAATTGCTTGGGCAGGTTTAAAACTGTAGCTCCTTCTGGATTGCCCACAGGGTGTCTGCACTCTTCCTTAATTTGTCCTCTTCCTCAGGTTTTAGGATCATCTTTACTACATCAGTGATGCCATTATTGCCCAGTACACAAGGAACACTTAGGAAGACATCTTCTTTTATTCCATGCAAGCCCTGAAAAGTACATAAGGATTGTTAGGCTGGAATTTATCTATGTCTGTGTATTTCATAGAATATCCTATCAGGAAACTAAATTTAGTTGAAATTAAGCTAGAAAGTGATCACTGTTTTTCAGAATTCCAGAGATACTTAATTCTCAGTAAGACAGAAATTAGCAAAAAGGGGCTGCTCACCTTAACAATTGTAGAGATGGGGTGCACTCTTCTCAAATTCTTCATAATACTTTCAGCTAGGTCTCCCACAGAAAGGCCAATAGCCCAGGATGTGTACCCCTTCAGTTTGATCACCTCATAGGCACTGCAGAGACCCAGACACTCATTAAAGAACAAATACCATCAACCAAAATGCTTCAAGTATGTTAGAAAGGCTTTTGGAGGTGTCCTGATCAATTTGGAGGCATCAGAAGCTTGACTGATTTGTTGGCAGGACCAAAATGAACTCAGCAGTGAATAATTCTATTTGCACTTTACACTAGTCCCCACAATTATACTGGAAGCCTAGAAGTTTAAGCTCTTCCCTAATTTAAAGTTTACTAATCCCAAAAACTTAACTGCCAAATCTACATTGCTCCTAAAAATATTATTTCATGTTCTATTATGTTTGCATCCTGACATTTGGGGCTACTGAGGTATTCTAGATCTGGGTACTGCAGTTCAGAGATTTTTCAGCTCTTCATGATTTGTTCTTGTGTTGAAATTTATAAAAAAGCCAAACCAGTATTTACCTGTCCACAACCTGCTTATGGACCTCTTTCCAGTGTTCCTTGTCTCCATCAGTTCCCAAGTCTGGATGAAGAGCCTTCAGGGAGACGCCAGCAACATTCACTCCACTCCAGACAGGTACTGAAAGTTGCACGTAGATTAATTATCTCACAACACTTAGTCCTTCTCAAATTAACAACTAACGTAAGATCTAGCTGGATTAATCTGCAACACATCACTTAGGATTTAGCTATGACTTTAAATATGGTATGACCTATAAGGCAAATCTAAATTAAATCAACATTTGTACACGGTGTCACAAAGTTTCAATATACCTTTGTTAAAGTGAAATACCTGGGCAACATGAACTGCAATGACAGTCACTCTGTATTTTGCAAAGTTTTCTCAAAATAAGAATTGATTCCAAGTGTATTCTGGTGGGTATCAGGAAGCAGACAGTACTGCTCTGGTGCTGCTTGGAAAAGTACAGGTTAAATAAGGAGAAAGTTGTGCTTTCTCCTGTCCTCCAGACTTGCGTCTGCACTTCAATTCCTATGTACAGAAATTAAGAGATGCCAGTAATGGCAGCTGAGTGACTGCCAGTAGGTCTGGTGCAGATCTTTGAGAGGCCCTTGCAGAGAACTTTATCCTCTCGCTGCTTCAGTTTGGGGTTTTTTTGGGAGTTACGGGAACAATTTAGCCTAGAAATGTTTAGCCACCTCAGGTTACAGTAATGACCTTTTCAAGCACAGTCACTCAGGTCAAATATAGATCATCTAGGGTTACTCTGTGCAGCAAAAGACTTAAATGAGGCCTTGCATTTTTAAGGTGCTGCAGTGCGAAGGTTTTGGAGCAATGTTTTTCCTGTAGCTTTTCAAGGTGTTTCTGGCAAAGCATCAGGGAGTTCTGTGTAACAGCCAGCCCAGTTTCACCCTTACCACTGGAATCTCCGTGCTCTCCAACAATCCATCCGTGGCAGCTCAGAGGGTGGATGCCCAGCCTTTCTCCCATGAGGTGGCGGAAACGGGCAGAGTCCAGATTGCAGCCACTACCGATAACACGGTGTTTGGGAAAGCCACTGATCTTCCAGGCCACATAGGTCAGAATATCCACTGTAGGGAGAACAGGGGGATAACAGGTGCCGCTCATGAGCAAATTAATAATGAGGATGGTACCTTCCATTCATCTGTAAGCATTTTACCTGCATGCTAGTTGCATGGAACAGAGCACAAAGCAGTGCCTGTGGCCAAGCACCGCAGGGGACTCACATAATAGCTGTTTCATACAACCTAATGGCTGTTTCTAAACAGTCTCTCAGCTCTGCCTTTATGCTGTGCATGCAATTATCAGTGACCCTTACTGTGCTCAAGGTCATTTGGATTGAAGACCCAAGTTTATTCCTCAGAAGACCAAACTGCTGAGTGTGGAGAGGGAAGATGACACTTTTTGCTATATGGATATCATAGTATGGTTTGGGTTGAAAGGGACCTTAAAGATCATTTCATTCCAACCCCCTGCCATGGGCAGGGACACCTTCCACCAAACCAGGTTGCTCAGAGCTCCATCCAACCTGGCCGTGACCACTTCCAGGAACGGGGCATCCAGAACTTCCCTGGGCCAACTGCTCCAGTGTCTTACCACCTTCATGATAAAGAATTTCTTCCTTACAGCTAACCTAGATATACCTCTTTCAGTTAAAGCAGTTACCCCTTGTCCTATCACTACATGCCTTGTAAATAATCCACCTCTCTTTTAGGCCCCTTTAGGTACTGGAAGGTTCTCCAAGGTCTCCCTGGAGACGTCTCTTCCCCAGCATAAGTATTTTCTAAAAGCCTGTGCACTAATGCCACCTTACTGAAGAAACACTATTCTCTAAGCCAAATCCTCTTACAGCAACACAAGACAAACCTGGGTTTGAGACAATAAGCAGCTTGCAGTCAGGACTGTATTTAACAACGTTGGGAATGATGAATTTGAAGATATTCACGTTGCGCTGGACCAAGTTAAGGCGGCTCTCTCCTTCTTGCTGCCGGGCACCAGCAGTGACAATGACCAGCTTGGAGTGTGCAGTCACACTGTAATCTGCAGACAAAAGGCTGTGTCAAACATGACCTCTTACTCCACATGGGTCAGAACAGGAGTTCTCACCTCCTTTCTGTGCTGAGATCTCAAATTCTCAACTTTGAGGGTGCAGCAATTCCCTGGTAACTGTTACCCGAGACTTTGCCTCTCTATAGAAAGTTAAATTTTATTTTAAGACTGTGGCTCCTTGCCACAAGTGGCAACATGGTAACACGCAGCTGCAGGCAGTGATACTCCATGCTTCTCAGCCACAAACAGGACTAGGGGTAGCTGTTGAGGTATTGCTCAGGGCAAGTGCTGTGGAAAAGAGGAAGAAGGTTCTGCCCTCGTAACCTCCTACCTGTGGGTACTGTAATTAAGGTATGAGCTGGTTAAGCCTTTGCCCTACTCAAGGCTGCCACTAAAAGTTATCAGAGGTAAGCAGTTAATGAGTTCAGGGGTTAACCGGTTGTGAAATAAAGTTCTCTAAGGTGCACAAGTACTTAAGAAATTCAACTTTCTGTATTGAGTAGTGAACCCTGGAAGAAAATTCCTAGCTGGACTGGCCGTAAGAAGGTATATTAAAAAATGCCAGCTGAGTACTATATCCATGAGCTTTCCCCCCAACAATTAGCATGACAGGCTAAGTGCTAGACTTGGCTGCCCAGTGTGAGACCTGAAGTGGCTATCTCAGTTTCAAAATAACGAGCACATGAGAGCCAACTACTTGCCTTTGCCAGAGACAATCTTTGGAGTTTTAAGGAAGAGGCTGCCATGCTGGAGATCCAGCATCTCTCCTCTGAGCTTGTCCTCCACAACATCCACAAGGGCGAGTTCATCAGCCAAGTCCTACAAGAGATCAAGAGTAATGGTAAGTTTACTGCCTCTTTGAGCAAAGCCCCCAGTTTTTAAACTGTGAAGTTAGAATTACTTTAAAAGCTACTTAAACAATTTTGCTCATCTCTGACACTTCACTTCTTCCCAGAGTCCTTCAGTTAGTCCCCTGGAATATACACTTTCTTGAGTTCACTTTGTACTTTTCATAACCACATTCTGCGTGAAATAGTACAATTTAGCAGGACAGTAAGAAGAATAATTTAATAGTGGTTCATATGCAACCTAACTAACAGTTAAGAAAAGCAAGCCTGGTGTTAACCACAGCATTTTCAATATGGTAGCTGAACGCAGAGGACAAGTCATTCAGAGTGTCAAGGACCAATTTTTCCAGACCACACTGCAAAGAATTATTCCATTGTCCGCTCTGCTCAAGACAAAATAACTCCTCAGTTCTCCATCTTTTTGTATATTTAGAGTGTTAGACAATTCCTACTTAGAAAGGAGTCTGCGAGTGCCACAAAGGTAAATGCAGCTCATAAAATGATACATAAAGGACATACTGTCTGATCCTGAGGCAAACTTGGTTTACAAGAACTGCAGCTATTTGTTCTCTGTCAATAGCTTCAAGACTGTTGCTTCATTTCAGGCTCAAACAAAGGATTGTATAACCAGAAGTTCATCTAACAAAGCAGATTAATTTTTTGCCCCTTTTAGGTTTCAGTTTCTTCTGCTGCTTCCTCCCAAGCTTGACATTTACCTTCATGAGGATGCTGATGGCACAAGCCATTCCGACTGCACCCACGCCAACCACGCTAATCTTATTTTCGGCATGACTGTGCTCCTGTTTGTGGAGAGTGTGGATGAGCTGATCCTTGAGAGACATGGTGCACTGCTGAAAGGAAAGCAACAGATTATTTCTCCAAGCTTTGGAGCTTTTACTGACACCGGAATATTTGTATCCAGCAAGATAGACTTTATTCTAGGATGATACAAAAATGGATACAAAACACATGAATAAAACATCTGGCAATACTGCCTGTATGCCACAAAATGATTGCAAAACTGAATTATTGATGACAATCCTGTGATCAAGCTCACCACAGCTTTGCCTCAAATACAGCCTGAGAGCAATTGATTATATTATATAGCTGGTGGCACTCCAGCAGCAGTAGTAGGATGTTCTAAATGACCATCCATATTACATTTAGGTACAGGAAGCCATTTTAGTACTTCTAAGAGCACAATTTGGATTCTCTGTTCTCTCACCCTGAAAAACTGGTGTTCTGTGCCCTGAAGCCTTTCCAGAGCTGAAGTTGTGCAACACTTAGGCAAGCCCTTTTTAGGCACAGCATGAGGCTCCATATCATGAATTTGTTTTGAAATGAAACTGCACAGTTTTGAATTAAGATGGCTGGAGTCTGGTGCTACCATCTCTCCCACCCTCACATTTTAGCTGCCAGCTGCACAGCATCCTGGTTAGATGGGTTCTACAGCCCACGGGTGCCGAAATGGCACAATGATGACAAAGGATTGTGCATTCATCCCCATTTCTGCATAGAAGCCAATACCATGCTTTCCCAGGAAATGGTGCTGCACTGGGAGCAGCCTGAAGAGCCCAGGGCAGGAGCAGCTGCACAGACGGATGCAAGTACAGACACAACACGACCCTCTAGTGCTGAACAGGCGGCAACTCGTTCAGAGCATGAAAAGCCAAGCAGAGCAGCAGTTAAGGACTGTAAGTTTTGGGGCTGAGAGGAGGGGCAGGAAGCCAGCAGTGCCCTTATTTAGGAAAAATCAACCAAGCTACGTCAGTCTTCATTTGCAGAGGCCTCCTGCAGAGTGGCCATGAAATGCTCTCCACGTGCCAAGTCCTCCCTTTGCACTATAAGCACTTTAATGCGCAAGGCTGATGAGAGCCACCCACTCAAGCACGTCTGTTACACTTAAAAACTCAGAAAATTTTTGCTTTTAGAGTGCCATATCCCTCAAAGAAATAAGTCGGGGAGTAGTAGGTGGTCCACTAATGCTGTATTTCAAGCGTAGCCCTAAGCCCATCCTCAAGTCCCTTTGCAGGATCGCTCCCTGGGGCCACGCGCACCGATTAAGGGAAGCAAGTTAATCCACGGAGGCTCAAGGGGATGGAGGGAGGGGACGATGGTGGGGTTGTGAGTGGAAATCGCGCCGGCTGGACACAAGCCCCGGGCTGTGCCCGATACCACCGCGGCCGGGGGGAGTCGGCGGAGCAGGCGGCGTGGAGCAGACTTTGTCCATTTGGCGCCGCCTGCTCCGCCGAGTCCCCCCGGAGGTTTGCGGGACAGCACCTCCTGCAATCCCCGTCCTTGCATTCCCCTTCTTGCACCCCGCCTCTCCCTGCAGCCCCCCTCCCGTCCCGCCACGGCGACCGCACCTACCGAGCGTCCTCACCCAGGCGCGGCTGTGGCGGCAGAGCGGGGGAGGTGGCGGCCGCCGCCTTAAATAAGGGCCGGGCGGCTGACGTGAGGCGGGCGGGCTGCGATGCTGGGGACGTGCCCGCCGACACGTCGGGGTGGAGAGAGAGAGAGGGAGGAGGGGGAAGGAGCAGCGGGAAGGAGCGGGAGCAGGGGAGGAGAGGGTGAAGAGAGGCGAGCGGCCGGCGCCGTGATGGGAGCTGAGGCGGGGCTGAGGAGCTCAGCCGCGCACCCCCTCAGGGCTCATCTCAGGGCTGTCGTCGGGGGAGATTCCACTCTCGCTGTTATTAGCCGGGATGAGTGAAAGCAAACTCTCCGGCTCTGGAGAGTTTGTGGGGAATTCAAGGCGTTCCTGCCCTCGTTTCTCGCCCGGGCAGTGCCAGACAGCCTTGTGCTCCTTCTCAGGGGTTTATGGCGGTAGTTCCGGATGGGGGCTCTTGTCGGGCGGCTGGAAACCAGCTTCTAATTTCCATCTAAATCAATAGATGTTTGGGGTTTTTTTTTTGTTTACTTCCCCTTTCCGTGTATTTACATATCCAATTCCCACTCATTTGTTGTGTTAGGTTATATAACCCAAACCTTTTCAGCCCTGCATGGTCACGCAAGCAGTTCCCTGCTCGTTGGGATGTATGTTCTGTGGAACTCTCCCAGTTCAACTGGTTTTTAGCTGCTTTTTCTCCTGAGAGGGGCTGCTGCATGGTGTGTTTCAGGCAGCGATGCCTCAAACACAGCACTAATGTTTTCTTGAAGTTACTGGAAATTCCATGACTGGACTCACACTGGTCTTTTTCAGTCACACCATGCTGTCAGTTTCCTGTCACCCTGCAGTTGGTTAGTAAAGCCAAATCCTTCTCCTATTCCCTTATTTCTTGCTAGGACTCCCAATAAAAAGCAAAAACTTTTTTTTTTTTTAAATTTCCTGAATGCCTGCAGTTTCAATTTCATAATATACTATACTATTTTGTGGGTCATCCCACAAAACTGGCTTTTAGTAAACCCACGCTACCTTTTATCCCTTTATTATTCATTGAATATCATGTTTTTAGTTGTATTTTCCTTTGGAAGTTTTTCTGAAGAACTGTACAGATATCAAAAGCACAGGCCCAAACTGCTTCTACCATGGCTTACTTCTTAGAACTTGCTGTTCTCTGGTTCTGTGGTAATGCCTTCAAGTAGGCAAGCTTACTTAAAATCTTTTCGATTTGTGCATGTCAGAGTTCTGGAATTGAGAATGCCTGCTTCCTCCAGCTGGAAGACAGCAGACTCGGTGAGTTTTGCTCACCATCTGTGAGTTGTGGTCATTTATTTTAATTTATGCATTTCTGCTTTCTACCTTTTTTCTTAGGCACCCTGTCTCTACCTCATGGATTAGCATGTTCTTCCTTACTGAAAATCAGATAAGTATGCATTTAATCTTGTGTGAGTAGATGTGTTACCTTTATTTTCTCATTCTTGTTTTTACAGTGATCATTTTTTCTTCCTTTCCTTTTTTTCATTTCTTGTAGTTGTGGTACCTTTACAATCTTTGTCTTAGTTTCCTTTCAGGAAATTTTGGCCATATCTGTCCTCAGCTCCTAGGATGTACTCGAGTTCCTTTTGAGGTGCTTATCTTGCTGTGGCACACCTGGTCACACACCATCCCAGTGACAATTCCTTTCTGCTGGGGTGATCTGACAAGAATAGTAGCCCAAATCCTCATCATTTATTTGACAGTCCATTGGCAAAACAAAAGAAACAAAAAATACAGGAGAGAAAACATCTAAAAATGCTTGACACATAGAAGTTGCCTAGATTTGCATGAAACAAGACAGAAAAATACAAAATTCTGCTTGTTATAAAGACCAGCACTTCCAGCAAAGGAGGTTAAATATAAAAGGCTATTGGTTGCAGAACTAGATGTGCTTTGTTCCTTGTTGCTGCTGGAGGAAGGAGCGATGCTTGTGCGATATGCCATGTCAGAGAAGACTGGTCACTAAGGAAGGGAAGTGTGGGTAGATGCTGAGCTGGCCTAAAGCCACATGAATGCAGGATAAAAAGGAAACATAGTCCTGTCAGTCTGCATTATTCTGGGTTCACTGACCATCTTGTTCTGTCAGAAGCCTCAAGGATGGATTAGAAAGTCTAGTTCTGCGTCCCAGGAATCTGTATTTACAGTGGCTCTGTATGAATGGGACTGAATATCTCATACAGATTTGGGTTACAGACATCTGGCAGGACAGAAAAGGAACATTTGACAGGAATGAAGACCAAGAAAATATTTTTGACCATAAAAACTTTTACTTCTAAGGAGTTGAAATGCAAGATAAGAAACTTCTGGGACAATACTGGCTGAATAGATTAATAGGATTTAAAAATACATAACTAATGTAGAGCAAGGGATATTTTACTAATCACAAGGAGACCAAGGCTCCTAAGAAGAATATTGGTATTGTAAGGTTCTTCTTAGCCTTTGGCACAGACAAAATAAACTTGGACATGATTTTCAGGGTGTAAGTTCCAAAAACATCTTTAGTTGCTTGTGTTTGCGTTGCTTGTTACTGAGAACAGAACCAAGACTGAATCTCTGTTATCTATAAGGCACCAGGTTGTCCTTATCTCTCTGGTCCCTATTCAGATACTAGGGTCCTACTTTTAGTAGAGCAGGCCAAAGCAAGCCAACTGGGATGTTTCATGACCATCCTGGTCCCAGTATGTCCCCAATGATGATGATAAGCAGATCAGAACCCTTTTTTTGTAAAAAAATAGAGTCGGCTTTTAATATGCCAGTGTTAATTCACCTGTTAATTTATCTTAGTTACAGAACTGAGAAGGGAGCTGCAATGGCCAAATTTTTCCTTTTATGTGGCCTTTGTGATCTTATTATCAGCAGTAGACGCTCAGGAGGAAAGCAGTCATCTGGCATGATTGACATTGATTTTCTGCCTCAGAGAGCTTCAATGAGAGAAGGCTCAGAACAGCACGAACAGAATGGGGTGAGCAAATTACAGACATTTTTCTTGCACTTGGAAGATGGAGGCCAGGTCTGTTTTGATTTCCTGTAAGTGATTGATTGTAGGGATGGGCTGACTTTTCCCACATGCGTAGATAAGGAGTTTCACTCTTCCTGTTCTTTTTCTGCTGCTGCCGCCTTTTGTCGTGGTAGCAGGAGGTGGTGTTGATAGAGTGATGGGAATGCCAGAAATGTGACAGTGTCTCTCCAGGGAAGCTTGACCCTTCCTCAGCCTGCTTGCCCTCCTTTTCATATTAGTTTTCACAGATTAGACATGAATAATAAAGCAACAGAAGTTGCTGAATGTAGAAACATTTATATTTTTATTCTAGGGGTTAGAAGCAGAGCCTTTCCAGGTGGCATTTGGTCAGGATCTGAGTGATAACAGATGGAAACAATGCCACATTCTTATTAAACAACTTTTGCCTTTGAACTACAAGAGACCATTAGACTGTTGTCACAAAAACAAGGTCCAGAGACAGTTACACAAGGTGAGTTCAATGTGTACATTTTGCTATTTTCAGTAAAACACAAAATGTTAGTAAATGTCTCTCCATTTTGCTAATATATAAGAGGTTTTACATTTAATTTCTACTCTCTCCATTTGCTCAGGTCCTGGCTCATGACAGACTGAGTCAAATCTGATGGTGCTGCAGGGGTGAATAAGGACACCAAGCCAGGACCTGCAGGTTTGCTGTGTGACCTACAGGCAGCTGGGAGGTTATCAGTAACACAAAGCTACTGGGGATGCTGACCAGCCCTGGAAAGGTCAGTGGCATTTCTCCATTCTACCTGAGACTTGAGGTTTAATTTGCCCTTAAAAATCCTAGGGGTTATTCCATGCATGATCAGTCCTGCTCCTACTCTGACATCATCAAGGGCTTTGCTTTCCCATGGTGTCAGTGTGTGAGGGAAAGACCTAGCACTACGCATAGCTACATCATGTTCCAGTCCTGTCTTTCCCTTTGATTTATTCTGAGACCTGAACAATTTCTTCCAGCTTTAATGGCTTCATTTCTCCTTTGTAAAATGTGAAGGTGTTTTTATATACCAACCTGATGGTGGTACTGCAGAGATTTGTTAATTGTGAAACATTTCAGCTTTGTAAAGCAGCATGAAAATGATGGAGGGTCCTTTCCTCAGCCAGAGAGGCCCAGACTCCAAAGTGGAACTTGACACCAAAAGTTCATAGAGCTGGAATTTTTGCATTATTCTTTTGAAATACTTATCAGGGTAAGATAGAGGGTGTTGGTTCATACTCCATAAAAAGCCATATTTTATGTTCTTCCAATATGGTCGGTATAGCCATATCAAACCATTTGAACTGATCTCCTAAGAAAACTAAAAGCTGAAAAATGAGTTTCATCCTGGCTTGCACTAACAAGTATCTCTGCACATAACTGATTAGCCATGATCCATACACCTCTGGGTCCCTCTCCTTGGCTGCTCCCATGCACCTGTAAGGATGCTGGTGTTACAGAGATCCAGAGCTTTTGATGCTTCACGCCCTCGTTTTCTCTGCACTGTCATTGTGGGGAAGGGGAGGGGCTAGCTGATGCAATTCTCATTTCCTAGTGTTTACGGGTCTGTGTTTCTACAACCTATTTTTAAATGTGTGGGAGGGGAATAAATATGGAGACCTGTGTAAATAACAGTCAATTTCTAGAACATCCAGACTTCCACAATGTTTTTCTGTCAGTTGTCTGGTTTTGATTGCAAACTGGTTTCTAGCTGACATCTTTCAAGACCCAGAACTTCCAAGTTACGCCAGTTTTTCTTTTCCCCTTAAAAAGCTGGTTATGTTTGCAAGTACAGCTGCAGTGGATTATGCATTCAATATAAAGCTAGATAAAACTCTATTTTTTTGCAATAGCTTCCTAAATCAACACTCTAGGTAGCTGGACTAAGCAGAACACATGATTTTGTCTTGCTTCTCTAAGGAAATGAATTTATTCATGAAAGCATGAGTCACTGTGCAGGATTCCAAGCCAAACCCATTCCCTTGATGCAACTCTGGAATCTTACTCATTTACTTAGGAGCTGCAGGAAATTGGATGCTCTGATAAATTACATGCACTTAACTACACAGTACTGCCTCCCTTTTGGGGGGAGACACTTTTTTAGCATTTCAGACCTTGTATATCTGGTTGATGCTCTGTGTGGTAGCAGATTATCCATGCTCTCCCATCCAAAAATCACTGTGTCCAAACTTTCATTTCTATGAATCAGAATTCCAAGTTACATTGCTGGAAAGTCAGCGTCCTATGATGAAGAAGCTGCTGGGCCATACCAACCACTGCAGAAAGCTGAGAGTACTTCTCAACATTACAGACAGACAGACTTGGTGGAGGAACCTACAGATGATTATACGATAAATGATTGTATTTCTATGATTTATATATGATTCCTTCCTTGGAGGAGGAAGATGAAGTTTAACTTGCAGTTCAACAAAAGCAGCAATAGAATGGAGATAGGCAACCAGGTGCTTTCATTTCAGTTCCCACCCTTGGGGCCACCCCTGAGACTCCTTAAAAAGCTGCAGCTGCGCTAGCTGAGGCCTAAGGTAGCAGTCCTGAGGTGATTTTGGCTTGTGTCGTAGACCTCAACTCTTCTACTCAGAGGGGAAAAATAACTTCACTGTTTCTGCACAAGGTACACTTTTAAGTATTTGCTATGGTGGTTGTTGGCAGCTCTGTGGGTGGATACAGAGCCCTTGGCAAAGGACGTGACTGTGAAAAGCAACTACTGTCCTGAGAGGTTACCAGGCAGAGTTTTAAATGCTATTTATATCCTGTGTACTGCCAGCAGAGTGTAGTGCTGGAGTGGACAGGGAGCTTCCCCCAGTAGAAAGCTCTTGCCTTATCTCTTCAGATGTTCTGCTCCCCAGGGTTTTTAGTTTTGTCCTGTTCAACTTTATTTTATAAGCAGAAGGTAGCCAAGACAAAGACACACACCATTTTCTCAATGACAAGTTCTCCAGCTTGTACTGTTGGGGATTTACACCATCACCTGGGTGTGCTGTAGCTGTGTGGTAGCTGGCCACTCTTGACACTATGGTAGTTGGGTGTTCAGTGGCCTGTGCTTTTCCCTGCACTGTGGATTGGTGCTGGTCACCTCATCCTACTCACAGCAAAGCTCAGGTGAGCCCTGTCATCATATGTATGTTCAAAGTGTGACTTGTCAGGAAGAGTAGAGTGATTTCTTGTCCTTTCCAGGAAAGACTTGCTTTGTGATCTTAATTTCCTTCCACACCTTTTTAATTTTATGTACCTGTGTTTCTTAATTGAAACCTGATACATTGTGCCATGACTCAGTACCAAAGGTCTGAACTGTGGCAGTGATTCTAAAGAAAAATAAAAGTGGGGAGAGAGAGGTGCAGCCTCAATTGCTGTCAGACAATAGTCTTTTGACCCAGCTTCATTATGCAGCTGTAGTGAGATCAGTAATATACTGCAGGCAAGCACCAAGCTGAGCGTTGCTGTCGGGAGCACAGCTTTGCAGCACAGGTGTTGTACAGGCACACAGCAGAAAGAGCTCGTCGGCTAAAGAGGCAGAACGAACCAGGGAAGTGGAAGTGGACGCAGAGTGAAGCAGAATAATTGCCAAATATGGTGCTTGGCTTGGCATGCTGTGTTTTCCAAGAACATTACACAAATACCAACCTTTATCTCTATTAATTAATTCACGTTTTTTTATTTATACTCAAGTTTTAAATAGAAAATGGAAGGTTGATGCTTGCCTATGGACTGCCAATGAGTCGTTTTCACAGTGCCATGCTAAGTGTGGAGTTTCTGACTTGTGTTCCCTCCCTTCCTATATTTGGATGAAACTGCACAAATGTTTAGCAAACATTTGCAGGGCATGGCCTTATTGTTTTGCAAACTGTGGTGAGTCTTGTTTAAGGAGGTGGATGTTACCACAGGGAGGAAGAATACGACTTTCAGCTGCTATGGGGGAAATCCTGATACTTACAGACCCTGGTGGTTCTCTAACTTGGGCCCTGTAATAAGAGGAGCAGCATGCCTGTGTCCTGGGTGCTAAATGCAAGGTACACCATTTCTCACTGGCCACCTCAACCCTGTGTTGTTTTTTTCATGGCTCTGTGCAAAATCAGTTGTATCCCTAAACCTTATGCAGTTCTGGCCTTAAGTGGCAGTATCTCAGTTCAAGAACCCTTTAAAAGATGCCAGTGTGATGGAAATGTGAGATGCTGGGAGGTAGTGCCATGTGTTCTCTGTGTGTGTGTGCACAGAGCTGGGTTTCTGGAGGCTGGGTCTCCTGAACAGTTCACTCCCCATATATTCTCCACATCCTTTTTGCCAGTTGTACAGCATTTCTGCTTTATCCATTCTATAGGCTGTGTGTTTGTGTGGTATTTAATGCTGTGATGTCAGAAGGGAAAAGATACCTGCATGCTTTATCTTTTGCTCACTGTGTGAAGGCGAACAGTGTCTGGGGTGGCAACAGGGCTGGGCAGTCCCCTGGATCAGTATTAACTCCTTGCCACATGAGGAGCCTTTGGGCAGCTGCTGGGGTGCTGGAGCTCACCCACTGCTTCACTCTTGGCCTCTGGACTGAAATGTTTGCAGTCTGGGCAGTGCCAGTTTGGAAAAATGTCAGCATTAGAATTTGAGAGACATAGGACAGACCAGAG
The DNA here is from genome assembly GCA_014706295.1 of Lycocorax pyrrhopterus obiensis. Lineage (NCBI taxonomy): Eukaryota > Metazoa > Chordata > Aves > Passeriformes > Paradisaeidae > Lycocorax > Lycocorax pyrrhopterus. Next base: position 12,493,680 of record JACSVZ010000007.1, on the reverse strand, counting down.
CCCGGGTTTCTGACTGCTGGGATGTGATGTGGTATATTCATGTGCTCTGACAGATGGAGCTAGGACTGTTGCTTTTTTCATGGAGTATCCTTCTGTGCCTGTGTTTGGCTGCTAATCCGGTGTTCCTTAACTTTTAATATTGTAAACTCTTTGGGGGTACATATTTTGTAAAGGAATCTGTTTCACTCTGAATCCTTTGGAGCAGCTTCTTTTCCAGGTTTGGGCTTGAAAACTGAAGTCAGTTGAAGGCTGAGGGTACTCAATAACTTTTGGAAAATTCTGTATTAAGGATATGTCTTTATTATTCTGTTTGTATGTTTAGCTGTAATGTTGAGAATAAATTCCTTGGGTAATAATCTCGGGCTTGCAGCCCCTTTTAAAATGTGCTCCCTTGCAAACAGCATCTGGAGATTTGGAGTCAGTAGTGTGTTAGGTTATAGAGAGAATAAATTTTTTTAAAAAAATAATCTCTGCAACGTTTCATATCTCTCAGGCAAAAGTTACTGAGGGCCAGATAGTTCAGGGCATGACCCCTGTAAGAGTTCTTAGGCGTGTAAGAGCAGCCAAAAATAGCTCCTTGGAAGGTCAGGGAAGGCGTCTTTTCTGTGCGTGGGTAGCCTTACATTTCCATCCTGAAACATCTATATGCCTTAAGGCAAGCAAGAAAGAAGGGATGGAAAGAAAATAGAACATCAGAATAGGCTTGGAGGGCAGCCAGAGCCTGTGTAATATGTTCCTGTGTTCATGAGGCACTGCCAGCCTTGGAGGTTGTTTTGGACATGAAATGGAGAAAGCCTGCATTAACTTTGAAACCGTGTTTCAGATGCAGTGTGGCCAAATAAAGGCTGGATTCAGTCTGTTCAATAAGTGAACAACAGCAAGAGGGATCCTTATGTTTTAAAATGGAGTCATAGGCTCACATCCAAGTGGTTTTAAGCTTCTGACTGACTCTGGAGCCTGAAAGAAATTTCAGCGTGTCAGACCGAATGTTCTCTTTGGTCTGATGTCTGCATGCTGAGACAGTTTACGAGAAGCTTTTATAGCAAATCCCAAAGTCAGAGTCACCGCAGAACACTCTAATTATTGAATAGGCAAGGGCTAATGTGAGAGGGAAAGGTTCTGTGGTTCTCTGCATAGTAATCTCCTCCCCTGCCCCTTCCTGCCCAAATCCTCTTGGTTAATCAGGTTATGTTTGCCCTATTTCTCTCGGGGAGCATGCAGAATGCAGTATTGCTACAAATGGAGGAAGGGAACGGAAGGAGGAGAAAGGCATGCGGGAAGCAAGAGCGGGTAGAGGATGCTTCAGAAATGAAAGCCTCACTCTGGCAGGGTTCCCGGGGTCCCAGCAGGACGCCTTCAGGCGGTGGCATGTCTCTGTGACCTGTCACACTTGCTGACATGCATGGTCTCACATCCCAGACCATGTGCCAAAGGACAGTGAAGGGGAACCTGTCTGCCTGCTTTCAGCCTGGCATTGGTATTGGTTTGGAGGCAATTGGCATTGGAGGTATTGGTTTCCGTGGCCAACAGCTCCCTTTCCAAGCACTCACCCACAGCCCATTTCAGCTGAGAGCCCCTGGGAGGGGGGAGTTGATGTCCCTGAAAGGGAGTAGCTGGTGTTCCTGGGGAGCTCGGGCTGCCTGCCATTAGCCTGCAGTGCAGTGGTTAATTCTGGGGGCACAGCGTGTGCTGCATGCTTCTGTGTTGTCATACAACCTTTAATTCTTGCTGCACTTATCCTCTCAGGCATGTGGCTGCACGGCACAAGAAAATAGCATAGATAGACCCACCAGAGTAAAATGCAGCTATGAGAAACAGGGAGCCAGCAAAGACACAGACAGCACTCCAGCCAACCTCTGTGCTGGTGAATCTAAGTTTCCTTTAAATCTGGTAGTCCTGGAGTTTAGCTCTGAGTGTGCTATGATTAAGGTGGTTCTTCATATGGATTCGTGCCTCAGAAATGCTCTTATCTGCAGTACCTGACTGGGAGACTGAGGTCCAAAGCTCTTCTGTGACCTATGTCTAAGCCCAAAGCTTGCAGCTGAAACTGTTCCAAAAACATGCAGAATTGCTTGTTCTGAAGTCTGGATCTGATCAGCCTTAGGAGAACTGGGTAAATCTTGATGGGAGAATTAAGTGCAGTGGCTTGTGTGATTTTGGGACTGTGGCAAATAATTCAGAAGGATGTAGATCTGCAGGTCTGTGTGTGCATTCTGTGTCTTGAGGTGAATTTATCCAAAAGCTCAAAACCAAGCCCTTCTAGACCAAATGACAAAGCTCCAGGGAGTTTATATGTAACCTTCTGATCCTGGCTCAGGATCAACTGAATGTCAGACCATGCTTGCATTTCACTTGTGCCAGGAAGTGCCAAGCCACACAAACATTGCCTAATTTAGTTTTGATAAGAAAACGTGTGCTAATGTCTTTACAAACATTTCTATGGGTGAGGGTATGGGTGTTAATGTCTTTGAAATGAGTCTTAATGTCTGTAACGTCTCCACCACCTTCAAGCTTTTGTTACAGAACCCAGACTGTTCGACTCCTGAAACAGACAAATGGGTCTGCACAAGCCTGGGTTTCTGAACTTTGTGGGAAACGACAGGTTCAAGGGGGAATATGGGGTAGGCGGCTCGGGAAGGCTGTACCTTCTCTGTACCTCAGCCAGTGGGGAAAGGAAGAGGGCACCATGCGGCCGGGAGTTTGGGATAAAAGGAGGCTGTGCCCTCTGAAACCGGGAGAGAGAAAACCCCGCCGGAATATGCCCCAGTGGATACTTTCTCCCTTTATTGGGATGAAGTTGCAGGACTCTTTTGTCTCCTTTATGGACTCTGGCTTTTTACCGGGTGATTATTCTGCACAGCTACAAGGAATTTTTTCCTTCGTTTTAATAAATTCGGTCTGTAGTGGGCCGAATTTTCACTTTTCTTTTATAAGAACTTGCCAACAGACGAGATGGAGCTGTGTGGGAAACAATGAAAGTTTTTAAATTGCTCTCACGATTGTTTCTGTTGTCAGTTTTTTAATGTTGGTAATTTGTGCTTGCATTGCAAGTGACCAAGTATTAGTCAAATCATTTTATATATTGTTGAGTTGTTTTTTTGCCACGCTTGTTTTGTCTTTTTACTGAAAAGAAAAAAATGATGCGGCCGGCAAAGGGTTCTGTGGATGTAAAATTTGTCTCAATCAATTTTATCTTGGAAGTTGGTGCAAGAATTTATACATATTTGAAATCATGCAAATATGTATTAAGCTTCCCAGTTCTACCTTGGAAGACTCTAAAATTATTATAATTTGGCTAAAGTTTTCAGAGTTATTAATTAATGAACTAAAGAATCTTAACACAAGAAACATTACACGAAAAAGGGTTGTCCCCCTTCCTAAACCTGGAGAGACAGATATAAACTGCAAATAGAATGTGGATAAAATACAAAAAGCCTTCTACCAACTCTCAAGCCAAGCAAATGCTCCAACCTGAACATCTCTGATGTGCTGTTGAATTTCCTGCCGTATGCCTTACAAGAGTATTTTAATTTTACCTCTCTTTTTGGATTATTCTAATTAGCGTGGTAACCCTAGCATGCTCTGCACCACACATGCTTCTTAGTTATGGGTGCAGAGTGTGATGATGGCAATTTGCTCACTAAAATTCAAAAGAAAGAAAAAGAGCTATTTGGAATAATAAACTAAATTTGAAAGGGAATTAATTTCATTTTTAATCCCATCACTAATAAAGCCACAGTTCTTGTTTTGGGTCAAAATTAAGTTACAACAGTGCTATAATCTATTCCCAAAAAAATAGAACATAGCCTTGATGTAAAGATGTGTTTGCATGGGAACCTTTTGTATGAAGATGCTTCTATACTTTGTAAATTTGGTATGGTAAAAAATTAATTCCCTGTTATATATAGAATTACACAGTGGAATAAGAATATTACCTATAAAATTCTTCCAATTATTTGTGGGTACAGGCAAGAGAAAAACCTATTTTAAAGCCTTTGACGTATGTAAACACACAGCCTCAACAAACCCATTCACATTTGTACCCAAGGGCTTAGCAGCCCATGCACTTTTCATGTTTCCTCCTTTATGTAAAGGGAGGGAAAGGGAAAGACCTGAGGGAAAGTCCTGCCTGCTCACGGGTTCTGCTGTGCCAGCTCCCTCCTCAACGCCGTAACCTTGGCCTGAATTTCCTTGTTGAATGTTATACTGTCGATCATAAGCTCTTCAGATTTTTCAAGGAACTTGGGCCTGTTCCACCAAAGGAAGGCACTTTCCCAGAGCTGTAGTTCCTGGAGGGACATGCAGGGCCAGATGATGTGGCTGTGGGCTTCAAAAAGAGAATTCTGGAATTTACTGAGCTCCTCAGACCTGTTCAGCCAGGACCACAGGGACATGATCTTTTGACACAGTTCCAGTTTGGCCCTTTCATTTTTGCTGTTTCCCAGGAATGTCCCAAACTGGGGAGCATAAGCATGTTCACAGAGCATGATGAGAAACTGCTCACTGAATTTGGAAGAGCACGGGAATTGCTGATGGGTTTGCTGCATGTGGTGTGGAGATAGGAGGAGCGCTGGGGCCTGCCATTTCTGTTTACCTTTGGAATAGGCTGGCTGGGCACAGCGCTGCTGGAAAGGGTGAGCAGCTTGCAGCCACTCATTCACAACAAGAGCCACAAAGCCACGCATGGTCCTGGACCTCGGATCCACTTCTCTGTGCCAGAGGAGTGACCTGGAGCATGGATTCAGTCCCTTCACTGCCATGAACTAACAGTGATGTACCTTCCCTTTCAACATCCTGAGCAACCCGGCAAGCTGCAGTCAGGAGCTCCTTGATGCGAGTCTGCCCATTGGCAGCTTGCATTTTACACAGCCAGCTCTCCCTGTTGTGTAACTTGGCACTACCAGCTTGCACCAGTTTGATGAGGCTTTCCTGAAGAATATGAAACCTCTTGCTGTACTTGTGAATCTTCATCCACTGGGGGTGTTGGGCTTCTTCAAAGTCCTTTTTCTCGGCCCTGGCTTGCTGGTCAGAAGGGCCTTGTATCAATTGATTTACCAAAATATGGGCATAGGTCTAGTATGGATACCCAACTAGGATGGACAAAAACACTCTAACTCCTCAGGGTTAGAAAGTGTATGTTTAATCAGCGCTGGGTCCGTGTGGGATAGCTCCCTAATACACAGTGCAAAATCACAGAACAATACAAAGTCTATTTTTCTACAAAAGTTCTAAATATTCAAGATACAAATGCATATTTATAACATTGACACCTCCCATTCCCTGCTTCATATGGTAATTAGCTGAAAAGTCATTAGACATGCGTGGTTAGTTCCTTGAATTGGGTCGGTGGTCCTGTGATTTGGGGAAAGGTCTCTCATGATGAAGTAACCCTCTTCTTCCTTGATTTGACCTTTCTGCCTCTCTGGTTTTTGACAATACATATTGCTCTTCGAGGACCTCCAGTTTTTCCCTTTATTACTTTTGAATAGGTTTCAGATGGAAAAATCAGTAATTGTCTAGTTTTCTTTAGATCTATTAATCAGTGTTGTCTGTTTCTCATTATAAGCACAGCTGAACAAATATAAGATAACAAGCAATCAGCTACTTCAATCTTAGAAACTTATTCCAGGCCTCACTCTCTAGCTAATCATTAATTTCCTTAATTAACCCCAGCTGGGTTCGCTTATTAGATCTATTTTAACTAATTTCAACAAAGCTAACCTTTAACTAAAATCCTAATGTTTAAATGTTTAGAACTCTGTGTTTCACAATGATGCGGCCACACTTGCCACGCCAGAGCGTGGCGTTCAGCAGCCTCTGCGTTCAGCAGCCTCTTGCATTCTTTGCACCATCGCCCATTTGTGCCTGTAGGAGGTTGGCTGCTCCTCATCGTGACCTCCCCGTTCCTCTCGTGGTAATAGCTGAGCACTGGGAAGTGGCTGCTGTGGTGAAAAGTGGCAGCTTTGTGAAGCACTTTGTCACTGATGGCTTTGGGGACAATGACAACCAGAGGGTTGGAGGGACAGACAGAGAAATCCTCATTGATGCAGCTTAGATGCCATTTAGAAGTCATTGAACCGAGGAACTCAAGCTGTTGTTCAAGCAGAAAAGAGCACCAGCCATCTTCCATGATCTCAAATGTGGGGTGCTAGAAGAAGGAATACATGAGAGTCACTGTACCCGGTGTGGAAAGCACCTCAATGGAGTTCACAATGTTCAAACACTCCTCCGTCCCAGGTATGTCCAGCTGAATAATTTGCAGGTCTTTGCATTTGATAATGATGGTGCCTGATGAGCACATGACCCTTTTGTCGACGGAATCAATCTTGGAGCACAGCAGCGTCAGAGACTGAAATGTTCTATTTGATGGCTTAAACATTGTCATAAAAGACTTCTGTCCATTTTGACAAAACTGTATAACGAAGCTGAGCCAACAAAGCTGCACTGGAGCCCAGTGCCCCCTGAATGGGCCCCTGGGCTGAGGCCCTGTACTGTAAGTTGATTTGGTGCAACTGACTCAGCGTCTTGCAAGCGACAGTGTCGAACTTGCCCCCCCTCAGGAGAGGTACCTAGGCATTCCCACCTGACCCAAAGAGATCTTTATCCACTGGATTCTATGCTTTTCAGCAAGGCACCTGCACCACTGAGAAGCCCAGACAGAGGGGAGCAATGAGATGTCATTGGGACCCAGGGAGGGGTGATGTGTTTCCACTTAGTCTGTCTTTGTCACTACCGCTGTCCCCACCACCTTCTTCTTTTTTCTTTCTTTTTCTCCTTGTTTCTCTTTTTCTCTTTTACTGTTACCAGAAAATTGATATATTTTATTTATCAACATTTAACCTCGTTTGGTTTTAATTTTGTTTCTGGGAATAATCGAACCTTTGAGTTCCACCTGCCTTATTCACAGAGTTTTCTTTGCTCTTCTGTGATTGGGGCAGATCGTAATGAGTAGCTACATAACAAGCTCCTCATCGTTCTCCTGCCACCGGGAGAAGAAGATGAGGTGGAACGGGTGGTGCAGCACTATGTCATTGGTTCAGGGGTCTTGATCAGTTCAGGGAATCCCATGCCAGAGGGGAAGGTGGGAAAACTCACTGGGAAAATGGGGAACCTCAGGAATACCAGCTGGGATGTGGTGGGAAAGCTGGGGAGGGCAGGTGGGGGCATAACTCAAGGTGGCAGGGGGCTCCCTGGGGGCAGAGAGCCATGGGGAGAGGTTACAGAGGTGTCTGGGGGATTACTTTCCAGGGATTATGGCTGCTTTGGGAATTCAGCAAGACCTCCATACCCTCTGGCACCCTTGGATTTCAGGTCAAGTAGAAAGGAAACACGTTTCAAAGTTGGTATTAGAACCTAAGATGCCATGGATATGGCTATTGCCATTAGCTTTAGCCAGAGTAAGAACCAAACCCTGAGGAGTTTTAAATTATTCCCCTTTGAACTGATGTTTGGGATTCCTTACCCTGCTTATTCTCAATGTAGCAGGGAGGTGAAAATGTATATTTAAACCAACCTGTGGCCAGGGTACTGTGTCTCGTGAAATCTCGTTGACAGGAAGCCCAGTTAGCACAGACTCTGCCTCTGGACTTTGCTGTTCGTAGCATCCAACCAGGACAACAGGGTAGCTCTGCAAAAGTGGATCAGATCAGTAGCCATGGATCATCTAGAAGGACCTCTGGTGATTAGTGGGCTAATATGAACTGTCATTGTCTACTTTGTGCTGAGTTGTTTCTCTGTATTTACACACCACGCCTGGTGCAGAGGCCAGATGTGGAAAAGTTGGGAGGGGGTCGTTCAAATGTTAATTTTTAGATCATGCTGGGTGGGTAAAAAATTGAGTTAATGATAACTAAGGTTTGTAAAGACAAATTGAGAGATAAGAAAAGGAGGGATTGATGAAAAAGGATGTGTGCTAATGTCTTTACCAACAGTTTGATGGGTGAGGGTATGTGTGTTAATGTCTTTGAAATGTCTCTGATGTCCCTACCACCTTCAAGCCGTGGGTTTGTTACAGAGCCCAGACAGTTTGACTCCAGAAATAGACAAATGGGTCTGCGCAAGCCTGAGTTTCTGAACTTTGGGGTAAAACAGTAGGTTCAAGGGGGAATATGGGGTAGGCGGTTCAGGAAGGCTGTACCTTCTCTGTCCCTCAGCCAATGGGGAAAGGAAGAGGGCAACATGTGGCTGGGAGTTTAGGATAAAAGGAGGCTGCGCACTCCAAAACTTGGAGAGAGAAAACCCCGCGGGAATATGCCCCAGTGGATACTTTCTCCCTTTATTGGAATGAAGCTGCAGGACTCCTCTGTCTCCTTTATGGACTCTGGCTTTTTACAGAGTGATCATTCTGCACAGTTTTGTGTGCTGGCTTCTTTGCTTGGATTGTGATGCACTGTTCCTTTGAGAGACATGGATTAGAAGAGGTTTTTAGCACCCGTCTTTGTTCACAGCATGTATCAGAAACATTTCTGTAGCTCAAAACCAGGTGAGTGCTCTAAGGCATTCTTCCGAAAGCATAAGCATTGGCAAATGCAGACCTGAGCCAGTAAATCCTGGAGCTGTGACAAGTTCACATGATTTCACATGTTCCCCAGCACAGAGTAGCACCGACTGGGTGGCCACAGACTCCACAAGAATGAAGACAGGCAGGAAATCAGCCTCCAGAAACCATTCCTTGGCAGGGGAGAGCTGTGGTGAAAGCAAGGTGTAGCAGCCCTGAGCTGTGGCAGGGATCCCGGCTGCCTTGTTGCCATGGTGCAGTGCCACTGGAAGCGTGTGCTGGGGTGCCCAGAACTTGTCGATGCCTCGATGGCCGTGAGCTGGTTGCTCATTGCTGCAGGACCAGCCACCAGCTCTGGTGGCTTTGCTGTGCTTGGGCGTCCTCTGCGCAGTCCTTTTTCGCAGCTCTGTGGAGGAACTCGGCCGTGCTGCTGCGCAGCGCTGCAGTTTGGGCTCGCTGCAGCAGCCCCGCAGCATCCCCGGCCCGCAGGAGCGGCACGGAGCGAGGGCAGAGCGCTGAGCCGCCGTGAGCGGCTCTGGATGCCATCGGCGCTGGGCAGGAGCCTGCCTCGGCAGCCTGTGCGTGGGAGGGCTGCTGGAGCAGATGGCTGGCATTCCCAGAGCTGCGGGGCTGGCCGGCTCCTGCTGAGCTGCTGGTTTTCTGCATGGAGGAGGAGGAGGAGGATGGTCGCAGTGTGGCAGCCTGCAGGCTCACCCAAACACGCAGGAGGCTGTGTCTGACTTGAAGGCTGAACAACAGCATGATCCAAAGAGCACATCTCATAAATTGTTTTCAGGTTGACAGGAGGCTTTTTCTACTCCTCTCTTACACTGTCGGGTAAAAAGCTGTCAGTTGCACAAATATATACCTAAATTTCCTTTTCTCCCCTACCTCCCCAACTAGGCTGCCAGAATCATATGACTTGCCTAAAAAAATCAGAATTTACCATCTGGTGTGCTTCTGATTGACTTTCTGTCTTCCAAAACCTGAATTTCTGTGTCCAAGTTTCTTTTTTATAAGTGAGGAACTGTTTGTTAACCAAGTCCCAGGACTCCAGAACGCAGAGCTGTAAGGAAAGCTGCAGCAGTGGCTCAGCCCTCGTAGCACTGAAAGGAAGCCGAGAGGAAAAAGCCTGCGCTGAGAGGGTGAGCCAGGAGGGCAGGGCTGAAACAGTGGCTCCATTGTTTGACTTCTGCTGGAGCCCGTGGACGTGGCTGCATGTCCTAGGGAGCTGTGTATTACGAATACATAGTTGATGGTGTGCACAGCGATCAAATTACAAGGTAATTACTTAATAGAGGCATTCAAGTAGTAGAGGTTGTTAAATAGGTTTAAAAAAAAAATCAACACTCAAAGTTTGAAACTCTGCTCGTATGATCTGGTTTTAAGTGAGAAAGAGCAGGAAGTTTAGAGATGAAGAAATCAATATATTGCTGGTAGTGGTGTTGATAGGGGCTGTGGCTTTACTGACCTCTTTTCCCAAACAGTGAAGTTTTTAACCACTTAAAACATTAGGTATCTAATGCATTGAAGGTCTGATTTTGCAGAAAGTACTGGTGCAAGACATCCGTTGAAGTCAGGGCATTAAAAAAAAATACAAATCTTTAGGAACATTGATAAAACAGCATGGGATGAATTTGGCCCACAGGATTCTTCACAAGAACTTGTGAAGTTCTTCCTTGGCTAATAAAAATAGAATGGTTTTAATCTAAAATTTGTCATAATTTCCATGCTGTTCTGCTGAACATAAGACATGGAATTTGGAGAGTGTGGAATAAAATGTTAGGATTTTAAAATGTAATGTATATTAACATGTCAGTTCTTATGTGCAGTCTCATGTATCCTGCAGAGATCAGGTTGTTGGAAGTTGGATACTTCACGTCTGGAAAAACAGTACTTCTTCTAAATACAGCCTTTTTAAGCTGTGGCACAGTTTCTCTCAAGTTTTTTATCCCCAGATTGACTTAATCTGTCTGGAAACCTCGAGCAGAGTGATAAACTCTTTATTTCATATGAAATCTTGAATGTGGGTGTGTGATGATGTTGGTAGATGCTCAATATTGGCCAATATATTAAATAGTTTGTTGCTTTTCTAGTACTTATAATGCAGTAGCTTGCCTGTGATAAAGCAGATGTGAGAAACTCCGTGTCAAGTGGAGACAAGTTTCTTTTGCTATGATTTCTGTCCTTTTGAGAGACGATATAACACCTAGTTTCTCTGAATTGAGTATAATCACTGCTCTCTCCTTTTGACAAAGAAATATGGAAAACAAAACCTGTTTTCCAGGGAGTATTGATGACCTCCCCAAGCTACCTGAAAATGCCTGTAATTGCAACCTTGTAACTGGACTAAAATGTCATTAAAGGCCTGCTGTAAAAATGGTTGTGCAAGACCTTCAGTAGGAAAATTAGTTTGAACTTTGTGCTGGTCCCATTTCCTGACTTAACGTAACTTGCTATTATTACATGCAAGTAATGGGGAGGAAAAAGCAATGTACCCAAAAGTAAGGTCAACCACTGGACTCTGGACTGCTTGGTGTAGTGTTTCCAAAGATGTAAAAAATATTTCAGGGTTAGAGATTTGCCTTTGCAATTTTTCTGTGAATTGCATGCACCTAAAGAGCCCAAGGGCTGGCCTGGGAGATGCTCAGAAATGTTACTGTCCACTTCTACCAGGGCTCCTTCCACAGTCAACCAAGAGAAGTCACTCCATGGATTCATCCTTGGGAAGAGCTGAAAATGGTCTCTCTTCTTAGGTGGGTTTTCAACCACTGTGGTTTGGAGACCCTTGGAGATGTGCGTGTGGATCCTTGCAAATAGAAGACATGCTTGCTTGACCTGAGAATTTTTGCACATTTCTTGCAATTAACCTGTGGACCTTCAGTGGTCACAGACACAACTCTGATGCAATCCATGGTTTTATGTTCCCTGAGAGTGAGAAGGAGCCCAGCTTTGATGAGCTGAAGCTAGCCCTTGTCAGTATTCTTCCTACTTCTCATCCACTTAGTCTGCTACTGTATGTCCTTATATATGGTGTTGGAAGTCAGGAACAAATTAAACAAAATAGCCAATTCCTCTGGGACATCTTGCTGAAAAACCAACCTCTGTGACCTAAATCCAGTGAAGTTTTTGAATTGTTTAGATCACATCTTGCAGATGATGCAGGAAACTTGGGTTAGGGAGAATGCTCTTTTTGGTTGAATTAAGATAATTGTCTTTTCTGTAGAAAAAAGACTAGGATCAGCTGAAGATCTGTCTATGACCAGTGGTACTGCCTTTTTGATTACATAAATGTTCTTAACAGTTGATGGTAACCTTGGGAAATGACACATCCTAAATGTTGTCCCTGATCGGTTTTTTCCCTCATGCTGTTTTTTGGCAGATGCAGATTCCAAAACAGCTGTACAGGCTGGCTGTGCAGCTGCCAAGGTTTGGGTCCTGTGCTGCCTAGCTACCCTCTTGCCAAGCAGTGTCAGCAGGGATGGCCCCAGGGCTGGATTTTTAAGGTTCCAGTAAGAATTTTAATCCTGCTGCATCCAGTGGGAGTTAGATGCACAAATACTTGCTTATAAATTGTAGCAGGTAGGTGGGGAAGCTGCAGACAGAGCTTGGGGCTCTGGCTCACAGCGCTGCTGTCTGGAGATGCCATATGGCTCTCGCTGCACCAGGATCTGTAGTGCTCCTGCAAGGCACACACTGCTGCAGCAGGGCATTTCACCCAGCCCTTTAAAAGTGACAGAGCTATCACCGTGTTAGTCTGCTGAAAGTGAGTAACATTGAACTATTTATCCAGTTTATTAGCGTGAGTTATTGCAGCTAGTCCACTGCTTCCTGGTGCAGCTGTAGGAAAAAGTTTGGGCAGGAACTTGCCCTGCTGCTGCAGAGAAAAGAAAACAGAAATGTGATAGAGCCGTGAAGCCTTGGAGTTTGGAGCCTGGCTTTTGAGATTAACCTTTAAATGAATCAAAGGCGTTTCTTGGTCTGGCAGTGACATTTGCATGGAACTGTGAGCAGCTGTGTCTGCATTAACAACCTGTGTGCCATAACGGGGGTTGGATATCGAGCAAACAGTTGGTAGTTAGGACCTGACATCCACTTTGTATGTGTGCTGGTGGTTTTACTTCTGGCTAACGCCAGTCTAGTCCTGTGGACTGACACCCACTGGTGACTGGAGTTCACCTCTACTTTAGTTTCAGACCAGGGAAATCTGTTTGCGTTCTCTCAGACTGCCTCGTCATCTGAACCACAGCTCGGTAACCACGATTGCTAGGGAGATTTTGCTTTAAGAGTTTGTTTGTGATGTGAATAAAATGCAAATGTAACTTCACCCCGTACCCAGGAGCTCCGAGCCGTGTTGTGTAACACAGCAGTGTGTGCTGTAGGGTTGTCTAATTATAGCACCAGATTCTGATCATGGAGAGCTCGATATTTATCACTTAAAAGGGGGTGTGGGTGATGCTTGGGGGGCAGTAATACTGAAATAACGTGATGAGCTGAGGCAGCGGTGCAAGTGCCGGAGCAGGAGGGGTGCCTCGCTCGCAGGCTGTCTGTAGCCTTGCTCCCGTGTGGCCGCGGCTCCTGCAGGCGCCGGGCATCGCCGGCTGTGCAGGAAATGGAGCCGAGCTGCATGAAGGGAAGCGACGGCTGTGAGTCAGGGCTGCACGGGAGAGGCCTTCTTGCAGGGACAGAGCACGAAATGTCAGCATTCGAACGGAGGGGTTCTGGGCAGGGCTGTGCTGTGCCCTGTAGGATTAAATAGGAGTTGGACTAGGGCAGAAACAGAACTGCTTCTGCTCGTCTTTGTGAACTTTTTCTCTCTCATGTCTGTGGGTTTTCTTGCGGTGGAAAAAGCATTGGGTAGTTCTAGACATGAGTCGTGATACTCCTCCTTTCCCAGGAGATGCAGTTTAACCGTGGACTGAACCAAGCTGGCAGCAAATCAGCCACTGGATTGTAAAGTGCAGCTTCTCTATCCGATACTCTTCCAGTGGAGGATCTCCTGGGCACAGTCGCGTTTACTGCTGTTGACACTGACACATCAGACACTTCTGTGGACAAGGATTTCTTTGAGTACAAGGACACGGTAGAGCCCTCACGTGTGCTGGTTCTGGCTGCCTGATGCCAGCTGTGTCTGGAGGAGAGCACCGAGCCACTCTTTACAGAGCCGAGTCCAAAGTGATAGGAGGCTGCAAAAGGTGCTGTTCTGTGTCTCAGTGCCCACGCTCCCCCAGGACTGGGAGCTGTGTTTGTGAGTGTCTGTGAGAACGCTGGCTGCACCCAGGCAGGGGCTGTGTGCCAGGTCAGCATCGCTCACCCTTCCTGCCCATCTCCCTAGGAATCTGCTGTTTCCAGTTGTAGGACAGAGCTCCACAAGCCTGTGTCATTCTCTGCATGGGTACAGCAAACAGCTGCAGGGCAGAGGGGCCTGGTTTAGCACTAGGAGGCTGTGATGTGGTGAACTTCCCCAGAAGAAGCTCTCCACACTGAGACGATTTCTTCTGGCTGGTCTCCAAGTGTAGTTAAACAGTTACTGACCCCCGTGGAGGCTGGGCTGTGCTTTTAGGGCACCTCTGCTTCCGTCTCAGGTGGCAGGGGAACTCGCTCTCTCTTGTGTGTCTCCAGATACATAGTCTGGGGATTGGCAGTGCTTTGTCCGGGCTCTCATCCAGCCCGGACATGACAGGGAGCTCTCAGGGAGGGGTTCAGGGCATGTCTGTGGCCTCGGAAACCAGGTTGCCCACACTAAACAGGGGTGGGGGGTTAGGGATCAAGGCCAGGCTCTGCCAGCCATGCTGCCAGGGCACTTGTCCAGTGTCACGGTTCCTCCAGGGCTGGTGTTCCTGAGGCTGTGTTTCCATCCCAGCCCCACAAAAGGCAGTTGCCGCTGCAGGAGCAGGGTGAGGCGGGGAGCAGAGGGGATACAAAGCAGCCATTTCCCTGAGAGTGAGAACGCAATGTCCCTACCTAGGTGTCTGTCACGATACTTATCTGAGCAGGGGCTGGCAATGGCTAGCACCACTGGATTTGAGGCTGGTAAGGGAATGGATACTGCTTTTTGGGGGGGTGGTTTGTTTTCTGCCCCCCGTGTGCTTTGGTATGAAGGTGTTTGGCATGGAGTCAGCCTGTCAGTGGTATGGCTGGGGAATTAGGCTCAAAGCTGCTCTCAGCAGTCTCCCCTCATGAGAGAGAGAGATCAGCACCAATGAAACTGCTGGCAATCTCTGCTTTCCAGATGGGAATGCCTTGGCCTGGCTGAGATCTGGGATCATCCTCCTTTCTGGAACTAAAAGGGTTGTCAGTCTTGTGATGTGAGGTCTAGAAATTGTGGCATGAAGGGCTTCCTGGGAAGGAGTATGATGAGGAGGGATTTCCTGCATCCCTGGGGAAAAAATGCATCTTAAATCCCTGGTTAGAGATCCTGAACACTTTAGCTGAACAGGACCTCACTTAAGGATTGGATCACAGCTCTGACACTGGTTCTAGTGGAGTGTTGGTGTTTGCTCAGTGTAAAGTAGTGGTTATCACCTGAGAATGGTTATCACAGATTGAACTGTAACCCCTGTGCTTGTCTTTGGACCATTGTATGTGTTTGCTTTTGTTAAGGCAAGGTGAGGAGCTGTGTCCAAGGGAGTGGCAACCCATGGAGAACAGCTGTTCCATTGCTGCAGCATCCAGGATCCCTGTCCAGGACTGAGGTCCCTTAAGAAACATTCCACTGTCTGCTGTAAAACAGCACAAGCCAGTTTGAGAGCTTTGCCTGAAGGATGAGGAAGGCAGAAAGACTGTGAGGGTGCAATTTCCTGAGCGCTGCAGGGCAAAAGGAAACATTCTGGTTTTGGTGACATAACGTCTCCGTGCAGAGAGACGTCTCCCCCGGGTGCCTGTGCCACGCTGCTGGGGGAAGCGTTTTGCACAGTGATGTGCTTCATGTGGCCTGGTGTTGCAGAACAGGGTGGCTGGTGCTTACCGGCAGGGATATCTGCTGCCTGCTTCTGGCCAGGCAATCTTTGTCCTGCTGAGTCACACCAGGCTGATGCCAGCGTTGCTCCGAGTCCCTTGCTGCTGCTGTTTCCTTTCATGATCAGCTCGTGGCCGGAAGCACAGGGGAGCCGTGCACAGGCTCAGGGATTGTCACTTAGGAACCACGTGGCTTTACAACTTGGCATTTATTTCCTTAACCTACTATCTGCAGAGCTGGGCAAAGGTAGAAACGGGGGGAGTGCTTACAGGGAAGTGGCTGTCGTGGGGCTGTTGCATTTGAGCTGTCAATTCCGATCATGGGACATGTACTATGTCAAATAAAGTTCCCCTCAATGCTGTTTTATCTGGATCAGCCCATCGGCTGCAGGTGAGGTCAGGGAGGAAGGCAACACATTGCGGTTCATGTAACAGGCTGGAAGTCCCACCTGAGGCCAACTCTCCCTGTGCAGTACCTGGAGAGAGGCAGCCCCTGTCCCAGAAAGTCTGGTCACCTCTGGTCAATTCTCCAAGTTTTTGAGTCTTGTCTTTTTAACAGAAGCTTTAGCTTGGGTATGCTCCAATGCTTCCCTCTGTTCTCTGGAACTTGCAGCTGGGGTCCTGTTGAGATGATGCAGACAGAATTTAGGGTTTAGGGGATGAAGTGCACAGCTGTGGGTCCACATGGATTGTGTTGGCAGCCACATCCTGGGGAGGTTACACAGAAGGGATCTGGGATTCCCAGGCTATGAGGTGCTCAGGCATGGTGTCCAAGTGTGGTGGAGACTGCATTGTCCCAAAGAGGTGATGGGCAGTCCTGTGGGTGAGCACATGGGGCAGGAGCTCACTTGAGGAGGGTGGGGCAGGGAAGCAGGGATATCAGCAGTGCTTGAGGCTGCTTCTGCTGGGTGCAGGAATTCTACTAAAGTGATGGGTTGTCAGGATGTGCCTGTGAGTGAACTTGGGATGGAAGGGGATGGAGTGGGCTATGTGGAAGGTAATGCTCTGGAGAACAAAACTGTGTCCAGGTTTATGGATGTTTGGGAGAAAGCTGCCTTCAGCAGATTCAGAATTAACTTGTGGTTTGTGAGGGCTGTCAGTGGGGTAATAAAGCAACAGGATCTCAGCATGCAGGGAGGACAGGGTCTAAGTCCAGGGCATTTTTTCTTTGGGGATATGCTGACACCTGAACTACTGCAGTAGTTTGGCTTGTCTATGATGAAGGGTATGTGGACTTTTATTGGGAGAGGAAGACCAGAGGACTGTCAGGTTTTGGAGGAGATAGAAATGTTTGTGGAGGGAATCACAACAGCTGAGAGCATGTGTCTGGGAAACTGCCAGCAAGGAGCACCAGCCTCGGCTGCATTCCTGAAGGCACTTTTCCTGTCACTGTGGTGGCACTCTGCCACCCGGCTGTGAGCCTGGAAAGCAGCACAAAGGAGAACTGGCGCTGTGTGGGCTGTGGGAATTGGGGTGCAAGTGTACAGAACTCCCTCACTGAGGGCACCAGGGGTCTGTGGGGTGCTGGCTGCCCAGGGCTGGGCACAGGAGTGCCCAGGAGATGGCTGGGCTCTGGTCCATGGCCTCTGGCTCCTCAGCCAGGTCAGCTGTGCTGGCTGCATCTTGCACCTCTGGGGCTAGTCCCTTCCAGCCCAGGAGAGCCCTCACAGAGTGTCATCTAGGATGTTAACAAACTCCCTTGCTATCCGCATTACAGACAAGGGCTTGGCTATCTTTTGGGGAGATGATGTGCTCAGAGAGCTGAGAGGAAATGCAGTGTCCTGAAAAGCATGTGGGAGATTGTGTTAGGTATTTTAGCAGTTCCCCAGGCTTTTGAGCTCTGCTGTAGGAGCACATCTGTCACTGGGTTTATTGAGGATCAGTGTTAGATCACTTCTTGATTGCTATTCAATAAGTTGCTGTGTCCCATTTGGACTGAGCTCCAGCTCTTGCTGCAGGGCAAGGGAGAGCACAGAAATAAGTTCAGAATACCGTGGCTCACGCTCTGAAACTCTTGCAATACAAAGGCCCCAAAGCCACAGGGATGCTTGGGCAGGCTCTTCCGTTAAGAAAGGGAAACAGAATGGATAATGGAAAACTGGGTCTTAAGCTCTCTTGTCGTCACCTTCCCTGCTTATACAAGTGACTTTCTGGATAAAGCAGCTGTTCAACAGGAGTTTGGGCAAGGATAAGGAAAGCTTTCTAGCTAATACCACCACCAAGAAGTTGTAAGGTATAGTTACAATGTAAGTAAGGGAAAATACTTGTAGCTCTAAAAACAACTCGAGCAGAGAGTGGTGGGGAAACTCATCCATCTGGGAAAGCACAACAGGGCCTTGGTGAGATCTTTGCCACGTTAGGAAGCTGCAGATGGTAAGTCTTGAGAGCGACCCTGTGAGCATATAAGAAGCTTACTTGTAGGGTGGCTGCAGTGGAAGGCTGTCACCTCCTGTCCCTGACTGGGGTAGAGCTCTTGGGAAAGAATTAGCCCAGCCTTTTTTGTGGTGCATCTAAGTATCTTCATCTGCTGAAATGCACAGGCTGGTATCTGCGTTATCCTTTCTCCAGTACTAGCAAACCTTGGATTAGAGTGACTGACAAAGCTCCTGTGCAGCACTCTTGAACCAACAGCTGCTGCATCAATATATGGATCAAGCAGACTACTAATCCCTGGAGACTTAAAGTGGCTTTTTTATGACAGGGAACAGAGGGACAGCAGCACTCATAATGGTGTAGATTCCTTGTGCAGCAGGAGAAGTTTTCAAATCCTGAAAATGAAACAAGTTGACAGTAATTATATTGTAACCCTTTTGCTGCTGATCTATCAGCATCAAGGGACAGCTAAGTGAGTTATACACAGTTCTCTCAATTTAGACATCAATAGAGCCTGTTAGGGATTTAATTCAATCAGAAAACACAGCCTAAGCATCAGAGAAGACTTCACTTCAGAGTTCATTAGGGTTTATTCTACAAATCTTAGATCAATGCCAATGATACAAGTTTTATGAATTCTCATTAAAAATACAAGTCAGTATAAAGATTCCAATAGTAATATAATGCATGATGATTCAGTTTCAAAACTTAAGGAATGAATCTGTGTTTTGGACCATGCTACAGAAAAGGGGAACACAATGTAGAAAGAATATTTAGTTTACCTCCCTTTACTTGAGGAGGGGCCTGTGCCTTATTGCCACAATACCTGAAAAAGCAATATGAAGTGCATAGCAGCCTTGCCTGTACAGTCTCTAGGCAAAACTGTTGAATTTAGTATCATAGTCCTCGTCCCCCCTAGTTCTGGTCATTAAGGTACATTTTGATAGCCTGATATCATTATAATAACTTAAAGCTATTGCAACACCATCCCCAAAATTGTTATAAACATCAGTCCTTGGAGCTGTAAAATGTTCTAGTGATGCACTGACACTTTTTCACCATGTTAACCATTTTGCCCAGTCTTTCCAGGAACACGAAATACTGATTCCAATTAAAGGTGAATTAGTTCCGTATTCAAAACTCTCCTACTATTTTTTTTAAATGAAGTCTCAGTGCAGTCTAATACTTAAATGCGTTGTTCATAGCTTCAGGCACAGTTAGAATGTAAATCAGACCTCTTTTCTTGACCCTAGCCCTCTGATATGATGAAAGGTGTGTTAGCTTTCAAGAAACAGTTGAAATTTGGCCCCAGAATTGCTAGATCAAATGCTTTGGATCGGGGGAGAACAAAATTACCCTTTTTTTCTGGGAGCTGCCTGCACTTACAAGGGGATTTGGCTTCATAAAGCCACACCCTAAGCCTAAATTTTAGAGAAAGTTTAGTTCTCACAAGAGGTAACTATTGACAAGATGTGCACCTCATCCCCCAAGTGCTGTAGTACATCTGTTTATTCCCAGTGGCATGTTCACCCTGTCAAGAACACGGGCATCTCTGGTTGAGCCCAGTCATTTCTTGTAGCAGAACCTCACGGACAGCACAGAGCAGGGATCATGCATGGATCTGCAGCAGCAGACAGGGAACGAGGCTGAACAATATGCACACATTTCTGAACAGGACTTTGGTGCAGACAGTGATGCTTAACTGAAACTCAGCTTTTACCAAAATATTATAGCATAATACAAAAATCTGAAAGAAAAGGGTCAAAAGAAGCCGCTGACTTCCACGCACCAGTAAAGAAAAAACCCCTCTTGCATAAATGGAGCAGCAGCACAGAACAAGCACCCACTTGGCTACACCAATACAAGTTTTCTGCTGTAGGAATTTTCAAGAATTATCCACCCAACATCATACTATCATGTTTTAGCATCATACCAAAATGTAGTATTAAGCCATCATGCAGGTTTGGGGAATTTCTTCTGCTGTACTGAACACTGCTGTGCTTGCTTTGAATGCATATTGTCAGTCTGATTTGTCTTTGTAGTAGATGCATCTTTAACAGTCACACTTAATCTGAAGTAAAAAAGTTCAGTAGCCCATACTGGGCTTTCGTCCAGTCAGAGTGACAAAAAAATACAAGGTTGTCATTAAACTGCATATATTCTAGAAAAGGGGGTTAGTTTGCATTTAAGTCACATTTAATACAAGTTGTTCTGAAACCGTGAACTGATTCTATTTAGAACAAAGTATGGCACAGATTCCCAATACCGATGGACACTGTGTAAATAACACATTTTTCTCCTTGCAATGATTATCAATTCGCCAAAGAGTGTAATAGTCAAAAGGGAAGAGTAAAGGAAAACAGATTTAGGAGAAGAAATAAAAAATGCCTAAGAATTGAAAATAAATGACTTCTTTTGTAAAAAACTTTATTTAACTTCATTTTTAAAAATGCATTCTCTCCTCAGAACAAATGCCACCATAAAAAAAAAAAAAAAAGATTGCAGTAGCACACACTTGCACTCAAAAGGAAACATGCAAAACTGATGGCTGAAAAAATTTTGCATAAAAATTGAAGACTTCAGGCAAAAGTTTGCCCCTGTGTACCTTTAGAGACCCCAGACCACGAACAGCTTTCAGTGCAATGTCTCTTGCTTCCAATTGGTGGGGAAAACATATGGCAGGAGCTTGTCTTCTGACAGCTACACTCTCCCAGATGTTTGAAGCAAAAACAGTCTCAGCTATGTTTTAAAACATCATTGTTAAACTGTTGCAGAAAGTAGAAACAGAATTCAAGAAAATGTCAGAATCCAGTGAAGAAAAACTTTTGAGATCTACCCTGTGCCATACACTTCTTAAAAAAAATTAGACAGAAAAACAAATTTTATTAATACACCCTCTTTAAATGTTTTATTTCTGAAAGCAGCTCTTTATGCAAATCAAAAGCAGTTCCTGAGTAACTGCAGTAAACAGTGTCTTTTAAATATTTTTGCGCCTCAGCTCTTCCATTTTGGTTCTTCCTTGTTCTTCTCCCCAGTTTTCAAGTTTAATCTCAGTTCTTTTTCAAAAATGTGCAAGTTCAGTTAGCATCATTTCCAGAAGTCCACAGCTTGCAGGCCTTCCTGCAACAACTCTAAGATCTGCACATACCTAGGCTGTAGTCCTACCCTATTGCAGGCTTTGCTCTCAGACCTGTACAGGATGCGCCCTCACGTCTTCTTCAGCATGCGCCGGGACTGCCACGTGTGGAACTTATTGTAGGCCGTCTGCAGCATCTCTTCTATATGACTTACCAACTGAAACAGAGGGAAAAACATTGTCCCAGCTGCTGGAAAACAGATCCCCTTCCCTCCCTTTCAGGTGGATTCTTCCTTTTATTCACTGTGAGTAATCTTCCTAAAATCAGAGAAAGGACCTTGAGGTTCTGTTGCAAAATATCCACAGAGGGAGCAGTGCACAGAGCTGCTGAGCCAAAAGCTCATGGGGAAGTGATACCCCATTGTGCTGTCTGTTCTGGTATTTAGTCTGTGACCACCACTTCAAATCTGACATGGGCAGAGAGTTTTGAAGTTGCTCAAGTTCTACTTCATGGTGGAAGTGAAAAATGAAACGTGACTTCCCCTTTCTGTTCTATCACTCAGGTAATCTCAATTTATAGTTCTTGTCAGTTGCTGGCATCACTCAGCAAGCTGGACAGGGAGAGACGACTGCTTAACTGTGTACCCAATGTCCCTCTGCCCATTTCCTAGTAAAAAAAAAAAAATTAAGATGCCCTAGGATAAGAAGTAACAAAGTAACTACCATCCTCCCATAGTTAAGACTGCAATTATTAATATGCACCCACATAATTAACCAGTACTTTCCCCTTACATTTGTGCTTAAATATTGTCTCCGAATCTTTTCTTGGAATGGGCAGAGCTTTGTAACCTGAAATCTTTCCAAGTTGCTCCTCATTTTCACAACCTGAGAGAGACAGAAACCAGTATTACAACACTGAAGAATTACAGTAAGACAGAAGTTTCATTTCCTTTAACAAATTGTTCTCCAACAGAACACTTTATAACTAATTCTGGGGGCTACTTCAAGTATGTGTAGTTTGAGGAAGGAAAGTTATTCAAATATCAGTCTCTAACACTTCTCGGGTGTGTATTTATTTTTGAGATAAGTGCAGTATGACTGAAAGTGAAATGTGCCACTCTGATTATTACTTCATTAATAAACACTATAAATAGATAAAAGATATTCATAAAATGTTTTTTGGCTTCAAGCAAAGACTGTGGATTTTCAGGCCATATTTTGCAGCAGACATATGAACGTATCTGAATGCAAATCTTTGTTATCCACGTGAGGTCAAAAGGAACAGAAAAATAGTTACAGTCATAGACCTGGCTGTCCTTGAAGGCAACTCAGTTCCGAAAAGCAGTGTGTGTTCTGAAGGTATGACAGTGATTTTTGCAGTGGATAGAAAAATAAGGAAAACTCGCTTGTACTGTCATTGTGGAGGTTATTTCTGAGAGGTGAGGAAGGGAGGCTTTAGTTTTTTTATTTTAAAGTGGAATGAGAACCCTGCAGCTGCAACAGAGCTGACCATTCTGTTTGAAACTAGCTTACAGCTACTGCTCCTAAAGAGAACTAACAGGGAGGCAAGGAAAAGGATGGTTTTAATTAATAGCACCAGCAGAACTGCTGAAAAAAAAGGCTTTATGTTATTTTGTGACCTTCAGTTCTAGAGATGAGTAAGTGCTGTACTGGTTTAAGGCATGTGTATTAGTTCTTGTACTTCAATAATGACAGCCATTCCAAACCATGGTCTGGCCACACCATAACCAGGCCCATAAGAGGAAGCTCTGCCTTACCTTTTCTTCTAGGAATGGCGTGTTAACAGGGAAGCAGGACCAGAAGTGTCGTAGCAGTTCCCCTACTGCCACGTACAAGTGTTTTAGTTCAGACTGAATGTCATTTGGCACCATCTCTGCAACAGGAAAAAAGAGTTTTTCACATCATTTAAACTATCATATGAAAAATGAAAACTAAGGCTAATGAAGGAGGTCAGCAATGTACACTTCCACTACAGTCACAGAAAGACCGGCTGGGAGGGAACACTGAGGTGCCTCACACCTCAGCAGCAATTAGATCAAGACTATCAGCAGCTATTAGATCAGGTCAGCTGCTATTTGTGGGTCTATACTTGGAAGCTTGTGTATTATTTAGGGAGATCCATGCCAGGCAAAGAATGGACACCAAACCTAATCCAGGATTAGAAGCTGTATATTTGTATTGTTCTAACAGCGTGGCAGTGCTGCTGCTGGCACCAGCACCATGTTGTCCTCACAACACAGTGCTAAGAATTCTGGATACTGCAAGTTTTTCCCTCTGTCTTACGTTGGCAATGAGAATATGGTTACAGCATGTGGAAGATGAAAAATCCAGACAGGAAAAAAGAACTGTGTCCCAGGTACTCGCAAAGAAGAAAGGGTGACAGGGTTCAAGAACACAGAAAGAGCCATAACTGTAAAAACCCAAACAAAAAGTACAAGTAGTCACTGAACATGAGCACAGTAAACTGAACTGTGAATATCAAATTTCAGGATGAGGCTGTTAAAGAAAAAGTGGTGGTCAGGCTCAAAGAAGTGAAGTGTAGCACCCAATACGTCAACCAGGATGGGTAAGAAAGCCTCACCACTGCTTGCTGACTCCTTTACCTTCAGTACCCTAAAGAACTCATACTTGCTTTTTCAGCTGTCTGGCTTTTCAGACCAAGTAACACAAGATAAACTGGAAAACTGTTATAAATCCTGAGAGCAGGGATTCATCTGCTGTGAGACTAGAGACAGGAACTCAAAGTGGCAGGAATGTTACAACAGGGAAAGGGTGGTTGAATGGAGGTGTGAGAAGGAGAGGCTGTCTGATCTGCCCTCACAGTCTACAAGGAAGCTGCCTTTTTTTCACAGCAAGCTGTGGATCTTAAATGCAGGCTGCAAAAAACTTAGTTTCAGACAATTATCTAGGCCTTGCTTCCTCAGAGTTTCCACAAAGTATGTATTTTCTACAATCCAGGGAAAAAAATCAGAAATGCTGAACAAGTAAAACCCAGTAAGACAATTTAGAATCTATCAGGTGTTTCCTTCATTACTTGCTGTGTAAAATGTTCTCTCGTTCACTTGCCTCAGCACCAGTGTAGCCATTACCACCCCCATGGTGTGGCTGGGTTGTTGCTTTTCTTTTGTTGCTGTAACCCAGTACTATTCCAGCTACACGTTTCCATAATTTCCTTTATCACTGTAACATATTCTAAGGGAGATATGAAACAGCAAGCCAGCCAGTGCTGTGCAATGCAACAGGACACGATTAAAGCATTAGACATCCCAAATCCTTACGGTTTATGGCTTGCTGTGTTCCACCCTGCATAAGTGCTCCTCCAGGTGACAGGACTGCAATAGTGCTGGCAGCATCACCACTTGAAAGAACCTGGAGAGAAAACGAACAAATATTTCAGGTCACTTTTTTCCA
Source organism: Lycocorax pyrrhopterus obiensis (assembly GCA_014706295.1). Classification (NCBI taxonomy): domain Eukaryota; kingdom Metazoa; phylum Chordata; class Aves; order Passeriformes; family Paradisaeidae; genus Lycocorax; species Lycocorax pyrrhopterus. Next base: position 12,469,345 of record JACSVZ010000007.1, on the reverse strand, counting down.
ATAAATTATTTTAAAAATAAGATTAGTTGAACAGATACAATGGAAGTTCAGGTTCAGCTCTTCTCCAGAATTAGGCACAGTGCCTTTAAGTGCTACAGCTTGTTTGCAGTGAAAACTCTGCAATTAATTATGGAAAAACAACCCTTTTCTTTACCTAGACTTTGAACTGTCTGTGCACTTACTCTGAAATAAGAGAATTACTATGCAGAAGTGTAGCAGAGTTGGGGCTGCTTTACTTAGGGCCAAACTAGGTTTACAAACAGAGAAGTTCAGACACTGGCTGGGGAGATTGGCCACAGGGCTCTGCTGCCCTCCAGGTGCCAGCACAGAGCTTCTGTGCAGCCCACAGCAGACTCACAGTGCCAGTGCATTTAGGAGAAAAAGACCAGTTCAGTTAAAAACCTGCTCACTGTTACCTAAACTTCTGAGGCTGGGATCAATACACTGGCCTGTGCATGACTGTCCTGCTTTACTACTTTATACCTTTACCATTTCCTCAAAAGAAAGCAGGAACAGAAGAATATAACTGAGCATCAGCAATGACTCAGTTTCCTATTGTGTAGATTTTACACGTAACAGCTCAAAAGGTATCATCTAAACCTGTAAAATAAATCAGGTAACAGAAACTGGAGATAATTTAAGTTTACCCTGTAAAATTAAAACTCCAGTAGACATGAGACACAAAACTATATAGAAAGCAAGATGCTAAGATTAAGAGGGACATTTTAAAAATATTCTTCCATACCTGAGTTAGTTTGGGTACATATGCTTCCATTTCTTGTCTAATACTATGAAATGAATTAATTATATCCTGACTGGTTGCATATTGCTGTGATTGAATTGGAGTTGGACCATGGTAATACCTGTGAAGTGAGAAAAGGGAAAAGTGTTATTAGTAAGAGTGTTGGTAAAGCAAGAGAGCAAACTCCTGGACAGTTCTTAAAATGTTTCTAATTTTAGATGCTTTGCAACTGTTGACACTAATTTATTTATTGACAGAGTACAATATATTGCCCCATGGGAAGAAGTTGGCTTAGGGATGGTATGGCAGCAAAATAAGAGCTTCTGTTGCTGAATCTGTGATCATTATTTTGCCAATGAAAAGCTACCCCTGCCACCAAATTCTGGAAATATCATTAAAATGGAGCAATTCACATCACTTTCAACTGGAACTAAGCTAAACGAAGTTAGGTGGACACGTGGAACTGTTCTCTTTCTGGTAGCATCGCTCCTTTTCTGAAGTTACATCTGTGGTTCTCAAACTCAAAAGTCTAGGAAAAAAGACTACTACTAGAAACATCCTAGGCCAGTGAGCAGTCCAAACTATCCCAACTGCACTTTTTTGCCTGGGAGTGGATTTTTCTTGGAATGGTATATATTTTCATATATAACACATTTTTCCACTGAACGCTGCAATGAAGTGCTGAACTGTGAACAGAGGTCTGTTAGGCTTTCACAGAAATTACACGTCAAGGTCACTCAGGTCAGCTTACAGAGACTCATAACTCTCTGCAAAAGCAGATGGAGTTTAACAGAGGCATTGGACTAGAGGACCTCCAGATGTCCCTTCCTACCCCAACCACCCTGAGAAATAAAAATACAAATTTAAGAGGGAATCACTTGGAAATTGGTTTATATAAAAGCTCATATAAGATTTTGAAACTTAGTTGTAACACACCTGAGTGTGGCACAGTAGGGACTAAATCAGCTGGTCCTGTGTGGGCTGTGATGAAGCCCCTGATAAACTGGCTCTGCTGAAAGAGCTGTGCATATTTTAACTTACCTATCAGACTTCTTTAAGTTTAGTGCAATAGTTTTAATGCTATTATTCTTTGATAAATCTTCGTATTCAATGGCCTCCTGCAGTTTTACCTAAAATGAGCCAAATAATGATACACATTACTAATGAAGGCACAATTCCATACATCCAGTGCTTTCTTCTGGTTCACCAAGTTTGAGCTGAAGGGTTACTAAAACCTTAAAGAAAACCCAGGTATGGAATGACTCATGCCCACCCTCCAGAGGCAGTGATGCCCAAAGTTGTTCAGGATGTGCCATTTGCAAGTCTTGGCACCATCGCTTTTTCTCCAGATTCTGGCTAAAAGTTGGCAGTCCCTGCCACTTCCAAAAAGTGTTCTGCTGTACATAGATAATCATTTGTGCTCTCTATTTATGTCCATCTAACTCCAGATTAGCAGAAATAGTAATGATTTAATAGCTGGTGTACAGGAGTCTAAGATTAAAACCAAAGTAATTACCCCAAGCTACCTGGGGACAGCAGATCTGTGGAGTATTAGCAGTGAGAGGTAACAGCACAGTGATATCAGACTTTGTACAATGACAAAACTATTTTTGAAGTCTCCTTTTCTCCTGCTACTCTTTCACTCTCCTTTTCATCACATTTCTTCTAGTCTTGCTATATCATTTTCTGCTCAGTAAAACTTGCAGCTTTTGGGGAAAGTCAAAGACTACCCCAACATTTAACAACACGTGTTCTACGAGGTTTTCTCACAATACAGCAAAGTTTTGAGTCCCTCTGACATTTTCTGATTAGGCTGTCAACTCCAGGAAAAGTATTCAATTCAGTTTTATAGCAATTACAGTACTCTCTTCCACTTTGTGAGCTGCTCTGGTTAGTCTAGACCAGGCTGTTGCCCTGTATTTCATTGCACCAGCTATCACTAGACTTTTGGTTCAACCTCACTTCAGCTTCTGACTAAGACGAAGGCTGTCATGTGCCAGTTTCATCATCCCCTCTACAAACAACACACTTGACAGGTTAATATTGGTGCTTGAACACCAATATCCTTTTGTGATGGATGTTCTCTAGAAGTTTTCAGGCATTTGAAAGAAAAACAAAAGGAAGTGGGCCAAAAATAGAACTGCAGCAAACGAGAAGAACCAGATTTCTGGGTCCAATCTGAAGCATCTTAGAATTTTTCACTTGCATTGAGCACTACTGAAGAGATAAACAGCACAACACTTCAATGTGTAATCTATTTGTTTTTATTAACAGAGGTACAAGGCTTCTCATAGACAGTCAGGTTGTTATTCTATATACTTCTAAACCAGGCTAAAAGTTTCACTTCAGATGTGTCATAAAACAAGTAAGGAACTTTCAGCAATTTTTTGAGACAGAGCTGCCAGTTCCATTCAATTAGAATCACATCAGCTAACTTTATACCTTTTTCAGTGGTGGCTGAAAGAAATCTGAATCCCTGGAGTTTCCATCCGTACTGCTGGTCTCACTGTAATGGTCATTTTGTGCTTCTCTTAAAACAGAGAAACAGCATTAAGAAGAATTCACCTCACAGGAAACTTAAGATACAAGCTAGAGACAAAGTACATACATCTGTTTCAAAGACTTTATATGCACGTTCACATACTTTTTTTCCCTTATGTCTTAATTTCTAGCAGCTGATGTAGACAGAAGGAACCAACTCCTCACATTAACCCTGTTTGTCACGGGGGAAAGTCAACAGCAGGAGAAGGTGCTTGTCCCTCTCTTCAGAAATAGCAGCATGCCAACAATGCATGTGGGACACAGCAAAATCGTGGCTAAATTAGAAACACTTTGTATACACAGTTATGCAACCAGGTATTAGCAGAGCTGTGGGAGCCCTGAAATACAACTGTTCCAGGAGAGCTATCCTGTTGTCCCTTTCTGAACTGAGAAACAGAAACACACATTGCCCAGAAGAGATTGCTTAAGGTGCGGCGTTCAATTTGTGCAAAACCAAAGAACAGCGTGAGGGAGCCCAGCTAAACAGAAGGAAATGTTAACTACGATCTCTCACAGCTGAGGTCTGTAGGATTTGGGTAGACTAGTAATCCTTGCTGGTTGTCCATAAAGCAGTTGTAGAGCAGATGACCTATAGAGGTTTTTGGTCAGGGGCAGGGTACTGCACCTGAGAAGTCTTTCATCTGATCCACCTATGCCACACTGTAGGTTGCCCCAGCCAGACCTGCTCCTGGAAGGCAGGAAATAGCAACTCCTCGCACCAGACCTCACCTCCACAAAGCACACAGAACACTACTTCTGCAGCCTTCACCAGGGCTAGAGATCTAAGGCAGAAACATTCTTTCCTTTTTAATCTGCTTTATATGATAACTCAGCTAAAAATAAGTCATCATTTCAAACAGCTCTGAAAAACTTCTGTATAGTAAAATGGAACCTAAAGGTATTTTCATTTCTAGAGCAAAATAATTCATTCATTAAAAAATTAAAGAAAAGGCTGGATGAATAACTGAAAATGTGTTTTTGTTTTGGGAATTCCTTAAAATTTACTACAAAAAGCTTTTACACAACATTGAAACTTACTGTTTCCTGAGGCCAGCTGCAAGGACCATGGCACTGTGATGATTAAAGCGTTTTATGATGGCAGCATTGCTACTTTCTCTAGCAGACTTTGAGGCATTTGATGTAGAGGCCACAGAAGCAACGCCATAGCCCTACAAAGAAAACAACGTTAATTCCCTCCTGCCCCCAGAGCAGCAGGACAATTCTGTCTTCCCTTCAGTCAGGAAGCCACCTCCCCTGCATCATCGTCCAGAGCATCATTTTCCTACCTTTGCCCCACCATCACCTTATGTACTTTGAAAAAGCTCCAGTCACTCTTTTATTCTGCTAACACTTGGCAATTTAGAGGTGTCAGAGAGAAGGTAGCAAGTCTTATACAGATAATTTTTTAAGACCATGATATAAGTAAAAACAGAACTAGCTTAAAAAAACCCCTAAGGATCACCTGTACAAAACACAGGCATTGATGGCAAGGAAGAGATAGCACTTGTCTTACTGACCTCTTTTTAAAATCTAGTGGGACACCAGCAGCCCACAGGCTAAAAGACACCTGTCAGGAGGATGTGGTATCAGCAGGAAATTCAAAAAACCTCAAGCCTTAATGTTGGCAGAGTTCCCCACCTGCCAGATGGCTCAAGGCAACTCTCTTTACCCCATGGGCAGTTTTATGCTTGCTGTTAAACAGCCTCAAAAGCAAACCAGGGCAGTTTGCAGAGCAATTCAAACACACCTATCCTAAACTCATGGTCCAGTTTCTGACTGCTAGCTTTGAACAACTCCCACAAAAAGAAGATTAAAAAAGAAACCCCAAAAAAACCCCACCAAAAAACTTAGAAATGCAGCTTCATTATTAATTACAATTCAACAGTTTCAGTTAAATCAACTGCAGAAAAACACATCGCTAAATTACTTCACAATATGGTACACCATTGCATCAATTGTTTTAACTTGTACTTGGAGGCAGGTAATAGTTCAAGTTAGTCATAATTTTAGCAAAGAAAGGTATTTAAAGCTAAAAAAAGAAAACTATATAAAGTGTCCTTCAGTTAGGCCAAATCAAGTAGCAATGTTCAAAGTAAGAACAAATCAAAGACTTTTTCCTGTTTTGTGCTACCCTTCTGTACATTGTCACAGAGTCTAAAAGGTAGGAAAAAACCAAAGAGTCCACTTTAGACAAAAAAGCCAAATGAAAGAGTAATTCTTTAGAAAAGGGAAGTCCTGCATTTACACCCTGCACACCAAGGTAGATGTGAGGCACACAGGTCCATGGGCGCAGTATCCATTTCCCTACACACACACAACAGTAGGAATGTTGAGTACCCAACCACTGCAACTGCCTAGTGAGGGACTTGTTTTAAAATTAGCATTTGTAGTGATTTTAAAAGAAGGATCCACTAAGCCTTAAATGAAACTAAGGAAGGTGTATGGTTTTCTTTCGGATTTTTTGTTTGTTTCCTGTTTTTTTCCCCCAAGTACTTACTTCATCTAATGTTTTATCTTCCAAAGCTGTTAAATCTATCAGGGGGTTTTTCACTCCTTGAGACACCATTGCTTTTAACCCTGTGTGAAACAAAGAAAAAAAACCATGAAAAACTGTATCTAAACAAAGAGAATAATTGTGGGATCATTAGGTTATATTTAATCTTTAAAAGACAAAGTTTCTGCACAGGCCCAAATAACACTGGGAGACTAAAACTTTAAACCCTTTTTGAAGTTTCATTTAAAATAAGCAATAAATGTGTGAAGTTACTCTAAGACATCTTCCTACTAATTAACCCAGTTTTCACCAACTTCTAGACATCACTGAACACTGATTAAAAAAATAAATTGAGACGCACTTATATTAGTGGGAGCTGGGAAGCCTCAATTGTGCTTCTTCTAATTTTGGCACTGTTTTGCTGCCCTGCCTGGGTAGTATGACAGTTTATATCTGGTGATAGCTTTGACTTGTGAAGGGTTTTGCATTCCTAATAGAATGCTTTCATTAGCCAGAATACATATTACGGAATGGTGGTAAGTGATCCCAACTCCCCACAATTCTGTATCATCATACACCTATTTCAAAACGTCATAAAAAACTTAAGTCAGGTAATACTTTAGAATTTCAGATTAAAAAGACTGACAGAGAACAGGGATGGCAACTCCTCTGGACAATTTGGACCAATAGGGATCTCATTTATTAAAACCCAATCTATAACAAAAACTGTACCTGTTGTAAATGGTGCACATATCACAAAACAAAACCTTTTATGTACATAAAATTATTCCATAGTAACTGATGGCACATTATGGAATTAGTAGTAAAAGCTTATTTCTAGTGCTGCCACTTTCCAAAGGCTAATTTGTTCCAAGAAATGCTCTCATTATGAAATGTGCTCAGAATGGCAAAGCTGTAGCTAACTTTCTATGACCACCTTTGGCTTTCAGAGACAACCAGCTTACCTTTCTCATCCAGTTTGGCACATTCTGCAAAGAGGTCTTTTGAGCCTGTGTTGAGCCTGTCCCGATGAAAATAATGAGACTGAAAAAATCGTGTCCAGAATTCCCTCTCGGTCATGTTATGTGGAACATTCTCTGCATATTTCATTTTTACTGTGAACGAAACCCAGAACGATTACAAACTGTTCCACAAATCTTAACATGGTATTTTATGTCAACATTTCCTTGCTGGCTTCCTTGCTTTCTGGCTGCATCCATTCATTCCCGTTAAATAGAAGGGACTGCAGTATTAAGCACGAGCAAACAGGTACTCATTTAGGCCTGTAAAGCTTTGAAAAGTGCATGTAACAGTGGCCTGAACACTCCTGAATTGTCCCCACATTAGGGGCCAAAATGAATCAATGTTCATTATAGTGCAGGGGAAATGATGGAAATCAGGTTCTTTTCCTCCCAAAGGTGATTTCATGAAAAGTAACAATTAATTGGAACACTGAGTAGGAGAGTATCATGGGAATCAAACATTTACTCACAATTTAAAAAACAAAAAGTCAACACAAGTAAAAATGTTTTCATTTAATAAAATCAAGTTTTCATTTCAAAAGCATATTTTATGCTTTTATGAAACATATGAATATGCTTCTTTCCATCCTTCTAATGAGGCAGGGAAAATCATCCAGAAGACTGGAAGATATGATCCCTCATACTTACAGGCTCAGACTAACATTTTAGTCTTTCCACAGTAAGACAGTAAAAAGACCAATCTTAAATGGATGTGTCTGATGTGTAAAACACTGCTCTTACCTGCAGGGTATGTCCGAAATATGGATTCAATAATATCCGAAGTCAAGTTGTACCTCAGCCCGTTGCAGCCGTCTGTCTGAGGCCGTACATCAGCCTAAGGAAAAGCACACAGGGGAAAGAACAGTCATGGCTGCATGCTTTCTCTAACTGGAGAAGGAAAAGAACTGGCATCTTGCAAGCAAGGTCTGCTGCAGGTAAAATAATCTTCTTCCTCCAGTAATCCATAGCATATTTGATCATACATAGGTATTTTACCATGAGAAATGAAAGAGCAAACATGAATTACTGTATTATACTTGCCACTTAAGGGACAATTCAACAAGCAGACTGCAGGCTTTAGAAAGCAAAGAGCACTCCATTGGTCAAAACAAGATATGCTTAATTTATTTATGCTTAATTCATTTATGCTTATCCTTGTGTCAAAGTAAAAATAGGTAAGTGTACTGTATATGCTTCATGTTTTATTGTTCACTCAACAATTCAGCTAGTGAATAATCAGTGGCTGTAATGAAGTGACAAAAAAGGATTTATGGCTCTTATACCTTACTCCCTTATACACTAAAAACATCTTAGTATACCTGATAGGTAACATTGAATTCAAAGCTTGAGTGTTAGCCTTAGAAGAACTTTGAACTTAAATCTCAGTGATCTCTTTAGGAAGCTCTGGAGGAGGCGAGTGCTCCGTCCAGCTCTCAGAAACAGGAAAAGTACGTGATTGCACAGGCTGCTGCCTTTTCCTCCTTTTCCTGTGTACCTCAAGTCTAGCTTTTGTACCATCTTCTTCCTAGGGAAACACTCATTCTCAGCAGAGCCAGTTAGGTTTAACCTGAACTAGGACACACAAATATCTGAAGGTTTCTTCTTCACAAATTCAGAGGACACAAACATAACCAGTCATTTTAAGAATGCTTCAGTTTTGAAGGTTTGGTGGGTTTACTTTTCATTGTGATTTCTTTTTTTAATATTAAGGTGTAAGAATAATGGGAGGAAATCAGCGATCAAATGTGTTTGGCAACTGATTCAGGTATTTCCTAGGAAGGGAGAAAACCAAGTGGTTTTACAGCAGCTAAATTAAAACAATTCCTACCTCCTCTTTCTCTCCCAAACCCACTATGAGCACAGTCATTACAAAGGTGGAAGTGGGATTCCATCTAAAGAGTCCTATCTGTGAATTTTGTTGCAGAAGTAGAAACATGTCTCTGTATGAGGAATCTGAAGTTGTACCTAGATTACTTTTAGACTGCACTGAAATTACTGGAGCATGTTTTCTACAAATGGGTAAAATAACTGAAAGTTAGAGAAAAACAGAGAGAAAATGAGGTTTCAGACACACAGGTTGTTCTTCAAGCAGCTGAAAGCATGTATTGGCTTAAAAAATTGGGAAGGAAATAAAACCCTTAGGTGGAAGGGTTCTTTTATGCATGTCAATGCTGCCACAGATATGCTCTTTAATTTATTAAGCTAATACAGTCTAATCTAGTGACCATATATTCACATCACTCCTGTTTTATGGGAAGCAGAGCAGCAGTACAAACATCATCTGCCTATTGGCAATTTAAAGTTGAAATTGGGCACGTTAAACTGACAAAACTTTGAGGTTGCAGATTAGCAGGAAACTTTTTTTTTCTCCTTTACACTTGGAATAGCAGAGAGATGTTGAGGAACCAGGAAAGTACAACATCCATGTATAATGGGAATAAAGTGCATGAGCAGAACTCTCCCCCAGTTTGTTTGCTCTAAAATCCTGTAAGTTAGAGGTTCAACGTACCAGGAATGCTGCAGAGATGCCCACATCCTGCTTACTAGGTGCTGCAGAATTATCCCCTGCATTCAGGCTTAAACGGTTGGCCCAGAATTCTTCAGCACTGATTACTTGGCTCACAACAAGGTCTTTATAGAGCTGAAACAAAACAGGATCTTCTTGCAGCATTCTGGTAAAAGAATGTATTGAATAGAATTGAAACACTGTAGAATAAATCACTAGTATTTCCACAACTAACACGAGTTCACAAAAGGAACAGAAACCATCTTTTCTTTCAAAATGCTGTGCATTTCTTAACAAGACTGTGTAAATAACCAATGTCAATAGCACTGTTTGGTTGAAAAGGCTTAAGAAATGGATGTCAACACTGAACGTTAGAAAACAGTAATGTTGATGAAAAAGTTAAAGTGGGATTCATGTCTTGTCCTAAAATATTCTGTGGTGCTTTTGTGTCTTCGCACACCAGGACTGGAATCTCCTGGACTGTAAAAGCACAGCAAATTTTCTTGCTGTTCCATAACAAAAGTATGATGGGGGAGAAAAAAAGGAGATCTCAGCACTGTCCGATTCTTGGTTTAACATCTTAAAATTCAGTAGCTAGGATCTCTATTCTAGTGCAAGAGATCACAAAATATCTATGGGATAAGATCCCTTAAAACACATTACCCTGAGATGGTTGTTCATGTATGTTTCTGTGGTGACAGTAGGATCTTCATCACTTAATCACAGCACAAGTGTGAGACACATTCCATGTCACTGCTCCTACCAGGGAGCAATGTTTACAGAAGTTATCACCCTTACTACCCAAAATTCAAATACTACGTGCCTGAATCTTCACTCATGTTTAAACAGCTGTTTTTACAGCTGTGTACTTTATTAGAAACCCACTGGGCTATTTTTAGGGACATGTGCATGTGTGTTCACAATCTGCCAATAACCTCACCAATCTTTAGCATGTACCTCAGGGTTTTGATCAATTGCAAACAACGAAAAAAATCAGGAGTTTTATGGATACATAGTACATGGTCTAGGGAAGAACATGGATAAACTGGAACCTGGACAGAACGAAAGTCTTTAGCTGCTCTAAGGATGAAGTAGGATGAGGTGGAAATGAAAGCTTTGTGGCAGGATATCCCTATTATGTTTTAACCACCAGGGTTTCTCCAGTTTTTCTTATTGTCACAAGTATGGATTAGTGGCGATTCTTACAAATTAGTGCAGCAGAAAGCAGTCTGTCATTCTGGTTATTGAAATAAAGCTTGGAATTTTGGTACGTACCCAACTCGCACATATCAATAAATGGAGGAAGTGCTGCAGGGACTCTGGATGTTGTACCCTTCCAGAACAGGCTGAATCTTTTTTGCCTTATCTCTTGCAATTAAGATAATGAAGCCCCATCACTAGACTTGGACTTCTAATAATGAGAACACGCTATGTCTGAGTATGTGCAGGGATTCTAGCTTTTCAGTAACTAGAAAAGCTCTTGATACTGCACGGTGTGATGCTGTAAAACTCCATTTAAGGAGGCAAAGATTCAGAGCTAAGACTGCCTGTGTTCTCAGCACCAATACTGTCAGAAATAAGGCACATAGCACAAAGAAACGAGTATGGGAACAGTGCCAAAGCAGGCTGCACTGCTGCAGACCCTAGTGGTTGCTGCAGTACTGGAACCAGTTAATCCCGATTGTGTCACAGCTCCAGCACAAGGGCTCTTGCTCTTCTGCTGGGAAATCTCCTTGTTAAGATCCAGTCTGTCCCACGAGGCAATGCTCTCACGTTTTGAAAAATCTAGCTTTAACTTAGCTATGTTGAAAGCCAGAACAGTCTTTGGAAATGGAAGCCAGCAGACACAGGATTCACAGCAGACACTAGAATGAAGTGCAACTCATTGGGGGAGACGCAGAGAAGGGAGCTCTGTGGCCACAGGGAGTGGTTTAACACAAACATTTTAAAGGAACGGAAATGTATCTCAAGAGCCCATTTGGGAAAAGGACTTAGGTCCTCAACATCTTCTCAAAACATTTCTTAGAATAAACATCCTGTATGCCAAGTAACAAACTGCAGGATCTCAAGTGAGATGCATGAAAATACCTAACAATTTAGTAGTCTTGATTTGAGGGGGAAAAGGTTCTATGGGGAGGAAAACCCACCAGGCTCCACAAAACTTTTGGAAAAGGAAAAAAAAAATCTTTTAAGCAGCTTTTCTAACTGATACATATATATTTAAGAAGACTAAATATTAAGAGACTGCCAGTTGGGTGCTCTCTTCTCATAGCTATGGATAAGGAAGACCGGGTGGCAGCCAGACTGGCTGCCTTTACACCTCAAGAACGTGTCACTAAGCACACAAGTGTAGTCTCAACATGTGACAGTTATGTAAGTCTCAAGGAACTGCCTTGAAATTGAAAGCAGGGAGATTTTTACTAGGGAAACAAATGCTGTATCATTCATGATGTTGAAATAACAACAGCTGTTAACAGAAATACACGATAGTTAGCTAACAATTAGAAGAAAAAAAAATCAATGAACTTTTAGGCTCCTTTCCCTTTACCTGTTCTTCTCCTCAAGTTCTTTATTAGCTTTCCTTTTGAACTTGGGCAACAGTTGTTGAAGAAGATCCTTGACCGCATCTCGCTCCTTCACTGCTGTGCTTTCATTGGAGAAGTGGAAGTTCGTTGTGTCCCCTGCATGCAATACCAGCTGCAGCTGAATTTTAGCTTTACCTTCTGGACTGATTTTCTGGCCTAGATTGCAGAGAGACAGACAGTAAGCTTATACAAAAAACTGTCTTCCCTAGAGTATTTGCTTATAAGCAGTTATCCTCATCATCCAATTAAATACCATTATCCTGTGTGTGAATTGCAGCCATGAAAGTGGAACAGTCAGTCTTCCCCTTGAATTAATTCGAACTCTGCACCTTGTTCACTCTAAAATACAAGACACAGACAGTAGGAGCCTGTTGCTCAATATCCTTCAGCTCCTGCTCAGGAGTCCTGATTCATCTTTGCATTCTCCACAGCATCCATTAGAAAACTGCTGCAAATGAGGTTGTCATCACCTGGACATTTTAACCTGGAACCAATCCAGGCTGCTTCTGAAAGGTGACCTCATTCCCCCTTTCCACTTCTTCCTGCTGCATTTCTTGTATGATTGCTAGTGTTTGTGCAGCAAGCTGAACTGAGGAACTGACCCAATGAAAAGCACCTCCTTTTGTTTTTCCAGCTGGCCCAGCTCCCATGGAAGGACAGCTGTAGGAAAGCAGAGGCAGGGTGGGTAACAGCACATCTGGATCCCAGTTTCCAGTGGTGAGCTAAGTGTGGTTAGCCACGACTGCTCCCCAAGTCAACCACCAATGCCTCCAAGGTACTACTACACCCTCATGACTCATAAGAAAAGCCTAATTCCTGCTTCCATCCTCATAACCAGAGGGGAGCAGAGGCTGGGACAGCTATGCTTATGGACTGTTGCTATACTGACTTCAGTGAAGCACTGCATATGGCACTAACCTAACTTTTAATATCAGTCCTTTCTCCAGTACAAGTGGGAGACAGGAACCAGATATCAACACTAAATCATCTTCTCTATTACAAATTTACAAATACATCTCAGCCTTTTTTTCAGATGACAAAAAGTGCATTTTTCACCTAAGTTAAATATAACTTCAATGCCTATACATGTATATATTTAAAATACAAGCTGCTTAAGTGTAAGTTAATAGCTAAATAAAACCTTCACAAAGTTGATTATTATACGTGAACAGGGCTTTTAAAGTTCTTATCACATTCATATTTAAGAAAAGAGCATCTTAGTTCTGATTAATCATACACTTTCGATCATGCTGCAGTGCTTGTATGTGACTTTAAACAGCAATAATCACTAAACCATTACCAAGTGACGCACACAACTTACTTTTTGTTCCTTCTTTGGCATTACAGCACATGAAATATGAGCACTAACTGGAGCCAGAAAGGCAGCATGCTATAGACATTTACTGTTTAGTTTTGACTTGCAAGTACTCTGCTGTTGCAACAGCAAATGCTTATTCGGAATGTTACCAGCTAGGCCAAACTACAGAAACTGACACTTCTGAAGCTATGGTCTGTTGGATGAAAATAAAACAGAGTTCATTTTACATGAAAATTGAAACAGCTTTAGATACTAAGTTAAACAGATGACACGCCAGATAGTTTCTGTGTTAGACTGAAAATCCTATATGCGTCCTTGATCCTCCTCCCACCCTTTCCTCTACAAGCATATGGCATAGGTTATTTTTCTGTTCAATTTATTGCAGAAGTTTATCAAAGTTCATAGTAAATGCAGTGCAAGTTAAAATCTGAAGGCTACGGAAGTTCTGTGGTAGCATCCTTAAGCTAGTGATACTTCACCACAGTCCTGATCTCTGCTGCTACAGAGTAGCCTGGCCAGAGCTCCACACCTTTGCAACCTTCCTCACTTAGCTATTCTACGGCACGTGAGCTTTGTGTTATATTTACATATCCAGGGCAATACTGCTGGCTGCAGCAGGAGCAGTGTGCACTCACATTTGATGTCTGCATACATGTGGCTGACAGTGAAGCGGTCCTTGCCCTCGGGTGCCCACGCAATGCGTTCAGCCATCAGGTACAGAGCTCCATCCTGCTTCTTCTGACGCACCTTCTTCACTATCAGCAGCACTTCTTCAGATGACGTTGCCATTGTGGCTACAATGAGCTATTAAAAACATACGGTTGAGCTGATTAGCTGTAATTATTTCTGCTGTAACTCTTTCACTACTCCTATCTATATTAAAGTATTACAGCCCACTTTGACTTGTTCATGCCTGTATGATTTTGGGAGTATTTCACATAAACACACTCCCCTCTTTCAGTACAATCAGCAAATTTATTTAAACAAAATACTCCCAGTTACCTAAATAATTAATTTAATTATATTGCTGATACTGCTTTTGCTCCAGTAAAAGACCCACAAATCTTACATTTAAACTGATAACTAAATTTTCCTGTTTTACTGTTCCTTTACTGGTTTTTCAAGTTCAGAAGAATACTGAAGCTAAGCAATGACAAATTCCAAATCTCCTCTGGCATTGGCAGCTATTCCCTTCTTCAGTGGGAATGGCAGATGCTAAGTCATTTCAGTAAAGGGAAGGCTACAAGGTATGTGAAAAATCATGGATTTTCAGTTCGCTGTGCTAAAGATAAGGTAGCCCAGTAGGACTGGGCTGCTCTTATTGTGGTGGGTTTTGCCCAAGGCTTGAACAATGTTTTGTACATTTGAATGCAGCTGGCCAGTCCCTATCCTCTGAAGTCTGAGGAACTAATGTTACACATACTACAGCACAATGATAATTCCGTCAGCAGTCTCAAACCAACAAGCCTTTGGATACTTGCTGCATTGTTCTCCCCAGCAGTCACTATCATTCCTCTCTCCAGGTTCACCCTACAGCCTTAAATTTTTCAAGAGATAAAGGATATGGCAAGCATTACTACACTCTGTCAAACATACTGTTGTACACTTATCAAAAATGTACATCTTTGGTAAGTTTGCTGAAAATGTTTCATATGTCCAATTGCTGCATTTTGCGTATCATAAACTTTACTGGTATGCAAAATAATATTTTTCAATGCTGATATGGATGTTTCATGTGCTTTAGAATACCTGTAATATTTGCTGGGACCCATGCCAAACTTCAGACTGTAACCTGCATCAGCTATCACACTACTAGTAGGTATCAAAAAATGGTAGTTCTAAGCATTTAAATTCACCTTTTTTCTTAAATAAAAACAAGAAACAACAAAACACTGACCAGCAGCAAGATAGGGTATTTTATTCTGACCATTTGGACAGTAGCATAGCATTCTCTTCAGCAGAAGTCATACAAGCTCCTTTGCAAATGAGTTAAGTGATACTAGATGGAAAGACTTAATGGCAAAAGGGCTCTGCACTCATGCTTTGCTCCTTCACCATTCCAGCCATCCGAAGCTTTGCCAAAGAGTTCAGTCATGCTGAGCTGAATGTGGCGTTTCACATCAGCACCACTGCAGCAGTCACTAGAACATGCTGTGCCACATTCAGAGCATCCTTGGTAATACTTCTTTCTCAAAGAAAACTGCATGGCATGATTTCAGGACTGTTCCCTAGCATAATCCATTACAGTCTCCCAGCAGCATTATTCCCTTTCAGTGCTACTCATACAACCATTTTATGTAGTTTCCTGTTGCAGGTCTGCAGTCTCATCAGCACCTTATCCTTACTGGAAAAAGGCAGCTGGCCACAGACTCTCAGACACTGGAAACCTCACCATGTGCAAGACTAGGGTTTGGGATTTTGATGTTTTTCTCCCTTTGTTACTTTATAGTCCTTTAAGGTCATTATTAGCCACTGCAGTGGAGCCAAAGCCACAGAATGCAAAGGCATTAAACCTGTACAGAACAGCAAGAAAAAGGAAAGCATTTCCACAGTCAGGCTCGTTCTGATGCCAGTTGCTCTGCTTTTCTACCATGCCATTTCACCTACCTACACCCAGTCTTTCAACTACAGAAGCAAAAGATCAGCAGCTACCAACTTCTTTAGAGCTGTTCTAGTACCCTGCAGTGTGCAATCTGTGAGAGCACAATTATCCCACAAGTGGCTCATTCCACCTTCTGGGAGGGTGAGCACACTGGCTCATGCTGTTCTTCTTTCTGTCACTGCTGTGCTTCCTTTTTCCTGCAGTAATTTACGGTGGCAGTGGGATGATACAAGCACAGTAAGCATTACCCAAAATGGAGAAAACCATGAGCTGTATTTTGAACAGTACATCAGAAAGAATAAAAAAACCCTATTAATAGGGATTTAGGAAGGTTACAGTCTGTCAATAATGGAAACAAAATGGCTTCTTGTTACAATAAGTACAGGAAAAATTCTAAAATAGAAATCTTGCTTGAGGATTCCCTTCCCTGTTTCCTACAGGGAAGGCTACATCCTTGCTAAGCAAAGCACACAGAGTACACAGCTCAGGTTCCTTTTTTTTTTTTGGACATGTAAGGCTAACTACGCAGCAGAGTGAGAGCCATCAATGATCTACTTGCGCCGGCCCAAATCTCATAACCTCTACATTTCACAACTGAAGTTTCCAGGAATCAGTACTGCAGATGATGACACTGCTGCTCCAGGGGCAAGAACTGCCACATGCACACAGAGAAATGCTGTTATTTTGCAGCTTTAAGTGATAATTTTAATCTGCTGCAGCATTAGAGTTCTTCAGCTGCTGGTTCAAGTATCCGCCAGAATAGGAAGGTCAGACAGTTTATTTTAAATTCCCCATCAGCAGAGTATGGTCAACAGTTCCAAAAGCACTTGGATCAACAAGAAGGCCTAACCATGAGGTACAACTTGTCATCAAGCCTGTCTTGGGGATGCTAATTTCAGCTGCAGTTTACAATGGGCAAGGTCTATCAGGAAGCTTCAGTGCTGGCATAGACCAAAAGAAATATTCTGTGTGCTTATCCACTTATAAGTCCTCCCTTCCCAGCTCTGTGGGAGCAAACACAGCTTCTGGAAATACCATCAAATTCCAACAGCTATCCTTCCTCCATTGCCATGAATCTTCCTCACCACTTTTAACACCAGGTACCTCTCATCTCTATTCCTTACAACACCTGTTCTGAACACTCCCCATTACCAGCATTTCACTCCAGTCTCTTCCCATACGGTTTTGTGGAGTTCTGAGCAGAAATAAAGGAAACGTTTACACGTTTTAGTAATCCTGACTTGGCCAGGGTGGGCACGGGCTGGCAGGCGAGCTCTGACAGATCAATGCAGGCCTTGCTGCTGCTAGGCTTCCGCTCCCCGCAGGCAACAGCAGAATCATGGAATATCTGTGCCAATGGCCCAGCATGACCCGCAGCGGTACAGGGACGCTGCCACGTCCGGGAGCGAGCAAAGCAGCACCCCGAGGGGTGGCAGAGGTCTGTCAGCGGGTCACAGCTCGGCTAGATGGAGAGATGGCAGCAGTGCCACTTGCCCCGGGCACGGCGGGGGGATCTACGGTCCTGAGGGGCCAGCCCGGCCTTCCCCCGATCCGCATCACCCACGCTCCGGGAGGGATGTCAGCCTGCGGCGAGACGGGCCCGAGGACACCGGCATGGTCCCGGTGGGCTCTGCCTGGCCGCTGGCCTCCCCGGCAGCAGGCGGAGAGGACACTGCCAGAGCACCTCTTTGTCTGCCGCCCGCAGCCGGGCCAAGCGCCGGGGCGAAGCCCGGTGCCCCCGGCCGCGGTGCCGCCGGCGCAGCGCTGCCATCTCCCTGCCACCCCCCGCGGCCCCGGGGAGCGCAGATCGGCGGTGCCACCGCCCCTTTCGTCCCTTCCCTCACCGCAGCTCCAGCTCGGCCACCGTCACACGTCCGCCGGGCAGGGAGGAAGCGCGGAAGGCCAAAGGCCGCCGCGGCACTATCGCGACGCGGTCCCGCCGCCCCCGGGGACGGATCGCCGGGGCAACGCGGCCGTGAGGCGGATCGGGCCCCGCGGCCTGCCCGGCGCCACCGTTCCCCCGCGCCTCGCGCCGGCGGCTCTTACCGTGCGAGCGGCGCCGGGAGCTGCTCCGAGCGGGAGCGGCGCTACGGGGGTCGGGCCGCGGCCGCCGCCGGGGCCATGGGGCGGGCGGGGCGGGCACGTGACCGGAACGGGCCGCGGGGCGCCGGGGGCGGGGCCCGCGCCACGTGACACGGGAGCGGCGCCGACGCCGCGAGTCCCCGGCCGTCACGTGGTGCCGGCGCCCCTCCCGACCCCCGCCCCGGTCACGTGGCGGCCGCTCCCCCGTCGCCATGACGGCGGCGGGCGGAGGGGGCAGTGACGCGGCGGTAAAACGGCACCGCCACGGCCCCCCCGCCCCCCTCGCCGCCGCGCCCGTCCCGGCCTGTCCCCCGCCGTCACCCGTCCGCGCGGGCCCCGCTCGTCCCCCGCCATCGGCCCCGGCGGCCCGTCCTGCTCCGCTCCCGGGTCGGCGGCGCCGCCTCGCTGCGGGGGAGGGGCCTCCCCTCGGCCCCGGCCCGCGCGCCGGGAGGGAGGGGGCGCCGCTCGCGTCACGGCGTCACGTGGTCCGGGGGGCAGGGGCGGGCGGGCGGCTGCGCGCGCGTGACGCGGCTTCCTCCTCCTCCTCCTCCTCCTCCTCCTCCTCCTTCTCCCCCCGCGCGGGCGGCGCGTGATGCAGCGCGGAGCGGGCGCGCGCCCCCGCCCCGCCTCCGCGCGGGTCACGTGACCGCGGTGTTTGGAGGCGGCGGCGTGAGCGGCACCGGGAGGGAGAGAGAGAGAGAGCGAGCGAGCGGTGAGGGACCGGGGCGGGGAGCGAGCGGTGTTTCCTGGCTGTATCGCTTCCCTGGGCTGGCGCCTATGCCCCATCGGGGCTCCGCTCTCGCCCCCTGCCGTGCCCGTGGTTTCCGAAGGGGTTTGGGGGGGGTTCTTCTGCCCTTTGCGGTGCTTCTCCGTACTCCGCGTACGGGAAAGTCCCGCGGTGCCGCGGTTCAGCCCCAGCCGGCAGCTCAGGGCCGCAGCGGGATGGCGCGGAGGGTGGGGAGGGTAGAAATGGCCACTAAGGTTTTTAAGACGTTTTGAGAATTTTGAAGAAACAACTTTCAGTTTCGTTGGCTGGATGTGCCTCTTCCCTTTTCCTAGTGCCTGGTGAGAGTGAGCGCTCACTTTTCTTTTGGGGAAATGTAAATTTCCCCATGACGGCTTTTCTGGGAGGGAGTTCCTTAATTTATGGGATCGCATACTAAAGGTTACTTAGACATTCCGGGACTTGACTGTGCAGTGTAACAGGTTTGGGGTTTGTTAAGCAATGTACAGGTTTAAACTTTAAACTCAACAAGAAATTATTTTAAAGTATGTGCTGCTTAGGAAAAATACGAGGTTGTGATTTCGATGGTTATTTAATTATTGGTTTTTATTCTGTGTTATCTCTTGTATGCTGGAAAAGAGGTACTCTGGAGATGATAGTGTTTATAGTTGTATCAAAATGCACATTGGAGCTAATTCTAAATTTGGCATAACTTGAGGATAATAGTCCTTAAACTTAGTTTTGGGGAAGAACGTGATGTAGGTAAAAATGCCAATGCTAAATGTTTTCCTTGAGAAAGTTAGTTTCAAATCAAGGGTGCATGCTGTGGGGAAAAGTGCATTTTTCTATAGAATAAGACTTTTTCCATAGGTAGATGTAACTTGTTTCACAGACAGATGTAAATATAACTACAGTTTAAGTATTTCCAGGTGGGATATCTGATAGGTTTTAAGTTTTCAGAAATGAACTTGAGCAAAAACTTCTCGTAAATGAAGCAGAGGTCTAATTTTGCAGCCCTTGGGCCTCTTCTTGGCAAACTGAAACCTGATGCTTTTTGAGTAGGAAAGCATTTGGTGTTTCTTTAAGCACAGAAAACCTGCTGTAATACTAAAAAGTAAACTAATAAAGAACTTTATTTTTGGCAGGTACAGCCAAAAGCTGAAGCTGTAACGTACCCATGAGTGAGCAGCACTAGTCGTGTGCATCCATGGCCTCTGTGCCAGTAATTCCAGACTCTTGCAACCATGTCTTGGCAGAGCTGGAGTGTTTGGATCCGTTGCTTTCTGCACTCAGGCTGGATTCCAGTCGTCTTAAGGTGAGTTTGTCGTGTTTAGCTTTTTTTGTTTTTTAAATTTTTCTTAATTCAAGTAATGACTCCATTTGGTTAATTATTTCATTAAGCCTTAGGATTAATCTAATTCTTTTTGGGTGTGTGCATGCTGTCTTTTGGGGGGGAATACTTTGGGAAGAAAGAATGAAGATAAAGGACCCTGTTATTCTGGTGTGTTTCTTTAATGCAGCTGTGGGTACATAACACAGCCTGGCACAGCTTACACTGTTTGCTCCAGTTGTGAAGTGTGCTCTTTAATAATCTTCACTGCCAGTGGTTCAGGAGTGATACACACAGCTGGCAAACAATGAAGCCTTTAAAAAAACCCCACATAATAATGCAAGAAAAAAATGCCGTGATCAGAACTTAGCAGGTTATGTGTTACGGTGTTTATTCCTTCAGTGCACATGTATAGATGTGTCGAAGAGATGGCTGGCTCTAGGCAGCTCAGGAGGAGGACTGAACCTTATTCAGAAGGATGGTTGGAAGCAAAGACTCTTTCTCACTCACAAGGTAAGGGTAAAGAATGCTAAATGAAAGTTTCTGAAAATGGGGCTGGGAAAGAGACATAATTTCATGTTAATGTTTATTAAGAGTCAACAGGCATCTTCAACTTACTGAATTGTCCAAAGAAGGTGAAGTTTTGGAGTGCTGCGTTTAAAATAGGTTGTGGCTCTGAAGTGTATCCCCAGAGTGTGTGGTTTAATAGATTTCGTAAGGCGTGAAAAAAATTATTTCAGTGTTAGACCTTTGTTTTTCAAATTCTTACTTTTAACAGCAGCAACGCGGTCACCTGAATATTTAAGGGTTAGAAGAAAATTTTGAATATGAAACCAGAGCAACTCACAAGTAGATAGCTCCGGGTGTTTGAATGTCCAAACTGTGACATACCTGGATAAGTGAAGAAAAGATAGGCTGACTTGCTTTTGCTGGAAGAGACCATGAAACAGGGATTGTTATTTGCACAGCCAGGTGCTATTTCCTGGAAGCCACTGCTGCTTCCACTGTAGCATGAATGCAGCCAGTATTTAAGGTTGGGAGCATCTCACTCAATTTTGGCAAAACAACTTCCAAAGGTGTGAGGACAGTAGAGTCGTTTCTGTGTGTTCCAAATCGGAGAATGCATTGCAATCCTTGCTCTTGATGTTGTCATGTTGCTGTCAGCTGCATTTTGGAGTAAGCTCAGTGTTTGCAAACAAAACCCAAAGAAAACAGTAAAAACCAGCCACATCACAACAGAGTGGTAGCATCTGTTGACATGAATCTGGTTTATATCTTAAAGATAAAAGCTGCACAGTGGTAGAGGCAGTAAAGGAACAACTTTTATCTGTTCTTACTCCTGTGCCTGCTTTCAGGAAGGTGCCATTTCCCAGGTGGCTTGTTGTTTGCATGATGAAGACTATGTTGCTGTTGCCACCAGGTGAGTGATGTACTCACAAACTTGAGCGCTGGATAAATATTTTTAAGAAGCTTCTAAGTCTTGGACAGCTGCTGAGAACTTGCAGAGTTAACCTACCAGATTAAGTGGTAGAGGCCACTACAGGATAATTCTCTGCACAAACAGTTGCTTAACTTTTTTTCTGGAATAATCGTTCTAGATTTAGTATTATTTCTGTAACAGAACATCAACGGCAGAGCTCATGCATGTGAAATTATGATGATAAATGTCTTTCTGAGACCTTTCAGCATCAAAAGAAGAATTTTCATTAACATGGTAGAGTGAGATTGGTAGTTAATTCCACTTATATTTTTTTAAAATCCTTTTAAATATTTTTCCACATCTTCACTGGCATTTGTAATAAATGTAAGAGTAGCCTTACAAAGCTGCTTATGCATTGTAGTGCAAAGAAGAACACTTATTCTTCTCCAGAATTAAGTGTGATGCTTCTTGAAAGCATGCAGCCTCAAACAGAACCAGCTCTGAGGTGTTCTGCTTCTCTTGGGTCTCCTCTTTCTTTGGGAAAACGTGTCTTTATCAACTGGTAAAACATTAGAAGACATATTTTCAAACTGTATTCTCTTTTCAACTTCTTGTAGCCAAGGCCTTGTTGTAGTCTGGGAGCTGAATCAGGAACGTCGTGGGAAGCCAGAACGGATTTATGTTTCCTCTGAGCATAAGGGCAGAAAAGTCACAGCTCTGTGCTGGGATACAGCTGCCCTTCGAGTTTTTGTAGGAGATCACGTGGGAAAAGTATCAGCCATCAAGATTAACACATCGAAACAAGGGAAGGTAAAATGTTGCATACTTAGATTGAGTTTTATTCACAGGGGGTGATGTGTGGAGTCTCTTTCTTTATTTTAGTAGCGTGGAAGAGAGCAGGACTTGAAGCTGATGAAGTTCTGGTTGCTTTAACTATTGGAGTGAAGAACCAATCTCTTGAGACAACAAGAGAAATCCTGACCCATGAACTTCCCCCATCCTTCTTCTATCTATCCTAGTAATGCAACATGAAAATGCTTTCAAATGTTCAGAATTAAAAAATGGTCAATCTGCTGCTTCTTGGAGTTTAAAAGTATCTAAGTTAAGGGTCTTGGTGTTTCTGAGCCTGTTGGATTCCTTAGACTCCAGCCACAGGTTCAGCTGTTTGTTTTAGTCCTCAGTTCAGCTGTTG
Source organism: Lycocorax pyrrhopterus obiensis (assembly GCA_014706295.1). Taxonomy (NCBI): domain Eukaryota; kingdom Metazoa; phylum Chordata; class Aves; order Passeriformes; family Paradisaeidae; genus Lycocorax; species Lycocorax pyrrhopterus. The sequence goes on along the minus strand of JACSVZ010000007.1, from coordinate 12,446,787 downwards.
GTCTGACAGAGCAGTCCCAGACTCTGATTTTGCTTGGCTTTGTCTGGATGCTCTCATTCTTAAACATCTGCATTAGATAAAATGAATGATAGGTGGTCATCGAGCCTACATCTGTTATATTTTGTGCAAAGGACGCACCTGTTAGTGATAGCAGCCTGATTTCTAGCCCTTGAGTGTTCTTTAGGTTTTACCACTACTGAGTCCTTTCTTTCTCCTTTTAATCTCTAAAAAGGAGCAGAACCTGGAAATAGTTGTGTTCCTCCAGGTCATTTCTAGCCCTCATGGAAGATTTTGATGGAAAATTTACTTAAAAGTAGCAAGATCATTATTACATTTAAACAAAGAGGGGGGAAGAGTCAGCTGTGGGAAAAGAGGGAGGAGAGAAGGGCAAGGCCCATGGAATCTGTGTCTGCTCACGCCTGTTAAAGGTACAGGACTGTTGGATTTCTCAGAGAATGCACTTTGGCATATCCCTTAGAAGGGAAAACAACTCTAAGCTGGCAAAAATAGTAACTGTCTTACAGCAACTCTAAATGCAGTTCCCAGGAGTTTTCTTACTCATAAGTCTATCTGAGACTGTTCATCCACCCATGCAAACTGAGACACTGGTATGATAAATAGTATTTGGATGATTTGTGGCAGGGTAACAGACCAGGTGAGCTTATGTGGACAACCCAATTCCAACAGAAGTTGTTTTTTGTATCAATTAATCTCTCAGGTGTGTTTCCATAAAACTGCAAGTGCGAAGTACCTGTGGGGAGAATTGGAAAAAAAGCACAAAGCTTGGAATAGCAGGAATAAAACTCTCTCTTAGTCTTACAGAAAAAACACCCTTTATAAGAAAATGTCAGGATGCTACAGGGATATGATTTTTTTTTTTCTTACATCTTCAGTAATGGTTTTGGGAAAAGGAGGATTTATACTTCTGTGCTTCTGAGCATTGAAGCCTTGCTTTGTAAAAACAGAGAAGAAAGGAACTGCTCTGTCTTGTGCTGTGTATTCATAGCATACATGAGTCTTTTCTGAATTTTGCAATTTTAACATAATGAAACAGTCTTTACTTTGAACTGAAGACCAGCATGTTTTCTTTCTGTTTTTTCTTTTTTAACTGTAGGCTGCTGCTACTTTTGTGATGTTTCCTGTCCAGATCATAACCACTGTAGATTCTCGGGTGGTTCAGCTTGATTACTTGGATGGAAGACTGCTCATATCTTCACTTACCCGCACTTATTTATGTGATACTGAGAGGCAAGTTCTATTTTATTTCTGAAATACTGGACTTCACAGGTTCACACACACTTTCTGAAATGACATCAATGTCTCTTTACCTAGCCCATGCTCCCTCAGGCTGTTTCTGAAGATGTTGGCAGGGGTAGTGTCGAAAGTTTTACTGAAGTCAAGATAAACAACGTCCACTGTTCTCCCCTCAACTACCCAGCCAGTCATTCTGTTGTAAAGGGCTATTAACATGATTTCCCTTTCACAAATTCATGCTGACTGTTCATAATCACTGTCTTATTTTTTGGGGGATTAGAAATGATTTCTGGGAGTGTTCACACCTTCCCATCACCAGGTTGAACAACTGGTTCTGCTGAAAAAAAAACCCCCTTTGATCTGAGCATTCATTTCAACTAATGAATATTTCTGCACCCCATCTTGTATAAACTTTGTGCAGGCTTTATAATATTCATTACAGATTTTTTTCTTAAGCACCAAAACCAGTTCGGCAGCTGGGATTGAGTATTTTTTATTATTAAAGAAAAACATAAAATTAGAGTCTTTATTAATGCTGCCTTACTTAACAAGTACATTTTTTTTTTCCCTGCTAGAGAGAAATTCTGGAAAATTGGCAATAAAGAGAGAGATGGAGAATTTGGAGCATGTTTCTTCCCTGTTGGAAAAAACAGCGGGAATCAGCAGCCATTAATATACTGTGCTCGACCTGGCTCGAGGATGTGGGAGGTGAACTTTGATGGGGAAGTGCAAAGCACACATCAGTTCAAGCAGCTGCTCTCGTCACCACCTCTCCCTGTTGTTACTCTCAGGTAGAAACATGTGTTATCAGTGATAAACTTGCTTTTTTTAGACTTCCAGATGAGCTGGAAAGAACTGCATTAATGCTGAGAAGACTAAATAAACTCCTACTTGCAGTCAAATGTTAATCCTAGTTGTCATCTTAATACAGTCTCCTCTAAGAGGTATAGCCAGCAATTATCAAAAATGCCAAAACCTTGATTCTGCAGCTGTGTCTGTGTGAGCACAATGAATGCTGCTGTCATGAGATTATATTTATTTAAACCAGCCCTGTATTTACAGGATTAAGAATTTTAGAAAGTGATGTTATTATGGTTATGCTTGTAATTGATAATAATTTTATTTTGCAGGCAGGATCCTCATTATACTGGTTCTAGCTGTTCTCCACAATCTTTATCTTTCCCCAAGCTGCTGTATTTGACGTGAGTATTTGACAGCATAGCTTCCTGTCAATAAAGTAGGCTTAAAAAATTATATATTCTCCTAACTTACATTGCCAGCTTCAGCTTCTTCTGTAAGAATTTCCCAAGTATCATGCTAAACACCTGTCTCACGTCTCACTTGCTATACTTAAGCCAATGCCATCCCTGCATATTTTACAATTTTTAAAAATTTTGCCTATGTTTTACCACAATTGACTGTTGCTCCATTAACATTTGCTTTGCTTGCAGTGAGCACTGTGTGGTGACCTGGACAGAAAGAGGCATTTATATTTTCCTTCCCCAAAGTGTTCAAGTCTTACTCTGGAGTGAAGTTAAAGGTAAACTAAAGTTTCTTAAACTTTGCTTTGTAACACTGTCTGTTACACTGGTCATTCCTGAAGTCCTTGCCTAATGTGGAAGCTTTTCAAACTCAATTTCTGCAGCTGGATTGCAGAATATTTATGAAAAACTTGTCATCTGTCAGGTATATGCTTGTATATTAACCATCTCCCTGCCTCCTCCAGCCAGCCCTTCCTTCCATAGATCTGAAAACATGCTTCTTGAGAAACAAAACGTGCTGTAGAGTGACTCATAAAATACAGTAATTAAAATACAGGTGATTAATCTGCAGTATCCTTTCCTCTTTTCTCTTTACTTAGGCTCATTATCAGGTATTCTGTGAAGGATAATCTGGCTGCTTAAAGTTTAAAACCTGGGGGCTTTTCCCTAAAACCTGTCTAAATTGCATCCAGGGAATATTTATTTGGCAGATGAATGAACCCTCATAAACTGTTATGTATGTGTGGTTATAAGCAGAATCCTACAATAGTTATTGTCAGTCAGTCTTTCCCTTTCTCCCCATTTTGGTGTTAAGTTTGTAATACCTTTGTTGTGAAGTGTTTGCATACAGCATAACCATTGCATGTGAAAACTGCTGGAAGGGCAAAGTTGTTTGTCTACCAGTCACTATTTTCCTTCTTTTTCAAAGCTAACAAGTATGTTTTTGTCATTGTTATCAGGCTTTAAGTTTTCATCTACCCTCAGAGCTAAAGGAAACTTTTTGGTAATTTAGTGCATGTTTCTGGACATGCAATTCTGGAAAGTTTTGACACCGTGTTTTATAGTGGTTAGATGCTAGGTCAGCACTCCTCAGTGTTTGTTTTCCCCATGCCCCTCGTGCTTTGCACTCATTTGCAGTCAGGTGGGAATATGCTTTCACCTTCTTTCAGGGACAGAAAGGAATGTTGATTAACAACTTCAGTCCTTCAAGTATTGCTGTGCATCTGGTTTTGCAGATATTCAGGATATTGCAGTTCACAAGAGTGAGTTGTTCTGTCTGCATACAAATGGGAAAGTTGTGCACCTCTCCCTGCTGCTGGTTGATCGCTGCATAGAGCGTCTCATGAGAAGAGGGTTCTGGACCCTTGCTGCCAGGGTCTCTTGTCTCTTCCAAAATTCAATTATTTCTTGCAGAGTAAGTAAATACCTCTCTGTAAATGTGCAATACAACTTCACTGTCTTTCCTGTCTTTCCCCCCTTCCATTAAGTTTCATGGTTTTTGAGATTCATTTTTAAAAAGTCATTTAAACACTATACTTTAAGGATGAAAATCATCCTGCATATATAGTGTCTTTTGTTTTTCACATGTACATTAGAAATAATCATGCTTCTGTTTCACTGGCTACTTTTAGGCAAGAAAAAATTTGCCTCTAGACAAGCTGGAGCACTTGAAGTCTCAGCTGGATGCTTCAACCCAGCAAGATCTCACTGTGCAACTGGAAGAACTGATTTCAAAGTTGGAACCTCTAGATTCTGCATGCAGCAGTAGAAGGAGCAGTATTTCATCTCATGTACGTGTATTGGTAGTGCCAAAAATGTTACCTACAGGTTTTGTCTTTATGGCTTAAAGTCACCTCGTTGCTCACTTGGAAGATGAGGCTTTCATTTCTACCCTGTCTACTGCAGCTCATAATGCTGCATTCTAAAACTAGGTGGGGTGAAGAGGTATGAAACACCACGACTTGCATTCTGTAAGCTCTCAGACCTCTGCCTCTTTCCTATATTATTTTAGGGCTAATGTTTGAGGTGTGGACAAAGATTGATACAAAGATGGCTTTTTCCACAGCTCAGTTTAGTGTCTTAACATGCTTCAATAAAGATAGTCTTGATTGTAACTCTAGTTTTATGTGATGAAAATGAATGAGTGCTCAGAACTATCTTAGCCCTGTTTAAAAAATTGTCTCACTCTAAGAAGCTTAAGCAGAAAGCTCTAAGGAAAAAAAATCAAAGCATATTTCTAATAAACATACAGCTACTTTTCAAGAAAGGGGAAATATTTCATAGTTAATACAATATCAGCTCCTGCTTTCACTTTAACAATGTTTAAAAGGAAAGTTTAAAAAGCCAAGTAATGTAAATACCATCTTAATGTGGTAGACAAGAGATTTCCAGGCAGTGAATTATGAGATGCTGTGACATTATTTGTGCAGGTAGAATTGGTTGTGTTCATTGCAGAAAGTTTAACAAAGGAAGTACCACTCCCACAATGTCTAACTCCTCTCCTTGGTCTGACAGGAAAGCTTCAGTGTGTTAGACTCTGGCATATACCGCGTTATCAGTCGAAGGGGCAGTCAGTCAGATGAAGACTCATGTTCCCTCCACAGTCAAACGTTCTCAGAAGATGAGAGACTTAAAGAATTTCCTGCACACCATGAAGATGAGCAACTGGAACTTGGTAATGTTCCTTAATGAAAATATGTTTGTTGAATGTGTTTATTTATTCTACAAGAATTCAACTGGTTTGGCTCTGTGCTCTTTATTTTCCACCATCGAGTTATGCATTATTAATAGCTGTAATTTGATCAATCGAAACAGTGGCCCCACCATCCAGTCAAAATCCTTCCTGAAACATTGGTTTGAAAAGCTGGCTCCACAGAAATCCAGGCTTAAAAGCAAACAAAACCCAGAGAAACAAAACAAAAGGTTCAGAGGGCTTCTCCACTCCAGCTTCCTCCCCTGCACTTGTAATGCAACATTAATGCTAGGGTTCCTTCAGCTGTCTATGCCAGTGTCAACTGAACTTCAAACAAGATTTGTTTGCTGCCAATACCCTTTTGTAATATTTTTTTCAAAAAAGAACTTCTTAATCTGGATTCTGTCTTATATTTCTTCAGGGAAAGCAGAAGGATTCTGATAAATGTTCTTAACTTTCTTGCAGGGTTTCCTTTGTACAGGAGATCGTCTCTTACACATTAGTGTAAATGTTAGTGGAGGAATGCCAGAATTGTTAATAACTAACATTTAGCCCATCCAGGGATCTTTTTATTTCCTGACAAATGTCTATCACTGGACTTAAGCTAGAGTGAGACTGTAATGGGTCTTGTTCTCTGCTCTGGTTGGGATTGGGAGTGGATGCAGAAACTTGGGATGATGAGGAGCTGGCTTAATTCTAGGTACGGTAGAGAGGCTTTCCAATGAGACTACTTTTTAGTTTTTGCAAGGAGTAGGTGCCAGTTGAGGGTGGAGAGAATTTGGATGCTTTGGAGAAAACCACAGTGGGAAGGAGAGTGCAGAAATTGGTATTTACTCCCCTACTTCTCAGCAGAGTTGTCCTGCTGACTAAGCTATGTACTGTTGGTAGCACTTAGGTGTGCGTGTGCCTCTTTACCTACATCACCATAAAAACAAGTGAGGAGACTTGGAAGTGTATAATTTCCAACATTAAAAATCAGAATTCAGGTGACTTAATTTTTGAATGTCAGAAGATAGAAAAGTTCTGTGTGTTCCACAAGAGATGACAAATTTGCTGTTTATTTCCAAGTAGAGAAGTTCTAGATGCTTATTGAAGCACATGTATTTGATTTGTTATTTGAAAGAAGTGGGCTTAGTGTTTCCCTGCTCACAATGACATAAGATGTAATGAGTCTTTAGGTTTCTAGTCTGCTTAATGAACAAAAGCAGCCTTATTTACAACCAATTGTAAAGTCAGTTGTGGCCTTTAGGCACTGTCAAGAGGGATTCTGATGGTAGATTTTCTGTAACAGCACAGCATCTTTTCCTCTCAATGCTGTGGTTACTGCTGACTGTTGCAAAATGCAGTGTCATCCTGACTTAAAATGATCCCTGTTTTCTTGTTGCCATCACTAAAAGATACAGTGTGTGTCTGTACCAGGAAATGATTAAGCAAAACACATTGTAGATACTGTTAGGGATATAGGAGAGAAAAGGAAATATTCAGTGTTTCTGTATTTCCTGTGATTCTTATCAAAAGCCAGAGAGCTGTGGGCTCACTTAGATTTTTAAGTCCATTCAAATAAGAGGGTGCTTTATACCCTAATCATGGCTTATGTGTCTCTCTGTTCACATGTGAATTGATATATGCCACAATACTTAATTTTCTTAGATGTATAAATAACTCAGTGGATTAAATCAAGATTTTGTCCCCTAAATGGATTGTAAGTCAACTTTTAGAAGATAGTTTTCGTACTGTTGTTGATCATTATTTGCCTTGCTGCAGAACCAAAGCATTATTAATTAAGCAGACTTACTAGGTTCAAAGTCAGTAGTAAAATGGCCCTTGAAACCTGGCTCCATGCATTCTTGAGCATTTAAAAGGAAAATATGGCGGGCAGGTTATCCATTAATGAATTAGTGACTTGCAGTTCATTTCACTGTTCCATTTTTTTGCCAGGCCACTGTTTCATGACTTTTTATTTCAATTCCATTTGTCAGAGAACGTATCTCATGCATCTGTGGTGGTTGAGGCTGACCGGAGTGAGACATTTCTCCCATTCAATATTCCTTTGTCATTCCGTTCCCCATCTCCTCTCGTCTCTCTCCAAGCTGTCAAAGAAAGGTAAAACATGCAGCAGGTTCACTCATCCATTACATCTGTCCCTCTTCTGTCCCCAGAATTTTTAGCATTGTGTGGTTTAGTTCATACTCTTTTCTGCAAACATGGAACACCAGAAATGCAGTCAGGTTTGCCAGGCAGTTTAAATCTTAATTTTGGCTCCAGTGAAGGTACAAAGAGCTGCTGATAACTTCAGTGGAGCCAGGACTTCAACTTCAGTTTTTAAACAGTTAATAATTGCTAAATGTCTAAGAATGTTTACTGTTATCCTGTAAACTGCGGTTGTGGTTTGTTTTCAAAGGAAACTTACTGAATATTATTTTGGGATTTTGCCTTTCTGGAAGTTAGAGGGAAGGCTGCCTGTGTTTGCTTGGGGACAAACATTAAAATATTCAAAGCAGATAGATATTGCTAAAACACACTTGCAAAGTGGTCTGTCCTATATCCACATGAACTTTTCAGTGAATCAAATCAATTTCCCAAACATTTGTGGAATAATGGTAGCCTGTACCTGGTGCAATTAGATCTGTGTCCATTTTTTGTATAAATCACATTGGTATTTTAAAACTTGTTTAAAAAAAAATGGGGGATGAGGGGGTGGGTGTACAAATATAAAGGAGATGGTGTTAAATACATAACTTAAAATTTTTTTGGAAGTGCTGTATGTTAATTACTTAGCTAAAATATCTCTGGCCCAGCAATGGTCTGAAAAATTGTATAGCCTTCCTTTAATCACTTCAGTATGCAAATTGTGTCCTCCAACAAAGAATTGTAGCTGCTATCAGCAGTGTGAGGATCTCAGAATAAACATCAGAAGTACATGCAATGTTTTGAGTTCTTTCTAAACCATAAGCAGCCTTTAGGATTTTACTAATAATAAGTGTTTCTGCTAATAATGAAAGCTAAATTTTCAAGTATTCACCGCATGCAAGTAATCATTGAATAAAATGCTATCATATTTACAGTTAATTTTTAGAAGTTCAGCTTTAATCCTTCTATACATTAAAGTCCAATTGTTTTGCTAAATTTGAATCCTTTCTGCTTTCTGCAGCTACCTTTCAACTTTGGCTATACCTTGTTATAGTAAAAGATGCTGGGTTGGGGTTTTTGGATTTGTTTTCTTTTAGTTCTGGAGCAGAAAGCTTATTTTTCTGTTCAAATCTTATTGACATAATTCTCTTCGTGGCAGTGGTAGAAATAATTGAGTTCTGGTATGTTCATTGAGCTTCCTCTTCAATAAAATACCTGAAGGAATAGGGACTGCTGAGTGAAAAGGACATTTTTGGTGAGCTTTGTAATCTGAAGAATTAATTTGAAGCATTGTAAAGTGTTTTCATACCACCAGGAGGGACATAATTTCCTAAAGATGCTTTATGTTTAAAAGCTTTAAAATACAGTGTAGCCAATCTGCACTTATTTGCATACAAATATGTGTCAAAATCTGTATCTAATGTTGGTATGTGATCCTGTTTCTCCAGCAGGGGTGTGAAATACTCCAGGTTTCTATTCTGTGCTGGAAGTATGGACCATGACTGAAGTATGAATTTTGAGCAGGTTCTTACTAAGTTTTTCCTCCTGTTGGTCATCACTGCTCTCATCCTTTTCTCAAGAGTTCTTCAGATTATAAAGTCTCCGAAATTATGGTTTGAGTGAAAAAGTGCTTGGTTCGATCGCTTTTGAACTTTTGATTTTAAACGTTTGAATTTGTGATTCCCAGTGTTTCCAGCTTTGTACGCAAAACCACGGAAAAGATTGGCACACTTCATATAAGTCCTGAATCTAGAGGGAAGCATGAAGCAAAGGATGATGAACAGCTGTCAGAGTCAACTGTTAATCCGGTAGCATCTCCCCAGGAAGAAAAAGAGTGAGTGCAAAATCACATTTTCTTAGCAATTGTATTTGCTGGATGTCCTGAGGATAGGAACCTAAGGAGAAACTCTTTCAAGCAGAATGAGGAACTTGGCATTAGGTTTTTCCAGCTGCCTTCATTCCTGCGGTGGTTTTCACTGGTTCTCCCAACTCCTTTCTTAGAGCTGATAAGGCAATGAACACAGAGCTAAGTAATTTTATATTCCAGTGCTAATTTACCATTTTGGACTAACTTTCATACAGTGGCATGGTACTTTTTTTTTGTTCAGTACCTGCAGAAATCTACTGTAGCTGGAGTAGAACCATTATAGAAGGCCACAAAAAAGTATTATACGTTGCTCTTCATGTCAAATTTATCCATAATTTCTGTTGAGCTGTTCCTTCTTACAAATGAAAGCTTTGTATTTAATAAAGGAATTAGTGTTGTTGAGGAAATTTGTCAGGAAATCCTCACTTAAGTTATTGAAGTTAATACTTCAGATAAAACTCAAATGATTGTGTTTTTCTAGGTCAGAATCCCAGAGCTGCCAGCTTCCTGAAGAGGACTGTCTGAGAGATCTCAAGGCTGCAACAGCAGAAGCTGTGTAAGCAGAGAAGCTTTTTACTATATAGATACATTGGGCTTTGGCAGAAAAAGTTATTGAATTTTTAATTTTTTTTTTCATTTATTACATCTATGTAAGAGTGATGCTCTAAATGTCTATTAACATAACCTGAGAGGATCTCATTTGGTGCACGATTTGATTCCTCTTTTTAAAACCAAGCAAAATCCACTAAAGCTCCTCTAGCATTATCCCTTTGGCTTAATTACAGGCATAGTTAAAAAAATCAAAATCGCAAACAAAAATTCATTCTGAAAGAAATCCTGGAGAGCTCAAAATGTACTGAGATCAAATGCAGACAGTGTGAAGTAGCCTAAATTCTGTTTGATGCACTCAAAATCACAGAAAAGCCAACAACTGACTCTAAGTCAAGTGTAGGACTACAGTTACACAAAGCATATTTGAAACTTCACTTGTGTCATCTTGTAACTGTTAAATTTAGCAAACTTCTTTTTTATGCTGCAGAGCCAAGCTCCAGGATCCCCTGGTTTTGTTAGAACCTCAGTGTATGAGAAGGGTCTTACAGGAATGGCTTGTGTATCTAGAAGAAAAATTCAGCAGCAAGGAGCATTCTGCTTTGGCTGTTAAGAAAAGTAAGACTGTGTGCGCTGAAGAACAGAGGGCAGTCCTGGAGGAAAAACTGCAAGTGGCTCCAGCTGACAGAGACGCAGTAGACAAGGAACAGAGTGGTGCTTTGGAAGGCTGCATTGAAAAGGAAAATACTGATGAAACCTGTGCAAGCAAAGCCCTGTGTGAAAACGGTACTGATTTGAAGGGGCCTCCGGGCTGCGGCTTTCAGATGTCTCCTCCATGTGTCATCGAACCGGATGTTCTGAAAGATCTTGTGGAGCTGACAACTCTGTGCTTTGAGCTGCGTGTCTTTTCTTGTGGGAGTGGTGAGGTTGAGGAGAGCTCTGAGGGAAGTCTGCCACCAGCAGCTTCAGGGACCTTGGCTTGTAGGTTTATGCGAAGCTACTTCTTCCTTTTGGATTTAAAGAGAGTAAAGCAGTGTATTATAACCACGTGTGCCGCCAGCCCTAATGTGTGGGAAACGTACATTGCAGGATTGAAAGGTAAATAGTGGACGTTGTATTACTTCTTAAACTGAAAATAAGACTTTTTGGGAGGAAAAAAAAGAGAAAACCTTGAAGACGCTCATAATTCTGTCTGCAGATTTTCCTTCTGCCAGTGTAGTGTGGCAAGGGGAGGATGCTTGGGCGTGGGAGTTTTTGTTCTGGTTTTGGGTTGTTTGATTGTTTTTCCCCCGAATACTTCCCTTAGGGAGAACTTAGCTCAGTTGGTTAGAACATAGTGCTAATAATGCCAGCGTTGTGGGTTCAAGCCCCGTATGGACCATTCACTTAAGAGTTGGATTTGATGATCTTTGTGGGTCCCTTTCAACTCAGAATAACCTGTGATTTCTTAAAAAAAAGAACTACTGGCTCCTTGGAGAGATTGTTCTCTCCCCTCTTTGCAACTTTGAACCTGTTAGTTGGTGTGGACCTTGTTGGTTGAACACTGTAGTGACCCCAGCCTATTTACAAACAAACATATGTGCTTCTGAGAGCAAAAGCATCATAATTAGAGCCACAAGTCTGCAGAAGGAAGGCAGAAGGGAGGGGAGGGGCTTCAGCGTGGAAGATTCAACTTGTAAAAGAATGTGGTTAATATGAAACAAAACTGAATGGAGTAGATGGTTCCATGCAGATGAGTGGCTTGTGATCACTTCATGCTTCCCTGTTCCACAGAAATACTTTCTGATCTTTTTGATGCCTCTTTAGCCTTATTGAACCAAAGCTTTGTGATGATATTGGAAAACAGAAGTTTTCTGTGCTCTGCACTCAGCTTCTGCTTTATGTATTTCTTTTAAGAGTGAATTAAAGCCTTAGCATTGATTCTGCTCCAGCAGAGAGCAGTTAAACAACAGAATCTTGCTTTGAGGGTTGGTGCCTGGTGTTTGTGTTTCTGGGAATCTCTTCACTGTTTGGATTCTGAGAGCCCTAGAAGTGAAAGTAGTATATGCATTCTCAGTTTGCACTCGTGCCTGTAGGTTAATGCCTGCCTTTCATCAGGATCGAGGTGGGTGTTGAATTTCCATGAAAGCAGTGGCAGCTGTTGTTGAGCAGAGGACAAAAGGACGGGCAGGGTGTGTTAAGGAAAAAAACTTGTCCATATCTTGTAATTTGTGCACTGATTTATTTCAGAACTAACTTGTCGCAGCCCAGTGGCTTTAGCAATGGAAAGTGAAGATATGTTGAAAATATTGAAGCTGCTGCATGACCTGGGGCCATGGGATGACAGCCCACTGTTGCTGGCACATGCTCAAAGGTTTGTATCCAAATCCTCTTTTTCTCTTCATCATTGTTAACTTCCTGGCAGGAATTGCTTCACTTACCATGTCATGAAGATTTCTGAAATCTCTTAGAGAGATCACCTTCCAGTACTATCTTGAACTTGCACGAGATCTTGAAAAAATTATTTTGCTGTTTGGTACTGAAAATAGTTTTTATTCTGTCTCTTTCTCCAGGCTTTATGAAAAATTTGGGGAAACAGCTCTTCGGCCCTTGATCAAATTCCACCCCTCTGTCTTGCCTTCTGATATTAAACAGCTTTGCAGGAATGATCCAGCTCACTTTTTAGCATATTTAGATAGTCTGGTGAAATCAAAGCCAGAGGATGAAAGGTAAGGGGAATGTAGAATCCTTTTCATCTGTCTGCTCTCTTCGTCCTGTAGCTGTGTAGAGGTTTTTTTTTTTTTTTTTGTTTTGGCTTTTGGGGACATTTTTTAGTGTTTCTGTATCTGTCTGCTTGGTGTTCTTTAGCATTAGGTTCCAAGTAGTTTTGCCAGTTTTAGTTGGTCTTAGACTGGAGTTTTTGTTAGGTTAGATTCTAGTTTTAAAAGGGTTTTCCTAAATAATACTTTTAATGGAATTGACTTTTTTTGTTCCTGTGTCTGCAGTTCAGTGTACCAGGGTTAGATGGCATTAAAAAAAAAAAGCCCCAAGCAAACCAAACAAAAAAAACCCCAAACCAAATCTGGGGGAGCACAACCTGCAAACTTGATTTTCTGTGATTGCCTCCGTTTCTGAAGACAAATAATTTTAGGCTTTTCCACATTTAATTTTACATCCCCCTTTTTTTTGTGTGTGTTAATTTGTCCACACACAATCTCTGCTTCTCCATATCTGGTATATGTAAAACTGGTAGGATTTAAGATTTTTTTGTTTTGTTTTCCAGGCCATTTCTCCTTAGGTCTCTTCTGCAGCCAGAGTCTGTACGGTTGGACTGGTTGTGCTTGGCAGTTTCTCATGATGCTCCACAAAGGGCAAACACTGTGGATGAGGAAGGAAATCCCAGGTAAAGTGGGTTTCACCCAAGGACCTTAGTGCAGCAGAAAGATTTAACAGGTCTGCTTTTGGGTTAGATTTTGTGTGACAGTTTGGATTACTGGCTCCTTGGAGCATTTTGCAGAGTCCAACAGAAACAACCAAAGAATTGAATAGCTTTTATCTGTAATGCCTTCCAGAGTGACTGCTCTACTGAGACTGCACGTGGTGTTTCGTTCATTTTTCCTCCTCAAATTACATAAATCTGCCATAATGTTCTGAGGAAAATCAATAACGCTTTAAAACTGAATTTCTCATCTTCTAGGCCACGATCGCATTTGTTTACTTGGGGCTACAGCCAGCTCATTCTGCTCTTGATTAAACTCCCAGCTGATTTTTTTATGAAAGAGAAGATGGCTGACATCTGTAAATCACATGGGTAAGGAGAAAACTTGGTGATTCTTGATACTTGGTTAGTGGATATTCTGACCCTGAGAAGATATGTCATTTTCATTTGTATCTGCTTCTTGTTTGGACAGGGTTTATTTAAAAACCTTTCCTTTTTTTGAGGATGAATATTGAATGTCCAATTTAATGTACCAAATGGGAGGTGTTCCTCATGTCCCTACTCTATTTCTGACACTCATTAAATTTAGTTGCTTTTGTCTTTACTGATACTTAAATGAGCATGTAATTGTTCTTGACTTTGGTTTGAACTGAATTTGATTCCTGGAAATCTTTACTCTCTTATTCAAGATTTTGGCCTGGATATCTTTTTCTCTGTCTGGAGCTGGATAGAAGAAGAGAAGCCTTTACTAATATTGTTCATTTGGATGATTTGAGCCTGTTGAATGGAGAAGATGGTTAGTGGTTCTTAAGCCATGTAAACATACTTCTGTAATGTAGGAACTGCCCTTATATAGTGATTTGCGCAATGCTGAGTTGAACTTTTATTTTTTTGAAGTGTTTTTGTAGCCCTAGCTGTGTGTAGTACAGCATATTTGAAGCACATAGATGGGTGTTATACTCTGGCATCTTCATGCTGTGCTTTGTGAAATCAGTTGTGCTAGAAAATGCTTAAAAGTTGAAGAATCTTGATTTGTTTATCAGTTGGGAGTAAAAGCTAAACTTGGTGTTGAAGGCAGAGGAGTAGGAAGCCTCCCTGCGCAGCACAAAACTCTCCCACTACATATGCACACACCCAAAGTTGGGGTGTGCGAAGCACTGTACCACAAGGCAGAATTTAAAATTCACTCCAGCCCTAAGATGGACAAAAGTTTGTCTCTTGACTTAATCCAAAGCCTTGAATATTGAACTATTGTGAAGCTACATGTGTTCACTGCTAAATCTTTACACTGGGTCAGTCAGGGCAGTACATTTGTGTGCACAATTTGCTTGTTGATAATGCTTGGTTTCCTAGAATCTTCAGAGTAAAACAGAACAGCTAGCTTCCCTTTTAACTATAGATATAGTTTAAAAAGCAGGCCTAAAATAATTTGTTTTACAAATTTTACTTCTAGGTTGCATTCCAGAGACCATAGAAGAATGGAAGTTTCTTCTGCATCTTGCACAGAATCACAGCCCAGCTTTCCACCACCAGGGCCCACAGAATGGGAATGCTGTCAGCAATGGAGGCCCAGGCTGCCCAGACTGCATCACTGTGGAAAATGTCGCTCTATTGCTGGCCAAGGCCATTGGCCCACATCGTGCCTTGCCTCTCTTGCAGGAGTGTGGCTTGACACTAGAGTTGTCTGAGAGATTTACTGGTGTCTGTGAGATACTGAGAATTGCTGAGAAAAGGCAGAGGTAAGAGATGTGTCAGCAGAAGATCCACACTATTCTTTTTGGATCTCCTTGGTGCTTTAAACTTCCTTTTCAGTTAACAAGAAGATAAAGTGCTTCACATTTTTGCCTTCAGTTTTAGACTGAGCTGAAATCTTTCCTATTATTTCAGAACTGTGTGTTTTGCAATATAGGCATTTTAAAATTGAAAATGAGTAAACAGGAAATCATACATTAAAGATGTATGTGAGGGAGATTCTCTGAAAGAGATCTGTCCTGCCGAGACTTGTACAGACTCTGATCTCTCCTATTTCTTCCAGTGGTGTGAATGGTGATGTCAGGATGTTACTTCTGAAATGCAATCATGTTTTTTATAAACTTTTCTTTAAAAAGTGAACCAAAACTCAATTGTTCTTTCTGTTGTTAGCCTTTTTACTGTTTGACCTTTTTTTTCCCCTTTGCTTTAATTTCAGAGCGCTGATTCAGTCCATGTTGGAAAGGTGTGACCGGTTTTTGTGGTCTCAGCAAGCATAGAAAACAACTTGGAAAACTCTGGGAACATTTTATACTGTAATGACTGTATATTGAAGTGCCTCTTAAATTTCACAGGCCCTTAAAAATAACAAACTCCTATCTAAAAGTTCAGTTATACTGAGCCAGTCTCTATCTGGCAGGTATCTGACCTGGAACTGGTGACAGTTCTTCCTTATTCCTTTGGAGACGAGTTTTGAACTGTAGAACATAAATCAAAACAAACCAGTACTTATCTTGAGATGAAGCTCACAGATTTCCAAGATGAAAATTGCTGAATTTATTTTCTGAGTCTATAACTTAAGTGTTAGGGATATGAGCCCTTAAGTATTAAATTATGGTGTATAAAATTTTTTTGTTTCTTTGTTTGCAAACATGAGAAACCATTCCTGGGAAGTATCTAAGCCTATACTTGTTTGACTTTCCTGTAAATGACATTTACCTTTACTGTTGCTGTAGAAGTGTTTGTTATGGTACCCTTTGGTTTTTCCCCCCTCTTAAATTATATGGACAGGTCTTACCTATTTGAAATACATTAACCAAGCCAAGTCCTAAAATGGGAGGGATATATTTTTAAGTAGTGGATTTATGGTTAAAAATGCTGTTTAACAGACACTTGTTAAATGAACTTGCTGCTAAACTACAAGCACAATATTTCTAAATTGCCCATACCTGTTCGTGCAATGTGACCATAGACATCAGTTGTGATATTCCAACAAACCTCAGGACAGTGTAGTTAGAATCAGTCATTTAAGTTGCAAAAGACCCTGAAGATCCAACCCTCCGACCATTAGCCTAGCACTGCCAAATCCACCACTCAACCATGTCCCAAAGTGCCACATCTACATGGCTTTTAAATGCTTCCAGGGATGGTGACTCCACCACTTCCCTTGACAGCTTGTTCCAGTGCTGGACAACTCTTTCCATGAAGAAAAGTTTCCTAATATCAAATCAAAATATCTCCTGGAGCAACTTGAGGCCATTTCTTCTTTTCCTATCCCTTGTTACTTGGGAAAAAGAAACCCACCCCCACCCGGCTGTGGCCTCCCTTCAGGCAGTTGTAGAGAGTGATGAGGTCTCCCCTGAGCCTCCTTTTCTCCAGGATAAACGCTTGCAACTCCCTCAGCCGCTCCTCACAGGACTTGTGCTTCAGACCCTTTCCCAGCTCCCATTTCCCTTCTCTGGACTTGCTCCAGCCCCTCAATGTCTTTCTTGCAGTGAGGGGCCCAGAACTGGACACAGCACTCGAGGTGTGACCTCAGCAGGGCTCAGAGGGACAATCCCTGCCCTGGTCCTGCTGGCCACACTATTGCTGATCCAGGCCAGGATGCCCCTGGCCCTCTTGGCCACCTGGGCACTGCTGGCTCATGTTCAGCTGCTGTCACCAGCGCCCCAGGTCCTTTTCCACCGGGCAGCTTCCCAGCCCCTCTGCCCCAGCCTGTAGCACGGCCTGGGGCTGTTGTGACCCAAGGACAGAACCAGTCACTTGGCCTTGTTGAACCTCACACCATCGGCCTCAGCCCATCGACCCGGCCTGTCCAGATCCCTCTGCAGAGCCTTCCTGCCCTCCAGCAGATCAGCACTAACACCCAACCTCGTGTCACCTGCAGACTGACTGAGGGTGCCCTCCATCCTCTCATTCACATCTCTGATAAAGAGCTTAAACGGTACTGGGTCATCACTGAGGCCTGGGGAACAGCATTTGGGGTTGGCTACCAGCTGGATTTAACTCCATTTTCCACCACTCTGGGCCTGATCATCCAGCCAGTTTTTTGCTTAGTGAACAGTCTACATGTCCAAGCCATGAGCAGCCCGTTTCTCCAGGAGAACATAGTGAGAAACAGTATCAAAAGATTTTACTGAAGTCCAGGTCAACTTTGGTAATTCCATAGTTAATTCTGACATTTTGGAAAGTGAGAGGACTTATTTTAATAATATTTTTTAAAGCTGAAGGTTTACATAAGTATTTTTAGATGGATGCTGTCAAGAAAGAAGTCTTTTTACATACCTGGTTGAATATAAAGGTTCACAAAATCCTTTGGATTTTATATCTCATTTACAGAACTATGCTTTGTACTAGCGCTCTTTCTGTGTTTAATACATCTATGAACAAGTTTCTTTTTAGGCTTCTAGTTTTGACCCTCTTCACTGTCTGACTCACATTTTAAGCAGAAGGCCACAGTGTCTGGTCAATATTCAATTTTCACTAATGTCATTTAAATAAAAAGTAATGCATTCATTGGAACTAAATTTAATTAAAATTGATGATTTTGTTGTAAAATGATGTGAAAATACTGCTTTATAATCTTTTTATGTAGTCTTGCAGCACTTGAAGTGCTACAAAATAATGCTTTTGATTAAAGTAGGACTTTAGTACAACTTCCAGCCTTTTGAGAGATGCAGTCTGCAGACTATTTCATTTTGATTGCAAGAGAACTTGGGTGTGGAGGGTTGGTTATTTCACTAGAGGGAGTGAAGTTCCAGGGAGACAGTGAGTGGCAGGCTTTAATCCAGTGTTGCTTGTGGAAAAGCCAATATGGAACTATTTCTAAAAAAGAAAACTTTAAATCTTCTGGGGTTTAGATTCTGCCATTGGAAATAGAAGGATCTGTGCCATCAGGAATACCCCATGCTCCCACAGTAGGACTGGGAATGGGAGCCAGGCACCTACCAGATGGTGTTGGTGCTTGTTCTCTTCCCTGCCGGATGAGCCTGCTGCTGCCTCAGGGGCTGCCACAGTTCCCTACCTCGGGTTCATGCAGTGTGTGGTGTTGCTGAGTGCTCCCCTTGCCTTCCTCAGAGGAATTCCTGGATTTCCGAGAATGTGCCTGGCTTATTTCCGTATGGTTCCACTGTATTCGCTCGATGTATTTTGTGTATGCATCTCTTACTTGCAGTCTCTTTCTTACTTCTGTGGGGGTTTTGTACTCTTGGTTAACTTTGACTGCGGGTTGGGGCTTTTTTTGGTTTTTTTACAGTAAATCATAATTCCAGTTAGAGCTTTTTGTAAAAAAAATCAGGTCAGAAGCGTAATATAGGTAACATATACCTCTGTGTGTGTTCAGATTTTGTGTTTAAAGTGAGCTTGTGTTTAACATTGTGTTGATCATTTCAACTAACTTGGCTGTCAATAAAGAGTGAGAGTTTGCTCTCTGAAGAAGAGTTGGAAAATGAATGTTTCCTGTTCTGGATGAGTTTGTTTTCATCTCATAGGGGTAAGGGGAAGAGACTGTAAAATGAGAGGGTCTTCTGTTCAGAAATCACAGTTGCACAGAGCAAGGCTCCTGTCAGCCAGCTGAGCACACACCACTGACAGCTCAAGCCAGCCTCACTGGGGAGATGAGCTGCAGCTCAGCTTTGATTTTTGTGGGTGACTGATGCTGGGAGAGACCCTCGAAAAGCAGAGATGAATAAAGGGGGCTTAGCCTGGAGCAGCTTTAAATAGAAACTGGTGGCGGTGTTTTGTTTTGATTTTTTTTCAAAGAAAAAAGTATCATACATTATTTCACATTTATTTCACTATTAGAAACCTATGGGTAAATTAATTTTACTTCAGATTAATATCTGCATTTTCAATCTGCTTCTTGAAAGGTGACAAGTTTACTACAGTCATTCCATATGTCTATAAGCCCGAGGTCAGTGTTAGCATATACTCCATACTTGGCAAAACTCCTGAAATGAATTATTGCACACGTAAACTTAAATAAGGTACTGTTCTTTCCCAAATTAAGAAGTAACAGCAACTATTACCGTGCCTGAGCTGGGAATTCACCTCATCCCCTTTATCAATTTGACTTTCTTATATTGCAAAATCGTAGAATGTTTGTGGAATGTAGCTTGCATTTATAAATATTTGCAGTTAAAGGGCAACCAGTATGGAGTTGCTTTTTATCTTAACTGCATCAGAATATACAAACACAGAAAATGGTCTCCAGGCCCCCCTCAATGTGTTGTTTCCCAATGGGCGCATGCTGCCAGTGTTTTATTGCCAGGCCAGGAAGAAGTAGTCTGTTCAAACCTTCCTCCACGCTCGGAGGCAGCTTTGCCTCTTTCTGTTGTGAAGGCGACAGTTCTAGCTGCAGCTCGTTTCTGTGAGCCGAGGGTCGTGACCTGGAGTGCAGGCCACGAGGACACTGGAAAGGAGGGCTCAAGCTGTTCCCTGCTGGAGCCCCAAGCTGCAGCTTTATCTCGGTTCCATGGGGAGCTCCAGCGTTATTGTCACTGCTGCTGTCCTTGCTGGACACAAGGGGATGCACTCTGAGATCTTCTAAAGAATCCCTCCAGCACCTGCCTTCTTGCAATTATCCTCATGTTTTGCAGAAAATGTTGGTTTGGAGAGAATGCGAAACAACGTGAGACTCAAAATATTCTCTATGGTCCAAAGTGTCTGAGCTCTTGTAGGGAAAAAGTTCCTTAGGTCAGTTTTGAAGGCAATGCTTCGTTTTAAGTCCCTGGGCAAAGTGCCACATGCCTGTACCCCAACTTAAGGAGTAATTTTCCAGATTTTTAAAAACCAAAAATGTGACAGGGCTACTTGCTGCCAGCAGAGAAGGCACTTGAGCTGCCATGTGCTGCAAGGATGTAGGTCATCCGGATGTGAACAGAGGTGCACTCCAATCCCTGCAGTAGCTGAGCTGTTACACTGTGAAGTATCAGGTTTGGGGGTGCCGGGGGACAAAAATCTGTCTGCTCCCTGCTTTTTGCAAGGTTTCCTTGTGTATTGGGTTAGGGTTTAGATTCCTGTTGCAAATTGTTCCATTCTGAGATACAGCACACTACAGAGTATCTGTCCTGCTGCTCCAGGCGTGTCTGTGGAAAATGTCTCCTCTCCCCTTAAGCTGAATTTTTTGACTGAAGTCCAGTGACGCCCAGGCAAGTTACTGTTGACACTTTATTAGCTTTATTGCACCTTTTTCAACTCATGCTTTTGCCCTGCAGATCCAGCAGTGAATTGTTTACAGTGGCAGAGTTGTGAGTGGGGCAGCTACCCCCAGCTCTTCGAGGGGAATGTAAAGTTCTCTCAGACTTCTTAAATCATGTACAAGACCACAAAATGGAGACACCTTCTGCACACTCACTCCCCAGTGCAACTGCACTCAACCCTGGAGCTTTCTGCAGGGGAAAGTGTTGTGTTGAGTTGTTAACCAAGGGAAGCAAGCAGGCTCTAAGCAGGGAGAGCACAGTGGGTACTTAAACAGTGAACCATGCCAATAGGGCCAGACAGTTGATTTAAAATGTAGAAATGTGGCTGTATGGATCTGAATTTCCCCTTAGGTAAAATATTTACTGCTGTCCAAAACTCTCCACCTGAGCCCCACAGAGCCGCTGTTGTCTGTCGGAGACCTCGAGAGGGGTCTATAAGAGCAAGCCAAGGCAAAATGAACCATTCAGGCCTTCTTTATGGTGTGTGTCTGTGCTGTCTTAGAGCATTATCAGCAGGGATGTAGGTGTATGCGGTTTGCTTTGCAATGGAGTTAAGAGCAACACTTCACATTTTCCATTCCATTAACTCTGGGATTCATCTGGCAATCCCAGCTCGCATGGGAATTTCACTTAGCAGTTCCTGCAGCCCTTATGGTAATGCAGCTCCTATGTTCCTTGTGCACAGACACAGACCTGACCTTGTGTTTCAATGTGCAGACAACCAGGCACCTTCCCTTCTAAGCTCTGTTCAGCTCAAGATCCAAACAAAAGTGTCACCCTTGAGACAGTAGTAACACTTCAAGCACATGGAACTCTTTAGCCTTTAAGGCAATTTCTCAGTCTGGTTGTTATGAGGAGCAAATAGTCCCAAGGACAGCTGAAGAAGCATCACATAGTGTCTAAAATACTGTGTAACAGGAGCTATGAACTTTCAGTGAGGACAAGGACAGGTTTCCAGTAATGATTTCTGTGTTGGGAGTGCTGGTGGAGATTTCCCATCCGTGGGTATCCTTTCCAGTTTCCTCTTTTTAAGAGTTTGAATTGCTTATAAATATCCCCTCTGAGTCTGAGAGCCCACGAGACAATCTCCATCTCCTTTGGCTTTACCTCTCTGCAGTGGTGAGTGACATTCTGAATTTGTGAGCTGTGTGCAGTGTTTTGAGGTGGTATTTGGGAGCAGGACAGATGCTTTAGCATGTGGGACTTCTTTGTACTCGTGGCAGGAGCAGCAGGGAGTGCTAAAATGCAGGTTTCTCATGTGCATCTGCTTCTGTTGTGGAGCTTGTGGTTGCACAGAGGGCACCGCTCCTTGCAGGGGGAGAAGGGAGTCCTGGGCAAGCCCTCAGCACTGAGGCAGCAGCTGGGGCACAGTTGAGGATGTGGTGAGTGCTCAAAGGTGCTCCAGAACTGCTCATCTCTCTCACTGTCTCCCAGCTCCCTGTCAGGCTTGGCCAGGAACCATGATGATGCCATGATGATTTTTTGCCCTTTCTTTTATACCCCTTTTATATACCTTTTTATAGTTTTCTGTATTCTTAGTATTTTTTAGCCTACATTCTTAGACTTATTTTGTTAAGCTAGGAGACTAAACATCTTGGATGCCCCGGGCACCAAGGTCCTCTCCAGAACACATTTTGTAAACTAAGATAGAAGCATCCAGGGGAAGGTTCCTTGGGGAGTGGGGCTCACTCGAGCCTCTCATTGGGGAATCTTTGATAGATATGCTAATTAGTAACACCTATAATGTTATACCTGATCTATCGGGTATATGCATTGTGGTGTGCATTTTCGGTGCATTCCACCTGGACGTGGTGCACCTAAGGATCCTTAAAATAAATACTGAGGTAAAACCCGTTTTTCCCTTCTAACTGTGTTTGATTCTTGATTTTAAGATCAGGAAAAGGCATCAATGAGGCTCTGCTTCTGCATCGCGTTGCTCTCCATTGTTCTGTGTGCAAGTGCTGACGGATCAGCAGTACTCCGAATTGGACAAGTTATCCTGGATGCTGTGGGATGTAAGCTGCTGTTACCAGGGACCCTTCCCTCAGGAACCTCTCCCCAAGCACAGGCTACCAGCAGTCAGTGGTGCAGCCCTCAGAGCTGGGAGATCCACAGCTCCACGTTAGAGACCCCACTGGTTTCTGCTGCTGGACGAGGGCCTTGTTCAGCCCTCACAGGTGCTTTCTGTGGGCACAGCCCTGTGCAAAGGCTGATGTGCAGCAGTGCCTCACTCTGTTACTGCTCCTTGGGCCTTCAGCTCCCAGCTGAAATCGTACTGAACTGTTTCTGGTGCGACTCTTTCAAGTCAACATCATCTCGTTTCTCTGCTTTCTTCAGGGGCGTGGGATATGTTCAAAGTATACCAGGACATAAGCAAGGAAAATAATGAAGGTGCCGACAAGAGTTTCCATGCCCGTGGGAATCATGACGCTGCCCAGAGAGCACCTGGTGGTGCTTGGGCAGCGAAGGTGATCAGGTAACAGAGTGTGCTTGGCTTGTTAACAGTGAATTATTAGGGATCCAGGCATTCCAGCTGGAGTGATGTCCTTTTCGACTTGTACTCAGCTTTGCACCTAGAAGGACAGCAGAGGGGCGGGGAAGTAGTTCCCGTCTGGACAGCCGGTCTCTATAGGAATGGTGCCACATGAGCGTCAGCCTTTCTTCTTGTCCTCCCGAGAAGGCAGATTCCTTCCTCTGCATTTCTGATAAGGAACTCTCCTTCACTGCTGGTTCATTTCCCGACATAACAGTTACAGATTCCACCGCGGGCTTTCAGACAAAGGCCGAGCGTGTGCTTGCGTCTCACCTTGAGAAGCCCTGCGGAAAAGCTGTTTCACATGAGTGAGGGAAACAACACAAGGCTGGGTTAGATGCAGTCTGTTCAGGTGGCCTTTTCTCGTTCCCCACAGCGACGCCCCGGAGAACTAGCAGAGCGGCGTGAGCGGCAGAGGCGACGAGGATCCCCGGGCGGACCAGGAAGCGAACGCGTGGGGCCCGAGCGGGGGGACCCGAATCGCTACCGGCCCGCGGGGCTGCCCCGCAAATGCTAGCGCTGTACTCTGCTCCTGTCACACCTCCCTTTGTACAGCCCAATAAAGAAATCCTCCTGAGGACCGTTCCCTTCGCTGCGAGCATCCAGCCTCCCGGGGCTGCGGGGCGGGGGCGGCGGGGCGGTGTCGGGGCATCACGGAGACTGCCAAAGGGTCCCCCTTGGGACCCTCGGGTGCTCCGGGAGCGCGGGGGCCGCTCCCCGCGGAGGGGCTGCCCCGGGCGGGCGGGTCCCGACACGATCCCGGCACTATCCCGGTGCGACCCCAGCGCGGTCCTGGCGCTGCCCCGAGCGCGGGGGGCGGCAGTGGCCGCCGGCGGGCAGGGGGCGCTGTGGGGCCGCTGGCGCCGCTCTGTCCGCGCCGCCGCCTCGCTGCCCCCGCACGGCTGTGGGGCCGCCATGGATCGCAACCCGTCACCGCCGTGCAGCGATGCGGAGGAGGAGGAGGGGGACGCGGTGGGCAACACGGTGTACAGCAAGCACTGGCTCTTCAGCGTTCTCACCCGCCTCATCGAGGTGCGCGGCCGCCGGGAGGGAGCGGGCGGCGGGCCCGGTGTCGGTCAGCGCCGGGTGGGTCCGACGCGATCGCTCTCAGGGCCGGGGGGACACAGCGGGGACACAATGGGGACAGACCTGGGAACCCAGCGGCTCCCGAGTGGTGCCGGAGGCTCAGCCGGATCGTTTTCCCCCCGCCCCGCTGTGTCCCAGGTCATCGCCCCTGCGGAGCCGGATCCCGCCGGCAGCCCCGAGGGAGCCCGGACGGAGCTGGACGAGGAGATGGAGAATGACATTTGTAAGGTGTGGGACATGTCGATGGACGAGGTACGGGCCTTGTGCGGCACTCGGACCTCGGGGCCCGTATGCCCCGAGTGTTCCGCTGGCAGTGGGAGAAGGCAGGGAATCAGGCGGGCTCGGCCAGCTCGTTCTGGTGGTGTTGCCGATGCCCTGGTGTGGCGGGCAGGGTGAGGCAGGACAGCTGGGGTGGGGCGGCACCAAGCGGGCTCGCCATGGAGCCTGCGCTGGGAGAGGAGCGCGGACGGGACAGGAGCTGCAGCTGGAATTAACGCGGGCGCACAGCCTGTGTCTTCAGCGCTTGGATTGTGCGGATAATATTGATGCCATCTCTAAACAGGCATATTTTCCTCCAGAAATTGTAATACGTCCTGCTGGTAAGCATAGCTTTCTCTGATAGATAAACAGCCTTTCAGAGTTTAGCTGCAGACTTGCAGTGGCAGTTAACTCAGCTTCTTGGTATTTCTCTCAGCATTCTCAAATGCTGGAACAAATTCTCAAGATATATATAGGTATATATTAGTTTAAGTATTATTATTTTATTCCCTGCCTTGTTGCTCAGATTTTTTAAATAAGCATGGAACATGGGTCCTTTATTCCCAAATAGAGAACTAATCTTGTGTTTTAGTGTGGTAAAATAAAGAGGAGATTTCCTCTTTTGTGTGTTCTGATCAAGTGCTAATGGCAATCCCTTCACTTGCTTCTTTTTTATGTGTTATGATGATGTCATGCCTTAAAACGTGGTATGTACTGAATTCTGGCTGAGTGTCTGTTTCTGTTGAGATAGGGAACAATTTGCATTTTCTTGAAAATATGACTTTTCAGCTCATTGTACAGCAAATCACTGGCATACTGAATCACCAGAGAGGCTTGCTGGCCTTTTCTCGTTGAAAAACAAGGATTATTGGTGTTAACTGGTGGCAAATAACAAATTCTGTGCAGCGAGTTTGTCGTCTCAGAACACTTTTGATTTTGCATTTGGAAATTGCAGACCTCCCCTTGCTTCTCCGTTCACTTTCTCCACAGGATGTTGCCTTATTTCTTCAGGAGTTCAACGCCCCTGATATATTCATGGGAGTTTTTGCCAAGTCCAAATGCCCTCGCCTAACTGTAAGTATGGGCTCTCAAAAAGCTGTCCTATGTTAAGAGCAATAGTAGATAGCTCTGTACATGCATTTACACTTATCTCCCTTCTCTCATTGCATGTGTAGTGTGTAAGGGGAACCAGGGGAAAACACAAAATCAAATTTTAAAATGCTTTTTCACTGTATTTGTAACATGGTCTAATCAGTAAGAATTTTGGTGATGCTGAAGCTGGTACATGTCTGCTCACATATCCTCATCTAAATACACTGATGAAGGACTGAGTTTATCAAACATAGTTATAAGACCTGTTATAAAACCCAGAAGTCTGGCCTTTTTTTCCTTTTGACTTGTTTTATGATTACTGAACAGAAATGGTCATGAATTTGTTTAGTCAGACCTACAGAAGTATGGTGGTTTGACCCTGGCTGGAGGCCAGGTGCCCACCAAAGTTGCTCTGTCATTCCCCTCCTCGACTGGACAGGGGAGAGAAAATACAACAAAAGGCTCATGGGTCAAGATAAGGGCAGGCAGAGATCACTCACCAGTTACTGTGATTTGTCACAGGTGAAACAGACTCCACTTGGGGAAATTAATTTATTACCAATCAAATGAGAACAAGATAATGAGAAGTAATCACAAAAAGATTACAAAAAGTAATCTTTGGAATTATTAGACACCAATACTTAATTTTTTAAAAAATTTTCCACTTGTTTTGATGTCATTGATTTGCAGCTTCTGCTATGCAGAGCACTGTAGGGTTCAAGAAAGGATTTTCAAAGGTATTCACAGTTGATGTAAATCCTCTTCCTCAGAAGTTACCAGATGCTTTACTCCAGGAGATGAGTAGAAACACACAGAGCTTTGAAAGTTTAGTGCTTTGTCTTTGGAAAGTACAAGCAGAATTTGGAAGTGAGTGTAAATTGGCTGTCACAGCTACTTTCATGAAATAGTGTTTGCTGGAGTGCCTGCTGTAATTTACCAGAGGTAATAGCATGTTAATAATTAAGAAGACAGCCTTAGTGGAGAGAGTTGATTTTTTTTTACTTTAAATTGCTGCAAACTAGTGACTCACTTTGTTTTAGCACCAGTCACCTGCAGGTATTTCAGGTCCCCTTTACACAAGTGTGCATCCTTTTTAATTATTAACTTGGTGTGAATATCATATTGGGATGCACTGCTTTGGGGTTTTTTAAATTTTGTTTTATTTTAGATCTCTTTAATCAGAAAATGGGCTTTGCTTGTATTAAGATCCCTTTCTTTTGTGAGCAAGTGAATATCAGAGGCTCATGCTTACATAGTGATATTTTTGTTTTAGAACTCCTTTTTTGCTTTAATAACAGGGCTGCCAGATTAGCTTCATAAGAGCATACAAAGAATATGCAAGTAGAGCTGATTTCAATATACATTTGCTTTTATGGAACACCTTAGCACTTAAATATCTGAATAATACCTGAGTATATTTTAGGCTAGTCTGATAGAACAGAAAAATCAGTATAAAATCTGTGGAAAAATATTGTATCTTTGTCATGAAATCAGTGGGTCATAAAAGCTTGGAAATCAAACTGGAAAACATCTTTGAACCTCTTTTGCTTTTGCCTTATGGCTCTGGAAGTGAAATTGCGGGCTGTGTTGCAGTTGTCTCATTGTACTGTGTTTTGACTTTCCAGGAAATCTGTGTGGGAATATTAGGGAATATGGCCTGTTTCCAGGACATCTGCATGTCCATTAGCAAAGATGAGAATCTTGGGTAAGTGTCTGTGTGCTTTATATATGCACAGGTACTGCTTGTCTGGACTCACAATCAGGGAATATTTGTTAGAGAAGGATCTAAGCTTGCCTGCCAAGCCTCATCTTCATTCATAACTTTTGGCTGACCATGTTTGCGTGGGAAGTGCTCAAGAAAGGAAAAAAGGATATAGACCACTATTTTTGGGGGGTTTTAAATCACCAGTCAAGTTAGTTTCTAAGTTTGGCAGTCTTGAGACACTGGAGGTGCATGCACACTTAGGAAAAGCTGCCTTTAATCTCAGAACATGGCTGCAGCTGTGAAATGAACCTTTTTATACCTTTTTTAAAAATAAAGATGGATTTTATTAACTTTTTTTCCCTGCATTTTCTCCTTAAAGCCAAGTGTTACTGCAACGTTTGTGTGATTCAGACTCCCCAACTCTTCTGGAAACAAGCAGGTAGGACATCTCAGAAATTAATGCATCATTAGTGTAGTTCTGCTGTGCTCTGAGGCCTGGGGAGAAAACTGACAAGTGGGCTCACTATTTTATTATCCTCTCATCCTTTCCTTTTATTGTTTCTGCATTGTTCTGGAATCACTGTGCTGTGAGTTAGATTCCTGTTTCTGTCACATCATTCTCATTATTTTGGATTTACACTTGCACAGCTAAAAGGAGTGAACTGGTTTCTAATCTGTTAAATGGGGAATTCTTGCCTAGGTTGTTGTTGACTTGCCTCTCCCAGCCTGAGGTGGCCAATGTCTGGGTGGAGAGGATCCGAGAAAATCCTTCCGTGTATGACTGTGTTTGCTTTATCATGTCCAGCTCTACAAATGGTAAGTTGCCAAAACAAGCTGGGATTTAGTGGGTGTTTGTGGAAGAAAAATAAGAACTGAAGTTTGCAGTTTCAAAGACAAGTATTTTCAGTTGGCATAATTTCTTTGAAAGAAAGGAAACCTCGTGAGTTTAAAGGACACCAAAACAAACTTGCCCTGCCTTTGCAGGTTTATAAATATATATAAAACCAACCAGAAAAGCACTTATAGAGGAAGAAGAAAGCTTTGGGGGGGAATCAAAATATGTTTAATTGAAGAAGTTGTTATTTGCCACAACAAAAGAAAGGACATAGTCCTCATTCAGGGATATACAGATGTCATTTTTGAACAAGGTCTTGAAACAAGACCTCATTTAATTTATTTTTTTCAAGTCAGATATGGATTTTCTGTTTCTAAAACTACCGTATCTGTGGAATGTGAACGAGAGGAACGATTCAGTTACCCTGGCAGCTGAATACTGTGCAGGCTTTGGGTATGCAGATGTGCTACACAAATCTCTCTTAGCACTCATTTAGCAAAAACCACACCAGCACCTAAAAATGGAAATATTTTGAATAGCATTTATGTTTAACATGCAACTCAGTTGTAACAGCAGTTGTCATTTGTCAAGGAATCCTAGTAATACAGCTTTTTCAATTTTTTAATCAATTTTTTTAATGACAATTCTCAGAAATCCTGCTCCATCCTATTGAAATAACAGATCTGTTTAAGTAAAATGCAGATTGGCAGGTGGAAGATTAGCATAAAACTGCATATCTAAGAACAAATCTTGAAAAGTTTTACTTCAGAAGCAGAAGTTAGGACTGTTCAGGAACATGAAGTCTCTTTGCAGAATAAAGTTACTGCTTCACATGTGGCATGACAAGGTAGAAGGTGTCAGTGGGCTTTCCAATCCCTGTTTATTATTTATATTTATGTGGTCTATGCCACATAAAGGAATTAAACATAGCAACTTGTAGTAGGTTATGAAGAAAATGAATGTATTTCAGTCCTAAGTTACTCCGAATGCTTGGATATACTAGCATTTTGTGAGGTAATTTTTGCTCTTCCTTCTTAGTCTTGTTGAAATAAAAATAACATTCTCTCTTGTGCAGTTGAATTGCTGGTGAAAGTGGGTGAAGTGGTGGACAAGCTCTTTGACCTGGATGAAGAGCTGATGTTAAACTGGATCAAAAACGGCACTTGTCGCTCCGTGGGACCATCTGTAGATGATTCTCCTGAAGAACTTCCAGACTTTAAGATTGTGCCTTGTATACTTGAAGCAGCCAAGCAAGTCCGGTATGAGAGATTTCGTTTTGGTTTCATGGCTGGGGAGACTCCTTATAACCTTGTAAGGCCTGTGTCCAAACATCTTGCTTTTAGTGGGAACAATGCAGTTTGACAGATCACTGGGATATGTTTTCCTGGACTTACGGTTTGAAATCAGTCAACTTGTCTGTTAGCAAAGAGAATGGCAATGATTGCTGATGGGCTTCTCTGTGACCAAAATACAGACTATAAGCTCCGTAACCAGCACTTCAATTTGTCTTTTTGCTGTTTGTTCTGTGTAGATCAGATAACCCAGAAGGACTGGATGTTTATATGCATATCCTGCAGCTCTTGACCACGGTGGATGAGGGTATCCAGGCTATTGGTAAGACGCTGGAATTGCTACATGTGAGGGGACCAAGAGAGGCCATAA
Source organism: Lycocorax pyrrhopterus obiensis (assembly GCA_014706295.1). Taxonomy (NCBI): domain Eukaryota; kingdom Metazoa; phylum Chordata; class Aves; order Passeriformes; family Paradisaeidae; genus Lycocorax; species Lycocorax pyrrhopterus. The sequence continues at coordinate 12,417,275 of JACSVZ010000007.1, read as the reverse complement.
CTTCGGGATCATCACGTATTTATTGGGGAGAAAAGGAATTCACGTACCTGGATTAAATTTGTTGGGTTGGTGGGTTCTCTTTCTTTCTTTCTCAAGTGCAGGCTCCTGATGGAGGAAAAGAGACTTGGAGTTTGCTTTATGACCTCGTTTGCCAGGAGCTTTGCCAGCCGGATGATCCACCGATCATTGTGCAGGAGCAGAAGACTGTGCTGGCCTCTATCTTGTCCGTGCTGTCTGCTATGTTTGCTTCACAGACAGAGCAGGAATACACCAGGATGAGAAAAAGCAAGTTGTGCTTTTTTCTTTTTTTTCTTTTTTTTTTAAGTTAATATTCACAATTGACTTCATGTGGGTGTGGAAGGTGATTCAATTCAGTGACATTGCATACAGTAAGACTCTTTCCTGGTTACTCAAAATCACAGCTAGCCCAAAGTTCAGTTAGTGGATGAGCTGTAAATTCTGAGGAGTTACAGTACCAGAATCTACAGATTCTGCTCAGTCTTCTCCGGTGGGTAAATTAGTGAAAATTGCAGAATTTATTTTTGCTAAAATATAGTAACACATTATTTTTATGGAGTAATTTTTTTTTCTTTAGTAGGGAGAGATTCTGCACTTACTTAAATCCATCTATCATTTCTTAACTTTTCAATCCATGGACAAGTCTTTAGAATTAAAAACCTGTCTTGAGAATGCGGGTCAGGGTCACCTGCAGCAGAAAGACATTGTGCAGTTTGGTTTGTCAGAGAGTATTATCTGGATGCAAATTTAACATACTGCCCTCACTGGGTGCTACTAAAGACAGTTTCCTTCTCATACTCCTTACCACTGGCATATACTTTATAGGTCAGCTTGCAGGAGAAATGGTTTTGGTTTTCTACTACATTTCCACTTGCTTCTTTAAAACTGTCTTTGAGTAACAAAACACAACACTGTCAGAATATACATTCCTATAGCTTTTGTGTAAAATCTGGTGGTGTGTTTCAAAATTCTAATGCCTTGAAAGGATGGGCAAGAATTTTCAGTGTTAAAGTTCACTGTTCTTGTTACTTTGTATTAAGATATGCCACTGATTGGGAGCTTGATTCGTATTTTACAATACATGGAGGGCTGTGGGAAGAGAGCTGTTGATAACTCCAAGGAGTCTGAGCAAGAACAGACTGGAAGGACTGATGTAAATGAGGAAGATTTCCATTTAAAAATTCTGAAGGATATTTGCTGTGAATTACTTTCCAATATGCTTCAAGAACTAACCAAGGTAAGAGTAAACAAAATTCTAGTAGGGATTTCTGCAGGGTAGGTAAGAAAAAAGTCTTTACTATTAATGTTGGCATTTTCCTGTGCAAGTGCAGTTGCTTTCTGGGAATTCATTAGAGAATCAACCAGAAGGTAAGTAGCAACATGTGTGGGAGATGGGAGGGACACAGGTTTTCTGAGGTGTGTGCCAAGATTCTGTATGATAAATTCTGTAGATGTATGTTGCCCTTTCTTTTGAATGAAAGTTTATTTTAAAAAAGGAAATACTGTCAATATATAAACTCGCCTTCTCAGCTGGACCTTTTTAATTATGGAAGCATTCAGGCTAAGAGACTTGTGATGTGTGCGCTTCCACACCTTTTTGTATCAGCTGTGTCTGGCTTTCTCATACAGAACTGTAAGTTCTTGTTGTTCTACCCATTTATAAGAACAAAGCACATTCTGTAGGCGCTGTGCACAGTTATGAGTTTGTTCTCTCAACAACTGTTCATGACATGCTGGTTTTATTTCTCATTTTTCAGGAGAATACCTTAGAAGGACTGCACCAGGGACACCTGAATGAACAGACATGTTCCTGTGCTTTTCAGAACCTCTTACCTCTGTATTTTGCATCGGTGAGTATGTGACAAAGTCTGTGACACAGCTGAAAAAATGCTCCTTGGGTGGTAGGGCCTTTCCAAATCCAGTGTACAAGCAGGACAGAATTGCTCACGCACCAGTAAAACACCATTCCAGTGCCAGACAGTCTCACCCCCTCTGTCTGTTCTGCCTCCCTTCAGCCAGAGCTTTGCTGAGATCATCAGCTGATGCCTTGGCCCAACTGTGCTGAAATGAATGGATGTCTGAAAATTTATCCTAGCTGAAAATTTGTCCTGTGTATTTTTATAGGAGAATTGTTATAAGTATTTTTCATAGGGAGCTTTTCTCTGGGTGAGAAAAGTTTCTGTGTTTCCTTTCAAGAAGGAAGTAAGGGTTTAGGAAAGTGGTAACATTTCAAAATTTTGGTCAACTGAATTGCAGGGTTTAGGAGGAAGGTAGCTACTGTGGGGCATTTTCCATTATTCATTGCAGTGGCTGCTGCTGGCTGCTCTTATTTGGAAGGTACAGAAGTAGAAAGAGCCCCTGTGCCAATGTAAGAATTTTGTGTTTCATGCAAGTTATTTTGGTTTTTTTTTTCTTCTTGTGTGTGTTTTTTATTTCCAGGTGGAGAGTTTCCTTGAAGTCCTGCGTGAGGCTGATCAGACACTTGCTGAAAATCTGGAAAAACGTTTCCCAAGCCTGAAGGTTCACACCTAAGAATGTACATGAAATATTCTCCTTCCTTGGAATTAAGATTTTGGACTGTTTCATTACAGCATTTCAGAGATCAGGTTTTCCGTAAATGCAGGAGAATGAGGCAACCTCTTTAGCAGCAGGTGGTTTTTAAGAAATGTTCTCGGTAGCCCTGATTAACCTAGGATTAGTCTGGTCTGCATGGGGAAGGAAATTACTGTAAATCACTTCTGCATCTTCCATCCTGTTTGCTCTGGTAATGAGAGACTGTTGATTTCTAATTGCTCTCCTGCAGAGTAGTTTTCTTTGAATAACTCTCAATTCTGTGCTTTCCAACTAAAGTTGAAACAGCAAAATGAATGAAATGCACTGAGTAGTTTTTTAACATGGTGCTGGTTTATTTCAAGTTGCTGTTGGCAAAAGGAGGATTGCTCAATAGAAAATCCCCTTCAAGCACCTGATAAAAAGAAGTAAATTACAGAGTTGTTTGGGGATTTTTTAAGATTGTATCAATACCTTGAGCAGGTACTGTAACAGAAATGTTTCATCCTGCTCCTTTCGAATTTTCACACTTCTACTGAAGCCTCATCTTCACTGCAGCTCTGAGCTGTGGTGTCTCAGTCCTGTGCAGTTCAAAGGATTTGAGAATATTGTTACCAATGGTCTGTGCTGCAGCTTCCAGCCATTGCAGGTAACTACCCACAGTTAAGAGTTGTAGGGCAGGTTTGGATTCAATCCCTGGTGTACTCGCAGACCTTTGGGTTTTTTGCAGCAGTCTGTGCTTCAGTTTAGGAGTATAACATACATCGGTTCTTTCCTTCTTCATTTGTTGTATGAATTATCTCTGAATGGCATGAGAAATGCCATGTTTTCCATGGGGGAGCTTAAGGTGTTAGGTCACTTGCAGGAAATTCAGTGTACAATCTCCTAAAACTCCCATTTTAATTACATGATGTTTTAACTGCACTGCATTTTTAGATCCCTGGATCTGCATGCAGTGCACCTGACACGTTCTGAGTCTGAAGAGGCAGTAGAGCAGCACCTTAACCTCACTGTTTCTGTAAACGAGAGTGGAAAACAAGTGGTCATTATTCGGTTGGAGATGTAAAAGCAAATGGGAACCAGAGCACAGAGAATAACTAAATGTCCCATACACACATTTGCCTGGCTCTCCAGGTTTTACAGACTTTAGTATTGTGCTGGGCCATGTTGTGTTTGCCCGGAGTTACCTGGACATGTGGTAAAATACAAAAAGTGTATATGTGTATATAACTTTTCCATCCCAACTTCCAGTTTTCAAAACCAGTGCAATTTAATCATCCCCCTGCCAGCAGCATCTTAGTTGTCAGCAGGGAATTTGGAATTACAAATATCTGACTTGTGTCACCAAAAGGAATTGCCGTGGTTTATATCAATTTTTGTATGCTATGTTTGTTGGAGAAAACTGGTGACTGTGAATCAGATGACAGCATTTTTCATACTACTTTGACAGTTTTGGGATATTTTCTTAAACCTACAGATTTGTAATAAAGCTTTTTTAAAAAAAAAAACCAACCTCTATGCTTTCCTTCATTCTAGTGTCAATTAAATTTGTTTTCAGAGCCACTGGAAATGTCTGTTAGTCTCAACTGTGTCAGTTTTAAGAGGAAAATCAAACCTCTTCATAATGTCTGTGTGCTGTAAAATATGTTTTCCTTCACTGAATATTTTTTTTAACTCTTGCTTTTTTTGCGCAGTCAATTTTATGGTCTGGAAGTTACGGTGTGTCTCATCCCATAAACATTTTTTGAGCTTAGTTTGTCCCCAGCTGTATCATAAGTGTCTTCCACCACAGTGAAGCATTATTTCTGGTGTGCATCTGCTGAAATTTGTTGTAGTCGAAATTCTGCAGTAGCCATGTAATGTAATACAGAAAAAAAGCTGAGACAAGATCTGTTGTTTTATTTTGTTCCTCCTTCTTTTCAATACACCAATATCCAGTGTTGGCTGATGAACTAAGTGTTACTGATATCTGATGCCTGTCATGTGACAGAAAAAATGACCAATGTCATGTGGGAACCCAGGTGGGTCCCATCCTCCTGCTCATCTGCAACAGAAGGAGCTGCAGGAATGGTCAGTCAGCCTTGCTGCAGCAGAATGATTATTCAGGTATGCTGGGAATTTTTATCCTTGATAAACACGGTGATTTGGAGACTGGGATTCCCCCTTTGCCCCAGCAGGCAGCTGCCCTTGTGCAGTGGGTGTGGTGCTGCCTTTGGGAGCGGGAGGCTGGTGCCAGGGTGAGTGCAAGGTAACTGTGCCGTGTTTGTGGGGTTCAGAGCGGGAAGAAACGATTTGTGGGAGCAGGTGGACAATGTGTTTGGAGCTGGTGCACGTGTGTTTCATCATCCTGCCAGCAGGGACCTCCCTCGGCCTGCGCTTCCTGAGCAGCATGTGTTTGGAGTTCTGGGGAGGTTGGGGTTTTTCTGGGGAGGGGCAGGGAGGGTTTGGGAAGTGTTTGGGTTTTGAGTTTGGTATTTTTTTTAATTCCCTCGCCTAGACCTGTTTTGATACCCACTGGCAAGCCAGAGCTCTCTAGGCCAGTTGATTCAGAATGGTTGTCTGTCTGTCTACAAGCAGGTGAGCAGCTTTCTTCCAGAGCAAAGATCTGATTAACTGCAGAACATCTTCATTTGGGAAAAAATGATAAGTAATTGTCACTGCTCTGTGCAGTGACATGAACAAAAGTGAGTATCTGAATCATTGAACTAAAGCAGCCAAACTCAGTCCTGCTTGGACAGAGCTGGATGTGACTTGTGGCATGAGAACACCTAGAAAATTGAGGCAGAAAGCAGACTGGAAGGCCTTATTTTAAATTAGGCTTAATAGATCCATATAATAATTTCATTCAAAGACAGGATTCTAACATTCTGTTGACTCAATTTTATGTACATTTGGCATCTTTATCCCACATTGTAACTTTTTCCCGGTGGGACAAAGCACCACAAAACCAAAGAAATTTGGGATTTGGGAAAAAAACCAGTGGCATTGGAATGCTTTATCTGCTCCTTTGGCAGTGCAAGGAGGTGGTTGCTGATATCCGAATGCTTGCCCAGTATTTATGTTGCAAATTTATCCTTTCTGGTAGGCTAAACCAGGAAACCTAAAAAGCTCTTTTCTGTGCTTCTCTGCATCCATGTTACTCTGCTTGCTTAATTTTCTGTCACTACTTTTTTAGTCCATATTTTTTGTAACTGCCATGGTGATTCCTTTCTCTGTAAGATGATGGGTTGTTACAGCTGCCCTATTATAACCATCTTTCACTGAAACCAAGCTATATCAAAAAAGAACATTAAGATACAATCTTTATTTGTAAGTGAAATATCTTCATAGTTTATTCTATTGGCATTAAAAGGTATGGAGCTGTTACTGTGGTTTTGTTTGCCTTGAAAATCCATGTTCTTTCTCACTACCCTTATTTTGGCTGCTACTGGGAGTTACAAAAGCAGCAGTCTCTCTTCTATTTTTCACTGAAGAATTTGCCAGTTTTTTTTCTAGAGCAGAATCTCTTGGTCACAGCAGTTCCCTAACGTATCCTTTTATTTCCCCCTCAAAATTAAATGTCCTCTTTCAGCGCTCCCTGTTTACTTTTTATTTTTTTGGCCATGATGATGAAATTCACGTGCTCTGCCAAAGTCAGTGAGAAGGGAAGAACCTGCTACACCTGGGGCAAGGACCAGTCTGCTGTGATGTTACACAATTTCCCAAAACCCCTTCATGTGAAGGCAAGGCCAGGCAGTGAGTGGCTGTGCTCTGCTGCCCAGCCTTGTGGGGAGCGAAGCCCCTCAGTCAGAGCTGATGGGGCGTGAGCTGAGCGAACCTGACATCACCAGCATGGCAAAACAAACCAGGTTATTGCCAACAGCTGTTGACAGAGGTTTTGCAATGAGAAATACTGCTCCTACACCTCCTTTTATTTCCCTCCCTGATTCACTTATTTTGCAAAAAGAAACCCAGTTTTATAATGCAAGGAGCTGCCATCTAAGATGAGTAAGAGAATAGGTTTGCTTCTGAGTTGTTACTGTGGAGAAAATGAATGAACCCCAGGAAAACCCAGTGGGGTTCCATTTTTCTTTCTCCCAGGTCATTGCATGTGAGCTGCACGTCTTGGTGATGGCTCAGTAAAGTCTGGGAGCTGAATTTTACACAAAGGCTACTGCGAAACAGCTCGCAAAGAAAAGGTAACTGTGGTAGGAGGCTGTGAAGAGAAGGCAGTAATACTAGAGAAAGAAAAAAGATGAAGGGATACTGGAGAGAGAAGGAAAATAGGGAAAAACCTTGAAGAATCCTGACAAAGAGGATAAATAATAAGTGTGGTGTTGAAGAAGAAAGGTATTACATATCAGTAATTATGTTAGCATTCTAGATCTGTCCAGGTGGGATAGCTGATGTGCAGTCACCTACCAAAAGTCTGACACTGATCACCTTTTCTGTTTTCAAAGCTGAATCTGCTTTGCAGTTTCTCCTGCTCTTATGGAAATGAGACAAGCTTAAGGTGAACACGAGGTCTTAAAAACCACAGCAGGTGGGCAAATGAGTATTGATAGATTTTTTAAATTTTCTTTTTTTAATTCACCCACTCTTCCCCTCTTGTTTTTTGCTGCCTCTAGTGAGGCATCAGGGAGCCAAATCATGATGGAGGCGAGGCAGAGTCAGGTGTTGCAAGCCCTTGCCTTGCACAGGTCTTGAACATGACAGAGGCAAGGTGTGAAAGCAGAGCCCTGCAGGGTTGGTGCTTGTGTTGCCCGCTGGTCTGCAGCAGACTGCAGCCTGCTCCTGGCATGGGCACAGTGACTGACTGCATCTTTGTGCCCATGGTAACTTAAGTCCCATGTTGACACTTCCCCAGTTTACGTCCCTTCATCCAGTTTCCAAGGAAATCTTAGAAAAGCAAATGCACCTTGGTATTCTGTGTTGCAATAGTGGCAGTTATTTATTCTGTGCTTTAGGTTATGCAAACTTCATTTTAATTTTGCAGTGAGTTTGTATCAATATTATTTTTGTTCACATGTATATAATTTTTGGTGACAGCTCTGTTTAAAGAAGTTGTAACTTTAACAAGCCATCTGTTAACCTTATGTAGAAAGGAAGTGCTTTTGTCAATTACTCCAATGAAATCAGAAAAATAATTTCCTGGCCTCCAGTTGTAGACCAGTCGCCCTATCTTCTGTCAATAGGAGGATATTGAAACACACAGGAAAATACGTGCACACTTTTATCCTGCCCTGCAATACAGCCACAGTGCTGCACTAAAATTAGCCAGTGATGTCAGAAGGTTTCATTTTCCATTAAAAATTCTTTGTAGTGCACAAACTCTTTTATTCAACATCAGAGAGTTTCCTCATTAGTCAGGTGGGAAGGCTGGACACAGGAACCATGGGAAGACATTTTGAGTTTATGCCAGCCTGATTAGTAAAGATTTTGATTTAATAAGAGACTAGAAAAGAAGGAGAAACACTTCAGCTTAGGTGGGAATAAACAAAACTGCAAAATAACCCCATTTTGTCATTTGGGATGAAGCCATTGCAGTGGCTAAATGGAAGGAAGAGCAGTAGTGGACAGAAAAGGCTGGAATAATAGGAAAGGGAAAATGAATGGAGAAAACATGGAAGAGCAAAGGAGGAGTCTGGTTTTGTGAGTAGATAGAAGACATTTATGAGTAGACAAAAAGAAACACAGGAAATTGCCTATGAGCTGATAAATGATGTAGGTCCAAGGAAAGTCTTTGAGAGACCTATATGTATTGGCACGGTGCAATGTGAGCTGCTCTCGTGTGAAAGTCCCAAGCCCAAATGAATGGAAGATTTGTCCTTTTCCTTCTTCCCCTATTGGAGAGGTTCTCAAAACTCCTAAAAGGAGACAGGACATAGATGCAAAATATACTGGCATTGAGTTGCTCTGGAGAGGGGTTGGAGTTGTCCAAGCCAATTCCTGCACAGTCCATGTGCTTATGGATACAAGCAAGAGCATGCAAGGGGTAACCCTGAGAGGCAAACTTCTTGCAGCTTTCCTGCTTCTCCAGCCTTTCTGGACACCAGAGCAGGTGGGTGAGGACAGCATCCAGCAGTGTGTCTGTGTACATGTGCTTTTGAGCCCACCCTGCTCGTTTCCCTCTTGTCCAGCACTCAGTGATGAACATCAAGATCAGAACCAGATCTTTCATTGCAGTGTTATCAGTAACTTTAACCAACAGATCTGGAGTCAACCCCCACGATGGAAGTATTAAAATAATCTCAGTGCTACTCCACAGCTGTCAGCTTTTGCATTAGAAGAGCCCTTAATACTGCAGTGCCGTCTGGGAGGCACACTTATTTCTTGTCCACAGTGCAAAGGTTGAGGGTGCTTTGTTGGAAGAACCTGCTGAATGTGACACAGCACAATGTGACTGCCCACACAGGGTAAAGGAAGTGCTGTCATGATTTAATTAACCAGTTCTGATCTGCTGATCCCTGAGTTTACTTAGACTTGAAAGAAGTAAATATAATTAAATTAAACGAAGGTCTTTCCTTCCCACACATGCTCTGGGCCCTTTTGCTTCTTCCACGAGATAACAAAAAGCTTCTGAATAACAGGCACAGCTGCCTTTGTTGTTGTTGTTGTTGACCTAATGCAGAAAGCTGGCAGGAGGAATATTATGCACAGGTGCAGTATGCATGGCATCAGAAGATGATGACACATGAGTGTTTGAAATGAGTTTTTTAAAAGTTGAATTCCAGTGTTGGGTTGGCAAAAGGATAAAAAGATTTCGGTGTTGCCTGTTGCAGGTCAAGGTAATTTTGACAAAAAGTGGTAATGTTTGAGTTGAAACCTTACCATAACAGAGGAAAGCGGTAAAAGAGGTTTGAATTCAGTTCTTGGTTTATCCAAAGGCTTTTTGTGTGTAACTGCCTCAAGCTGTGTAAGCCCTCGGTGCCCTCCGATGTGGTTCTGCAGCAGGTCTGGATGGTTTTCCACCAGCCAGAGGTGGTGCCTGTTCAGTTGTACTGCTCAGCGTCTGCCTGGGTGGCTTTGAGAGCACACTCACAAATTTACAGTGGTTTCTGTGGCCACAGACATTGTGTAAAAGCATATCCTTGTCCAGTCGTGGGCTTTCTGCCTCCTCTCACACAGAGCTGTTTCTGCCAGCAGCTGGGACCTGTCCTCTCCAAACACCACATCTTCATTCCTAGTCTTGTTTCCGTGCTGGAGACGTTTGTGGAGGGAGATGTCACTTTGGGGAAGGCGGTTCCCTTATATTCTACTGCATATGCTTATGTTACATATTTGTCATTCACAAATGGCCCAGCATGTGGCTGTGCAGATGTCATTTATGGTGTGCTATGCCAAATTTACCAGAAAAACTCTGTTAACTACGTTTACCATGTGATTTTTCAGGTGAATTTTGTCCTGTCTTTCGGGAAGTTAATTCTAGATTGTATTTTTTTAATTGTTTGTACAATGGGGTAGGAGAAAGTGGGTGGGGTGAAGAATCTTAATAAAAATGAGAAATACCCAATCTATTTAACTCCCTTTTTTCTCTGGAGTAATTCTCACATCAATCAAAGCCAACATTGATAAACACAACTTGTTCTTGACTAAAATCAGATTTAAAAATAAGTAAATATTTTGTCCAGGTAGTTCGCCAGATATTAATGATTAGTTTGACTCATCCAGAATGAACCTTTTTCCCATCTTTTCTTTCTAAAAATTGGTACTGTCTTTTCCAATCCATAACTCTTTTCTATTTAGTCCCTACAAGCATGTGAATTGGAGAAAAGAACTATGAATAGATGGGAGGCACAGTGTCAGTTCACTAAATCCATTGTTGTGAATTGTACTGAGCTCTGCTTGCACATCTTTGACAAAACCTCATTAGCCTGTTCTGGTCTACACTTGCATCCTCTTGTCACTTGTAAGTCTGCTCACAGTTTGCCACCCTAGTATTTTATCCATGATCCTGGTTACTGTTTAGCTAATGCTTTCAACCTTAAATAATCTTATAATGTTTTAGTTCTCTGAAATAAAATTTTGTACCTAGTGTTCCTAAAAGCAAAGCCTTCTAATCAGGCAGATGAGACTCATTAGTGTTACGTATTAAGGAGCCTTTCTTTGATGCAAACTAATTAATTTTGCCCCAATACAAAATTGTCCTAACTATAATGGGAGCTAAAATCTAATAAGATAAAAGAAACTCAGAGAGGAAAAAACATCTGTCATGAGAACACAGCGAGATGAACAGCTCTTGCCAGTCTTGGAAATGATGATGTGATTCACAGCTCCAAGGCTGGATATTTTACAATTGCCAGTGTGTTTAGAGTTGCTGCTGTGAATTGATGGGTTTACCTTGCTGGTTTTCATCCTTAGAGCAACAAGTGACTGTGATTTAATTTGTGTTGTTCATGCTGGTCAATGGCCAGTGTCTAGAGCAGAGGCTGCACTCTGTCATCTGTTTCTCTGTGTGATTTCAGGACTTGAGGTTGGGAGATGTCTGAAATCTGTGAACAGAGAATGGTCTTCCGAGCTCACTTTGTTGTGGAGCCCTGAAGGACTTTAACAGACTGGCTGGGAATGACCAATCTGACCATGTCCTCTGTTTCAGAAAGGCTGATCATCTACAGCACGGGGGTGAAACGCACCAAAAACCTGCTGTAGCAGGCAAACTCCGTGTCTTTTGTGATTGTTTGGGCCTTGGAGCGATCTCTTGATTTCCCTTGGCCTGGCTATGTTTAGGGTGTGTGAAATACATGGCAAACAGTCTGCCGGCTTCTTACATTCAGCAAATCTAATGTCGGATACACTTTCTACATGAGTGTGAATATGGCAGAGGCTGGTTACTGGCGCAAGCCCATGGTGAGGCTGTGTCAGAAGTACCTGGAGAGCTCTTGTTCTCTTTCCTGAGTGGATCAAAGTCTGCTGAATCGCTTTCTGAGCTCTGCTTACTCATATCATTAGCGAGTACAAAGCTCCCTCCTTTGTTCGCTCCTCCACCTCACTCTGAACACACAATGTGCTGCTGTTCTACTAATTAGGCCAACAGGCTGAGGTTAACAGACAGCCGTGACTGCTCTTATCAGCAGGCTTATTTATGCATTTGACTGTTTTGCTTTGTGTTTGTGATGTGAAAGCACTGGATAATTCCCGAGGTTTTGTAATGATAATGTAGTAGAAATAATGCTACCAGGGTGGTTCCTCAATGAATGGAGTCCACTTCTACTACACTTTGTGCTTAAGGGATGGATGATGCCTTGAAGTGGCTACCTGAAAACAGAGGCTAGACAAGAATAAGAGAACAAAAGTAGGTATTTGTTTGAAGGGCCTTCAGAGGTACACCCTGGGCAGTCAAAAGGTTCCACCCAAGATGGACCCTGGGTCACAGGTTCTTCACACTTTTAGAAGTTTGGTCCCTTTGCATATCAGGGTTAATTCTCCAATTATAACTTCAGTTAATGATGTAATTACCCCAAGTTTGCCCCTCCTCTTCAGAGGTTCTTAGTTTACACATTTTGGGGCCTGGGACAATCAAGGTATCCTTGAAGAGCAAACCTAGAGAGGTTTGTTATGTGTAACCAGCATGAGAGAACAGTAGTTAACAGGCCACACGAACCTTCTGGGTTACACACTAGGCAGTACAGGATTTGAAAAATATAAAAGTTAAAACCTAAGGCATCAGGAGAAGTATCAGGACCTGGTCAGAAGTAATGAATGCCATGAGTGGCTGTTTTCAGTGGTGGTGGCTGAGGTTGCCTAAGGCTCTCGCACGCTCTTTTTGGATGCTTTGTCTTTCATTTTCAGGTTATGGCATTTTGCACCTCGTACCTGGTGGCAGAGCCATCAACACTAAGCAGCTTCTCAGCCTCCCTCCCCTTGCCAGGGCTCTGGGGCTGATGGCTAGGACTGGTGCAGGGCAGAGTTGTGACCTCGGCTCAGACCATCTGTGAGCCTTCAGCCCTGCCTGAGCTACAGGGATTGGGCTGCGAGCCTGAGCAGAGCAGAATCTGCAAGGCTCAACACAGTTATTTCCTTGTCCTCTCCAGGCTGCACTGTATTTCCAGGCAGCAGGCAGATCAGTTTGTTGAGCTTTTCCACTTGGCTTTCCCCACCCCTGGCTGATGGTTCTGGCTGGACTAAATCCTGTTTGCTCTAGTAACACAGGGGATCTTTGCTGACTGGTGGGGGACCACACTTAACTTGAGGTGACTTGACCAACACTGAGCAGATAAGGAAATAAAAGGAAGTAATTGGCATTTCTATACCCAGTGGCTCCAGAGTAATTGGAGCAAAGAGTTCTTTCAGGACTTTGGTTCACAGCCAGACAACACTTTGGTTTGAAATGTAGCTTATCGAAAATAATTTTGCAATATTATTTTCACTAGAGAAAACAAACCAGAGCCTGGTTTCTCCATTGTCCCAGCAGCAGCTAAAATAACCTTTTGTAAAAAGTTTACAAAGGTGGTGTTAGGAAAAACTATACCTTGTTTGCTCAGAGCAGCAAGTAACTCATGTCACTCATGATTTTATTTAGCTTTTGTGAAATGAAAAATACTTCCTGCTTCAGGTGAAAGAGCTAATATTACTTCTTTAAACAGTCCAAAGCAAATATACAAACAGCAAATGGTCTGTTGGCTGGATGTGCTTCAGTAGGTTGACACAGCAGCTCTGACTATTCAAAAGAAGTGTGCTTGAAGGCTGTTGGTACTATAGCTGGCTGAGTCACGCTGAAAGGGTAATTTGCCTCATTGGTTCTTGCACTTTTCACTGGAAAAAGATATTTGTAAATGTTTTAAATAATTGTGTAATTTAAATCCCCCTTTTCCTTTTGTTGCATATTAACTGGTTATGAATTAAATGCTTTATTAATCAACAACTATCCAGTAGCACGAATAGTTAACTGATTGCTAAATCACCCTCATGAGGATGTGGTTCCCTTCTCAGGGGCCGGGACTTCCGGACATTTCTTGGAGGTTACTCTGAGTTCAGGGTGTGACACTCTCACAGCCTCATGCTGGTGAAAGGCTGGGTGAATTGCTCTGGGAAGTGTCTGTTCGAAGAGCTGTGGTTCGCAGAAGAAGGGAGAAAATGGAAGAATTCTCTGTAGAAAGGGATTTCAGATCCACACATTTCTTTGAAAACTTGAAAAGCTTTGGATTTGGAACTTTTTAACTCCCTGCATTTAGGTAAATGACCTAAGCCACAATCACAGGTTACCTCATTCATGTGAGAGAAGTCAAAGGTTGAGAGAAAGAAGACTAGAAAGTGATTGGAAGTGAATGCCGCTGCTTAGGTCTCGTGATAATAAATGCTTTATAAATATTAAAAATCAGTAGAAGAAAATGAGCCAGACTTTCAGACCAGCAGCTTTTTGGGCATCAGTATACATGGGCATTGAAAAAATTCAGTCAGAATATGAGGAAGATCTGTAAAACCTATGTTGGAAAACAAACTGTGCAGAGGGCTGCATCATGTTCCTCTTCACTCTTCCCTATAACTTCCACAGTGCTTGTCTAAGTGCCATGAGATTCTTAAAGGCACGACTTGCCTGCAGCAGTTAATTAACAGAAAGGCAGAGGGCTGTGATTAGAATTTCCAGTTGTCTGTCCTGGAGAAAGTAATTATGATTAGAGCAGACTTGGTATTAAGTGGTATTAAACCTGTTTTGTTCAGGGAGTTAACACTTCATACTTTTTCTGGAGAAGTTTCAAGTGGCCACTTTGCCTCAGACAAATGGTCCTGCTTGGAAAGGCAGATGGCTGGGCCAAATGAAGTCCAAGGGGGTTTATACCTCAGAAGTGATGTTGTGAAATTGCCTTATTGGAGATTAGAGCACTTTCTCCTATCACATGGGGAGATAAGGTAATTCCCACTGATGACCTTGATGGGATTGAGAAGACTTTGGCTGACTGATCCTCTCCTTCAGTCTTGCTGCATTCAGGTAGATAATCTTATCTTTCAGCAAAAGATTAGTATCCTTACAGATCATTCCCAATCTGCTTTTCCATGGTTCTTGCCTCACCAGTTCAACAAAATCACCCTCTGACTCTGTCTCTCCCCGGGTGTGGAACCCCTGGGAGACCCTGATTTTCCTTTTTTCCACCTTTTTTTTTTCCCTCTAGACCAGCTTCCTCAGAGTGTTGGTATATATGAGACTTGTGCTGTGTCTGGAAAGATGTGCCAGGTTCATTGAGCCCCTGTGTTTTTGACCCACGGAGAGCAAACTTTCTCAGAGTGGGACGAAGAGGAGAGGTAGGGCAGAAGGTTTATGTTGTTGTGTTTCAGACAGCAAAAACTGTCCTTTACTGGGTGGGTCTCTAGGGAGGGGAAGAGCTGCAGGTGTGACAGCTTGGTTTTAATACTTTTCAGCCTAAAAATCACCAGGGCATTTATCTACAAATGTGTACCCCCAAGTGTCAGAACCACTGTTTGATTGCAAACTCTGCTGTCAAGTTTCTGCTTTGAAGAACAAAACAGAAACTCTCTGAAAATTAGAGTCACCTCTGAGTTAGCAGATGGGAAGGAGGAATAGACTCGTGGTCTCTTCTGGAGCTGCTTGATGTTCCTGGAGCTACTCCAGCAAAGGACTGAGAAAACATGGGACTTCAGTCTGATACCACCCTCTCACTTGGATCTGAATGCGGCAGAGGAGAATTCATTTAATGAGGAATTATGAGGGAAAATGTAATTGAAAGCCACTCTTGTAGCCTTCACGGCGAGTGCTGCCATGGTTGCTCTGTGCCAGTACGAGAGGTTTTGTGGCAGCTGCACATGGCAAAGCCCTGTCCTGCAAACCGTGATCAGCTTGACCCACTTTTGAGCAGGGTCAGACCTGTGCTCCATCCTCACGTGCTGATTATCTGTCTGGAGGGCTTTGTCTGTATGAGAGGCTATATGTGAGAAATCTCCTGCAGGCTTTAGAGGAAAATTAATCACTGTATTGCCTTATCTCCATGGCATAAGGGGAGGCCTGTTTCCCTATGGTGTTGATGCCCCATTGATGCCCCAGTTGTCTTTGTCCTTCACAGTTCCTTCCCACCTCAGGGTCTGTGTAGATTTCTGACGTCCCACTGAAAACTTCTGGCCTCTCTTTGCCTTGGTGCTCCTGCAGACCAACGAGGTCACATTTCAGACCTTTTCTGGGTCAGTGTTTGCTTGTGCCACCTCCTGCCAGGACGAGCAAGGTAGCTCCTGCGCATTTTGCTGCCCTGTATGTGTTGTGCTCCATACCTGACTGCTGTGCCATATTGCTCTCTTCTGTGGTGAGGGGCTCAAGCCACCATTCTTAAATGGTAGAATGTGCTACCAGCTTTTGGGAAAAGGTAGAAGTGTCCCTCTGTCTGTGAAAACCCAAAGCAGCAGCTGTGCTCGTGACAGAGTGAGGGTTTTCCAAAGCCCTGCAACTCTAGAACTGTGAAGATTCAGCTTTTGGATAAAACCTTTTAAGTAGTTCTCCTGTAAAGCCATCCACAGATTCCTAGGAGCTGGAAACCCTGCGTGGAGAGGAGCAGAGCAGGCTCCAGCGAGCACCCAGTGAAAACAGGCTGTAATTGAGTCAGTTCATGCTTCGTGATTCTGCCCTTTCAGACCACAGGGTATTGGCTGTGGTGAACAAGCACTTCTTCCTAAACCAGTGAATGAGCTTTAATCTGCTCCCCAAAACTCTGGGCATCTCAGTTATCTCATTATGTAACTAATTAAGTTTGTTTTAGGTTAAATTTCCCTTTGCTGTTCCTGACCTCATTCCCATTGTTTCAGCAGTTATAGGTCAAGCTGCCCATGGGCTCCCCATTATTATTTCTTCATTTGAGCTAGGGAAAATTGACAGATTAGTCATATTCTATCATAAATGTCTTACTGTGCCCGTGTTTACAGACTCATCATTAACACCAGGCTCTCATACACTTAGGAGTCTGGGTAAAGATCCTAGAAATTGTTTTTTTTCTGAGTCAGCCCGTTTGATGGGGAGATCTATGCTTCAGGAAGGAAGTAAAATGCCTGTTGTAGAGCTAAGACATATATTGATAAATACTGCATTTCTTTATGCAGGGAAAATTGAAGCATCTAATTACAAAATATATCCCCTTAGTAAATTGGAAAAAAAAAGGCTTTTCCAGCTATGTCATCATTCACAGCCATGCTCTTTCAATCCCGTGCTGTGTCTGAAGGGCTGTGGTAGTCACCCTCAGTCCTCTTAGAAACAGGATTGTTTGAAGTTCAGTGCCTTCTAGGAAGAAGGAAGACCCTGATATCATTGCAGATGTTGGTGCAAGTGTGACTGTGCCTGCCTGGGTTAGGTGTCAGCCTGTATATTGGCTTCATCAATATGATTTGCCATGTGTGTTACACCACTGTCTAAGTGATCTAGCTGGAATCAAGGTTTCAATATTTTAGGCACTGAAGAGAAAAATACTGGGTATATTAGTATATACTAATATACTAAATACTTGAATATGTTAGAGTAAAACTAGTTGTTGCTGATTTTGAGCATTTCTTTGAAAGGTTTGTTTGAAAAGAACATAAAAAAACATCAGAGTCTCTGGTTTTGGACAGCTCAAACACAAAATAATCAATCTCTCCTCCCCAAGAGACTTGTAATGCCTCCAAGAGATTATGTTCCTGGGGAACGTTTTTGCTTCTTCTCCTGTGGACCACAAATCCCCTTATCCTAATGTTGCCAAGTCTGACCTGAGAGGAGACAGTGAGGACTGGGATTATTGGAGTCTAAAAACCATGAGTTTTTATATTATAAACATGTCTAGATGTATGCAGAAAATAAATGACAACATAAACAATATTAACAGCTGTAGTTTTCTGCTAATGGAAATGTAGTTATTCTTCCTGTATGCACAGGAGCTTTTGAGAAAAGAAGTAATACGTTGCAATTTATTTTCACAGCAGAAATGCACTTCTGTTTTTAGTGAAGAGCTCAATACACCTGGCCACTGTGTTCCACGTTGAGACAACAACCTGCACTAAGTGCTGCAGAGAATTTAGGGGAGTCCCTCACTGTTAGGTCCCCTGTAGCCTTGGAGGCCACTTTGCTTAAAGCCTCTCTGTTACGGGCCCAGCCCTCACCACCTCTCACCTCTGATGCAGTTTGCCTTCCCTTCCCACAGGCAGCGTCTGGAGCATTTTACAGGGAGTGCACAAGTGTTGAGAAGCACCTGTGTGGATACGATGGAGGAAGACTCCCTCCATCCAAATACTCGCTCCCCTCAGCCCCGTGGTGTGCAAATTTATGTCAACTGCAAAACCCACAGAGTTACCCACAAAGAGTCAGTGGTCTGGGACCCCTCTGGAGTGACCGAGGAGGTGCAACTCAGGAGGGAAAGGGCTTCTTCTTGTGCGGGTTTTTCCGGGATGCAGTGACGGGGAGTGGGTGGTGGCTGCATCCGAGCATCGCTGCTCTGCAAACTGAGTGAACATTGTGCAGAGGGTCAGCGCGCCCCTTGCCCAGCTGGGCCGGGCAGCGCTTCCCCCGCCTTCCTGCATCCCTCCCCTCGGTCAGGGGCGGCTCTCGCCCCTCCATAAAGCCGGCGGGGCCGGGTGCTGCCCTGAGCCTGCCCCGGCCATGCACCCCGCGCCCCGCCGCGGCGGATCCCTGGAGGCGGCGCCGAGCCCGCGGGACCCCGCCGGGCAGGTGAGGGGACAGGGGTGGGCACGGGAGGAGCGGGATGGGCACAGGTGAGGGGACAGGGGTGGGCACGGGAGGAGCGGGATGCGCACAGGTGAGGGGACCGGGGTGGGCACGGGAGGAGCGGGATGGGCACAGGTGAGGGGACAGGGGTGGGCACGGGAGGAGTGGGATGCGCACAGGTGAGCATCGGGAGCAGGATGGGCACGAGAAGTGCGGGATGGGATCCTCGCTGACCGGTCCTGGCTTGCGGAGTAAACGCCGCTTTTGTGGAGTCACAGCTCGGGCGCTTCGCTGTTGCAGTTCTCGGAGCAGGGATTTGGGGAAAAAATGGAGTTTTCCGGCCCCGGTTACTTGGAGAGCGCTAATTGGAGAGCCCTGGGGTGCGGCTCCTCTGGCGGTGGTGGCAGCGTTCAGTGCCGCTGGGATTGGGATGGGACTGGTTATGCTGCTGTTTCTGGATAGAAGAGGGGAAAAAAAAGTCTCAAAGTGTAAATGCGGGCACATGAAATTAAGGTACTTAAGCAACGTTTGGTGCATCATTGCTTAGGAGACAGAGGGTGTGATATAGCCCAGAAAAACTCACTCCTGAGTTACTCCACATTATAGTGGGGAATTTGCTTAGCGCATCAGAGAAGACCAGATAAAATTAGCACTTTTGCATTGGCTGCAGTTACTGATACTGTGCAGTTGATAAAGTCTGTAAAACTCCTTGTGAAGACAAGAATGCTGACAGTAATGGAGTAAAGCTTCACAAAAATATTGCTTTGCTGTATCCCTCAGATACTTGGAAGCCCAATAAGCTGCTCAGCACAGCTTTAGGTTTGGTGTATAAGAGCTAATTGTTAGGAAGAACTTTGGTGTGGCTGGAAAATTTAATGTGATATCTAGTTGTGGTCACTCCTAACATCGTGTCTTCACCCTTCCCTAGGAGCGTGTCAAAAGGACAGTGACAAAGTAAGCAGCTACTTAAAGGGAAGAGAATATAAAATGCCCATTGACATTTTTTATTAATCATGATTAATGTCAATCAGTATCAAATCTTTTGAAAAGATTTTTTTCATCTTCAATTTACAGCGCTAAAATGTAATTGTTTTTAGGCAAATATGTTTGGATAATTTTAAATCTTGGTTATCCACTAATGTAAACTATTAAAGCACAAAAGATGCACCCTCAAATATCTCTCTCTCTCAGTGAATAACTT
Organism: Lycocorax pyrrhopterus obiensis; assembly: GCA_014706295.1. Taxonomy (NCBI): domain Eukaryota; kingdom Metazoa; phylum Chordata; class Aves; order Passeriformes; family Paradisaeidae; genus Lycocorax; species Lycocorax pyrrhopterus. The sequence continues at coordinate 12,397,902 of JACSVZ010000007.1, read as the reverse complement.
TTGGGGAGAGGGAGAAAGGGAAGATAATTGCTATGGGTCCCAAAAAGTGCGATCTTTAACCAGACAGCATGTGGTTATCTATCTAAATAAAGGCTTTAGAATACCTCTATGTTTGTGTATTTTCATCAAGACTGAGTCAGGTTGGTGGAAAATCAGTTAATGATTTGCATCATTAATAAAAAAAATCAATGAATATTAATTTCCCCTTCACCCTCCAAAAAGCTCAAATGTGTTACCATGCAAAGGAAAAGTGTCAGATTTTATTAGAGCTGGGTTGCTGAGTTACTGATAGACAATAAAATATAAGTGAAGTGCAGCCACTGGAGGAGAGGGATTCTTTCTGAATTACCATTTTCTCCTGTTGCCTTGCACCTAAATGGTTGCTGCATTACTGCCTTTAGTAAATTTTTTAATTGAAGCAAAAGATTAGCTTTGGTGTAGGGTTAAATATGTAAATGGTGTGCATTTGGCATTGTAAGCATCTCCATTTCTCTTGTCCAACTTCTAATTCCTAAGTTAGAGGTCATTTCTAGAGCTTAATATAAGAACATTCTGTGTTTTGTTGTATTTTCTTCATTGATCTCTTAAACACATAATTTTACAGATGTTGTCACCTGATCCTAGACACAGTGTACGTTGCAGCAGCAAAATACAAAAGAAGAACATTAGTTTTTGGTGTAGATAGTCTGTCCCAGCTGTGCACCTCACAACACTGCATGCAGCTGTGCCAAATCTCATAAGGCTGATCCGGGCTTAAGTCAATACTCCTAAATGTGGAGTCAAGCCAACATGCTGCATATTAGCCACTTATATAAACCAGCCCTACATTCATTGCCTTCAAAGACCACCGCCTAACTCTACTTGTAATGGAGACTTCTTTGCACACAGCTGCTCCTACTGCAGTATCATCTGAACAGGATTTGGCTCACACAAATGGCCTCTCTGCACTTGAGAAAACGACCAATGACCTGTATGTAATTGTGGCGCTCATAGCTTTTCCTTTTCTGCTTGAAGTACCTTTGCTCAGTGCCTGTTCCTGGCTCTTGTAATCGTGATCTGACACTGAAGTGAGCTGGGAAACCTGCAGGCTGCTCAGCTGAACCCGGACTGGGCCTGCCAAACACTTTCAGCAGAGAATTTGATGTCTGGACTCAAGCTGATGGTTTGGTGTGATGGTCTGACACTGTTGTCCAGGCTCATCATATCGTGGCAACTCATTAGAGGTGGGAACCCAGTCAGAAATCCAAATATTTTAATTAGCATCAGTGGGCTTGGACCTTTTCCATAGGACACAACTTTGGAATCCCAAAGAGCTCATGCCTAATAACCTGCTTGAAACCTTAGAGCAGCATCAAATATCTGCCTCATTGTAAATCACTCAATCTAAAATGAAAGTAATGTAATTATTTTGTGAGGCAGATTTACCTTCTTAATCTGAATGGTGAATGAGAACATTTTGATAAAAGATAGGTAAAAGCTGTTTTTTATTTTTAATCTTCTCAGTTATAGGTAGAAACATTTAGCTGTTCAGCATTATCTATTTTAAAGAGGTTAAAGTTGGAGAGACTGTATAAGGGAATCAATGGAACTGGTGCATTTTGATTGCATTTTTGTTTTGCTCTTTTCATTTCCGAAAATGTCCCAAGAAAGTGATATCTTTAAAAGCTGTGTCAGATCAAAAAATAATTCCAAATAGCAATAATGTGCCTTCATTGTTCCTCTCCTCTTTCTCACTGACTCATTCAGAAACCTCGCCTTTTATTCTTTCTTTTTTGCAAGGTTTGAAGACATATGAGGGACAGCCTCTGCTTATAAGCCTTGTATTTTTTCTTTACTTTTCATTCCCCCCGTTCTTTACTGTTTCAGTATTATCTCTATTTATGGCCTGGCTACATGTAGCTAAGCATATGGTCTGTGATAGCTGCTGATTTCCACACAGTGAGGAGTGTGATCACTAGTAAGGTACCAAACCACACAGTCTGACAGCGTGGGGTGTGTGAATTTTTAGTGTGTGATTTGGGTGATTATGCCAGGGGTTTGACATACGAATTAGGGGACACGGCAGAGGGAGCAGCTTGGCTGTGGTCGGTCAGAGAGGGACTGTCTCTACAGCCAGGAGATTCTGGTCAGCAAAACATTTTACCTCCTTAGGTTTGTCTCCTTGCCCTGTGAAAACAGTGTTTTACAGTTATGTAACGAGAGAAAGGCAGTGATTTTTCAGTTCTGATCTACTGAATCCTGATTCATCTTTTCCTACCTATGTCCTGCAGGATTTGGATTATTCCCTTTGCCAGTGTTCACTGAGCTTGCTAACAAATGTTTTATTCAATGTACTATTTCTGCTGACATCTTATTGCTCCCCTTCCTCCCAGTAACAATGCTAATTATAAACTATGCATCGAAAACATTTTCTGCATCCTAGGGAATAACTAAAGATGTCCATAAAACCGTCCAACTAAAAGAAAGATATCTTGGTATTCCAATCTCTCACAGATTCTATGTTTGCCTAACTTTATTCCTGTTATTGTGTAATGATTTAATTCATAATTGTCCTTTTGTGGTTGATCAGTCAAAGCACAGCAGTACCCCAAGACAACCTGAAACGTGAAAAGTTACACTTTTTGTACTGCTATCCATTCAAACAATTTTTTTGTTTGTTTGTTTGCATCTAGTTAAATAAGTCAGCTTACATGATGGTTGAAGATAATAAAGAGAATGAAGACCATGCATCTGAAAGGGGAAGGACAGCCATCATTTTTTCCTTGAAGAATGAAGTCGGAGGACTTGTAAAAGCATTAAAACTCTTTCAGGTATGTATGTTATAACCATATTGCTACAGCAGCTCTGTGCTTTTAAATTGTAAGGGTAGTTTTGGAACACACTAGAATTAATTACATCCATTTATTAAGGATGTGATTCTTAACCTTCATTACCCATGAAGGCAAATTTATGCCTCAGAAATTAGATGATGGTTGGCTAAAAACCTTACCTGCACCGACTAAACACTGAGAGAGGTTTATCTTTTCCCCTCATGACAAGAGGACAGGCTCTCAGCGTTTTTGTGGGGAATAACAGGTGGTCTGAAGGCCCTGCTGATGGCAGGTGGACACTTGGGGTGTCAACCTGTACTGTGTTGAGTGCAGTGCCCTTGTCACACTGCCCAGCCAGACTGAAGGTGACAGAGGAGCTGCAATTGCACAGCTGCTGGGCAGGTATTGTGTGAGGAATATGTGCAGAGCCACTGTGCTCCGGTGTGTGGCCCTGTGTGTTTTAGCCTGGGGTTTTCTCAATGTTCCTAACATAAAACACATGATTAAATAATTTTTCAGATTAAAGAGAAGTGAAACTAATGCCCTGAAAACTACTGCTTTTAAATGCTTTGCACGCTTGTAAGATAATTATATGGTGACTTGATTGGCATTTTAGTGAATTTCGCTAATCAGCTTCCTATGGGAAGGATGAAAGAAAAAGGTCTATGAATTTAAACCTCCTGACTGTGTCTTTATGTGCTTCCTGAATGTAAATAAAACCGAAAGAACAGAGGTTCACTTTCTTCTGAATAGAAAATCAAACCTTTTCTCCCCTCCAATAAGCAAACTGCTATCAAGAGACCCAATTAACTAAAAAGGCTTCATAGAGGTGGTGAATAGCTCATGGCAGTAGAATAGTAGTTTGAAAAACTATTTTAATTTGTAGTCAATTGTTTTTAGTGTGTCTCTTTGAGAACACTGCTTCTTACCAAACAGGAGAAGCATGTAAATCTGGTACACATTGAGTCACGGAAGTCCAAGAGACGAAATTCTGAGTTCGAGATCTTCGTGGACTGTGACAGTAACAGGGAGCAACTGAACGAGATCTTCCAGCTCCTGAAATCCCACGTCAATGTTGTCTCTGTGAGCCCAACAGAGCATTTCAATGTCCTGGAAGATGGTAGGTACAAAAGGCAGTTCTGATGAAAATGCACTTCCGAATGTGTTGGTTTGAAATCTTTTCATGGTTGTCCACACCTGTGTTTAGGTGTGTTCAGGCACCTCCTACCAGGTACCTGTTTCAGTGTTATGTGTGAGTGTAGTCTGGCTGACACGAGCAGAGCTGTGTTGGCTGCTGTCACCTGGGAGCTCAGGCTGTGTCAGGCTGTGTCAGGCTGCTGCAAATTGTGTGTCTGCTGCCTGTGCTCCTGTCCCTTCCCAGCCCAGCTGGCGCCAGTGGGAGTCCTGCATCCGTGCAGGTCAAAGCAGGCTGGCCTGTAGGAAAAGTCTGGGTGCAGGGCTCGAGTACACCATGATGGCAGAGATGTAATACTGACAGATCCCAGTTTAGGTCAGATGCTGGGGACAGCAGAAGATGGATTCTGCAATTTCCTCATGTAGTTCTTGATTTCATTATCCTTTTTACCCACTTTTAGTCATAACTGGCTGCTTATATTAGTATGGAAGAGGCACCTTTTACCTTGAGATACTACACATCCTCGTTACCTTTAATTAAAGAGATGCCCAAAGTTCAGGGCAGAAGGAAGACAGTCCCGTGTATTTCTCAGTCATTGCGCTTGGGAAGGAGAGATCTGGAGTTCTTGTATAAAATGGCTTACTTTAGCCCTAAGTAAGGGGAAATTCAATCTAAACAGTCTCCTGACCTTTTTAAGTAAATTGAAGAGCATTGAGGTGGGAAAACAGTGTATTAACTGCTCTGCCAAGAGCTTGGCAAAAAACCCTTTTAGGCTAAAAATAACCCCAAAGTGGTCGGTTGCAAAACTGTAATGATGCACCTCTCTCAGGCTGCAGGGCCTCCTGCTCCTCTTCCCCCCAGACCCCTCAAGGCAAAGCTGGATGTTTCCCAGGTACATAACCATGGAGAAACATCAATTTCCCACGGTCAGTAAAGCAGGATAGGAGGACTCTAACCTGCTCCCACTCTGCCCAGGGACCACAGGCAAATCGCTTCTGTTCTCCTTTGCACCCTTTGTGCCCTACAAGATTCCCAGCAGCTGTACACAGGGAGACCTTTTCTCCATGGGATCCTCTAGATGCTACTCCAACAACAGCAAAGGGCCAGAGAAACCCATGTTAACTGTTTCCTTCCCGGAGGCTCTGGGGCTGGCTGCGCTCTGCAGGCAGACTGTGGCAGTGACCGAGGAGGAAGTGTGAGCTGGAGGCTGGTGCCAGATAGGCAGAGGACTCCCTCGTCTTATTTGTGCCCCTTTAATTTATAGATTGAGCTGTAACCACCACAAGCAGCGTTTCCTCCCTTGGTGTTATTAATAACCTTGTGGATTCCATGCCTTCCCTAGACATGGAGAACGTTCCCTGGTTTCCAAAGAAGATCTCAGATTTGGATAAGTGTGCAAACCGGGTGCTGATGTACGGGTCTGACTTGGATGCCGACCATCCCGTAAGTACTTTTCCCTCCCTACACCCAATCCATAGCTGGAAACATCCTTTGTGGAGCTGACTTAAAAAACTAGCAGCTTTTCCTCCTCCCTCTCCTCCCCCTCAATGGCGCCTCTGGGGGTTTGAGCACCTTCTCTTGGGGATTTCATGTCTCTTTCTTAGTTCAGGCAAGACTGACTGAATTCAGTTCCTGTGCCTTTCTGCAGGGCTTACTTGTGCAAGAACTCCAGGACTGGGCCCTGAGTGGTCACATACAAATTTAAAAAGCTGAACAAATAAAAGCTGTTTTGAGACAGGCTTTCTTCCTCCTCTTTCTTTCTTCCTTACTGGAGAAACCAAACTGGTATTTGGGCAGTGCAAATGGGCAATTTATTCTGTAATTTAGAATAATCAAGCAAGTAACTAAGTTTGTATAAGTACCAATATGACTAAAATTAATCCCTGTCTACAAAATATATGGTTGCATGCATAAACCAGCTGATTCCTACTTTGGAGTATTTGCTTAGTTCCCATCTACTAAACATTTCAAACTACAGCTATGACTTTCCTGCTATCTCTTTTCATTCTTACACATCATACTTTTATATTCCCCAACTGAAGAAATGTCAAGTGTCCTGTTTTAAATTGATTTATTTATTACAGCTAGGAAACTCATTGAACTGTGTTTTCTTTTCTTCCCACCAGGGTTTCAAAGACAATGTCTATCGCAAGAGGCGAAAGTATTTTGCAGACCTGGCTATGAACTACAAACAGTAAGCTTGAATTCTTCCAGAATAAGCCTTCTGGGTGCTTTGAAATAATAGCAGAGTGGACTGTGAGGAGCTCACCTTCCTGGGCTCAGATCAGGCTGCGACATGCATGTTCAGCTCAGGAATCAGAGCCAAGGAGGTGAAAGGAAGGGAGATGGAAGGCAAGATGAGAAGGTAGATCGAGGCAGGTCTGGTCAGTCTGAGGCGGTGTGGCTTGGCCAGCTGCTCTGCAAAGGAGAGGGAGGGGAGGTAAATCCCAATACACAGCCCAGTGACCACTGAGACTAAACTTTCTGGGCAAAGGTGAATACTTGAATTTTCTTTCCTGGTTAAAACTAGCATATGTGATGTGTAGATAAGAAGTTTTCTGTGAAAAGAAATTCTAAGAGCTTCTGTCTTTGGAGATGCTTCTTGAGGGGCGGGGGGTGGGGAGTGGAGCTCTTAAAGCAGTAAGAGTTTCATAACTCAGTGCTATAAATTCATTCGAAGCGTGATTTTCATGTGGCCTGATTGAATTTAGGTGTCAAGTTCCTCAACTGAAAATGACCTAGGAAAGGTGTGTATTTAGAGTTCCATTGCACTGTGTGTTTAATGCAACTGGTTATTACAGTCCTGAGCTGATTACTGTTAATGTGTTGTTGACAGAGATTCCCTTGGGAAAGCATTTTCCATGCCAGTTCCTTAGTTGGCAGTGGAAATGCAGTGTAACACTGCCCTTGCCATAACCCACTTTATTGACGGTCCTGAGGCCTAAACAGGAAAGAGAGACTAAAATTAATATGCTCAGAGAGGCACTTGTGTCCTCTGCACAGAGGTATGATTTTTACCTGATGTGTATATTTAGCTGCTGTCACACAATGTGTTGTTAATTTAGGGAATTCTCTTTTCCTAAAACAAATTAAAAGGGTAACGGAAAATAATTGCAGACAACAGGAAAAAGGAGGTGTCATCAGCTCCTGGAGCTGTGAAGAGATTACACAGGTATTTTAAACCTTACGCTTAGCACTAAATGATTAAAACTGTTTACAGAAACAAAGTTTTAAACGAGCTCCTACAACTGGTTAAAGTGAAAAAGAAGGCAAGTCCTTAGACTAAAAGCTTTCCAGGACATAGACCAGATCTCACTGTGTATTTGACAGTGTCTAATGCCAGGTGTCACAGCCACACAGGAGTTGAACAGTAATAGTAGGTAAATTAGTCACCTCTTTTAGCCATTTACTGAGGAATGTCCTTTCTTCCTCTTCTCCTTGCAGTGGTGACCCAATTCCCAAGATTGAATTCACTGAGGAGGAGATCAAGACTTGGGGGACTGTGTATCGAGAGCTTAACAATCTTTACCCAACTTATGCCTGCAGAGAGTACCTTAAAAACCTCCCCTTGCTCACCAAACACTGTGGGTACAGGGAAGACAATATCCCCCAGCTGGAAGATGTGTCCCGCTTCCTGAAAGGTAATGTGCTGGTTTTCTAAAATTTTCTAATTTTCAAAATAAACCAAGGTCCGCTGCAAATCCCACTATTTTGTGGGCACAAGGGAACATCCTTGGTGACTTGTATTCATTCTGGTCCTTTAGGAGGCCTTTTGGCCATCTGTGTTTTAATGTATTGTGTTTTCAATGCATACAGTGACATTTGAGGGGCAGTGTCTGAAAAGATTGTTAGCGTTGGCTGGGGAGATACCTGGCTATATTGTTGATTCTAGGCACGGAATCCTAGGAAATCCATTGGCACAGAGGTAGGGCCATTTTTAAAAATGTTGCTCATTCTCAAGCCTGCGCCTAATTTTCCTAATTGTGCCTCATTTTCCCACGTGGTTTCGAGCCAAGGTGGCGCCGTGGCTGTCACCTCAGCTCCAGCAGGAAAGCTGACAACGTTGTGCCTCCTATGCTAAACTAATGTACAGTTTCTCTGTTCATTTTCAGAGCGTACAGGCTTCACCATTCGCCCCGTCGCTGGATATTTGTCCCCCAGAGACTTCTTGGCAGGATTAGCATTCCGAGTTTTTCACTGCACTCAATATGTCAGACACAGCTCGGACCCCCTCTACACACCAGAGCCGTGAGTCATTTAATCTTGCAGTAGAATTTGAGAGAAAGTTTCGGGTCTTGCTTGCCCAGAGCCAAGTTACTTAAAAGCTGTTCAAGAACACCAGCACAAAACTTATTTTTAAAGTGCTGAAGACTCAGCCTTCCCGCTGAACGTAATGAAGTTACCGCATGCTCAAGTGCCACCTTCAAAAACACAACATGTTATTGGAGATCTCTTACAAATGTCACTGTGTGCAGTTAGTTTAATATCCAGTTGCCTCACAAATGGGGAGCTCAGATCTTAATTTTAGGCAACTTCATTTGAAAATCTGATTTTATGCACTTCATATAGGGTTGGTATGACCTGCTCAGTTGCTTTCAGATAAATGAGTGACACTTTTCTGTCTTTTGGATATTAAAGTTTAATGCAAGACATTGTATCTGTTCAGTGGTGCTGCTTTTTCACTTTGCCACAAAGACAAATAATGAGATTTCTTGTTTTGTTGCTTTTTCCAGTGATACCTGCCATGAGCTCCTAGGTCATGTCCCTCTTTTGGCTGAACCCAGTTTTGCTCAGTTCTCCCAGGAAATTGGTCTTGCATCACTTGGGGCATCAGATGAAGCTGTCCAAAAACTGGCAACAGTGAGTGTTTGAGTGCCTGGGGATTCCATCAAAAGCTTTGTGCTTTACTAGGCTGGTCGCACTCCATAGAATAAATTTGGAGCTTTGTGTCAACGTTACCACACCAGCTGCTGGATCTGTGTGTTTCACTGGTCCCTGGATTTTAAAGCTTGTAAAAATTTTCTATGCTAGGAAAAATCCCCACATTAAAGTTGATATGACTGGTATTTTTCTTCACTCTAGTGTCAAGTAATGGTTCAACTTCTGGTGGTAGATTACTTCTTGCAGACTGAAATTTTATGGTCTATTTCTTTCAGACAAAGTCTTCTTAACTCTGGGAACATGATTCAATGATTTGAAAGTGTTCTATTTCTTTAATGTGTAGAATGAATTGAAATTATATGGTCTTGAATGTGGCGAGTGCTAGCATCAGATATTTTCCAGTCAAGAAATTAAAATAATATAAACTAAACTAATTTTCTGGATATCAGTCTCTGGATGTCTTGGAAAAGTATTTTAAGATTAAAAGTAAATTTAGATGAAAAATAGTTGGTGCCAGTTATGCAAGAACTACTTTGCTGATTTTTAAAATTTCTTTTCCCACCTCATGTAGCTAGGGGTAAAACTTGTACTACCTTCAGTGGGAGAAGAACTAAGCCATCTATGAAAATAGTGTTCCTTCCTGTACAGCTGCAGAAATCCTGAAATCCAATGAATTGAACGTCTTTAATTTTACAGGACACTAAGCAAATGAGAAACAAACTGTAGTGGGCTGTTCTCATGCACTCAGAGATCCTTTCTATCCAGTGTTTCTTTTAAGCTGAGGCTGTGATTTCATGCCAGTATTTTTCAAAACAGATTTACCCCTCAATGTTCCCACTGACATTAGCATCTTCCAGCCCAGCTGGGTGATCTGTAACATCCACCTTTCTTATGAGAAACACGCAATCCTGTGGCTCTTCACCCTTCCATTTCTGGCTTTCCTCCTCTTTAAATATCTGAGGATAACTGAGTGATAACTATCTGATTATTTGCAACTATTTGATGCTACCTACAAATAGAAATGCTTGCATCTAGTTCACCACAGCATCTTTGATGAAGGCTGAATTGTTTGACTTCCTTCTCTGTTTCAGTGCTACTTCTTCACGGTAGAGTTTGGCTTGTGCAAGCAAGAGGGACAGCTACGAGTTTATGGGGCTGGCTTGCTCTCTTCGATTAGTGAGCTCAAGGTAAGAACGGCTACCGCTTGTCTGCCTCCTTTCTTTGTACCTCATTATTATTGCCACTGTTTTGCCCTGCTTTTTATGAAGTATAATTTCTTGATGTTATAGTCCGAGTAACTATTTCCAGACTGAAGTTTTGTCCATTTAACCAGATTCTGGTTAAAAGTGCTTCTGTTTGTACATGAGCCTCGTGTCTGTGGAATCCCTTTTCTCACCCAGACTGGCAGAATACAACTGCTCAGAATAATTCAGTTTGTTAGGCTTTAATCGCTGTTCATCTGCAGATAAAAAATTTAAGATGCAGTGCACTAAAATCATCTCACTTAATCATTTTTATTCACTTTATCACATGTCATCTTCCTCCTGAATTCTTTGGATGGTGATGTTCCTCTGACCCATGATAACACATTACCAGCACTCACTCTCTGACAGCGCCAAAGTCAAGCCTTTTGATCCAAAGGTCACCTGCAAGCAAGAATGTCTCATCACAACTTTCCAGGAGGTTTACTTTGTTTCTGAAAGTTTTGAAGAAGCTAAGGAAAAGATGAGGTACAGGTTTCCCTCCAAACCTTTTTATGAAAGCAGATTTGATTTTAAACATCTCTCTGTAGCAGCACCAAACCCTTTCATTCTTATTACAGATTTTTAACTATTTTTCACAGCATTGCAATTTTGGTTAGTATTTTCTTGGTCTTCCATGTACTGGGTGGGAGATATATAACACTTAGAACTATGTTTAAGCAGTTTAGAAAAGTGGTTACTGATACTGGCTGCATACAGAGAATGCATATGTGGTTTATGTCTTGTTTATAACACCATCTTTTGGTTATAACACACTCTTTTTTCTTTTTTTTTACCTCAATAGAGAGTTTGCAAAAACCATCAAGCGCCCCTTTGGGGTGAAGTACAATCCCTACACTCAGAGTGTGCAGATCCTGAAAGACACGAAAAGCATCGCCAGTGTGGTGAACGAGCTGCGCCACGAGCTGGACATTGTCAGCGATGCCCTCAGCAAGATGGGCAAGCAGCTGGAAGTTTAACACCCTGTCAGCACCGTGGTGCAATCCAATTCTTCCCTTTCCCCACTGATTTCTTTCTAGGCATGTAATGTGTTGTATGCAGAACTCACTCCTTTACACATGGAAGAGTGAATGGCCCATAAGAATAACAATTTTATCTTGTTGCTCTCTGTAAATTTCCTCACACGAATGCATTCCTCCATCCCCCTTAGATAAAAAAGGTCCAGAGTTGCCTTTTAGAGGCTTGTAGGGGAACAGAGAAATTGCCTGACTGAAGAAAAAGTGTGGTCTGTGGATCAAGGCTGGGATCAGGTGCTGCAGGAGGTGACTTATGAGGCAAAAACGGAATAAATCCCCTTGGGGAGAATTCCATTTCTGACTCCAGCAGTCTGTGCTACTGATTGTATAGCACTGAAGACTTGACAGCGTGGAAGCTGTGGTAACTCAGTGTTTCTAAGTCTGTGCTACTAAGTTGGAAACTTGAATGATTACAATGCAGGCATCAGGACACAAATAGCTGGAGGTTCAACATGACAAAAGGGACGGGTCAAATCTTGCTTTCAAAGGGATTATTCTTGCCACAAAGAGTTGCAAATGTGCTGTTTGGCATGCGTCTAGTATAAGGCACAGATACAGCTGTTGCATGAAATCCTAATTATGTTTATTTTAAGAGATTCACTATTGGCTAAGAGTCAGGATTTTTGTTGCTGTCCTTGATATTGCACCTGAGGGAAGACCTTTCCTTACAGAGATACCATTTGTCTTTTTCCTGACTGAATTAATTTAGCAAAAAATATAGCAAGCCATCAAACACTGACTTAGCACAAAGCCTAAAACCATTTCCAAATCGCAACTTAATATTTAAATAGCTTAATCGGTTCTAAAATAACATCAAAGTTTAAAATAACACCCAAAGTTCATAGATCAGTGTGCTTTATGTAAAAATAAATATCCTGTTGATTGCTCAGTCACTTTTTTGACCTACACAAGCTGCACAAAGATTCGTTTAGTTTCTTCTTTACCTGGCCTGAACACCTTCATTTCCTATCAATCAAACTGTAACTGAAAGGCCCAAGCATTTCATAGGAATTCTGTGGCTATGAAGGCAACAAACTACCTTGTAGCGTAAAGTACACCAAATTCCAAAGAGCACTTTAAAAGTGGTGGGAAGCAGTGTCCTGCTGAATTGTCTGCATTGCATAGTAGCAAACTTGCCCGTGTTGAGGGTCCCACAGTTTCAAGCATCCTGCATAGCTGTGCAAAGCTTCTGCCGCCCCTGTCCCGGCATGGACATGTGTGCAGGATGTGAGACATGTGAGTGGGGGATCTGATGTGCAGGGTGTATTTAATAGCACCCTAGGCACTGGTTTTTTCATAGGTAGATCTTACCAGGAAATCCAGAAAGTGTGCTGGAAGAATGGTCTGAAATCTTAAATACACCGGACATGCTAGTCCAGGATTTTGAGAACTTGAACGAACTTTCATGAACCTCTGTGCTTGAAAATTAGCTTGAGTTTCATATGCTTTCTAGTAGGACACCTCTGCTCCATAAGCAATTGCCAGGCCAACCTTTCCAAGAATATTCACTGTTTAAATCAAGACTAGATCGTTTTTTCTGTGGCTATTAACCCCCTACAACTTCATTTTAAACAGCATTTAAGACGTAGAATTATGGTCTACAACATTTATGGCTTACATTACACTTCATTTAAAAATAGATTTTAGGAACTTTGTCTTTCTAAAGAAGAAACCTTCTTCTAAGTGAGTAGTAAAGGAAGGATCTGTTTTGTCTGCTTCTGTGATAATAGTTAATATTCAGCTACAGTTTTAACAACATTGGATTTATGATGTTGAAATATAAATAGGTCTGTGTTACTTCAAGCCTTGTCTGAACTATGTATACATTTCAAGTAGGAGTTTTTAAACTTGTTAAATTAGCACCTACTTTCAAATACTTTGTAAAAACAGCAGTTGTATGTTCATTTGCACTTGTGTAGCAAAAGAAAAAGTAAACTGCTAGAAGTAATACCGAGAAGATGCACTTCCAGGGCACTAACAACGTGTATGTTCGGCTTCACCCATCCGAACCTTCTGTAAAACGGTGATAGTTGAAGTACTTCAAACCATTGTGGAGGCTTAAATGTCAATGAAATAAAGGAGTTGCTGGTAATTATCAGAATCACCAAAGCCCTTTACTTCGGCACCGTGGCAATAAACATGAGAGGAAAGCTGATGTCTTTACAAACAATCTGAGGGGTGAAGGTATGGTGTTAACGTCTTTGAAATGGGGTTTTAATGTCTCTGCTGACTCTGGGCAGCAGGTTTGTTGCAGAGCCCACACAGCTTGGCTCCTGGAACAGGCACGGGTCTGCACAAGCCTGAACCTCTGAGCTTCGGGGTAAAACAGAAGGTTCAAGGCGGGATATGGGGTAGGCGGCTCGGGAAGGCTGTACCTTCCCTGTACCTCAGCCAGCGGGGCAAGGAAGAGGGCACCATGCGGCCGGGAGTTTGGGAAAAAAGGAGGCTGTTCCTCTGACACCTCGAGAGAGAAAACCCCGGGGCCGTGTGCCCAGTGCACTCCCTCCCTTTATTCGAGTGAAGTTGCAGGGCTCCTCTGTCTCCTCTTCGGACATAAACCTCTGAGGCTTGTGGAGTTTCTTGAAAAACACGAAGCGCTCGGTCGCGCCTCGGGGTTCGCGCTTCCCGGTGCGGTTCAGGCACTGCCCGCCCCCGATCCCGCCCCCTGCCCGCCTCTTCCTGCGCGGCCCGCGGGCGGCGGGAAGCGCCGGGAGCCGCCGGCCCCATCCCATGGAGCCCCGGCTGTTCGCCTGGGTGAGTGGGCGCTCGGCACGGCCCGGAGGGAGCGGGGGGCTGCGATGGCCTGCCGCCCGGGAGGCGGGGGGCTGGCGGGGCCGCTGCTCGCCCTCCCGGGATGCTGCGGCACTCGGCCGCCGGCCCGAGGGGAGCGGGGCCGCGCCGTGCCCGCCCCGCAGGGAAACAACGCCGCGGTTTCACCGGGTGGGCACAGGAGGTGTGAGAGCCGTGGAAGGGGCATCCCTCACGCTGGTCTGCTGCATTTGCTCTGCGGGGGCCGTGGTTGGTGCCGGCGCGCCCGCCTGGAGGCTGGAGTGGAGCTGGCATTGGGATACCCGCGCGTGGCTCTCAGCCCCTCGGGTCTTTCTGCGCCTCATCGCCGCTTGCCTGGTTTCCGAAGGCTTGAAAATTCATGGCGAGTTACGGGCTAAAATGGGAGCTTGTGACACACCTTCTAAAAAGAATTGCGTCTGTTTAGTAACATGCTGTAAACTGTGTGTCACCAGTAGTGACTGTGAGACATCAATTTGATCTGCCGCTCCACTCCTGACATCTCACCCACCTGTTGGCTTTGGGCTGGGCCGAGCAGCCTGGTGATTTTGTCTGAAGTTCCGGTGTTTCCGTGGGTACAAAATGTTTGTTGCAGAATGCGGCGCTTCAACATTTAACAAGATGCAGGTGCTGCATCTTTCGGGAGTGGCGGAGGGTAAATTGGGAGCAGATGGGCAGGGAGGGTATTCCCTGGGGATGACCAGCTGTGAGCATTGTGGGTGTGAAGTGTTGCTGTTACTGCGCTGTGTGGGATGGGGAAGGTTATGGTATTCCATTTTTGTGAATGAAGGTTGAACTGCTGGACACGCAGCTTAAATTGACTAAGAAATTCCCTGACTTGTTACCGTGTTGACAATTGCTGGTTTCCATGGTGGGTTTAGTAGCTGTAGTTTTGTACCTATAAGTTTATATTACCTGTAATTGGTATATTTTCATTTAGACCTCTTTAATTTAAAAGACTTAGTTAATGAGGTGTGTTTCTGATTTACTTGTTTAGGTTCCAGAACAAGGTAGCGTGTCTTTCTGCTCTCATTTTGGAGGTAGCCTGCCAGAAAGCAGTGGCATGAATAAGACCTTAGTGATGAGTGGGAATCATTAGCATTAAAATTAAACATGTGGTAATCATCCTGATAGAAAGGTTTTCCTCCTTATTGACTATGAGTCTGCAGTTAAAGCCTTAACAGGTTGTATTCCAGTATGCTTTTTGAAATACTGGGGCTGCACAGGCGCCCTTAATGACAGCAAAGTTAGGACAGACACTCCTGGTCAGTAACCCTGGGAATACTGCGTGATGTACCAGGGGATTTTTAGGAGCATGTTAACCTGTGGCATATCCCAAATATGCTTGTTTGTCCTTGGGAGCATATGTGTGCCTCTTTTGTTAACTTTCAAAAAAATATGTTATTTTTCTGTGTGCATTTGAAGGGTGCAAACAGCTATGGACAGCTTGGTCTTGGTCATAAAGAGGATGTGCTGGTTCCTCAGGCACTGAAAGATGTTTCCTGCAAATGTCAAGACATTGCAAGCATTGCTGGAGGAGGGGGACATTCTGCAGTTATCACTGGTAAAAACACTGCTCTCGCTCTTAGGTGTTTGGCTTTTAGTCACTTTTTGTTTGTTGTTTCCCTGTTAGTTCAGTGCTGCCACCTCTCTGTGGCTGCTGTTTCTGAGCAAGTACAATCCTTAGTTGCAAACCAGCTTCCTCCCCTCCCAGTTAACTCAATATTTGGGGAAATTGGGGAAATTCCTGTTTCTCATATATTGTGTGGTTACTTCGTGGCTGTGTGAGGACTGTTTCTTTCACACCAAGAAGCCAAATTTTCTGTATTGAGGGTGGGGGGGTGGGAGGGAGAAGTCAGAGGTTATTCAGTCTTGAGAAGTGTTAAGGTAAGGAGCAGGAGATAACATCTGGCCCTTGAAAGGTTCTGCTGTATGCCACAGCTAATTATGGGAAAGAAGGAATGCAGATAGATGTGACCATGATAAAAAAGTTTATCGAGCATCTTACTGTGAGAGTTGCCTGTCTTACCATATGGATTGTCTCCCTTGACAGACCCAGCTCTCCACAGCTGTAGTTATACAGAGATGTTTCTGATGTGTCAGAAACAACTGTTTCTCTTACTTTTTACTTGATTGCAGTGCTTAAAGTGACACATAATGACTGTCCTTGTTTGTCACAGGGTCTCACAGATGTAGGTTTCTCTTTTTAGTCTGTGAAGTGGAACACAATTTGTTGTGGTTTTTTTTTCTTCCAGGTGCAGGACAACTCTTTGTATGTGGCCACAACAAAGATGGGCAGCTGGGGTTGAATCACACAGAGGATGTGCTGCGTTTTACTTTGTGCACTGCCTTGTCCGGCTTTTGTGTAAAACAAGTTGCATGTGGCTGGGATTTCACAATCATATTAGTAGGTAAATCGGTCTCTCTAAGAGCTGAAGAAATATCTTGATGTAGAGAACATGCTGAAAGTTCCACAATGCTATTGTTTGTGTGATGTGAGGGACCTGGACAAGTTTGAGAAGAGGCCCATGGGAACCTCAGGAAATTCAACAAAGCCAAGTGTGAGGTGCTGCACCTGAGTGAGGATAACCCCCAGTATCAACCCAGGCTGGGGATGAACAGACAGAGAGCAGCCCTGCCCAGAAGGACTTGGGAGTGCTGGTGGATGAGAGGCTGGACATGACCTAGCCATGTGCACTGGCAGCCCAGAAAGCCAAACATGTGCTGGGCTGCATGCAGAGCACCGTGGGTAGCAGGGGAGGGAGGGGATTCTGTCCCTCTGCTCTGCCCTGGTGAGACCCCACCTGCAGTGCTGCATCCAGCTCTGGGGTCCCCAGTGTAGGAAGGCCATGGACCCATTGGGATGAGTCCAGAGGAGGCCACCAAGATGATCAGAGGGCTGGAGCACCTCTCATAAGAGGAAAGGCTGAGAGAGTTGGGGCTGTTCAGCTTGGAGAAGTCCTTACCCTGGACAAATTTTCTTAACCTTATATGGAATTTGGTTTAGCAATGAATTCAGGATTTAGCCATTCTCTGAAACGTGGTGTACTTTAAAGATGGCTTTCACTTCATAGCAAATGCTACTGATGTTCACATTCAAAAATTCTTTAAGAGTAATGGAAATGTTCAAGGCCAGGTTGGATGTAGCTCTGAGCAACCTGATCTGGTGGAAGGTGTCCCTGCCCATGGCAGGGGGTTGGAACTGGATGATCTTTAAGGTCCCTTCCAACCCAAAACATTTTGATTCTATGTGCTGGCACTCACAGGTTTTAAGCTATTTGCCTTGCAAGCTAAATCACTCTGTGTTCCTTGTGTCCCAGTGAACTTGAGACTTTTTCTGGACGTGGTGTGTAAGACCAGAAGCCTTTGGCCTCAGGGGCTTTGTAATGGGACATGTTAGGTCGTTTCTTGAGCTACTTGGCTGTATTATTTTGCTTGTTATAATGTTACAGTGCTATTGCTCACGGGTTTACTGATCCTGCTCTAACGCTTCATTTTTTGCAGGATCTGGCCTAGTGCTGTCCTGTGGGTCAAACTCTTTTGGACAACTGGGACTTCCTCAAATTTCAGGTCCGTGCTTGACTCCACAAAAGATTGAGGTAAAGTTTTAAAAGGTGTTGTGCTTCATATTGCTTCCAGCAGCCTATAGAGGTCATCTGACCTCAGTGGGCTTTAAGCCAGACTCTTCAACTAATTTTTATAGTGCCTGTTAAACTTTGTAAGGGCCCAAAGGTGGTCATCAATCTAGAATTGAAAAGCTAAGGCTGCTTTTCTTGTTGTATGAAGAAGTTTCCCGCTTCTAACAGAAAGCTGACTCTTTCACTTCTCAGACAAGAAATTATTTAGCATCATGGCTCATGCCAGATATTCCTTTGTTCCTTTTTTAATGTGGGAGAAGAAGGGCAGCTGATCCCTTAGGTGACCTCTGGTGAACAGGAGTTAATTCACTTGATGTTTCTGTGCCCTTGATGTTTCCTGGGAGCATTCATTGCAGTGTGATGCTGTAAAATTTGGTAGTATTGACAGTGCTGATTTGAATCTCTCTCATCCCTCACTACACAGACTATTCATGTGGGATAGTTGCTCTTTGGGTTGGTATCCCTTAAATGCTTAGGCTTGATGTCACCTATTTTAAATACACCTGCTGCTTTTCCACCAAGGATATCCAGAGGGTTTGCAAAACCCTGTAAGAGCAAGACAGGATTGGATGGGAGGTAACAGAAGAGGAAAACTTCCACATGATTCCCAAGATTTACTGTGGAAGTTTTGGCATAATTCTTGAGGAACACCAGGTTAAAATTAAGAAATAAACATATTTGTGTCACCAGTGTTTCTTCTTTCATGTGAATATTGTGACTGTGGTTTTTTACTGCTTGCCACAAAGCTGTGTATCCAGTTGCTTTTCTTGATTGTTTTTTATTTCTCGAAGACGTTCCCACTAATTTTTATTGACCAGAATTTACTTCCTTTGTGATACAAAATGTTGATATGCATTGGGACATGCAGGCTGGAATTGCGAGCACTATTTTCATAGTGTTCCACTCCTGTTTTGTTTTTAAAGGCACTAAGTGCACAAAGCAGCTAAAATATATTTTTATTTTATTTGAGTAGTCTCTCAAAGAGAAGGTGGTGAATGTTGCTGCAGGACTGAGACACGCCCTTGCTGCTACAGGTAAATTTGCCATAATATTAACATCTTTTCAGTAACAAATGAAATGGGATTTTAATGGCTTGGGGGGGAAGAGGGAGATATAGAGGATGAAATTTATTTAATTTACTATTTATTTTAAATAACACAGGGAAAATACACCTGAAAGTCATAGACTGTAAGATTTTGGGATAAATTAACATGAATAGTAAACATTCTAGAAATATCTTCCTGGAAAATCATGGGGAAAAACTTTTTCCAAGAACTCAGAGTGATGGTTTATTAACAAGTTAATTTTCTGATGGATGGAAAATGTGCTGATTTCTTTTCTCCTATTCTGAAACAAAACATAAAATGAATTTTTTTCAGGAAAAAAAAGTTTCTGATCAATCAAATGATCTTCTTAGGATTTGAATTCTATGTGGTATGCAAAATAATTAAGGTTTGTGTAAGATGTTTCAAAATGGAACTGTTCATAAAATGTAGCTTTTTTAATGATGTAATTGAAATTGACACCAGGAAAATCACAAGAATGAAACTGAATATTTCTCCTCCTGTTACTAGAGACTCTGAGTTTGTTCGTGGTGTAGCAGTTGAAATCAAAAGCTTCCTTTTGGCATGGCTGTGTTAAAACAGAGGAAGAACAAACTATACCTGCTCTTGTATTTGGTTTAGTTTTGGGTGAACGTCAGTATAGATTCCAGGTAGTGGAGCTGAAGGTGCGAAGGAGATGCTTGGAAGAATAGTGGGATCTCTGATGCTTGTATGAATAGTGGGAATTGATATTCCCTGTGCTGCACTGCACAAACAAATTGGCATCAAGAGAGGGAAAGGGAAGAGAAAGCGCAAGAACTTTGTATCCATTCCTGAGGTACTGCAACCAGGGGATTTCTGTTACTGAGTCTCCAGTAGCTTCCTGCCTTCTTAGTTTTCTTGCCTGTATACTGAAACTACAGCTGTTTGTTGCTTGTTGACTTCACCAGGGTTATATGAATGTTTTTTGGCATAAAGATATTTTAAAGTGTGATTTGAATCAGTGAAAATGACTTGAATGTACTGTTCATTAATGTGTAAAGTGATTTTTGTTGGTGGTTCGTGTGTTTTAATCTCTTTCATTTGTGTTTACTCTGAAAAGACAGTGGTTTGGTGCTGCAGTGGGGAACTGGAATGGCATCTCGGGCAAAGCGTGCAAGCCAAGGAAAAGCCCTCCCCCTGTTCTTGACAGCAAAGGAACCCTGTGAAGTGACAGGTAATCCAGGAATCTGCTTCCTTTGTATGGGTGGATAGAGCAGAAATATAATTCGGAGTGGTACGTACCTTCTGATGCCTTAGGTTTTAACTTTTCTATTTTTTTAAATTCTGTACTTCTTAGTGTGCAACTTTGAAGCTTCTTGTAGCCTGTTACTTTCTGCTCTCTCACGCCTGTTAGACACAACAAAGCCTCTCCGGACTGCTCTTCAAGGACACCTGGACCATCCTGAGCCCAAGGGGTGTAAACCAAGGAGTCTCTGAAGGGGGGGTAGCTAAGGGGAATTACATCATTTAACTGGGGCTTTAATTAGAGAATTGACCCTGATATGCAAATGAACCAAACTTATAAAAATGTGAAGAACTCATGACCTGTTGTCCATCTTGGGGTCCATCTTGGCAATAGCTTCTGGCTCCCCACGGTGTACCTTGAAGGCCCTTCAAATAAATACCTACTTTTGTTCCTTTACTCTGTCTAGTCTCTGTGTCTAGGAGGCCGGATAAGGCATCACTTCCTTTCTATAAAGCCACGTGGTATTACAAACATGTAGTGGAGTACCTGAAGGGGAGAATGGTCGTACGAGATCGTAATCTGTGGGGAAAATGAGAGTCCTGCAATGTCTGTGGCCCAAAGGCAGAGCCTTTTGTTATAAAAGTCATCACCATCCTGTTACACTTGTGTGCATGTCTGTGTGTGAATTGATACCTGCTGTAGAAATTTTATGCAACTAAATTTTTTCTAGGCCTGGAAGATGTAAAGGTGAAGACAGTTGCTGCAGGCTCCTATCATTCCGTGTCCCTCACAGGTAGGCCTCAGGTACAGAGGTGAAACTCCTCATCTCACCCTTCAAAGGTTTCTCTGCTTTTGGAATGTTTATCAATTTTGGTTAAACGGGTGAAATTTGATTTAGCCTGGTTAGTGCTGGTAATTGTTTTGTAATAGTTTTGGACTCTGAGAAATTTCCTTTAGTTTTTAGAACTGGATTCATGTTTTGAGTCCTGTGAATTCTGTGTGTTTTTCCTGGGGTCAGGTGTGACTTAGCCCTTATGTAATTCAAGGTCTGGGCTCTTTAATTAATGGCTAGAAACTCTGAAAGGATTTGTTGAATCATGTGGTTGGGTGAATCTCTGGAGCTGCAGCAGGGTGCCCTCTTGGATAACTGGTTACTGCTGGAACCAGTGCAACTCCTTGCCCATGGAGAAGGGGTGTGCTGGGGATTGTCCCAGGAAAGGCAGCAGAAGCAGGATAGCCACAGCAATGTGAGCTAATGCCTCTGCATGGGGCAGAGCTGTGCAGGGATGTGAGAAGGCCTGGAGCTCTCTGAGGTGTCTTAGGCTCCACTGTGACAGTGTGCAGATCTGTGGTGTAAGAGCACAAAGCTTATTTGAAGAGAAGGAAGTTGCTTTAATTGGTTAGGCACTTCCATACTGTCTGCCATTTGTTCTTTGATCCTTAGGTAGTGCTCCCATGCTGGAATACTGAGTATCCAGTAATGAAAGTCTAATAAAGATTTCTTTTTATTTTGACAGATTGGGAGAAGGGGAAACAGAATAGCTTTCATGCTGTAATCTTACAGTTTTGAAGTGTGTAAAATATATTGAACCTTATGAAGACAAGTCTTTGCCAAACTTCACAGGAACAAGTTCTTAGCAAATCTGCAGCCATCTGGTACCTCTGTCATCATTGCAGGAGCACTGGAGTATTTGCTTATGCAGATCTATAGAGATTTAGTTGTATGGGGAGATGTTCCAAGATGTAAATAGTATTGAATTCAGAGATGCAAAGTGTATGCATGATTAGTGAAGACAAACTGTAAGAACAAATAAAATCTACTTTAAATAATTGGCACTGTCTATTTAGACAGTGAACAGATTATTCTTTCATGCTTTTGCTTTTTATTTAAGAGAGCGGTCTGTTTGGCAGCAGGGGGACCAAGACTGACAAAGTAAATGCCAAAGACTTTTATAATGTGATGCTGTTGCTGCCCTTCATCCTGCAAGATAGTTATTACTTAAAATACTTTGTATTTTAAAGATGCTTGATATAATAACGATACTACTGCAGGGTGTAGTATTTAAATGGGCCTTTTTTTCTAGGAATGCCTTGCACTGGGGTGCAGTTTTCTTTGCCTCTGTTCCGTGAGTCACCTACTGGTGGGATGTTGAATACCTGCAGCCAGACAGGTTTGGGACACACCTGTTGATGTGGGTTGTTGCAAACATGAATGGGGGTTCCTTGGAAAAAAGGGTGGTAGAGTCTACTGGTGTCCTGAACCCTCCAGTGGTGAGAATATGGTGCTAAGTCTTAGTGTCTAAGTTCTTGTTCAAACCTACTCAAGAAATGAGATAAGGGTTGAGCATGTACCATTTCCCAGGATAAAGCAAATACACCTTCTGGAGAAGAAAAGGGGGTGACAGTCAGTGCCTGTTGATGTGGAACATGAATGGCCACAGTGTTTTTCTTTGTTGTGTTTCTGTTGCCTCTTTTTTTTTTTTTGTTTTTTCTCCAGAAGGTGTATGTACTTGATGCTGGGGAGAAAATTGTCAATTTTAGCAGAGAATTTGAATATTTGAACAAAACAATTGAACAATTGCCTGTCTTGTTTTTCCTTTTCATTTCGGTGTGTTGTTTTAAAGAGGAACATGGGAAGTCCTGCAGATGACTGTCAGTACTGGCTTCTCCCCCCACTCCCACTCCTTGCCTGTTTTTCACCAGCAGTAGTATAGTGGAATTGTCCTGGCTTACTCTTTCTCTTGCTGTTATCAAACTGAGATTATTAAATATACTGTAGCTTAAGTTCTGCTTTTTTTTTTTTTTTCTCTTCCCTCTGAAAGATTTTCTTCTGCCATGGTGCTTGTAATGAGCTCAGTGCTGACCTGAGACATCCTGACTCCTTGAGTGTTGTGGATGTGTGCTCCAACCAATTCCATGTTGGAACTTAAATGGCTTCCAGTCTTTCTGGGCCCACAAGAATATACAAGATCATGTGTGCAATATTTATTTCTTTATTTATTTCTTACACTTCCAGCTTGTGCAGGCTGGCAAAGACTTCAGGGAGGCCTGACAGCTCATGTTCTCTTTAGTGCTTTTTGTGGATTTTTTTTTTTTTACTGTGGAGGCCTAGAACTTGGGAGGAATGGTTTTGTGCTGAAAAGATGGAACTAATGATATGTCATGTCTGCAGAAGGACTTATCTGAGCAGTCATTGTGCTGGTGTCATTAGGCTGTGAGCAACTCCAGCTTGCATTGATGTAAAGTACTGCAGGTGTTTCTATAAAAAGATTTATCCCTGTGGTTGGAATCTTGGAGTGTGCATTGGAACAAATGCTTGTTTTGGAAAAGGGATGTGGAAGGCAAGTGACCACTAACAGAAGTCTCTCGGGTGTTGTCTGGTGTTGTTTTGAGGCATGATAATATTTTAATTTTGCCTTGTGATGGGTGGTGCCTGCTTTAGTAGCGTGTTCATACCTGCATGTCCAATTCCTTTAGGAAGCGACTGTGCAAGGTGAGCCAAGGAGCACTGGACTGTCCCTGCTTTGGGGGATTTACCGAGTTTGCTCAAGCTGAAGACGGCAGAATTGGTATGAGCAGAGCTGGGAGTCTAGCTCTTGCAGAGAGGCAGGGAGACTGTAAAGTAGAGCAGGAGCAGCCAGGCAGGCTTTGAATTATTTGCTGCAGTCCAGAAAGTTATTTACTGGATGTGATCAAAGCTTTGGAGTGGAAATAAAAGCTGATCTGCAAGGACAGGGTGGACTGAGAGGGACTGCTCAGTGACTGTCTCCAAGATGCTTTGATTTTCTTTTACTCTGAGAAGTTGACTACTGTGATTAGTTTTTTAATAAAAATTAGTCTTTGTTATAAACATCCAGGCAGTTTGACCTGAAAGCTTTCATTGCTTCAGGGAGTCTCTGTAGCCTTCAGAAAACAGGGTGTGTTGTTAAGGCCCTTGCAAATATTTCTGATATCCCACTTACAGTGGTAAAGAATGGCAGGAAGAAGCATACAGTGAGAATGCAAATTGATTGAAATGTTCTTTCCTCAGCATTGCTGAACTGAGACAGTCAGAGCCTGAATCTGGTGGAGTTAGATCTACATCCCTTTAAAGTGGAGTTAGATCTACATCCCTTTAAACAGATTTTACTTCTCTGTCTGTTGTAGATGAAGGACACTTGTACGTCTGGGGCAGCAACAAGCACGGGCAGCTGGTGAGCAGAGACATCTTTCTTACTGAGCCCAAGAAGATTGACACTCAGTGTTTCCCACAGGAAAAGATTGGAGCAGTTTGGAGTGGCTGGACCCACCTGGTGGCACGGACAGGTAGGATATCTAAACAGCAGTAGCATGTGGCACCCAGACAGTAAATTGTAAATTGTCTTTGTTGCAGGCAGGCAGTGTTCTTTCTCACTGATAGTGGCTGGACACACAGCGTTGCAGTTTCACCCATGTTCAGTTGTCTGAAGATCAATAAACTAAAATAAGCTGGCTTTTGTCTGTGTTTGTGGTCAGACCCAGAAAATACTTGGAAAAGACAGGTAAAAAGAGGCATCATTACACTTGAATAGCATCCCCTGAAGATGAAAACAAAAACAGATTTAATGTTGAAGCTGTACTTTCCTGGGAACTTTTGCAATGAGGACAGTGTGAAAGCTGCCATGTGTGGAGAGCTGTAGGGATAGATTCTTACCTAGGAAGAGATGAGAGGAAGGTTATGTAACAGTGATATTTGTGTGTAAAGGGATGGGTGATCTGATGCAGCTCATCCAAGTGTGAAATGCAACGGCAGATGAGATGGAAAGGCAAGACAGGCATGGCATCTGAAGCTATTTTGTGGTGTTTGTGTTCTTTGCTTCTCCTGTTGCACAGTGTGTGGTGCCATAGTTAAGGCTAACAAGAGGGCGGGAGTCTTCCACAGAGGAAAAGGAACAGCCAGAGCTGTGATGTGTGGCTGGAAAAACAAATTGGTTGTTTTCTGTTTCATAGCATTCATTGTTTGACATCAAAGTATGTGAGAGAAATGTGTAAAAAACCTTCTTAGTTATTTACAAGAAATGTCCGAACTCTCATTTTTAGAGGATGCTATACTGAAAATTTGAAAGCTGCAATCAGTGCTATGAGCTGCTTGGAAAGTTTTCAGGTGGAGTAAAAGAATTTATCTCAAGATGTATAGTTCTTGAATTAAGTGCTCAATGTCAACCTCACTGGAACAGAACTGGTAGAAAGAAGGCATTAGTCAGGATAACCTGGTTTTTAAAGAGTGAGTCTTGTCAACTTGGTTGGCTTTCCTTCACTATTTCTTAATAGAGCATACCCACTAAATAAAGCATCCCCAAAGTTTTAGTAACTTCAATGTTTCACCTACTTGATGCTTACTTGTGGGCATTACAGACATGGACTATTTCAGTAAGTTTTTTTTACAGCAACAACAAAAGTGTATCAAGTGACTAGGAGGGATGTTTTGCTTGTGAATGTTTAAAACGAATTTATATAAAAATAGGCTGACTTTCTACATCTGCATTAGAAAACTGGCCAAGTGATGCAGTGGCACAAGTTATTGCTGAAACCGTATTTTATGTATTTAGAATTTTAAATCTCTTTGAAGAGCAATGGACCTGAACCTAAATCATCTGGAATAAGATTTTGAATGGCCTTTGGCAGCCTGCAGACACCAATCAGGATCCCGTGGGAATTTCAAGGGTTCTTCAGCTACTGGATACAGTGTGAGCTGAGGCACTTAACTCTTTCTGG
Source organism: Lycocorax pyrrhopterus obiensis (assembly GCA_014706295.1). Lineage (NCBI taxonomy): Eukaryota > Metazoa > Chordata > Aves > Passeriformes > Paradisaeidae > Lycocorax > Lycocorax pyrrhopterus. The sequence goes on along the minus strand of JACSVZ010000007.1, from coordinate 12,372,369 downwards.
AAAATCATTCGCTGCATTAAACTTGCAGCTGAATAACTGAAAAATGCAGCCCACTTGAGAACTTCCCCCTGCATGCAGTTCCTCCCACCGGTATTTTTACCTCCTTCTAGCAAAGGAGGAAGTGCTGCTTCAGTTTCCTGGTGCTGAAGTCATAGACCAGTGATCCCCAAACGTTATGGATCAGTAAAATTTTTTTTGAGCATGCAGCCCCCAGTATATTTATAGTTTTTTGTTTATAAATTATAGACATATAATGCTGTAATATGCAAACTATAAAATATGTACAACAGAAATTTTACAAAGGATGAGATGAGCACTACTTAAAATATTACTTTATTAACTTAAATAATTAAAATTGTTAATAACTTATTAATAAATTAAAATATTTATATGTTATTTTCATCCTGCCCTCCAGTGGATTGTCTTGTGAATAACTAGGACCGCATGCACTTCACTTTAGAGATACTGATATAAACATTTCCTGCTTGCTTTATTCTGGAGTGTTCCCCAATTAGTGGAAAGGAGGCAAAATAGAGTCATTTTTGGACACAGGAAAATGGAAGGAAGGGGTATTGTAATATGGTGCTTCTCTGCTCATTGTGGAAGATAGGAACATACTTTGGAAAGACATTGCAGTGTGCAGGGATTTTGCTGCATGAAAGAATGAGTAAGTTTTTTCTAATTAATAATCTCACCATGATCCAAAATTTAATAATTTAAAGTTTGTTACTGTATCTGAATTCTCATGTAGGGTTTCTCCACACAAGAATTTTAAGAGGCCGTTACTAATACTTAGAGTTCTGTTTGAATTTTTTTTTCCAGAACATTAATCCTGGTCAGAGTAGTAATAATAAAAAACTTGTTATTGCAGCTGTCTTGACAGTAACTAAAAACTTTTCTCATTGGAAAGACATAGGAAGGAACTGGGTGGATAAACACTGGACACACAATGCGTAAATTCACAAATTCTGCCATTTCAAAATGACATTTTGTTCTTTGTCTGCCAGGTGAGCAGTTCTTGGGTGCAGAACTAATGGAAGAGTGAAAAGTAAGTGAGAGAGTGATGTTGTAAAAAGCAACCATCTGGAGGAATAGTTGCCAGTTTCATGGTTGCAGTGGTTTGACAATTTTAAAGTGAGTCCAAGCAAGTTATCAACTTTGTTATCAGAAAAAAGGAACACAGCATAAATATTTTTGTCTTCTGTCTTTCCCTCTTATGTAAGCTGGCCTGTTTTAAGACTTGCTTTGTTTTTGCTTCATGCTGCTGGCAAAATTTTGTACTGTAACATAAAGCAAAACGTACAACTTCTTTTCATTTCTTCCCCATTCTCTCTTTACAGGGGATTTTAATTGCACCTGAAATCACTTTAATATCTGCATCCCTTTCATATCCTACGTCCTACCTCATTCAGCAGAGGTTTCCTGTAATTTCTTTTTAGAATTTGATCAACTCTAAGTTGCTGTTGTTTGTATTGTAAAGCAGTTTGGATTCAAGACATTAATTCTTGAGAAATTAATTGCTTGACTTGAAGGTGTTAAGGATTGTTTTCATGAGATGTTATGTTTTTAATCCTTACCTTTAGCCAATCCTCATCAGCTCCAATTCCTTATTCTTTTTATTATAGAGATATCTTTTGGGGCTACTTTGACTGTACACACTCTTACTGTAAAATAACCCACAAAACCCTTCAAGACAGACAAGTACTTTATTTTCCTGCCTTGATTATTGTTTCCTACAGAGGAGGGAAGCACAATTAGACTTTATGGCATCACTAGTACTCTTTCAAAGTAAGTTATATTATTCTGGTAGTACAGGTGGTTCTAGTAGATGATGGCTGGTCCAAAAAGATGAAGATCGAAAAGCCCTGGTTGCTCTTTGATCAGGTCTCTGATGATAAAATATGAACCTGTTGGTGTCTTTGGTTTAGTTGCTATTCTGTGTGAATGCTTGTGTCAAGTGACTCAGGAATGCTTTTCATTGATGACAGGGCAGTGCTGTTACTGCTCCACGTGAAAGACAGACCTGGTGCATTCTTGTGGCCTTGGACTCCAAGGACAGGTGCTGTTCTCTTCAGACAACCACTCTGTAAAAGGTTTGCTTCCTCTCCAGCGCTCTGCTTAAAGGCACAAGGAGCACCACTGCAGTATAGGTGATATTATTTTTTGAGTAATAATAAACAGCTGCCTTCCATTGCTCTGCTTAACAATGTCAGCTTTAATTTGTGGTCCCTCTCAAGTTAATGCAAAGGCTTTGAGGGTAACTGCTGAAAGAGAGGTTATTGCTTAGGTCATTTAAAAGAGAGATAAGATGTGGCCTGTAATGTTGAAGATGTAAATTAGCCTACTTTGGGGAATGATAGAACCAGTCTGACTTGAAGGCAAACCTAAATATAGCAAGAGAGGTATTTTAAAGACTTAGAGGTGAATCATCAACTTCCATTCAAAACAAGATATTTTCTTTTTAACTGGGATGCCTAATAGATAACCTTCCTTAATCTGGCCTGGTTTATTATCTGTATATTCTCCTGAATACATGCACTAATCTATTTGTCACATGGTGTCACATGAAGTTATGCTTTGTTTGAGCTCAGATAAAGAATTCCGAGCTCTTTCACTCAGAAAGTTACTTCAAAAATGCAGTTAAAATTGTGTTTCTGCTGCCTGTGCAAAACTGCCTACAGCTAAAAAGTCTTGGAAGAACAAAATGTTGTCACATAGTCTGAATAATATTCTGAAACCTCGTTCCAAATGTGCATCTGAATTTGTGCATCTTTGAATGTCCCTTGATGTCATGTCATTTAGGCCACATAAAACCACTCTGAAGTGGTCTGACATGTTAGTGACCTACATGGTAAAATAGAAACCATCTCCTGTTTTTTTCTGAAGCAAATGACAGTGTGTCCCCCCCAAACACTGTGAGCAGAATGAGAGAATATTTCTAATTATCTTGTTTGAGTCATTAACCTTTAGCATTTCAGTCTTTCACAGAGGCTGTAGTTGCACTTCTAGGTGCCTTTTCTGATGGCAGTCACAAGCTAAAGCTATTGGGCTTTGCTGGGAAGTTGTGCAGCTGCAGGGAGGTGAAGGGGAAGGACGTGTCTGGCACCCGAGCAGCACAGCCTCAGCCCACTAGAGGTCCTTTCCAGTTTGCTCTTGAATCCAGGCTCTGCAGCCTTCCTCTGGGAAGCAAACTTCCTCAACCTTGAATTTTTCAGCAGCTCCCTAGGACAGCAAATACTAATTTGTGTATATATATCATATATATCTTTTTGTTTAAATGCTTGTCTTTTTTTAGACATGGTAGCCAAGAGTTTGAAACTGGAGCCCTATGTGAGGTAGCTGTATTTCATGTGGAAGGAATGCTGGGTTTTGGGAGTACAGGTGAAATACTAGAAAATAGCTTAATCAAAACCTGCAAATCGGTAGGTACCCCTGAACCTCTTTGGAGCAGAACTTGATTTCAAGAAATGAGTGCTCAAAAAAGAAAAGCCTTTGTCTGTCTGCGTTGGGGGTGAATTTTGAAGCTTCAGGGCCTATCTTGAAGGTCCTGCATTTGATTACAAAGGGTAGAGCATGGCAAGGGGAGGGAAAGAAATGCCCAAGCTTGGGGACCAAAATTCAGAAATGAACACTGGGAATGGTGGGAAGATTTACTGTGCAATAACAGGATGAAAGATTCTAGATGCATATGGAAATTGCCTTGTTTTCTGTATTGTCTTCAGAGCTGTCTTCTTGTTCCATCACACAATCATCTCATTGGTGTTTCAACTTACACAATAATTATTTTAAAGTTGTGTTCTAGATAGCTGTAAATACCTAGAAGATTTTGGAATTTTCTTTGACTCCATGGGCTGGCATCATTCCTTGGCTTTATTTTTAAACTTAAAAAGTTAAGAGAGTGTGTGTGTCTGTGTGTTTGCTTTGTGATTCTACACTCCTATCCATGCTATTCCCTGCTGGGAGTCACTTCTACATTACTTTGATAAAAGTCTTGAAGAAATTCATTCAGTGGTTTGGTCCCTGAGGAGGAGGTTGGGTCCAATGGGAACTGAAGGTACATTCTGAAAGGTTATTATCAAGTGTTGAGAGTTGTTCATGTGCAAAGCTTTGTCACAGGCTCTTGCTAACATCGTCTTTTGAGTAATTGAGTTGTTTCTTCAGCCACCATCCCTCTTTTACCTCTCCTTGTTGCTAGGAAGTTCCAGTTGTACAGTAAATAGCTGTGCATGCCATCTTATATCACCTCTGCGTGAAAAGAAAGGTGTCAGGAAGATGCTAAACTGTCACTACGTTTGATTGAAGGTACTCATTGTAAAATAGAAACATCAGTGATTGGCATTAGGGACAAAGAAACTTACCTCAATATTTGAAATTCCTTTTGTGAGCTGTGACGTTACATTTGCAAATGGAGATTCAGATGGCCTGGGAAGAGTAGGATTTAAATAGATTTTTGTTAAATTTAACTCACGAGTAAAAATGAGCTCAACAGAAGGAAAACAGCTATCAAAAATTTTCCGTATCTGTTCTGCTCCTCTTATGTGTGGGGCAGCCCACAGAGTGCCTTTCCCACAGCAGAAAGGGAAGATAAGGTACGTGGGGCTGGTCTGTCCTGGTTTTTCTGGCTATGGCTTCCTCTCATGGAAGGGCCTGTTCTTTCCTTGGAACAGGCTGCCCAGAGAAGTGTGGGAGTCACCATCTCTGGAAGTATTCAAAAACCTGTGGATATGGCACTTGAGGACGTGTTTTAGTGAACATGGCTTTGGTGCTGGGTTGGCAGTTGGACCTGATGATCTTAGAATTCTTTTCCAACTTTAATGATTCTGTGATTCACACTTGCTTAGTCCTGTCCAGATGTATTTTTTACTAAGTACGCCATGATTGGAGGCGTTTGGAAAATGACTCAGTCATCATTCAGCATTATGTTCTGGGGCTTTAGGCCACGTGTGGAAAGAGGGACTATTATAATGAATTTCTCCCCCCCCCCCTTTTTTTTTTTTGTGTGTCATATCCTCTATTTTACTAGTGGGAACAGTGATTGTTGTGGACTTAAATAATGTGACTGTCCCAATTCAACAGAATTTTCATCTTTAAAAAGCGTTCAGAAAAAAATGTACCTTTACAGTGTGGATCTGGAATGGATTTTGTTCAAGTCATTAGTGGGTGAGATAAGGGATTCATTACTTTCTCTAATTTTCTTTCTTTTTTTTTTCCCTTTGGTTTCTGTGGTTGGATTGCTGCAGTTTATGGCTACCCATATATTTAGCAAATGTAATATACAAGGTCAGATACACTAACAAGTATGTGCTTGTGTGCACGGAATCTGTAAATGTGGTGTGTGTTCTGTTTCCAGTATCCTCCAGCACCAGAGCAACTGTGCAAGAGGTGCTGTAGTTTTGTGGGCTGAGAAGGGCACCTTGTTGAACTGTTCCTTGGGGGTTTATTTTTAATTAGTCTTTTTCTTTTAAAGCAAATTAAACTGTTGCAATGGTAATGATGACAATTGCATTGAAAACACCTCCCCTCTCACAACTATTGTGAAACCAAAGCTGATACAAATTTCCTTAAAAGAAGAGTAGTTTGACCATAAGTGTCCCTGTCTTTCTAGTTCTTCTGACTACTTGCAGCTGGAACTGCTGGCACTATCTAAGCCACTTGCTCTTCTGTTTGACTGTTTCTCCTTTGTTATATCTCAGACTCTTTCTCCTGAATCATACTGAAATCATTCACATTGCACTTAGGTCTCTGTCAATTCACCTATTTGAAGCTGAAAAGAAGCACAGGTAAAAGCAAGAGAAAATTCATGTTCTTGTAACTTCTGTCATAAGTTGCCTCTGAGTTCCATATTCATAGGTATTAATAGAGAAAGATCCAAATGTGGAACTCACAAGAGTGAGAGCCAAACGTGGAACTCACAAGGCCACTATTGTTTGGTTGCTGCTGTGACAGACTGGGCCAGACACTATATATTTGCCTGCTTTTTGCCTCTCAGCCTTTAATTCGGCTTCTAGACTCCCATATGCTGTGGATCCCAGCAGTTCTCCACAATGATGCTTCTTTATCAGGCCTGTTATCCAGCAAAAAGAGCATGGACTGGAAGACTGGGTTAGGGGGTTCTTCCCTACACCCTCTTCCAGCTGGGAGATCTGAGTGGTGGGGCAAAAAAATTACAATTTCATTTTGGGTGTTATCATATGACGTAGTTTGCATGTAGTGAAAGGATGATGGAATTGATTGAAGTTTTGGCCACTGAAAGCTCTTAGTGTAGAGAATTGATGTGGAGCACACAACAAACAGCGAGAATTTGGTCTTCAGAATTTCTGCAGCTATGCAAAATGGATATAGCATGGTCTCAGACAAACAGTTAGAATCCTTAGGAAGGTAGACGTGCTTTGCACTCACTTTGTGTAGAACAAGAAGCTGGAAGCAATCACTACCTGATAGCTGAATTGATCTGCATGGTAACTAATTGCCAAGAACAAGGTATATGTACTCTGCCCTCTTAGTTTTGTTGGTCTTTGAGAAGTGGCTACTGCATTTTCAAATAACTTCATTTAAAGCTACGTATTTCTAAGTGGAGCATTTCTAAGCTCAGCTTCTGAAGGCAGCTGTCTATGTGTGCACAATCTGTGCATGTAAGTGCACTGATCTTATTTAACCTAAGTAGCATTTTAAGGCCATTAGATACTTGTTTTCATAATCTTGAAGTGATGTTTCCTGTTTAGTAATTAATTATTCAGGTTTAATGCTCACTAATGAGTCTTACTATTCACACATAGGTGATGTGCTTTTTAAGTGCTTAGTGGCAGTTGAGTAATTCTGAAAAACAGTACTTTTCAGGAACTTTTTTTTTCTTAAAAAACTAGAAACAAACAGGAAAAAAAATCTGTAAAGCCTATCTAGATTGTTCCTTTCATGATTACCTTGAAGTGATTTTGAAATAAATAATTTGATGTAAGGTGCTGTAGGATACATGAGCTATATCAACAGCTGTAAATTTTCAATAACAAGTCTGTAGTCTTGTAGAATGGCTCAGATACTTGGGTAGTATGATGAGATCTGCCAAGAGAGGGTAGCTTTTATTCTTTAAAGTATTCCAGTTGAGAGGAACCACAGAACAATCTAAGACAAGTTTATGCTGAAAAATTCCAGTTGTCCACAGGCACTTGTTACACAAGTTTGAGTGCTAGCAATGGCTGTGTGCTATTGCAACATAAAGTTGTTTCTCTGCCTTACAAAGTGTGTGGAGTAGGGTATTTTCTAGTTTGTGGGGTTATAATTTTTGTGTATTTCTAAGTATTCAGCTGACTTGGTTGGATTTTTGAGTGCTCTGAAAATACCATGACATCTGTTTTACCATTTGAGTCCACTAAATACACAAGTGTTGTTAGCAACTGATATTCTTTAACATTTGTTATATTTCTTAAGCAAAATCAGCATTTTTTTTCTGTGCTGCTAGGTGACTTGATTTCCTTATATAAAGATGAATAATTTTTTAATCCAGCTCATGAAAAAACATTGCCTTGCTTATAAATATTGTTGAAATCCAAACCTTATGATTAATTCCTCCTATGTAGTAGGAATGTTTATTAGTTTTGTTTAACTTTGAATTACGTTGGTGTTGATCTCCAGATCAGTTTTTACTTTGTCAGTGCAGTTTGGATACTAATTTTCTTTCGAGATGATTTGCCTGGACCACAAGAGCACAACACCCAAGATTAACCTGCTACCTTGAGAAACACTTGGCAACCAGAAGCTACAGGGCCAAGCCAATAAGTTTGAGGAAGTCCAGGGAATGGGAACAGCTGTCAGTAAGCACTGGGTGTATCTGCTCAGAGAGGCATGATCTAGAGCTGGCCTCCAGCTCCTGGTGGTAAGTCAGGCTCAGTCTCCATGGCACTGAGGAACAAACAGATTATTCCTACCCCAAGGAAAATTTTGCAGGGGTGTTTGCAAACTGTTTTGCATGGTTTTGTTGTTTTTTTTAAGCCCTCTTTTGTGTAGGAAGGGAAGGAGCTATTTCAAGCCCAGTTTGTGGTGTGGTAGTCGAAACTCAGGGTGACCTCCCTCTGTTTTTGTAGTTCCTATTTGGACTTCACTGTCTCTCAGTGTCGCTACATATATTCAGTATGGATCCCAAACAAGTGAGACTGAGCTGTGCAGATGAAGGGGAGTTACGTTTTCTGTGTTGCTTAGGATACACTTTAGGTTTTTGGGATGTTCTGCTGGGTTTAAGAGCTTGTGTGGTTCAGGTCTGCTTTCTTCTCTATCCAGTATTATGGGGCCCACAGTATGTAGTAAGAATAAAATAATCACAATGGTTTATTTTTTGGGGACAAAGACCTGGATGAATAGAGGGTATTAGAATCTGATTCATGCAGGAGAGAAACCCTAGGAGGGGTGGGATTTCCTTAGGTGACTCATTCTCCGTTTTACTCAGTATCATTTAACTAAAAGAAAAAAAAATCTAAAAAACACTGTGTAGTCAAAGATCTATTCAGGGACAGTGCTTTATGTCAGTTTTGCTAAAATCTTTTTATCGTGAATATAGGAAATCTTATTTTTCTAGAATTTCCAAAAATTTACCTTTACGAAGCTGCCCAAAATATAGATACAGAAACTCCTCTAGGAGTATGTTTTCCTACTTGTCCTTTCCACCCCAAAACAGAAAGCAAACTGAAAATCAGTTTGGCATTTCTCATCTTGAATTTTGGATCTTGTAGCTGATGGATATTTTGTAGGAATTTGCCTGTACACACATTTCAGGCTTGTGCCTGCTAATGACACAGCTGCCTGGGGCTGAAGCTGTTCATTGAAGAGAAAATGGACAATAAAACATCCAGAAGTGAAGGTCAGGCTGTGGGGACAATAAAAGGGTGGCAGTGTGGATTACTAGATGTTCATGAGGGTTGAAGAATCATCCTGACAAGTCACGCAGTACAAAGGAGAGTGTTAAATCCTTTTTTGTCTCCTGTTGCTTGTTGACTTTGCTAGAGACAAACGACACACAATGCCAAAAAGCCCCAGAACACTGTGGCCGTGCACACAGGTAGAAGCTGATAGTTGAAATACAACAAACTTCTGCTGTGTCTGACTTAAAAATCTGGGTAGTTATTTAAAATTCCTCTAGTTCAGCAGAGCAGTGTTCAAACAAAGTTGGTGAAAACCTGGCCACCTGTTTTAGCACAGGAGAAAACCCATGGTTTCTTTAGAAGCTGCCCTATCTCACTGTAATCTGTGAAGCATGAATAGGAGGATACTGCTTCTTTTGATCAATATCCATTGTAACATCAGAGAAAAGAAGGCATTGAAAAAACAGGAGCTTTTTGTTCTTCATTGCTGTCCCCTCCTTACTCCTAATGAGAAAAGTTCTTTTATTTCTCCCCTCTCTCACTTTAAAACCTAAATCCCTCTTAGTAACAGGCAGCATAGCACATCAATACTTGTTTTACAACCCTGTTCATACACACACTTAGGTAATTCTTAAATATAGGTGTGCTGGCACTGCAAGCAGATACAGATGTTGTAGCTGTGTAGAGGTGGTTGTGGACAGCTGTTGCTTCACTGGGTGAGCATCAGAAGTAAATCTCACCAGTATCATTCCCTCTTGGCTGGGAATTTCAGATTCCCTTACAGGACAGACTTGCATTGCAGTCATTAGTAACATTTCTAAAATGTTTCTAAATGTTTAGACTTGCCCCATGCTCTGTGCCTGTGGCTCTGAAATGCTGAAAACACCTCACAATGTTAAGAGACATAGACACAGTCTCTTAGTATGTGAGTTCTAATGAGTTAGAGGTCTGAGCTGGAACAAGAAGTCAGGAGTTGAAGGGAACTCCACTGGCTGGATAGTGTCCCCTTGTATATGATGGAATTTTTTCAGGGCATAAGTGGCATTTGGATGCTTTCACCATTAGGCAACAATTTACGCCTTTGTCCACTCTCTCCCTGCACTCTCCTCGATGTTAAGCACCTTGCCATACACAGGTGGAGTCTTGTGTTGTGCTTTTTTATTTCTTCCTTCGCCCCCTTGCCCAACTCTTAAACTTTCTTGTGGGTGGAGGGAGAAATTGGGATGATATTCCAGAGAGAATACATCACCTTATTTCTCATTATTCATCTCTTGACTTCAAAGGGTATGAATTTTCCTTCCCATCCTCTTTTAGACTGTTTTGTTCCCCCTGTCAGGAGGAACGCTGCTCATTATTTGAGGTGCACAGCCCACTCTGTCTTAGTCAATTGTAGTTGCTGTTCTAATGATTCTGACTCCGAACAAGGCGGGTGATCTCCTGGGAGGCTCTGGAGGTGCCATTGTTGGGTTTGTGGTACTGTTCTGTTCTTTTTACTTTATTTCTTAAGAACAGCGCATAGTTAGTGTTGAACTCCATTGGATGTAGAACTCAGCTGCTTCTGGAGTGACTGAGGAAGTTTAAGCCACTTAGCAAATCCCAAGATTGCTATTTTAACACTTCATTTCTGTAATGCTTTCTATTTCTTTGTAGACATTGTGACTCTTCAGAATCATGCATGTCTGAGGCTTGTTATCTAGTGAAATCTCTTGTGCAACTGGTCTCTGGTTATTGGGAATGCATCTTGTGGACAACAGTGAAAAAGCCCAGTTCTCCTTCAGGCTGCCATTCCAAAGCAATTCTGTTGCTATTTCTGTGTCTGCCTTTCCACAGCATGCCCTAGAGTCTTTTGACAAGGTAAATATTAGCACTGGGAACTTAATTACCTTCCCTTTGTTTATCTCTTGTAGGCGCATACCGGTTCCTTCTGAGGCTCAGATGGCAATGGGGTATTGAGAGTAGCAGGATTGCTTGCCTTCTCCAGATTAGGCAGATTCACAAATGTTTGCAACATTGGAGCTAGAGGGAGTGCTTTTTGTGAAATGATCTAGAAAACGTGCCTATGTTGTAATTTGTAATCTCTGAATAAGATTTTCTGTAGCACTGTACTGTGTTAAGTCTAATGAAACAGGACCTGGACCTTGCCTCAAAGGGGATAAACACCTAAGCAGTCCTTTTACAGACAAAAGATTAGGAAATCAGACATAAGAAAATAATTGGAAACAAATAAAAGCACATGCACCATATTATTATAGTTCAAGGGTGTTGTTTTTCCAGAATGGTGTCCAGAAAGAACTGAATGTATATTCAGTTTTCTGGAGAATGTTAGAGGGAGAGATGCTCAGCTGCAGAAGGAAGGAAATTCCAGGTTAGAGAGGCCTGTATGGAAGGAAGCATATAACAGTGCAGAAGGGCATGGAGATATAAATATAGAATGTCAGTAAAAGTGTATGACTCATACTGCTGTAGTAGCATAGTGCAGAATTTATTTGCAGAAGTACTGAACAAAAACCCTATGGTATACTATGGTGCATTTGCAGATAGTTTTCCATAGCTGGTTAATGTTTTATGCATCTTGCTTTTTTGGAGACATCACCAAATTGTGCTTTGATTTTGTTTTTTTTTCTTCTTTTTGTTAGGACTTTGTTTTTAGTTGAAGAGTTAAGTCCTCTATTGAACCTTGAATGCAGCTTTGCTAGTTAGAGTTGAGTTAGATTTGTTTTTAATCATGTAACTAAATTTAGCCAGCAATCTGCATTTTAAGGCATTGCTATTAAAAGTCTAAAAGTGAGATATGTATCGTAGTTTGAATTTAAAATAAGCCAGAGGCACAGCTGGTGAGGCAGTCATGACTCTCAAATCATGAGTGGAGGGAAACAAGGAGGGAGTTTTCTCACCTTGCAGGATGAATGCAAAGTCTGTTAGGTGCTTTAAAATCTACCCTTGCCCCCAGCCCCCTTCCCCAGCTTTGTTTCATGGTTGCATGGATTTCATGATGTTCCCCTCCCATTTTCTTTTTTCAGCCAAGATCATATATCTGTTTGATATCAGCAGTATGAACACAATGTCACATGCATTTAAATTGTTACATTTTAGTTTTTCCTGTGGTTTATCCAGAGCTTTGTGTGGTACTTCATGTTTCCAGTGTCTCCTCTAAAAGGAAAATGGTCTTTATCCCATCTAAAACCCGAACCAGAGACAGGGCTTCCAAGGCAGCTGGAAAGTCCTGGAATTTGCCATATTTAGAGTTATTGTTCAGTTTTTCAAAGCAGTGAAGCATGCTGCTAAGTATGTGAATAATCCCATTAACTGAGCATTGCCCATCTTGAGACATGACTTGGTGTAACTATGGAAGCAAAAAAGGAGGAGTATGCCTGGTTTTTAATGAATGAAAGTCAAAGCTGTTTAGATGTTAGAGATGTCCAAAGTGCTGATAAAGATGGATCTGTTGGTAAAGTGCATGACAAACTTAGCATGTCCTGGAAATTGCAAGTTATGTCTAGTCTATCGTGTGGAATATTAAATTGATTTAATACAGCACTGCCTTTAGCAATATTTAGTGTAGCCAAGCTCCCATTTCCCAAGGCTGTTTTTCAGCCAGATCAATTCCTTGGCGTGGTTTACCTTCCCAGTCACAACTCGTTCAAGCACAGTGAATGCAGGTGGCCTAGTGGGGAGAAAACTGTTTGGGTCCAAAGTTTCTTGGTGTTAACTATTGCCTAAGGGACTCTCACTCTGTGCTTTGAACATTTTAGTCTGTTTTAAAGACTGTCATGGTCCTGGTGTCTTCTCTTGGTGAATCTCATACATCCTCAAAGCTTCACCTGCTTAGTTGAGTATTTTCCATGATATCATGTGTTCATACAAGTCCTTGGGTGTTCAATATTTTGATGTCTCCAGGAGGCTCTGAAAGAAGACTGGATGATTTTCTCCTTTTTCTCTTTTTTTTCCTTAGCAGTAGGAATGGGTCACAGTGAGAAGCCAGTTGTTTGCTGGATCACAGATGAGCCTCTGCTTGTACTGGTGTGAAATCCCTTGTCGATTTGTCTTGCCCACATGCCTGTGGTTAAACTTGATCACCAGGTTTGGGGACATCTGATGTAGCTTGGAATGGCAGGGATCTTTGGCCCGCTTGATGAGTATAGGAGTTCTCACTGGCAAATCCATAGCTGTTACAGGAGGACTGGTGATGCCCTTATGGTTCTCTTCCTGTGGCACTTGTGGCCTTTTGTTTCAGGTTTAGATCTCTTCATAGAGTGCTTGGAAACCCCTGTGAACTGCAGCTTGTTGTGTGGATGCTCTGTGGGCTATTCTGAACCTGTGTATTGCAGCCTGTGACTGCAAGAAGGCTGAAACTGGCAGTGGAAGTATCGCTAGTTTTCTGGTGCTGTCATCCCTGAAATGCTTTTGCTGCTTTGTTTGAACTTCCCTGATGAGGCACGACCTCAATACTGTGCATAGATTTGTGTTTTAGTGATGCATTCTTAATAGCTGTTATGAATGAATATGGAAAAAAGTTCAGGAGTGCACCCTATTATATGAAGCTGCAGAAGTTTGTAAGGAGGTCATGGAAAGAAGATGTGTGAAGAGATGTGGACAGCTCTGGTACACTGAACTCTTGTGTAAGAAGATCATTTAAGCCTTTCTCAGGACACATAATTCTGCTTTGCACAGAGACCACGCGCAGGTTAGGCTGCAGGTGTGGTGATGCCTGCTTTCCAGCTGCTGAATTAAAGCAGTCTTCAGCCAAGAAGGAATTAAGGATGGATGGACGAATGTTTTTCTGTTAGGTTGCCCTGCACAAGGGCTGTTTGTCGGTAGATGAGGAAGTTTCTCAGAATGGTTGAAGGACATCAGTGATTTTCTGAAGGACAGCAGAGTTCTGTAGATGTGGGAGAAGTGTTGCTCTGTGTAGGGCAGGGAGGAGGCAAGAGGCAGCCTCTAAATGTCAATTTTTAATGCCTGCTCCTGCAAATTTTCATGTGAAAGGAGGCATTAGGAATTTTATATAGAACTTCATATTTCAAGTCTGAGATTAAGCATTCAGTGCAAATATCCAGAGTTCATTTGAAAAGTAATCATTAATGCAGCCATGAACTGAGATAGCCTAGATGAACTCTTTTCATCTAGTATTTATGAAGGATAGTTCAAAGCTTGCCTGGGTACTAAACAGAGACTTCAAGGAGATAACACTAGTGCATGATATTATCTTAAAACAGGAAAATTGATACAAAGATAAAATTGAGTCTAGTGAAAATAAGTAAATTTTAATGTGCCCATTTGTCTGTTGTGTTTTACTGAGAAACAACCAACCTGTTTTTAAAACTAACGTACTTTACTTATTTTTTTTATTGCTAATTCTTTCCACTTATGTGGCTGAGCAGATTGATTAAAAAAGTGCTAAAAGGGAAAAATGACATGCTCTACAGCCTCTGTAGCAGCATAAAACAGCACAGGAAAAGCTACACTGTCAGGCAGGAAGCAACTAGAAGTGCTTTATGCAATGTTGCTGGATTTGCAGTACTCTGAAGGCTGTGAACTTGTAATTTTGAGGACATTCTCAACTGTCTGTGCTTTTGTTATACATGAGGACAGAAGGATGATGTGAAGAAAATTCAGAGGAACCTTTCAGATAGCGGTTTGTATTCAAGTCCTTGAATATGTATGTACCTTCATCTGTATTCTGTGAGGGATATGAGCATGTGTTTTGGGTGATTTGCTGCTGTGTGTACACTGATGCAGACTGCTGTGCCTACAGTTCAAAGAGCACGAGCAAACCAGATCTGCATGATCATGTAGAATCTCAAACAATGTAGCATACTGTTGTTTGTGCTGTTTACTTAAGGAGCTGTTAGAAAGTTTTTCTTAAAAATCATCTCCCCCTTTTGTCTTTTTTTTTTTTTCAGCTTTCTGAACTCCTGTACTGTGTGGTTCATGTGGAATAACACAGGGTGCATGGATTTATATTTTATTCCTTAATTTCAAATGGTGTTGAACCCTCTGGACTTTATTTTGATGTAGCATTTGCCTGGTGAAAAAATGAACAGTTGCTATACTGTCATCTGGGACAATGTGGATGTTCACAGTAGAGGAGTTGAAGTGCCTTTTGGAATTGGAGCCTCCATGCTCAGAACACGGCAAGATCCAGGTCTTAGGAAGCATTGTTAGTATCTTAGAAGGACTGGAAGAGCTTTTCAATATTGTACACTTCTTTCTTTCATGCAAGTTGTAGAAAACTCCTGCCTTTTGTGTGCCCTCTTCCTGCATAGAGTCTGGTATGAAATATCACATTTTCTGATGTCTCAGCCACTTCCATGGCTGATGTACTCTGTCCAGTTGACTCATCACTGTGTATGTTTTCTTGACTTCTAATTAAAATCTGTCCTAGTCTAATATTAGACCAACACTCCTTGTTATATCACCCTTCATTCTTAAGTAATTCATCCTGCAACCTCCTTACTCTGTATGACTAATGTCTTTTTCTCAAATATTCTTAGAACATTTTAAAATATCATCTATTTTATAAGCAGCACAGTAGCAATACCTCTCATTACAATTGCTCAATGCTTTCTGTCATAGCTCAGTGCTTTCTTTTCCTGAGGATTTTGACGAGACTTTAACCTTTGGCGGAATTTTCCATGCATTGGTGTTTGCCTCAGCCTGAAATTTCCACTTGAGACTGGGTTTTTTTTGTTTGTTTGCTGAAAGTATAATCAGTATTTCATAGAAGAGGCACATCTAAATCAGCTTCTGTTCGTTTCTCTCACAGAAAAGACAGATTTATGTACTTTGGGGTTTTTTTGGTTTTCTTTAAAGGATCCCTAGGCAGATGGTTTTTGGCTGAAAAATAGAAATGATTGACTATTAGCAGGAGTCTGAGCATGGAATGGGGAATGCTCAGTAAACAGGAACAAGTCTGGGTAAGGAATGTCTCTCAATAAGAACTGAGAACTGCATTGATGAGCAGTGAGAAGGGACTGGTTGCTTAACTAATCTTCGGGCATTCAAGAAATTCTTCCTAAAAGCAAAAATTAATTTATCTGGCTTTAATATTTTTTAATGAATGTTCTCCATGCTTGAGTGCTAATAACCACCTGAAACTCGTTTCCCTTACTGTGGCAAAAAAGAAAAAGTTAATTGCAGTGGTCTATGTTTGTAATAGGAAACATTTTACATTCACATTTTACAGAAACAGTTTACGTTCTCCTAAGGGTTCTGTTTGGTTTTGCATGTGTAAGTGATTCTTTGCTGGCTTGTCCAGTGAAAGAAAATAGAATCTGTGGATGGAAGGTGTTTTGTTGTAGCTAAGCATTGTTGCTGTTTTAATCCTTCATGTATGCTTGCAGTTCTCAGTTCCACTGGAGCAGTTCCCTGATGGGAGGGTGCAAAGGTTCATTTTTGTTATGTGAGTGGCTGGTGTTTCTTGTTCGTGTCTGGGTCCAGACAGAGCATCAGATTTGTTTGAGGAAGGAGTTTTTTTCCCCCCAAAAGGTAGAGTTGAGAGAATCCTTCCCTGCCTTGGGTAAGGATGGTGCTGTAGACTGTGTATGAGGATCTGGGTCTGTGTTATCAATTCAAAGCTTGCCTTTTCAGAGGCCTTGCAGCTTGCTGATGTTTTTGCCTGTGGCATTTGATACTTCTGGCTTCTGAGAGCTGAAATGCTTTAATTCAACTATAGTCCTTGGGATCAATACAGCAATGTCTGGGTAGGGCTTGAGAGCCTGTGGTATATTAATGATCTAACTAGATGTTACAGAAACTCTTTCTGGCTTTAGATTTCATAAAACTCAGTTTCAGTTCCTGTAGTTAGTATAAAATAGAGCAGCCTGCCTATCCTTTCCCAGTCCACTAATAGGGTTCTGTAGAAGTGCAGTAACCTGGTCTGATGTAAAAGCCTGAAGCTTAGTCTATATTTAAATTTGCTATGTACATTTTTGCAGCTGCAGATGTTTTTAGCAGAGATCTATATAAATTGCAAAGCAAATATGCAAACTTCAGAACAAGCATATTTTTTAAACCTCAAACTGTCTTCCTAATCTAAGATACACTTGTAGTTCTCTTAATGAAATTTATTTTTATCCTTTAACCTAACAAAATGTGGCTACTATGTTAAAAGACCTCACTGGTATTGAATGTAGTATGTGACTGTTTTCAGCTTTTCCCTGAACTGCTAGGAAGCTGCAAAGGAGGAAAAGCTTTGTGCCCTTGAGAGAGAAGGACAACTAATTTTATCACTTAATTATTTTAGGGGAAGCATTATCAGTGAACTGAGAGAATGCATCTGAAAAACTTGCAGTGATTGGAGTGAAAGAGACCACTGCCAGCAGATTTCCAAGTAAAATGCGTGTACTTCTCCTGTATATGAACTGAGGTTTCCAGTTTATTTACAAAATGCATTATCACCTTAAACTCCACAAACCAGCAGTGCCCAGCTGTGTCCCTTCCAACACAGTTTAACAGCACCCTAAGGAAAAGGGAGGTGTTCAGATTTCCAAGGGTTTGTGTTTTGGCATCTGTTTAGAAAAGCCCCAGTCGTCACCTTTGGGTGGTGTGACCATACCCCCTGCACCCAACCCCTCAGTGGGGTGTGCATGAGTGACAGGGAGAGCTGTGTGTTCAAGATGACTTGCTGCACTGGGTGGTATTTTCCTCAGATCCACATCTTTTGGCCTATGAACTTGATGACTTGAGTTCAACTGCAGAGAGCAGTTTGAGGCTTGGCTGAAGCATGTACATAACTCAAGGTCATTGCAGGTTTCTTTCTGGGCTGGAATGTGGGTTGATGCTTCTAGTTAAAACTGAGTTCAGGACTTTAGCTTATGCTGTGTGTATATAACTTTTTTAATTGGAAGCCCAGAAGGGACAGTTTTTCATGGCTTACCTGCAGGCATCTAGTCACTTCACTAAGAAAATAAAGCTGTCACTTTGTATGTTTGGTTTTTTTTTTTTAATTTAAGGAAAGCAAAATTGAGAAACATTGCTTTATGGATGTTATCCATACTGGAGAGTGGTGTTTTGGGTGTCAGTCCTGCAGCAGTGAACTTGGTACAATAACCCTTGGAGAGAAGGGTGAGCCATATAGTGCTGATTTCATTTAAAGTTACCTTTCCTTGGCCAAAGTGTGATCCCTGTGAAAACAGACCAGTGCATTTCCAATGCTTGGTGGCAGTTGTGCTGGTGTTCCTGCCTAACCAGCTGTCTCCTGAGGGCTATTGCTCTGCTAACAATAGTAGTGACAGAAGGTAACTTCTATCAGGAAAACATAAACCCTGTTCAATGCAGGTCATGCAATGAATTGTCTATGGCAAAGAATGGGAATAGAAAATAATTATCTTTTCTAGAATATTTTATGTGTCAGAATAAGTGGTTTTGTGTGTGCCTCTCTTAACCTAAAGTATGTCATTTGTATAACCAAAGTGTATTTATTGTATGCAGAATATCCAGGTTATGCAGCTTTACTGACATGGTTTTATTTACAGCCCAGGCCACCATCCAGATGTTATTCTGCTAGAAAACAAGTTAATGAAGAATGAGTAGCTACGTAGAAGTACAACATAATATCTTGAGCTAGTTTTTAATGTTTTTTTTTCTTCTGTTCCCAGAAATAAGTTCTCACCAAGCTTTTGAATCTGTAGATAAGATGCATTAAAAAGTTCTAGTATTGAATTGGCACCCACATGTTTCAGGAACTTGGTGAATAAGTAATCTTGAAATGTGTTTTGTGTTTAGAAGCTGGCAAGGTGTTCACCTGGGGCAGAGCAGACTACGGGCAGCTTGGAAGGGACGCGGTGGTTCCCGGTGGGCAGCAGAGCACAGCCTCTGAACAGTGCTTGGAGCTG
This sequence comes from Lycocorax pyrrhopterus obiensis, assembly GCA_014706295.1. Taxonomy (NCBI): domain Eukaryota; kingdom Metazoa; phylum Chordata; class Aves; order Passeriformes; family Paradisaeidae; genus Lycocorax; species Lycocorax pyrrhopterus. The sequence continues at coordinate 12,353,684 of JACSVZ010000007.1, read as the reverse complement.
TTGTGTAACATCCCTGTTTCGGTTCCTTGCCTAAATGGAGCATCTCAGGTAAAGAAGAAAATTACCACTTCCATCCCCCCCCTTTTTTCTTTTTTTTTGTGCATTAAAATAATCAGAACAGTGTCCTAATAGGACCCTTCCAAGTGCTGCAGCACAAGCCCTTGCTTGCTCTTTCTGTAAGCTCAGAAATTAACAAGATTCAATTATTTCTTTTAAAAGGCTTTTGCATTCAGGAACTGATTTTTTCCTTGGTGGAATCAGCTTTACCATTAGCAAAAGATTCCAAGTTCTCTTAAGTATCAATGTGTGCAGGTGCAAGTTGTGCCTGCAGTGCAGCTGAACAGAGGAGGTGAGACTTTGCCCAGGTGCAGCAATACTTCTGTCTGAAACTCCAGACCAGCACCCCACAAATCATAACTGGTGGTCCCTCTGATCCAGGGGCGAGGCTTGCACGGCCATATAAACAGTTCTCCTGGCTTGTATTGCAGCTGAGGAGAGTGGAAATTCCCAGTACTGTGGGGGCAGGAACAAAAAGTTGTGATATGTTTGAGACGTGGTTGATGACTGATCCAGAACTTCTGCCCACTATGCTTACTCTTGACCTCTTGTGCTCCTTGAGAAGTCTCCACTTTGAGTTGTAGGGTGAGTGAAGAAGGGGACACGTTCAGGAAAGCTGAGATGGGAGAACAGGTGGCAGAAGGTGGACTTTGTTAAAGGTGCAGCCTTGTTGGCTTAAAATCAGATTAATGATCTGTCCAGGTGCCACTCTCAGGGTGTAGTTATCCAGGGCATTAAACTTCAGCAAGGCATTAAAGAGAGCCTGTGAAACTTCTGATGAGCAGCCTTCTAAAAACGGCTGAAGAGTTACAACCAGCCACCCCAAAAGCTCTCCAGCCACATGGCCCAAGCTGCAGAGGGCAAAGGCAGGGACAAGGAGAGTGAAGCACTGCTTACTCTTGGAGAAGACCAGGTTTGAGAGACCATTTAAGGAACCTGAAGGTGCACAAGTCCATGGGGCCTGATGTGATATATCTGTAGTCCTGAGGGACCTGACAGAGCAATTGGCTAGGCCACCATCCATCATGCTTGAGAAGCTGTGGCAGTTTAGTGGAGTTCCCACTGGAAAAAGGGAAACATAACCCTGATTCTAAAAAAGGGAAATAAGGAAGGCCTGGGGAACTACAGATTGGTCAGTCTCACCTCTGTGCCTGGCAAGATCATGGAACAGATCCTCCTGGAAACTGTGCTAAGGCACATGGAAAATAAGGAGGTGATTGGTGACAGCCAACATGGCTTCACCATGGCAAATTCGGTCACCAGCCTGACAAATCTGGTGGCCTTCTATGATGGGCTTACAGCACTGGTGGATGAGGGAAGAGCAACTGACATCATCTACCTGGACTTGTGCAAAGCATTTGGCACTTTCCCACATGACATCCTGCCTGTAAACTGGAGAGACATGGATTTGATGTGTGGATGACTCAGTGGATAAAAAACTGGCTGGATCTTTGCAGTCATGGGGCTGAGGTCAATGGCTCGATGTCCACCTGGAGACCAGTGAGGAGTGGTGTTCCTCGGCACCGTTTGTCGGTGACATGGACAGTGGGATCGAGGGCACCCTCAGCAAGTTTGCCGATGACACCGAGCTGTGCTGTGTGGACAACACGCTGGAGGGAAGGGATGCCATCCCATGGGACCCTGGCTGGGGCTCCAGAGCCCATGATGCTGCACTAATGTTCAGTCACTTTTAACTCCTCTGAGTCTCAGACAGCTTTCTTGCCTGTTTTGACATGGGTGTCCCTACTTCTTGTCATTCGTTATGTATAGACAGCTCCATTTCTGAATCTGCTTCTCGCTGTTTTTCATCTGTGCTGTGTGCAGTGCCTCGAAGTACATTGTTCTGTTGTTTCTCGAACAATACAAAGCCAAGGCAGCTGCAGCTTTTGCACAGGAGAACTTATCCTTGGCAGGACAAGTGATCCATGAAAGTGAAGGGATGTATTCAGATACATTCCTTGAAAAGAAAGAGAAACAACAATCTCATCTTTATTCTGCTGCCCTCAGCGCTGTTCCTCCTTATAGACCTGTGAGAGACCTGATTTGAGTGATTAGCAGTGGCAGTGTTCTGGAGCAGACATCATTCTTTGCAGAGATAACAGCACAAAGATGATTTAGGAGGATCATCTGCATCCTAGGAGGAGCTGTGTTGATGAGAAAAGAAAAAACAGATAATAAGGACCTAAATTGTTTCACTTCAAGATTACAAAATAATGCCAAAGCTAGAATTTATACTTGAAAATGCATTAAATTGCAGTATGTAGGCTATGTAGAGTGAGCTGTTGTTTGTTAACACACAAGCTATCCCTTTTTCCATTTGTTGTCACATGGAGATGGGATTTGATTTGAGAGCTGAAGTGAAAGGAATATAGAGAAGATGAGTTCTTTTCCGTGTTCACCTTGAATTAACAATTCCAATTTTTGTGTTTGATGCAGAGAGACAGTTTAACAGTTGAGGATTACAACTGATGATTTTTATTCATGGTCTATTTTTATAAATCACTTTTAATGATTCAACTGAATTTCTGGCAAAGCTGTGGTCTGCTGATTGCCTCTGCACTTCAGTTAATATTGTTAAAGCCAAAGTGGAGAAACTAATCTAAGGATTAGAGGACAGTATAGAAGACACATGAGTTTACCTCAAGGACAGCGCAGTAGATTTAACCTCCTATGTTGCTCCTTGTCTCCATGCCCATGGCTTGCCTAGTTTCTCCACCAAAGACCAGGGATTCTCCTTTCTTTGAACTGCCACTGTTATAATGTCTGTGTCTGCCACTTCAAAACCTGATTTTTGAAGTGTTGTGAGTGACCTATTCCATTGTGAGTTTGACTTCAACTGAAAACATTGCCCTTGAGAAATAAGAGCACTTTTTTCTCCTGTAAACTGAAGCAAAGGAGGAACAAAAGCCTGAGTTTTAGTTAATTATCCACTAATCTGAGTGTGTCTTTCTGGCAGGTTTAAAAGTGTAGAGGTTCCTGGTGTTGAATGTGTTTAAAGTTCTTGCATTTTGCCACTGCAGGACTATTTGCCGTTTTCTTCTCGGTGCTTCAGTGCATAACCACCATGGGATAGGCCAAGGCACTGAGAAGTTGTTGTGTGAGGCATTTTGCAGGCAGTGCTCTTGTGTTGTGGGGCGTCCTTGATGGGACCTCTTCAGAACATCTGACTCATCTGCTGCGTATTCATCCACCGCTCTTCAGATGAAAGGACAATTAAATACAAATGGCCCGAAATATGATGAGTCTCTGTATTTAGCAAATGCTACAAAGATCTGGTTTAATGTTTCCTCCTTGTCAAAATGCTTTTCCAGTCTGTTTGATATTTTTGGCTTTAATAGCTATCATTCTACTGTTTGTGGTATGTTCAGCATGTCATTCACGTTGCAGCAAACATTTGCTGCAGCAATAAACAAGTGAGAAGTGTCTGTGCAGTGCTGAATGTTTCTTGCTAAGCTGGGTAGATGGAAGGGCTGCAGTTATTTTGGATATGCATGGCTTCACATGGAGCCATGTTTTCATCATGTCCTTTTCTACTCAAAGCAAGCTGTGCTGGATCACAGTTTTCTAAGGAGGGATCTCAGAAATTTCAGCTAGGAAATTAAAAAATAATCATCACTCAACTTGAATCTTGATGATGGCTGTAGGGACCAGTTGTGTCAGGGAATGAAAATAACTGGTAGACTCGTGACAACATGTGCCTACTGTGTTTATCCTGATCCTGCTGTGGTCCATGGTTCCAATGTGCATGTTCATCCTGTGCAATACAAATTGCTTTGGATCCTCTGTATGGTTCCTTTTTTCAGGGAATGACATCATGAATACCCACATTCTCATGATGCTTTGCAGTCAAAGTTTATTGCTGTTCTTTTCAGTGCAGTTGCAGTAAGATGCCATTTTTGTTTAAGTGTTTGAAAGATAGATTCGGTTTCAGCATATTCTTGTTTTTCTTCCTTTTCCCCATTCATGTTGCAAACTATTAAGCAGCTGCCTACAAGACCAAGCTAAGATATCTGTATGATTAATTGCTTATATAACTGATAGATTAGTGTATACACATTATTACCTTAACATATAGCCACAATAATATTGAAAATTGAACCTTTTGATTTTAAGAAAAATGACAGCTGTTTTTGACTTACCATGAAAATTTGTTAGAGGCCTCTTTGTAAGTAAACCTGTAGTTGAGACTTTAAGGGGTATCAAAAGAAATAACCTGATATTATTATATATCATCTCTATGCTCTGTGTGTGGCTTTTGAATACTTAGTTGTTTGACTGGCTACTGTAAACGTTTTTATTTTGAATTCTCAGAATGAGAGGTTTGTATTTTTGTGGGAGCGAAACAAGCTGAACTTTCCTAAACCAGATTTTACTGCTCCAAGTTTGAGAATATGTGTATAGTAACTGATCCAATAAGCTGCTTAAAAAACCCACTTTGTGTGTTAGGGAAGGAGGTAAATGCAAAAAAAAGTTGAAGTGATGTGTAGTTTCTCACTTGCTAAGCAAGTAGTACTTTGGTGTGTGTTGTGAGTTTTTTGGTTTGGTGGTTTTTTTCCTGTTATGAACTGGTGTCTTTTATGAGTTGGTCTTGATCCATTTCTTTTGAGAAATGGCATTGTTGAGTTTTCCGTGATTGATTTTGTTATGCTGTTTTAGAGATGCAGTTATGAAAATTTTAATATAGAGATGGCCCCTTTAATATTCTTGCATCGAGTTCTTGGCTTATCAATTAGTTTTAAGTGACAGTAAAGGAAAATAAAGGCCACAGAGAAGTGGGTTCCGAGTGCAGCTCACTGTGCGAGTGACAAATTGCAATTAAGGATGAAAATAAGAGACCAAATTGTTCAAATTATTATTAGGGGGGGAAAACCCAAACAGGATGTAACAGGAGATTGAAGCTGCAGTCTGCATACAAAATGCAGCAAGTCTGTGTTGGGTGAGGTGTGTTTGTGTGCTCTGCATGCCCTGCGTAGGAGAGTAACGCTAATCTTGGCAGCACTTCAAGAACATTGAGAGTTTACAGTCATGTCACAGGCAATGAGGAAACAGGATTTATTTCTTAGGTTAGTCAGTTCTCTCTGCCATTCCCCTTAGCAGGAAATTGAGACAAGTACCAAACTGCTGGAACCCAAATGCCACTTTTTGCCTAGGTAGCCATCCCACTTATTCTGTGCTTTTCTTATCCCATCAAGACATGACCGTGGTTTGTAAAGAGTATCTTATGGCCTGGGTAGAGAGACATTTAACATTCATAGCAAAGTCATTTCTGCAAGTTAAGAATAGCAGTGTGTTATGAGCAGAGCCTAGCTCACCAACTCTGGGTCTGTAATTTTTGGAAAGCAAAGAGGAGGTGATACTGGTTCCCAGCACTGTGCTTCCTGCCAGCCCTACCAATTTCCCTGCAGCTGGCATTGCAGAGAGGGAGATGGGAAACCAAAGTCACACCAAGGGAATGGCAAAGGAGAACTCCCGCACTGCCTTTGTGTGCCAGGGAGCACATGCTGTGTGGGTACAAACTAGAGGCTTTCCAAGTATCACTTCTGCAGATAAGGATTGGTTTAAAATGACCAAAATTGGTCTGCTGGGGTTGTACTGCAGCAGTGAGGTGGCAGCCAGGGCCGGGCTGCTCTGCAATCTGTATGGGAGACCAGGAAAGGTCGATTTCCTGACAGATGAGTGGTGTAGGAGAGGACTGACATGGGATAAAGTCAGGAGGTAGAGACCCACCCAGCATGTGATGACTGAGGTGTTACAAATGTGACTGTGGGCAAGCCTTAATCTTCATAATTCATAAATTAATTTCCAATTTGGTGGTGTGCTGCAGTTAGAATTCCAAATGAGTACCTCACTTGGAGATCTCTGAAAGTAACAGGAAATGGAAAGAGACTAAAAGTACTTGCAGCAGTAGCCATGGCTTGTGCAGGCAGGCATCAGCTGTCAGTAGTGAGGCCCTAACAATGACACCAGATTGGCAGCTCTATTTAATGAGCTTATTAGTAGCAAAATTACTGATCTAAGTTGCCTTGTTGTAACTCTCTGATCTCTTCATGCTCATATGTATTCCTTTAATTAAAAATACTGGCTGGGTCCCATCCTTCTGCATGGATTTTTCTAGTAACTGCACCAAGACTGCAGCTCTGAGCTTAGAGACAACTTGTGATCCAGCTCACTGCACCTCTGAAGGATTTCTTTGCACCAACAAGTGCCATAAATGCTCAGTAATGCCCTTCAGATGCATGATGCAGTTAATGCCTGCTAATCACCTGTGGGCAGTGCTGCAAAATTACTTGAAAAATGTACTTGGTTATGACAAAGTCTCTGTGAGCAGCAACCTTGGAAGGTGACAGAGCTCCAGTTCTGCCACACTGAGGTGATTTTGGTTGCCTTGTTCATCCATGAGAAGCCTGAACAGAAAGGTTTCAGTGTAAAATGCACCCGACCTAGTTTAAGGTGAATCAGATCTAACCTAGGGTAGATGGACATGTTCCAAGTGCAAGTGAAAATATGGTTTGAAGCTAGAGATTGGTGGAAAAGGTCCTAAAGCATGCAGTTTTTCATTCTCAATTTGTCATTAGGACTGTTACAGAGAAGGGATTAACAAATCAGTGCAGGCTAAAACGAGAGAAAATCAATAAGAAACTGTAGTGAACTGGAACAAAGCTATCAATTTGCAGCGTTCTCTGCAAAGAAACCTCATCCATACCTCCTTTTATGGATGGCAAAATAATGCCAAAATGATGATGATTTGAGGTTAGAGTAATTGTTTTTTACCTGGCTGACCCCAGAACTTCAGGTCAAGAAACTTCTGGTGTAAATGCTGCTTATCTTTCCTATTTCAGTTGTGTTGATGAATTTCATTGGCAGGTTCTGTAAGAGAGGAATCTTAGGGGAAAATAGTCAAGGAGAAATACATCATTTAAGTTACCCTCACAGGAATTTGATCGAACAGTCTTTTTAATGGTTTACTTTTTTGTATTAGTGGAAGTGACTTCGTTAGTTGTTCATTGTTTTTCTGTCTCCTTCAGAAGAATGTTAGTGCTGGAAAGTTGCTCTTTAATAGGTAATGTGCATTCTGTTGGTAGAGAATTACTGGGTGGGTTACTGCAGGTGGATGAGATGGGACAGAGCTTAGTGGTGCCACCCCTACCAGTTTATTGTGTTGTAGCATTGGTCCTTTCAAACCCGTTTGTCACTGTGGGGCCATAAACTCACCAAGGCAGTGCCAGCACACAGACTGCTTCTCCCTGCTTTTAATTTAGGGGTTTTGGATTTGGTTTGAGCCCGGGCTGTGCTTGTACTTTTACGCCGGTGATGGCGTTTGTTTGTATTTGTCTGATGTTTCCAGCTTTCACTTAACCAACGAGTCACTCAAACTCTGGGCCCTGCCCATCTTTCTGGCCTTTGTGCTTAGGTTATAAGTTATTGTAAAGCTCCTGTTTAATGAAAGATTCAGCAAGGAGAGACTTGTGTTTCTGCTGTGGTGCTGAAGGTGTTGCTGTGCCGTGGCTCACAGCAGCTTTGCAAGGCTGCTGTACTGGGTAGCCTGCTCAGTGATGGGGACCTGTTTGTCCTCCCACCTGGTGGCTCATCTCCCTTGCCTCTTGGCTGCCTTTCTCTAACTTAAACTGAAGTTGTCAAAGGCAGAAGCTACTTCTGGACTCTGTTTTTTAGATGGTCTAATACAGTCTGTGCCTTTGCCCCAGCATTCAACCAACAGAACTTTTTTTGTGGCAGGAGGAGGGGGGAGGGGGAAGAAAAAGTAAATGTGATTCATCTAGTCCTGTGAGGACAAAAATGCTAAACTGTCTCCTGTTTTAAAACCTGCCTAAGGGTTTTTTCTTGGTCTCCTGGCAGTTGATTGCTGAGGTCTCCATAAATTCAGTGGATTTTGCATGTAATCAGATGCCAGCAAAGATTGGAAAAAACTATGCCTTGCAGGTTTTTTTTGTAATAGAAAAAGTAAATAAAAACCTTAACAAGAATTTGTTTTAAAATTTCACTCTCAGAGAGAAAAAAATTGATGGTTTCTTAGAAGTATGATTTTGAACATGCTTCCTTCTACAGTTTGCCACTTTAGCCCCCATTTTCACAGTTCCTCTTTCCCCTCCCCGGTTTAAAACTAATGTAAACAATCCCTTCCTTGGTAACAAATGCATCAGGATGCAGTAAGGAGTTTTTAGGATGTGTTTGTTTTTACAGAACATTGTTTGGCATAATATTGTTCTCATAAGTGTTAAATTAACAAGTATTAAATAGGCAGATTTCTTACTGGTGATTGCTTCACTGGAAATCCCTTTTGTCCAGCTATTTTTATTTTTTTGAAATCGTCAGGGTTTTCCTGCAGCCTCCACTGTTAGTTGATTTCAAAAGTGTGAAACCATTTAAAGCCTTGGAAATCTGAGACCATGGTTCATTTCTATAGAAAGAAAAAAAAATTAAATAATAAAAAGCTAGGCTCTGCTGGACCTCACAAGAGAATACTGAGGGGAAGGGATGAAAGCCATTTAACAATGTCTATCAGATCAGACAATGATATTGTGTCTAACATTTGATTAAGTGTTATGACAAGATGCACTGCTGGTGTTTATAACTAGGCAATTCCTTTGTTGCTTTGGTATATGCCAAGATGTTGTACTTTGTGTTGTTTTGTGTTCTGATGCAAACATAGGATATGATTTTTGCTTCTTGGATCTTATTCCCTGCTCATATCTCCTCTGTTTGGCCCCCTATTTTGATTTCTCATGGTTTTGTGATATGGTTTTTTCTTTTTAATGTGTGGATGAAGGAAAATCCTTTTTCTTTGGTACTTTTGGGAAAGAGTTTATGACTTCAACACACAAAAGTAAATTCCAGAATAGAAAACAGTGAATTGATTTTTTTTTCTTTGACTTCTTGATCTGCTACTGCTCCTTTTTTAGGATTTAACCACTACAAAGAACAGATAAAGGCATCCTGATTTTTTAAAAGATCTATTACTCACTGTGGTAATGCAGTTAAAAGGAAAAAGGAGCACCCCCTTTTAGGGTAAACAGCTCTGTATCTATAACATTTAGACAATAATTGGTTTACAATTATTAAAAAAAATCCAACTTTGTGACTTTTGGGAGTACAGTTACAAGATTTTTTTCAAAATTTTACCAGAAAATAAGGACAGGAAGTGAGATAGAAATCTCATTACAAGGTTTTTTTTACTGTGGATATTTCAAATTCTTGGTTTAAATGTATTTCTTCCTTACCATGAAAACCGTGTAGGGAGATGGCTCTTGTCCAGTTTGTGTCTGAAGTCTTCCTGTTTGGCTTTGAAGCCTCGCAGCAGATTAGATCATCGAGGCTGCCGTGATACCATGCAAGCAGAAGTTTTTCACCTGGCTGCAGACAAGCCTGCTGAGACCAAGCAGTGTTTGTGGCATAAGGGGAGCCTGGAAGTCCTGCCATTAGCCTTCTCTTGGGGGGAGTTATAATACTTGGGGCTCAGCTGTTGTAGCTGTGGTGCTGAGTTCAGCACATCAGCAATGCCCTGTAGTTGCTTTCAGACCCCCTTGAAAACTCAGTGGGTGAGAAACACAAGTGAAATGAACGTGTTTGCTGGAGAACAGAGGTGCTATCTTGGTTCTTTGTCTGCGGTTGTCATATATTAAAGCTCTGCAAAGTCATCTCTGCAGAAGTCTGGTCCAGTTTGCAGTTTAGCATTACAGTCATCGCTGGGGAAGGTGCTGGGGGGCTGGCTCAAAGGTAGAAGTGGTAGAAATGTTCCTGCATCGAAGCCTGGAAAGCATTGCAGTAACTTCCCACGTTGGCTGCTTGCAGCTTGTTCAAAGCTCCCACTGTATCATTGGTTGCTCTTAGACCACCTGGCTTAATTCAGCATACAGGTGTTTATACAAGGGACTCTGCTGTGGATTTGTGAGGCAAATCTCTGCCTCAGCATCTTACATTTAGAGCAGCTGGCAAAAGGCAGTCTTTTCACCTTAACTAGTCTGCCTTGAGTACATGTATGAAGAACTGATTCAAGTCTGAAGCCTCTATTTGATCCTACCCTTTGTTTCATCTTCTTGAGTGGATTGTTGGGCAAGGAGGGCATTTATTACAACAATTCTTATCAGTGCTGGAAGTACAGGTATTTGAGAGCCTAAGTTTTATTACCAGTGATCTTATCTTGAGCTAGTAGGTGTCAGCTTGTCTTTTGAAAATTTGAATTTTCCAGGTCTGAAAGGATTACTTTGAAAGTGTATGCCAGGTTCTTTAGAATACACAGATTGATTTTTTTCGCTTCACAGTGACTCTAATGTTTTCACTGGGAATGCAAGTCACAGGTTGTGGTGGGAGGGGATGTTGTCAGTCTTCAGAAACCAAAAATTCACAATCTTCTTTTTGCTGTTTCATGGCACCTGTTGTGCTTTGATTCCTAATTCTGTTTTAAAAGAATACAAAATATTATTTCATGATTACTCTACCAGGTAACCTTAAACAAATGAGATAATGGAAATCTGTGATGACAGTCTCTTTTGAAGTTTTACTGCATATTCCTATGACTTCTTCCTCTTTGATACTGCTGATTCTGCTCAAATTTTTATCTGGAACCTCTGTCACACAGAATTGAGGCTAAGAAAAACGTAGAGACTTATAGAAATGCATTTACATGGTCAGCTGTAAAACTTTCTCAGGAATTTTTTTGTTCAGTTTACGTGTTAGACATAAATCTCCTAAACAAAACATAATGTTGAGATTTGCAACTTGTGAAAATGAGAAAGTACTTGGAACAGAGTAATAGAAGGCTAGGCTCTCTCTTGGTTCATCTGTTTGCATTAAGTATTACAGGATTAATTTGCTGTCTCTGGTTTTCCTTGCCACAGCAAGTCTGAAATGCAGACTGCTTGGAGGAGCATAAAAAACAAAATGCTTGTGTCTTTTTACTTAGGAAGATTAAGATAGTATTTATGAATTACAGTGATGGTGTTTAATAATCTTAAGATACAAATGTTTTAACTTGGCTGACAAGCTGTCCAGAAATACGAAATAAGATTTGATGTGGTTTTCATGTCTTTAATGTTTGAGAGATAATGTGCCCCATCCCCATCTCTTTAACAAATGAGGACTGAGTAGTGTCCTGTTCTGCTTTTCTGCATGGTACGTGGAGACGTCTTCAATGTCTTGTGGCCAAATGAGTCAGGAGTGCACTGCTGGTATTCAGGGCCTTCAAGGATGGCTGGTTTTGTGTGTGAGGCCTCTGTTTTGCAGTCAGATTGGCAGAAAGCCAGTGAGAAAGGAGCATTTATTCACTTATGTTGCGTTCATGCTCAGCATGCCATGCCAGAGAGAATTCTAATAAAGTAATTTTATCTGAGGACTTCAAATTTAGTAATGCTAAGTATGTGAGGAGCTACTGATGTACCTGTGCTGAAATTAAAGATACATTCCAGGTTGCTCTTTCAGCCCTTTTTTTGCCTGTACTCTCCCTCTTTTGCTTTACTTACTGACAGCTTCTGTTAGATAACCTGTACTACTACAGAGATTTCAGATTATACTGCTGTTTATTATCAGGTAACATGCCTCAGAAACATCTCTTCCATTCAGTGAGACTGCATGTGCTTTCTCTTTTGAGTCCTGTGATGGCAAGAGAAACATTCTCATCTTTTGTAATTATGGGGCTAAGCACTCTATTTTGATAGTTTGAGAAATCCAGACCAAAGTCCAGGATCATGTTAGATAAATATGATTGTGATGCACTAGTATTGTATGCTTATGCATTTATTAAGAGAAATGTTTAATATACCAAATAATACTTGTATTTGGATTCCATCTAACTCTCTTGTTCAGTGCTGTATGTTGGCTGATACTCAGTGGGAAGAGGAATCAAAACCATTAAAACACTTGGAACAGTGATGCTAAATTAGTTTTATGTTTGAGCTAGCAAAAATGAATCTATGAATTCTGGCTTAGTTCCTCAATGAGGCCATTTTAATGTCATTCACTTAGAAATTTTTGATTAAATTCATGATAAGGCAGAGATGTAAGAAGTGTTGTTTTTGTGTTGTTACATGTAATTTACATACACCTAGAAATAATTGAAGAGGATTACTTCCATTTTAGAGAACTGGTATTAGAAAAGTGGCATTAGAAACATTTGTCCAAGTTGCACCTCCCAACGCTTAAGGTAATTTGCTTTCACTCATAATTTATTTGACAAAGATCTCTCATGCAGGACCATAATCATTACACAGGCCTTAGCTGGAGTTCCTCGTGAGGTATTTTGCTGCTGTGCTTTTTCCTCTGTTTTTTTCCCTTGCTCTCCTGCCCAAGAGAGTTGTTGTTGTGTAGCCCTGCTGAGAGCCATCTGGTGTGCCTGCTGGGCAGCCAGAGCTGCACACCTAAACAAGCCTGTCACACTGTTCACATTTGTCATAGTGCTGGACCTGCACCTGGGAGGGATGGTCTGCAGAGACAGCTTTGTTACCTCTTTTGAAAATGTGTGTTTCGCCATAAACTTTTGGATACTTCCGTGCATTATTTCTCAGAGAAAGGACTTTCTGCAATGTCTGTGTGGCTATAAGGAGGTGTCCTTGGCATTTGAAAGCTCTTCAAGGTCTACAGTGAGTTTGGACCTTTAGGGGGATAGCATTCAGGCCTGGCAGTCACTGTCTCAAGCACACTATATACTATACATTCTCCTGCTTTTGGAAAGAAGACACTTCTATACTGTAGAAGCCTGAAGGTATGGCTTCTTACTCATCCTTTTTTTTCAGCTAAGAGCAGTACCTTGAGGTGAGATGCAGTAACATTTTTATTTTCCCTGGGTCAGTGTCAAACTTTTCAGCTGAGTTTTAGAGCTGACCTGCCTGATCCTTAAATAGTCTTTTTCTTGCTCTAGCTGTGTACCAGCACATTTTCCCTGTCCTCCCATGGCAGATTCTGCCACCAGAGTTGCTGAAATGAATAAAAGACTTGGTGGTCAATAGTTACGTTCTCCACCTCCTTCTCAAAGCATAAGCACTGCTACATGTGGAAAAACCCCCAAACGTTTCTCTCCTGTCTTTCTATCTTTGTAAGACACTTCAAGCCTGCCATTACTGGATGGAGATGTGTGAAGACGTGAAGACCAGCACACTGCCAGCCATAACAAGGCAAACTTCCTGATCCTGGGGGAACAGAAGGAATGCACCAGTGGTTTTATATGAGTACAAAATTATTTTGTCAGCTGGGTGTGTGTAAGCCCAACTGCATCTTCCCATCTAGAAGTTGCAAAGTACTGTTTGTACTGCTGCTCTTGTCTCGTTGCCATGCTAAGATCAGAAAGCATTGTGTTCTTGTCTCCTGCTCTGAGTCATGTCCCAGTGGGCAGGGTTCTCAAACAATCTTTGCAGGTGAGCTGGCTCGGAACAGCAACACAGTTCAGAGCTTATCTTAGGAAAACAGCTGCAAAAGAAAGAGGGGTAAAACCAACACGGTTTAAATAGAGCTCTTCAGTGTCTGATGGACAGAGGAGAATGAAAGGCATGAGGTAAAAGCCAGCAAGCATTCCTGTGTGCAGTATAACTCTTCATAGTAAATCTTTTGTAGAGAAGCCATTGATACGCTTTTGCAGACAACACTCAGCTCTGTAGTGCTCTTGACAGGAGACCCGAAATGCAGCAGGAGTTCCTGGGTCAAGCCCAGTGTTGATACAGAGAGATGCACTCAAGTCAGTGGAGTTCTGCAGTACCCAGAGGAGTTGCCCACCACGTTGCAAAGCTGTAAGATTGCTCAGTTTCTGGTGGCTGTCACACAAACTAATGGTATAAAAGATGTATACCTGAGCTTCATTTAAGGTAGTGATGATAGTGCTAGTCTGTGAGAGGCTGAGTATGTGTGTTAAGGCAACTTCTCCTTGAAAGGCTTGTGGTAATTGTGATAGGTTTAAAAGAAAGTGAATTGAAAGCTTGTTTTCAAAAAATCCTGAAAACATGGAATTTCAGGTTCTAATACCAAAGTGAAATAGCGAGATTGCAGCCTCATGTTGCCTATTTAAAAAAAAACTCATGTTTTTAATTTAGCTTCACAGTACTGTTGTATCTTCAACTGAGTTTCTAAAATGTTTTTGGATAACAATATTCTAGGTGTCATTTGACAAACATTCAGTTTTATATTCAGCTATACAGAGAATGCTTAATTAGGCCCTTTTATTTGAGAAGTAAGGTAAAGCTGGAGATGATTAAGAGTAACAAATTTTTATCTCCATGCAAATGTTTTAAAGAAATTAAACTTTTATTTATGAGCAAGAATAAGCATACTGACTTTGTCTCTATGGGGGACAAGTGAATGAATTGGCTAATAACATAGTCAGTGAAATGGTGAGAGAAGTTAATGTTTGTTGTCAAGTCTCTTTTTTTCTTTAATGTAGTTGAAGAGCACTGAAAAATGAAGACACTTCTAAAATGTGCTGCTGTGTTGCTGTGTGTGTCTTGTGGCAGCTTACAGTTCATGTGCTATAGGCTGCTCAGGCTGACTTGAAATTTTTTTATATTGGATTTGAGAAATCTTCTGGAATTGGGCCAGAGGGTTATGAGTTCCAGTAAATGACTAAAAGTGAAATTGTGTCTAAATGACTCTTTCACTGATATCTAAGCCATTGGAATATGTGTTATCACAGTGGCTGAAAAATCACTTAATTATTTCAGAGAGCTTTATTTTAGTTAATGTAACCCTCTTCTTTTTTCTAATACTGATTTGGTTTATGATCTATTGGATTCAGTAAGTATTTGAAGTTTGGATTTTCCATGCCCTATGTCATGTTAATGTGTTTTTAATGCTTGGAAAGCATAATTTATTCTTGTGAAGGTTTGCAGAGTAATAGCACATAGATCCTTAGAGAAGAGCGAACTTTAACAGCAATATTATGAACCTAACCCAGTATATTTTAATGCTGCTGTGCATGAAGGCAGCATAGCATTTTCTGTTCTAGCTTTCTGTTTGGTTGCCCAAATTTATTGCAGTAATTTGCTACTCAGGAGAGAAATTTTGGTGTTCACCCTCTGTTCTCAGTTTGCTTTATTTTGAAACAGTGACTAAAACCAATCCATTCATCCTTAAATTGTAGACTTATTCAGCCCTAGAGTAGTACTGATGATGCTGAAAACATAAGATGGGTTGTTCTGAGTAAATACTTGCAGAAAAGGGAACTTTCCTTAGAAAAATCAGAGTTCAAAAGTCCACTCTTGTGAGATGATTGCAGTTTCTTTGAAGATCACATATTTATTTTAAGACCTGAAAGTTTGGGGGGTTGTTTTGAGGAGGTAACTGTCTCGGTACCTTGTTTACTCCTAACTGAAACTGATGGATGAAAATCTCATGATGAGAATCTTACTAGGTTTGTTCAGCAGGGAGAAGAGAAGGTTTCAAGGGTACAGAGTAGCAGCCTCCCAGTACCTACAAGGAGGTTCATTGAGAAGATGAACTTGGAGAAACAAAAGACACAAATAGAAACACGAGGTTTGGGCTTAATGTAAGGAGAACCTTTTTCACCACGAGGACAATCAAGCAGAGGAACAGGCTGCCTGGGGAGCTTGTACCATGTGAGCCTTATGGAATGGGAAAGATCTCATGGCTGATTTGCTTGGGAGCAGGAGGTTGGACTGAACCTCCGGCGGTCGCTTTGACCCTGGATAATCTTGTGATCCTGAGGTCTTGGTTTTGTCCTCAAAACTGTTTCCACATGTGCTTGAGGCTGAGAATTATGAAGTTTCAGTCCAGTGCTGTAATAATAAGCTGTCAGAGGGATGAGTTTTCAGGGTAGTTGTTAAAATGTAATGGGCAAGACTCAAGTTCAGTTTGCAGGAGCGACGCTTCTTACTAGGAGCAAGCAGTGAGAGAGAAGGAAATTGAAGAAATCATGCTGGTTTTTTCTTGTCAGCTGTAATACATATTTTGGGTGCAGCAAAATGTACAGAGGCATTATGCAAGCAGTTCAGAGCTCTCAATGTGCCCCTCTGGATAAAATAAGGTGCTTGTATTACTCTGATAGGGTAGAAGCTGGCATCTTCTTTCCAGCACTGACTTGGGAGAAGAAAGACTGTAACTGAAATAGCAGCTTGGAAAAACTGCTTCATGGTTCAGTAGTTCTTTGTTGTTATTTTGTTTTAGCCCAGAAACACTAAAATTAGCTGTCCTCTCCTCTTTGTTCTTATTTTCCTTGTACTCCAAAGTTTGCAAAGTAGAAAATGAGTTGAGAAGCTACTTCGCAGTTTAACTATCCACGCACTGAAAATCAGAGCCCTTGATCTGGAGGCTTAAAAATTATTATTTTGATTTTCAGGGTTTGTTCTGCAGTTTCTTTAGTTATGTGCCATCTTCTAGCATAAATTGCTCTTTTGTCATATAAAATTAAGTCGAATTGGTTTACGCTGACAGTTTTGCTCCAAATTTATAAGACAAAGACTAATTCTGTGTCCTTCTCACTGTCCTCTGTTTTCTTTTGAGTAGCAATAGATGCACAGGCTGTGTGACAGATAGGCTATTGAAATTAGTTCACTAAAAACAGGCTCTGCTCTTCAGAAAATTAAAAAACCTGATGTCTGCAATGTTGTGTTCTTCTGCAAGGGTAAACAGAAAATGAGACAGAGGAGCTTAGAGGTGACACAAATGTGACTTTGTCATCATTAAAATGTTTCTTGAAAAAGACTGTCCTGATTCATGAGAATCTTTTGAGTATTTCTTCTGAGTTGCAGTATTAGTCATCTAGAATCATGTATGCTGTCTGCAGTTCTTTTTAAGGATCTTTGCTTGTCTGAAGAAGTTCCCTTTATTTTTCTTCTTTCTCACAGCGGTATGTGAACCTTCAAGCACAAAGCTAACTTTTTCACCTCAATTACTCTTGACATGTTAAGTCAGCTTTATCCACAAATAACTGTGCTAGAAATAAGGCTTTTGTTTTTCATTTATTTATTTTCTGCATATGCCTGGACTTTCTACTTCGGGTTCAGATTCAAGGCCTCACAACCAATTTTGTGGAAAAACAGCACACAGCCCAAGGTTTTGTTTTCCTTTGAAATCTGCAAGACAGCTACAAGGAACCTTTTCAATTCTTTGCAAGAGCAGCAAAGCTGCTGTTCTTATAGACCATGTTGCTTGTGGGTCTGGTTTTGGCGTGATGAAATCACTGGGGTTTGAAGAGCTGTATATTTGCACATCACCTAAAGCACCAGTCTTTTACTGCAAGCTGCCTTGGCTTTTCAAGGCTTAATGCATGGTGAATTGCTGATATTTACTTCCTAGCAGCTGCCCTATGCAGAGGAGGATAAGGAATGGAAGAGCACCTGGTAGTTTTTCATGGCAGATAAAGCACTTTTGTAGGAGTGCTTGGGTACCCTTTGCAAATGTGTTTTGGTTGAAACATGGATGGGGAGAAGAAGGGTCTACTCTGTGTGCAGAGCAAGTGGCAAAGTACTGAGGTGGGTGGCTCACTGCTAGTGAAGATACCATCCCCTGGTTTTGATTGGGAAACTGCTTTATTGGAGGCTTTCCTGGAATGTCATAGCAGGGTCAGCACCACTTCCACGTGTGGACAGTCCAAGCTGTTGATTCCTTCGGTGCTGGTAGCACAGATGGTGGCTGCTGGTGTTGCATGCTCTGAAGTCAGACAACTGAACTGCACTGAAGTGATAGCTCCCATACATGTAGCTGGAAAGGTGCCTTATCAATTTAGCTGAAGGCATTGAAAGGATGCCATGGTGGACTGAGATTGTTTGAAATGCTTGAAAAAGTTTGAGATGGTTAAAAGGCAAAGACTGTAAAAAGACTGTTCTGAATGCAGCTTGCCATTGAACCTATAATCCCCTGTGATACCTATTAATTTGAATTTCTGTTTAACAGCAACGTTTGGGGCAAGTGATGAAGTGTGAAATTGCTGTCTTTTCATACATAAAACATAGCACTACAAAGGATGTCTCTTGCAGGTTTGCAAATTTTTCAAAGTTCTCTGTAGTTGCGAAGCTCCAGAGGGTTATTGCAGTTAGTGGTATCATTGTGTGTATGTGTAAGTGTTGTGGAATGGGCAAAGGAGAAATGCTAAATAAAGTTATGCTTTTTTTTTACATGTTAAAAGTACATTAGAAATCACACTAGTTACTTAAAAGTGCTAAATCCAGTAATTGTTCATGTAGAGAGGACAGGTCATAATAGTTTGCAGAGAGTTGTGGATACCTCTGCAGTATATGTGAAATACCGTTGAAATGCATAATATTGATACATTTGGCAGGATTTATAAACTTTTCTGGTACTGACAAAACAGACATTCTTTGCTGTTTCAAGGTGAAGTCCAAAAATAAGCACCTCAATTTATGATAAATAGCCTGTGCATTAGATGTTGTCAAGGGCTCTTGAGTTAAACATGCTTGAAATTTTTAGATCAGGCTGGTTTTGAGAGATGATGTGCCAAAATAGAGCTGGAAAATTTTGACAGTGGTACTGCATTTTTTTCATTCTTTCAGTCACAGAAGGGAACAGACCTGGAGGAAACAAACCTGTATTTTCTTACCCCCCCAGCTCTGCTTTGAACCTACTGCTTGATAAGTGCAGGCATCGAAGGGGAAGAAGGAATTGTTTTGTATCCTGTCTCCCTAAATGGTTGCATGTCAGAGTTTATTTTGCTCATGTTGTAACAGTGGTACTGCAGCTCTGTAGGAGCATTCTGTGGCTGTGAGCCTCTCTGGCAGCTTGCTTTCACGCCTGCAACTTGGCTTGTTTAATTCTACACAAAAAATTCTGCTGAAAATGATCTGGACACAAGGGTGTAGGCATTTTTGTTGCTGCTGTTCCAGAAAAAGAGGCACAAGCTGGGAAAAGGAAGAGATTTCCAGTGGCAGATTTATTAGGCTGTAAAAAAACCCCCAAACCTATCCAGAGGCTTAGAAATGTGCAGAACTTTTCTGCTGAGTTGCAGGTTTAAGTTTTAGTCATGGAGTACTGGATAGCAAACTTTCATGGTTTGATGATCAGTGGGTCCTGCTCTCCTTTGTGTATGGCTGACAGGATAATAAAATTAGGTAGTGTTTCACCACACTTTCCTCAGTCAGAAACTGAGAATTGAAGCCGAAATGGATCTCTCAGAATAAGGCATGTTCACTTCTTGGTAATTTTACCACCAAAATCAGCTTTCAGAGTTCTGACACCTCCGACTGGGGACAGCTCTGTTGGTGTTGCACGAATGTGCCATGATTCTGTTCCTGGAGGGCAGCAAATTTGTTTTGTTGGAAGAAGGTGGGTTTATAGCACTGCAGGTCTGAAATCAGAAGTATGATGTAAGTCTGGGAGTCAACTTGAAGGCAGAGCATCAAATTCTTCCTGAAAAGTTTTAAGCTCATCCACTGGGTGAGCTAAAATGCAATATTTGAAGAGGCAGCTTTTGCTTTGAAAAACTAGCATGGATATCAAGTGGCTTTGTGGTTTGTGGTTGCATCACTTGTCAAGTGGTACTGGTTATGCAAGTAATATTTGAGTGCTCTGCTGTCCCTGGAAGAGGGAAAATTGGGGTTTAAGGTGTGTTTCAGGTTTCCTGTCTCACTGCCAGTTCTCTTCACTTCCTAAAAGAGAGGATGACTCGGCAACCTACAAAAGCCCCTTATTTAAGTGCTTGGATTTTTGAGCTATGTTCTTCTGAAGATACTATCGCCTGTCCTCTGAAGTTTGAAAGTAGTGCACACTGCTCAGATCAGTAGCTAAACTGTCTGGGTGGTGTCCTCAGCTGTGCTGGAGTCCCCTTGGAATTGCTTGAGAGAGAGCTGGAGCAGTTTAGAGCAGCCCAATAGCCCAGGGTCTGACTGCAGGCTGGAGGGGACTCATGGTGCCAGCAGTGGGAGCCTCCTGCCAGTCCCAGGGTCTGGGACATAGTGCTGCCATCGGGAAAGCCTCTGGCATGCAGAGCTCAGGGGGCTGTAAGGCTGCTCAGGGGAGCGTCTGCAGGCACTGTGACCCCAGGGAAAGGCTGGGGACAAGTGGCACCGACCGGGCTGTGCTGTGCTCCCTACTGCTAGAGCCAGGAGTGTGCTGGTGTTTGAGCTGGCTGGAGAGAGCCGGGGCTCTGCAAGGCTCTGGGAGCTCCTGAGCTCCAGCACAGAGCTGCACCAGCACAGTGCAGGATTCCAGGCTGGGTTTGGTTGGATGTGACATCAGTGAGTGCGTGGGTCAGCTGGCACCTCTCTGTGCTCTAGCACCTGAACTAGCTGGTTTAAGGACAGCCTGGCTCTTGTGCACTGTGCAGTCACCCTTGTACTGCACTGCAGATATTTGCAGGGTTGTGTTCTGGGGTTTGGTCTCTGCGTCCCGGATTTGGGGGGGGTGCAGAAGTTGGATAAAGTCTTGCTTGGGCTGCAGTTTTTGCTCTTTACCTCTGAGAGAGACAAAAGAGAATCTTTTTTCCTTGTATCCACAAAAGAAGGTACCGAGAACCAAAATTGGATGAGAAATAGAACGACCTAATGCATTCTGAGAAAGCAGATATTAAGACAACTGTTAGAAATAGTGGTTTATGTCTCTAAACTATTTATAGTGTAGTCATGATGTCTCCAAAGAGAGCAATA
The DNA here is from genome assembly GCA_014706295.1 of Lycocorax pyrrhopterus obiensis. Lineage (NCBI taxonomy): Eukaryota > Metazoa > Chordata > Aves > Passeriformes > Paradisaeidae > Lycocorax > Lycocorax pyrrhopterus. Next base: position 12,333,078 of record JACSVZ010000007.1, on the reverse strand, counting down.
CTATATCACCAACATTTGATAGTGGTGCTCTGAACAGAGAACAGAATGCAAGACAGTACAGATGGCTGACAGACTGCAGCAAATTCCAGCTAATGAAGAAATGCAGTATGTTTGTTTACATGCAAGTTGAAACAGTTGGCTGTTAAAATTGGTTTTAAATCCAGCTCTGAGCTGTGTAAACATAGATCACCCTTATGCAGCTAATAATAAAATGTGTTTGCATTTAAGAAAAAAAAGAAGCTTTCCTTTCGACAGCATTGCTGCAGTTTGATAACTTGGCTGTTCTGTATTCGATGATCTTCAGTTCATGTGCAAATTAATGCTGCAAGAAACAAAACCAGTTTACTGAGTGAATTTATGCTTAGTCTCAAATTGTGAATCTATATCCCTGAAGTATAGGTTTTAGGATTAGATTTTGGAAAAAAAGATAAATTTGGGTAAATTTTGAAATGCCCTGGACATAGAATTCAAACAGAGGAAACAGTGAAGACCCAGACATTCTGCTGAACTGCTTCATCCAGTGGATCAGGTTATAGTTTTTCTGGGAGTTTACACTGTGAATTATGGGGGGTGGGAGTGGCTGATTCCTGAATTTTAAGAGTGAATTTCTGATTATAGTAGATTTTTCCCCTGCCTCCTTCAAAAAATGGCATTTTTGAGCAGGCAGCAAATCTGTTGTTATTTAATATTAGCACAGCAACACCATACAATAGGAATACTGCAATCTCTTGTGTATCAGGAAGAGACAGACACAAGAAGAATAAAATGAGGAATTATTAGTACATCCTTTTCTGTAATACATCTCCAAAATGCATGATTTGCTTGTCGGAGTATTTCTGAGAATAAGTTCACTTTGCTGGGGCAGCATTCATCTCATTTGCTCTCATTTTTTTAGAAGCATCATCTGTATTATAGAGAGCTGTTAAAATTCTGGAGCACGTTTCAGGAAGATGTTTCAAATGTAACTTACTTGCTCTTGTTTTCCTTGCTGATGGGTGCTTAGAATGCGTTTACTGGTGAGCGTTATCTGACAATGAAAATGTTCTTTGCTCTCCAGCAGCAGGTACAGGCAGCTGATCTGCAGCTGACCACAGTGGGGTTGGCTCTGGAGTTGCCCATTGATAGGAGAAGGCAGTAAATAGGATGGGTTGCTGTTTGTGTTCTTTACCATAACATTTAAAGGCTTACCATGCAGATGATGTGTTAGCAAAGCATTACAGGACTGCAGAAGGTGAGATAAATCACTTCCTTGTGTGGTTGGCTTTCAGAGGCATGTATGTGCTTGTGCAAATGACAGTCCTCACATGTGGGCTGTAGAGAGAGAGAGAGACCAAAAAGTCCTCTGTGATGTATACACACATACATGCATTTAGTTTATGCTGATGAGGTGGGTTTTTCACTTCACAGATTGTGGTGTGATGGACAGTTGCTGATTCATGGAGAAAAACAACTCTCCTGCCAAGAGCTGGAAATCTGCCATGATGCTAAACGATCTGAGATCCCACTCCTAGGGGCATGTGTGGATTTGCAAATCAACCAGGAGTCAGCCTACGAAGCACAGTAACATTGAAAGTAACCATCAAAACCAATGTTTATTTTGTGGTTTTTCTCTTGCTCTGACTCCATAGTCCAGGACTAAGAAGCAATTTAATGGTTGCATCTTAGATTATATCCCCTAAAGTGCTTTCTTGATTTGCCAGATATTTATTATTTACGTAGTTTTCCATGTAAACCAGAATCTGTTCTACTTTTGCAGCCAGAATTTTTTAACAGATGTTCAAGCAGTAACAATTCAGATTAGAGCCTTGGATTCCTAGACAGCTTTTGTTTGATTAAAAACAATAACAAATGCTTTGGAGAAGGAAATATATCATAGCAGGGCTCAGTGGATGTTTGGATGCCAATACCGAGCATTTCCAAGTTCACCTAAAAAAAGCAAACAAAGATCTCTACAGTCTCTTGAAAGGATGTAAACTTTTATGGACCCTAAAAATAGACTCTGTATGTTATTGTGTAACTGTCTAGCGAGGGTTTCTGTTATGTGCTGGTGAAACATTTGTCACTGGAGTGGGCTGATCCAGTATAGTAATTCATTTGCTCTTCCTAAACTCCAAGGTCTCACCATGTATTCTCTACTTGAATTGCATAAATGTGAGGTTAGAGGAGCGACTTCCGAAGGTCTAGGTTTAGTTTTGTGGTGCATGGCTCAGTAAGCTAAAACTAAATGAGCTGAAAAATCTAGTCCTGAGGAAAAACTGTCAAGAGGATCTCTGCTTTGCCAGGCTCTTTGCCCTGGGACTGCCCTGAGGGTGATCTTATCTTCAATAAATAACAAGGCAGCAAAATAATCTCTTAGTGGTGTTGTTGATCCTATCCGTGGGTAGGAACAAAGAAGCTCTGTACCTCTAAATACCTTCTTTGTTTGCCAGGTGTCTGTGAGTTGTGGTAGATCTGCCACTAACAACTGTCCCAGCTGTTTCCTTCCTGCCGAGCCCTGTTAGATTCTGTCTGCTTGTCTTGGGTTTAAGTGTGAAATACTTGGTCTGAGGGCACTGGTGGGTAAAAGATGCAGTCTACAGTAGTTTTTTGATGTCGAGTTTCTTCTGTGTCTACACAGCTGCTAGTCTAAGGGTGGTGCTTTATGTGAGCTGTGCTTCTCGCAGGGTTCCTTAGTCATAAAAATGCAAGTCTGGATTGCATCTTCCATCTGAAGATGAGAGGTCCTCCTTGGGTCAAGGTAATGAGTGATGAAATATAATTACCTTGTACATTATAATAATGACTCATATATTTATAGGTGCCTGTGGTATGAAATTTGGATGAATTGCACATTCTGATGGATGTTTAATTTTGTTTTCTCTTGCTGTTGGCTGGTATCATCCCACTTAATGGATAATCAGACTTCTTGTTGCAGAGATTTTACATAAGCACTTTGGGGTCCATTTTTGGGAATCTTCAGTTTATTTAGTAAATTAGTGTGATTATGGTAGTGCAAATGCAAAAAAAAAAAAAAAAAACAAACCACCATCATGCCTTCACTTTGTGGCATCTGCCAAGCTACAAGAATTTTTTTTTTTTTAGTAATAGTTCTTGCCCACCAGCAAAACTGGTCATATTGCACATGAATAAACCCCTGCAAAAGATTGAACGTATGCTTGTGCACAGTGGGACTGCTTTGTGACTAATTGTTCCTCATGCTCCCTCCTGTACATAAAACCTTCTATAAATGATCCACACCTGTAAGGCACTCATAGCCCCACAGGGTATGTTGCAATACTTAACTTTCTGTTGCTGCTTTTATTTATCGTCAGTCAATAAGTTTGTGCTGGTTTTAGTGTTTTAAATTCAGTGTTTCTAATCTTCAGACACTTAAAATGTTTTGGTATAATGATTCTGAGTAACTCTCAAAACTTTTTGACTAAGGATCTGAGCTTTTTAAGTACAAAAATATTCCACTGAACAGAAACAGTCTTGCCAAAGAGAGAGTTGGTAAGACACTTAAGTGTTTCATATCTCAGTGCCTTCTACATGCAAAATATTAGCAAGATGTGGTGTTCCTGCACTGTATTCACTGCAGAACTCTCCAGTTCACTTCAGTGCCCAGGAAGGAAGTACAGATTCATAGTATAGTGCATTACTACCATATAACTTAGGGGCTTGGCAATAGGATTTCTTAACTGAGGCCTGGGTTGTGGTCATTTGTTACAATATTTCTGTACAAAGGAAGGAGATGCTTGGGGTTTTTTGCAGATAAATGAAATATGACCAAACTCCAGTTTCTCGATCTCAGAGGTATTCACCTATTACACCTTAACTTCGGAGCCAGAACAGTCCTAGCTATCTGGTATAATCACTAGTGTTCCAAAACAAATGTATCCCGTACACATGTATGTGCAAGTAAAATCTGAAGCTAACTGCAAGGGCAAGTAGGATTTGAAGTTAATTCTAAGTGTCTGAGTCTAAAGGAGAAATTTGGTTCTTGCATGTAAGAAGATAATTTTAATAGCTGTAGTGAGATTAAGTTTACAGTTTCACTGGACATTAAGGTGCAGAGTCCCTCTCTAGTTAAGAATAAATGACAGTGGAAGGAATTATGGCAGGTTTTAAGTGGCACAAGTAATAAGATTGATTAGGTAATCCAGAGGAAAGGTACTAGCTCTAATAGCTTTTGCCATTTGCAGCCCTTGAGTAGAAAAGATCTTTTCGGGTTTACTTTACGCCTAGCAGATTTAGTAGATTTAAAATAAAAAGGCATCTTTTAAATCTCTCTAACATTTTTGTGTTGTTGTTGCGTTTGACGTAAGTTGATGAAAATGACTTCAGTGCAATTAGGCTCCGCTGATACAGTACTTTTCCACTGGATTTACTCGGAGCTCGCGAATGTGTTGTAACGAGCTGCACTGCAGGCTGCAGTATCTGATTGTCATGCCAGGAGCATCACTAGCGTAGAGCTAAATAGAGATTGGTGAGGAAAGTGGGTCAGGAAACAGGCCTACTGTACCTGCAGAGACTGCAGAGTGCAGCGGCAGCGAGCAGAGTGTCCACAGCATGGCACTGTCTTACAAAGCATGGGAGAGGAGAGGGGCTCAGCAAGTGGTTAGCATCGGATAGTGGGCACGTCTGGGAGCTGGAGATGCTGCTGCTTTTATCCTCCCTTCTCTCCCCGACTATTCACACTTGCTTTCCTGGGTGGTTTTAGCAGTGCCCATTTTATTTTTTTCTTTCTTTCCATTAAAACATTCTTTCACTGCCAGAGGTCAAAACTATCCTGTCCGGTCCTGTAAGACAGTCTGCTAGAGACTTGCTTGCTGTTTCGTGTGAGACAGTGCTCAGTGTTGCTAAGGACTCTTTGCTACACTTTCCAGATGTAGGAGAGGAAAAGGTATGTAGGATGCTGCTCTGTAGACCTTGGTGTAGTTGTTTAAAAAGGCTTTTCCTAGTGCTTCTTGCTTCACTTGCAAAACTAGTCTTGCTAGAGGTGACATTCAGAATAAAATTACAGTACAAACAGAAAAAGAGCAATAAAAACTAAAGCATATCTAAGCAACCAGTTGGACATGCCAAAATTACCCGGGAAGTGGAAACTACAAAAGAAAGGGAGAAAAAAATTCCCTGAAGAGCCGTTATAAGAATTTTTGCTTAAGTGTAAGAGGAAATGGTGAAAGGAACCAAAAAAGATAATTTTGAAGTTCTTCTGTTTCCTCTGCTGACTGCCTTTGTCACTATGGAGCTTAATTGTTGTGGCTCAAAATAGTCCCTTTTTGTAAGTCTTTTGGTATACTGTGTGCTTGTCCATGTCCTGACCTTAAAGAGGACATCTAAAGCAGGGGATGATAATAGACTAAAAAAACCCCACAATCATTTTTAGCCTTAGACATAGTTGTTTTCATTATACTTCATTTATTTGAGAAGGAATATATTTCACTCACAAAGATTTACTTGACATTTGAGACCTAAGAGTAGGAAGGAAAGACAGAAAGGTAGTTGTCTGTTTGTCAGCTGGGAAAGGTCCATACTAAAAGGGGATGTTTTTCAGGAATCTTTTGGAGTATGAATCTGTTATTAATCCAGAAAAAGGAAGAAGAAGGGGTTCAGAGGCCTTCAGACTTTAGGGGCCAAAGCCTGGAAGGTTCTTATGTTCTCAGCTTCCACTGAAGCTTCCACTGCATAGCTAAATGTTGTAAATCCAAACACTTGTTGACTTAAGCAGAGGGATTACCATTGATTAGGTTAAAATAAAAATTGAAGGAGAAATAAGGTAGCTCGATACTTGCTACTCTGCTTGTCTCGAGCTTTGGATCTCAGAGACGCAATGAGAGCAGGAGATGGGATGCAGCCATTTGGTGCTCAGAAAAGCAGGGCGGTGCAGAGGGCAGGATCATGTGTCTTCAACCTGCTTTAATTAATCTTGGCTTGAATTGTTCTGCAGAACAGAACATCCATGCTGGTACAGCACGGACAGGGCAGATGGCCATTCTGCCAGTAACTCTTCCTCATTGTGACTGTAGGGAAATCACTTGTGTGGCGTGCTCAGACCACTGAAGAGTCTTCTGTTTCATTTTGTGATGCACGTAGAATGATACTGAGAAAATGCCTTTGAAAGCAAGGCTTTGGTTTGTAAGCAGCGTGGATACTCAAAAGAAGAGACATCCTCAGTGTCATAATTTCCAGACTGTGTAATAAATGAATGATAACATTAATAGCATTTCAAAGACAGGAGAATAAATGCCTCAGACTGAGACACCTTCAGTTGCTGTAGTAGCATAGACAGTTTAGGGAACTGAATATATTAAAATTCATGGATGCTAGCAGCATTAGTTTTATGTTTAAATCTGAGAGCAGCTTTACTGTGATAATTCAGCAGTGTAATCAAAACAAAAAAGAACTTTCTTCCCTACTACGGGTATTGCAGATAAATCCTGTGAATTTCCCAGTGCAGGTTACTGAAATGGACAATGCTCTGTGTCACTGCTGCTTTTCAGAATCAGCTGCTCTGGGAATCCTTTGACCATCTCATGGTTCACGTTCTGCCCTGCCTTCACATACTGCGTTGAGCAGATCTTTCTAACCTCCCAAATTCTGCATTTGTATAGTTCTGTAAGCTGTTCCAGCTCACAAGCCTTGACACAGGGAGCATAAACGTAGAGGGGTAAGCAAGCGTGTGCCAACAGTAGCAGTGACAGCATTCCCTGGCTTTCACTCTGAAGGGAGATGACCTCAGTTCCTAAAAAGACAATTTACAGCATGTACCACGTGGTGGACAAGATCACATAGTGCTTTATGTGCTATTTATGTTTAAATACCAAGTAAAGGTCTTGCTAAGCTATCAAGGCTTTTCTTCTTAGTTTTTCTTTTATTTTGCTTTTAATCATGGATATGGAGTTAATGTGATAACAAAAGGAGAAGGTGAAACTGTGTGTGGTCTTTGCTCACTTTCTGGACTTTGTCTGCTTGTGCTGCCTTGTTCTAGGCTTGCAGTTGTGTCACCTGTGAAGTAGGTTTTCTCCTGAGCAGCATTTTGCTGAATATGAATACTAGCTTGGTCACAGAATCACAGCATGATTAAGGTTGGAAAGGTCCCCTGGAGGTCATCTAGTCCAACCTCCCTGTTCAGGCACATTAGTCAGGATTGTCCAGATGGCTTTTGAATATCTCCAGGGAATGAGACTCTACAGCCTCTCTGGGCAATCTGTTCCAGCACTCAATCACCTGCACAGTAAAGAAGTTCTTCCTCATATTCAGGATAAACCTCCTGTGCATCAGTTTGTGCCCATTGCCTCTTGTGCTATTGCTTGGCACCACTGGGAAAAGCCTGCCTCCATCCTCTTGACATCCTCCCTTCAGATACTGACAGACATTGATGAGGTCCTCTCTCAGTCTTCTATTCTTGAAACTGAACAGGCCCAGCTCTCTCAGCCTTTTCTTATAGGAGAGATGCTCCAGACCCTTAACCATCTTCATAGCCCTGCAGCTGGTGGACCCACTCCAGGAGCTCCAAATCTCTTGTACTGAGGAACCCAGAACTGGACGCAGCACTCCAGGTAAGGCCTCACCAGGGCTGAGCAGAGGGACAGGATCACCTTCCTGACCTGCTGGCAATGCTCTTCCTAATGCCCCCCAGGACACCACTGGCCTTCTTGGCCACAAGGACACACTGCTGGGTCATGGACAGCTTGTTTTCCTCCAGGACCCCCAGGTCCTTCTCCACAGAGCTGCTTTCCAGCAGGTCAGCCCTCAGCCTGTACTGGTTATTCCATGGGGTTATTCCTCCCCAGGTGCAGGACCCTGCACTTGCCTTTGTTGAATTTCAGACAGTTCTGCTATGCCCATCTCTGCAGCCTGTCAAGATCCTTCTGAAGGGCTACACAGCCCTCTGGGCTGTAACTCTTTTGGGTCAAACTGTTTTCAACAGAAATTTTGTTTTGAAATAGGACTGTTATAATGGAAGGCACCCAAACCTCATCACACTTGTGTGGTGTGTTGTGACAGTCTGGATAGGAAAGAGGAGGTAGTAGCCCAAAGTTTTTGAAGCTCTGGTTTAAGTCATACTCTGCTGTTTTAGACACATAAAGCAGCTGATTTTCAAAGATCCTGCTTGTCTTGCAATTTCCACTTGCCATCAGTTTTAGATGTAGGGTATTTAAACTCCTAGATATGTTATTTAACTGTGTTAAATTTTAATCAGATCTCATTTTAAGATATTATAAAATCTTTGGCTCTCCCTGTGGAATGACTAAATCCTTTGACAATACTGCAGACAGGCCTGTAGAGGGGTTCTTCAGAACTCTGAGTCTTTTGAGGAGATGTAGGGATTTTTGTGGCTTTTTTTTTTAAATTAACCTCTTCAGGCTTGCCATGGAGGTGAACAGTGTGTTCAGTCCTGTCAACTCCATGTCACCTATTTCTCTGGCTTTTTTGGGTTTGCAATTGGCTTTTCATTTACAATTGTTCCTGCAAGCAGGATTAAGTAAATTTCTGCGTTGCTTTTCTTATTGTGGTAAAAGATGGAGTGTTTCACAAAATGTCCTTATTTTTACATCTTTAAAAAAATTGCTAGCTGTTTTCTTAAAAACCACCAATCAAAAACTTGAAAAATTCATATTAAAACCAAAAATTTCCTAAAGAAGCTTTTCAAAGTTTGAGCTCATAGATGCAAACCCTTCCTCTCAGCAGAAACTTGTTGTAAGAATGCTTACCACAACACCGTGTTGGCCAAGAATATCTTAAAATAATTTAACTTTAGTTACTAATGGAGATGATGATGTTCCCAGTGCTTTAGGTGTTCAGTCCTTGGCGTTTCTGACCTTGCAACTAAAACAGTCTCTTTGGAAAGTTGTGTGGCCAATTACAAATTCTAATGTAATTCCTAATTTCAGGTCCCATGCACTTGGAATTTCTCCCATAACTAATGTGCAACCCCTTCTCCTCTGGTTTTGGATGGGAGCTCTTCAAAACTGCTGTTTTAAGCTGTATCATCAGTACTTGATCATCATTTCCCTTGAATGCTTTATTAACCTGTAGATGGCTTTCCCAGTGGGATAGTTGCACTGTTAGACTGCATTTTTCCTTGTGCCTCGTGTGCTACCCCATATGATTACTTGTCTTCAGAGTCCTTAATATCCTTATCGTTATTTTAAATTCTACAACCCTTCTGCTCAACCCTGGTGCTATAAATATGTGAGTAGGAGTGGCAGACTTCTGTTACAAGCTAACATTTCTCTTCCTTGTATTTTGCTTTTAGGATGTGTGTTTGAGTGATGAGGAACATTATCTTATTTAGAGTAGAGGCAAAGGACTTCCAGACAGTCCTAAACCTTGGTCAGAAGTTCAGTGAGGAGAAGGGGAATCAAGCTGCTTGTTCTCTTCTTCTGAAAGAAGAATTTCTAATATACCCAGATTTAAATGCAGTAGATAACTTAATGTGCAAATCCCTGGTTTCAAGATTTTGCATTTACTGTTAATATTCTACTGTGTTTGAGATAAGGCTATTCCTATTCTTCTAATTGGAAGTCCTCCTTTCACATGGAGTTTCTTCTGCAGATGTGTTAAGGATAAAGAATGATGAGATTTTTTTTTTTACTTCTCTCACAAATTTCACCTACATTTTTCTCATGCTCCCAAATGTGCATAGCAAAAGGGTGCCTTCTTCCCCTTCTCCCACCCTACTAAGAGTTAGCTTCTGCCTACATAGTTTTTGCTTTCTCTCCTTCCAGTTTTATTCATTGAGGATACCTTCCTTTTTGAGGGGTAGGTGTTCTTTTCCACAGTAGTTCGGAATTTGGTGCCTGTGATTTTGTGTCCTTTTCTAGCATTGCTTCTGAACCTTCTGGTTCTACCATGCTGCTGTATGTGTGAAGTTTTTAAGAGCACAAGGACCATTGTGATTACATAGTCATATTTTCTTAATTCAAGCTGGAGACTTTACTCAAATTATTCCTGCAACAGGAATAAGTTTTTTAATGTGGTGGCATCTTCCTTAGGCTACCCAGTCATGACTTTATACGGTGGAGGACTCATCTTGTTTCTGTTTAAGTTGTTGCAGTAGCTTCTTTGTCTTGTGCTTGCCTGTTCTTCCTGAGGTGAAGTTAATGTTGTGCTGCAATGTCCTTTATTAACTGAGGGCCAAGGAATTTGAAGGTTTTCTAAAACTCATCAGAGCTAATGTGATTCTTTTCCCCAAACTGTCAAGACTTGGGTGTATAATTGTGTCTCTGCAGCTCTTGTAGCAGACAGTTTCTGAACTGCCTGTCTTCTAGAGGAGCCTGAAGCACTCTCCTCTAATGAAGCTCTCTGGTGTGGTGTGACAGCCATTGCTTGGAACTATATATACACAATTGATGCTGAAATTACCTATTGTTTGTCATAAAGATGTATTTCAGGAACACGCTGTTATCTTTATAGATAGCAAGACATAAATGCAGGAGGAGTCCTACTTAATTTGATTAGTTTTGATTCAGTGCCAACTTTTTGGATGTCTGTATCCTGTGAGCAAGTTGCAAAGCAGTTTTGTTGTGCCATTTGATTACATGGGGGTTACTTTTGCAGCTTTCCAGTCAAGAGATTGCATGCCAAAAACTTGAAAATGCCAAAGTTTAAAACTCCTTTAAGCAGAAAGAGCTGATAAAGAAGTGTTTTCTCAAGTGGTGTTTATGTTTTGAACAAGTCCTTATTCTTTATTTTTTGGGAGTGACAATTGATCACAGCTTAAATGTTTGAGTAAAAAAAAAAATCTTGCATTTCAGGGGGAAAAGATTGATGTGTTTTTGTTTATCTGAAAAACTGGGGGGACCAAATGAAACAAGGTAAATAACTCACTGGTGTAGTTTAAGCCTGCAAATTATTCAAGTGCTCTTTTTTGTGACCATTTTTTTCTCAAGACACACGTGCTGCACCATATACTTTCACTGCCTTTTAACAGCATTAGTGGAATGATAAAAGTATGTGCAAAAACAAGCAGTGTAGATGTTCCCTGATTTTATTTTTTTTTCTTCTTCTTGGGAAATTTTTTTTTTTTGAGGTGGTGATCACTATTAGAAACTGAAGTCCCTTGTTGCAGAAACGTGCCGTAGATCTTTATTGAAAGGTAGTAATTTTTAAGAAAACAAAACAAAAGATGAAAGCACATTTGATTCCAACAGATCACACTTCTAGTCTGTCGTGAGGTGACAATATATTAGCTTGCAAGCTGTTGCTGTCAGATGGTGTGCTGGGTGGTTTGAGAGCCCAGTTCCCTGCTTTACTTGTGCAGTGCCTTATTCTTCCCTGTGGCGTGGCCGTCGCATCTTTTCATGCAGGCATGCTCCAGACAGATGCAAGATGTTGTCTGATCCGTACAGATCCCTGTGCTGAGTGGTAATCTGAAAGTAACCTTGGTGAAAAGTGAGAAGCTTTGCTGAAAAATTTCCCTGTGATGCCGTTGCTATGGCAACTGCGTCTATTGTGTGTGTGCTCAGCCGAGTCTGGCTCCTGGATGCTGCAGTGTGGAAAAGCATTGCCTTTAAAAGTGCCTCCCTTCCCCCATTTCTGCTGGGTTTGACGGCAGCAAAGGCTGATAAGGCCTCCCTTATCAAACTCATCCTTCCTATTTTGCTTTTAGTTTTGCTACTAGTTCAGGCATACTGCCTAATAAGACAGAACCGTGCTGAAAATGGAAGGGCTGCTGATGTCTGGCTGCAGCTCAGTCTCTCTGTTGCTCTGTGGTGATAATCCAGGATGATTTGCAGAGGCAAGGCAGCAACACAGCAACAGGGCAAGGTATGTCCCCTTTTGTGCTCTGCAGAGGGAGAGGAGCCTTTTGTCTGTGGCAGTGAGGCGGCAGTCGTGAGCAGTGGAAGAGGACTGGAAAAGATGTGTGCTGCACAGGGGAGAGGAGCACACAAGGGATGCCAGAAAGGTGGGCTGAAAAGACCATTCATCAGCAGGAGCCTTAATTTGTGCTCACTGGGCAGTGAGCTGGCTATTCCTGATTTGTAACCATAAAATGTCAGCATTTTCTTAAACCAAAATAATGCTGCTACTACTAATAACAATAATAATAATGATGATGATATCCCTGTCTGCTTGATGGTGCAATTTTCTGCTACTTTGAGAGGGTGCTGGGGGGGGGGGTGTCCATCAACCAGAATTACCTTCTGCAATTTCACCTGGATAAATATTTTTTTCTTTCCATATCTATACACACACACACATTCATATATATTCAGCAGAAGAGTTAGGCGTGTGTGCAGTCCTGTTCTGTGTTTTAGTGGCAGATAACTGAAGGGTGCCAATATTGTGCCTTGAAGAGGCTTGAAAAGCAAAAAAAAAGCCGCTGATGTGGAAGTGAAGTGGGAAATAATCTTCTGTAATTAATCTAAAATTTATTAGGCTGATGAAATGGATGTCAGATTCAGCATTCCCTTCCCTCAGCTGCGGTACCTTCCTGTGGGAATGTGCAGATGCAGTAACTGGATGTCCCTCTCACCATGGATAACAAACACATCCTGCTTTGTAAGTGAACCTGACAGAGTCCTATGCCTCAGTTTGATGAAAGCTTTTGCCCTCCCTGCACTCCGTAGTTCACAAGGGCTTTAAAAATTCTTTATGAATCAAGAGAGCCCCAGTTTTTGCTGCTGGCTACTGGTTTAATATTGCTGGATCCTAGAATAGGGCTCTGTATATTTTTATCCGAGGTTATCGGAGTGAGAGAATGAAGGTGACGTGAGGTGATGCAAGCGACATGCCAAACAATGAAGCTGTGCTTGGACAGCATCTGAATGGAAGCCAGGGAAATAATTTTAATGGATTGCCTAGCTACTCATTTTTCCCCCCTCCAAAAAAGTCTTTTGTTATCCAAGTATATTTTTAGTCTCTTTTTCTGTCTGGTCAACATTTCATTCATGTTTGTGTTGAGTACATTGTTCCTTCAGTTTTCAAGAGACTGATGCCTGTAGAGATGGAAACAATTTTCTTAATTGCTGAGGCTGAGGTGAATGTTACTGCCCTTCATCCTGACCTGAAAGAACCTTTTTCTTCAGGCAGTCTCATGAACAATTTAGCCTTTGATGTTTGTTACTTTCCTTTTAGTCAAGATGGAGCCTGCGTAAAAAAGCATGTGAAAAATCTTTCCTTTAAAAATTATTTTAAGAAGCAAAATTTTTGCACTCTGTAAATCATAGTCTTATACTGAAATTACTCTTTTTAAAGGTGCAGCGTAATTTTGAGCTTGTTCGTATTTCTGTTTAAAATTAGCAGTGCCTTCTGTTCTCAGGAAGGTCCAAAATAGAAACTTAGTTTCTAAGTATGGGCTTATATATGTTCCTAATAATAATAATAAATTTAGGGTTATGCTAAATATGTTCCTCTGTATGGGTAAATTAGCAGTAGTAGTCTGCTTTCTCTTGTATACAAGGTTGGTTGCTCTTTGGTGAGGAACTGAGGATAGGAAAAATGGGGAAACAGTATACGGGAAATTTTTAAAAGGTGTGATAATTTTCCAAGGCAGGAGGGGAAAAGAGAAACTTTGCACTCCCCTTTACTTTCAGTCCTTGTTCCCTTTCTGTTTTAGGAGATCGTTTTACCCTGGCAGACTGCAGAGTAAAGTCCACCAGAAAAATCTGCAGAGTATTTTACTGCCTTGTTTTCACTTACAAGTGATCTAAAACATCTTTACACACCGTTTGCTCATCTATTAGCTCTTTTTCCCCAGTAACTTAGCTCAGTTGTTCTTTTACTTGTGGGTGAATGTAGGATGTCCTTTCTGTGCACACAGGAAGAAAAGAAAGTAGGAGACTGCAGAGGTGAAAAGGGAGGATGAACAGGGAAAGGAGAAGTAGTCCAGGAAAATAAGTGGGTATGACATTTGCAGATGGTTTGCTTCACCTCACGCAAGTGATTTGAAGAATTCAGCAATGAATGAATGGCCAGAATCGTCCGACATGTATGACAAATGATGCTCAGCAGTTGAATTACAGAATATTTTCATCCTCTGAGCTCAGGAATGGATTGCTTCCATCTCCAGCAGTAGTCCTGTGAAACGCTCTTTGAGCAACTAGAGAGGTGCAAGCTCTTAAAAAAAAAAGTTTTTCAGGCATTTAGTAAGAAAAATGGTTGCATGCTGTGTGCAAATATGGCAAAGGTGTAAAAATTCAAAAAGACATGAAATGTAGCAGAAATTCCCTCCCAGGTAAAAAGTCTTTTCTTGGATAATATAACGTTTTAATTAAAAGTAAGCTAATTAATCCAAATATTTTTCAGGTTGTATGATTCCAAAGGTATTATGGCTAACCTATGGCTCCCCTATCCGGTAAGTACCCCAGTGTTTCAGCACTAGGTTGGAAAGGCAAGTGGCTTAAAACTGCCATTCCAGGTTTTTTTTGGCCAAGTAGTTGGGAATGAAGTGCTGCTTTGTACTTTGGAGCACCTCAGATATTTTTGAGGTGAAATCTGCTACAGAAGATGATAATCCAGTATGTTGAAATAGTTGGAAAATCACATATTGGTCTTTTTTTTTCTGTCTTCAGTGGTTAAATGTGTTTTGAGTAATTGGAAGTGCTGGACTTCAATTGCCATTGTTATTTGAAATGGTAATGGCAGGGCAGCCGTGCTGTGCAGAGACCGCCTCCATTAAGAGGATGTAGCTTTTATTTAGCGTGGGTATTAGAGAGTCTGGACAAAGAAGTAAATGTTTAACCCCATGTGCAATAATGGACTGGGAAGGCAATGTGACCTCCAGCTCTCAAGTGTTCTGTGTCCAGGAATGGTGGGTTGGCCAGAGAGTGCTCGAGTCAGAATGGCAAAAACTTTGGTTACTGACAGACTCCAACACTCCTGATATTTGCCAATGTATAAACATCACGTGTGGGCAGGAGAACACACAGTTCACCTCCTGCACAGCACACTTGAGCAGTAGTTCTTAACCTTTTTGCACATGATGACCTTACTTGTGAGAGTAAACCACTTCTGAAGCTGATTGACTGAGAACTCGAAGCAGGTCAGGGTGGGTTTTTGTGTTACGCAGTGCTGCTTCAGTCTAATCAGGTTCAAGAATATCCGGGAAGGGGTTTCCTGTTGTTGTTATCCTTAGCTGGGCTGCATATTTTGCTTTAGGTTAAATGAGTTCACCAAATGTCTGGAAGATTCTGAAATAGGAAGAATTGCTGCCTCTTTGATTTCCAGCTAAACAGTGATGCCACTTGGAATTACAAATGCACAAGAGGTGGGTGTGTTTTGTAATTAGTGGTGAAGTCTGGTGGGCTGTTGACTTTAATATAACCTGCAGTACTTTTCATCTGTTGCAAAAATGCTGCTACTTTATTAAAAGATATTAAAACTCCATTCTTGAGAGTTTCTGTATTTTGTATTCTGTCAAGTGGCATAGACTGTTGTATCAGAGGAAGCTAGAATTTTAAAACCACAAATTATGTAACTAATATTTTATAAGTTGAAAGGAAAACAGGTGTTTTGAAGGGATTTCTAATCAGTATATTTCACAATGACTCTCTAGTAGTATTAAGGAATGTGTTCCTGTCTTCAGGGGTTATTTTAAAGCATCGATTCCTTTTTATAATGAGAATATAGTACTGCTCATGAAATGCTATTTGAAAAATTGTCTTGTCTATCTTGATGATTCCTGTGCACTGTTACAGAGCCACCCTGTGAGAGCAACAGGAAAAATGTGATTTAACAGTAGGAGGATAGGAGGCTGACTTCTGTGCATGTGGGAATGTTGTAATCTTTCTGAGCAGCAGGAAGACAGATGAATTAATGCAGGAAGTCACTGACAATATCTCTGCCCTCCTCACCTTGGTTAGGTTAGCCAACTCCCTTCTAGTCTGCATCAAAGAACAAAATGCTCTCCTGATTAAGCCATGATGCAACAAGATATTTCAGTATGAAACCTTATGGAAAAGGTTGTGATTGCAGTATGAACGTCTGTGGTTACAGTTTATTCAGGAAGAATCAAGTAGGATCATAGGAGTGAAAGGGGCATTTTATATTAAAAGCTTCATTACCTGTTTCTCGGTCATTAATAAGTTGGAAATAAGAGGTTATAAGGGGTAGCCAGCAGGTGGGAAATCCTTTCCACTCCCCTGAAAAGAAACAGAAGGCACTGGCTGCAGCCTGGCCTGTGATCTACAGCACAAAATGACCAGCTCCATTTCAGAGGGATAGGAAAAGAGCTGTGATACTGAGGGTGAGTTTGCTCTCAGACAATACAAGAGACTATACACTGTCAATACTGAAACATCTTAAATATGTCTATTGGCAAAACCCTGGCAAGGCAAATGTTGTGTTAGTAGTATTTTCTATTTTGCATTTGGGGGAAAAAGCAGAGGTATCATAAAGAGATGAGATTCTCTTCTCCATACCAGCATTTTTTCAGCCTCTAGAGACAGAATTTTAAAAATCAAGGCTGAACATTTTCCCTTTCAGAATTTAAGGAGAGATGGCCCAAGTGCTGTATAGGTTGTTGATGTTAATAATTTTTTCCCAGAATGTCAGGTATGTTTCAGAAGACTGGTTGGAAGACAATGCCCTGCCAGCATTTTAAAGGACTGAACAAAATGACTCAAATAATTTTAGGCCTGTCAGCCTGGTATTTGCCTTGGCTTAGTAATGGTTTGGCTGACAAGAATTTTGATCAATAAAAGTTTAAAGGATGATGATGTAGTTGCTTGCAGTGAGTATGTGACTATGGAAAATATATCTTGTCAGCCTAATGTGATACCTACTTTTTATGAGATAAAAGCTTGATAAATGCATCAATGTCAAATGCAGGCGTAATATACTTGGATTTCTGTCAGGCAGTTGCTTGGACATTGAATGGCATTCTGATCAGGAAACTATAAAGATACACAATTACAACAACAAAAAAATGAAAAAGCCATAAAAAATATAAATTGGCTCTGAGAGGTCCTAGGAATATCACTGTAAATTGAAGTCTTTATCAAATATGTGTTTCTAATGGAGTGGTATTAAAAAATTACCTGGACTGTTTGTGTGCTTAGGACTAAACTAATCTAATTTCTTGCTTTTTGTGTTGCAGTTACACATTGAATGGATGTTTCTGGTGAATTGTCCACAGTGACACTATATAGTTCCCCTCAGAGGTTCCAACTAGTTTAGAATCTCTCTGTATGTGTAAACAGTCTAAATGACTCTTTTTGGTATCCAGAAAGATTTACTGTGCTGTACCTAACCACGGTAAATTTTGTCTGTCTCAGTCTTGCCCATTTATCAAGCTTTATGAACTTCTTCTGGAGTTTTGATTCAAGAACTCTAAATGAATTCACATAGCAGAACCTTCGCTATCCATCCTGTTCCCTTTGTAGGAAATGAAGTGAGAGAAGTAAGGAAGGGGGTCAGTAGAACTGTTACTTTGGACTTCCAGAGGGCAGACATTGGCCTGTTTAGGAGCCTGCTTGACAGAGTGCCTTGGGAGGCAATCCTGAAGGGCAAGGAAGTCAGGAAGGCTGGACATTCTTTCATAAGGAAAGCCTAAAGGCACAGGAGCAGGCTGTCCTTATGTGCTGAAGAATGAGCTGGTGAAAGAAGACCAGCCTGGCTGAACAGGGAGCTTTGGCTGGAGCTCAGAGGGAAAAAAAGGTGAGTTTGTCACCTTTGGAAGAAGGGGCAGGCAGCTCAGGCGGAGTACAGGAATGTCATGCAGGGAGAAAATTAGAAGGGCCAAAGGCCAACTAGAACTCAATCTGGCTACTGCCATAAAAGACAATAGAAATCTTTCTATAAATACATTGGCAACAAAAGGAGGGCTAAGGAGAGCCTCCATCCTTTATTGGATGTGGGGGAAAACATGGTGACAGAGGGTGAGAGGAAAAAACTGAGCTGAGTAATGCCTTCTCTGCCACAGTCTTTAACACTAAGACCAGTTGTTCTCCAGGTCCCCTGAGCTGAAAGACAGGGAGCAGAATGAAGCCCCCATAATCTAAGGGGAAATGGTCAATGAGCACTTAGACACACACAAGTCTTCAAGCCAGAGGGGTTCGCCCAAGGGTACTGAGGGAGCTCATGGGAATGCTCACTGAGCCACTTTCCATCATTTATCAGCAGTCCCAGCACACTGGGGAGGTTGGCAAATGTGACACTGAGCTACAAGAGTGGCCAGATGGAGGATCTGGGGAACTACAGGCCTGTCAGTATGACCTTGGTGCCTGGGAAGGGCATGGAGCTGATCATCCCAAGTGCCATCACGTGGCATGTACAGGACAACCAGGGGGTCAGACAGGGGTTCACGAAAAGGCCGGTCCTACTTGACCAACCTGATCTCCTCTGACAAGGTGACCTGCTTGGTGGATGAGGAAGAGGCTGTGGATGTTGTCTACCAGGACTTCAGTAAAGCATTTAACACTGTTTCCTGCAGTGTTCTCGTGGAGAAGTTGGCAGGCCATGGCATGGACAGCTGCACTCTTTGGTGGGTAAAAAACTGGCTGGAAGGCTGGGCCCAGAGAGTGGTGGGAATTGGGAGTTTAAATCCGGCTGGTGTCTGGTCACAAGTGGTGTTCCCTAGGGCCCAGTGCTGGGCCCAGTCCTGTTCAATATCTTTATCGATGTTCTCAAACCTCTTTTTGAATCTAAATGATTCCATGATTCTGTAATTCAGCTTTTTAATAAAAATGCCTTTTTATCAGCTGTGTAGAGTCACTTCAGACATGTTTTTTTTCCTAATTCTTCCTTTATGTCTAGCATTAGGGCTCACTCTCTATTTGAGTCTTTTCAAATGGTATTCTTATTTATTCAGAAGAGCTTTCCTATTAATTTTTGCATTGGACTCTTAGCAAGTTTACATTTTATTTATTTCCAGCAAGCTTGCTTTAGGGAGCTGTGCTGTTAGTAAGTGCTACAGAAACAGAGAATCCAACATTGAAGAGCAGAGTTACATGATACCCTAAAGACATAAGCACGATTTATTTGGAGAGGTAAGGGAGCGGACAGTCAGCAAAATTCATGGCTTGGTATTTTTGTACAAGGATACAGAAGCTGCATGCCTGCAGCTCTTCTGGAAAGTAAATGAACCAAGAAAATTCTGTCCTCAAGTTGAGGTAGTTGGTGTATGAAAAATGTTTTTGTTTTCCTCTGTTATTTATTTTGTCATATTTTAGGAGAAGTTTTTAATGTGCTGGTGTTTTTTTGGCTATGAGCTAAGTTGATAACATTTTTATTTTTATGTGCATGTTTGTGGGGGAGGGAGAGGTCAGTGAGGGTCATGCTGGAAATCAGGCAAAGATTTGCAGCCTTGAACAGCTGCTAGTCATCTTGAATAATATTTCCCAAAGGCATTGGGTTCAATAAGGGACGCTTCTAATGATATTACACAGTAGTAGCTCTGTACTTTAAATAACCTGCTCATTTCTTTCAAGTAACATAAAATGGTTTGGAAATGAAGTAGATTTTTTTATTTCCTTCAATGACACTGTACTTGTGTACTGCCAGTTTACACAAGCAGCAGTACACACTAAGGTCAGCAGGACTAGCATGGAAATGAAAGCTCGATCCAATTTTGCATGAGAGCTTCCATGAACATTTAGTAATTTCCCTGAAAATTAGGCTTCCCACATCCCAGGGCTGGGAGTTGAACTGAGATGCTTAAAATTCTATCATAAATTTGGATTTACTGCTGGAAGAAGCGAAAAAGCCTCTGCACTGTAAAATAAGGGTAGTATTCCATAATGGCATCATTAGTGGTATTATTTTGATAGTAGTGCCAGGAGTTTTGGATGCAGTTATTTATGAAGGATAGCATGGGTGAAAAGCATGTGAAAGAAGAAAATACTGTAAGGATATTGGAAAAACCCCACATGCTAGAAAAGAAGGGTTATGGAGGGTGAGCAAAGTCAGACCTGACATTGGTGGGGCCGGTTCCCTCTGGCCCTAAGGAAGTGGCTGCCCCAGCCACGGCCACGCTACAGCACTTGCCTCCTTTAAGGGGGTGTTTTAGGGACGCTGCCTCCTCACAGCATCCAGTTAGAATACCCTGACAGTCACTTGTTTGAGGGTATGAACTTTATAAGGAGTGCTGTTTTTCTTTTGAGTTCTGAAAAAAATGTCAGGCTTTGTGCTATTGTGTAATCCTGCAGGCTGTGTGTCCCGAGTTCACTGCAGTGTGTTTGTTGTGGAGAAGAATTGTAGCGACACGTCTTGCAGTAACAGCACAGTTAGGGGAGAGCTGAGTTCCTGAGAGAGCTCAGTGCCCATGATATGTATGTTTGATTGCTCTCTGATTCTCCCCAGCTGCACTGAATATTCCAGAAAAGATTCCAAATGCATTAAAAATGGTGGCCTGTTTTGCCACAAGGAAAGAGATGCGAAACCCAGATTCTGTTGAAAAAGTTAAAACTGCAGTTATACATACACAAAAGGATGTGGTTGTTTGAGTGGAATTCAGTGTTTTGTTGCCAGATAATAACTTGCTGTCGTGACTTTTATTCTAAGCCTATAAAATGATTGATAATGATATATATTTTGACAGAATGTTTGTCTGTAATCATTGTTTAACAGAAGCATTTCATTAATTTCAGAGTACTAGAAATTAGCACATTCAGATAGATAATGATGACATTTGTATGCTATAGTGAACTTTTGTCTTTTTGCTGTTTTCGTGTACAATAGCATAGAAGAAAGGACAGACACCAAGTGGGTTTTTTGCATGCTGCAAGCCATAATTCTTGACCTGAAAACATCAGAATAATCTGACCATAAGGATGCGTGTGTTGATGGTAGAGACAAATCAGTGTATAAGGAGGTTTTGAAACTTTGTGTTTCTGTGGTCTTGGTTTCTTTCATTTCTTATGTCAAAATGGTGTTTGTGGTCTCAAATAAAGAGCAAACCAGTTGTAGTCCCCAAAGCAAACCCAAACAGATTGTAAGATACTCATCTTACTGCCTCTCATTCAGCTTAGGAAGGAGTGGCACCGAGACTGCAAGGAGCTGGGAATTGTGCATGAAACAATCTAAATCAAAGTAATTTTGAGACAAATGGTGAAGAAGTTCCCTGGGTAAAACTGTGCATTTGCTGAAGACCCCATTCCTCTAGCTCATATCTGGATGTCTCTTAATGTTAGTGAGGCTTTTGGTCTTGTGGGATTTGCTCTGCACAGTCACAGGTTTAGGAGTACATACACATTAACAGGGCTGCTGTGATGAATGATTTCTTTGTCAATCAGAAGGGATACTTTAGTCTTAATTTTCACAATATAATGAAGACTGAATGGAGAGCTTGTTACAGGAAACAAGCTGAAATTGAATGACCATGACTTGGTTCATTTTAAAAATGATGAAGGGACAGACAAAAATTGGTTTGTGGCTGAGGTCTTGATTACAAAAATGGAGAATTTTGATGGACCTGTGAAGCTGAGGGATATGAAAGTGGCAGAGCTTGATTTTCCTGGAATGAAAGATGCTAATGCTTTCTGAACCCCAAGGAAGGAAGAGAACCTGAAGAAGGATACAAGAACAAATTGGAAAATCTTCAGGCAAGAGAGAAGAGCCAGCTGACCTTGCTGACTTGTAAAGATTTTTATCACACTTGTTTTGGCTACATTCTTGTCATTCTACTAAAACCTAATCCCATTGAGTGTTCTTACTGAGATCTCAGCAACTTTTGTATTGTTCTGGAGTCATCTAAAGATGAGGTTTTTTCATTGGTGGACACAGATCTTACTCTGTGTTGACGTCCTCAGTCTTTCCATCCTCAACTTAAGGCAAGCAGTCCATATTTAATTTTTTCAATGTGACCAGTTTTTCAGTGTGACCTCACTTGCCTTCAAGTAAACTTAGGAGGTTGCTGTGATGTAAATCTTCTGTGAAAATGTTGACTGCTTTAACAACTAGCTTTTCTTTCCTTCTTTTATTTTCATCTCATGTGCCTGATCACTAATGACAGCATTTTGGGATTGTGGTATTTTGTATCTGATACTAAAAGATTAGTTGGTTTTTGGTATGTGGTTTTATTTTGGCTGTTGTGGGGTTTTTGTGCATGTGTGGGTGGGCTTTTTTTGTTTGTGAGGGTTTTCTTCTTATTGGTGGTTGGGTTTTTATGTTGTTGCTGTTTGTGATTTTTTTTTCGCTTTGTGCTTAACAAATGTTTCCATCTCCTGCAAGCAGTTGAGACCCAAGGTGCACCAACTGGATCACAGAAGTGCAACTGCACCTTGTTAACCACAAGAAGGCATTCCTGGAGGTGTGGTGCTTGGTCAGTGGAGAGCAGAGCAATTCCTCGTGTGGTTAGTGTCACAGAGAGGGAATGTGTGCAGAAACACATATGCATATGTCACACGTGGCATGGAGGGTGTAAAGGCAAGCTCCTGGTGTTGGCCAGCTGGCTTTTTGGTGACTGGAAGGCAGTTGGCAGGGCAGGATATTGAATGATGGAAAATGGGACTCTGAAAACAGTGGGTGGAGAAGCAAGGGAAATGCTGCATGGTGGAAAAGCATTTTGTGTCTTGTGCTACAAGTGACGCAGGCTTGGAATTACTTTCAGGCATGGATGGCATAGATCATAACTCTGGAAGCTACAGAGAGCTATAAAATCTTTCTTTGAAAGCTTACTGCATCCTAGCAATGTCTTAATGCTTCCTCTCTTCCTCTGTGCTTGCAAAGGTCCACTTACATGGCACATTAGCTTTTGGTCAGGTGTGTTTTGAAGGAATGTTTTCTTCCAGACCTTAGTACAGTTTAAATTCCTCTGTGAATTTTCTTGTTGTAGTGGGAAGTGAAACTACATAGAAACTAAAAATCCAATCATACAACTACAAAAAAATCTGCCTTAAGCAGAAAAGAAGATTATTAGATTGATGAAAAATGGAAAATGTCTTGTGAACTACAGGACACTGGTCCTCTTACTTTTCACCTGCTGCAGCCAGCAGCTAGGAACATGTTCTGCATTAAACTGAACTTAGTCTTGTGCTCGCCAAGGAATGTGACTAGGTTAGCAAGCTGCTTTCTTATCAATCAGGAGTCAAATGATCCAGAAGAGGAACACAGAGTTCCTAGTAAAGGATCATTGGAAGCAGGACAGCTTTGCTAATTAGCTTCCTTTTACTTTATTTTTACACATCAATAGAATTCTGCATACAAATGTAGTTGCACGGAGTGTGTCAAACAGTACAAATTGTAGTTATGATACATTAATCAAGGACATGGAAGAACAGCTCCAGGAGAAAAGATTCCCCTGTCTTATGTAAGCTTTGATCTGCAGTCTCTCGGTCACCTCGTCTCCTTCCATTAGGACTTCTGATCTCAGGAGGAATAAAATTTGCCATCTTCTGGCCCTGGCAATTTCCTTACAGTGAAATTTGTCAAAAAGACATGAAACACCATGGCTAAAGTCCTGGATAAAAGTATGTGCCCACCCTTTCAAAGGTTTCTTTCCCTTGCCCCCTGCCCTCTCTTGCCCTGAAAAAGCTTTGGTGCAATTAGAAAGACAGAAGCTAGAATCTGCATGCAACTTAAACATCATATCTTCATTCATCCTTAAAAATCTTTTTTGTACATCATGCTCTCATCTCTAAGAAGTGATGGAAGCCTCCACAGCCTTTCATGTTTTGGGAAATAATTGGACTGAAGGGAATTAACATGCGTTTATAGGGCACTGAAACAAAAATAAATGGCATTGAGGTATTTTTGTTGTTCTAGCTAAACACCCTGATGTTGGGATGCTTGTGATTTTTCATTCTGCAATCCCTCTTGTGAGTCCAGCTCTCTGTGCCTCTTCCTTGCACCCTCTCCTGTACTGTCCCTTCCCCTCTGCTGCAGTGGGAGGTTGACTTTGCCAGCAGTTCTGATTCCATCTGTTTCCTGGTGGGTTGCACAACAGATCCTCAGTCAAAGCCCTGGGGTTACAGAAAGAAAAGAAAGAACAGCCTCGTGGTCATGGTACTAGCCTGAAACTGGGATTTTTATACACTTTGTCAGACTTGTTTTATTACAGTGCTCAGAAGTCCCTTAGGGGATGGTTGACAAAAGGTATTTTTGTCTCTTAATTACCTTTTGAAATCCAAGGGAGACTGTATATCTAAATATCCACAGGAGTCTTGTCCTGTATATGTTTGTTTGCTGTCTGCAAAGGTGAGATCTCTATCCCAGATAGAAAAGGTGGTGCTCTGTCTGAACTTTCTTCCCTGATAAACGTCTTCTTTAGTAGATAATGTTCTCTTCCTAATATGCACATAGTCTTTTTTTAATATATATATATATACACACATATATGTGGGAATGTTTATGTAACATGTACTAAACATTATTTTACTTCTTCATGTAGTGCTTTTAAGATAGTAAAGTATTTTAATCTTAAGTGAAATATTTTCTCTATTTTGCATAACTCACTGATTTTACATTCAGCCAATTTTTGTTAGGACTGGGCCATAAGCATATAGGTAGGCTGCAGAAAGATGTTGGTGTTTTGCCCAGAGTTTGTGGTTGCTGTGCTAAGGTCTTTGCTCGCCATCCTTGCAGCTTATGTCTGTGATTATGCTATTTATCATACTATTTATGATTAATAAAATGCTGGTCCCTTGGCTGCTTACACCACACGTGTTAAATCTGGATGGATGGATGGATCTGAACCACAGCCACTGCTAGGTAGAGAGCAGCTTGCTAGCACACAGTTTAAGGGAGGAAACAAACAATTTATGTACGGTTGAAAGAGCACAGATAATAAGGTAAATAAGTTCTGGGTGAAATGGTCCCTAAGCATTCTTTGCCTGCCTTACAGACATTTGTCAAGTGCTTTGAGATCATTTATATAGAGATCACAATATCCTTCACAACTCTTCTCAAATTTCCCTCCAAACTGAGAACTTTAGTGTGAATTGTGTTCTGTGTAGGGGGTCGTGTTTCTTAAGCTCACAGGATGCTTTGCTCAATAACAGTCTTTCTGCTTTGTCGTTAAGATTAGTGATTTTTTTTTTCAATTAAAGCATAATGTAAAATTATTGCCCAATTAGAAAACATTATTGTGTGTTTATAAGCATCCCTGAATGTACTTACCCACTGGAAGCATGCAGATGTCTGTTGGAATTTAATTTCTCTGCAGCACGTTGGGGGTGGGGACAGAAGAGAAGTAGCCAGAAAATTATAGTTGCTGCAGTAAATACCAGGCTTCTCCCAGTGACCTGCACTGACTGCAGAGCTTATTACATCTAATGTAAGCATAAAACATCTGTTCAGCAGTGCTGTTTTCTGGCTGTTCTGTATTTGTACCAGCAAATCAATCATTCTTGGCTGATTGTTGCCTGTTGTGGGGAGTCACGGAGAAAACGGGGTGCCACATTTTAAAGTTTATTGTAAGAAAGATGTTGTGAAATACCTGCAAGGCTTCAATGTACATTAAGCAGTGGCAGCCTTGCTTCACCTCTGTAGTGTGGTCCCCCCTGAGCTCCAGAGGCATAGGTGTGCAGGCCAGCAGGAATCCTGTGGGTGGATGGTATAGCCTGTAGCAAGGAGCATGGATGATGAACAAGGTGTTCCAGGAGAGTAAATTTAGAGTCCTCTAAGGGTGTTTTTTTTTATTTGGGGGTTCCTACAAAGTCAGTCTGTGTTGTCAGGTGGTGACACCCTGCGATAAGGCAGAGGTGTGGTGAACCTTGTGCTCTAAATTGAGCAAATTCTACTTTGGAGCACAGAACTGCTGCGGGTACCCGGCGTGTGCTGTCCTTGCTCTGGGCTGTCGAGGGTGAATCCAGGGCACAGCCTTCAGCAGCTGGTGATTTTGCTTGGTTCCTGTTGTTGTTAGCAAAGCTGGCACTTCACTGAGGTGGCTTTTACCCTCCCAGAAGAGGTGTTTGTGTGCTTTGCAGCTCGTACCCTTCAGGCCCAGAGCTGCAATGCGTTGGCCATGAGTGGCTGCCATGGGGGCAGCTCCCCAGCACTGGCCAGTCTGTGTAACACAGCCATTCCTGGCCTGGTTTGATTGACTCCCTCACAACCTGATAGCTGGCTAGTGGGAGGCTCTGAACAGTGGCCAGAGTAATAGCTACATGTGCAAAGCTGTTTGAGATTGCTGGCATTCTTTTATCTGGTTTGCAGGCTCTGTACCTGCTGCTACTGGATGTAGGAAAAAAAATGCTGCTTTTTCAGGGGAGGTTTTTTGCAATCTAAATAACACCTTGTTCATGTGGGGCTTTTTCCCCCCCCTTTTTTAATGTAGTGTTTCTGGAGCGGGTCCTGGCAATGTCAGCCACCAGCCCGAGCAGTTCTTTTGTGCCGATGCTTTTGAATCTCTGCCTGTGTCAGTGTATTTCCTAGGGAATTAGCCAAGATTATTCACACCTCACATAAAATTTATTTATTCTATTAGCAGCAACTTCAGTGCATCCAATTTTCAGCACTTGGTGAAAAAGAGAATTTTGCTCTTTTGCTAGAAAGCCTTTGCATGTGTTTCCATGTGTGGATCTTGTTTCCATGGCATCAGCTTATCAGCTTGAGAAGCACAGGTGGGAGCATTAGCCAGTAAATAGGCATTAGGAGCCAGTCCTGCTCCTGTGCAGGGCTCGTTCTTGTGGTGAGGATAGTGATGTGGGGTATGGCAGTGATTGATGTATTTTAATGGTCGGGACTCGGAGCTTTTCCTGTCTGCAGTATTGTGGAATAAAAGACTTGATGCAGTCCTGCTGTTGCAAAGGCGTTGCTTTTCCTGCTGCTTTGTCTTGATTTTTCTGAAGATGAGCCCATGCTGGATTGTGAATTATTTTTCTTGCCCTGTTTTCCCAAATGCTTTAATGTGTTGTCTAAGCACCCCTGTCCTAAGGAGTCTTTCTTTTCTTCCTTGCCATTGTTGTGTTGGGATGGCTTTGCCCAGATGTTTTCATGTAGCAGCTGTGACAAAGGTGGATTGTGAGCAGTAGTGATTGTGGTGTTCATTTGTAACACGAGTGCTCAAGCTACTCAGTGTGTCAGTCTTGGGTGTCTCTTCACCAGTAAATACTCAAGCACAGTGAGCTGAGCACGAGGTCTGTTTTATTAACTTCTATGGGTTTATGTTCTGCAGACATGGAGGTGATTATAGCTGTTTCTCTGGCTGTAAAAGCTATAAAGCTATGCATGCACAGAACCATATAAACTTTTGATGGTATGGACTTCTATTTTTTAATATAATTGAGCATATACTCCTGTATTATATTTGGCCATTGCAAATATACTTTAAGAAGAATGTGCTTATTAATTTTCTCCAGCTCAGTAGTAGGTATAATGAGCAAGTAGTTGCAAGAAGGTGAACCAGATACAGGATTTTGAGGGGGTTGCTTTTATTTAAATTAAAAACTTGAGGACACTCAGCAGAGTAACCTTGTGTGAAGTGAAGTCTGTTACATCAGCCAATTATGCCAGTGGTGACCTTGCAAAAAGGATTCTGTGGGAAAGACAAACCCTTGCAGTAGGACAGAGGCCTGCTCTTGGTGCCTGTGTTATCATTGTTGGTGGAGAATGTACAAAAACTCAATACACTAAAGCAACTTAAACATCAGGCATGTTCACAGCAGCTGCAAAGAAGGATGAAAAATACATTGACTATAAGTGTGCTTTGAAAAGAAATTTGTAACTGATTTCCATCATTAATGAGCTAAAGGAAGGGTTGAGTCCTAGGGTGGTTTTTCTCTGTTCTAGGCAAATGACCATGGGCATCATATCACGTCAGGTTTAGCACACTGAGCCTGTATACTTTGAGCATTTCTTCAGGAGTCATCTGGAAAAACAGTAGAGATAAGAGACATGGAGATCTACATTACCCTTTTGATTCCCAGCTGTCTCTGTATGGCTTAATCTGTGTTTGCTCTGTGCCTCTTGTTGGATCCAGTGGGCGTTGTCAAGGGTGTGATGTTTTTTGCAGAATTGTGGCCAGTCTTGCTTGAAAGGAGTGAAGTGTCATTGGTGGCTGCGTTTTGAAAAGAAAATACCTCTTTATTAAAAAACCAAACGAACATGCATCCCTGCCACTAAGCCCCTAAGTGAGGCTACAAATGAAATTCCATTTAAGAGTGAGAGCACTTCAACCTTCATTTTGCATCCTACAAACTGTAGTTGTTTGTTTCAGGTTAATTTTTAATTTCCTGTCATAATTGTGACTGTCTTCCTACTGGCAAGCAGGTTCTGATTTAGTCATTCATATTTCCTTTTCAGATCGCGTGTGGCTCAGAGCATAATCTGGCAATAGTTGGTAAGTAGCTTAATTTTATAACAAATCCTCTCACCTTTTTTTCATTTTTAGTAGCACAAGATGAAAGAAAAACGTGCACATCAAACCTACTGAATGATTAGAGGCATTGTATGCAGCTGAAAGGAGGAAAGTGACATATAGATGTGGAGGAAAGAAGAAGAGAAACTGGTGACAATAAGTGGTGGTGATGAAAATGTGTCCTTGTAGACCAGCCCCTGTAAGGAGAGAGGGGGTTGATGGTTGTAACAGGAAAATACATTTGCAAAATGCTACAGCCGGTTTTAGATTGGAGCCATTGCAACAATTCAGGCTGCAGATTCAGAATAGCATCTGAGCTTGACGCTGGTCAAAAGTATCTTTGTTTAACAAGATGGAAATTATTAACATGGAAATTATCGGTGAAAAAAAGTCCTGGGTCTTTTGTTGTTCGAAGCTTGGAAATTCTTCAAAATGTCAGTCAGTGGTAGACAGGTTCTTTAGTGCATTTTAGCATAATGCAGCAGTTGTAACAATGATGGAAGTACTAGGAAGCTAATGTCGGTGGAGAAATTGAATTTTGTGTACTAATTCCAGGAACAATCAGATTCTTGCTTTCATGTGATGAGTTGATAACTCAAGTTTGATACATGATTGCTATTATTATATAATTACTTGTTTAGGAACATTTTTAACTGTAGATTTTCAAGCACTTTATAAAGGAGGTCAGCATAATTATCCCCATTAATAGACAGGGCAAGACAAATGAAGAAAGGAATTCTATGCTAATGAGAGCTGGAAATGAAATAGCACTCCATCCACATGGATGTTTTTGATTGCTGTGACTGATGTGTTGAGATGTCAAGTAAAGAATTTCCTTAATTTTCTAAAGTGTGGTTTGACAGAGGTAGAGAAAAGCAGCTATTTGGTATTCAACCTGCTTTCCATGCTCTGATTTTTTAGGTTTTGTTAAGTGGTCACAAAGGTGGCATTTTCTGTATTTCCATATCTGCTGTAGTATTTTTTCTAATTATCCATCTCCAGTTAAACCTTGTAGTAGTGAATTTGTTAACTTCTATTGAATTTATGGCTGGATTTAAGAAAAGATTTTTCCCTTTGCCTTCTCCCTATTTGTTCAGTGTCACATGCCTGTATTAATTGTCAGGCTGGTGCTTCTGAATGTCGACTGAAGAGCAATCTTGTTTCTTGCTGAATTGATGAAGTAAAAGTGTACTGCTGGCAGATTCCTCCAGTGTGCATGAAAGCAAAGCACTGAGTTTGAACAACCTTCTCTCTGCTTATGTCCTTTTAAGCTTTCTGCCTTCTAGGCAGAAATTTCTGGAAAAAATGGGTAGGGGAAAGAAATTCTAGAAGAAAGTTACAATAAATGAAGAACTTTGCATATGTAAAGAACATCATGTGCCTATCTAAGCTGTGTGCTACACTCATTGAATTCAACGGAGAAATTATCAGTGCTGGAAGCCAGTCAATTTTATTTTAAGGACAACAGAAATGTGATGTTGCAAATTTTTTTGAACTAAAGAACTATGATATAATTTTCCCTGAATTGAATTTTCACATATGCTTTTAAGAGGTTGACTTTTTAGAATATTATGTGGTAGGATTTCTCTGATCACTGGTCACTCTTGGTTCAAAGCTGTCAGCTGTTACAGCCCTTAACAGATATCACACAGATTTCCATGAATATGTCTTGTTGACTGTACAATTTTCGAATAACTTATCATTCAAGCAGAGTTCATTTATAGCAACTATGTCAGCCATGTCTTTCTTAATTAGTAAATGCTTGAGTGATTGACTTTTAAACTGAAATAATTCAAGTTCAGTATGACAGGTAAACTGAAAAGCCTTTAACAGTATAATATTCAAGTCACTATTTCTGGTTGTATATACAAATGTGCTTGTGCTTTTTTTGTTGCATCATCTTTTAAATAGAAACATTTTTAGGATGGAGAGGCTGGATTTATGATTCATTCCACAAATGCTGAAGTAGTGTTCCAATCATCTTGCTGGTGATACAAGCTGTTTGATTTGTAAGGCTAGCAAGCAGTTAGGTTTTTTCATGTTACTTTATATAGTCTGCATCCGTTTGTACGGTTCAGTTATTTGAATTATCTTTTCTTGCTTTCTTCTACTGAAGTCAGTGCAAAATCTGTCTGTTCTCTTCACTGTGATGGCATTTACTCCTTTTCTTGTGGCTATATTGGTAGCATTTCAGTTTTCATTTGATGATGAGGTAAATGTTTGATAAAAAGGCGAATGAGATCTGGGTTGTCTTGAAATGTGCCTGCTTTTCTAAACTTAATGAGTTAAGAGTTGCTATTAGTACATGAGAAAGTGTGAGCATCTTCACTCCTAGCCCTTGGTGAAAACACATTTTTATTTTCATTTGGGGTTGTACTGTGATACTAAGTCTAAAACTTGTACGTGTTGTAATATTTTTTATGTTTGTGTGACTTTTCACTTGGGAACAAAAATTCCTACCTAGTAAGAAAAGACCTTGCACTTTTCACCTCAATCAAGGATTAATTATCTTAGGAGCCAGCCTATTTTTGTACTGAAAGAAATGGATAGTTATTTAATAAATGTTGTATAACATATCTGAAAAACACCTTGCTACACTGAAAAAGCCACAAAGGTGGCTTTTCTACCTGAATACGATAGCTGCAGTGTTAGCGCTGAACTTTGTGATACTGAGACAGAGGCTTTGAATGACTGAAATACATAATGGAACTAAATCACTGTGACAAAGCTGAGCTTTTTCCAGGTTTAGGCGTCTATAGTGTTTTCAGCACTGAAAAGTTAAGGAGGTTTGATTCTTACCCTGAAAAGCCTGTGTTTAAAAACAGTATTTATGGGGAAGGCTCGTAGCAGTTACCTACCCACTCCCCAGTAAGACTTTGATCCTCCTTTTTTGAAAGAGAGAATAGTTATTTTTTAGAGAACACATAGCTCATGCAATGCTGCAACTTAAATAATCAAGCAATATTAACTGTGCAGAAGTACAGATGCTATAAAATGCAGCAATGCCTTGACTGTGCTGCAACCACAGGGCACAGGACAGAATGCCGTGAAGAAACTCCCAATGCAAATGTCTCATTTTAGTAAAAATTAAACCCTGAAATTTTATTCAGGCCTCTTGGAGGTAGTTAAAAAAAACCCCCAGAAATCATTACAAGGATGGCAGTTCTATTGTCTGTCTCCCCAAAGCCTTGAAATGCATAATATCCCTTTTTGGTCTTGCTTTTAGTAATTTTCTCAACCTGTATAAACCAATGAAAATCTTTTAAACAAGAGGTACTGCAGGATACGTAAGGAGAAGTGCTTGTTTTAAAAGCTAATTAATTTCCGTTGAAGTCCAGCTTTAAAGCAGCCTTCAAAGGAGAATTTGTTTGTTTGGAAGAGAAAGACGTGGATCTTTCAAGTTAACATTTTCTGGTGTGGTGTTTTGAAGGGGATAAGTGTTGGGACATGTGGCTACTTCAGGTAGTGCAAAAAGCTTTTTCTTGCACTTTCATAGTCAGCACAGTGAATTCTGACTTCCGCTCGTTTTCTTGCATGGAGGATTTAAAACATCCTTCAGTGAGATAGTCCCCAGATCCTTACTTGGACGCTGTCTAGTGACCCACACCACAGAGGCACTGCCAGTGCAGGTGGTGGTGGTGCAGTGGTGTTCACAAGGAGAAACTGGGCTTTGTGATTTATGTCATTGCGCAGTTACTCATTTGATACTTGTCTCTTTCTCCTTTGGCTTTTTTCCTATTCAGGTTACTTACTCAGCACTGCTTTGCCCCCACGATTAATGGCAGTGGAGAGGGCACCATGTAATTAATGTTAAACCAATAAAAACGAACCCCAAAAGCCCAAGCTGGCCACCCAGCCATAAGTGTTTTGCACATGGAAGCACAAGTGACATATGAGGAGACAAGGCCCTGGCTGGTCACACTGCGTTTCAGTGTGCTCAGTGCAACAGCATTATCCTGAAACACTTTTAAAATCACTTCTCAGTGATTTCTGCTAAATCACCGGCCCTTCCAGAAGAGGGTTAGTTTTGTCTCCTGTTGCCTTTTTTGTTTTGTGTGATTTAGAACAAGCTTCAAGATTCTGTGTTCCGTGGTTCCTGTGCAATCAGAGCTGTAAATATCTCAACATGGGCATTCACATCCTTCTGAAGCTGCGGTTGGGGAGTAAACAGCAATACTAAATTTAATGGAAGAGCAGTCTTTGTAGAGGAAATTAGGATAAAACATCCTTCCACTCAAATGGCGGCTCATGCCTCAAATGGACTGAATTAAAGTGTGCCATGGTGTTAGAGGGGCAGTAAATGAGCTGTTATTCCATGCTCTGTTAAGATTTTCTCTTTATATTCCTATCCTGGAAGAACATAGCAATTATGAGCTGGAAAACAAATGTGATCAAAACGATCAAAGCTTAGGGAGGTGGTGATACACGTCCTAAAATGGTGTTAATGCCATCCCAAACAATTTGGTTCCATGTTTTTTAATGAGGAAGCTGAAGGGTTCCTACGTGCGAGCCACTACCTTGTAATTAGCAACGTTTCGTACTTTTAGTAAAGTTCCACGATTCCAACTGAATTACTGTATAGAGCATCAGTCAAGGAAGGGCTGGAACAGATTATGAAAGATGTATTTCTCTGGCAGAGTGAGCACCAATGGGGAAAGGAGCCTGTGCAGGCTGATGGACGGATCCCTGCGTCGTGCCGACAGTATTGTTTAGATGTTCACAGCCGCCCTACAAAGCAGCAGATAGAGTCATGTGTCTGACATTCGGTCCCGGGGGACCCAGCAGTCTGTCATGAGGAGAAAAATCATAAATTCTCTCTGTTGCTGTAGTGTTTGGAGGAATCTTCAGCGTACACGGTGGAGGGCACTGGTGTTCAGCAAGGAGCCTGAGCCTGCTAGTCTGTTGCTTTATTTATTATGCATGAAAAATCCCAGTGCAGCCAGGGACTGTATTGTAAAGGTTTCCTGGCAGACCAGCATGGAGTCATGTTGCAGCACGCTGTCTCTTTGCATTGCAGCACTAATCACATTCTCTGCTTATTAAAGGGCACCTGGCAGGACTTCGAGTAACCATCACTGTTGTCATTTTCATGCGGGTTATATGTCGACCTTCTAAATTTATTCTCTGGCAGAGCCATTTCGTATGTCATTTAGCTCTTAATGTGGCTTCGACTGTTAAAATAGCTCTTCAAAATATAAGCTGCTTTGGTTATATTTGCTGGGGAAAAGCAGCCTCATTCATATCATTACCTGAGCACCTGTCTGAGTGCTTTAGACATAGCTGGATACAGATTTGACATCACAGTTTTCCTGTCATGGTTAGATACAGTGAGTTGTTCAAATATCTTCTCACTTTGTGTTTCTTTTCCATATACTGTTGGTGCTCCCGGCAAACTAATTGTTCCTCTGGTAAGATGGAAGCTGAGATTGAATTTCAAATTTCAAAAGCCTGCTTGTTTTTTTTTTTTTTTATTTTCATCAAGTTATACTCACAAAATCTGATCCCCTGATCTCTTAGTGTTTCTTTTCCAAGGGCTAATGGAAAGCCAAGTTGCCAACTATCTCATGAATTTGTGGGTGTAAGGTGATGAGGAGAGAATGAGGAAATGCTAATTTGAGCATTTGGAAAAGCCTTCTGATGGGGCTAAAAATAGCTTTGTATCAACTGAATTGTCTGAAGTCAGTGGCTGCTGGCTATAGGAAAGGGTGGATATTTTGCTGTGAAAAGCTAATTAGACTCACAAGAGAAAATGGGATTGCATTGACTCCTTAAAAAGAAACTCTGGAGTTTAGGATAAAATCTGACTGAACTGCAGCTTCTGTAACTGAAATGAAGTCCAGATTTTACAGCTACCTTCTCTTGCAGGCTTTGTCACTGTATTGATGTATATTTTGGGTGACTTAACTCTCTGGAATGCTGTGTTCATCTTCCTCTTTTCTCTGTGCAGCTTGTCAATTTAGGCTGTGAAATTTTTGGAATAAAAACTGCCTCTTAGTGTATTTTAGAACTGCATAGAGTAATGGGACCTGATTTTTATTTTTTTTTTTTTTAGTATTGCATTGCAACTAATAATGGTTGCAATCATTTACCTTCCCTTCGGAGAGGCAATTTTAAAATATAATTAGTCTTGGTGTGTGTGTGTCTCTATCTTAATTTATATCATTTAGCATATAAACAGGAAATAATGCAGTGCTTGTCATATTGTTTACAGTGTAGTTTCCTGCTGTTACCAGATGCAGAGCTGCTTAGGCCCTGAAGATAAAAGCTGTTATTTTTCTCCTGTATATAAAGCTCACTGCTCTTGTGAAATTTTTCGCTGAACTTTACATATCACCGTGGTGTCATCTTAGAGTTTGCCTGGAGTTGAGCTCCTGTGTGCTGTCAGTCTGTTTCCTGCGAGACACTGCATCACATCCACAGGGATAAGTCTGCTGCGTCAAGAGCCCTCCCAAAGATGGGGAAGAGGCAAGCGAGCAATATTAACCTCTGGTGACAGCTGAACCCATCCAGCTGGAACTGAGAGTGGCAGCTAGAGGAGATAGTTGTCATGGGAAGACAGCAAACAACCAGCAAACGCTACCAAGCAAGAATTTTCCTTGAAGCAGGATGAGTAGGGAGCCCTTCCTTGCAGGTGTTTGTGGAAAGGAAAAGTCCTTCCACCTGGTTTTAGAAAATCACAGAGGGTAAGAACACTCTTAAGAGTGGGAGCTGCAGTATGGGTGCATGCAGTCCTCTGTCAGGGGGTTCACTGGATGGATACTGAGTATTTAGAAAACAAATCAGATTTTATCATATGTGTTTACTTGCAGGCTCTAAGTGGAGCAATTACTTTGAAGTAGCAGAAAAATACATCCAATATATCTAAGGCATATTTATCTGAATTTTCAAGGAAGCAAACAGGAGTCACAAAAATAGGCATCCTTGCTCACCAAAGAGAGATTAAGCGTTTGGTGGCTATAAAATGAAATAAAAGGAAGGACAAATGTCTGGCTTCAGGGAGTCATCTAGAGCATGTAGGAGAGATGCTCACCCAAGTAAAAGCACAAGGCCAGCAAAGCAGCTCAAAGCACTTGGAAGGGCAACAAATTAAGGCTTCGGTGCCCTTCTGCTGAGCAGCTCTGCAGTGAGCTGTGCTGGTAATTCTGGGTTCTGTACATGCAGCAACCTCCACACTTTACCTTCTAAGTGTATCACTAAGTAGAAATTTTGCAGCTAAATGGCTGGCTGGCAGGAGGGCAAGGAGGTTATATTTAGAATGCTGGAGTGAGGAGTGTCCTGACCATGCTGTGAGATTTGTGGCTATCCAGGAGGGAATATCTTGCTACAGAACTTTGGGTTGACACCCCTGTGTTTGTGCGTAGTCACTATCCAGACCCTTTATGGAGCACTAAGAAATTTTTCTGTCAGCACACGAGTGGATATTTGTGACCGGCTTAGTTTGTTACATGCTCTAAGTGAATAACCTCTGAAGCTTTTGCCTTTTGATATTTTTTTTGTGTGTGTGTGTGTGTGTTTTTCTAACACCATCTTAAATACTCTCGGTAGCTTTCTGCATAATAAAAAGATCTGAAGTAGGGGTTTTCGGAGATTGGCTTGACCGTGAGTCGTTTTTTTTCTTCGCAAATGTGCATTTTAAAGTCATCTTTGCTGCCCAGTTTTTGGATTTTGCAGTGTGTTTTGGTCATATGGTTCTACTGTTCTCTTTTGGTTATGAAGGTCAGAAAAATCTTTCAAGAACCAAAGGTGGTGTCAGGGATGCTGACAGTGACATAAAGCTGAGAGATGATGTAGTAAGGATATATGGGAAACATTGCCAGGCTGGTGGTGAAACAGGGACACTTCTGGGCCAACACTGCTCTGTTTGGCTGTAACTGCACAGGGCTGAATGCACACATCAAAGCAGGCTTCCTGAAGCTTTTGTAAACCAAGGTGGGGTGGGAAATTGTTTCTATACCTTTCCATGAGAGCAGATCCTCCTTTCCCCCTTTAGGAGTTAGGACTTGGAATTTAAAGGTAGTGGAAATTGCAGTGGAGAAAATCTTGAGGTATTAGCTGGCAGGCAAGATTATTTTACCTACTAATAACAAAGAAGAAGCTGTTCGAGCTTGCAAGCCTACAGCAAGCTTCCAGGGTAAAAATAAAGAATTTTACTAAAAATCATTGGCTTTAGAGAGATAAGTATTTAAGAAAAATATTAGGGGAAAAAAGTCAAATGAAAAGAGATTAAAAGTTGGCATATTTATAAAAATTACCCTTTACTCGTCCTTGCTTTTTGAACTTGTTTCACTCAAGTGCTTCTTTATAGAAGGGAGGTAACAAAGTAATTAAAATTAAAAATGCTTTTGAGACTCATTTCACTATTGTGCTTTTTCCTGTGCTTTTTTTTCAGAGTCTCTGAGGAGCAACCAGGCTAAACTGGGACTTTTATTATTTCTGAGAAATGTCTTCACATAATTTTATTTTTAGATTGTTGGGCTTATTTGAACTGTGAGAAAGTGTGAAGGACTGAAAGCTCTATGAACGGGATTTTAAGAGATATTTAGCATAGAACATTTAACATTTCTCATGGAGCAGTGTGAAGAGTTGATATACTCCTGGTGATCAAGTAAATCATGCAGGATTCATGTTATACTTGTTTATGGCAAGGCTGCAAACATAACTGTGGTTAGCAGGAAGCTGAATGAAGTGATAGACTACTGCCACATATACAGGTCTTGGTGCCCATCAGTCTTTAAGGAGCAAAATGCCTCTATTACCTGAGTATTTGATAGCTCTGAACTTGCTAAAGACAGCAGCACATCTGTCAGTGTTCTCAAAACCAGAGAAACCCAACCACCACCACCAGCAACAACACACACACACAAACTGTAATGATTTTAAAAACCACTGTGCTGAGTCCTTCCCGGTAGATTTTTCAGATGAGATAGTGATATTTTCCCTAGCTTAGTTCTGGCCTACATCCTCCTCTCCTCTAGAAATCTAATGGAATAATTACTTTGAGAAAATAATGTATGATGTAGTGATCCTGGTATAAACTTTGTATTTATTCTAGCACTGATTTGCTAAATTAAATGTTGTCTAGGACGACCTTCACATGATGCCAGGAATTCAGGTTGTAGGGTCTATCTTTCTTTGCTCAGATTTAGCATCTTATTATATCCCTGCTCTGTCGCCTTGTATTGGAACAAATGACAGGATTGCTGTGAAGTGATCGTGGTGGGGAGCACCAGCCCAAGGCAGTAGGTGGAAGAGGTGAAACTTCCAAACGAGCCCATAATGAACATGAAATCCAGTTTTAACTCTGCTCTTATTCATGGGTCATATTCACTTGTTACTTGTTTTTTTATGTGAGTTGTTCAGTGGGTGTGAGGTTACACCCAGGGAGCCTGGCAAAAGAGCAAATATTTGCTCTTTTGTAGACCTTTCTTTGAAATACCTTCAGGCAGCTCAGGAGATTCTGTACCACAATGAAATTTCCAGTGCTTATCCCAGCTGTGAGAATAACCTCCAGTGTCTTTTATGGCCCACCTGTGGCCTTTCCAGACCCCAGTTCCTCTGGGGAATTTTGCAAAGGTGTAGCACATTCTCAGTTCGGATGTTATGTGACCTGCAGCGCTAGGGACTCAAAACCCTAAAAGCTGTTCACAGATCTCCTGTTATTCACCTTGTAAAAGAGAATCAGGCTGTTCTGAATCCCCCAGTGTGCCACTGCCCATGGCATGTTCTGTTATGCCAGACACAGTCCTTTTCTGCTGAGTGAAGGATGTACATGGCTAGAAGATTTCAGTTTCCAATTTTCTCAGTAGGAAAGAATTTCTGTCAATTAAGAAATTTTGAATAGAAAGGATTCTGAACTTGATGAGTTTTCTTTTTTTTCCTTGTGGATGATGCTCAGAACAACAATTCAGTCAAACATGGGAAAATTATTTTATCAGGATACATCATTAATCATCTCCCCTTCCCTTCCTTTAGGCATTTTAATATTAATTTTTAAAAATAATTAATCTGCCATGGCCTTGGTGACGAATCTGAGTTGCCAAGAGATTGAACAAGTAAGCAGCTGCTTTGCTGGAAATGTCTAAGATATTAAACTGGAGGTTGGCTTCCCTTATGCCTTTGGTTTTCAGTGACACCAGCTGCTATCTTGCTGAGTTGAGACATCTCACAAAATGGGCAGGATGACAAGCAACACAAATCATATAATTCTGAGTAGGAAGCTCACTTGCCTTGAAAGATAGTTTGCTTTGGCTTTCAAACTTCCTATTTTTTCCCCCTGAACTGTTTCCTCCCATGCGCTTTTTCTTGGACTTTTTTTTTTTGAGTTATTAACATTTCAAGGTCTTTTAAAATTGAATGAGATGAAAGGTGTATCTCTTAAAGCCCTGCAACACGTTGTACTTCTAAATGAGCACATGGGACACTTGGTGTGTGATGTGGTAGTGGTGAAAGATGTATGTATGCTCAAGGGGTAAGAACTTTTTTCCAGTGTAGCCTGCTGAATTTTGTTCTATTAACAGAATCTTGGTAGCTGTTACATTTTTCAAGATGTGTATTTTTGGTGGTACTGATTTAATGAATGCTTGCTTGCAACTCTGGTAAAATAAATTGTTCCCTAGTTTTGATAGGAATAATTCATAATTTGTCACTGTTCCCTGCTGATAGTAGATCAAATCTGTGACCTTTACTTCAAGGGAAGATCTATTACTGAGGCCGCCAAAAGGGATTATTTCAGAAATACCCGTTGCATGTGAGTTCATCATGTTACTGTGTGCTTCACATTGAGCATGCAGGATAGTGTCTGATGTATGACAAATTTCTGGCACTCACTGGTCCTCTATGATGCAGACCCAGTGCATGGATGATTCTGGCC
Organism: Lycocorax pyrrhopterus obiensis; assembly: GCA_014706295.1. NCBI lineage: Eukaryota > Metazoa > Chordata > Aves > Passeriformes > Paradisaeidae > Lycocorax > Lycocorax pyrrhopterus. The sequence goes on along the minus strand of JACSVZ010000007.1, from coordinate 12,294,043 downwards.
CTTTCTGAGAAGCAGATGTTTGCTTGGGCAAGAAAAGTATTTACTTTATTTGTGTTATTTCTCTATAGAGGAGGAGAAAGTTGTCACCAGTGTCTGTGCTCTGTTGGACTCACCATCTGATTTGTGGTCACTGAACATTACTTTAGTCTCCTTAATTATGGGACTTCTTGGTGAATATTGAAAGGTTTCAAACTGGAGGCAGCTTTTAGATATGTTTATTTAACCTGGAGTCTTCCTTTAGTCCCAGTAGTGCAGTTCTGTTCCTCTCCCATAGAGAAATGCCAGGCAGGAAGCAGCCAGCTGTGAGTTTTCCTGTGCCAGATTGAAGACAGGATCAGGTTAGTCTGTGCTGGTTTTTTTGGTGCATCTGGCCAGCCATAACCTTAAAGCTCACATCAGTTTTTTTCTGTAGGCCCAAAAGAGAAAAAAATCTTAAAGGTATCAGGATTTGAGATTCTTGCTGTTCTGAGACCACCTACCCTATTTTAAGGTTTTTTTTTTTTCTGGCCCCAAGACTCATCTTGCCACCTACCAATGAAAGGAGGCAGGAATCCAAATGTATTCTGCTCATATCCAAACCTTGTGTTGCCTGCCATTTATAGCAGTAGTATGATGGTTTGCTGTCACTCAGATGTCACTCAGATTTCTTCAGTCTTGCTACTACACTGTTGATCAAGTTAACTGCAAGGCAGGATTCATCCTAGGTAAATTCTGGATACCCTAAAATAAAAAAGCCTGAATGCTATTGTATGGCTCTGTAAATTTGTTGAGTAAAGAAGCAGGCACTTTAATTTTTTTAAGCACTGTAGTAAAGAAATCTTGTTCTGTTGACAAGTTCAGCATGTGTCTTGTGCAATACTTCTCTGTCTGCTTGGATCCTCCTCCTTCTCCCATCTGCCACCTTCTCACTCTGAGGAAAGGAAACTCCGTTCTGTCAAAGCTAAGTGCCAGTGAAAAATGGGGAAGACTTTTAAGAGTAGCTTTTGGATGAGAGCATTCACTAAAATCAAAACAAATATAACCGCAGCTCACTCTAGTTTTGCCCTGTGTAGTTAGCAAAAGGTTAAGGCTGACAGGTAGTAAGATAGAGTCCCTCAAGTGAAGGCTGTGCAGTTCAAAAAGGCAGAATCACTTACTTCTGCCTGTGATCAGTGCTCCATGGCAACATGTGCTTTGCAAGGAAAGTAGCATAAATACCTATTAAGCAAAGAGATTCCCCAGCAAGTGAATTAAATGCCAGAAATCGAACGAGAGTGGGGTTGGTGGTTTTTTTCCTCTCAAGGTAATTAAGGTAGCAACCAGTGAGGTATCATAATTGCAATGGATGCTCTCTGAGTCTTCTGAAGTACGAAATGTACCTCATTTTGAAATATCCTGCTTCAGAGACTGTGCATTTCTGGATTTCCCAGTTACTATTTTTCTCATGCTTTGTGAAGCTATTGCCTACTAACTTTGAGGATTGTTTCCATCTGCAAAGGTCTTGTGGTTGCTTCTGCCTGATGCCTACTTGCAAATTCAGTGTGAGCAGTTAAAGCCTTAAGAACGATAAACTTGTATTATTACAGGGACTTTGTGCATTCATTTAAGTCCCCAGGGCTGGAGCTCAAACTTGGTAATTGTCTTGGCTGGAAACGAATGTGCCGAGTTTCACCCTTATGTCTGCAGCTGGTGATTTCTGCCTGGGAGAGTTAAGGATTAGAGAACTCCAGGACTGTTTTTGATAGTTTGGCTTGATGTGCAGTCACCTACAAAATAATGGTAGTAAATGTGCTTATGCTTGCTTTATAGCTGGAATTTGGTTGGGTGTTTGGGGCAAGGGCAGCAGAAATCAACAGGACTTTGTCTGCTGAGCCTTCAGGCTCCACAGCTCAGAGTGCTGAATATCCAGGGGAACTAAAACCTGCTTGAGTCACCATGCCTCACTCCCTGCTGCTTTGGGCTCTCCAGATTATCCTCCTCACACATTCATCGGGGTTCACGTGGCCACGAATTAGATGGTTTTCGTTTCCTCTGTTAACAGGGTTTCCTAAATCCTCATTCCTTGGCTGTCTGCAAGCATGCTTTACTGTTCAGTGTAAAGTCTTAGGATATGTGCTTCTCTCCTTAACCCTAAAACCTAAGCAAAAATTCTAAGTCAGAATTTTGTGATCTCCTTGCAAAAGTGTAGGACAGGTAAGAAAGAGATTATGTAGGTGAGAGCTGTGTAGATACAACTTGACTGAAGTCCAGCTTCTCTGCTTTATCCAGGAGAATGACTGTACTGGCTCCACAAAGAATTGCAAGGCACAAAGCAAGTATTTTATCCTGTGAAGAGCTGATTTCCAGTCTGTTGTACAGCACTGTAAAATAGTCTACTAAGCTGCATTATTGTTGGCTAGAAGAATTAAACTTGAAGTCAGGCTTGAATCATGTTTTAAGTTGTTAAACACCTGGCCAAGACGGTAAAATGTTGATGATGCTGCAGTACTGCAAAGCTGTAACTTGGTGAATAAATGCCTTCTATAGTATAACACACCTCTGTTTGGTATTCTGTACGTGGTGTGCAAAAATGAAAGGCATTTTGAGACACAGAAGTTAAAAAAATTAGTTTTATTCCCATAGTTTAAGCAAACAAAGGTGAAGTAGAAGTTGCTTCCGTCCAATTACATTTTTCCCACTCAGCTTGAGGCCGATCTATTAGGTACATTCTCTATCCCTAAGTACAGAGGAACTGCTGAAGGAAGTGGCAAACCGTGAAGTACATTAGTGTACAGTGGGAAAGTTAAGTTTGTGTTGCATGGTGCAATGATCCATCTGTCTTGGCATTTTAAAATTTTTTTAAAAAATTTTTTATTTAAAGCTGTTCCATGGCTCGGAAGAGCTGGAGTTCAGCTGTTAGGCTGTCCCTAGCAAGCAGAATATCCAAAAAGCCCCCATGGAACTGTGATGAGTAAGTGTGCCTGGAAATGAAATTCACTCACTTCTAGTCTAGTCAGCTGCCATCAATTTATAAATGTTCTTACTGATCTCTTTCAGAGCTAGTGAACCTGTGTCATCTTACTGCTCTGGAATGTTTCTGGTGTACACTTCCCTGGTAAATGAGATATGTGACACTCGTGTGGAATTTGAGTGATTTCAGCCAAAATTTTTAGAGTTATTTTAAGATTAGTCATTTTTTGTACATACATGTCTTTGGGCACCCAGCTTCTTAAGGCAGGCTGAATTTCATCACGGTGGATGATAATCAGGCTCACTGTGGTGTATCAGAATGATCACTGTGTTTGAGTATTCCTCTTCAAAGTTTTGCTGTTTTCATATTCTGGTGGTGCAGGATGATGATCTGGTAGGGACCCCTCAATTGCTTCTTACTTTCCAACCAGATTGCAGCCCCTTCCTTCCAGAGCTGTAAATTCTCTGGTCAGAACCATGCAGACACAGGCATTTAATACTATAACTCTTAGAGGAAGCAACTGGGTAAGTTTGTACATACATATGAGGTATTGACCCACGTTTGTGGACCATTTACATGCACATTGACGTGTCTCAAAGATGTGAAAACAGATGTACAGGAATGACATCTGAAAGTTATTTGTCTCTTTCTCGTTCATGTTCCAGGACTACAGTGCAATAAGTTAGCTTTTTTTTCCTCTCCATATTACAGTAACTTTAAATATTAACTTTTAAATTAAAATAATATTAAATCCCCTTTCACTAGGAGGCTAGGCTGCTAGTCTAGAATATAATAGAAAGTATTTTTAAGTATTTCTGGGTCTGGTTTTGAGATTCCCCCAATTTGTAGCCATTTTAAGGAGGGGGTGAAATAGTTTTTAGTTGTCTCACTCCCTTTTGCTTTTTTCTGAAGAATCTGAGGGATGCTCAGAGTAAGAAAGATTCTCAAGGCCATTTTTAATGTGGGGTTCCAAGGGAACTGCTAAATAACTTCAGCCTTCCTGTTCTCTGTGATATCCACACTGCTTATCCATCCTGCTCACTGAAAAGTCTTGAGTGTAGCCGAATTTGATGTTCTTCCAAGTTTTGTCAGTGTGATTCATGGTTAAAAAGTTCAGGTGCATTATTCTGTGTATTTTGGACCGGCAGAGTGGCAGAGAAGTGACAGGGAAGTTGATACAGCTGTTTGCATGAAACCATTCAGTGACAGATGAGTTGCAGTAAGATGGATTACTCCTGAATAGAGGGGGAACAGATTTCTCTGCAGGGCACAAGGAACAATCTGAGATTCTGATAAATGCCTTTTCAGAGGGTATAAGATGGCCCAATTAATAATTTCAGCAAACGTACAGCTGAGCCTTTGATCTGAATGCTAAGCAGTTAGAATCTCTAATATTTTTGTGAGGGTAGTAGTAATCAGGCATTCCTTTATAACTCATCTAGTCTGACCCTTGTGAATTTGGTGTCTTCTTCTGAGTGTCCTTATTTGTGTTCTCCCAAACCTGCTTTAGTTTTATATTAATATTGACTGGATGCCTTCTTAAAGCTCAGCATCTCTGGCTCTTCAGGATTTGTGCTTTCTCTTCCATCGCAGACTGGCACTTTGCCGTGTTGTTGTTTTGGTAAAACAAAGTCATCTTAAGGGTACTCTCAGCTTTCCTGTCAGGCATTGGTGCTGCTGTTCTTCATGGTAACCAAACTGGAACAACTCTGCCTTGTGCAAGTCAGTGCTCAACAGAAAGGGGACGGAGTCTGCAATAATTCAGAGCAGTGGATGTTGCCTCAGAGCAGTGCAAGCTGCATTGCACAAAAGGAGCAGTGGTCTGTAAATAAGTAAAAGACTCCAGCACGCGCAGAGCCTCTGTCTTCCTCAGTGGGTTGGTTCACAACAGCTGCAACAAAGGAGAAGGGGCAAATAGGTTTGTAAAAAGCACAGGAAGTGCTTCACTTTCCTCATAAACAAGCAAGACATTTGAGAATGCTCCTCTGAGAATGCTCCTGCCAGATTTGCTCTGCCTTCTATCTTTATTACAGGAGGCTGAAACAGACATTATAAAGGATGACCAAGAAGATGGAAATGTATTAGGTTTGTGTCTAAACATGTAAAAACTTTGTGTAAATGTGATAGTTGAAAACACTTTATTCTGGGTAGAGAAGTGGGATATGTAATTTCCGAAAGTCAGATACTTTGTGTACAAATAGCCAGGTTGCCAGTGTGCATTTTATAATCCTGAGAATGAGGAACATTCACATGAGGACTTAGGTAGGCAGTGTATGCAAATCTTGGCTATTCTCCATAAAACTCTTAGAATTCATTCTTACATAGCTTCTTGCTTCTGGGGCAGTTGTACCCAAATGTAATTAACAAAGGAGGGACTAGAATAGATCAGAAGTCTAGTATCTTCAAGGACTTCTCATTTTAAACCCAGGTTCTCTGTAAACTCTGAATGCAGAATAACTGTGTTTCCATGATGATTTTGCTTATTTCTGACCTGTTTTAGAAATATATCTGCTCTTCAAATGCAATTTAGGCATACAGTGATGAAACTGAAAAGAACATCCTCTCAGAAGTGACTGAAAAAAGGATTCGGTGGCAAGTTTTTATTTAATCATCTATATTCTGCTGTGGTCCAAGTGCCAGTTCTGGGGTTATCCTGGGATGTAGCAATGTCCAGAAAAAGAAGGTAGTTTCATATTTAGGGTTTGTATTTATTGTTTCCTTTTAAATTTGAGCCTGGGTGCAGACCTCACGCTGGGTTTGCTCCGTGCGCAGAGGGCACAGCCCTGAGGGCTGCCATCACTGTCTAGTGGGAGAATTTCCCCTCCACAATCCATGGCTGAATCTGTGTTTGGGCTCTTTGCAGACCAGACAGGGATCCCATTTGAAGGGGCAAGTTGTCAATGGCCACTGCCATGGTGCAGTGCCTCGTTACATCATTAAATGTATCTGTGAGTGTGTAGATCAACTTAGACTGTGCCTGATGCTTTTCTGTTTAGCAGCATCTGATTTTGCATATTTTAGATGTTTATCCAAAGGCCTCCAGAGATGCCTTTCATGGTTGGATGCAGATAATTGGAAGTTGGCAGTTTTCCTGCTCCTGGATGTCAGGTAGCCTTTCAGTGAACCTGGCCCTTTCAGAGGTAGCTGTTCCCTGTGGCACAGTGGTGGAAGCTGCAGCTCAGAAATGATTTGGAGATTTCAGTGGTGCTGATGGCTCTTTACCATGCTGAGTTTTTAAGAAGCCTGGCTTGCAGCACCGAGAGGCAGGACTGACCTTGGGTTACCCAAGGTTTGGCTACATGGCTAATTAGTGATAGAGGAAATCTGACAAATATGTGACTGATGCACAGGGATTCACCTAGTGAAAATAACACCTTCTCCTTCCCAAATAGCTCCCTTGCAGCATTTAGTTATGTAGCAACTGCTGCTGTTTTTGTGAATGAAGCAAATGGATTCCAGGGCAGTCTTTGTGCGCACTCCCCACCCCTCATTTGGCTCACAAAATTAGAATTACATTTTAGTGGTTTTGTAGACAATATAAGCAAAAATACACACAGTATAGGTAATATACACACACAGGTAATACTCCTGCTACACTGGGTGAAATGTAATTTCTCATTCTTGCAGAAGGCTCCTTTTCTGTGAACTTAAAGTATCCTGTAAATGTTGGAGTTTGCCAGGAAGTGGCCAAAAGCTGGAGAGTAAAGTCTACAATAATAATAAAGTCTACGATAATAAGGTTCCATTCCTTAATTGACCATGTTCTTCTCAAGTCATGAGGAGGCAATCATGGTGCATATAATTTTGATACCTGATAAAATTGTCTCATTTGGTCTGGGTGAGAATGAATTTTAAGAGCTGAGAATGCTGCTTTAAATGATTGCTCTGCTTGTAGTTAGCAAGAAATTCATCCTAAAGAGCCAAATAAGCATATAATTTTGTCATGGCTAGTCAAATTTTCCATGTAAATTTAAAAGGAGGGTAATTTTCCCATTTCTATTTTAGAATGTTCCTTATTCTGCCTTTATAATTTTGTCCATTTCCTCATTAGTGCTCCTTTCAGAGCCCAAACATGTCAACAGTGACACCATTATCAGCCTGAAATAAAGGAACAAACATTCTCATCTTCAGCCGTGGTTTGCCTATGGCAGCTATTTTTAATCTTGCAGCTGCTGGGGACTGAGGCAGATGAGGCAGATTTGCAGCTGAAGACTTGGCCCCTGTTCCACACGGCCACTTTACAAGTGCTCTCAGAGGTGTCAGGAAACGTGGGGGTTTCCAAGGGGTCTCTTCACTGAAGTAGCGCTTCTGGAAGAAGAGACAGAGAGAACATGAGGCAAAGCACTGGCAGCAGAAGGGAGGTATCCTGCTGATTTAGCATTTGTTTGCAGATGTTCAGAGTGGAGTGTGAGGTGGCAGCTGATTATTTTTTTCACCAAGTGTGAATATGAGCTGACAGCCTTGCATGCTCTCCCGTGTGTTCTGAGCAGTGCGAGTTCCAGCAGGTCCTCAGTCTCAAGGATTTTTCTTTCCTGGAAGAGAAGGTAGCGTGACTTTTTGGCCATGAGGAGCAACTTGTGTTCTTCCCAGCCTTGACCCCTGTTTCAAAAGCAGCGCCACAACTCTTGAGTTGAAGATCAAACTGCAGAACACACAAGTGCTGCAGTGAGCTGTACCTGGCTTGATGTGGGCATTCAGGCCCACGTGAACGTTGGTGCCCACCACTTGAAAAAGTGGCCAGGCATGGAGAGCACAGTAGTGTGAGTGCAAACATTATTTGTCGATGTGCCACTTCAGCTAGCCTTTCAGGCCTCAAAGTGCCTCCTTTGTCTTTGTGCCAATATTTCTGTAATTTATTGTTCACTGTGATAGAAGTTAAGATATGGCAGTGCATTTAGTTAGTACCTCTGAGTGGTGTGGACTTAATAGATGGTTGGTAACAGTCCTAAATTTTCTTAGATGCTGAATCACAAAAGACTTGATTTTGCAGCTCCCCACAGTCAGAAGATAGTGACGTGAAGAACCGAGCCTAAATGATGAACTGGTTGAAGTTTTAAATGGTAAACTTTATGTTTTGGGACTGAAATATATTTTGGAATTGTTTGTTTAGTTTCATTTTGTCTTTGGCATTTGGCCCAAAATGCATTACATGTTTCCTACTCTTTCACCAAAAATTCAGTAGCAGTGGTGCGTGTGTGTTTTCACTGAACTTTTAAATCCATGTTAGTGGATCCAGGCACTTTGAAAGCTTCATAGATTTTCTTAGTGATCCATAAAAACCAGTTTATCTAGGTCTTGGATGACTTTAGAGCTTCATAAATATAATTCTGGTTTTTTTGTTTTGCTGGTTTGCAAACTTGGACTAAATTTTGACTTGTAAAGGGTGATATTAACTCTAAACAAAAAAATAGTCAGAGTTCGGATACTTCCACTTTTGACCATAGTGTTAATTAGGTAGTTAAATACTTAAGCAAATGGTCTCTTGGTTTCATGTGAGGTGATCGTGGAAAACTGGTGCAAGTAGTTGATTCTCACTTGTGGCGAGTATCATTGCTTGAATGCTGTTGTTAATTATCTTGCTAATACTAACTTACCTGACATTCCTGTTAGTTACCTGACCTGTTGAATAGACTGTCTTATGACCTCAGAGTATTTTGATCATATCTCTCTGAGAATAGATACAGACAGGCACATATAAATAGAGTTTCTAATAGAGGGAGGTTTTATTAAGCAGAAGCATTGCTGGGAGGGTTCAAAAAGAGAATGAAGTAATGTGTCTTTGAAGTGCAGTGACTGCATTAAAGTGTTCCAACAGAACACTTTTTTGATCTCCTAAGCAATAAAAAGGCGGTTAATGCTGTAACATCTTGGAGAAACTAAGGTCGAAAAGGACATCCTGGTGAGAGGACTCATTAGTTGTGCAGTCTAAAACTGTGGAACATGCTTAATCTTGTAAAAAGTAAAGAGGACTCCATGTCTTCATTCTGTAAGGAACTTAATACCCATCTCTTGCATTTAGGTGACTAACAGGCCTTTCAGAAAATAACATGTTCATTTAAGAACAGCTGTCCACATATGCCAGGCATCTCCAGTGTGTCACTTGTGCCCTGTGACTTGATGATACTGAAGTGGGTGATATACCTTTGAAATAAATAGTTGATAAACCTTTCAAATATATACATGAAAAATATATATCAACGTACTAACTTTACCCTGACCTACTGGCTAGAAATAAGAAAATGGTATCTACTTGATTTTTATTTCTTTTTTTTAAATATCTTTTTTTTTGTTTGTTTGTTTGTTTTAAATCTATAGTCAATCCCTAGCAAGATGTGGCAAATCTGGAGCTCAGGATGGTCAGGAGTATAGACCCAAGCTGCTTTGCAGTGTGTATTTCATGCCTTTTCAATGAATGGGAAACTGTACCTTGGCTAGCAAGACCAGTTTCCTCTTCCTTCTGTAAGCACATTTCATATATCCTTGATCAGAGACTCTGTGGTTCCCCTTGTGGTGATGTATTTGGTCTTTCTCAGCTGGGAAGGCCATGGACTTCTCACACAACTTGTGACCTACGCTGCCTCCAGCATCTCAGTAAATGACACCAGCTGAAACTCAGGCAGAGCTGAGGCTGTTTTGTCCCCTGAAGATGTTGGATTTTCCCTCTGTCAAGAAAGCCCAGATTTGGCAGATGTTATTCTTAGAATAGCAGGAAGTGAGAGACTTGGTTTCATAACTAAATAACAATAAAGTTAGGTTAATGAGCCTGTGAATAATTTGAATGGTTCAGCTCTGTGTGCATCTGCTGCATACTAAGAAATTCCCAGCAGAATTTGCAGTGATTTAAGCAGAAAGCTGACATGAAGTCAGTTGTCTTTGATCTTTGCTTGGTTTTGGGGTGTGTTTGTTTAAGATTGGGAAGCTATTGAAGTGATGAAATGAAGATGCAGTAATAGCCCAGGGAAATATGCTAGTTTTTTTCCATCTAGCTCAAATAAAACAGCAAGGACATAGCATATTCTGTGTGTTTGTTCATTAAGCATGAATTGGTCAACAATGCCTATTTCAGTCTCCTGCTTAGGATCCCTTAATAAGTTCTTGTTCTGTAAAGTTCATGCCTTCGTCTTCCTCTCTTTTTTAAATAGTCTGTAGTTAGGTCTAAATTTGCCAGTTCTCTTCATGGTATGATGATCACGAGATGCTTTGGATTGGGAATTACAAATACAGGATCTTTTGAAAGAAGGTGTTGTCTTTTTAACTTGGAACATTTTGACTGATTCCCTCGTCTCCTGCTTTCCCAGACTTACCCTAGTGAGGGAGCTAAACGTGAAAAACTTGGTTGTTTTGTCAATAGAGGTCATTAGGGCTGCTGTTGTATCACTTTGTAACATTAAATCCGTTGGAAACATATCTTGCAAGAATGATATTGAAAAACATATTGTCAGTGCGGGCAAATTGGACACCAGGCATTTATATTCATGATGCAATATAAATCATTGGGCTTGGACTTTTAACTGCAATGCAAGAAACATCTCACTCATTTTAGGGGAAATTGTCTGTGTCTTTTTATCCATATGAGAAGACTGGCTGCATCCCTGGCAGTGAATAAGTTAACCTACTTAGTGTTTTGTGTGTAGGCAGCATGCAGTTCTGTGAGATTGCAGTGGGCAATGAAGCAGCAGAATTCAATTTGCAGCAGTGACCTAAGAGAGACTATTTTTAGTAATAAAATAGGTCAGGGGATGTGGTAGTGCAGACTGATAAATGAACAGTCTTCCCTTCCACTTGTGGGGCATGTTTCTGTTCTCCAGTGTCGAAGCTGTGTGATGGAGTCAGTGCTGTCACATGATTAGTGTTAAGAGGTTTTTTTTATTGTGAAGCAATCATAGGAAAGTTATATTTTAGTGAAGAAAGAATATAAGTAACTACTTTGCTTAGGGATTCATGGGAGGCAAAGCCAACTAGGGAGCAGGGTGTTTTGAAGCCATTGCTCAAAGCTGGTCTTAGCACTGCTGGAGATTTTATTTTGCAGTGTTGTCCATGTGACAAGTTGTTCTTGCTGTGTTTTTCCCTTCCACTCTACTGGCTGTTCTTATGTGCTTTTTTAGCTTGCTTCTGTTTCCCGTTTGCTTTCTCAGTGATTTATGCAGATGAGTGTTAGCTTCTTCCTCTCAGGATGGCAAAGATGAAACACGGCTTTATCCTGTTCCTTTGAGTCTCTGGGCTCTTGCAGGAAGCTTGCAAAGGATCTGTTCAGCCAGTTCTTATGACACAGAGCAGTCCAAGTCTCTTTTTAGTATTATGCTACTTGACTTCTGCATTTCCGCACTTCTTTGGTCTCCTTGAAATTCTATTTCAGAGCAAACTTGGAAAACGCCTCTTGCCAGTTTGTGCCTGTATAAACTACCCTGCTGTTAATTACCAGCGTGGCAAAGTCCCCATAAGCTCTAGTCGTGGAACAGGGTGCCTTCATGCCATATAAACAGCAGAAAAACAGCAACTTTGGCCCTAAAGCTTTTTTTTTTTTTACCCCAGAAAAAGAAAGCTTAGCAGGAAGCAAGTGCTCTCCGCTCCTGGCTGTAGCTGCATGGGTATCAGTGTGTCACACTGTGTGAGAAGTACAGTTGCAGGACGCCCAGGCTGTTGCTGGAGCTGTGTCCAGGAGTTAATGAGCCCTAATGGGCCATGGTGAGAAGCACTGGGATGCCCAGTTCTCCTGCTTTGGAACTAAGCAGATATCTCCCCCTGGGGCTGCTTAATGCTGTGTGAATTACACGCCTGTGCTGGTGCTCATTTGTCCATTCCTGCCCTGCAGTGCACTGTGAAGCACAGATATGGGTGTAGGACATGGGCGAGAGATGCCCTTAAACTTTCCCTTATTTTATATCCCTTCTAGCAAAATGTGTTTAATTTTCATGGTCTAGTTAGGACCATGATGAAATATCATCTAGCAGAGTTTTTAAAGTGCTTAAAAGTCCTTGCATAATATCACTTTGATATCATGTTTAAAAAGAAAGTAAGCTAAACATTGATCACTGGCATAAAAATTGTAAAATCAGACTGTCCTTGGCCCTTTTTATTTTTTTAAGATTGCAAGTTAGTTATGAATCATCCTCTAATATAAAAAAAAAAAGTTAACAAACTGGTAAGTAATTTGATTTCTAACTTCTGTATTTTTCTACACAGAAGGTCTGTTTCTGTATTGCAAATAAGCACTGCACACCTCAGATAACCAAGAAAGAGCCATGGGAAAAATACAAAAAGACTTCCAATGGGATCAATACAGTGGAGTTATTTTCAGCAACACTGTAAGAAATTTGAGGGGGCTTTTGTTTGTGTTCCATCATCAGTGCAGTTTAATATGTTTCAAAGGGACATCTTTTAGTATGAATACACTGCTCTGCACTTTCCTTTCTAAAGAAAAGGCCAGTGTTTTTGTGTTTTGGTGTTTTTTTTTCTCATTAACCTGTTTTTGCAAAAGATAGCTTGACAATATAATCGAATATAAACCTAATGGTTTTGTGTTTCTGTCCACCCTGCTCATCGTGGGAGCTGGAATTTCATGACAGTTCATAGCCTGTTCATTGCACACTTGTGGGTCAGCTCAGGTGAGCAGAGCACACCAGGCCAGGAGCTCATTTATTAGGCATGCAATGAGAGAAATCCACAAATACAGTTTTTCTTCTTAGGAGTTTGGAACACTGCAGTTCACCTTCTCTGTCTTCACCCACCCTATTTTGGATTACTGGCCTGTCTGATATTTGGTGTGCTGTGCTCTATTCCTTAAATACCATAAACTGGATAACTTGCACTCAAAAGGTAACTGGGACCATCCTTCTGCTCCTAGCATTTAATGATGGTTTCATATTTAGAGGGAGACTTTTTTTTAATTTATTTTTGAAAACTCTTGCTTTTCTGTATTTCCTCGTGTTTTCTCAGCATGACTGAATGAAAAACCACTTTGTGCCAAAACACTGAGCTGGGAAGATGGCTCTCTTTCTCTCCTGTTTGGTGTAGGTATCATGGGTCTGTAAAACACTGTGCAACATTTTACAGTGCCTTACTCCAGCATTTATTTTGTGCCTGTTGTGGGGGCATGAGCCTGGTGGGGAGACATGAGCTGCAGCATCTGACAGCATGACAGTGGAAGGTCTGGTGGGAAAGTCACCAGTGATTCTGTGACAATGCTATGTGTCTATTCAGATTATCTAATCAACACTTGGATAACCAGCAGGCTCAGATATGGGAGAAGTAGATCCTGCTCCTGCTACTGGTGTTTTAGCTGACATGAGGTAAATGTCCTCCATCATGTGTCCCTCCCCTTTTTCATTTGAAAAATGAAGATGATGATGCATGATCTCCATCAGAGCTTCAGGGGAAAGGATATATATTCATCATCTCTAAGCTTTTAATCTAATCTTTCCAAAGTAAGGGTTTTGTGGGTAATTTCTGGACTGGCCTTGGCCTGGAGAAGTGCAAGAGGAGCCATGTGGTTTGGTCTGACTGTGTGCTGATCAAAAGGAAGATCCTGGCTTTCTGTATTCTAGATATATTTCCAGCCAAAAACCTAGGAGTGAAAAAACACAATTGTCATCACTCTGAAAATCCCAGGCCTCTTTCTGCTCAAGGACTTCCCAAAACAAGTAGCTCCAAAGTTTACTTGAAGAATGTGTTTGTAATCCAGAGGTGGAAAACACAGGATTTTCACACTAGGTATGTCCAAAGCCAGTTCATACTTCAACAGCCTTTTTTTCCCCTCTTGCTTTATATACATGCACCCACATTTGAGCAATGAAGAAAACTGAGGCACAGGAATCTGCCTGTGTTAGCCACTAGCAGTTCAGCAGGAATGCCAGGAATGAGTCTGATGTCAAGTCACAGATAATTTTTGTCCCCGTGTCTCTCCCGTATTTGCTGCCTTTTCAGCTCTTTTGTGTAGGGACTGTCTGTGTGTACTGGGATGCCCATGACCTATCCCTTCCCACTGTGGTGTGGTCACAGGGGATGGATTGTCAGAAGAGAGAGGAAGCACAGCCCCACTGGGTGGCATCAGCAAGGGATTCTGAGCATTGTTAGTAGCGTGACAGGACCTGCAAAATTCATATGCTAGCTGGAAGGTACAAAATGTATCTCTGTTCTTCCTTTAGGCTCTGACTCTTCTCAGGGCAAAGCAATGCCTGCAAAGAAGTGTTCCTGGTGTTGCCTGTCACTCCTTGGTGTATTGCCTGAAGGAGGCAGCCTGTGTAAGAAACAGGTGAGCTGCAAAGGGCAGCAGACTGTGTCCTCCCAGCAAAGTCAAGTGTCCTGAGAGGACCCTCAGAACTTGTTTTTTGCTGTCTCTAAGCTAAGAAATTCAAAAGATACAGGGCAGGCTCTAATGCTGCAGCAAGCTTTCTGACTTGATTAACATAAAGTGTTTAATAAAATTATCATTGTTGGAGGTTTCTCTCCGTGCACCCCCCTTCCCCCACCAAGTTCTATTTCATCATATTTCATCACTTTAATTCCTACTGTTCTGGTACAGGGCCAGGTGAATTGAGGATGTTAGGTCTTTTTGGGTTTTGTTTTGGTTTGGTTTTTTTTTTGTTTTGTACAAAAGTAGTACTGTGTCCTTTAGTGGGCTCTTCCTACTCTCCTGCCTCCTGCTCTGCTGATCTGCAGGGCCAAGCAGAGCTAGCAGCAGCCAGGCACAACGCTCCAAGCTGCTGTTCACCCTCCTCCCAGGAGAAGTTTGAATTAGGGTCCATGTTCCTTCTTGGGTTTGTAGGTGCTGTCATGGAGTTCTGATGTATGTTGGGTGAGTGTGGGCTAAAGAGCTGATCACAACAGTGTATGTGTGCAGGTGGAAACCACCCTGTGAAAATTTGGCCAAGAAATGGTGTATCAGTTACAACTGAGAGTTCATGCGCATTTTGTTGCACACAGGGCAGGTCTTGGCTAATGTTAGAACTGTTTGGGAGGAGGAAAATTACTTTTATTGCCAGGTTTGGAGGTGACTTGAAAGGATTTCTGTAAAATTAAAGGTCTCTACTGTGCAGAGACTTCGATTAATAGGCTCACTCAGGAATCATAGCTGCAATAATGGTAATTGGAGGCAGGGTTTTGCTGATGAGTCACCTTGTTGAGGCTGTCTTCACTGCCCTCCTTGAGAAAGTGGAAATCTGGAAGAGAGGAATTTGCGTGACCTGTCAGTACCAAGCTGGCAGTAGAAGTTGGCACAATCTAGACCCTGCTGTCGGAAAGAGCCTGGAGAATCCGCACAGTCCTTTGTGCTCAGTTGGTGCTAGTTTAGGTCACAGGTGTGTGGAAGTCGTATCCAAAGGGAAAAAAGCAAACCAATAAACATGATTTCAGCATGAAAGAGTGTGGTAGAAGTGAGAATATCAGGGACTGTCAGGCAGCTCTGTC
This sequence comes from Lycocorax pyrrhopterus obiensis, assembly GCA_014706295.1. Classification (NCBI taxonomy): domain Eukaryota; kingdom Metazoa; phylum Chordata; class Aves; order Passeriformes; family Paradisaeidae; genus Lycocorax; species Lycocorax pyrrhopterus. The sequence continues at coordinate 12,278,709 of JACSVZ010000007.1, read as the reverse complement.
CTTCAGTGGCCCCTTAGATTTCAAAAGTTTTGCGTGTGACCATTGTTTGGAGCTTGCAGAGAATCCAGTCTTGGTAGGAGCACAGTCTTGGCTTCTGCCTCTTTCGCATAAATTTGATGATGGGTTTCTGTGAAGAGCACATGTCGCTCCTGCATTGAAGCATGCATTTGCAAAGTTCAACAGAAGCATGATCTGGTTGTTCCTAAATTTTTTTGGGAAATCCAGAGGGAGATGAGAGAGCTATTGGGAGTTAGTAGATGAGCTTTGGGGAGAAAAGACACGTGCAACTTAAAGGCAAAGAAGTTTGATATGGTTTTTCAGGCTTCGGGGAAGCTGCTCTTTCTTTTCTCAATAGTGTCTTGCTTTGAGCTTTTACAGAGTTACTGTTTAATTTAGTCCATTGTTGCATGGAAAAATTGAATAGTAAGTGAAAATTTTCAAAATGTCTTTGACAAAACTTTAAGAAGTTATTCTTGTCTGTATCCCAAGGGTAAACCCCTTGAGTCCCTGATGGAAAGAGAGTGTGAAAGCTTCAGGCAGTGATAACTTTCTTCATGTCTGATATCTGTTTGTATGAAGTTTTACCCAAAAAGGGAAGAGCTAGGACCCTTTCTGGAAAGTTATAGCTATCTATGCACTAATAACTTGCTGAATACTCACAGGCTTTTTCAACCCATAAAGTAAATTTTCTGATATTAATTTCTTTGAGGATTAGAAACCTGGAAAGAATAATATGTTCTTCCACAGTATTCTTGGATGACACTTAAATTTAAAATAACATTCTATTGTAAATGGTTAAGAATTAAAGAAACAACCAATTGGTAATGTAGGCCTTGAGCAAAGTACAGTAAAAGAAGCACTGAAAAATGTTTCTCTGCATGATTAAGAGAGTCTGGTTTGCTGTTTGATTTATTGGCTGGCTGAATGAATTCATTAATTGTGTATGACTACTTTTACTTCTGGGTGGTCATTTTTCATTTCAGATTTCATTACTGAATGAGCTTTTCCTAGGGATGTTCTTATCATCCAAAATTAAATACATGAAAATGTTAGGGAGGCTCAGCCCTCCCTTTTGATATCGGTATTTTTCATACTATGGTTTTACAAACTGTAGAAAAATTCACGTAGGCTGCAATAGCTTAGGTTTTGTGCTCATTATTTGATCACCAGAAGATTTCTTCTTACTGCAATATATGCCATGTTCCGTGTTCTGATTTTCAGAACAGTGGTATGGAACTCGAAACCCTCTTTTTTAATTAGAGGGTGAAGAATGAGACAGGCACTTGTTTCTGAAACACTTTAGATGTGCATAAAGCACTCAGCATTCAAACACCATTGTAACTGCATTTGTAGAATGAGAGGTCAGTGGGAGGTAAGGATAGCTAACGTTTGTAAGAAATCAGATGACTTAGGGAGATATCCTGAACATCTTGGCTTTTAGATGGAACGCTGGTTTTTTTATAGGAAAGACTCATTTCCTGGACAGCTTGCAAACAGTATGGTCTGGAAACACTCCTCTCTTCAAGGATCTTAATGCTTTCAGCTGCGTGGAGAAGCAGCATTTCAGGAATCGTATAATACCACCACTGTCTGCAGCTAAGGATACCGTTCCAGGGAAGCGTGCATCCCCTGGAAGGCAGCTCAGCAGAACCTCAGTGGCCTTGCTGGCCCTTCCAGCCGGTGGGCAGCGGTCTCTGGATGGGCCCTGGGTCTGTAAGAGCAGTAGTACTGGATGCAGCTATTAGGAATTCATTTCATTCTCAAGCATTCTCCTTAAAGTGAGAAAAAAAGTGTGTGTAGGGAAATCCTCATGTTCTTCCTTTTCTTTCTTAGCCCCCACCTTCAGGTTTTGTGTCTGCAAGTAGAAGGCAGAGCTGTTAAAGACTACAGAGTGGGGACTATGTCATCCCTTCTCTCCCCCTCAGTTTTGGCTCAATGCTGACCCCTCATCCTGTAATTGTGTAGCAGATGGGGTGGGTGAATCCCCAAGTCGGCTTTGTGGCAGAAAAGGCTGCTGTGATGTTTTGACAAATCTGTTCTTGCCTGTAGGCTCTGACACTCCCAATGTTACTTCATGTGTTTTCTGTGAGAATAATCTCTGACTATGTAATACAAAAAAAAGGTCTTGTGAGGAAAGAAGGTGAATGAGGTAACTCTTACCCTCGTATAAACACATGGATGTGATGAGCAGGAGCCTTGGTAGGAAGCATTTTTCCTGCTGTCTGGCTTGTTGTAATTATTGATCTCTTGCATGGTTTATTTTTTCTCTACTTTTACAACACTGATACGTATCTAATGTCAAACTCTAATTTAAATTAAAATGGGAATAATACCCCATGCTTCTCTGTCAATCACACTGTGGATGCTGACTGTATAGAGAGCTCTCTAGTGAAATATGATTATTTCTGTGTATATGATGTCTGTGGATAGCTTATTATGCATAAGAATAAACTCTAGTGGAAAGGATGAGATTTGTGTATTGCTTTGTTTCTAAAGTCATCTGATGATTTGTAGTATTTATAATTTTTTTTCAGGTGGATTAAATAAGCTTTACCTTGGTAATCATGTACTTAGATAGCAAAATATAGCAGAGACATAAAGGATGAAACTGATCTGAACCTGGCTGATAAATACCGTGACAGTGCCATCCTATTTTTGTCCAGAGCTTCTTCCTGCTCCAGGTTCTGTAAAGTAACCTTCTCTCCATAATTTAGGAGGCATACTAATGTGAACAAACACAGCAATGACTCTCACTGGCATAGGGCTAATCAGGGTAAGTTTGAGTCAAAACAGTATTGTCCTCCCAGCAAATAAATGTATCATGTGAAGTTAGTTTCAGCAGATGAACCCAGCAGTTTGCCTTGAGATCGTGCAAATTGGTCTGTTCTGGGTGACAGGATTAAGGCTGGAAATGTCAAGTCTTCTTTTGGGGAATATATTTAGCCTGTTTATGAATATATCTCTGTGTGTGCATATAACTTACAAACACAGATGTGGACATACACATAAAGAAAGCTCAAATTTGTGAGATCTAGGATGTGTGATTTTCTTGTTTTTTGGGGTTTTTTTTAAGCATTCATTTGGCTTCATTATAAATGAATACTCTTCTGTTCCTGACTGTCTTTTCTCTGTATAACCTGAGCTGAGATCTTCCTTGCAACACAAGGTCTCTGTCACCCCTTGATGCCTCTGGCTTGGAGCAATGCTGGAACATAGCAGCAAGGGGCACATGTCCCTCCTGTTCCCAGCTGCTGCCTCTGTGACCCAGGCCTCTGGCTGTTTGTTTGCTGAGAAGTGTTTTATTGCTGGTTTGGGGTGAAGGAGAAGGATGTTAGCAAGAGAACATGGCTTTCAGTCCAGGGAAGACAGAAGATGAGGAAGTTGGACAAATTCATCATATTCTGCAGCTCAGTCTTGATACAACCAGAATTGGTCCTTAACAACAGAAGGCCCTGTTTCATGTCTGTTATTTTCCACTCTTCTCCAAATAGCAGTCTTGACACCCTGCAGGATATCAGCCACAGTCTTAAGGACTTGAGAACTCAGATTTTTGTCTCAGTTCTAGGCGATGTATTTGTGCAGTGAGACACTTGACTGCATTAGGGACATCTCTAGAAACTTGAGCATCTTTCAGGATGTCGTATCCTGCAGCCAGAACGTGGTGAGTCAGCACCAAGGATAGCAGTAGTTTAGTTACTTCCTCCTCTTCACTGCAACTGCAGCATGTCACTAGATACAGCTCCCTCCTGTTGAGTAACTTTTGATGTCAGTTCTTTTTTTGATATTTATTCAGTTGGAAGCTGTCTGTAATTTTGGACTGCTTATGAGGCTCTTTTTCTTAATATCATCATCCTGGGGAATCTGTAGAAATGGTAAAGATGTAGGCCTTGGCATGATGCCTTAACTTCCAAGGTTTGTTATGATGTTTGGAGAACTGCACCCCCTCATAGTCAGAGTACTGCAAGGAAAAATGCTGTGGAAAAATGGGACAGATTATCTTCACAACTGCCAAAATCAGTGACAGAATGGAGCCTTCAAAACTATCTGCCATGTAAGGAGTAGTTTTGGAGCTCTTTTGGATTGTTTCTGGATAACTTATCACCTAATCCTGTGTGAAAAAAGGAGAGAGACTGGGCTTGACTTCAATTCCTGTGCATAGAGGGATAGCTTAATGACAGTTTGCTTTGTGTTTGTGGGAGGTAAGTCAGATTTATCATGTTTTGTTTATTGTGTTTTTTTTAATTGGCATTTCTGCTACGATCTGTCTTCTTAACACTCCAAAATAAGTTGTTAACCTTTATTTTAAAACTAAAGAAAAAAACTCCAAAACCCCCTTCTCCATGCTCGAAATGATATGTTTTAGAAAGAACTCCTATTTCTGCTCCCTTTTCTTTTCCTTTGTTGAAGTTCCTGGGCAAAGCTATGTGTTTTGATAGTTTAGTGCTGCTATTAGTGGTTTTCTCTCCAGGAAAACTGCAGGCATAGGGATGTCTGTCTTCTCAGGCAGGTAGGAACACACAAGCCACATGCTGACTGCTCCAGGAGGGCTGGATTGCAGCCAGTGGTGCTCAGTGGTGAGTCCAGAATGGTGACAGCTCTGATCTTGTGTTCCCAAAGCTCAAGGCAGAGCTTGCTTCATCATGGGAACTTAGGTAGAGTGATAAGAGCACCAAAACGAGGAAGACCAAGGAGGAGCTCAGACTGTTACCTAAAATGACCTTAGATTTTCAGTTGTTAAAATTGTAGGGTGGCAGGAACAAAATATACCATGCAAAGTGAGACTACACTATTAAACTGTCTTCTTGTGGTGACCACTTGTGGGCATCTCTGCATCTCTACAGACAGAAATCTGTAAGAAATTCATTTGCGAGCTTTAGGTAGGCCAAACAATGGTGTGTCCCTGGTGTGGGAGCCCATTGACTCCATGCTCATTTTGGACTTTAGATATGCATTATTGGGTTTCAATGTGTAACAGTTACAGCTTTGTCCTCTCCCATGCTTTTAGTTTTTAAACGGGGGCTGCAGCACTCTTTCAAATGCCTGTTTTATGGGTTCCATGCAATTTTCATGAAGAACCCAGTCAACGAAAATGATGAAGATTTAACTCAGTGTTGCCTTTCACTCTGTCCTGCAAGTGTTTGGAGGGGAAAGGAGGGAGAGATGAGAATTGCCTTCAAGTCAGCTGGAATAAGCAACATGTCCTTGAATTGACAAAAGCGCAGCGTCTGAGAGACAGCACACAGTGGTAATAATGAAATATTCCAAGGTAATGCTTGCAGGGCATTAACAATGAGCGTTTGCTCTGTAAATGCACTCAGTCTTGCCACTGATTTTCTTTATGTGAACCTAAATATTTTAGCTGTATCTGAGACTTAGCAGCATTTTTGCTCTTCCACACATCTTTCTCTTGGGTGGTTAGCAGCCCCAGCATATTGATCATCACCATTTGATTGGGACTGGCCTTTTTGCTCTTGTGCTGCACCTTCTTGTACAGCTTCAGTTGTGTTCATCCAGTAAGCTAATGGTCCAAGAACCCAGTGCAAGCTTCTAGAGGATTCTCCAAGATTTTTACAGATCTCAAATACTTATCTAAGATGACTGCATGTTGCTGTATCTCCAAAACCAAATACGCCTCTTTAATTGGAGATAAGGTCTTTGACTGGATGAGAATAACAAGAAAACAAAATGTGATAACACTAACATCACAAATAGCTCCCTATTTACAAGCTGCATTTGGCTTGCTTTATTCTTTCATCAGGTCATTTTTCCCAGAAGTGACTAACAGCTCTGGGAATCCCTCAGTTTTGGGTTATAAGAGTTAATAATGGGCAATGAAGATACCTGATTTCAGGGGGCAGGAGGGGCCTGTCCTAAAGCTGTAATCCTCTGTTGAGTCTCACCAGGAATAACGTATTAGTCTTTTAAATGCTCGTTTGACTCTGGCTGCGCCTAATCCTGAACTCAAATCAGGCATTTCTTTGTGTACTGCCTTTCATGCACACATGTGGCTCAACACAGGTCATATCTCTCCATCACACTTCCTCATAGAGGTGGACTTATTTGTTAAGCATTTATAGCATCCTGTATTCTGGTTCCCTTTCCTGTGTTTAGTTACGGTATTTCTGTTTTCAAAGAGACTAGTGAAGATGAAGAGATTCGACCTTCTGTTTTATAAATTGCATGTTTTGCACTTCCAGTGTGGCTTGCTTACTAGTATGATACACCTGGACAACAACAGCTTTTCTTCTTTACTGTTCCAGTTAGCTTCATGGACTAATGTAATTTAGCAGTAAGGTAATATCTTACATGGCCCATAAAGAGATGACATGATTTTGAATCTCCCTTTTCTGGTTTTCATTTTGGAATGATACTTGTTTTTGCAAACCCTTAGTTGCTGACTTTAGTTGGAATATTTGTATAAGAGTTAAGTGCACTTCTTTGGGTACTTCAGTGTAAAGTCTAGCTTTTTCTAGCTCAGATTTAAAACAGTTTGTACCAAGGCAAAAATATGTCCCTTGTTATCTTGTCCCCCGTCTGTGGGCCGCATTATGGTGGTGTGTGTTGATAAGGTGTTCCAGAGTATCGCAGAATTATTTTTGTCTAGATTCAAAGATCAAATTTTCCACTTGGACATCATCCTTGTATGTAAAGAAATACTTTCCTTAAATTCCTTAATATCCAAAGGCAAACTCAGGCCTGTCTAAAATGGGAATAAGGAAGCTGGCAAACAAGATTGATAAAAGCATCAACAAGTGTGGAGGTCGCAGAAGCCAGATCTTACTTTTGTAAAGGTTTTTCAGCACTGCCAAAAGGGAAAAGCAGGAGCATGATTGTTTTTATTGAATCTCTCTGTAAAAGGGACTTCTTTTTTGATAACTGATTCTGACACACGTTGAAACTCACTGTCTCAACCTCATGGCAGAACAAAGGCCAGAAGAAGTAATTACTAAATTCTTGAGATTCAAGTGTCAGAGAAATCACCAAAGTTAGCAAGGGCAGTACACTTAATTGCTTGCAAAGGTTATATGTGCATTTGCTTCCCTGATTGGAAGCTGGAATTCAATTTAGAGTGATGCAGGATGTGACCTTGTAAAACTCAGTGCAGATTACTGATAGGCATGTGAGGGTATGGGGTCTTCCAGCTCTGCTCAGAAGGAAAGGAGACTGTGAACAGCCCATCTGCCTGTTAGAGGGGAGCCAAAGTTGAGCCTGTTGGTTGCAAAATCAGGTATTCAGGTAGAAATCAGCCTGGAAAAGGGAAAGACGGTTGTGTTTTACCTTTCCTTATGGTAATATTTGAGGGTAATTGCTTTAGCTAAATCCTTCAGCTATAAAGAACAAAAGATCTCTCAATTTGAGGGGATTTGGGTAGGAAACAAATGGGAATGGTGATGGAGGAGTATGGATTGAAGGATTAGGACATCTAGTGTCTCTCACTGTTCAGATGCTGAGATGTTGGTATCAGCCTTTAGTAGAGCCCTCTCTGTTCAATTACAGCTATAATTCCTGGTTTTCACTTTTTCTCTGCTGGCCATGTTAAATTCCCCTTGTCCTTGAAGAAAAAGGAGCAATTTCTTAAATGTCTAGCCCCCTTTTTTTTTTCTTCTTTCTTTGGAAAGGTTATCATTGCCCATAAACTCTCTTGAGTGGCTGCTGGCTTGTATGCATGGCACCTTGCTAGATTGCTGTAAATTTTTTACAAGACCACCACTGTTTTCAGTGAGCTAGAAAAATGTAAATAACTATTCACACAAGCAGGACTCTTCAAAGATTCTCTGCTAACCTCTGACTTCAGATGTTGGGGTTTTTTTTCTCAGACTGCCAATTTTATCATTTATATTTTGCGTATCTGCTTTCAGCTTTTGCTTGGAGACCCTCACATTTTCCCCTTAGAAATCTGATTCACCTAGACAACCCTAAAGGAGGAAACCTGAGCTGTAATTGCCTGTATTTAGAAATATGGTTGCTTGTGCAATTCAACCAACCCTACTTTCTCTGGTATTTTTCCTTTCCTTCCTCTGTCTCTTCAGATTTGCTATCATCAAGAGTTTTTAAAATATATTCACATTTCAGGCTTAAATATAAACTTAGATTAGCTACCATTTAATTAAGATAACATCATCAGGATAATTAACTTCCTAAGATGGAACAACGAAGCCCTTGTGATTTACAGCCTGTGCCCTGTGATTTTTTTGTTCTGTGCTGGAAATTCATGCGGGAGTGACATCAGCTTTGAGAGGGCACACTGCAAAATGCCATGTCTGGTCACAGTGCCACCCCCAGCCTGGCTCGCTGGTGGGAGACACCTGGGGCTGGCTGAGGCTGAAGCCAAAGCTGGGGCAAAACTTGGCTGCATGGGAAGCAGTGCTTTTCTGGAGCTGCTGTAAGCTCTGAGCTAAAGACTCATAAATATTGTTATTTTCCATTCTGGTTGTGAGTGGGGGAAAAAAAAAAGAAAAAAGTGCCATATATTTAATATATTTTAGCTGTGTTGCTCCCTAAGCTCCTAAAAAGCTCTTTGGATACCTCCATTTTGAGTTCAGTAAGGTAACCTACGCAGGAAAAACCAGAAAACTTTGTATGCATTCCACAGAGATTTGCTCCTGGCAACCTTCGAAACCACTTATTAAAAGAAATATTTCTGCACTTGTAACTAATTGTGTAGGAAACAGACTTTGGTTAGCAAATGTGTTTTTTTGAGGACAAGCTGATTCATACTTTTCCTTCTACTTCATAATCTATGCAGATGAATATTACTCTTATCCTTTCCATGCAGCTCTTTTAGAAATATTTTGTAGTAAGATAAAGTAATTTTTTTTCAAAAGTAACAGTAAATTGACTCAGTGGCGTGAAAATTAATATTTTATTCTTGAATAAAATGTTGCATGAGGAAATGAAAAATCAAGACCCATAATTAATATAGTGGTTAAGGATTGAAAGTTTCTGTATTTTAGATCTAAAATATACATTAGCTGTAGGAGAAATACTTAGACAGATGGATGTTTAGTGTATGTGGATTGGATTTTTTTCTGGAGTTCTTGATTTAGCAGATGTACAGATGAAGTCTGTAAGATAATAGTGCTGAGCCAAGGCAAAGTTGCTGAGTACAGTGCTTTTTTTTTTTTAAACTTATGACTCACGGGTGAATCTAAACTAGAACTATGTTTAATACTAATGTGAAATTCAAATGATGGCTTTCATGGCAGACACTGGAAATGCATCTTTGGATAATCTTAAACCAGGCTTTTCCTTCCTCCTGAATGTTCTATGGTCCTTCAAACAGTAACATTTTGCGGTGCAGGAGACTTTAGAACAAACAAAATTGGCACACGGGACCGTATTTGTGCTCGTGCACAATCTACAGCTTTCCGCATTTGCTCTGTTTGCCACCTCATGCCCAATTCCCACCAGTTCTCCAGTATTCAGTGCCAGTTAAGACTCGTAGCTTGCATTTCCAAACCCTTGGCATGTTCTTGTTTTTCCACTGGGCAAAGGCCTCTCTGCTTAGGTGCTGTGTAAACACTTTACCTCTCTGCACTGCCCTGTCCTCGGCAGCCTGCAATGCCATCGTGCCCCGAGGGACAGTGGCTGCTCCAGAGTGGCCTTGTTTGCCCTACCCCTGCGTGCCCCGCTGTTTGTGGGCACAGACAGTGCTGCTCACTGTTGTGGTTGGCTGTGTTCATTCTATAGCCCTGATGCTGCTGCGTGCTCATTCTTTGCAGGAAGGGCGCAGGGGAAGCTCACCCCAGCAGCTAGGCTGAGGCCAGGCCAGGACTGAAACCCCAGCTGCTCTGCAGCTTTTTCGGCACGCTCCGTTCACCCAAAACTTGATGGGCTTCTTAGATAATCCTGGTGCATTCTAGAATGTGCTGTGCAGGCTCTGTCGGTGCCTTTGAGGAGGAGGTGAGGTCTGTAATGTTACCAGAGCCCTGCCAGTGCAGTCAGCATAATGGCTTTATTGAAGTCATTCAGGTGCCTGAGCAGAGCTGTTTCCAAGCCAAGGTAAAGGCAGACTTCAAGGACAAGATACGAGCATATCCTGAGTCCTTGCAATCAGTGACTTGAGCTGGCAACTACTAAACAGCAAGTTTGGGAGTTTTGTTTGTTTATTATTATGTTCACTGGGTTTTTTTGTTTGTTTTTTTGCAGCAAAAGGCTGCAACTCCTCCTCCTTCCCCTCCACTCCCAGAGTCCTGTGAGAAGAGTTTGGAGGTATGGATGCCTCCCTGCAGTCCTTGCAAAAGGCAGCAGTGGATAGGCTTCAGCTCCGAGCACCTCGGGCTGTGTTTGTGCCCGATGTCTTTGGCATTAGCTAAGAGCAGGGGACCTGTGAAGTGCCACAGTTTGCTTCACACCGAGGGTGGCTTCTGAGGCAGGGAGGTATAAAGGGAGGAGAGAGCTTTCCATGAAGATGCTTCCTCGGGCTAAACAAATGCTATCCTGTGTACTTCCCAGCTGAGGCTTAAAATAGAGATAATAAATCGATACATGTTGTGTTTTGTTTTTGAGCCGGTCTTCAGTCTCCAGATTGGCTTTTAAGTATCTTGTTGCTATGGAGAAAGAACAACTCTCTCTATGCAGTGGGTGAGGAGAGCAGCACTCCTCACAGCATGGTGCTGTGCTGCCTCTTCATCCTGCAGCTTTTTTTCCCAAGGAAATACGGCTGCTACTGGTATGCTGCCGTTTGATCTTGTCTGTTCTTGTGATTGATTTCCTCCCCCCTTTTCCTCGTGCCTTTTATGAATGCGCTTTCACCACCTCTGATTTTTATCTCCTCAGCCTTTTTTCTCAACGAGGGCTCCCTTCACTTCCAAATGAAAATTAGACTGTTAGCAAAGACTTATTTTCTCTCTCCCAGATACTTTCTTTTCTGTATTTGTGGTCAGTGGGCGATACTGGATTTGCAGTGGGCACAGGAAAGTATTTTGCTATGAATACATCTGTTTCTCTTCCGTTTTTTTTTTTTGAAAGTAAAAATGAGCTTTTGCTCTGGCTCTACGTACACAGCAGAGACAAAGGGTGTTTCTGGAGGCTGCAGCAGCATTATCATCTGCTGGTGACTCCTTAGAGCAGCAGAGTGTGTGTCTTGACAGCCAGGCATGTCAAGAGCTGAACATGTCTGGTGTCCGTGTAGCTTTGCTCCGTGTTGTTTCCCTCACCTTGGGCTCCGTGCCCAGGCAGTGCAGGCTGCAATGCAGTTTGCTCACAGGTCATCTCTCCAATGATGAGATGATGTCTGTGCTTGGGGGAGCGAGGAGAAAGGCCAGGCCGAGGCGGTGGCAGGGAATACAAATGCACAGCCCGATGTACCCCCCTGTCCTTGGAACGTCAGGGGAAGCAGCAGCTTGTTCTGTGCTGCTGTGTCAGAGCCCAGAACTGCACGTTCGGATGCGTTTCTGAGGGTGTATTACTGAGAGCTTTTGTTTCTACTCTTTTCCTCCCCTGCTGCTAACTGGGGGACCAGTTAGGAAAATAAGAATGGTATTTTAATTGGAAATGCACAAATGAGCAGGGAAAACTTGGAATGAACCAGAGGAAATGCTGTGAAAGCAAATTCACCTCCTTTGCTGGTGGTTGCTTGATAGCTAGAGACTGTTCCAGTTATTTTGAAAGGGCTCAGCTCCCACTGGGACTCTGAAGTGAACAGGCCGTTTTTCAAGGCCATCTGCTGAGCTTCTGGGTGCTGCTCATTTCTGCAGACCTCTGAAATGTAAAAATCTTGTTGTCTACTTGTTTTGTCAATGAGAATGCCATGTGCATACCAGATTGACCCAATTTTTTCTCTTGGTTTCCCTTTAATTTGCTGTATTAAATTGAATTTGTCTCCGTTTTCTGAATTATCTCTGATCCCCTGTGGTGTGAAGGAAGGCTGCTCATCTCCTGCTGCTGCTCTGAGCTGATACTACACTGTTAAACTGCTTCTTGCTCACAGTCGGTCCTGTGAGTGTCTGTCTCCAGCCAGGGAGGTCTAAGTGTGTCGCTGCTCTGCCCCTAATCCTGCAGTGTCCCTGGTTGTGTGCCTACCCTTGGGTGGCCTCATCTGCTCTGGGTTTGGCAGTGTCCGATGGTGTTTCTCTGTGCAGCCCAGAAAGCAGTTCCAAGAACAAGGCTGGCTTTACCTCAGGGGAATGCAGCAGTGTGTGGAGGGCAGGCCAGTGCCTGAGGCAGGGCCAGATCTTGTGTCAAAGGGCTGCCTTCTGGAGAAACATGACCCAGTTCCTCTGGTGGGCTCCACCTGGCCTGAGCCCCTTGGCAGCCCAGCCCTTGCGTCAGTGTGAAGTGCAGTGGCTTTCTTGCCGTGTTAACAAGGAAGTGGATTCTCAATTACTAATTATCAGCTTTGCCACTGTTATTCAATGTATTGAATACCAGGGTGTTGGGAACATAGGGCAGGACAGTGTCTGGTATTCCCATCAGGGGCCCTTTTGGGGAGAAATACTCTTAGTACTCTTCTGATGTGACCTTTAGGTCGCAATAGATTGGGACTGCATGAAGTGTTTGCTATCATGGTCATCTTGGGAGCTGAGAGCTCAGTAATCAAAGTGTGTAACTTGGCAGAATAATCTCGGAGGCTTTTCCAGGATTCTCTGCTTGTGTCTCCATGCCGACACTTCTGTTGCTGGGCTACTTTTTTTGGGAAACAAGCTTCTTGTTACTGAGACAATTACATTCAGCGATACCTCCATGAGCAGAGTCCTCTACCACGCTCACTTTACGAGACTGGAAAGGGAGAAGGGAAGAAGGAGACTCCACAATTCAGCTTTCAAATAGTAGTTGCTGGAAAAGGAACTGTGTGCCTAGAAAAATCTTCATTCTACATTTATGAGCAGATTTAAGTGTTTCAGAACCAGCCTTAGAAAAAATGCATATGTATACATAGCATAAAAATAATTGCTGTATTTCTGTGAGAACAGAAATCTACTTATCTGCTGAAGGGAATTATGGAATGCAAATGCTACATCATCATCATCTCTGCTGGCAAGATCAACCCAAGCATGAAGCTGGAGGTTGTCAGGATCTCTTGTTCCTGGGAAACAAATTGACACAATAAGACTAAGCGTAAAATCTCACAAAATAACATAGATGTGAAGAATTTCTAGTTTCTTTTAAGGCAAATAAGATGTTATACCAAGGAGTAATGGTTTGATATGTCCATATTTTGATTTAAACCTATACTTACATGTTTTGTATATGTGTGTTTATATGTAGGAGTGAGCAGGTCATCCCTTTTGAGCTTGTTCCTTTTCCTGTTGGAGATAACAGAAATTTTTCTTACTGTGTTGTGCAGGTCACAGTCCCAAGTCCTTCACTAGGACCATACATATTATGATCATGTAGTGATAGGTTTGATGCCTTTTCCTGGTCTTAAAATCAAGAATCAAACACGGTTAGAAGGAGAAAAGGGGTTTTACCTCAGTATTTATTTTAAGGATCCTTAGGTGCACCATGTCCAGGTGGAATGTGCCAAAATGCACACCGCAATGCCCACTCACAATAGATCTGGTATAACATTATAGGTCTTATTAATTAGCATATCTATAATAAATTCCCCAATGAGAGGCTCGAGGGAGCCCCCCTCCCCAAGGAACCTTCCCCTGGATGGTTCTATCTTAGTTTACAAAATGTGTTGCGGAGAGGACCTTGGTGTCTGGAGCTTTCTGATCCCTAACTACAAAGCTTCTAAAATGTTTAGTCTCCTAGCTTAACAAAATAAGTCTAAGAATGTAGGCCGAAAAACACTAAGAATACAAAAAGCTATAAAAAGGTATATAAAAGGAGTATAAAAGAAAAGGCAAAAAATCATCATGGCATCAGGTTGGACATGAAGATTTTTTTTCTCTCAGTATTGGAGCTTAAGCAACACGGTCATGAGTGCTCAGTGTGTTGTTTAAGCCCTTGGAAATGGCTGAGATGCCAAGGCCAGAGCTTCCCCACTCACCTATGCTTAGGCCAGTTAAGCCGTGGAAAGCAAACTGCATCCTACCATACAGCACAGTTTTGGATTGTTCCTCCGTAGGAGCCCTGGAGACAATCCTTTCAGCCTTTCAGGATGATTCCCCAGCCCTGTTTAACTTACTTAGCCATTAGGCACTTTACTGGATGAAGGACAAATGGCTTATTTTGACAAGGACTGTAACCTTTGTAACCTTTGTTTCAGTGGTTTTTTCGTCCTCTGAACGTATCTTGCAAACACATGCAATAGGAGACATTTGTGGACTTGCAAGTTTGTAAAATTACAATTATTTAGCAAACTTACACAGCGTGAGCTGCAGCAGTTTCATCATCAATGTGAAGTCTGTAGCTGGGAGAAGGAAGAGGAGGACAAGACCTTGAAGGACTATCATTTATTGGTTCTGTGGTGCTACATTTTGAGGCCGTAACCTGATGGCTCAGCAGCCAGCAAGCTCGGTCCCTCACTCCGTGGTCTCTGTGTCAGCAGGGTGTTTAATATGACAGCGCTTTTTGTGGTACGAGCTGCTGACTTCTGGGACTACCAAACAGATGGTGACTACGTGAGAACACATGTAAGTGGCTGACACTGTAGATCTTGTTTTCCCCAGTTGTCGCGCTGCTCAGGATGCAGTATTTAAGGCTGGAGTCAGCATAAAGGTTTCTGTCATCAAGAAAGAAAGGAAAAATAACCACTCCTGAAACCAAACCACACCAAACCCAAACACATTGAAACCTCGTGGTTCTGATGCCCTGAGCTATAAGGGAGCTTGTGAAATCTCCCAGTTTGACAGGTCTGCCAAATTTTAGAGAAGGCAAAAATAACACTGCAGAGTAAATTTCCTGTGTGGGGTCAAGTGGTATGGTACTATTGCAAAATTCAAGCAGTAAATAAATGTGAATCTGTGTAAAAAGAGGACTTTGGAAATAAAAATGAGGACCAAGGCGCCCAATGTATATAAATAAAGCAATTTACTGTTTCTTACATCTTCCACCAAGAACAAAGGAAATGACAGTATAGTGTCTCCTCATGAGTGTTTGAAAGCTGCATCGTAGTGTTGGATTCCTCTTTGGCAATCTTTTCTTACTCAAGTGACTGAAAACTGTCAAATTCCAATAGACAGAAACAGAACCTGATTTCAGAGTGTGTTGTCAACCTTTTTCTGAAATGGATCTCAGAACAGATCAGCCTTCTGACGTTTGTTCTTATATCAGCATATATGCAGCTTATGGAAATTTAAATATTAAAGCATAATGTCTGAATTGTAGCAACCCCTCAGTGTCCAATGAGAAAGCCAGTCTGCCTCATTCACGTGGTACGCTTTACTCCATCTGCAGAAATTAGCTTTATGTGTGCTTTTTAAAGTAAAGAAAAAAAGGCCTGAAAACCCAACCCTTTTTGGAAATTACGCAGTTTTGGAGCTGGCTACTACATAGGATTTTTTGTAGAGTGACATTGAGTTTCTCAGAAAAGAATGAGGATTATTGTCTGGAGAGAAGTGTGAGTGGAGAAAAAGCGAGATCCTATGAGTTTGGAAAAATGGGAAATTTGGTTGAGATGAGCAAACCTTAAACTGCCTCAAAGTACCCAGTTGCATCCAGCAGTTTCTCTGGATACTGTGCCTGGTGCAAAGTGTAAGATAGTGCAGAAATTTCAAGGCATGGGGAGTAGTTGTAGTAGTAGGCACTCAAGCATAGACTTTAAGCAGACAATCTCCGGAGGCCCAGACTAAATTATTCCATGTCCTGAAGCTGTTCTTGTCTGGGATCCATGAAAAGTTCTGAACAATAAGTTGGGTTTAAAATACAGACATGGAAAAAAAGGAGAGTAGTGAGGCCACACTGGTTTTAGGCAATAAAAGTCATATGAATTAGCTGAAGTGTCATGACTAAAAGGAACCTTCATAAGGAAGGGAGGCTGGGGGCACTGTACTGCAAATGTCACTGTGTCATTCTCACTTTCCGGTAAGCTGTTTGTCTCCAAAATTTTGGAGAGACAGATGCCTGGATGGAAGGACATTTGGAAATAGTTTGGTAGCCAGTGCAGATGCCCAGGCAGCAGCCAAGCCCTTAAAAAGTAACAGGAATGAAGCACTGTCATATTGACCTTCTGAGCCAAGGGGAACTGCTGTATTGCTGAGATCCTGGTTTTTATTGCTGAAGGGGTAAATGAATGTACTTATTTAGTAAAATACTCAGAAATTTGGTTGTATATTATACTGCTGATGAAACTGGATAATGATTCTGTTCAGGTTTTTTTTGCATGGTTGCAGAAGGGACAATGTGCGTGTACTTTGTGCGAGCCTTTCCAGACTGCGTGTGACTGTCCTGACCTGCTGTCCTCGGTATGTCTCCTAAGAGAAGGTGGTTAAATAATGCTGGAGTTGTATGACAGGAGTTTTGTAATGTGAGTAAATATCATCTGTTTAGCTGTAAGCAAATAAATCTTTTAGAATATCACAGTGGATACCTTAGGGGAAGAAAAAATATAGCTACTGCGTAATGCTTACACAGTGGGATCCTGGTTTGGGGGAAGGCTGTGCTTGCAGTTATTATGTCTTCATGTTAATTACAAAGGCAGGAAAAGGAAATGGGAGTGTTGTTGGAGGAAATCAGTGTATTTCAAGTTTAATTTAAAAATAACCAACACCTTAAAAATCTTGTGCAGTTGATCAGGAGATTAGTGTCAGGGTTTTTTTAGAAAACTTCAATCCTAAATATAACAGTGGATAGAGAGACTGCCATATTCTTGAAAGTGCTGGTGTGTTCTGGGAGCAGAGTGTGGAAAAGCACCCCTCCTCAATATCTCTGAAGCTGAAACCAGATAAGTCTGACCTCTTTAAAGGACATATTGTTCCTGCTGTCACTCATATCTGTTCTGACATTGGTGCTTCTAATATTCTGATTCAGTGATCTCAGTGCGGTAAAGATTTATGGTTGGTAGGTCTGAGAGTTGGTTTTCTTCCTGAATGACTTGTCTTGATGGACCACTGGAGTCCTTCTACCAGGAACACTGAAACAAAGGAATATTATATATGAATGGAAATTAATTAAAATTTTAAGGTAATAATTCATAATGTATGACTCTTGTCCTGGTTTCAGCCAGGATAGTGAATTTTCTTCTAGTAGCTGGTGAAGTGCTGTGTTTTGGATTTTGGATGAGAAAAATGTTGATAACACACTGATGGTTTAGTTGCTGTGAGTAGGCTGGGAGAGGGGGCACAAGGAGCTGGGAGGGGACATGGCTGGGACAGCCAACCCAAACTGGCCACAAGGATATTCCATACCATATGGCATCATTCTGAGCAAAAACCTGGGAGGGGAGCTGCTGCTGCTCGGGGACTGGCTGGCCATCAGCTGGGGGGTGGTGGGCAGTTGCACTGCGCATCGCTTGTTTTTGTGTATTCTTCTATCATTATTATTATTCTTTCCTCCTTTTTTGTCCTATCAAACCGTCTTTATCTCAACCCAAGACTTTTACCTTTTTCCAGTGCGCTTTCCCATCCCACTGGGGGGCAGTGAGGGAATGGCTGTGTGGTGTTTCGCTGCCTGCCGAGTTAAACCACAACTACATTAAAAAAAAAAATGCACCTGTTTGTTCACAGTATGGATTTCTTGTCTTTTCAGCTTTGCTTTGCTGTTTTGTGACCCAGAATACAGAGCTTGTTAACTGTTTTTTACCATACTGGTAGTCTTAACATTGCACTTAGTTATTTATAAATCATGATTTAATAGATTAGTAATAGCGTTAACTAAGTCTGCCTTATTGATTTCCCAGTAAAATAACAAATAAGTGTACTGACATAGTCAACTGTACAGATAATTAATAGCTGCATGTTTGGAGCCAGATGCTCTGCTATGATAATAGTGAAATAAGTGGAGTTTTGCCAGCAGATAACTTGGCCTGTTTTCTGTTTGGCTGTCTGGAAATGCATTTTTACTTCATCAGCCCCAGTGTTTTGAGAGGTCTGTCTGCAGGTATGTCATGGTAAGATGGAAGCTATAATTTCTAGGAAATAGCAGATGTTTAGGGTGTCTGGTGAGTGACAACACTGGCACTGGGCTAGTTGTCACATTCTGGATGGGCATATCCCTGGTTGATGGTCTTAAGCCAGTAATAACCAAAGACCTGATTTGTTGAGTTGGTATGGTTTGTTTTTTTTGAAGGGGGAGGTGTGGCATATCAATTAATAAATTAAAAAGCACCGTCCTACATACACAAGGTTTTAAATTGGGAAGCTGGTATCTATTGCTGTGTGAAATAATGATTTTAAGTAGCTGAACTAGAAAAGTGCTTGTTGACATTCTGTTTGTGCATAAATTCATTCTTAATGTTGTAGGGCATAGTTGGATGCAGGGAACATTTAAAGAGCTTGACAGTATGTAAACCAAGATTCTGGTGTCCAACAGGAGGTGAAATTCACTTTATTCTAATCATTGATTAAAATTTTATTATCAGACTTTAAAGATATTGGTGGGGCAGCTCTTCAGGGATGAACAACCTAAACATGTGCCTTCCTGTTTCCATAGCAACACATCATTTTCATCCTTTCCAGTCTGCCTGGATTGCATTGTGTACTGCAAGAGTATTAGATTGAGAAGAGCTGTATTAACAGCTCAGTATTTTCCCTAAACTTTGCTATTAAATATTTTTGGTTTGGATGATGATTAAAATAAAAGTAGTTGCGATTATTGTGCTTTTTTAGAGAAATAAATCATGACAGCAGAGCAGGAAATGAGAACTGGCAACTGGGATGAAGTGTTTCGGTCCATATTCCTTGACTGCAAAACTGGCAATTCCTGCGACCGTGGAAATCTGCTTTGTCAATAAGGTCGAGGTTTTTGCAGGTCTAGTTCTCGTTCTGGTGGTAATTGTTAAAATCTTTGGAAGTGTCTTTGATTAATATTGTTTAAGCTGTTGGAGAGAAACGAAGCAATGTAGTAAAGGTTAAGGCTATAAATGGTGGCCATTAGCAGGGATCAATTTTCCAGCACTGTGGATCATGGCCTTGGAAGCACATTTAGAGGTGGCATTTTCAAGCTCAGCGTAAGCGATTTGGTAACTTTCCAGGATATTTGAGGCAATTTCAGACTGCAGCATATTCATATTTTGCTGTGAGCTTGAAACTGTTCTATTGGATTTGGAATGTCAAACTTGTCTATCATAGAGAACTCTTAAGACTGGGACAAAGCCTCTCATCATTTTCACACAGTTCTCAGCTGCTGTGAGCACAGGAAAATCCTTTTAAATGCATATCCTTTGGATAGAGAAGTACCTTTTAGAAAGATGCGTCTTTTGTCTTGACTGTAAGAGATGAATAATTCAATATATCCCTATACAAATGTTTGTTACTCTATGAAAAAATGTGTGCACCTTATTCTTCTCTCGGTTTATGTAGTGTCAGTTTCCCTGGGATGAGTCTTTGTCAAATACAGCAAGGTGCTACAGTGTTTTCTGAGCCGATTGCAAGTGTATCTTCTGTTTTGGCATTGTGGAGGCTTAAATCACTGTTCAAACTGCGAATTCTAAAATGCTATTTTGATGTTACCACTATACAGTACAAAAAGCAAATTACCATGAGGAAGTATTTAAGCAATGCATAAAGATGCAGATCACCACAATGTTTTCCTTTGGCCTTTAGGATGTTTAATTTTCTATTTCTCTAATTGTATAATTTTTTCCGTGGGGTGTTGCGAGGCGTGTCAGTAAAAATCGAGAGCTTTCACAGTAGTTGTCGCTATAGTTACACGGTGCAGCTCTTAGCCTCCTGCACAGAAAGTAAACCCCCTGCAATCCCCCAAAATCCTTTATTGGCAGAGAGAGATTGAAAGAGACACTGCTGGTGAGCAGGTACCGAGCAGATTCTCTGTTGCACTGATATCCTTGCAGCTAAAGCTCTCTTCACACAGAGGTCTGCAGAAATGCTGCATGGATGAGGACAGCAGGGAGAGGGGACAAAAGACATCTTCTTGGGGGAAAAGAGGCGCTGGACCCAGAAAATGGAAGATAAGAAATAAGTGCCAAAATGCATGAAAAATAATCTCAGTTCATAGATGATATTTGCTCCACAAAAAAAGGACTAAGTTGCCTTTTACAGCCCTGTGAGTTGTAGCCCTCTACAGAGGCAGAAATGTCACGCTCACAGGATGCTGCTGTTCTCCTGACTCCAGAATTCAGTGCTTAATTTAATCCTCAGGGCCTGTACAGCACAAATGTGGAAATCAACGCTGACACCTAAGAATAGCTTTTTGTCTCAACAGATCCCATATGCATTCAGGAGCCCTCAAATGGCTTTTAGCATGGCTTCTCTGTACTGAACTTACTTAACTGAGTTCTGCTTTCACTCTGTATTTTCTTTTCTCTGTCCTGAATGGCCATTAATTTAAGGATGCTGTGTGAATTACTGCTGTAAACTGTGAACTTTTAAAATGTTCCCTGGGATAGTCAAATGTCCCTGGACTGTAGGCGAAAAAAAAGGAGCATTTTCTCAGGAAATCACTCTTTAAAGCAAGCCTATAAAAGTCACGTTTGCCTTAAGGATTCCTTCCTTAAGTTATTTTCATAACTGAATAAAGTAATACGGGTTTATTTCATGTCAGTCACCACGTGAGAAAGGTTAATTAAGTGCGTGATGTCTCTTGTTAAATGTGACTGTTCATTTTTTCAAGTGTATTCTAAATACAAAGATGAACCAAGTAACACCTTCACTTCAGGGTTTTTATTCACTTCGTTTCTCAAGTTCAAGATTTACAGAGCACCGTGAATCTAACCCCATGGATGATTAAATACAACAGAGATTTTTAGAGTTTTTTCATTATTTATTTTCATTACAGAACATCCGTTGTGCTCAAGGTGAGGTCAGACCATGTAGTAGACCCTTGGGCTAAAGAGATAATCTGAAATAGCCAAAGTAGTTAAAATGAGGTGGGAAAGTGTAGAAAGAGCACAGTCAGTGAGTAGCCTGTAGCCAATAATGCAGCACTCAGAGGTTTAGTCCCCTGCTGTCTGCTGCTTCTTGTGATGGTTTCTGCCATTTGTCAGAGGGAAGGTCTGACCAGTTTCCCTCAGAGCTCAGGAAGGAGGATTATATTTTTGCTTTGTGCAGGGTAATTCTCCCTCTGTAATGAGAAAGTTTAGAGTCACATGGCTAAAAGGAGCAAAGCGTCAGTAGTGGAAACAGATAGCTGGAAATGAAGGAATTAGTCATGACTCAGGGTTTTGCTTTCAGTTGCACTCAAACCTTTTTCCTTGTGGCTTCTTTTCTCATTTCAAGGATAAGCAACTGGTCCCCTTTGCCTTTCCCATCAAGGCTTGCCTTTGCTTCTTAAATCCTGTTAAGACCTTTGCTGATTACCAGTTGGGAAGCAGCTTTGAATCCATCCATGTAGTCAGCCTGAAGGAGAACTGGTTACCTAATCACATTGCCAGCTAAGTAGTTTTTGCACCTCCTGGGACTTGGGTCGAGCCAGTGCACGCTGACATGAGGCTGAACTTGGCTTACATTGCCTTGCGGATGGGAAGTTGTGGTCAGTGTCATGTTAGTCAAATGAAACCTTCAGAAATAGAATTATGCTTTGGGCTGAATACAATGTTGTCATTGTTTAATTGTCCCCTGGAGAGCCAAAAACATTTCTCAGTAGCAAAAGCATCTCTTGCAGAGAGAGCAAGAAATATTTCTGCCTGAGAGAGCTTTGGGAGCTTTCTAAAACAAATAAAAAACCCCAACCAAGCCAAAAAACCCACAACACCTAAATAAATAATAAAAAAAAAGAATTAAAAAAAGTGCTGTGGGAACTGTAGACTAATTAATTAGAAGGATTTCCAAAGAAATTTCTGAAAAGGATAACCTTTCATGCCAGAAAGTAAACAGTTCCATGAGCAACCTTTCAGCAAGACATGCTGGCTAGGAGAGAAGGTATTGAAAATCAGAGCAACCGAAATTATTCAAATCATATTTCAACACAGTGATTTAAAGTGTTCTAAACAACAGCTACTACTTAAACATAAGAATAATTCCCGTTTCCTAAGAAATTACTCCATTGTGATGTTTTTCCTCCATAATAATAGGCATTCTCATGCAGAAATTGGTAACAAGCCATCAGGTAGCTGAAAAAGCTTAGCAAGTCCCTTTGGTGTATATTTGAATGAACTAGGTGCTAAAGATGCAGTAAAACTAGGAAGACACAGTGTGGTGCTTACTGAAGGGGCTCCTAGCAGAGCTCATCATCTTGCTATAGAAGGTTTTGTTAGGTGCACAACATCCCGAGCTTTCTGTGCATAGATGACATTTTGGAAGATCAGGTTGCATAAGTATGTTCAAAATTGTTTAAAGATTTGGGGGACAGTTGAAATCTCAGTGGGTTTCTGATTTTGCCTGGGACGCATCTTATTTTTCAGAAATTTCGATGTCTCCTGACAGCAAGTTTGTAAAGCAGGTTGGGCTGGGCAGCTGGAGGAAGGTCTGTCTGCCTTAACTCTAAACTATGCCTGAGTTAGTCAGGTATCTGTAGGTAGTGGAAAGGAAGAGATGGGTAAAAGGGTGGTAGAAGGATTCTTTTGACTTCAGATATTTGCCTTGGGTGAGATGAACCCCACTCTGAAACTGCCTGTTTGTCACTTGAGTGTGAGATGATTTAGGTTCCTCAGTGAAGGATGGCTATGTGCCTGCATAGGTACATACACCATGGATGTTTTGGTCTTGGGCAAATTGAATCCCACTTCCAGAAAGTCAGGTACTCCAAAACAACAGTGAATGTCTGCAGGGGGATGTGTGCAGAGCTAGAAATCGTGTTGTGCTACAAATGCAGGGTCTGAAAGCATGAAATCTGTTAAGCAACCATTCGTACTTATATGTAGAATACATATCTGTATATGTACATAGAAATATTTTGCAAACACAAATATTAAGTGTAGTATTGCCACTCGTGTTATAATACTTATTAATCTCTGGTTTTTTGGACAAAAATAAAAAAAGACACATGGGTAGCTGTGGTCATCGTGAAATACTTTGACCTGGATGGTTCTTGTAGCCTTTGTAGTATTTTAAAGTAAAGATTATGGTCTTTATTTTTAACCTTTCTGTGTCAATAATTATTACAGAGAGCTTTAAAATGCTGATAAGCGCCTCCTCCCCATCCTGGCCCCCAAGAAAAAAAAAGGAAAATATAAAGAAAAATTAAAAGGTTCTTATTTAGGGCATGCAAGCATTTTAAAATCTTTAGATTAATTTGGAACATGAATCACTTCTGCTAGGTTGATTTGATGCTTAAAATTCTTATTCTTGCTTCATCTATTCCTGAATAGATTTAAGAAGCCTCCATTCTGGGTCTGGCTGAGATGGAGTTCATTTTCCAGCATCAGGAGAATGGCATTTTGGTTCACCCATGAACAGAACTACAGTTCTGTTAGTAGGTGAGCCTGAAGAGTGAAGATCTCTTAGCTGTACTGTACAAGGAATATTTTCATGACTGGTGTTCAGCAGGCTTTAAGTTATTACAAAACCAGAGAAAAAAATGTTTCAAAGTTATTTAAGAAAACATCTCAACCTTGTCTGACTTTGTCATCTTCATATTTGGTTGTTCTGTTTTCCAGAAGTGTAAAGAATAAATTCAGCTTCTCTCATATTCCTGTTGCAGGTTAGTGAGAACTGCTTTGTATAGTGTTCATTTGTATGTTATACACACAGTCCTGTGGACACAGGTTCATGTCATCCATTGCTTTTCTTGCTGCATACTGAAGCTTGCTGTTTCACCAGAAGTTTGGGCTGGTTGGGTTTTGGTCTTTTACACTATTTCCTCAGTATTATTATCATCCATAACTTAAAAGCTTTTCATGTTATTGCTTTTTCTTTGCGAGTAATGATAAATACTTGTCATAGGGCCAAATCTTGCCATAAATTCTACCTAATTCTTTTCTGTCTACCTTTCTTTCTAGGTTGCTTTCTATAGCTGCTCCTGGTGTGTAATTAGTCTAGTGCCAAGTATAAAATGGAAGAAACTGGCTTTCTGCGTCAACACAGGAAAGAACAGTGAGGCCAATAAATGGAGACCCCCATATTTCCATGGTTCTGTTTCCTCCAAAGTGAGGAGAAAAAAGCTCTTGAATTCTTAATTTGGTCAAATATTATTTCAGAGATAGAAGTGTTTGTTTTGTTTGGGTTTTTTTATTTTGAAGAATACTTTGTTATTCCAAGTCTCTGGCAGATACAGTCCTTCCGAAATGGTGTCAGATATTCCTGTCTTCAATCCAGCTAGTTTCTTCTTCTCCCTGAGGTTATGCAGAGGATCAGATGGGATAGTGCCGAACAGCATCTCACGGACCCAGCTTGCATTGTCCATTCTGGTCTCTGACCTTCTGGAGCTGGCATGGCGCCTCTGAATCCCTCTGCCCATCAGCTGTTCTCCCTGTTGCTGTGCCAAAGACAGATTTTACTTTCCAATCTCAGATCCCTGCAACTGATGCGTGAATGCTGTTTTCACTATAGCTAATTTGCCAGCACCCAAAAAATGTAGCAGAGCAGAAACTTTGAGAAAACATCTCACAGCATTGATTGCAGGAATTTTTCATCTCAGGACACTGTTTTTCACTTGCCTTCTCCCAAGGACTGACTTGATATATTCCCTCTGCTACCCCCGATTCAGAATTTAGGTCTTATACTGATGGAGGCACAGTGGTGAGGTGTCCCCAAAATGTACCTTGCGTGTTATGTGTCAGTGATGTTGTTTGCCTTTCCCAGTCAGAGCAACTAAAATGGTGTCACTTGGCACCCAGTGGCATCCCAAATTCTGCCAGCATTTCTTTCCTTGCCTTGTGCACTTCTAGGGAAGATTAGGTAAAAAGGATGTGAAGAGTAAATTTTTGGGTATCTGACCCACAGAGGAGGGTGAAGGTAGAAATGTGAAGAAGCTGTGCTGCAGCAGGGTTATTTCCTGACTAACTGGCCTGAGTGTGTAAAAGGTGTGTTTGCACACCCATAATTTACTCTGTGCCACTCAGGGCTGGGGTTTCTTTAGCCTTGTGTGTTGCTTGAAGTGCTTGTTATTTTGCCAGCTTGGTATTGAAATTTAACAGCTTTGTTTTTTCCAACAAGAATTATGGATTTTGTAATGAAATAGTTCAGTGAATGAAAGTAAAGGAGAACAGAGTAAAATTTGTCCATACAGATAAAAAAAAGGTAAAAGTTAGCAAGCTGTGCTTTACATCTTGCCCAGAATCTCTGCTCTCCACCAGAAGTGATGTCAAAAACTGTTTATATCTAAGCAAACTTGCCTTTGCTTTTAAAACATATTGATGGCAGAACTCTTCCTTTGCTTAATATCAACAAGCAAGTCCCCCAGACTTCACTCAACAGTCATGTATGATTTTGAAATGATGATTGGAGAAGCAGATCCAATCCTGCCTTATAGGCACTTTTCTTTGGAGGCTGTCTGCTTTGATTCTCTTCCTGACCGTTTTAAATTCCTATGGTGTAATACTTGGTTTTAATTGTAGCTGCCAAAGCCTGTTCTCCCACTCTTTGTTTTGTAGCCAATATTGACCATTTGCTTACTTTTTCCAGAACACTTAGTGAAATATGACACTTAGTGAACTCTTGCTCTGAAAGTACAATTAAAAGAATAGAGTTGTTATTCCTATGGTCCTGGTCTTCTTAGCTATTGGTTACCTGTGAAGAAAATTCATGTGTCCCATCTGGTACACATTGTTTGGCTCATTACTTTGCATAAGTTTCTTGACAGGGTGATATGGCTGAAGTTTCTGATCTTTTCCTAGCCCTTAAGAAATGGGAAGAGTTGGACCACTTGGGAAGAGCTAGACCACTTGGGTCCTGCTTTGCAGAAATCAGACTAATGGCTTAGCCATGTAGGTGGGACTGAGGGTGCAGTTTGTGGTGTTAATACTTTGCAGTTTGTTTGGGGTTTTGTTGTGGGTTTTTTTGAATCGGTTTTTTTAGTATTCAACAGTTTCACTTGCAATTGAAAGTTAACACCAGCCGAGCCCTGCACAGCCAACCTCGAGTAAGAGCACTGTGTTTCATCAGCCCTTCTGAGAAAACGTGACTTGCCTTTGGTGCACACACTTGATGTAAACCTCTCTGTGGTTTGTGTTTGAAATCTGAGTCATGGGATATTTTTTTTCTATTTTTTTATTGCTTGCTTTCATCTTTTGTCACAGCTCTGTCAGCCGTCTGTTTTCTTCTTTGAAGGGGGTCCTGTTAGTTCACAGAACTATATTGTGTGAGACAAAGGAGAATGGTGGCTGTGAGTGGCGTCAGTGTTAACGTGCGGCTGTTACCAAGGCGTTCACTTTTTACTCTTTTTCTAGGTGCTCAAATGACCCAACCCTTGTTTTATCTGAGTAGATCTGGAGTCACAGTGATGAGTATAAGAGTCCCTGTAACAATAGGCACAGACTGAGACAGACAGACAAGACAAGGCACATGACCCACAGGAGTTTTATTGGATGTGCGCTTGCACTACAGTACAGTGTGGTGTAGGCACACTTGAACTGGGTACAGGTGGGTTAACTCAAGTACAACAGTTGCAGCACAGAGGAAACTTGTAATCCACAAATCCTGCCCAGAAAGGAGGGTTAGTTCACCCCGAACTCTCTCTGACTACAGCTATACTATAGCTTGCATCAGGCTAGGTATTTTAAAGCTGTTGCAGCACACAGGTACTACAGTGCTGTCACTGTTATGACTGCACTGTGACACTTGCAGGGGTGCCATTATCTGAGCCATTGTGATACACCAAGATTACAACTTGAAACTTTGCAAAATAAGGCATCCTAATATCATCACTGCTGAGCTGCAACTACTTTTGTTCTGTGGCGATGTTTGCGTAGCTGTGAGAAAATCTGCCAGTTCAATTAGTAAGATGGAAACTGAGCAACTCAGTCACCACTTGTTTCCTTGATTTTTCTCTTTGCATTTCTAACACTTTAGCTTATGACTGCTGGAATTGATCTCAGATTACTTGTTAAGCAGGGGGGAAAAAAAGCCCTCACTTGTTTAATATCAACAAGCAGTTTTTTTAGACTTCACTCAACAGTAATGCACATTCATATCGTGTGTCTTGAAACTTGACCAAAATGCAGCCTTGCAATTGCTAAAGGAAAATGAAAGGGGAAAAGTTCAAACTAAAGCCCATTGAAACACAAAGCTATTTTACACAAGATGTCCATGTGGAAGGTTTACACATTTCAATTCTTGGTTCTGAGTTGGAGAATTGTATTCTGCAGAAAAGGACACCTTCAGAGGTAAATCCCAGAACGCTCACTTTTGTTCAGTGCAAACAGCCCTTCAGAGGAAGAGAACAGCAGTCAGAAAAGAAGAAATCGTAGGTAAATGTGACCATGTGGACTATCTCTTCAGCTTTTGCTATATCATAAGTGTTTTTTTATAAGATGCCAAGGACTGACAGTCATCTATAGCCTGGTCTGTGCGATCGCCTTAAAGCTCATGCTTGTAAATAGACCAGTGTTCTACAAAGGGTTGCCTTATGAAATATGTTAAGCACCAAAGCATTTCCAAAATATCCTTTTCCAACCCAGCTGGTCTTCCTTGATGAGAGAGTTCCTGAGAACCCAGCGGGGTCTCTTGTTTCTGACTTCAGCCAGCAAAGTAGGAGGAAGCACCATTTCACCTGCATGCACCTGCTCATCTTGCTGACTGTCCTTTCTCCTGCTCTCTGATTTGCTTAGTGCTGTGAAAGCTACATGTAGGACTGGAATGCAGCTTGAGGGGGCTCTCAGATTCTTGCTTCTGCTTTCATCTATGACTTTTCCTAGGCCTGTGCTGAAGATGCCCTTCAGTTCTAGGTCTTGGAGGTAACGTCGTAGGTCAGATGAATCACAGCTGTCCCCTCCTTTTCTCTGTGTCATCACTGACGTCAGTTTGAAGTGTGTGCAAATTTGAAATGGTAATGCTTTACTGCCCGGAATTCATGGGCACAAATGGCCACGGCACCATATGGTCCCATGGGACACTCGAATGACTCGCGCTCTTCTAGATGAGCTCTGACATTCTGCCTTGAGTGGATGACCTCTTACTAAGCATATAGGTGTAAGGTATTTTCTGCATGTTCTGTTTCACACAGTACAGAGGGTCACGAGCCTGCAGCCTCTGGCTCTGTGATGGGACTGTGATTGTCTAGTTCTGGTCATACAAAGTTAAAGCACTGTGACACATTGAATGCCTGTCACTGTGAGAGGCAGGGATGTAAGTCCTGAATGAATGTCACTCTCTGCCATGTCTGATATCCTGATGGAACAGACATTAGTGCCACGGTCAGAGCCTCAAGACAAATCTCTCCATTAATTAATTTCTGTCAGGTGTTTTTGTCCTCTACCTAAGCGAGCAAAATTCAAAGATTTTCTTGTCTTCTACAGGTGTAAAAAAAAGCATCTTTAATGCTTAATCCTCTCTGCACTGCAGCTGCTTCGTGTATGATATAATCCTCGTGTATTGTCAGTGGACCAGTTACGTTCAGTCTTGCACAAAGTCGTGAGCCCAGGTTTTGTTCTGTGTTGAGCTGGAGATGCTTTCCTGTTGGGAAGGAATTGACAGTTTTGAGTAAAACCAAAAGAAAAAACTTGTGCAGCACCTGCGAGCTTTAGACATAGTTAGTACCATTCATGTTTCCCCATAGAAACAGAAATGTGAACAGATAATCCTTGCAGTAGATTTCTGTCCTTGCTACCTACACACAGCAAAGCAACCATCTCCATCTTACAGGGCTTCAGTTCCACCACAAAAACTACAAGGGTGCAGCAGCCCAAGAAATCTGGAGTTGCAAGTATGTTGTTTTTAAATCCTAGGATATAGTTTTGTGAATTTCTTCCTCCTTTTTTTTTTTTCTTTGCTTCAAAATGACAAAGCATAACTGAGAAGGAAAAAATAAATTCTATCATAAGCTAGCCTGAATGGTAACCTAAACTGTTTATTTGATGTAATGTGGAGTGATTCTTTCAAATAGATACATACTAATTTGTGCAGTGAGCCATTCAGCTCCTGCTTTGAAGTGCCCTGTGAGAACAGAACGAAATTTCTATTGTCATTGTAATTTGGCAAGATAGCACTTCCTCTAGGGGTGGGCTCAGTTATTTGCCTGGTGCTAAAAACAGTGCACAGGAAAATGCACAGCATGTTTGCATGGATCTGCTATGGCTTTTTTTTGCTAAGTGACATCTTACTGTGTCTTTCCACACTTCTCTGCATTGCTGTGTGTGGGGCTCCTTCTCCAGATACAGTTTTCAGGCTGTGGCAGATGTGCTACATTGCCCTTGGAAATTATCTTATCGTAAACATGATTCCTTCCCCTTCCCATTTTGTAACTCTTGGCTGCTTATATGCTGTGGAAAAGAGAACAGAAAGATTAGATGTGCTCTGTACTGCTCTTGTGTTTGCAGTTTGTGGGATAGACACTGAAATCAAAGCATGAGTTAGAAATTAGACTTTCCCAACTGAAATTAATTGCAAAGGAGATGTGCAGCCTTATTGCTGCATTTTGCAGTACTGCACATGCCTAAGCCCATACTAGGCATATTGTATTCTCAATTTGATTTTCTGACTCTCTTCAATAGGTGGTTATGGATTGTAATTGGACATTCTGACAGTTGGCCTTGAGGCCCTGACCCAGTTTGAAGTCCCTGCTGTATTACACAAGATACAAACCTAGCCAGAGAGAAGGTCCTAGTAACAAACAGTGCTTCTGCTGGGAAAAAAATAATAGTTCACATAAGATACTAGTTTAGAGCACCAAGTCAGAGATGTCCTCATAGTGTAGGCTTTGTGCCTTTGTTATGATGAATTGTTGGAGGGCATTGAAAGTTGTTCTTTCCAGGTGCCAGGATGAACCACAGAGACATGACCTGAAGTCAGCTGACTTTTCACTTGTGTAAAACCACTGCTGAGGAAGGGACTGAGTGGTTTAGGTCGACAGCCTGAGGAGAGCTTCTAACGATGTAAAGGTGGAGTGAGGGCAGGTTGTTGACTGGAGGCTAACTTTGAAATCAGCATGCCTTTAGCACCGTGCCTTTGTCCTTAATATCAAAAATGTGTGGTGTTTCTTACCTGTGTATTGTGTTAGCACTGCAATGTGTCTGATTTTTATCCAGCTTACTCACTTGAAAGCCAGGCACGCATTTCTCAGGGTTGAACAGCAATTGGATGGGCTGCCTGGAGCACATGACAGCTCGCTCCTTGAAAATGTGGCTCCGTAAGAAACACTGAATGTGGATCTCATAGTTCTTCCCTAGTTTTGGAGGTACCACAGTGTCTTGAGATGGTGTCATCATGCGTTCCAAGCTTTGCCTTTAATGAGATTTTGCACAATGCCTAGACTTCTCTTTTAGTTACTAATACATTTCCATGTTTTTCTGCAGAAAACAATTGATTTCAGTCCTGTTTCTTACAATTTAAAATTGCAGATCTTTTGCACTAATGGCAGAATTGTTGCTATTAAAAATACAAAAGTTTAGAGGGATGCTTATTGCCTTTTATTTTATGTGACACCCTGAACCACCAGATGGCCTGAAAAAACAGGAAAACTTATTCATTTGTGTTTTGCAGCTCCCTGGGAGAAGTATAGTCTAGATCTCCTTCTGTATAATGTTACATTGTTCCTTTTGAGATTTTGAAGGCTTTCATATAATCAAGGGAAGGTGGCTGGCACACCTGAATTTTGTTTGTGGTCCAGCCCTGATGCTGTTTAAAGACTTGTGACTTGTTCTGAGCTGATCTCCTGCCTACTGTAACTTTGTCTATAACAATAGAGTAGCACCAATTTAAGGTTAAAAAGAAGTAATAATTTGAAGTATTGTGGAGTATTGCTAAGAGCACAGAGCCAATATAATAGAGCTGTACTAAAACATTTTAACATTTCCCTAAAATGTGAAGCTGTCTCTTGAATAGCTTGGCTTCAAGATACTTGGCTTGTCTTTAAGGCCAACTTCTGTTTGTTTGCTGGTTGAAAGAATGGGAGAGGAGAAACAGAGGAGCTTTTAAAGATTTCAGTGATAAGCCTCCAGGGCACAGGCTGGTTTAGAAGCAGACTGTTTGTAGCCTGAAGCTAGGCTGCAGTGATACTTGCAGCTTCCTTGTTTCCAGTTTTCCTTGCTTTGCCTTCAGACCAGTTGTAAAGATGTGATTTAATATAACCTGTCTTCAGCTGCATAAAACTGATATGCCAAGGCTAGGGCAATCACTTGGTCTCCCTTTATTGTCACCAAAGTGAGACAGACTTGATTTTCACACCAGTGTTTGGATAAGATGAATCTCTCTCTCTGCTGGAGAGATGCAGATGTCTCCATTGGCTCTTGAGGAATACAGAGGATAATGATCTATGGCTAAGTTGCTTGAATTTTTAGGTGGCTGAAGTTCAGTGCAGTGAATCTCACCCAGAGCATCTTATTTGCTAACATTGATTCTTCCATTTGAAGATTCCACTCAGCAATAAGGAGCAACTCTAAATTCTCTTCCTTCTCCAGAATCCTGTCCAGTATGATGCAGCTTTATTTTACCTAGAAATACTTTTCTCCAGTTTAATGAACCTGTAGATTGCTGTTGTCACTTCAGTTACCTTGAAAAAAGCCTGAATAATTATTGCAGACAGAAGAAGGGCAGTAGCCCCTTCTTGTGTTGTTTCACCAAAACAGATTTGTTAAGGATTTTGTTGTCCCTATGTCTTACATATTTAATGTTTTGGGAAAAATCCTCCATAGCATTACTCTAAACTTTGATTAGTGTGACTGTGAATGCAACTGAAATTCCCTTGGGATTATGCTGTGTTGCCATGTGAGTTCTGTGGGTTTGATTTGTACTTTGAGAACTAAAGTTTTAAAAGGGAAAAGGTAAATGCAACATCTTACGTGGTTTCACTTAACCAGTAACACGGAGTAACCTTCCCTCACCTCACCAAACACAAACCATTGGGTTTGAGAAAATGCTACAGTTCTTGTTCTAAATTTTGTTGGAAGCAATTTGTAGCTGTGTTAATAGACATCATTCTAATGCTCTTTCATCCTGGGAAGGTCTGGCACAGACATAGAAACTGAATTTTCTCGTGAAGGCATGTAGGGCTGCTGGTTCAGTGTTTTTATCAGCAATAAACTGGGAATAGAAGCAATCAGAATGAAAACAAGCAAAAAAAAAATGGGAGGGAAACATGGGAGAAGGAAAAAACCATGAAATGGTGCCCTTTGTCCAGAAGCTAGCCATTACTTCTTCGTAGGGTCTGGCTTTAACTCTGCAGATGTAATTTGTGTAATTTTTAAAATAGATGCTTCATTACCTTCGATCTTCACTGACTTTGACTTCTGTGCCAGTGATTCACATAGCTGCTTGTTCCCTCCTGGCCACTTTCACCACACTCATTTTGCCCAGCCCTCCTCCAAGCTTTGTTAATATATTACTGCCAAAAAAAATGGACTTGGTGTGTTTTCTGCAAATTCTGCTTTCTCTGACACAAGTCAAGCATTTGGCTATTTCTATGTACAAACCTTTCACTGAATCTTACACAGGCAGATGTGGTACTGTACACCTTTCATTTTCACAGCAAAAGTTCTCTGCCTTTTAGCTTTCCTGATTCTGACTTGATGGTGATGAGAAACATTTTTGTGGCCTGTCATTCCGTATCTGTCAGCTGCCCTTTCATCTCATCAGATTTCTGCCAGCTCTCCATGGATGTACAAGGTGTTTTTGTGTAAGACCATTCATAAATCATACTTACTTTCTATTTTTCTTTTGCCAGTTTTCACTCTTGTCCCATTTCAGTAACCTTAGAGATCACTGGGATCATGGAGAAAAATTATTTTGGTGGCCTTTCTACATGCTTGGAGAAGTAAAGGCTGGAAAAGACTCCACAGTCCTTATTTTAGAGAAGGTGTTCTTGTCTGGGAGGTTCCTAATTTTTGGAGGTTGTAAATTTTTCTATTATGTATTTTCAAAAGATGTTTCACTAGATATGTTTATCAATTTGAGAGGTTAATATCCTAATGCACTGTTTCTTTGACTATTTATTGTACCATTAGTGTTGCACTCAGCAGTTTGTAATACAAAGTGACCAGAAAATTTCTAATTTCCTCTCTCTTGTCCTGATGGAACAGGATGAAAAAAGAAATAAGAAACCCTTTAAGCAGATGTAGTGAGTCTTCACAGAAGCATGTAAGTTGTTGTAGCAGTTGCTGGTGTCTAGTAACAAGAAGTTTACCCCAGTCATCTTATTAATATTAGGGCATGTTATGTTCTCTTTTCATTAAACTTGTAAGCTTGGCTCATTCTGCAGGGTTCACATATTAACTGTGCAAAAAGATGTCTTTTCTTAGGTGCAGCTTCCTTGAATAATTAGTCTGTGATGTGTCTCTGGTATGGGCTTGGGCTGTCTTTTTTCTGCTTTTTAATATTTACAGAAACATTTTTACCTGGAACCTTACCAAAAAGAAAAATCCTGTTAACCTGTAGGGCGGTCTGTTGATATTTAAATGGGCTACATTGCACATTCAGCTTTTGGCACTTTTTGGCAGCACATGTGTGTGCATTTGGGATGTAGGTTGGGGTGTCAGTATTGCACGTGCACAGTCACGAGAACGTCTGGTGCCTCCTGAGGTAACAGTAACAGAACTGCTGTTTCAGGTGAGGTGTGCCTTGGCTTCTGTGATGTTCTGGTGGTGCTCTGTTGTGTTCCATTGCCTTAAAGATTGTCAGGAGAATGAAATGCCATTGTTTAGTTACATCTGGCCTCAGTAATGTTTGTACTGCATTGCAGAAGAGGGGAACTTCAATGTACTAATAATGTAAAGAGAGCAGAGGACAGTGAAATGTTACAGGATTTGCGGGGAAGATGGTCCTGCTAGCTTTGCAATAATTTGTTTCTGAATTTTGAAAACTAAAATTGTGACTGGGATTGGATTTTGTGAATTTTGGAACTTTTCTTCTCATTATTTGGAATCCAGAATGCTACTTCATGCTGTTAATACCTGCTGCTTTTCAAAAATAACAATGGCATCACAAACATGATAACATGGCAGAATGGCTTTCTTTTTTAGCACAGTAAGTCACAGACACAGTCTCTGGCAGCCAAATAAAGAATAGAAAATAGAGAAGAAATAGCACTTGTAGTTCAGAATAAGGAGGTTTTGGTGGATTTTTTATTACGCCAGCCATTTATAGAACAAAATTTGCATGTTGTGCTTCAAAAAAGAGTACTATGGGGTAATAATACTACATGAATCGTTATTTGGCATATAAAAGAGTAGATCTTACAAAAATAAATAATAATGAGGGAAAATAGGAATAATAAAAGCAGTGAAATGATGTCAAAGCAAGCAGAAGAGGTAGGATGATTAAGAATAAGGCAGGCTGTTGAAGACTTAAAGGATTTAAAGGAAAAAAGTGACATGTGATCTTGAAGCTAGGAATGAAATGCAATTTGGCTGAACTGTGACTCTGTGTTCCCCAACCCTGCAGATCATGCTGTGAATGATTAAAGTCACTGCTCTTGATTTATCACACTTCTGCTTACTAGGGGAAACTTGAAAGACAGGGATTCCACGTCATTTCAGGGTGGGCTCTTAAAACGCAGAGATTTCTGTGGGCTCCGCATAAATACTGAACTATGTATTTACTGAGTGATTTTCAAATGTCTTTGTTGTTTTGATCTCTTCTGTTGCTAACAATATGGAGCAGGATGGAGAATCATTCGTTTGGGTTTATTTACATTTTCAAGAGAATCAGAACATTTTTCCCACCTTAGCAGAATTTCTTAGGACCTAAATAGGAGATGACTTGACAAATCAGCTCCTTAAAACTAACTGAAGCTGTTGTGTTTTTGTGGTCTTTATTCTGTATTTTCTGTCCTCTCTTTCAGGTGGCCAGTGCTTCTCTTGGGGATGGAACGAACACGGGATGTGTGGTGATGGCACAGAAGCAAACATTCGTGTCCCAAAGCCAGTCAAAGCTCTTGGCTGTGCGAAACAGATCTTAGCTGGATGTGGGGCAGGACACTCCATGGCTCTCTGTCAAACTCCACAGTAGGCCCAGCACACCTGGAATCGTAACGTCATGGATGTGGGTGGACATCCTTGGATTGTGTAGCTCGGAAGTGCTACAAGAGAACTGCCCATGATTAACATGGTAGTTGGAAAGTGCAGATGTTTTTCCTAAATCCAAAAGGAACGACTGTGCATAAAAAGCTGTAATATCTTAAAAATTGTTTCCTGGGCTCGCGCCACAGGAATCGACTTTCTTACCCACAGATAGAATTACAGACATTCTGCCTTGATGCGATTCAACTGAAGACAGATTTACGTTTTCTTGTTCTTCTGAGAAGTCTTTGAGGAAGAAACCGACTGATTAATGGCTTAATGGTGTATAAGTTCAGTCTGAAGAAGTGGTCTGAGAAGATGGTCTTTTGTTATTGTGTCTTTGTTGCACCTGCCAGCTTCTACTGGAGTTGTGAGCTCCCAGCAGCTCAGAAAATTGTGTGTGTCACAAAGAAATGCCAGGGAACATGACTAGATGCATACACACATTTTAAGCAGAAGATTAGGATTAAAAGAAAAAAAAGCAAGATAATTTAGAAGGCTGGCAAAAGGGGAAAATGAGGCCCTTTTGATCTAGCTTTATCTTGATTAAACTGTGAAAGGAGCAGTATTTCTCATGGATTATGTTCTGTGCCAGACATCAGTTTATTATAGATTTACAGGGATGCAGATCTGCATGAATTATCATTAACTTGCAAACCAAACCTGAAGTTTCTGAAGCTACTGTTTAGAGAAGGAAAACTTCTAAGAGCTCTTGGAAACAATCAAAAAGTTCTTATCAAAGGGCATAAGTCAGTTGTAGCTGTTGAGGACAGCTTGATCCAACGCAGCTCCTGTGTTTCCAGCTGCCTTGGAATAGGAAGACATCAAAATCTAACCAGAAAGATTTTACAAGTTCTCCAGCCTAAAAGGCAGACCAGAATGCTCCTGATAATTTCAGGTTAGTTCTCACTTCTGTTTTGCAGCCCAACTGAGTTGCAGTTCACAGCACGCCTGCAGTACTTGTTCCAGGTGGGGGCTTGACAGAGAACATAGGCCTATCACTTGTTTTGGTAGGAGAAAGGAAAAAGTGTGAAATGAGATGTCTTTGGATATTATTAGCTGCCTATGTGGAGCAAAATTTTGGAAGCTATTTATAAAACTGTTTTTTTCCACACAAATGCAGTGGATGCCGTTAAACTGGATGTTTACCACCCACAATACTTACATTTGCTGTGGTATTCAACGTATTTTAAGTTCTAAATATAGAGAATTCTACTGTGTGGTAAATGCACCTTTTAATGAGACCTACTGTTGCTAAACAGGGGTTTAATTTTTAAAGCAGGCTTGCCAGGGAAGAGGCCTTACAGAATTGCAAAATGCTCAGAGGAAGGCTCTTAGGAAATAGGACAGGAAGGCTTTCTAATGATGTATCAGCTTACACATGAAAGGGAAGGAATTAAGGTGGTAATATGGGCTGCAGGGGTTTTTTCACCCTTGGTTTTACAGCAGTTATAGTTCTTGGCTTCATTTTCAAAAGTGTTTTATTTTTCTATTCAATGGATGAGAAACTTGAGCAGACTATGAAGCTGATTTTAACTATTACAGATACCTAAAGAATAATCAAATGGGACCTCTGCAAAAAGTGTAGAATTGAGATTTCTGTTGTAAAGTGGGGTTTTTTTTTAATCCATGGCAATATACTGTTCCAGGCTGTGACCTCTTGCACTTTTAATTATCTAAGTTGCTATTTATTGACTGTTCTCAATGCCACTTTCTGGATACCAAAGCTTCTCTATTATATGAACTGAACAGTTTCTCATGCTTTCGTTGACAGTCCTGTCTGAGGTTTCTGCTTTTGATTTCTGCAAAATCTGTGTACCAAATAAACATGTTCTCTTGTTTCAGTAATCATCTCCTCTAAATAAGTCTGTTCCTTGATTAATCACAGCCAATACGTGCCTTACATGAGGTTTACTGGACTGGACATGTTTTGACTGTGTGTGCTGTTGCTGCAGTTCATTGCAGAGGAGTCCAACAAGTTATGTAACAAATAAATGTGAATTGGATATTTGAAATGTTTTTCTATTTTTTCACGCCTGTAACGCGAATACACTTTTGGAACACAAAGAATGATTTGGGGTGATAAGTTGAGAAAAGAAGGGAGTACGACAGTTTGTTCCTGGTCCTGATCGGGTGTTTCATATCTGCATCTGATCTTCATCTTTGAAAGGCAAGAACTGCATTTTTCTCTCCTTTGTTGTGCCTATATAGCTTGAAAACTTTGGGAAGTAATGACTTGTCTTGACGTAGTGAGTGCTTTGTCGTCAGTCAGGGCTTCTAGGTGCTGCTGGAGTGCAGAGAGTGAATAGAATTCATTGTACAAGGTACGTGGCTGAATGTCATAACCAAGTCGCTGCTCATTCTTTCAGAAGAGAATGCCCTGTTTTGTATGTCAGTGGCTTTGTTTGCAGAATAAAGCACTGTACAAAATCAGCTATGGCTTTCTCTGTGAGGAAGGGAGCACACAGTGAAAAGTGGAAGAAAACACCTTTCCATGCTGGCGTTCAGAGCTTATGACTGTTGCCTGTTGCTATCCTGATGGGGAAGGTCAGTCTCTGCAAAGCAAAATGCAGACCCAGTGCTGTGGTTCATAGAGTTCTTTAACAGGTCTTCTGTGATAAACAAAGCGAGAAGCCTGTTACATAAGCATTCTGCGTTCAGGTTCAAATGGAAGTAAACTGACAAAGTTTGTAATATATATATATATATTTACAAAAAGACACTGGAACAAGTTAAGCAAATGTCCGTGCAGCTGCTCTCCCCTCCCATTTTCTGAATTTAAGCAAACCTGCCATTGAGCTGACATTCATGAGGCAGAACAAGTTGTGAACTGTTGACCTTAAGTCCACTGAATTTTCAGGCCCTTGGGTGGAGGGGGAGGAGGAGAAGAAAGCTATTGTGTGCCTTTCTGTTATTTGAAGTCCTAAGAGATCTGCAGTTGTTATTCATGCAACCTCCACGTGCACCTGTGCAAGACACTCCTGTTCCATTTTGAAGAATGTTGGTAGGGCAATGTGTGTGTTGTGTCCTAAGTTTCTGTCTCCTGGGGAATTTGTTTGGGCCACTTGGTGGTCACTGATGTTATTGGACTCAGTGTGGCATTCTGAGTCACCTGATGCTTTTGTGCTCAGCGTGCCAGGCCCTGTATTTGAAGTGTGTTCATTTGAAAGATGAAAGATGCTTTGCCCAGTCACCACTTCTTACACGGCACTGACTTCTCTGTCTGCATCTTGGCAGTCCTTTCGGTGTCTAACTAGTCCTGCCATCTGCAATCACCACAAAGGTCACTTCTAAATGCATGGCAGGAGCTTTTGCTC
The DNA here is from genome assembly GCA_014706295.1 of Lycocorax pyrrhopterus obiensis. Classification (NCBI taxonomy): domain Eukaryota; kingdom Metazoa; phylum Chordata; class Aves; order Passeriformes; family Paradisaeidae; genus Lycocorax; species Lycocorax pyrrhopterus. The sequence goes on along the minus strand of JACSVZ010000007.1, from coordinate 12,240,360 downwards.
ATCTACATGTTTTGAGCACAGAGAAATTGTGGGGAGAGCGGGAGGGAGAAGATAATTTCATTGTGCTTTTTATGGCATGTTTTGAGTCGTGAGACTTAGAGATGAGGATGGAAAACTGATGAAGGAGAGCAGTTGAATGTACAAGAGAACGGTGACCATGGAAAAATTAAATGAATGGCAGTAGAGAGCCTGATACAGTCAGCTAAAACATAGGGAAAAGGAGGGGGCAGACAGCCAAAATACAGCTCCTGAAGACAGAATAATCTCATGGCGTAACAGCATTCCAGCCTGCCGGTGTGGTGGCAGTGAGATGAGAGACAAACTATTCTATTTCATGGATGTTATTGTTCCCCCTCTTCCGCTGTTTATTTATAATAATGTGGATTGTTGACCTGCAATGTTTGGGTTTTTCCTCATTCATAGCACATCTTGACATTTCCAGTTCTCTCTCCAGCTGAAACAGCAACATCTGTCCTCACCTTGCAGACTCAGAAATATTTTGATCAGGCCTCTGATGTAGTCCAGCAGTTAACCAAATACTTACTATTTTTTCCATTTGATTCCATGGACTCTGTATCTGATTTAAGCAAGACTTAAGTAATTTTGGGACTTCCAGTTCCTTTTTCCCTGTGTTAGAAATCAAGATGATGACAGATCTTGGTCACTCTGAGCAATTTTGATATTTTTATGGTGCATGGTAATTCTTGTGCTTTTTCTTCTAGCTAGATATTTTCTTGAAAAGGACTCTAGAATTTTTTATTTGAGTCCTGCTTATGCCATTTACTACTAGCTGAAAATTCCAAAGGCTTGGAATGGATACAGGCTGGGGTAGAGAATCAGTTGTGTGGTTTTGATTGTGGTTCAAAATGTGCACAGTACAAAAGTGGCGCTTTCACGGAATTTGCTGACATCTCCAGCTGACACAAAAATAACTGGCCACTTTAACTTTTTACATATCAATGTCTTGATACATGTGCAAAGAAGAGGTAGTACATGCTTTGTTCTTTTCCTTTAGCTTTTGTGCTCTTCTTATTTCCCAGTAAATGCTAATCTTGCATGTTTTGCTCCGTGTTAGAAAGAATAATAGCCTTGAATTTAAATGGTTTGGTTTTATGGAAATATAACTGAATATAACTGAAGATGTAGGTCTGTATCATATGTGCCTTTGAAGTTAATTTGGAGAAACTGCATGTGTAAAGCCATTGTTATTTTGTAACCCATTTAGGTGTTAAAGGACTGAAGTCAGGCACATTTTTGAGCTATTCGTACATTTCATTCAGGTTCATCAGTCAGTTGTCTCAGCATTCATCTGTTTTTAATGCAGCAGCAGTTTTTACTCATCAGTGCCTCTGTAAAACATCGAAATAGAGTATGTGACTGAAAATATTCAGCAGTGAAAATAGTCTCTATATTTGAATCATGGCCTGGATGAACCACGTGTCTCCTTGTGGGAGAGTGAGGAAGCATAAATTTAGAGTATTGGGAGAACACATTCTTCAGCTTGATTGGAAACAAGAGCAACAAAGTAGTCATTCCTGAATAAAAGCTGGCTGAGGGGTGAGAAAATTCAGGGGTGACATTTATTTTGCAAAATTTTCTCTGGCATTTTGATTTTGTGACATGTCAGATTTTGTCTCATTTCCAGATGAGTCTTTGCAGGTTGGTAGGGGTTGGAGTGTAAGCCCAATTCCCGTGTTGGCTAGCCTCTTCCCTCAGTTAATTTCCAACTTCCTCATCTGTTTCCAGGCTGCTTTGCCTGTAGACCACCTGATAATCCAGATACTATGCAGTCTTGGGGGGGAGTTCTGTCTTCAGGTCTCGGAATTGAGACTTTGTAAGTGGAGTTTCAGAATTTCAATTCAATATTGTTCCAGTACGCCATGGTCATCATAGTTCCTTTAAGTGTATGTGAACACTTTGCTAGCAGACTGCGTTTTTACTTTTTTTTGTATTTAGAAGCGAGGCCAAGAATTGGGAGATTTTTAATGTTCTGACATGACTTTAGTTTTTGGCTGCAAACGTCAAGTGAGTTTAGCCTTTGTTTTGTTTTTACTGATTTGAATGCATGAAGACATGTGGTACCTAAATTAGGGCAGCAGAGGAGTTGCCAATCAGTAATGAAAATGCTCTGTCATTTTAACTGTGTGGGTGCTTAATCATTTTCCATAATAATCCTCTGCTTTAAAGTACAAAAGAAAAGGGATTCCTACAGGGGCATTGCATTCTTCTGCAGACAAGGAAATATGGCATCTTTCAAATAATGAAGAGATGCTCTCTCCTCTGGTGCTTGAATTCTGAGTAGATAGATTATAATAACTATTCCTTCTTAAATATGGCTTTTCCTCTTTTGACATCAGAACACTTTAAAAAGAGGATAATGTCACAGAAACAGAAGCTGAGGCACAAAATATTGAATTGCCCCAACCAAGGTAACCCAGCATGTCCACAGGGGAGACAAGAATAAAATTCCCATTTCCTGAGTCCCAGGCCAAGGCTCTACCTGCTAGGCTAGTGGTTCTTGATGATTATTTTGGGTAAGTCTCGCTGCCACTCTTTCCCTCTCTCCTTGCTCTTCTTTCCCACTCACTGCCAATTGCTGTTTCCATTGCTCCTGCTTGCATAACCCGTTTTCCAAACTCATCCTGTGTCCTTCTCATTTCCCACCTCCTGAGCTACTGCTGCCTTTTCTCCAGTCACCCACTTGCAGTGACACCACCCCAGCAAAGCGTGGCTCCTGCTGAGCTGCTTTCCCTGGGCTCAAGCCTTGTCTGCTGTTGTGCTGGTGTGACTCACAGTCAGCAGCCTCTGCACAGGCTGTGTCATCCCTGCTGAGCCCTTTGAGTCCAGAGGCAATGCAGGTACCTCAGAGTGACAGCTGAGCTAACACAACTGCAACATTTTTCCTTTTGCTGCCCAAGGAATCTCTAATGTGGGCAGCAGGAAGAACAGTGGAAGCCTTGGAGCACGTGCTCTTAATATTTGGTACCTGGAGATGTTTGGACCTGTGCCCTTACAGGAAGTTTTTTAAATGTTCAAGTGAATGCTGAGAGTTGAAAACCTGGCTTTGCCAGGCTGGGACAGGGAAGATATCTTGTTATAGCATTTGCTTTGTCAGATAAAGAAAGTCAAGAGATGCAGTTCTGGATCCATTTTCTAACTTTCAGTTCAATTTGAATTCAAATATTGTTCCTGATTGCAAAAAACCATTTGTATTTCCCTAAGAAAAATGGGGCATTTATAGTCCTAGATGAATGCAGAGGTTTTGGGACTCCTGAACAGACAGGTATTTTTTGCCCAAATTCAAGTAAGTGAGTGACTTAAAAATAACCTGCATAATTTAAGCATGTTTTCATGAAGTGAAGGTAGTTTGTGTGTGAGCTCAGAGGCAAAGTTCCTTCCAGGATATATATGGAAAGCACAGAAGTAGGCTGCCTTGTTGTGAAACTATGAAAGGGATATGCAAACTGGCAGGGTAATATCTTCAGGATATCTTTTTTGTAAGCAGTTCTGTGCTCAGTTCCTTTTTGAATGCTCTTGCCTTAGCCCTGCTTGCTCTCTTCTGTATTTCAGTCTGCTCATTTGTCCTAGCAGCCATTTGTTTCAGTGATGTATTTTCTTTTTGGCCCTGAAACTTTAAGGAGAGAGGAGGCAATTTACATGAAAAATCACTTTATCCAGATTAATGACTGCTGCGCTTGACTGTTATCCCAGCGGTTTTAGCTAGATTTTTTTTTTTTTGTTGGAATGAGAAAGCAGAAACCTCTCCTCAGAAATTTCTTCTATCTGAAATTGCAATTGTGGAGACATATCAGGCTGGTCCAGAAAAAATGAGTAGTTCCTTCATGCAGTCAGAAGAAAGGCTATATGTGTAGAAGGTGTGGTTGAGCTGTGCTTTAAATGTTAGCAAGTAATAAGCCACTAATTGCCAGTGGGTTCAGATGAAGGGCCAGCACTGGTTCTTAGAGCTGGGAAATGACTGCTGAAAGCTGAGTTTACCGGGGAGGAAACACAGATGTTCATTTCCAGCAGGAAACAGGCAGAATGTAACTGAACTGCAAAACTTATTGCAAAACAACCCTTATCTGCTCTTATTGCAATGGTGGGAACTCAGAAGTAGCTGGTGGCATTACTGAAAGCCTGAAGTCAGAATCTACCCACATGTGTAGTTCTAATGCTTTAATAAAGATATGTACCTCCTGTAGGGAGAGGGGGCAGGCTTGAAGGAATTAATATTTTAATCATAATACCCGAGCAAAAGCTCCTTAACGGCAAGGCAGCTGGGATGATGTGGTAAATTTCTCTTAGGATTCAATGCAACAGCTTCTGAGATTTTCCACTTCTCTTGTTTCCCTCTCTCCCTCTGTTGTCAGAGCTGTCACTGTTGTGCAAGGGGAACTCTGGGGTCAAACAGATCTTAAGCTTTAGAGCGTCTCCTGAAGGGCAGTGGATGGGAAGCACGGTGCTGTTTCTGAAGGGTTTATAGAAGTCACCCAGAAGACGTGGTTACCTCAAATCAGAATGAGCAGAGAGGAGAGCCTAAATGAAAATGGGAGTGGGGGAGCTAAAAAAGTAGCACAGAATGACAGTTGTCCCAGCCTGTTCTCTAAGGCTCAGGTATATGCAAAGTGCAGTGGAAGGTGAAGACCTACGTGGGATTTACAGGGCTGAATTGTTGGTATTCCTTATGGTAATGGAGAATTAACACTGGGCCCTTGAGTCAGTGTTAAATAAAAATTGGGGCAGATAAATCTATTTCTGGATTCTTAATACATTATAAGAGGAAAAGTTGTTCATTAAGCAAATCCTGGATGAATCTGGATTTTACCTCTGGAGGTAAGAAATTTATCTTCTGAGAATGACAGCATAGAAACAGTGTGAGAAAAATAGTTCTTGGGAGAAACTAAAGCAGAAATCAAGTACATAATGCTGTATCAAGGACTACAAAGGCGTTTTCTAATTATGTACAAATTCAGGTTATCAGCTTTCTTCTATTCCTAAAACACAACTTGAGGTCTTCCTTGTTTTTCTTTTGGAGTAGAGTTTTGTGACGACAAGGTCCAGCTGTAGTTGGGGTTTTTTGTTTATAATTTAGCACTTACCAGAGCCATGAGTGTATCTTCTGGGGTTTTTTGGGTTTAATCTCTATTTGCTCCAGACTGTAGGGATACTGTTCCTTTACATTTCCATTCCCATCAGCAGTTGCAGGTACTGTAGCTTGCCTAGAAGATTGCCAGCTCTTTTGAAGTTCCTCACATGAGGATAAAGGTGTGTATCCTTCCTTTATAGAAGTACTTTACCAAAAATGCTCAGGCAACTAGAATGCTGTTGGCACATAGTCCATAGCTGTCATTTGTAGCATCTAAAATGAAACTTAATCCCATTGTGTTTCTCAGTTTTTACTGGTGCGTGTTTTGTGTGGCAAATCAAGTGCAACTCAGAGACCTGGATTTCTTTCAGTTTTGTATCAGGTGGATTGGTGTGGCTCAGTGAAGAACAAGTGAAGGACGGGGCCCAAAGAAGTAAGAAAAACTGAATTCATTTAATCAGCTAAAAAGACAAACATTTATTATTGTTGGGGAGGGAAAAGGAAGATACCTAGATCATTATAGGGGTTTTCAATCTTCCCTTGTAAAATTACTAATGGTGTGACTTCTTTAGACATTGGTTGTATCAAGTGTTTGCAGGCTTCATTTATTATCTACTAACCAAAATTAGCATTGTAGAACCAAAGCAATACCAAGCTTTTCTCCTACATTTCTGTTGAGAACACTGTATTTATTCAAGATTTTAGAAGCAAGTCTCTGGAAACCCCTGATTGCTTCAGAAAAGGATTCCCCTTTACACTATACAGCAGGCACTGAAACCATGATACAAAATTTATTTTCATGCTAGAATTGTTTTGCATAACATTGTGCATGCATTTTACTCAGTACTAAATTGCATACAATGCTGTTGTCTTGTTTCTTAAACTTTGAGACCATTTATACTTGAGTATTTTCCTGATTTTGTACTATAAGTCCCAGTTTTAAAATAACACCTCTTTTGTTTAAAATTCATACTGATTACTTAATATGAACAATTTATGAAGGGTCTTTACGTTGGATCTATACATCAATAAAATACAACATAACCAGAGCTGGAAAATTAACCAGCTGTTACTGTCAGGTCCGAAGGAAGGTCCCATGTGTCACAAGCATGCCAACAAAAACAGACAGGAAAAAGTTTTTCTTATTTTTATACACTTCTAGTTGGATTAAAAGTTCTTGATTTCCATGTCGGTGTGATGAACTGTGAAGGCGTGGTCAATATGACCGATGACTGCCTGATTGCACTTTTTAAAACCATTACTCTGTATCTTGTATACAAAAAGAAGCGATCCATAGCAAAGAAATGTACAGTTTTATAATGTTTTACATTTTGGCTACAACAATGTATGTAAAAGTAAAGAGCTTTGAAAGAAAATATATAACTTTGCTTTTTTTTTCTTTTTTCTCCTTAATCATACATTTGCAGTGTTTCTTGTGTGTGTGTTGTTTTGTTGGTTTTTTGTTTTTTTTTTTTTTTTCATTTTCATTTTTGTCTTCATGCAAGTCATGCTATGGAACAAAAAAATAGATTAAAAAAAACAAAAAGATCTTCTACAGTTTTGTTACATTTTGGCCGTAGAAAAAGCCTGCATCTCTAGTACAACTCCAGAACCATGAAGAATCATCCATAAAACCTGCATGGAGCGAGTTAACTTTGTCCAAATGAGAAGGTCTTCTATGCCTGCACAGTTCCACAGAGATGTTTATTAGCCATCAATGTTCATCTCCATCTTGCCTTGTCAGGTCACTCTGACTGCCTCTGTTGGCATATATTTAGCAATGACTGGACTTTCTTTGCAAAGATCTGCATGTAAAGAATACAATCAGTACTTGAGCTTCTTTCCTGCGCTTTTCACATCAAGCTCGGCATCTTAGTGTTAAAGGAAGGAGGAAAAGGTGAGATAGCTACATGCAGAGGCAGCCATATTCTTCTTCAACAGGATTTTTTTTCCCATGCAGTCAGCCAGACTGAGACCTCTCTACAGTGTGTCTGAGTATTGCTTTCAGCTTAAAATAGGTGCCCATGCAAAGTTTCATCCTACTGTGCTTGTTTGCTCAAACTCCTGCAGGGTTCCTATGGCTCAAAAATATCCTGAGAAAAGCAAAATCTTCCATCGTTGGCATGTTTCAGCATCGACTAAACGCCTAACCCGTTCCATACAGAGCCAGTAGATCCACCATTAGCCACAATAAGCATGTACTAGCAGGATGCACCAGGAAGGAAGCCATCTGGTGCATCTACCCTTCATCCTATGTACTGATACCATGCAGCACGTATGGCCCACCAGTACTACGCCAATGCCTGCCTATTGTCATCTGAGTGCTGTTTAGGAGTGCTGTCACCTAAGCATCAGAAGTAACACCGTTTGCAGCGGGTGCTACTGTGAGACATTGCATCTTCAGACTTAGTCACCTGGACTATATGCAACATCGCATAGGCTAATTGAAAGTAAAGCTTTTTAGACCATTCTCTGCTACTGATCCATGCTACAAAATAGATGGGATGGGAGACCAAGAACGTCTCACTGGGCTAGGAGAGCTGTAGGGCGCAGACACTGAGGATAATCCTATCGCTTTTCCACTTATGCCAGCTATGCTGTTAAGGCTCCGTGACATTTCGTAACCTTCATTTAAAAGAAAAATGCAAAGTACAGCATTGGATCAATGACAGAATGGACTAAGAATGAGGTCAACATTGTAGCCAGTTCAATAGCATCTGCATGCATGGACATGCCGAGAGTAGTATCGCTTGCAACATGACTCAGAAGGCCGTTTAAATACAGAAAAAGTTTAAAATATATACATGTAAAAAAAAAAAAATCATCATTTCTCAAGATGGTCAGGCTATGTAATTGATCCTACAGGCAGCAACATGGTTGTACCCTAAAAAAAAAGAGTCAGTGGGAGGGATTTTCTATGTCTCCGTCATACACTCACACATACCTCTCCCTTCCACTTCATGCATTGTGACCTCAGGCAAAATTAAGGTTTGTGGTATCTTTGTGGGGCAGGAGGGGGAAAAGGCAGCAAAATCCATAGAATTTAATGTGTTGCCATAGAGATACTACTCCTTTGTTCTCAGCATTTAAAAAAATAATGAAAAAGAAAGAAAACAAAATTGCATGCATTCCGTTTCCCTCCCTCCCTCCCCCCCTTCTTTTTCAGGCATGCACGTAAACAGCTCAGCAAGTGTACAGAGAGTTGCACAAACTATGGATGAAATTCTGTTGGAACAACAATTAAGATGCTCTCAACGTGTTTCAAACAGGCCAACAATATGCTGACGTATATTACTCTTTAGCCAACCAGCCTCTGTTTCATTCAGGAACGAGAGGCGGTTGCAGTGCATCGTGAAAACCATACATTCCCCATCCCAAAGGATGTGCCATTTGGAGTGTTCCCCTGATCCACTGGAACCACCTGAACTCGCCCAGGCTGAATGAACACGGCCAATGCTTATCCAATACAGAATCAAGTAAAACGCTTTGCTACAAAGGTAAATTTTAGAGGATATACTTTCATATGAAAGTCTCGTGGTCCTACTATATCTTTGTTGATGATAAGCTTTAGACTTATAAATACATACACTATCTATAACTGGCATTTACTATAACTATTGCCCATCATACAATGGCACATGGGAATTCTATACTCCATACTCAGTGTATGGTTACGTCATACAATCTTTGCAGCTTAAAATATTGACTCTATCTTATACTATATACAGTACACCAGTGGTAAACACTGATTTGAAGAGAGTGAGTTATTTTCCAATTTTCCCATTCCTTATCAACTTTGATGCATATAGATGTAACTCCAATTTTGGGTTTGTGTGGTTTCCTCACATTAAATTATTTAAACAGTCTGTTTTAAGAAGGGAAGGCTTTTTTAATGTGATTTTACTTCTGTTGCTAAATAGATTATTCTGACCATTAGCAAACAAAAATGCAGTTACTTCTGAGAGATTCATACCTGTCAGAAGTCTGAGAAACTAATAATGATTTATTTATGAAAGGATTTTAGATGGATTATTTTCCAATTTTAAGACACCTGTGCCAACAGATGTTCATGCTTTTCTTTCTCTGTTGAACTAACCAGCTATGAATATCCAAATATTTTGTTTTAGTGCTCTGTTAAGGTCACTGAATAATCGTTCCATATTTCTTGAGGATGTTTTGCTTTTGTGTTTTATCTCTTCTGTCTGCCACCTCCAAGTCTGTGCTCCTCAGAGTCTGGTAAGCTCTGTGAGCTTTCCAAGTGGCAAACCTTCATTGCTATGATACGTTAATTGGGCTGTCCTTATGGGATGGGCTAATTTTAAGGACATAGTAGAGCATTCTCCACTAAAGCTTCCTGCACCGGCTGGGGTGGAAGACTTGACTGCCTAGCATAGCTGCATGGGGTAGTTACAGCTCCTCAGGCTTTCCTTTCTGAAAGAAATAGGTTAGAAACTCCAAATGCAGACATCAGGTGGTGGTTTCCAGCCCAAACGTGCATCTCTACAGCAAGCGCACTATCGCGTGCTACAGCTAAGCTGACTTTCTCTTAGTTATTTAAACCGGTTGCTAACTACGTGGTTACAGGGCCCCAGCTACATACCCTTTCTTATTCCTCCATCAGGCGGGCAGGGATATTCCCCGGTTGATAAGAGGAAGCAGGGTCCATATCTCTCCCGAGTGCCAGAGCGGGTAAAGGGCAGGCCCTCATCAGGCGTAATAGCCTGGTCTATGTGGGGACAGTCTTCGTTTGCCAGCGCCGCCTTGGCCACCTCACCATTCAGTTTCGAATCTTCAAACATATAAGCAGAAGGCTATTGAAATACTATGCACTGTTTATTAGAGTTCCAGCTGCAAATTAAGGGTTCACAGCTAAAGACTTCTATAGCGACACTCTAAAAGGTAGCACATCTGTCCTAGACACTGCGTTCATGTGCACTGCACCAAAATAAAATAAAGTCTGTTAAGTGGGAGGAGAAACAAAAGGTGATCCCGTTAGGTGTGACAGCAGCCACCTGTACGTCCGCACTGAGGGGCCCTTTCAGAAAGGGGCGTGCAGTGGTTCCTAGTCCTGCGAGCAGAAGACTGCGGTTAGAAATCAGAGTATGTTTTCGCATGACATCGGATGGTGCATGGATGACCTGTTTGTCATGGAGCCTGCTGTCGCTCAGAGCTCTGGAGAGGCAGTGGACTGAGAGTTGTGTTCTAGTATTTGAGTATATTCTGTTTGTGCTGGTTTACACCCGTGTGCGGTGTTACTGAGGGGGAAATTCCTGCTCTTCCCCTCCCCAAAATTTACCCAGATGGTTTTATAGCGTTTCCGGTATCAGTCATGCAGAATGGCTGTACACGTTTTAGACACACAGAGTACGTTACGTATGGAAATACGACAGCAGAACGTGGATTTAAAAAAACCCAATCCATTTTCTGATGTTCTCCTCTGAAACACATACAGTATTTGCAATGCCGGCACAGGACACTAAATACACAAAACACTACAGCAGGCCATGAATTTGGAAACTAGACAGAGTAAAATTTACTCTTGGCTGTAAATAATGAAAATAGGTTGTCAGATTTACCCATTTTGCTCCACACATTCCCATGAGGATAGACTGAGAATCATATGTTTTCTCTGTGTGACTGGTTTTTCATTTATAAAACAATTTGAAGTGCTATTTAGTGTAGGATTTGTTTTAGGGTTTTAAAGTGCAAATTAGTGTATTGAGAATATACTCGAAATATGGCACAGCTCGATATGAGTATTTTGGTTGCAGGGAAGGAAAAACAGTCAAAATGTGCTTTTCTGAAGCTCCACAAATGCCGAGATACGTTAAATGAGTGGTACTGGCAGCATCCTACACCTCGGTTGCACAATGCTTATTACCTAGACACTGTAAGGCAATGGGTGATCCTGCAAGTCTTTAAGGAAAGAAACTCAACGGATAGACTTAATTTCAGTGCCTCTTCTACATTCATGTACTAGCTTGTTCTAAATGCTCTAATATTGTTATTTATTTTGCAATTATTTTGAAGCCAACTAATAAAACAAGCCTCAAAGAAAAAAAATACAGTTAGGTAGGGTTTGGAGGTATGATTTTGATCCTCTGATGGACAACAGATGAGTAGAAGGCAAAAGCGTTTTCAAGTTATATTTGTTACTTTGCACACACACACACACACACACAGAGAGATGTATATGACACACACTATGCATCTATCATGCACCAGTAATTGCATTCTAGGCCTTTATTTTTCTTCTATTTAGATGTCACTGGTTTGTCACAACATAAACAGTCTTTGCTGCACATCTCACCTCTGCCTCCATTTTTCTCTGTGCAGAATCAGCCAATTATTTCCCCCAAGAGGGAGGTAGTAATGTTTTGTTTTGTTCTGTGAGCAATGAAATAATTAGGTCTCTCAACACATTTAAACATGTGGCAAAAGCTATAGGGGCATTTCAATAGTTGCGGACACTAATTTCAATAGGATTCTAAAGTTTTAAGGTTCCACTGAGTTGCAGTTCCTCTCTGTTCATAATAATCACTGCTATTTAATACCACTCTGCACAAAAACCTGGCACGGCTGCCATAGAAACCGTGACACTGCAGGTACTGAGCCATGTATTTAAAAATCACTTAACTGTGTTTGGGGAGAGCTGCAGTCCTCCTGGGGATGAGCAAAGAACTGGGCTGCTTCACAAGCCTCTACTGCTACAAGCTGATGGCACTAATCCTGAAATGAGGGAAGCAGCTGACTCAGCAGAGCTCTGCATTGAAATCTCTGAGACACCCACTGCTGCTCCTGAGCCCAGGCTTGCAAATGAAATTGTTGGTGATGGAGGGCGAATTGGTCCATTTCGGGAGCTCAAAATGTCTCTGAGCAGAGTGGTTGTGGGTCAGGCTGCTCACTGGTAACAGCCACTGATTCTTTTAGAAGCAGCTTGCAGGCTCTGTTGCGCTTGAATGGCAACAAAATTGTCCTTCTTCAAATTAATTTCTTAAATTGCGTTATAAATCTCTAGTAGCTTGAGCTGGAACTTGCTCTTACAGCCCCTTCAGGGTCCCTTAGCGCTGATGATTTTTCCTCTATGCTTGTTAAAAATCCACAACCTTGTTATTTTATTTCCATTCAAGAGGAAGAGAACAGAGTAGCTGGAGATGTGGGCAAATTACTGAACTGTCCCTTGAACATTAGAGTCATGGGCCATGCCTTAGGGATCATATTCTGGATAGGAATGCTAATCCACAATGACAATTTGGGTGAATATTTAGGAAGCAGAGAAATTGCCAGCAGAGAACACTGCATCCATTGCTGGTGTATTTAAGTGCTAAGCAGAATAGTTGTGTTCCAAACCACTGGCTACAGCACCTAATTCTCTGGAGGTATGTGGTTAGTCTGTTATGGGAATAAAGAAAACATCACTGATGCCATCAGACCACAGTTAGAAGTTCCCGTTGTTTTAACTAGCAGATTCACATACTGAACAATTTTAGGAATAAGGTCTAAAGATGGAATGAAATTACATTATTTTACGTTGATTTCTCAAGTTTCCATTTGCATGTTTGTTTTTTCCAAGATTGACCTTGTGTTTGAGAGAACTCCAGATAAAGAAAAACAATGCAAGCATTGCTGTCTGGTGACTCTGAGTCTAGTTATACTAATGACAACTATTTCTAGGTGCTTAACACTTCTAAGGGTTGATTCTGGCCTACAAAATTCACATGAGTCTTTCCATCCCTGCTAGCAGAATCTGAATTAGGCTTGTACAGCATTTTTTGTTCTTTAGGTTCTGTTCCATGAAGAGAAGTCAATATGATCATCTCTGTTTTACAGATGGGCAAAACTACCATGCAGTGAGGTGACTCGCCTACTGCTATGTAAGAGGTTATTTACAACAAAATCTTCTGACTCTCAGCTTGGCACCTTATCTCCCTAATTGTCCTATCTGTGAATACCTAGCTAACTGCACCAGCTCAAAACATTCTCCTGCAGAGATTTGGCTGAGAGGCTAAAGAAAGTATTCAGCATATTTCCCAGGTGAGTAGTTTGTTTCACAACTACCTCATTTTTGTGATTTCCACTTGCTTTTTTTTTTCCCTATCTCATCCCTCTTCATTTGCAGAAAAGTATATTAAAATGCCTTGTGTGTTTCCAGGCAAATGCTGGATTTAAAAATGGAGGGCAAGGATTCTGAAAAATATCCCAGCTTAGGAGAACTGCTGGATTTTGCATTAGTGTACTCTGCTTATTGTGGAGAAGCACAGTAGATCTGCCCATGTACCTGCTGCTCCGTGGCTCTCTCTTTTGCCACAGCAAATGGTTGCAATTTGTTATAGTGGCTTTACCAGTGCTGCTGGTTTTGATTATAAGCAAGAGTCTGACACTGACTCTCCAACTATTTGAACTGCATCTTATGTTTAAAGCATCAGTGGACATAATTGTATGATACATTTATTGACCTCAGTCTGTGCTTGGAAATGTGGCACTTGCACTGAAATGGTTCCTGCATGGGGAAAGTCATGCCAGTCCTTTTCCCTGGGGCAAATACTGCCATTCTCCAACCAAGAAACAAGTTCCTGGTCTACCCTTCTTACTGTAGATATCGTCAGAAGTAATGTGTGGGTCAGGGATGGTGGCAATTCCCACTGCTTCCTCTCAGGATTGTAGCTGTGTCCCCCAGCCCCCACCTCTTTCTCTCCCATGTGTCTACAGACCTGTGCAGTGGTCACTTATTCCAAAGACTGGATGAGTTGAAAGGTACTCTCAGAGGGGATCATTTTCAGTGTTTACAGCATCGCTTTGACTGAAACAGGAGTGAAAGAAACCCCACAATTCATAGCATGGTATCCAAGCATAGTTACCTATGAGTCAATGTATGAATACATGGACTGTGACAGATTCTTTCACACTGTGCTGAAGAAGATGGGGTTTTCTCAGCTCTAGATCAGAAACACAGCAATTAAGAGACAATAGTGCTCGTTTTTTGGTCACACGAGGTCACTGACAATCTCCTCCAGAAAACAGAGACTGTCTTCCTCCTACCCTTGTTTAAAGATTGAAGGAGACAAGGACACAGCTTGAGTACCTACAGCTTTCATAAGTGGCCATTGGGTGACTTCAGAGCTTTGCAGCCTGTTCCAAGGGAAGGATTTGACAGGCAGGAAGCAGGCAGGAGCAGCTGAGAACAGGGCCAGATGTGGGAAAGTAAGTTTTTCAAAAGATGAAGACCTTGCTGCTGGGGAAATCTTGTCTGAGTAAAGTTACATTTCATACCCCCACCCCATGTACACCTAAAAATTAACCTACCACTTCTCTAGATCTCAACTGTGCTCTTATAGTCCTGATCCCAAACCTGGGACTGCCATTATTATTGTCTGTGGATAGTCCCACTCCTGATCAATTGAGTGTCCTTTGGTTGTTTTTCAGAATATGAGGGTCATTTTCATTTTAAAAGTGCCACTAACCCTAACATGCACAGTAGCTGCCTGAAGTGTTTAATGAAGAAGGATCTCCATGAGGTTCCCTAACAGCAGAGGCCTTTAATCCAGCAGGCTCCCTGAAGGAAGTATTGGTATGTGTTCCATGAGTTAATTACTCTTCTGTATTTCAGTGCTGTCACACTCCCCTGGTGATGTAAAAGGGTTGTTACCGTGGCAAACATTAGCAGTGTCATACTCTCCTGGCAACGGGAAACTCTTCTTGGGATGATGGGTTTCCCTGGCTCCTGGGCTCGTGACAGAAAGCTACAGGAACAGGGGTGGCACGGCTGAGGTGAGGGTGGAGAATTGCTGTGCTCTAGCTTTTCTTAGCTACAAGCCTATTATCTGCAAGTGGGAAGTAGAGCAGCCGTGAGGCTGCTGGAGGACAGATTTTCCCAGCTGTCTTTATCTTAAAAAAATCCCCAAAACCAAAAAAAACCCCAAAGATTTTACATTCCTTTTTGCATCCTGGTTTTGCAGCATCACTTTTGCCTGACACTTCTTGTGCTAAGCAAATGATTATGATGAAGTTAAGAGTAGGAATTCAAATATTCAAAGATATTTACTTTGATTTGTGGAGGAGTTAAGAGCTGCTTGTTATCTGAAAATATCCATTGACTTTAGATTTCACTTCCCTAGTCAGCCAGCTAGGGAAGATACCTCACTGGACCTGCTGCTTGTGAACAGAGAAGGACTTGTGGGTGATGTGATGGTTGGAGGCTGTCTCGGGCACAGGTATCGTGAAATGATAAGAGTTTCGATTCTCAGACAGTAAGGAAGGCGGATCAGCAGAACTGCTTCCTTGAACTTTTGGAGGCAGGTGTTAGGAGCCTGGTTGACAGAGTGCCTTCGGAGGCAATTCTGAAGGGCAAGGAAGTCAGGAAGGCTGGACATCCTCCAACAAGGAAATCCTAAAGGCACAGGGACAGGCTGTCCCTGTGTGCTGAAGAATGAGCTGGTGAAAGAAGACCAGCCTGGCTGAACAGGGAGCTTTGGCTGGAGCTCAGGAAAAAAAGGGTGACTTTCACCTTTGGAAGAAAGGGCAGGCAGCTCAAGATGTCATGAGGTCATGCGGGGTGAAATTAGAAGGGCCAAAGGCCAACTAGAACTCAATCTGGCTACTGCCATAAAAGACAATAGAAATCTTTCTATAAATACATTGGCAACAAAAGGAGGGCTAAGTAGAACCTCCATCCTTTATTGGATGTGGGGGAAAACATGGTGACAGAGGGTGAGAGGAAAAAACTGAGCTGAGTAATGCCTTCTCTGCCACAGTCTTTAATAGTAACGCCAGTTTTTCTCTGGCCCCTGAGCTGAAAGACAGGGATGGGGAGGAGAATGAAGCCCCCATAATCCAAGGGGAAATGGTCAATGACCTGCTACACCACTTAGACACACACAGGTCTATGGGGCTAGGTGAGATCTGCCCAAAGGTACTGAGGGAGCTCATGGAAATGCTCACTGAGCCACTTTCCATCATTGATCAGCAGTCCCAGCACACTGGGGAGGTTGGCAAATGTGACACTGAGCTACAAGAGTGGCCAGATGGAGGATCTGGGGAATTACAGGCCCATCAGCCTGACCTTGTCACCTGGGAAGGTCATGGAACAAATTGTCCTGAGTGCCATCATACGGCACATGCAGGACAACCAGGGGATCAGGCCCAGCCAGCATGTGTCTAGGAAACACAGATCCTACTTGGCCAACCTGATCTTCTATAACAAGGTTGCCCACTTAGTGGATAAGAGAAAGGTTTTCCACAGCATTCTCCCGGAGAAATTGTATGCTCATAGCCTGGAAAAGTGCACTCTTCTCTGGGTAAAAACTGTCTGGATGGCTGAGCCCAGAGACTGGAGGTGAGTGGATTCCATCCAGCTGGCAGCCGGTACCAGTGGTGTCCCCCAGGGCTCAGTGTTGGGCCCAGTCCTGTTCAAAATCTTTATCAGAGATCTGAATGAGAGGATGGAGGGCACCCTCAGTCAGTCTGCAGGTGACACGAGGTTGGGTGTTAGTGTTGATCTGCTGGAGGGCAGGAAGGCTCTGCAGAGGGATCTGGACAGGCCGGGTCGATGGGCTGAGGCCGATGGCGTGAGGTTCAACAAGGCCAAGTGACTGGTTCTGTCCTTGGGTCACAACAGCCCCAGGCCGTGCTACAGGCTGGGGAAGAGGGGCTGGGAAGCTGCCCGGTGGAAAAGGACCTGGGGCGCTGGTGACAGCAGCTGAACATGAGCCAGCAGTGCCCAGGTGGCCAAGAGGGCCAGGGGCATCCTGGCCTGGATCAGCAATAGTGTGGCCAGCAGGACCAGGGCAGGGATTGTCCCTCTGAGCGCTGCTGAGGTCACACCTCGAGTGCTGTGTCCAGTTCTGGGCCCCTCACTGCAAGAAAGACATTGAGGGACAGGAGCAAGTCCAGAGAAGGGAAATGGGAGCTGGTGGAGGGTCTGGAGCACAAGTCCTGTGAGGAGCTGAGGGTGTTTGGCCTGGAGAAAAGGAGGCTGAGGGAAGACCTTATCACTCTCTACAACTGCCTGAAAGAAGGCTGCAGCCAGGTGGGGGTTGGTCTCTCACGTAACAAGCAATAGGACAGAAGGAAATAGCCTCAAGTTGTACCAGGGGAGGTTTAGATTCGATATTAGGAAACATTTCTTCGCCAAAAGGGTTGTCCAGCATTGGAACAGGCTGTCAAGGGAAGTGGTTGAGTCACCATCCCCAGGGGTATTTAAAAGTTGTGTAGATGTGGCACTTTAGGGCATGGTTTACTGGTGGGCTTGCAGTGCTGGGTTAGAGGTTGGACTTGATGATCTTAAAGATCTTTTCCAGCGTGAAGGATTGTATTATTCAATGATTTCTCTCTGAGATGTTGCATGGAAAGGAAATACTTACAGTTAAATTCTCAACGCTCTTGAGTTTCTTTAAGCCCAATTCCATTCCTGTTAGCAAGTTGTTTCTGTTTTAGTTGCCTGGATAGTGTTTACTCTGCTTTAATATTCATTGTCCACTCATCAATTGCATCAGTATAAATCACTCTATTCTTTGATGCTGGTCTTCATGGAAACTCTGCTGTGCTTCTTCACGTATTCAGAGAGGGTCAGAGCATAACAGCAAATCAGGTAGTAAAGGAACTTCACACTGAGACAAATATGTTTTCTTAAGCTGGTACATGGCTATAGTGATTTCTGAGTTCCTGACAATTAAGAATAAGCAATAAAGTTCATGCTGTCCCTCTAGAAAATGATCAGAATGTCTATCAGCTACTTTTTATCATTCTTTAAAAATAGTTTATGGTAGTAATTGGGGAAGATTGTAAAACGAAATGCTTTGCTCAGGTCATCATTCAGCAAAGTAACAATTATGCTTCTGTGCCAGACCATCTTTGGCTATAGAAATCAATTTTATAGGCTACAGAGCCTCACGCAGGATTAGGAAACATGAATCCCATGGGTAAGGACTCATTTTTGTTGTCATTTAATCAGGTCCTTAGAGTGAAAGGGATATAACTATATTAAATTAGAAAAAGAATTATGGAGAAGATATATTAAATCACAGACAAAGGATGACAAAATGATGAAATGATGACTTGGAGAGTATGGAAGGAAGTATAGCATAGAGAAGAACAGTATAGAAAATATGGATTTAGGCCTTTGAAAATGAGCAATGATATGTTGACATAGGCACCACTGGTTTTCAAATGAGAGTGACAAGAATCCTAGATTGGTAGGTTTGGGAGTGTTTTCTTCTGGAGAGTAATGAAAATTAATTTTTCCCATGCAGACTATCTGAAAAAAAAGAAAGTAATTTGACTAAGTAGCTCTATTTTCATACCAAGTACTTACTCTTTGCATTAATACCTCGCATCAGGTTTTGTGTCACAACCTCAGTGAAGTTACCTATAGTCTGTGACATTCCTGGTTCTTTTGCAATAAAGAACTGTATTGTAATCTCCTCGGCTGCCCAACATGGAGCTCAGGTTGATGGGAATTGGAGAAAAACTTCACAGAATAAAATGTGACAGTCTGTAACATACACAAGTCGCAAGCAACGTACAGCAATAACAAGTAAATGTTAACAAACAGAGCGAAAGAGAGAAAGAGAAAAAAGAGAGAAATGTGAAGAACATGTAAAAGAATTAAGATTCCTGTATAACAACTTCATTTTAGTTACCCCAATATTCTAAGGCCATTAAAATCAATATCTTTGCTAGGTATCTTTATTAGTTTCCTGATTTTTATATTACTGCATATTTTGAAAGTTATGAAGCTCTTCTGAGTAGATCATACTGAAGGACTTCACACTGGCACGAGAGCAGAATTTAGTATACTACATGAATTATGCAGAATCCTTCCAACCCAACCTACCTCTTCAACATTTACTCACCACCGTGTCCACCTGGGTCCCTCCAGGAAGCCGTGTCCCCCAGGAAAGGCACTCCAGTGACGGTGGTGACCGTCTCTCCCAGTACTAACTCGGCCAACATAGTAACATCACTCCCAGAGAATATCACCCTTGACAGGTACTACTTCTTGAAGTGAGGTGACAGTATGTTGGCTGCCTACCTACTGGTACTGCCAGAGAAGTACAGGAGCTCTAGGAAAGTCGATCCAGTGCATCTTGTTATTTACAGGCATTATTGGATATGTGCTTAATGCAGTGCTGAGAACTGTTGCTCCTGGAAATCCTGCATTGCAAAGAGCTCTGGAAGATCCTTCCTAGTTTCATCCTGATCCTTCTGGGGGTTTACTTACACCTATCCTGAACATCTGAGAGTCTCGCTGACACCAGAGGGGTTGTTGACAGGTCAGGTAGAGGTTGCAGAAAAATGCAGTCAGGTGAGTCATGTTAAAATCTTATATTACTGCTCTGACTGAGGAATACAGTATGATGATCTATACAGTATGGAAGGTGTCTGAGACATGGAATGTGGATGAATGAATACAAAGAACAATGACAGCAGGAATGGTAGAGTGCTTGTTATTTCGGCTTTGTGCTTATAAACAGACAAGCAAGTAAACAAAAGGCTTGGAGAAAATATCCAGCAAGTATAGTCCAAGAGGGATACAAGCAAGTGGACTGGGCACAGAACTGGAACCTCATACCCTACACCTTTTTGCCCCTGGCCTTTCGTAGTAACAGGTAAGTGATCTAGCGTGTTTAATTGTACTGCAGCAGAGATGCACTTGTTGCACAGAGGTGCCTTTTCTTGTATCTGTCCGGCAAACAGCCACCATACTCAGTCCAGCAGAAGGAAGAGATCCCAGGCCTATGTCTCTCATATTCCAGGAATGCATTCTGCACTGGATGGCATGGGAGCTGCAGTGGCAGGCATGTGCTTGAGAAAGAGGATTTACCATATTTACATCTGCTTTGTGCTGGAGGATTGGCAGAGGTTGGCCTTATTTGGCTGGAGTGCTTGTATCTGTGTTTTCCCACGACTAAAAGTGCCTTGTGCTCATTAGGTTATTAAGGCATGAAAAGTCCTAAAATTTATTATTTAGTTCTGCAATTGTTTTTTAGCTTAGTGCAGTCCTGTCCCTAAACACACTCAGCCCTGGCTCTGGCCCACAGGGTTTGTGTGGGGAGATTTTCTAATTTTAGATTTTTTTTCATGTCTCACCTAGTGCCAGAGAAAAGCGGGAAACACAAAGCACTGTGCTTGGATACATAGCTCCTCCTCTTTGTTTTCAAATTACTTGGCATAGAGGATGTTATTTTTTACTCATATTCTAGAGTCAACAAGTGCCATAGTACAAGTGACACCCACAGGTTTTATCTCTACAGGAAGTGACAGATGAATAATTGTACAACAAGGTATTATGTTATATTAGCTATAAATTCTGCTTTACACGTGACCCCCAGCTGTGAGATTGCAGAAATGCCACATGGGGCAGGGGGCAAGGAATAGATCCAAAGTGCTTCCACAGAACTGTAGCCACTTAACTGAGAATATTGAGTTGGAGCTGCAGTCACCTGCAGTCTCTTATGGAGAAAGGTACCCTCAGAGGACAACTCAGGTCATAAATGAGTGGATTACTCTCTGAGGCTGCCTGATTCTCCTTCCAATATAAGGGGGACATCAGGCAAATGAAACTTAAGTTAGATGAGAAGAAATGAGTGTTATTCCTTTTGTTTTGAGCTGTCAGCAATTTCTCCATCGTCAGTGATATCAAGATGTGATCATTACCTCATTTGCTATTTCGGAGTGAGGAGTTTTGGATTTTAAAGGCCAGGAAGGCTAAGTATGGTGAGGAAAGAAAAAAACACCTCCCTATTACCTTTTCCACTGCCTTTTTAGTATTTTTTATGTCCAACACATTAAAACACCTGAGGTTTTTGAGCTGAAACAGACCAAAACCCTTGGCAGTTACTTTGCTGTCTACTGTCCATCTTACAGAGAGGGGCAAAGGATTTATGACAATAAAATTAGATGATTTTTTTTTATAATGTTCAGAGACATTTGATCAGAGGATTTGCTTCCCCGTGGCTTGAAGGACCAGCACAGCGACTACATACCTATGGCTTTAACAATGCTTTGCTCTCCATAAAAGCCACTGAGGTTCACAAGCTACAGTGAAATGTTAGGCAGCATAATGGGCCTCTGACAAGAGCTGCCAAGAGTTCCCAGCTCCCACTGAGCACTGGCACTTGAATTACAGTGCTCAGCACACTTCTGACGTTAGAACCGGTGTGTTGCACAAGGAATGCAGGTTATTTAGGTTATGATGACAGAAGGGATGAAAAATGAAGCCCTGAGAAAAGAGCAGCTCCTTCAGAAAGCATGAGTGATAAAGCTGGAGTGGGTAATTCCGCACGATTTCTTTAAAAGGAGATCAGCTCTCTCTCGGGAAATTGCATTGAAATAATGGGTTCCTAACATCACAGCTTGTTCCAGTTCATCTGACCATGGAGTACACTGGAGTCACTGCAACTTCGTAGCTCCCTTCTGTCAGTGATAGACTTGGATTACCTTAACTATTCAGACATCGGGATAGTCTAGGAGTGGGTTACTGAAAATTGCCTTTGGGGCAGAGAAGTAAAAGAACCACAGAATGTTTTTCTGAAGCTGAAGTCTGTGTTAGTAATGACGGACATTTTCTCTCTCCTCTTAGGTGCCTCAGTTCTAGTAATTTTTTTCTGTATTTTACAGATATGCAATGAATAGAGAATTTTGCCATCAATACACTGTGAAAGAGCCTGCACAATACATTTGTATGCAGATAGGATATCCTTGGAATATAGCTTAAGTGAAGCTGCATGCAAAGGGGATCAGAGAAGTGAGAAATTCTCACTTTGGCCATGTTAAAGTCAATATAAACACTGCGTGTGCTGGTATTGTAAATATATATATGAAAAGAATACAAGGGAGGGGTAGATCTCTGAACAAACCCCAAATAAACCATCTCCTTGGCTTATTTATTATGAATGCATTCTTTAGACCATTGCTGTGTGGCACCAGACAGTACTATAGGCACCAAATGAAGTTATAAATTCCATTCATGTTCTAAATTTCTTTTATAGTGCTGGGAAGTTACATTCATTGCTTCATCCAGTGACAACTCTGAGATGTTACCATGCAGTCAACCTGTCCTGCAGGTAAGCACACAGCTCACAGAAGCGAGGGACTGAAGAGCTGAGCAATGCTTTCAAAACAAAACTGAGAGCTTTTAATATTTGTTTTTCATGTTTCGAGGTTTTCTTACAAACTTGCACCTTAAAATATTTCACTATGTACTGAATTAAATTACTTATACTTGTAGGACAGTGTGAGGTTTGGGACAAGAATCAAGTCTAAGTGGTTGAAACTGTCTTTTTCTGGGTTTTGTTTGTTTGTTTGGCTTTTTTTTTTTTTACTTCTGCTATGATACTAACTGTTTAGAATACTCAAGCCTTGAGATAAAAGACACTGCAGCACAGCAGACTGTGGTTGACTGATGCTTATTTAGTTATATTCAACTAGTGGCTTTGTGGCTTTGCCACAGACCTTTCAAGTAATCTGGCTCAATTAAATTAAGCCCTGTGTCAACTGAAAATATTGGGGATTACTTCCATTTTCTCTTTGCCGTCCACTTAGCCTGTTGGGTATTTGATTGCAGTATAGTGGGTGTCCTGCATAAAATGATGCCAAAATGAAGCCCTGATCTTGAATAGGGCCTGTAAACAACACTGCAACATAACAACGTTAATCCTTTGGCATGGAGATGCTACGACTTGGTGGGTGTATGTTAAGTGAGGGGACATGTGGTCCTCTATATTGTGAGGTATCACCAGGTCAAGGAGTTTTGGTCAAATTGGTCAGGTGAAATCTGCTGCTTTGTATCAGGCCCAGTTCCACCAGGCACTCTTAAAGCAGTATCTTGAGAATTTATGGGCAGCAGAAACTGCCTTGAAGACCATGCTTTGTATGGAGGAAATCTCTCCTTTCTTAATGCTGCTGGTGAAGGTCTGCCAGCAGCAGTAGCTCTGCCATCCTGTATTCTGAAATGCCTTTTCTCCCTTCTGCTGCTTACCCAGCCACCCACTGGTGGGATCAGATGGGATAGAAAACAGGAAGGGCTGCTGCAGGAAGGGGAGGTATGGTAGAATGAAATTCTGACATCTTTATATTGAATTAAAATCAAGTGATGTTAATTAAAGATACCCTCCTGCCAGGTGTAGATTAGCCCAGGACTGAGCTGCTGAGAGTGTTGGGGGCAATAAAAAAATTTAATTCAAACCTGCCAGACTTTAAATTCAAGGCATCTTTGCTTTGTCTGCAAATGACCACAGCATTGCTGGCAGCAGCTGTGCAGCCTGTGGGCAGAGCTCTGCTGTTTGAGTGCCTGTGCCAGGAAAGTGCTCCTTATCCTGGGAGGAGGCACGGGGCAGAGCTGTGCTGAGCGCTCTGTAGAGCCCCCTTGGCCCTGAGGGCATGGGCCAGGAACAGATGTGAAGTGCTGACTTGGTGCATGAGAGAGGGAGTCGTGTGGAACTACTTCATGCTCAGCCCTGTTTGGTACTGTGTTTAATCATTCCACCACAAATAATAAATGGAATTAATAACTTCATGTGATGTCCTTTACACCTGAGCAGCTAAGCAGGCTTTTTGTTTTTTAATAACACATTGGATACAAATCACATGACCTTATGTGACCTAGACACTGTCACACTGAGGCTTTACAGTTAAAAATTACAAGAAATATGCTGGACAACTTGGGCACTATTTTAGAAAAGTTAGGCACCTGTTCTGTGTTCCTAGTGCAATATTAACTAGTTGTTTACAGTTAGGCGATGTTAACCAATCTGAAGATTTTACAGTACAGGAAACATTCACTGCTTGCAAGTCCCTGTTTTCATATAATGTGCAGGTGATAGTTTCAAAAACAAGTCAGTGCCTGTGAATGCTTCATATCACAGAAATGAAAATTAACATCCAAGGCAATGCAGATCTTGTCTTAACAGTTTGGTTCTGATCTTAGTATTTTTTGCTTTTCTCCTGCACGCATCTAGATCGTTCTCTATTTGGTAGCTAAAAGATGCAGGCAATATTTTTTGCTGCTAGTGGTGCATAATAATTATCAGAAACAGAACTCCAGCTACAGTGTTACAATTTTGTTAGCTGAAGTGTAAGTGTGCTTTGTTACTTCTTAAAATATATATGCTTGTATATGTATATAAAAATAGTCTCTCTTAATTATTGCAGAAATAGATAAGTTGCTGCTACTATCAATACTTCATGGATACTGCAGTAACAGCTCATTTTAGAGCACTGATGGTGGCGAAACAGTTCCACGTTGAACCAAATTACACATATTCTCAGGATACCAGTGCGGAATTGTACTGAACTCATAGAGTTCCTGGTCCTCTAGTTCCCCGAGAGGACCAGGGTAAGTAATGGAAGGAACTTTATAAAGCCAGGGATTTCTGAGCTGATTTCACTCTGTAGCTGACTGTTAAAGTACCCCAGAGTCTGGCATCTCTTGCACCCTACCATGGGGCAGTTGGCGCATTGCTCATGGTAGGAGACACACAATATTGCTGTGCCCTCTTTCCCTCTTGATATGTGATGCCACAAAGGCATCTACTTATGAGGAAGTTTGCTGCTTGAACATGAGCTGTGATAAGCATTTGCAACCTGAGGGGAATGGATGATAAAATCATCGATTGTGTGCGCCAAGGATACAATTGGTACAGTCTATCAGTCACGTGAATTGTGATTGGCCTGTTGCAATGGAAATAGCCTTTAACAAAAACAAAATGAAAGCTATTTACCTTCTGAATGGATTTTACATACTTGCACAGAAGGGAAAAGAAATAAGAAAGGAAGAGAAAAGAGAATAGGAAAGAAGAGAAAGATTCCCACCAGCTCTTCCCCTCCAAAATTAGCATTGGCATTGGTGAAGTCACACACAAAGGAAAGTCTCACTTTCTTTGTGCTTCTCACAATGACATCAACATGCATGGCTATGAGATGACGAGAAAATATCTCACTCACAATGAGTAACAAATCAGAATTTTCTTCAAAGCAAAAAAATGATAACACAAGACCATCATAGGTATATGCTAGCTCTTCCGAAACACCTCTTTTGAACTCTGTGTCAGTTGAGATCACTTGGCTGGCGATCTGTCCTTTCTAATACAACACAGGGGGATATTCTGAAAAGGCTGAAGAATGTCTACTATGCAACTTGGCTGGAACATCTGCCAAAAATGAAGTTGGCATTGTTTTCAACATGGTTATCTACTTTCAAATTACTCCATAGAATAAATAGTGATATTCCATGGGTAGAGGTAGATTATGGGGTTTAAAAAATCAAATCGGAGCCCCGTAATTTTGTGTGCTATAGGAGTCTCATAGAACTGAGATATTCCCATAATTAACCACTAGCCATGGGATATTATAATATATTCCATGGTGACTAGTATTCTTACCATTTCCCTCCCCCCTCCCAGTAGAATTAGTATGGTTAATTTTGCTCTGGTTTCACCTATTGCTAACATGAATCAGTACAATTAAAAATAAGAATGAGGCAATCACTGTTTAGGCCAAACCAGCCAGTAATGACCAGTCAGACCTTTTCCAGTTGGCCTTTGCTGCTAGAAGGTTGAAAGAGCTGTAACTCACCAACCCATACTTGCAAAAGGAGCATGTTTTAGAAAATGTGGTTCAAAACTCTTCATAGTTCTAAATGCTAAATTCTAGTGGAATATTATAGAATAGATTGATTTGCATGCCATGGAATAAACATCCTTACATCTAGTCTTGTCTCAGAGTGAGTCATTTTGCATTAGTGTCAAGAATTTGAGCTGTTGTTCTACTTTGCAGTTAATCATCAGAAAGAGACGGGATTGTCTCATGAATATGCATGATGGTATAGTTGTCCCTTCAACTTACTAGGCACCTAGTTTCTGTAATGAGATGTACAATATCTGCCATTTAAAACAGCTGAAAGGTCCCAAATGGGAACAAATGAGAAAGCATCTGGCTGTTTCGAATTCCAGCCCTGTTTTGTCAGAAAGCTCTGTAATTGCTGAGTACTTGGCTCCTACTCTGCTCTATGAAGCATTCAGCTCTCAGGAGCCTCTGAGATGCATTACACAGTCCAGCAACACAGCTGTAGAACTCTCAAAATTCTTCCACTAGATGTAACAGCTTTCCAAAATATCTTGAGACTTGTATGCCCTTAACCAGGACCAAAGTTTGGGCTCCTAGAGCGTGCTCTCATCCTTAGTTTTGCTGATCAGCCTCCACTGTACCATTTGTCCCTGCAACCTAGACTTCACACATATTATTCACTGTGTGATGGTGGGACTAGAATGGATAAATGTGCTACCCATTGCTCTAAGAAAGCAGTCTGGCTGAATCTTAAATCACTACGCGGGATGGAGGTTAACGGTCAGATGGACATTCCTCTAAGAGGTTTCCTACCTGCTCTGTTAATTTCTAAAATTTCTTCTTGGGCCAGTGGGCAAGTGTCGCTCTGAGTACTGTGGTGTGGAGAGTTTACGACAGATTTACAATAATTGGGGGATCCCAGCTGGGGTGGCCTCGGGATATGCTTCTTTTTTTTCTTTGGTAGCTTCTGCTTAGCCATAGCTAAGGAGTAATACATTCCGAAATTGTTCACAATGACAGGGACAGGCATGGCAATGGTCAGCACACCAGCGAGAGCGCAGAGGGCCCCCACCAGCATGCCTGACCAAGTCTGAGGATACATGTCTCCGTAGCCCAGGGTCGTCATGGTGACAACAGCCCACCAAAAGCCGATGGGGATATTTTTAAAGTGTGTGTGTTCACTGGCACTAGGGTCATTTGGTTTAGCACCTATTCTCTCGGCATAATAGATCATCGTGGCAAAGATTAAGACGCCCAATGCCAAAAATATGATGAGCAGCAAGAATTCGTTTGTGCTGGCACGGAGGGTGTGTCCCAAGACCCGCAACCCGACGAAGTGGCGGGTCAGCTTGAAAATTCGCAGGATTCGCACGAAACGGACTACGCGGAGGAAGCCCAGGACATCCTTAGCAGCTTTGGAAGACAGGCCACTGAGTCCAACCTCTAGATAGAAAGGCAGTATGGCCACAAAGTCAATGATGTTCAAAGAGTTTTTGATAAATTCCACCTTGTTTGGGCAGAAAGTGACTCTCATCAAGAACTCAAATGTAAACCAGACCACACAGACACCTTCGATGTAGGTGAGAAAGGCTTCAGTCTCTGCTTCCCTGTAGTGCCGCACCTGGGTGTCATTCCCGATGAATTCAGTTTCTGTCTTGTTCACAATGGGGTTAAATCTCTCGTGGGTCTCGAGGCAGAAGGTGGTAATGGAGACCAGAATGAAGAACAGGGAGGCAAATGCCACATACTGTGGAAAGAAAGATATGAGAGAAATGTTAAACAGTAGGTTTAGTACGAGGGATTTCATTCTGAAACATCAGGGAGACACAAGAGCTGTATTAAATGTAAAGATAATGCCAAGCCTTCTTCCTGCGGGCTTAAGATGCCAAGTCTCACCTGCAAAGACAGCCTAACATTCAGCCTGGGAGGGAAAGCAGTATATAAGTACATGCTAAAATCCATTCCTATACACTCCTTAGTGTGAGTGTAAATTTAAGCAAGCACTTAAATCTCAGGACTTTCTGTGGGATTTAAGGTTAAGGACGTATTGAAATTGTACCTTCCTGAACTTGGTCTTCTGTTACCTCCTTGCCTTAAAGAGAGAACACACCTCCCAGGACAACTGCCAGGCAGTACTTTTCTCAGCATTGTGTCAGCGGTATCGTGGCTGCTCCCAGCTTAGTGAGAGCTGCGATATTTCAGATCTCAGAAAGGTGCTAGTAAATACTAGTGGCAGTCTCAGGTGGGCTCTACAGCAAGGAGCAAAGTCCTTGGCTTCATCAGACTTTCTTGCCAAATCACAGACACAGGTTGAAAAGAGTCACATATCAAACTGACCTTTGAAATGCCTCTGTTCTCAGTTCCCTTCTCTAGAACTTTTGGGAGTGAGGGATAGGGAGGGTAAGAAAGAGCTCTCAGGTAAGCCTGTCATCTGATCCCCAAGGACACAGATCTATTGGCTTTCACCAGACACAGTTTTCTTGAAGAGATTCTCATTACGGTGTAAGAATTGTACCAGAATTAGATGAATCTTTTAAAAAAGGATGTTGGATTACAATTACAGTCTGGCCTTGAAACTTTCCAGGGATGGGCCATCCACCACCTCTCTGGGAAATCTGTGCCTGTGTTTCACCACCTTCATTGTAAAAAAAATCTCTTCTAGTATGAATCTTCCCTCGTTTAGTTTAAAACCATTACCCTGGGTCCTGTCACAACAGGACCTACTAAAAAGTCAGTCCACATCTTTCTTATAAGCTCCCTTTAAGTATAGACAGGGAGACCTTGTTGACAGCAATAAGGTCTCCCTGGAGCTTTCTCTTCTCCAAGATGATCAACTCCAGCTTTCTCAGCTTTTCTCAGTCTTTCCTCAGCCTAAAGGAGATCTCTTGGTTGTATTCCATGATAATTGAGGGGCGCAGTCAGTGCAGTCAGGCCAAAATTCACAAGTCTTGTTACCACAGTTGCTCTGCTTAATCCTCCTTTAATCAATTAAGTAATTTGCATATATCTAAGTCTCTTTGTGTGTTGGAGTGGTACGGTCATGGTAATACCTCTTGCCATTCCACTCCCTACATCTGTTATCTTCTCGTTTGTCTTGTGTGTCACCTTGACAAGAGATGTCATATAAGGTATTTCCCTGTCTTCATGAGCATGAGCAACTGTGATAATTACAATATTATTCAAATACTCTTTCAGTTTCCTGTTACTCATAGTGTCCCTTTTTTCCACAGTGTAGCCAACACAGGGATTAAAAAGAATTTGTTTCTTCTAACTGTGTGTTGCCAGTGAATGCAGTGCAACAATCTCAACAAAACTGCTGCCAAAGGTATAGACACATAAAAAATAACCTGTGCTTCAAACTATCGAAACTCTCCTGCAATCAAGAAGTTCCTCCTGTCTGCTTTCCTGGGTAGACCTTGTGCAGAATTACACTTGACCATCTATATTAGCAAACAAAGTCAAAAGCATGGATGTGCCACAATTTGAGGTGAACCATTTAATAGAATACAAAGAAAATGGAAGAGAATAAAATCACAAAACCATTTAGTTTGGAAGGGCCCTCTGGAGGTTGTTTGCTACAAATTCAAAGCTGGACCAGGTTGCTCTTGCCTAGTCCAGGTCTGAGTATCTCACAGCCTCTCTGGGAAGCCTGTGCCAGTGTTTGGCCAGTAAGAGCAAATAAGCTTGGAAGGATACAGAAGGAGACAGGCTCTTCTGCTTTTCAAATTCAGCTTTGTTGCCAAAGAGATCAGAACCATTGCCACAGATTTAAAAAATAAAACAATATTTTCCCCTAAATGCTACAGGTTCTCACAGCACTGTTATGTGAGGATCTACTATACGTGCTGATATGTGCTAAAATCAATGCCTAATATATCTGGGAGACAAACAATATGCAGATTAGGGAAACTAAGAAGCAGGATTGTAGGTATCTTTTTTATCAGATTCTCCTGTTAAACAGGGAAATTTCTCCGTGCACCGTTTCTCCATCTGTAAAATAGGTGGTGTTAGTCACGTGCTTTGTGATCCTATATAAATGTATGCAGGTTCTATATGCTTTTATCTCAATGTTACGGGCTTTAGTATATCAACAGTCTTCCTGAAAAATAAGTTGAAGTCCCTTTCAAGTGGTCAAAGCAATTTTGTGTAAGATATCAATAAAACTCAGAGATTAAATATCTGCATATGAGTACAATGAGAAACAAAACGCATCTTGCACCGAGAAGTCGGGAAGATGTTCCTAGCAGCCTGAGCATGTCTGCTTTATTCCAGCCTGGGGCAGATTGTTGCTCGGAGTCATAGAGCCCTGAGAATTCAGGCTGCAGAAGGAAGTGCTGACACTTCCTTGAGACAGGTAGCACTCACAGGTAAGAAGGAGAGAGGGGAATAAAACCATTTTGCTTTTTAAGGGGTCTGTGAAGATGGCCCCTTTCTTTATCCTGACTCAAATACAATCCTCCTCTTGGTGTATATGAATATATCTCCTGAGTGAGTTTTTCCTGCTTAGGACAACCTTCAGGCTGACCTTGCACAGCAAGTATCTTGAAACTGATGTTTTGCTGTATTAAAGGGAACAAATAACCAATTCTGACCGGGCATTTAAGTTCTCTGCAGTGGTACAGGCTGGCAGCGTTATCGGTAGAGAACATCACACCCACGATCTCTCTTGTTGTTAGCCCTTGTGTGCGCACACCTTGGCTTCAGAGGGTAATTGAGAGCTTTTAGTCTCAACTCCAGCAGAGCAGGAAGCACCTCCTAAATGAGTGTGAAGTGTCTGCTTCCTCCTATCTGTATTTAACAGCATCCTTTCCCAGGGATGGGCATGTTTTTGTACACTTTGTGGCTTTCAAAGAGTCTGCTTTCAAGATTTCATAAAACTATGTCTGAGTAATGGTATTGACAGGAAGAATCCTAGTATTTTTTCTCCAATTTAACTTTTCTCCAATTTAAGTGCAGAAATGCCTGAAAGGCAGGCCTGACAATTTGTTCACTGGCATCCATCTCTGATAGACAGATTTTTACGTGCAGCTTCTTGGAACACAGGAATTTAGCAGCTTACCACAGGTATCATTGGCACGGATGTACGTTTGTGATCCCCAGTTCATACTGCTCTCACCCCTTTTTTCTTCTGAGTATTTTTCTTTGTTAATTATCTGAGATTTAGCAAACTGTAAGCATAATCTAATAGCACAAAAACCAGCGAGTAGGCTTTTCTAGGGAGACCAGCATTCATTCTTGCCAAAGTTGTCAAAAAAAGTTCTCTCTGGCCCACCACCAGAGCCCAAAATAGGTCACCCATAGTGCCTAACACGATAACTAGTCAAACCCAGAGACAGGCAATTCTGATAAAATCTGATGAAGACTATGGGACTCACACGTGTTCTATTGTCTTTGAAAATAAGTCTGTCTCTTTTTATTTCACTAACGGTCTGAAAACTAATCAAACCAATGGATTGCTCTTGTATAATTTAGTGGTTCTTAATCTTCTTTCTCCTTACATTTTACAGCAGTTTCTTTTCTTCCTAGCATCTGAATGGGCTGAGGGAAAAGAGTGAGGATTTTAAGAAGTGATGTCACATGCTGTTGAGTTACATAATGACATCTAAAATTTTCTATAATTAAAGAAAATACCTAGGTGAAGTGTTTGAAGTGATCAAAACTCTTTTATTTGCTTTGACATATGAATGATTTCTATTTCACTAGAAATGCTGCTGCTATCGCTTTTTTTTTTTCTGGTGCTAATACCAACAAAGAAAAATCTCAGATTGTCCAAAACCGCAAAAACCATAAGCGAAGGCAGAGAGGAGACTTAAAGGGGGAGATTTGGATTAAAATGTAAGTTATATTAAAATGTTTTCATTCTGGGGAGAGAAGAAATTACACTCCTGCATAATTTCTGTTAATACCAGCTATATTTTAATAAGTTTATTTTGAAAGAGTCTAAAAGGTGTCATGCCCCTAAGTGGAGAATTTAATTATTTAATTTATATTGCCTCTGATTAAATCTATCTAATCTATCTATCTATCTATCTCTTCTCCCTGCCTTATGTCTAACTGAGCCATTTTTGCCAGTGCAGTGGGAATATGAAGTACCAATTAATTCATACCAGTAGTGTTTCACATCAACTTTGCATGGCTGTAAAAGGAGCAAGGTAATGGAATCAGACGTAGCCACTCATGAATAATTAGCCAGCATCTTTCCATCTTTCAGCATGGAAAGAAAACAAAAGTCAAACAGCCTTAAAAACCCAAATAAACCTTCTAACACATGAGGATTTAGAGGCTAGGCTTAGATAAAAGGTCTGAGGATTGGACCAGACAGCATTAAATACACAGGTTTTGCTGTTTACTTCTGGGAGTAGTTTTCTAAAATAGCACTTACCTTGCATGTCTTAGATAGTTCTGGTTGTGGAAATAAGACACCTTTTTTATGCTTGGTTCTGCACAAATATGCTGGGTAACCTGCTAGAATTCATTGATATGGTGCCTGGAATTTCCAGACTTCAGTGCAGCTGGGCAGTGAAGCCTGGTGACGAAAGTACCAGGACAGAAATCAGATGAGTGAGGCTCTTTTGCAACCTCCACCATTGACACATTCTTAGTCTTCAGGCATGTGGGCCTGCATCTTTTGTACGATCCTTTGTCTATTTTTAAAAATTTAATTGAGATAATAAACTCTTTGGGGCTTGGAACTGTCTGCCAACTTGTATCTGCTCCCTGTCCAGACCAATATATGTCTGGATTGGGGACCTGGGAAGGGAGGCTTTGGCCGAGTCTTGGCAGCACTCTTGGATCAGAGACAACAAGGAAAGTGTGTGGTGGCAGCGGAAGCAGCAGGGCTTTTGCAAGTCAGGTTTCAGTAACTCCAGAGTTTGTTTTCTAGGAAATAGCGGTGTACACGACACGCTATTCATAATTCATTCCAGATCACACGTTCAGAGCGAGTTAGTAGCAGCTGCACGCCACAGACACGTGCTCTTCTCCTTTGATACCGCTCAGAATCATTTAACAATCCTACTCAAGCTAGATGGGAAAAAAGAAACACAGCACACTCAGAGAAGATTTGCCAGCCTTTTCCTTTCCATCTGCTCTCAGAAATATTTTTAAAAGTGATTCTTAATCCCTATCCTTCAACAGGGAAATTCAGGAAATTCTACCCTTCCCAGAACCTCTGGATGAAAAGCAGAGAAAGGTGGCATTTTGATCAAACTACTTCTGTTGAAGCATCGGGAAATTCTCTATATAAGTGGCACCATCTCTTTCTACTGATCTATTCCAATGAGCTTTGGTTTTGATGACAAAAATTTTTAAATCACTACTTGATAACACTCCTGGTCCTGTTGAACCAGCAAAGAAGAGGAACTAAGCAGCTGGCATCTCAGTCTGTATGAGCAGGGCCTCTGAGCAGAAGGAGGTTTGCTGTTTCTCTCTTAGGAGGACCCAGGGCTTGCCAAGACTGAAAGGGGAGGTGAGAACATACAACTCACCATAGAACTTTGAAGGAGAAATGATGGTACTCTCACTGCTACGGAGCTTCCAGAGTCTTCTCACTCTAGTGAGATTCACTATGTTTGAGTTAGTTTGTTTTGGGGTTTTGTTTTTTGTTTTGGGGGAGTGGGAGAGGGCTTAGGGGTGTGGATGGGCAGAATGATATAAAAATCCCAAGTCTAGTAATTTTTCACTTTGTCAACCACCAGTAAATACTTGCAGGAAAAGGTTAGGCTCTGAAGAGTTTAAAATCTCTGCTGGCGACAGAGGAGTTGTATTTCTACAAAACATCAGTAATTCAGATACACCCAGAGACCTGTGCTAGACCTTCATAAAGCCCCAGGGTTTCTGTTTACAAGGTGTCTCTTCAAGTACTTTACCAGCTTTCTTTTACAGTAGTTCATCTGAACTTGAAGTTTGTCTCTCAAAACTACTGCACTTCCATGAAAATGCCAACATTTGCCCATCTGTGACTTGAATCTCAAAGCTTTCTCTAGTTTTTGTTTTAATCTGTAAACAGTACTTTAACCACTCTTAATTTAAAATTAATTTAGTTTAGCCCATGTGTCACCAAAATAAGGAGACAATTTTGCTGCAGCTCAGCCAAAGTACAGGTTAAGTGAAAGCTGCTTTAAAATACTTAGCTTTATAAACACTTTATTATGTCAAGACCAATTTTCCAGGCTTTCTTAGAGCTATGGACCCTGATTCAAACAAATGACTCATTTTTAATGTGCCAGTAATTCTGCTGAATTTTTGAAAGTAATACTGAATCAGTATGATCAGATGACTAAATGTAGGCACATGATACTAGCAACCAGATAATGCTGGGGAAGTGAGCAAAAGCTGGGACTCTGTCAAAAAGCAACCTCTGCAATATTTCATTAAGAATCCTAATGGAAGATGTTTTAAGATCCTGTGAGCAATGATCATGAAAAGGAAATTATTTGCATGGGAAAATAATACAGCTCTTTTTTAATGAGTGAGGTATATGAGGGCACAATCAGATGTTAGCACCAAGCTGTTCTCTGTGAAGGGAGAGATGACCCTCTCAGCAGTCTGTCTTTCAGTGAGATGATAAGACAATTGATAGAGAAGCTCACATCAGCAAACATGCTGGTTCACTCACAAGATTATTCAAATTCATGTTTCATAGCTGAGACAAATGAAAGAAGGAGGCTTGCAGATAGAGCTTGCTCTGGAGTCAGATAAAATGTCCACTAGGAGCTCATGGATCAAATGATTATGTAATGCCAAAAAATATATGACAGCTTGCAAAAAAATCTTGGAATGCTTTGTGGCACGCAGACGTGAAACAGCGTGTTAAAAAAAAAGTGCAGTCATCTGTGGAAAATATGCTTAAGTTATTCGGTGTTGACATTGCAATAAATAAATTAGAAGCTGATCTCTCAAATGTTAGTCCTAGCAGGCAGCCATGTGCTTTGACAAGATAGTTACTGGAATAAGCAAGGCTGCATCAGAACTGGAAGTGGGGTATGTACAGCGCTCTTCTGGGGCCACATGGCCAGCCAGGTGGCCACTGGGCAAGGGCTGGAATGGTTCTTTGTAGGTCACAGGCAAGCCTTCCAGTTTCATCTAGGACAGATTAAGTCTTGTGATTTAATAGGAACATTGACACAGAGGAGAAGTGAATTTATTTTGCAAAGCTTCCCTGCTACTCCCTACTCTGGTAGCGAGAACTAAATGGGAACAGTGTGGTGGGACCAAGGAATGTTTCATATTGCTCAGCAATGGCACAGTGGGAAATTCTTAACATATATAGATTCCTGATCCAAAAGGGCCCCAAGGCTCCTGCAGCTGAGTATATGAGGCACAGCAGAAGGAGCTGTGAGTGTGAAAGTAAGCCTTCCATCTCTGAGGGACGGCAGAAACGTATGCTTGATAGGGACCTTCAAAAATGTCATTTCCCTGTCCCAAAGCACAGTCTTTGATCATTCCTGACAGGCAGCTACACTGACTGTTGTTCAGGATCTCTACTGGTGAATATCACAGAAATTCTGCAGGAAATTTATCCCAGTACTTCACCATTTTTTATCGATATGTTTTCTTCCTAATGCCTAACCTAAATCATCTTTTCTTCATCTTAAGCTTGTTCGCTTTTGTCCTATCCACCACAGACAGCTAAGCATTTAGAAATTTTCATGTGTTTTCCTTCTTTTGGAAGGTAACAACCACTAAACATTCAAACATCCCATGAGTCCTAGACATCTGTTTTCATATGCTCATGCTTTTGCTGCATAAATTCAATATAATTATTAATCTCATTTTCAGATGATGCCACACACTTTTATGCTGTCAGTTCTGTCAAAAGCCTTTGGATTAAAGAAACTGAGAAAGTCATGTAATATCTCATACATAGAACATAAACTAACACATGGCAAACGAAACCAGGGAACTTTAATTGCCCATTAATAGTAGGAGTTTCAATCTTTTTCTGTTAGGCAGTAGGTAACATTTTTTGGACTCTGCACAATTTCTGTTCTAAACTGAAAAGGAGAGTTTTATAGCAATGAATGGTGGTGGTGTCATGCGTTAGGATTTTCAGGATCTCACCTCACCACCTTTGTTCTGGATTTAACTCCTGAGAAAATCACACTTCCTTCCTCTCTAACTTGCTGCTGGTCTATTTTTTTCCCTTTTTGTTACAGCTTCTGCACTGTGACTTGCCCAAAGGTGGCTTAATTCATATGCTTATGCTTATATGGTGTGCAGTCTCTCTCAAACTTTTTTTGAAAGCCTTTGAAAAGCTAGAAGCCTTTCATGGAGCTGGAGACATTATTTTTGCAGCCTTTCAGAGTCCACCCTCAGTGAGGTTTTTCATCAACCTCAGCTTCACACCAGCCCTGAGGAATGAAATTGTTACAGGTATGAAGGAGGCAGAGGGTGCTCGGTGGTCTCCAGCTCCTTTAGAAAGAGCATGCCCTGCTTACTTACCTTTTTTTTTGGAGGAATCCCTCCAATGTGTGGGAGTATTGAGCACAAAAGTCCATAAGGAAACACCCGAAACACAGGGAGGCTTTGCCCTGGATGTAGAACTCTTTAACTGAACATGCAAGGCCAACTTTTCTCCCTGTGGGTTTTAAACCAAGGTGTTTGGTGTGTGTTCCAGACCATGTTTGTGTGCAGACAATAATGCTTCTGCTTCAAGACAATGTGAAATGAGTGCCTGTCTAACCTCTGGTAGTTTCCCATGTTGGCGGGCTGGCTACAAAACCAGCCTTGGGCAGGGTGTGAGGTCTGTCTGCACACCTTCCACACACACTCACCCAGAGCTGCTGGGGTGTGGCTCGCTGTAGGATGATGCTGGCAGCTCCTACATAGGATGAAGTGGAAAGTCCAGAATGCATCAAGCCCCACAGGTGAGCAGTTTGGGTCTGCAGTGCCTGCGGTGGTGGGGTCCTTAATCCAGTTTCTCTCCCAAAGGAACACTGTAGCAAAAATAATTATGATAGAATTCCTCTACTAACCAACTTACTTCATATTTGACCATGGATTCTGAAACCTCAGTTTGTGACTCTGTGGGATATGTTCCAAAGACATTTAAATTCTGGGAGCAGCTGAGTGTTCACCCTCTGATAGTTGAGTTTAGCGCCTCAGAACGGAGGCACTCAAAATAACTCCTCACCCTGGAAAACTGGAGGCCCTGGGATTGCTATAGTGCCAGTAAATGTTGAGCTCAGGATTTCCTGTTTTCACTGCAGTTTATGTGGATGGATGTCACAGATGATGTATTCCCTGAAAAGCCAGAGTTCTTAACAAGGTGGCTAAAAATAAGGATGTTAAACCTCAGGCATTTCAATGACTGCTTCATTTTGGATAATTTGACATAATTCAGAGAAACCATTTCTTCTTCTTCTTTTTGTTGTTGTTGTTTTTGTTGTTGTTGTCCAGATTATGACTAGCAGTGTGTTGTAGGCACTTTTCCTCCCATATTGTTTGCTTAGCTTAATCCATAGCTACCGGTTGTGCTTTTAAAGCATTATGGCCACAGTTCTTTCCTACCTTTGGGCAGTGTGTAGCACACACTTTCCTACCTTTGGGGAGTGTGTAGCACAAAAGTCCTGTTAAGCTCCTAGATGGCCTAAATATGTTACTAAATATTGAGACCTTTTTGTGCCTTTGCTCTACAAAACCTAAATATCAAATATCAGTATTATTATATAATTATATAAAAGTATATCCACATTATCTATAATTGTAACTATTAAAACCCAAAAAGAAAATCCAAAAACTATTAAAAAAATTAGACAGTATTTTGGAAAGCAAAGGATGTTTTCATTCCCTAGTTAGGCAGAGGCCGTTGCACAGCTTAATTTGTGCAAGGATAATGCACAGGATGGGAGCATACAAAATTTCCACTGACAGCAATCTTTGTCAGTACTAGGTTTTGACTGGCTGTGAGCCATTTTAGATATCCAAATTAGTGACAACATAACTTATAAAACTGTGTTGGTAGATCTTTTTAGGCAACTTCCAACATTGCCTTTGTCATATAAGGAAGATGGGGACAGAGGTTTGAGCAGGGCCTGTTGCAATCACACAAGAGTTAATGGTTTTAAACTGAACGAGGGATTCAGGCTTAGATAAAAGGAAGAAGTTTTTATTATGAGAGTGGTGAAACACCAGAACAGGGTGCCCAGAGAGGTTGTAGTGTCCCATCCCTGGAAAGATTCAAAGTCAGGTTAGACAGGGCTCTGAGCAATCTGATGTTGTTGAGGATGTCCCTGCTCATTGCAGGGTGTTGGACCAGATCACCTTTAAAAGTCACCTCCAGCCTAAAAGATCCTGTATAGTCTGTCTTGACTCAGACCAGCAAGACTGAGGGTATTTTTTTCAACATCAGTTCTCCTGTCTCTCTGAAGAAGAAAATATTTATTCCTGTGTTTCTGTGGCTCTACTCTTTAATGTGTCAGCAGTAAGCAACTGGAGACATAAGGTGGCCATGTGGTGCCAGTCTCCTGTTCAGGCAGTCACACCCTTTGCTTCCCCAGTAATTTTTTAATTCTTTTTCTTACATCTCATGGAAAACAGCCCATTTTCTTTGTGGTGACATTCCACTGTTTTGTGGGCAAGTATACGCGTGATATTTACGGAAAGCATAACATGCAACCCAAACTCATGAAGGCATCTGCCATGGCATGAGCTCCCACCATGGTTTGTGGCACAGGGCACTTAGAGCACATTGCCACCCCCCTTGCTGACAGCACCATCCTGATTTCAAGGAGAAAGTTGTATCATCCTTTCTTTCCCGGGTATAGTATCTTCTCCTGCTGTACCCAATCTAGCCACAGTAGTGCATATCTACAGATATGCAAAAACTCTGTGCTTACATGGAGGAGAGCAACGAAAAAGCCTTGCCCTTGCTGTCATGTTTCTAAGGCTAAATTGGTGAGTCACATCAAGCACCTGTGACACCAACCCTGCTATCAGCTACATGTGTTGACCACCCCTCCCAAAAGCCAGTTCAGTGTTAGCAGCTGTGGAGGCCTTGCAGAGGGGGGATTTCCAGGGGTATTGCTGCAGAGCTGATTGCTTGGCATTGTCAGAAGGGCTCCCAACAGCCCTTTGCAGGTGAGAGCCGCCCTCTCATCTGGTGCTGCACTATGTACATCTCTCTGTTAACCCCTTTTAGCTGGGGCTACAAAACGCTCAGGAGGAGCCCTTTGAACCCCTCCTGTGAGATGTATTGCATAAGCAACAGGCAAACACTTCTAAAACTAACCTCTTGTGCAGCCAAGGTCAAAAGAAAGATGGAAATATTCAGAAAGGATCACAAGGTAAGTCATAGCCTAAACCTAGAGAAAATTTGCTTTCTGCATAAGGTGAAAGGAATGAACAATATTTTAAAGGTTTGCTAGCAATATTATGCAACTGTGTTTAGCTTGTGTTCTGCAGTACACTCAACATATCTTGTTGGATAATAGGATCCTCTCATCTATCATTGTTTACTGTCTGCTGGCTGTATAATCTGTGGTGTATTTTCATTTCTTAGATTTATTCAAGTGCATATGCAGGTATGATGCTAAGTGTGGCTGAAGAACCAACTCAGTTTCTGGGTTCTAACCTCAGACATAAAGGAAGTGTCTTTCATTTGAAATAGCTCTGTTTGAATTTTATGCATCTACCTACACAACAAAGAATCCAAAATACTGCATAGCATTTAACAGTGTGGAACTCTACACCTTGGAAGTGCTGTTGAAATGTTAATGTAGGTATCAATCTCTGCAACTGTTTTGTAAGGCAAAACAAGTAGATACTGCTTCTGTCCCATACACAAGGTGATAGTGTTTAGAGCCTGTGTTTCTCAAGTATGTTGTTTTAACTTTGACTACGCAAGTACTAGTATCAAGATCTTGGATTGGCGCAAAAAATAGGGGATATTACTCAAAACCTGTATCTTAATATCAAAACTTCCCCAGGAGTGGACAGTGTGTAAAATTTGGAGTGCTGGGCTGTTGTTAGGGTGCTGTCTCTGTTGGCCAAGATATGGTCCACCAGAACTTGTGTTTGCAGAGTTCAAAGCCTTCTGGTTGTGAAATTCCAGCTCAGTCCTTGAGCCGTGTTCTTCCTTTTAACCTTGCAGTGCAGTGAGTCCAGCACACAGCAAATTTGGGGGGGGTGTAAAGA
The DNA here is from genome assembly GCA_014706295.1 of Lycocorax pyrrhopterus obiensis. NCBI lineage: Eukaryota > Metazoa > Chordata > Aves > Passeriformes > Paradisaeidae > Lycocorax > Lycocorax pyrrhopterus. The sequence continues at coordinate 12,200,576 of JACSVZ010000007.1, read as the reverse complement.
ATGGGGGGGCAGTGCTCAGATCTGTGTAGGCTCTTAGAATTTTTGTTCTTTGTGCCACCCTGTGACATCAATGAGTCTGGAAATGGCCACTCTGGGTTAAGAAAAGGGTGGAAACGTTTCCACTGCCCTTTCTAGTGTCCTCAATACTTTGTCATGAGACTTTGAAGTTCTCAACACTAAGAAATCTTAGCAGATATTTTATCATGATCAGACTGATGGCTTATTAAAATTTAGCCCTTAAGGAGATTTTGGTTTGGAGACTTAGTAACTGTGAATCACCAGAAATCACTAATCACTTCTGGAAATCTTCCCAAGTAAGTATCCATATAATAGGCACAAAGGGAAACTGAGAGGGGACTGGGGGTGAAGTTGGAGAAGAGAGGAGAAAGGCAGGACTTGTGTTCAAGCCACTTATTCTGTTAGCAAACCAGGATGAAAAATAGCATTTACCCTGGAGGGATTATTTTCACTCGCTCCATTTCTAATTCTTGAGTGATTTGTGGCAATTGTGTGCTGCTATAAGCCTGCTTATAATACCAGCTATGTGCAACTGAATATTGTGGGAGAGCACAAAAAACTGTTTCCTAGGGAGGGAAAGTGAAAGGTGATTTTAAAACATAGATCTAGTTGGGAATCAGAAGATGCCCAAATCAAAATCTGTGATTATTTTTTAAAAATTATTTATTTTTCAATCAGAGCTTGAAGTGTTTTTATATTTAACTCGCAGTATAACCTCAATGAGGTGAAAGAGGCATTGTGAGCTCTTCCTTGAATGCCCTGTGTCTCACATTAAGGTGCACAAGTTTCCAGAAAGACGGAAAAGCTTTTTCCGTGCATTAGGTGCAAGCAACTTCCCTAAACAGATTACTTGCAGTTTAGCAACATAAATGTCACTCTAACCTCAGGATAATTCAGAGGACACTGATTTGAGGGCTGTAAATGGTTTCCTCCATAAAGCCATCCTTTCCAGACATGGGAAGCACATCTCGGGTACTGACTGGAGTCTGGGGAGGTGAATGCACTCCCTGTTGCCACCTCATCTGCCTCAGAAACAAGAATCCAGGATTTCTGACCCTTTTCCCCATATCTCATTAAGCAATCCAGGCAGCCGCCTGTCTGTGGGGAGCTTTGATACTCAGAGAATGAGGTAGGAGTCCCTTTCTGCACCACTTCTTCCAGTGAGCAGCAGAGCTGGGTTTTGATGTGAAATGTTGAGCTGTGATGATCAAGCTCTTCGTAATTCTAGATTGTGGATTCCCTGATCCAAGCTCTTCATAACACAGTGTCTCACTGATCTAAAGATTTGCAGCAGAAAAATTAGCTTGCCTTTAACCTGGCCTTGTGGGTTGACAAAATTTGCATTTTGCAGACCTTTTGTCTCAGTGCAAGTGTTGACAGAGTATTAGGAATTCTTTTTTTTTTTTTTTTTTAATTCCTTTTCAAAATAGTCACAAAAGTTGGGGAGGGAGGAATTGCCAACTGTATTTTAAAGGAGCTGTAGCCATAGTAACTGAGGTACCTTCAGTTGCCAAGGTAACAAATGCAGCTCAACTGCCTTGCTGTAAAGCCAGACAAATCTACTCATGATCTGTTGATTTTAAGATGATTTATAAATTGTTGAGCTATTTTAGGCACTTATATCCATAAATCAAAGTGTCTGTTAAAACAACCAATAAACTGTACTATTTATGAATTATTCACCCCATTCTTATTTTACCAACTGGATTTCCCCTCCCCCCCAAATCAATGTATCTAGGCTTTTTCCAGTCCTAGTTTTTCTTATTTATTGTTTAAAAAATGGTTCTTTTATCAGAAACAGATGATTCATATTGCTGCTTGTAAATCTTATTAATTTGAGAAATTCTAGCCCCTTCCCATACCTCCCCTGCTCAGTCCTGCAGTCTCTAAATGGAGCTTTATGTACTTCTGCCCTGAAACAACAAAATATGCTCTGCTAAAAATTTGCTAATGAATTCAATCAATACAATTTGGAATGAGTTCCATCTCAAACAATCAATACAGGCCCAGTGATGTACAGCAGGCAGGCAGGTAAATTGGTCTAAATAAATTTACAATTGATTTTACTTTTAAAACCAAATTAGGACACTTACAGTCTCACCAAATAAGATCAACTGCAACTTATGCAAACAAGAGTATTCCTGGTTTTGTCTTTCTAAACACTAATGGTGATCCTGTTACTTTTTAAGTAACTTTTATTCCTGGGGTAATATGCACAATTTCTTGGCCCAAAACCATGGTTTGGCTATTATTAAAACAGGCCATGTTTACTCAGGATTTCTCAGATTGTTTTCACTAGTAACTTGTGGTAGCCTCTGCTTGTTAATGAGCACTTAAGGATTGCATAATTCAGTGTAAGTTATGCAATAGGTTTGCACTCCTGTGTCCTGGTATGGATGTGCCTGAGTGCCAGGACCTGCCTCTGGTGGCATTGCTGCATTGGATGGGCTCACCAGCACCGTGTGCCTTTTTTCTCCTCTTCCCCATCTGAATTCCCCTCTTTGCCACTGGCTTGTGCTCCCAAGGAAGAGCAGACCCTTGTATGAGAATGCCTCGTGTCCAGGTGGGGCATAGTGCTGACACTCTGAGCTGCTCGATACTTGGAAGGAGGATGTCCAGGTGCAGCCCGAGGTCATCAGAGTGCATGTGCACAGAGGTCTTGGATCTGGAAGGAGCACAGCTGTGACACTGTGCCCGAGTCTGCAGGATCTGCCCTAGCTAATCTGCTAATTCCGAGGTATTTCCCCTGCACCGATGACTCATTCAGAGACATGCGGCAGGCAAATCACTGGGAGGGGAGCGAGATGTAGCTCTCCAGAAATATGCAGCGCCTGCTGCATTCATTTCTTGTGTCTCTAGCCATGATTTTTCAATAGTTATGCAAAGCTTACAGTCTGAAACCAAATAAAAAGTCTGAAAAGCAGAGTTGTAGAAAGTTCTCTCAGATCTGCTAGTTTTAAGTAGTGGGTCAGCAATGCTGTAAGACTGATGAGGTTAAGAAGCTGCCTTTAAAACCCCACAGATACTTAGGCAGATGTCATGGGATTTAACACAGCCCCTGGATTTTAAAGTTGTTTATTCTCCCTGAACAGCATACGCTTGCTCAAGAGCATGATGTTACAGTCCTCTGTTCTAGTGTAATGACCATTAGCAGTCGTTCTCCTTGCTCAGAAAATCCTATTAATTCTCCACATGCACACACAGCTCACATTAGTACTAAAGATGAGCAAATCAGAGTTATTAGGTTGTGCTTTATCCCTAGGTTTTTGGCATATCAGATGTGACATCATTCTTACAAATCTTGGAAGTGAGAAATGCCAAAAGGTGGAGTTGTACATCCTGCTGCAACTGTCAGGACCTTGCAGGGTTATTCAGGGTATTAAAAGGGATTAATTTCTCTTCCTTTAAGTGAGAATTCCAGAGTGAAATAATTAAATTCAATTTTTTTTAGCCTCGTCATGCTTTCATTCCATTATTCCTATTTACATGCTGCTTTGTTTCACTTAACTTTTTCCTCCTTGGTCAAAGTGCCCTTCAGATAGTTGCAAACTACTTTTTTACCTCTCTAGTCTGCTGCTTAGCAGAGATGGGAATATTGAGTTGGTTTGGTCTGTCTCCTTAGTTTCAGCTATTCCAACCTGCAGAGGTGTCTTTTGATTTTAGCGATGATTGCCTAAAAAACATAAGGATGGGGCATGCTGGGATCTCTTCAAAGCTCAGTTTAGACTGGAATGTTTTTATTTTCAATATTAACCCTTAAATGTTATTGTTCTTATTGATGGGGATTAGATATCCTGCTCAGACCTGTTTAAATTAATAGCCTGTTATAAGGGTTTTACTTCTCAATACCTCAGTTAAAAAAAATCTAATAAGTCTGCCAGTTTGTCTGCCTTTCTAACCTACTCAACAAGCAGCTCAAGTACAAGATGTTCTTGTCTGCTGCGAGTGACAGATTCACTGCACTTACCCAGCTCTCCCCTCCCTGCCAGACAGGGAACTGTATCAAGGTAGTTGAGCTGCCTGAACGTAAAGAATATCTAGAGCGACTCTGTGGCTTGTGGATGCAAGAAACACAATGCAATGCATTTATTACAGTGTCATGCTCTTCTAAGTGGACTTGGATCTCTGACTGGCTCTCTGGGATTAAATATTTTCAACATTGACTGGAGTGTTTCTCTTCCCAGCCCTCGCTTAGGTTTCATGGTAGCCATGTGGCTGAACTTTCCTCAGGAGATGTTTGGAAAGTGGCCTGGTTTCATTAATCTCATGGGCCAGGGACCCTGGGTATGCCATGGTCCTTAATGCTAGAGCTAAAATAGAAGGTAATTGGGTCAAAATGGAGAAGGAGAGAGGTGTCATTTGGTAACACCTGCATTTGTATTTTTCAAAAAAACCCCCATGTAGTGGAAGGTGATATGTCAGCAGTTTTGAAAAAGAGAGACTAGCTCCTGATCTCCTGCAGAAAGGCAACACTGGAGTTTGCTTTCATGCCAGACACAATGAATTTCATAACTGTTGATTTTTCTAAGTTATAAATGGCTGTTGAGCTGACTTTAGGCCATGGTCTTGCAAGCAGAAATTCAGGTAGAGCCTCTGGTTTATCACAACCATCTAGGCCTTGGCAAGAGTGCTGGGGGTGGAAAACAAGGTGGAGAATTCAAGTGTCTTAGCTAATGGTGAAAAATGGTGGCTGTGAGAGCTGGAAAACTCTCCTCCTTGATGTGCTGTAAGAAGGTGATCTCAGTCTCCAGTGCAGTCACTCTCTCCTTGGCATTGCCTTGTCTTGCCTTATTTTGACCCTCTTACCCCTTTACCTTTATTAGATTTGTATGTGCAGTCAGTTTCTGCATTCTGGGATCCCTTTCTCATCTGTGCCCGTGTGTGAAAGGGTTGCAGTAGCTGTTTTTAGGACCTTCTGCTATTTCAAATACAGAAATAGACTGGAGTCTTCTGAAAAGGGAATAAACTCTTCTTATGCTACTAGGGGTATGTATTGCTGGGTTAAAAAAAGAGTGCTGATGCAAAGCTAGTCTGTAGCTTGGAAGGCAAAATCTTTTTGCTCTCTACCACTCTGAAAAAGGTTACTATTGTTTAGAAGCAAAGAAATACAAAATGGGCAGAAGGTGGTGTGCCTAAATGGTTGATAGTGTGTAGCTTTAGAATAAGGCATCTCTTTCATCCTAGCAAAAGAATTGACAGAAGCTGTTGTTATGTTTTTCTGACAGCCTTTTTTTTTGCTATGTGCACTGCAGCACAAATGCTAAATTCTCTAAATTGCCCTCAACAGGAGCTTCACCTCAGTGTATCTCCTGTGGGAATACCTGTATTTCAGCTGGCTGGTTTGGGAGTAGGTGAGCAGCACAGCTCTGCCAGATGCTTGGCTGGAGATATTAATGTGTTCTGTGACCAAAGCTTAGGGGCAATTTGCACTAATAAGAGCAAGTGCTCTGGGGGAGGAAGTGTTTCCATAGGCTGAGTGCAAAACTGTGCTTTCAATTCTCTTGTTTCTTGCAGCCAATTTACCTTTATTTTGGGAATGTTGAGGAGCAGTGTGCATGTAAGTGGGAAGGAGCAAGAGATAAAAACAAGGAAACATGACATTGCACTAATTAGCTTTCTGCTGCTTGGCAACAACTAAATACTACTTGGGAGCAACAGGAGTAAGACTGAAAGGAAAAGCAGGTAGCTGAACTTAGGATTTGACACAATTTGTTTTTGTTTCTGTTTTTTTTGTTTTGTTTTTAAATCCTCTGCTTCTGACTCTTTCTTCAACTCATAAATGGAAGAATAAGATCTGAGTGAGATTTTTCCCTGTCCTGGCATATTTTCTTTGGGAACTTATAACTTCCAAATGGTGTAAGCACATAGTATACCAAGTCCTGTGCATTGAACACAAAGTGAAGGTGGAATGAGATGTTTTCCTTTCCAGACGGATGGAGATTTCTAGATACATATTATTTCATTAGCATGAAAATTTTGCTTGCTTTTGGATACCCAACCTTATTTGTTTGCTTGGTTTATTTTCATTTTTCCAGTAAGACTAATTGGGCCAGTCTATGTTTTTATATACCTTGCTCAGAGAGAGCTCTTTGTAGAGCTTTCAGATAAGTCTAAAAGAGGAAAATCTGTCATATTTTTTCTCCTTGAAATCAGGTCAGGCCAGAAATGACCAGGTGCTCTGTGGCACTTGGAAAAGAATGGGAAAGTAATATAATTATTTTAGATATAACTTGCTTAAAATGAGGGATTGTCAAAGTAGAAAGCATATTAAAATAAAATCTTCATCACCATTTCACGTAATCATCTAGAACATGCCACTGAGACTTACAGAGGATTACAGAGACTCCCTGCAGCCAGGTTTGTGCCCGATGGCATCTGCCTGGCTCCCTGGAATGCCTGGAGCTGACCCTCAGCCCACCTCCCCTGTGATGCCCCAGTGAAGGGTGTCTGGCTCTCCTTTCACACACCTGCCCTCGGCTGATCCAGTTGTTCCTTGCACCACGGAATTAGATTAGTCAGTTTTATGCCTTTACCATTTGTAAGTGACACGTTAATTTTCGGTCTGATGCCTGCTGCACAAGGCATGCTTCTGGCAGGCTTTGATATTAATGCTTTGTAGAATCTCAGATGTGTGAGGCTGCCTACCAGATGTCAGAAATCAGTGGCTTTTTTCATCCGTTGTGATGGGCTTCATTGCTTTAAAGAAAAAAAAATGGTCAGGCCAAGGGTATGTTTGTATGAAAAGAACATCAAATGCAACCAAACTACAATGAAATTAAAGAAGAACTCTTAGGCGTTGGAAACCAATGCATCATGAGGAAAGCAAAGCATTCCTGAAAGATTTGTAGACCAGTATTAGGTTTTGGTATCCAGCGCTGTTCTCTAGAAATCAGCGTTTCAGTTGTAAGGTCACGTTGGCAGCAGATGTAGCAGGAGCAGCCCTGCCAGGTTTGACCCTTCTGGACCCTTATCCTGATGGCACTGAAGGTCACACTCTGGCTGTTGGGTTCTGTGCCTGGAGCAAGGTGCAGTGAGGCAGTGGAATTCCTGAATGAAAGCCCAACTTGAGACACTGTGTCTGAAAGTTCCACAGTGCTGACTATTGAGTCCTATAAATGATAAAAAGCCTATTACCCTGTCTCTTGTCTCACACACTGGTAGGGAGGTTCTGATCTGCTCACACAAACCCTGGTCCAGTGGAACCTATTTCTACAGCATTAAGTCAAACTGCAGAACTGGCCTTTCAGTTTCAACTAATAACTTTTTTCACTTAATTTCTAATTCACAGCTTGTAGGCTTATGACCTAATTTAATGGGGGGAGTGGTAGGTAGTTGGAGAGGGAAGAAGAAAAAGATGGTGTTCTGTTCACTTTTCCCTAGAAATCAGTGGCAAAGATGAGTAGTGTTGTGTTTAACAGCTTTTCCCATGAACATATCTCAAAATGATTAACAAAAGAGATAGGCCAGCATTAATTCCCCATTTGTGGTTGGGGAAGACTGAGCTGCAAAGATGAAATTGTATTTGCTCACTGGTGCAGTATATGTGCTTCTAGGAAATAAATAAACACAATCCAGAATGTAGTGTGGAATGCAGATATGGCAAAAATGTCCCTTGAGAGCAGGTATTGCTTTTAAGCTACAATGTCAGTGAGCATTCAGGCATGACTAAACATGATTCATTAAGTCTGTTTCTTTGAAAATTCTGTTCAAATGGAACTAGAAATGGGGCAGGAGCCAGCCAACTTCCAAATATCGGAGCACTGTGGCTTGTGATGCCTCTATTCATTTGCTGCATTAATGGTACAGCTTAATGGAACTGTGAAAGAAAAGGCAAACATCAGTCTTTAGTAGCTTTAGCCTGTTAGACATGTATTGAGTCTAGGGTCATTCAAAAAACAAAGTCCTGTAATCCATTTCCTGCTGGTTTAAAATCAGAACAAGAACACTCTTCTGCACCTCCAGTGGTGTCGTGACTGAAAAACAATAGGGCCTGCTGCCTTATTTTTCCCTGACTCATTATTTAAAGAACTGGTGAGATTGGTAAAAGATACAGGCTTCACGTCACAATTTCATGTGTAGACTCGTGACTTATTTAGAAGGACCAATGAAGTGGGTCAAGACAGCTTTGGTTTTTATTCTCATTATGACTCTGAAACTAGGAGATTTCAGGAAAGAACTTTGTGTTTAAGGCTGCGTTCAGGGCACAGCTCTCAACTGTGGCCTTAAAATCTCCTAAAAAGTATGTCCACATCAGACCAAATTGTGGTGAAAAAGGAGTTTGGCAAGATAACAGAAATATCACAGCAGAAGATAATTTAGCCCCCTAAGAAACCAATTCCCAAGTAGCTAATAATGAATGGCAAGACCGGTGGGAGAGCAAGGACAAACTCTACGTGCATGTGCTGTAGTGAACAAATATGCTCACTGGCTCTATTCTGGAAAAAATCAAGTTTTGCTGGTGTGCAGAACAGAACTTCTGGAAATAGGTAGAGACTTTGCGAACTGGATGATCACAATTTTCTTGTCAGGCTGTCCTTTTAACGTGGGCATCAAGATAGTTGTAATAGACTTCTTTGTCATAGAGGGTTATATTTACAAAGCAGCGTGCACACTTTTTTTATCTTTTAACCTGGGGACAAAAGTAAGGTGCTCCTTCTCAAGTGGCTGAACAAAAGACCAGCGTGGAGTTGGCCTGCTTATTGCACAGGACTCTGTGTTTAGAAGCATTCAATTGAAGGACTGCTTTCTTTTGTGGTCAATTTACTCCTATTCACATGGAATAATAAGAAACCCATGAATATAATGACTTTTGCAATTTATATATATATATATATTTTAGTCACATTCCGGGGAGAATGAATTTACTCTGAAGTGATTTGCCTGAGTGAAATAAGAAGCTCCTTGAAGAGTCAGGAGCTACATGCAGGTCCTTGGAGTTCAGTGCTTTAGTTGCAAGACTATTATTCTTGCCATATTTTCCTCCTTTCAGTGAAAACATCCATGTAGGCCACAGTCGTGCTGTTTTTGAAATTGGTAGATAATTTGTGGCTTGTTTCAGTGGTTAAAAAACTCAACTTCTGATGTCCATGGAGCAGTGAATCACGTGTTCTGTCCAAAGCTGTTTTCAGTCATTAGAACAGTTGTGAACCTGTCATTATTGAGCCAGGCTCACTCACAAAAACTCAGTCCGTAGCTTTTTCCTTTCTCAGTTTCTTATTACGTGTTTGACGTGGAGTTCACAGTGCGTGGAAAATTTATCCTTTCTACCTGTAAAAAAATTAACTACATTTTGAAGCAGCTGTTGAAGTGATACAAGTGAAGCGAGTTGCTGCAGAGATGGACGGATATCTTTGCGGCATGGGGGCATGTTGGTGATGGGTGAAAGCACCAGGAAACTCATCCGGGATAAACCTGTGCTCGGGAATAAAGACAAAGCTCTTGCATCTGCAAATGCAGCAGGGACCTCTGGAGACCACACATCTTTCTGTTGAAATGGAAATTTGGTATCCTATGAGAACAGAACTGGTGAAAGCCATTTGTCACAATTTTGGGTAGGATAGCAGAAGGTTACAGAGGTATCCATCTAAACCACTACCCAGACTTAGCAGCTTGGTTAATTCACTTGCTTCTGAAGAGTAATTGTCAAATATTTTGTTTTACCAGCCTGAGGATTAGAATATCAAATAAGCCCTGGTTTCACCCCCTTTCCACTGTACTATTTTGCCAGGGAATACACATAGCCAGAAATACTGTTCCTGCATGGTCGGGGAATACCTAACCTTTTAAAAGAGATTCCTGACTCTCACGCTGTGGGTTTCATGAGGGCAGAACATGATGTCCCATATGTATGAGGGACTGCTGAGAAATACCATCAGTGAGACAGGCAGTGAAATTCCTGGGCACAGTCAGGACTGGATAATGCCAGTGACAGAGAAAAGCAGCCAGTTCCTGGTGGGAGGGAGGTGGGGAGTTGGCAGTCGTTTATTTTTTTGCAAGGGGAAAGAGGCACAGTTAAAACAAAGATACACCTACAATTCTTGCTAGCCAATTCCCACTTCACAATTCATAGAGCAAGTTGGCATTATTGACTTAATCTTCAAAATACTGGCTTTCATGTGTTTTTTAGGTCTGTGCAACAAAGACATCTGTATCTTCCTCTGTTGTCCTCCAGTTTATGCTGAACTGTAATATCCTTGAGAGAACAAATGCCACAACAGCAGGTTTATAGTTTCATTTGGGTTTTGGTTATGCATGTAAATTCCAAGGCCTTTTTCTTTATTAGGGTACAGCTGGCATTAGTTTTACACCAGCCAAACTAGGGCATTTGACAGCAGGTACCAGAAGGCAGAAACCTCACAGCTAATGCTTTGACTGTGTGCTGATCATCTTGATAAACTGGGAGAAATGTGTAAGCTTAATAGCTCTTCATGATCTCACGTATCCCTTTTCTTTAATGAAGCACCAGAACCATCTGCACTGATCTTCTGCTGAGTCTGAGGTAAGGCATCCCTCCTAGCTGTTACCTGGAGAAGTCCTGTGTTTTCCCAGTGTGCTGTACCCTTGGTAATCCCTGTTAAAATGGAATTGGTGATGGTGTGGAGAGGAGGAGGGGTCATTGAAACAGGGCCAAAACTGCTGAAATTTTATACACAAAAATTAATATTTGACAGTGGATGCAGCAACCTCTCAGAAGTCCTCAGACTTCCTGAACCCCATTTCTCAACACAGAGGTTCAACCAGCTATCCACAAGTCTTCATTTCAAATGCCTTCTGCCTGACACCATCCACTACTCCCCAGCATCCTGCATATTTGCAGATATTGTCACAGCAAATCGATGTCACGCAATGATGTGAGAAATTCTGCATTCGATAAGTTGTTGTGTGACTCCATTTAACAAAAATGTTCTTTCCTTAATGTTCCTTGAAGCCACAGCACAATTTCCAGCAGTGTGGAGTTTGGCATGAGGGTCACTAAGAGCCAGAGGGGCTCAGTGTGGAGTTGAAGTGGCAATTTCTGTGCACTGTGTGGTGGGGGAGCAGCAGAGAAGGGTGGGCTATCTGTGAATGTACTCTGGAGCAGTGGGCCTACACAAGGGAATTGGAGTGTAAGTAAGTGGTGGGACACATTCCATTTGCTTATTTGTGTTCAGTGTGGCTAGAAAAGGTGCATTATCTTTTTATGTGAGCCTCATGTTCGTTCTGGGTTCAGCTTCCTGACAGGAGAGCAAACCGTGGCTGGGCTGTGCTTTGCTCGGGGCTGTGCAGTCGCGAGCGGTGGCACACGCGTTCAGGCACTGCGGTGTGCACACCTGGAGGCCCGTGGAGCACGCTCCCATTATCCCTTGGAAAGCTGCTCGGCGTTGCTGAGCTCGAGTGTGTCCAGCAGTACAAAAACACCAACCCTCGCCTGTTCCTGTTTACGTGTAGTGAAGCAGGGAACAGGCCAATTAAAAAGGGAAGTAAGCTCACCAAATAGTGGTGTAATAAAAGATAATCCAGCTTTCCAGAGAAATCTGTGGTTAGGACATTGCCACCTGGTAACTCTGGAGAGAAGTGGTCTCTGTATATACTGAATTTCCCTTCCTCCCCACTTCCCCATGTTTGATTATGAGAGTTTATCACTCCACAGCAGACCATTGATGCACTGTGGAGTGGTTAGTTGTATTTCAAGGTGTTTAGGGACAGAGACCTTTTTTTTCAAGAGATTTTGTGTGTTAAGTTAGGTGAGAACAATCCTTATGCAGCCCATAAAAAAAAAACCCAAACAAAACGACAGAGCTTTCATCTTGTCTGCATCTTTATAGATTGGTCAAGACATTATAAGAGTCCATTTGGGTACCACAGCAGTGAAGCTGTTCAGCATTTTATTGCTTCCTATGCTCAAAGCAATTTATGTGGATTTAAGTGAGCATTGACAAGCTGATCCTTACAATTTACTTCTGAGATTGCTGGATAACAGCTGTTACCTCATGTGACAGACCAGGAAAAGGAAACAGGTGAGGGGCAACAGTAAACCCTGGATTAAGGGAAAACCAGAAGGTTCCAGCTCATCTTCTGGTGCTTCAGATAGTGTTTCATTTCAGTTCCTGGTTTTAAACACCACAGAGCTGCACTTAGAGTCTAAGTACAGGCAGTGAGATAACTTAATAGCAAAGCTATTTGGACCAACTAAAATCACAGAAAAACTGCAGAACAATCTCTTGGAAAAAGTAAACATCCCAGAAGTCAGTAATCAGAAAAAATCACAGGAAGTGCTGAATTTGCATCTTACAGGGTCTGCAATAAAAGGCACTCTGAGCTCTGTGTTAAAGTCTAGTCTAAAGAACTAGAAGCTCTGAAGGAGCCACAAGGGGCGTTTGGTGGCCTGGCCTGCACAAGTTGCACTGTCTCTATAATTACAATGTATTTCCCTCCAGACTGGGCACTTTGAACATGCATTAAGTGTGCTGCCAAAGTGCAAACTGTGATCCGTTTGTAAGTTATTTTCTGGCTTGCTAAAGGAGCCATCTTAGCAGGAGCTTGTAAATGTGGGTTATCCTGTTGAGATTCCGTTTCCTGGACCCTTACAGTCAGAATTGCTTTTACAAACCAGCCGTTTCCTTCAGCTGGCACTGCTGCATTATTAATATGCTTGCCTTGCTCCAGGAAGATACTTTTCCAGTGTAAGATGAAGTTTAGGTGACAGGCTTTCATGACTGCCCTCCCCTACCCCCTCATAAGCTGCTGCTACTAGCTGGAATTTTAAGCTTTTATATTTAATCATTAAACTAGCATCATCTGCTATAATTTAAGCCTTGATGGATGGGCTACTGCAAGGACTGTACTGGCCAGGCTGCTCAAGCATGTTATCATCCGCATGCATATTGCTGGGTGCTGCACTCCACGTGTGTCTCCCTGGATTTAAATTAAACTTGCCTTCCAGTTGTTGTTATTCCAGAAAAAGCCAGGAAGACAAAGTATATTAAGACTGCTATTATGATTAACAGCAAATTTCCTTTGTTATTGACAAAATAATTACTACTGCCTAGTAAATGCACACGGTAATACACCCTGACAGGAAGAACATCTCTAGAGAGATGACTTGGAAGAGAAGCCCAGAAAAATGAGAAGATTTGCTGAGCTCTCGCAGCAGGAGGTTAATGGCAGAACCTGCTGGTCTGCTGACCTGGCAGGGCAAGAAACAGGTGTCTGGAATGGATTCAGTTAACAGAAGTTGCACTATTTTTTTAACTTTGCTGTCATTAAAAAGGGATTTAATGTGAGGCAACGTGGCTTTGTGTGCAGGGAGGAGGGAGAGTTATAAATAACCTCGTCTTGCATTGTACTGCACCTTCTCTCTGTGGATATTGAAGCACTTGACAGATTAATTAAGACGCACAACCCTCATAGGAGATCCATAAAGCATCCAAAGCTGTTGAGTTACCCAAACCCTAATGACTTCTGCACATCATCCGAGCAGCTCTAGGTGACTGGGAGCACCCTCAAACCATTGCCCGTGCAAAGAAGGGTTCATTGGTGTAAATCCACTTGAGTATATTTAAATCATAAAGGTGGTTATTTATTCCTCTACTCGCAAGAGGTGCCACACCAAGCTGTGGTAACACGATGGTTTGGAGGCACATTCAGGTAATCACACTGCAACAGGTGTCCTTTTCCAGAGGGGAACAATGGCTGCCAAGCGACTAAAGGCCATGTTCTAAAATGAGCTTGTCTCTGGTTTCACTCTGGCCAGACTTTCAGGTTGCACCCAGAACACTAGGGGGTACTCTTAGCTTTTCTCCTGCAATAGGAGCTGAGTTTTTGCTGTTCCCTGTTGATCGGGATGAGTCATTCAGAAAATTCTGGGTTTGTCCAAATTTGCAGGTGATGACAAGCCCTAGAAATAGATTAAAAGACTTGAGGGTGTTAGCTGAGATTTTTGTAAGTGAACCTAAGTGGATTAGGAACCCAGTACTCTTCACAGGTAAGTGGGATGGGGCATGTGATTTCTGAAGATTCCCTGCAAAATCTGACTCTGCCTAATTATGCAAAATGCAAATAGATGCATTCAGGTGTTGTGAAATAATGGAAAACAGGAATCTAATGTGAGAATCCAGTCATGAATTTTATTCCTCTATATCTACTCTTGCCTTCCGTGGCAGACTATGAACAGCTACTTCTTGGATGTCATTTTCTAAAGGTTCTGTGTGAAAACTGGGCCAGGAATAGCACCAGCAGACAGAAACATCAGACATCCTCTCCAGCATGTAGTGAAAGACTGAATGACTTAGCAACATGGGATTCCAATTTCTCATGAAAGGATACCTGCTGTGGACTCAAAAAAAAAAAAAAAAAAAAAGGAGGGTGGGGGAGAGGCTTGGTTTGCCTGGGTAGCTGATGATCAGCATTACTGGGAGCTTGTGCGTGCATCAGGGAAAGATCGTGTCCTGCGGTCCCCAGAGCTGCCATGAAGGAAGTGTCAGGGTGCCCAGGCAAGCAGAACACACAGAAGGGGATCTGCAGGGTTGCTGCTCTGGCAACACGGATGACTGGAATTGTCACTTTGGGGTAATGTGATGTATGCATTAAAAGGGGGAAAAAATAGCCACGACAAAAAACCTCCCTAAAACCCCTGTCAGCAGAAAACACTCGTCTTTAAGCCTTGTACACAATATGTGACACAACTATTTATTTTTAATGCCAGTGCGCTCTCCCCACTTCCTCCCTGCTCATGCCTCCTCCTTTCCTGTCTTCTTGGCCGTGTCCATGGAGAACAGCACTCCCAACAGGCTTGCATCTGTCAGATTCTCCTGTCCTGGACTGCCCCTTCCCTTTCTGCCATTTGTTTGAGTTTTGATCCAGGGCAGTTGGAAGCCTTGTCCCTCACATGTTGTTTCAAAGTGCCAGGGACAGAAGATATGCTGCAGGCTTAGGGCATAATCCAAAGCCATTTGGTCTTTTGGATCAAATCTTTTTCTGTTTTAAAAACTGGCAGCAAGGCTTGGGACTGTGCTGAGCAAGTGTGGCTTCAGGTCACTGATTTATTTGTATTTATGAAGTACTGGTCCATGTAGCTGTGATGGCACTAATCTCTCAGGCCTGTTGGCTTTCTCAAGGAGAACGCAGGCAGAAGGCTTTTTAAACAAAACATTTTCTCCCTTTTCTTCTTTCTTAACAAACTGTGTGTTGAGAAAAAAAAAGCATCCAAATTACAGCCAGGTCATGTGTCTGCTTTAAAGGGATGAAGAAAATAAGGAGCAAGAGTGAGGAGCTTTGGGCTCTGAGACTTTCAAGACCTAACTCTAACCTTGATTTTCCTGTGGCTTCTTCTAGGTGATTCCTTATCACAGTCCTCTCCTCTCAACTCCTTACACTTTTACTTATTAGGAAATGATTCTTGTTTCTATTATTTCAAAATATGGCTGGTGAACTTTGCCAGGCTTTTCTAGGTGCTTCCCAAAGAAGAGAGGTCTTTTGCTGTGGTATGGGAAGCCAAACCCTGTTCCCCTGCTAGCAGCACCTGGGGCAGCCTGCATATTCTCGTCACCATGAAGTGGGACTGGGCACACTTAATTTCTCTCTCCTCCCCCGCCCTGCTGGGATGGCCAGGCAGAGCTCGCCAATATCCTTAGGAAATAGGGTTTACATTAGCAGGGCTCCTGGGGGTTTCAAGCATCCCCCACATGCTTTAGCAGAGCTGTAGCAGTGTGCTGTGGGTCAGCCTGAGGTTGGCTGTGGTTTAAAAATGTCTCTGAGAGCATCCTCCTGCTGTAAAGGAGCAGGAGCTGTCTGTGGTGCCATTCCCCCTCATGCCTCAACATCCAAGCCCTGCTACTGTTTGTGTTGCATCTTCAAGACAGAAAGAAGAGCCTCTTTCTTCTTAATTACATTTAATCAATGAAAGAAAAACCAAAGTAGGCAGGATATCTGCTGGATTGGCTCAGGAATTCTACAGCCAGGCTCTCTGCTGCAGTTCTCCTGCCTGTTTCTACAAATCTATCTCAATTATGATACGCAGCATTTCCCCCTTCCCCTCTGACTTTTGTACAGATTGCCTATGGTAGCAGATTTTGCAGTACTTCAGAAAAACATCTTTCCTCCCTTTTCCTTCATTCCCATCCCTATTTTTTTTTTCAACAACTAGCTTAACAAAGACCTCCAAATCCAGGGCTCCTGAGGGATAATTGAAGGAAGAAAGTTCTATTTTTTTCCTACATAGTGAAGTTGTTTAGTTGTCTTCATTTTTCCATTAGCTGAAGCCCCAAAATAGACCACATAATTTAGAGGAAATAAATCTGAAATCAAATCATAGAAGTATCAGGGATAGATATTTGGCATAGGCTCTCCACATCAAACCAAGATAACAAATCAGAACAAAGAGGAGAAAGTAATTGCTTTCGTTTGTCTGCGCTATTCATATGAATGTCACAGATTAATACGTTTTACAGGATTTGGAAGGCTTTCAAAAGCCAGCATTGCAGTGGGATCATCCCTATAGCAATATTTCAAAACAGCTGTTACTAGAAGAAGAACGTGAAGCATGATTTCTAATTAGCTCCAAGTTTATCTCTATTCGACCTAATCTCCTCTGATATTTCATCTCAGTATTAAATGCTTGCTTAGATTGATAAAGGGCAGAAGAACTGAGCAATTGCTTATCTACTGAACACATTTTGGACTTCCACTCTTTTTCTTCTTTCCAATATTTATAGTAACTCTTTTCACAAAATTAGCAGATCTGTTTCATTTTAGGAGCAGATTTTCATATTCAGTTGCCTAAAACTCTTGCAGGGTAACACGAACATTCAGCTGCTTTCCCAAAACTGATGTCTGCTCAGGCAGTGCAAGGACTTAAATGTTCAGCAATCCTTTTGCATTCTCAGCTCCCAAGCAAGCACAGATACTATTTTTTACATGGAAAAACGAGTCTGGTGTATTAAAACAACAAAGACACTCTAAGGCTAAGGATCCAAACCTATTTTTTTTCTGTATAAAAGACATTGTTGCCAACCATACAGGTCCCATTGGAAATTGAACAGTGGTGTTGCACACAACACTTTCCACTTCCAACAAAATGATTATTAAGTAGAAACCCATTTATAAAACTGCTGTGGTACAAGACCAAGACCTGTGTACTGGATTTTACATGCAGTAAGATGAGGCACCCAACTGACAGGAGGAATATATACAGCACTTGCAAAAATTCCGTGTTCACCTTTTTTTGTATTGTCACGCTGGGCAGACACAACTAAAAAGGAATTTTGCAGCTTTTGGCCAAAATGTTTCTGCTGTTAATAAAGCAGAAACATTGTACTTCATTTCTGTATGCAGATTAGAGACCAGTGCAAGTAATTTTAGATATAATTACACTTTAGTGACAGTTTAAATTCACGATTCATATTGTGAAGCCATCCTCCCTTGGCAATGGGGTGTCTACCTTCATGATACTAATAAATGCACAGATATATTCTAGAGTATTAAACCAAGAAGAGGTTGGCTTTCTTAAAAAAGCAGATACCTTTTTGAAATATCAAAGCTCTTTTTTAACTGCAGAAAACGTATATTTTTTACAGTTTTTAAGATTTCAAACATACATTGAAGGTTTTACTGAAAGGCACGTTACTTACAGAGAAAATTAGATTTTTTTTTTTAAATATGAAAGCACTTCAAATACATGAAAGCATTTACTCATGTAGGGGTTTTTTTCCTAACCAAAACCATTCTTCTTACTATATTTTCCTAATTTTTAAGCTGTATTGAATGGCAATTTTAATACTGACAGAGTGCATGGGGCATTTCTAAGTGACACCAGTGCACCTTCATAATGAGATTCCGTGGAGAGCAAATATTTTGGAATGGATTTGAGGAGTTCATAATCTATGTTAGGGGCAGGGTGTGAAGGGAGTGAATTATTTGTGGTGGTTTGGGGGTTTTGTGTGTGTGAGTGAAGCTCCATTGTGTTGACTTATACTGGCTGACAATCTGACTCGGCACAATGAAAACTTCTGATCAAATCTCATCCTTGGTTGAGCCCTCCTGTTTTTGCAGTCTCCAGTGAGTAGGGTAGAAATGATTGTTCCGCCACTGCTGCCTCTTTTTATTCTAGAATGTTGGCGTTTTGATAAAGATACAGTGGTCAGCATATCTCGCCCTGTATTTGTTATCCTCTTTCCTTCCCCACGCTTTCTTGGGTTCCCTCTGGTGTTTTGTGGCAGTCCCCTGGCTCCACTAATCGTAGCGTTGCCTTCCCTCTCTGCTCTCAGTCAGACTTCCCTGCCTTCCACCTGCCTTGAGAAAGTGCTGCTGCTGCTTAATAAGAGCATCAGTAGCGCTGTGAATTCACCTGGCTTTCAACACCTCGTTAACACTCTGCTGTAAGCGTTTCAGAACATGCAATGCAAGGACTGGTGCTGAAATGCCTTTCTAATTAGGAGCCGCGTGCCACATGGGGCAGTCGAGGTGACAACAGAGAATGAGTTTGAACGCAAACATGCAGCTTTCAAATTTTAGATGATGTCTTGTGTTCTAGAGGAATAATAAGAATTCAAGCTAGGATTGATAACTTCCATCTTAGCTGACAGGTTTAATTCTTATGGTTCAGAACGTATTTTTAAGTCCTTGCATGGATGTCACTGCTAATATATTTACAGGTAGACTGTGTTTTAACAGGTTATCTATGTCAAGCCATTTGGCCAGGCTGAGGACATAAGTTACTTGTTTTGTCTCCAGAACGACTGCAATGAGCTTGGTCATGAACCTCCCCAGAATGATGGAAATGAGTTCTTCAAACAAGGAAACAAACTCAAAGTCATGCCTTGCCTTCTTCCCATGAATGACTTGGCTCAAGGAGGAAACTGAGGCACAAGAAAAGTACGTTTTCCTGAAGCTGTCTAAAGACAGCTGTAAGTAAATAAACTGAAATTAATTAAGTGGAACTAAAGACAGGTTTTTTGATTCTTGACCTTGTAATTTAATGACAAAATCTTGCGTCCTTAAAGTAGGTAGAGATGTACATCTGCTTCTATATATCTTGGAAAGAAAGCTTCCAAATGCAACCATATCTAGAATGTGAGTCTGTGCTACTGCAATGACACTGGCCTGAGTCTGTAAAATGTCTGACAGACCCACATCTCTGGGGCTTTTAAAAAAATCTATATCTCCATCGCTTCCTAGACATGAAATATGTATTTTACAAGGAATACAACCCAGTCTGTTACTGTGCTGTCCTGTTCAAAGGAACTCTTCGGGCTGTGACTGTCTGCTATATACCTTTGAGTCTCCTTGAGTACTGTAATATCTTCTTGCTACTTTTTGTGTCGCTTAAAATAAACCCCAAACAAACTAAAAAAAAAAAAATCCTGAAAAACTCTGATTAGGTAATGCTGTTATAAATTACCTTCGCTCACAGCCCAAGAAGCAATGCATAATGTCCTTTTCCATGCTACCCTCCTCCTCACTTCAAGATCCTCCCACCCACAAAAGCCTCTAATGAAGTAAGTACACAGTCACTCAAAGTGCTGGGCCAGGACTCAGATGATGGAAAGGCTTTTTCATAGCTCTCCAACAAACTTCCTTCTGGCAGTGTCTTGGTCTATTTTCAATGCTTACTGGTAAAATGTGATTCATACTACTTCTGTTTTTCTTACCTTTTGACAGGCCTGTGCAGACTTTAGACTCTAGATATAGTTCATATCTCACTATGTCTTGCTATGCTTATAACTGCATTGATCATCTGTCTGGGGAAGACACTGTCAGTAATAAATGCAGCAGCTAATTGCAATAAAACGTCTCATTCATGTTGGCACAGGCAAAGGTTCATGTCATGAGCAGGGCTGATGGCAAAGGAGGAAGAAGCAGAGAAGGAGCTTGGGAAAGGATCTGCTACCTGTAGATGGAAGTGATTTACATACTGAGAAGTGCTTTACATCTGAAGCTTTCTGTTACACTTTCATGAGGCATTATCAACAGCCCTCAAAATCACAGTCCAGACCTTTCTAGCTTGTAGTGTTTTGAGCTTTTAGTACAGATGTTCTTGCAAATTAAAACCAGTTGAAGGGAAAGCTTAGGTCTGTTCTTGGCAACAGTATTACAGAAAAAACCACTCTTTCTAGCAAAAAAGGAACTACAGCCAACTATAACTGCTGTCATCAGTTTTTTATATACAGACAGTTTCTATCATACTCTTTATTCCCATTCACCAGAGGGGAGAATCAATAATAATCAATATATGTTAGTGTTTGCAAACGTTTTAAGATTTGTTGTTTTGTTGTTGGTGGTTTGGGGTTTTTTTTTGCATATTGAATGACTAGAAAAGAAGGTTATTATAACAAAGAATAACAAACAACCCTATAAAACTGCCCATGTTTCTTGCACTGCTTCTAGTAGCTCTGTGTTTCAAAAACAACAAAAAAGGATAGGACAACGTGGGTCTGATAGTGACCTGTGACTTTTCCATAAGTCTAACAGTTTAATGAAATTATATGTCCATGAGTAGTAGGTCCAACAGATAAATCACAAACATGGTGGTGTTCCCTTGAAGAACAACTACGCTGGTCTTCAGCATAGGCTTTGAACACTCCTGCCTCCTTCCCGTCCTTTCCCTTTCCCATAGTGCTTGTGATCTCAGTATGAAACCACGCCCTGCCACGGCTCTGTATCCTATGGTTTTGAACAGAATCGTTTTCTTCAAAAGGTGAGGCAAACAGCTACATGTTTTGTTGAATATCTGCAGACTGCAGAAAAGACAGAAGACCAGCTTCCTGCAGGTTGCAAATCAACCTAGTTCCACTTCCTTCAGCAATCATGATTATTTAAACAAGAGCAAGTGGCTTTTTCTCCTTAACTTTCTGTTAGGAAAGCTACTGAGTACCCAGATACATTTCCACCTCCTTGGAACCATTAGATTTACTTCAAGAACCAAATACAGAGCCTTGTCTTCAGGAAAGGAGTGTATCTTGTATATTGTAATGTCTTTGGTCCTTCTTTTTGAGCCATGACTATAAAAAGATCATTTTTTGCTCCTAATTAAATCAAGACTTTATAAGCTATTCTAAGAAACTGTTGACATCATAAATTATCAATTTCATTAAAGAAAGGGTGTAAACATAGATTTTTGGAACAGTAGCAACCTGGAGTCCGTCCTGATGTCGAAGGGTCCCAGCATGCTGCGAAACAAAGTTTAGAGTTCAGGTTTTTTGCTTAGAAAAACTGTGTGTTCATGGAAACTTATCTCAGTTTGGGAAGTGCCCTGTGAAGGGGAAGTGTGGTAACAAATTGTTCCTTCTTGGAATATTTTGCCTCCGAAAGCACTCAACATCAAAGCTGCAATTGTAGTATTAATTTTTATTTATAATAGTAATAATATATTTTGCATCTTATGTTAAGATGACCTACTGCAGATGGACTTAAGGTCTATCCAGTATTTAAATGCAGAGGATTCTCCCTGCTGGAGTGTGAAGCATCTTGTGGAGATGTCTGGGCTCAGATTTCATTGGGAAGTCTCCAAAGTCTCCAAAGAGACTGTGGCGTTGCTAAATTCAAGACACTCCAGCTTTATGTTGAAAAGCTAAGGAAGGGTTCCTGAGGGGATTTTAAAGAATTGAAGAAGAAAAAGGGGAGTGCTTCTTGACCAAGGAAAGACAAGCTGTTCTAGTTAAAGAGAGGAGTAAGGCAGAGGTAGAACTAAAGACTTATGGGATGCCAGGAGCAAAGATGAGGAGCTTAGGAGAGAAACTGAGGACAGGCAAAGATCCGAGCCACGGGCAGGGAAGCCTCTGCAGAGTGTGAGCAGACTCAAAATAAGAGACTTGAGAAAGAAAAGTGAGCTTGAATTCAGTGATGCTACTTCCCAGTGGAAAACAAAGGCAACTTAAAGTGCAGGGCAGAAGTAAGGGGACTGAGTGGAAGAGTGCAATGAAAATGACAGCAAGACAGAGGAGCAGAACTCATGGGAGACTGAGGAGGTGAAGGGTAGGAGATGATATTCACATTGTGACAGATTCCAAGTAATAGCCCTGGAGGGGTGTTTGGAATAGAATGGAAACAGAAAAGTTGGCCAACACATGTCTTGGGCACGGCTGAAGATAAATGGGGAATTCTGGTGTGCAGATTTGGGGGAAAATCCAAAATAATACATTAGGAAGCAAACCTGTTTCCCTCACTTTTCATGAGGTTTATGATACTTAAGATTGTTGGAAAACGTCTATGTGTTATCCTAATCACTTGCATAAAGGTATAGGTATGCATAAAGAGGAGGAGAATGTAGAGAGTGAAGGAAAAGACCAAGAATACATCTCTCAAAAAAGTTAAAAAAAGAGTGAGAGAGGGGAAGGTGAGGATACAGAAGAATAAAAATACATAACTTAATACTGTATTGAAACAGAGGTAGAAATCTTTGAAGTCGCACATCTTTTCCGGGGGTAATCATCTTCATATAGATGTGAGCTGGCAAGGTAGAAAATTATTGTCAATGATTCTAAAATGTTATTATCTTGTCAGACTGATTATATTTGATTGTGTTGATTATGGCTATTAAAATAATTTTGCTCTGATGAAAAAATGTATCCTCACAGTTTAACTGCAAGTATCCAAAACACAGATTTAATGAATTGTATATGCCCTCTGCTTAAAAGTTCTCTCTTAAATGGGGCTGGGGGGGAGGGGGGGGCGGGGTGGGGAATCAAGCATGCAAAATGTGATTATTTGTTTTGAAGTAGTCTTTTCTGGAGAACTTATGTTCTTCCTTGCTCGTCCTTGAAGTAGTGTGGCTATGTATCATTCAGAGGAAATAATCCACTGTGATTTTGAATTAAAGGCTATGCTTAGGTAGTTCATGTGAGACTTTTTAGTAGTTTTGCCAGGAGAAAAAAAAACAAACGAAAAAAGGAAATGTTGTGTTGTGGAATGTCTCATCTGAAAAGTGAGTAGGGAAATAGCTAATCTCTCATGTGAGTAAAGGCTGAGAGAACTGGGACTGTTTATCCCGGGGCACAGAGGACTCGGGGGGGATGTTGTTAATGAATGTGGATACCTGAAGGGAGCATACAAAGAGGATGGAGCCAGGCTCTTGTCAGTGGTGCACAGTGACAGGACAAGAGGCAACAGGCACACACTGAAACACAGGAGGGCTTCCTTTTAAACATCAGGAAACACTTTGCCTGAGCACTGGATCAGGTTGCTGACAGAGGTCGTGGAGTGTCCTACCTTGAAGATGTTCAAAATCTGCCTGGATATGTTCCCAGGCATCTGGCTCCAGGTGACCCTGCTTGAGCAGGGGTGTTAGACCAGATCAACATCCTGTACCAGTATATAAACACTACAGTTACATAATTTTTTAATGTAAAAACATATAGCATTCTATTTGGAGACATCCAGAAACAAAATCCTTAAATCAGTTCTAACTATAAGGTACCGCAGTTGTTTCTCCCAGAAAAAAATATACATTAGAGCTTAGTTGTCATTCACAGAAGAAAATATCACACAAATAATTCCAATTTTCCTGTGTGAACCAAGAACTTGATTTTTATGAAGGTAATCCTTGATGGAAGCTACTACCTTCTAACTTTTTTTTCACAGACTTAGTGTTTTCTAACAGTGAATGTGCATTTTTTTAACAGCTTCTCTCCTTTTTTTGTTGCTGCTTTATGGCTTTATGTGATTGTATCCAAGATTAAAGAAGCATATGAGGTTTGGCATGGGACTGGGATTTGTGTTGCATATTATCTTGAGTTCTTTGACTACAAGCAAATGAATCTTTTTCAGAGAGTTTGAAAGCCAGTGCTATTTTGCAGTGGTATCCAATACATTCATTCAGACTGAGCTGCAGTTCTGTCATTTTGAAAGGCTGGTTGCCTTCCAAGCTCTACTTCTAAAAAATAAAGATTCTTGCACTATATGTAGGTGTGCCTTTGTGCTGGAAATTGTGTTGGCATTTAACTTGGTGGCACTTTCTTCTAAAATTTGCATCCTATATGTTGCCTCAGTGGCTTCCTCTGGAAGCGTAGCTGGAAATAAAGATCTCACTCAAATTTCACAGTAGGTGCAATGTTGGGACAGGGAGAGGAAAGAGAAAAGTCACAGCTGAGTTTCTAAAATCAAGTACCAAGCTTCAAGAAGCTGGTAGCAGTTCCAGCTGTGTTGTCCATTTGGACAGGTACTGGAGTTGGCATTTGTGCAGCTGTGCAAGTCACCCAAGGTTTACATGGCCTGACTTTGTCCTTGGCCCTTGAAATAATTTTTCTTTTCATGGGTGGAGCTAAAGGCAAAAAAAAAAAAAAAGAGGAAAATAAAGGAAAGTGAGAAAGAAAAGGCAGAGAAAATTATGTCCTAAAAGAAATGGAAGTTGGGACAAAATATAAACGGCATATGGACTAAAGAATGAAAATGTAGAATACTTTTGTAGATCAGATACTACGTGACAATGTTGGCAGGAGGTGGGAGAGAGCAGACATAATTCCTGAGTGTTTCCATAATTCTTCTTCATTCGTGACTAGTTTTTCCCTGTGATTTTGGAAGTCTACAGTATTTTGTATGTGTTTATCTTGTTTAAAAATGTTAAATGTGCCCAAATGACTCAGATATCCAAGAGCAATTTAAAGAAGACTAGGCTATATTCCTCTGTGGAGAGAACATCTGTGGAAATAGGGGTCTGTCACTTTTTAATAATTGGACTTTGACTCTTTTGTTGTTTCAGTGCTTACAGAAAACATTCTAAATCTTTACAGAACTCTTTAAGTTAGTAAAATATTAGTTCATATAGTGTCAGCTTACTGAGGCCAAATTAATATAATAGACTTGGGTTTTTTTAATAATTAAGGTGCTCTCAGTGAGAGTTGCAGGCTACAAGGGAAATTGAGCTTCTAAACAATTAGGACTTCCATGGGCAGCTAACTCCCTCCCATAAATTCAACAGGCCTAAGGATGAATACTAATTAAGAGAAAGTATGTGCCAGACACTCAGCCGGTGGAAGAGGAAATCATTCTCTTCCCTGCAGTGCTGCCAGGTTCACTTACATCAGCCGAGAGTCTGACCAAATGTCTCGGAAGACAGAGCAAGGCATATATAAGATCAGCACAGGAAAGCCCAAGCCTCGGGATCGTAAGGAAATACTAACTGTGGCAGGAAGGCTGCCTTCAGAATTTCATCAGGAATGGCTTTACCCCCACAATCACATACCTGAACCATCCAGGACACAGCCCCGTGTGTAATAAATAACTCTGCTCAGTTGTAGTAAGCAAGGGAAGAAGTAATTAGTGGTGTTGAGTACATGGAATATAGCACTTTGTTTTCCCCTCTATCCATTGGTTCCAGTTAATATTGTACGTGCATCTTCCAAGATCAAATTGCCTGAACAAATAGGTAACATTTTCCTGATGAGCATTCGAGAACAGACTGTTGTTCTAAGGCAGACAGACCTGAGACCGTCAAATGTTTGCTAATAAAAAAGTTAATTTGGGAATGAAGCGTAGGTGTTTGTAACATCTGTGCATTCCCCTGAGTAATGCCTTGTTGTCAGCTGTTCCTCTCTAGACTTTGCCAATCCTATTTGTGCCCTAAAGAACTGGCTGAGCAGATACACCCCAGCAGAAAGCAGAACTTGGCTGCCTATTTTGCAACTTCTCTTTCCTGGTATTGAAGTGGCTTTAGGAGGAAATTGCGCTCTGTGTCCTCTTGTTTTTACACTGGAATTCTGTGCCATGAAGACAGAAGGAGGCTATTGCTTCAGTCAGGCAGACCTTAGTCCTGTGGCAGTTTTGCCTGACAGAAGTTCCCTTTGACTCAAAGATTCAGTCTGAAACCCTGTGACTTACTGAACCAATTTAAGTACCCTTTGCAGTGTAGAGAAGGTTAAGCTCTATGGCTTGTTACCAACCATGGGGAGCTTTGTCTCTGAAGATCACACTGGTCCCCTTTCTGTGCTGGGATTCGTGGGCTTCGGTTCAGAAGTCCATTTGGAAATAGCTGACATCCAATACAAAGGACAATTACAGGCAGCTGACAGTTGAAGTCTAGATCATTGTTGTTTCAGTGATTATAAAGTGATTATTTCTGTACCTTTCACTAGATATTTTATGTGGGAGATGCAATGAAAGACAGTCAGCTGTGGGCATTGCTGTGTGGACTCTAATCCATTTGCTTCTCTAGTTAAGCAGTGCTGTCATTTAACATCATTTGCACCTTTGAACACCAAAATCTGCCTCCTTTCTAGTAGGTTCCTTTCTAGATCAGTCAATAATTTAATGGAAAATTTTGCTGCATTTCAGAGGACAAATCAGTGCTGCGTAAGCTCTGTAAACATCAGTCTATGTATGATGCATTTCCTCTGGGCTTTGTGTGTGTGACTTAGACATCCCCAAGACCCCTTCTTTTCTGCAGTACATCCTGCTTATCCTGGGGACAGAAATGGTTTGGGCTGTACCGTACTTTGGTGGGATGGCATTAGGAAATGCCTTTAAATCAAGGAGTTAAAGCTTCCTTCTTAGTCCTTTCCTTTTCAAGCCTCTCCTTCAGCAACCTCAGATACCCGGATGTGCATCAACCCCTGCTGTGGTCTGCTAAGGAGTGCTCACTTCTGCACCAATTTTAGGCATTCACTGTCTGTGAGGCTGCAGGAGAGCTCTCTTCTGCTCTGAGGAACAGGAGGCAGTAGTGGCGAGTTATTTACTACCTGCCTGCAGAAACTGCAGTCACTGCTGAATTATGAGTTGAATGGTTCCCAGGGAAGAAACTTTCAGTCCCAGCTGGGACCTTAATTCTAATGGTGAACCTTGGCATCTGTCTTAAGACTATTAAGTTTGTTAATAGCCAGCTTTTCTATTAAATCACTGCTTTACACTGCGTGAAGGCTCTAGTACTGGAAGTATCACACTCTTGAGCAGCACTGTAATTGCAAGGTAATTGTGCTGTCTAGCCAGTGCACGTGTTTTGGTACATCACCTGCCCTAGAATGTGTGGGTTTTGTTCTAGCTCTCCAGGATCACTGAACAACTGGTCCTATAAACAAACTGATCTGTAGAGATAAATGATCATGTATTTCTCCTAGTGCTGTTTCAAGGGAAAACTCTGTTGACTAAGTCAAAAAAACCCCTCTCTTAATTTTTTACAGGTCATCTGTTTTTTTGCACATTTTTATGAACAGTATATCCAGTACAGATTTGGGCTTGACAGGTTTACTCAAAGACTCTGTATAAGTAAGCACTGGCCACGATCAGAAGGAAAGCCTGGCCTGACCTCTTTGAGGGGTGGCAGGCTTTGATTCACGTGCCTCCCATGGAAAATAATGCAAAGTGATTATATTCCTTGCAGCGCTTTGAAAATCTTGCTGGAAATTTAGCCCCAGAGTGCCAGAAAAGCTTTTAGATAGAAGAGAGCCTGAACTATAGAACAGTCTGGAAAGTTGCTTGCCTGGGCTCAGTGGCAACCCATGGTCAATAGGGATTTTGGAAACAGGTGATAAGACTTTAAAAATGGCGTTTGTTGCAGAAAAATCAGTTGTGCTTCTTCACTTGTGTTACAGTTGTGGAAAGCACTTCATACACACACACACACTCTCAAAAACCACAGAAAGGACACAAGCATATTTGGGTGCTAAATTTGACCTGCTAGAAGTTGCTGGTGTTGCAGGAGGGGTGACCTGGAGGTCTGTTTAATTCCTCACTCATCTCATCTGATGGGTCTCTGTTCTGCTCTGCTTTTTGCCTTTTGTCTGTCCATTGACAAATGTAATGACTGCTGGTAATGACCACCTCTAGCTGGTATTTGTGCAGAGCCTGACATAAAGGGTTCTCAATGCTGCTTTTGGGGCCTGTAGACATTTCTATGCTGGAAATAATAGTCTTGGTATGTTTCTTGCTCTGGGTAGTTACATTTCTGCATTGAGAAAAGAAAGACTCCAATTTTCTTTTTATTTAATGAGCTTTGCTTCATGACTGCTGATAATGGTATCCTGCGTGTATGAGTGTTTTATATTATGAAGAGTGCACTAACCTGTAAATCTTATCTCTGCAGAAAGGTGCCTAATTTAGTGTGTGCTTTTAAGAAGTGGCTTTAATGTACAAGCCATTTATCAGGCAGGTCTACGAGATTTGTAGACCCCAATGCAGGGGGGTGTAGACCCCAATGCAGTGAAGGGCAGGCAGAGAGCACTGTATTTAAATTTTTTCATGGGATTCAATCAAAATCCTTACTTATGAATTACACTAAAACTTTGAAATGCTCATGGTGAAATAAAAATAAGAATTCAGTGAGAATACATGTTTTTCTTTTCCCAGTTTCCAGAACTTCTAAAGAAAGGCAGTTACACTAAAAAATGTTTGCACTTGCAAATATTGTGCAGCATGAACTCTGGGATTTTCATGCTACAGTGCCATGAGAGGAAATAATACAGCAGTAATTCATGATTTGTCCTTGTGTTTTGATAAGAATTGGCCAGGCCATAGGTTTATACAATCTCTTTTCCAAATAGGTTTACACAGTCTTGTGGTCCTCAAAGGATACAAGAAAGTTTCTGAATGAAAGGGAGACTGATACCAGTGCCCTTTTAAGACACTGAGCAAAGTGACCTCAAAACTTGAGGAAAGGCCATTTACAGGGAAATGCAGGCCCCCACAGTTTACTAAATTGTTAGAACTCATCTTTTTTCCTCAACTGAGATTCCAGGAATTTTCCTTTTACATAATGTGAGCATTCCCAAATGTAGTTTACTCCTGACTTTCACATGGCTTTGCCATGGTTTTGTTTATATAGCTTTGCTTTTGCTGTAGGGATTATTTTATTCAGATTTCAAGCATGGCAGCAAAGTGGGTCTGTGTTTACTCTGTGTTAAATATCCTTATTTAAGTCATAGTGAAAGAGTCTGAAAGCTTTTTAAAATCCACACACTTAGTAGTTCTAGCAGTACACTAGTTAAAGCAAAACCAGATGCTGCTGCAGAATGATGAATTCTGAAAATGCAAGTCTTAGTTTTGTAAGCACAAAGTTAAGAAATAGAATGAAACTTTGATTTCCTTCTCTCCACCCAAAGCTCTTGAATCCAGCAGTTCCTGCAGAAACCACTTAAAAATGTTTCCACTCATTCACTGGGTGCCGAACACTTCAGAAAATCAGGTCAGTTCCTTAGGTTTCCAAATACAGATTTAGGATCCTAAATATAAGCATGTTAGTCAAAGAAAAACTGGCTTCTCTTTATATAGACTGTGCAGCTACAATCAGATTCACTTGACTTATTCTATTTCCAGCTCTTATGGAGGTCAAAACAATTGTATTTTCTGCTTTAGCATGAAATTGTCCTTCCTTGCAGGTGAGTGGGTGTGATTTTCTAAGTCTCTCTGGTTACCTGCCTTTCCTTATTAATATAACAGGCTATTTTATTTCACTCCCACCAATCCAGAAAGAGTACATGAATTTCTTAAGCTCTGTTTACGTGCAGAAAGTTGTACCTTCCTTCCAGGTCAAACCCTATCCATGTCCTTTCCTCAGGTTTATTCTTTGTGGGATGCCCTAAGTAACTCCGGTTACTCTTGGGTGAGGTTCCCAGGGAGAGCTTTGTCCTAAATAGATAAAGTGACTGTGAATAGCACAGTAGGTGCTGAAAGAACAGGCAGAGTTTGTAGTTAATAGTATACTTAATCTCTAGCCCCTACTCTTAAAGCAGTGTTTTCTCCTGAATTGCTTCCACATCACTTTTTTTTTGCATGTGAGGGCTAAACCAGAGATTAATAAGAATGCCTGTCTCTTCCATGCCATGTTTTATCCTAGAGCCTCTATCTCCAAGAATTCTTTTGCCGTAAATCAGAGCACCTCTAAACTTTCTCTGGTTGATCTCAACTGAGAATCCTACTCTAATAAATATAAAAACCATATACAACATATGCATGTATAAAATACAAGCATGAGTGAATTTTCTCACCTCTGGAATCAAAAGGAATGAATGTGGCATATGGTTAGCCACTGTAAAAAAGGACTGAAAATTGCTAAGTTTGCTCCACTTGTGAATAAACCTGCTGGAAGAGCTGAAGTGAACACGGTATGGCTGCAGTTACCCCACAGGGATCTGGCAGGAATGCAGACTCCGCTCCCTGAGGCCCTTGAAAGTATTCAAGTCAAATAGCTGGGTGCTAATGGCCATCTGGGAATTCAGTTGGCAAAAAGGAGCCATGTGCTGGCACGGAGCTGTTGGAGCTGTTTCCTGCTCTTCCTGTCCTGCTGCTTTTCCGTGTAGAGGAGAGCGAGGGCGCATGGGATGCTAACCCTCTGTCAGGATAGACAGCGTGCTGCACATCTCACTTCACCCTGCATGAGCTTCTCCCCGGAGCCACCAGCCCTCAAAGTCAGAGGCACCCCAGTCACTCTCCCCTGCAGCTGCAGGAGGGCTGACCCAGCTCCACTGGGAAAGCTACCAGGAGGTCTTTGGAAATGGGAATCAGTGGGAAGTGACTGCTCCCTCTCTCAGCAGTTCCAAAACAGAGCACCTTGTAGAGAGGCAAGCTCCAAGCTGCATGATCTGGAGCTAAAGGCTGGGTGGGAAGTTTAGTCTCTGTGAGACAGAGTGCACTGTCAAAGCAACGCAGTGAAATTTATCATGGTGCCAAACTTCCGATAATTAAAATTTCATTGTGATGTACCACTGATTCCATCTCTTAATCTTCCAAATAGGAAGTGTCTTAAAAAAAAAAAAATCGCTCCTTGCTGTCTGTTATGTAACTGGTTCTGTAAGATTTAAAGCAAAATTAATCATTTTCAAATTGTTGAACCCACTAAGTGCAAGTCAGCAGCTTCCCCTTAACTGTTTTATAGAGACATATGTCTCTTGGGATCACTTAGCAAGGAAGTACTCTTTTTTTTTTTATAAGTTTGCTCGAGGCCAATTTATCCCAAGCATTGAATTTATCCAGCTGTAACTGCAAAAAGAATTCATTTCCTGACTGCCAACTTGGAGTACTTCAGCCAATGCACGTAGAGGAGGGATTGTTATTTACCAGAAACGAGGGGTCCATTTCTTCAATTATGCTTGCATGCCTATCTTTGTTTTCGTAAGACAACTTCTGCCTTTCCATTAGTGAGAAGAAAAGAAGAACTGGAATAAATGAGTCAGATCCTTAATCATTATAAATTGCAATAGCTTTCTAGTTTTTCAATTTTCATCTGGCTGTGCTCTATTGACCTCAGCTCTAGATACCTTAACTGTCTGGTGCTGAAGTGATTCGTGAATTTTCAAGCTTGTATCTCAATCCCTATTTGTTTCACTCCAGCAGTGGCAAGGAAGGCTTGGTTTCCAAGGGTAATGTTGATGTTTCATCTTAGTTAGGTTAAAAACAAAGCTGTTTTTTCTGAAATGGGGCAATCTGCAACATAAAGGTGAAATTACATTTGTCATGCCTTTCTTAAAAAGAGAATGCATTTGTCTGTTGACTCATGCTAGTCCTACTAATGGAGGAGTAAAAATAGTATTTTTGGTAGGGAGAATATGGATTAGCAGTTTTAGGAGTAGGTATTTGCTGTCGCTTAGGACTGTCAGCTGAGAGTTAGCTGATTCTTTTCACTTCCTGCTCCACAGTCCTATCCAGAGGTGTGATATAGGAAAGGGGAAGAAAGGTTTGGCTGCCTGCCTCTGAGCCCTGGAGGCAGCCCTGGGAAGTGGAAGGCAGAATTAGACAAGGACCCTTGCTTCCTGCACCCCTGTGCACAAAATGTAGTTGGCAGGAGCTCGATAGTGGCAGGAGCTCGATAGTAGCAGTAGTGGAGGGTTTGTGTCTATTGTTCCAGGTTAGGTAGCCACACTAAGGAATTTTTCATTGAAATAGATTTCAGTTAATTAAATCTGCATATTCTGGAAAATCTGATTTTTATTCTCCCTTGTATTACCCCTGAAAATTTCAATTCTGTTGAAATACTTTAATCTTCTCTCAAAGAAACAAAAATTGAAGTCTAGCACTTCTGTTCAAAACTAATTAGGCTTTATATGGTAGTTCAGTTCTTGATGGGAATTCTACTGGTGCTTCCTTTGACTCTTGCTTTTGCAGTTGACTTGGTTTTTTTGCCACGCTACACAGCAGCCTCTCTTTAATAAAGCTGTTCCACAAGTTCATACAACCCATATTAGTGCCCTCTCTGTCAATTTGGGGCAGAGAAAAATTGCTGTGTTCCAGCTTTGGTAAAGCTCCTCTTCTTTGGGTTCTGAGAGAATAGGATGTGCCTCAAGTCCTCCCCACTCTTCTTGGGGTCTACCTTCATTTAGACCTGAAACATCAGACTAATGAATACATCTACTCACCTTCCTCTCTCAGGACAAGAGCGGGAATGACCCAAGAATGCCTTTTTGGCAGTGGTTTCCCTTATGTTGCACTGTGCTCATTTTCCCCAACATTTGCCATAGCACCCCTGGAGAGCAGATGGAGAACTGGGCACTGATGAAAAGGAGGAAGCAAAGAGCAGCACTGAAAGCAGGAATGTTTTGCTGCCAGAGGTATTTCCTTCCTCTGGCTCTTTGTTCAGCGCAGTATAATGATGCCCTTTGTGCTGGCACGGGTGGTGGTGGCAGATGGACCGGCCATGGCAGCACACAGCCCGCAGCTGCTGGCACGTGGCGAGCGGGTTTGCTGCCATGCCTCGTGCCACAGCCAACAACCAGCCTCAAGGAGGTGGAGGGGGAGATTCCGCACAGCTGCTCTGAAGAAAAGGTACCATTGAAAACTCTAGAGAAGTGGGTAATCAGTGAGCAAGTTTTATTAAAAAGACCTGTACAATTATTTCTGTAGTATTTTAATGTTGCTTTCTATTTGCGGTTATCCATTATTTTTACACTGTTTTCCTGCTTTTCTCTTTGCTGTGTTTGGCTGTTTATGTTCCCAGCTTGAGCCTCAAAGTGAGGATTGCACAAGGCATTGAGAATAAATTTGACTCACTTGACTGGCATCAATGAAATTCAGTTAAAACCCAGTGTTAAACTTAACAGCATGCAATATATTCCAGAGCTTCCCAGTAAAGGTGCCTCCTAAAATCCTCAGAAATAGCTGTGTTTCATTGGGCTAGAAGTTCCATTAATGTCACCCAAGTCTAGCAGTTTCAGCATTCTCGTGGAGCTAACAACACAGGAGCTGAGCTGCAAAAGTGTTGCTGTAAATTCAGGCCTTAAGCCATTTTACAGGAATAGAGAATGCATCTATCTCCCCTATAAATGCCTGGGTTTTTCCCTTGGTTAAGTTTATAACTACTTCTCACCTCACTTGATGCTTTTGCCCCTGTCCTTGCTTTTCTGCGTGGAGAAATTTTGCAATTGGTGTGGATCAAGATGGGCTCCCACCCTGTGACTGCTAAAGCTGCTTCTGCTGATTGTAACCACAGGATTAGTCAAAGGCAAATCTTGGCAGCATGTAGACTGTTTGGGGGGTGGTGGTATCAAGATGTTGGAAACATGGTAAAAGTTCCACTCCAGAATGAAAAGAGTGCTTTTGAACTTCTAGGCCAACTATTTGTAATTCCTATGAGAGATCTCTCATTACTGGAGAAAATGAGAATTGGGGATATTTTTCCCAGACCTTAAAGGTAAAAATGGCAGCATGACTTGGAAAATATCTGATCTGGAGAGCAGAATGAGAATAGCTCTTGGACATTTCTCCTATCCCTAAGGAAGATTAAAGCCAAATGCTGTTGACAAACCAGTGATTTTTACCAGCTCCCCTGTTCCAAAAAGAGGTTGTTCCTCTAATCTCAACTCTGTCATTGAATTTCAACCAAATTGTGTATTTCCTTTAATAAAATTAGTGCAATATCTCTTATTAGTCTCACAGGCTCAAATCACTTATTTAAGTGTTTGAAAACAATTTTGGACTTTCAGCTGAATAATTTTACATATACTTGAGTTTTATCAAAGATTGTGTTCACATAAGCAATACTTCCAAGTCCCTCTCTTTTTACAGCAATAGCACAAAAAGAATCACCTAAAGATGGCCCAGATAAAGAAATTACTAAAAAGAACCCCGTGAGTTGTGTGGCCTGATCTTTCTTCCCCTCAGTTTGTGTTTCTAACCCAAGTTAACCTCTCCTCTGTCAATTCCACCTACATCTATTTGAAAGCTACATTATGTTCTTCTCTTTTGTAGTGTTTGATCTATGGATTCCTTTTGGATGTAAAAACTGTTTCTAATTTCAGCTGCAAGTTTACGATGATATTAATGGCAAGTGCTCTGTGCAAGGCACATCTGTAAGGATTGTCTTTCAAAGGATCTTTTCACTTGTATCAGAAACTGTCTTTGACATCCTAATTTTATTTTTTTAAAAAGTATTGTCTCCAGTTGGAGGATGGCTCTGAATGTTAGATGAAAGGAGAACAACTAAGCAAACCAGTTTTTCCTTCACATTAGTTAAAGGTCAATTATCAAAAGCTCTTCTGCATTACAAATCCATGTCATAAGAAAGTGAATTAGGATAGTGATGGTAATAGTAATTGTATTAGATTCTTTGAAGTGATGCTATTCCATAGTAACTTCACAACCAGACAAATTGCAGCAGCATTGATCTCTCAGAAATCACTCTCTCTAATTCAACAGGGATCTCCACTCAGAGAGGAGCAGCACAAAGCACGCCCAACTTTCCCCTGCTGATGTCTTTTCTCAGTGCAGGGCACTGAGGAAGCAATTGTCTTTTGAGATCAATGGTATTTGTGGAGGAAAGGTAGCTATTGATCACTTGATCACATTAATTTGGAGTTCATTTATTACCATACAAGTTGGGGAGAAATGTCCTCTGTGTGAGAATACTATTTGCAAATAGCCCAGTGGCTGTACAGCTGCATTTTCCTGAGCAGAGCTGAGAAAGAAAGCAAGCATCCTTAGAGGCTCATGTTCTCCTTAAAGTCACACTCTGCCCGTGTTCCCCCACTGTGTCCTAGTTGTCTAAATGAAAAACAAAACAGAAAAACCCTAAAACCCAACCCCAAAACTCCCAGATACCCAAAAGGCTGAAGCTGTGTACTTCAGTAAGACTGTGTGCCTCTGGAATAGCAAACTATCAAGCCAAATTACCTTTTAACTACATATACACCTGCAAAAAAGCTACCTGCTGCTTTCTGTGACCACCAGTTTCAAATCTTTATGCCAACCTATTTGTACTGTCCTTCTCAAGATGTTTATATGGGCGGCGACACCAACACTTGTCCTTGCCCTTGCATGTGAATGTCAAGATGAGGAAAGCAGGGTGAAACTTTTCTATTGCTCATATGTCTCTGCCAACATATTGGATTGGTCCATGGTTTTCTGATTTTAATGAGACTGGAACTCAGCCCAGACTTAGTCATTGCAGTGAATTCAGATGATTTTCCTTTCCTGCGCATATTCTATTTTCTGTAACCCAGCAAAGTAGTTTAGATTGCATCCAGTCATGTGACAGAATAATTTTATTCATGTGAAAACTTTTCCAGTTAAAGATGGGTGCGGAGATGCCAATTCTGATTTGTCATCCTTTCCATTTATGCCCTTAAGAAAGGAGATTTGGATATTGTGACCCATGCCTGCTTTTCAAATGGATTCTAAGTTAAGCCTTCATATCCGCACACTACTGAATTTCAGCAGTTAGAAACTGCAGCTCTTCTTTGGCAACACTCTCCTGAAGAATTACCACAGATCTTCAGCTACTGCTAAGAGCAGTGGATAGTATATTGTCTTAGCATAAACCAACATGGTTTCCATAAGTCTTAGGATCCTTAAAGAACAAGCAGGGCAGAATGCTTTTTTCCCGTTAACTGTCGGTGCAAACTTCCACTATAATATCTCAGGCTCCTGCTGTTTTCCATTTAGGTTGCATCCCATGAGCAGTTTTTGAACACACAGCAAAACCAAGTAACAACCCAACAGCAAATAGAAATACCAGGGCATAAACCAAGAGCCTTGGATTAGCCCATGCCATGTTGAACCTCAGTGAGTTAATCCAGTGTAGGAGAGTGAAGAGGGAAAGCTATTTCCTTCCTAATTAAAAAGAAATGTATTGCAAACACTGAAAGCATAAGGCTGGATCAAGACACTACAAAATAATTCTTGAACAATGTTTTTGTTTGATTACATTGGCAGGGTCCTGAAATAAATTTTAGTCACTTTGTTTTTCTCTGGCTTTATCAAGGTATTCTTATCTGTACGGGAGTTTGTAGTGAGCAGTTTTTGTATAATCCTGGGCTCCTGCCGAGGCCCTTCTCTCTGAGTGATGACCATCTATTTCTCACCTTGAAACGTGAAAAACAGAAGTTGAAGATTCTAGCTGGGGAGGGGGTGGTTAGTGGCTTGGCTGTCTTTGGGGAGTGTTTCTTCAGTTGGGAATTTTTTGGTGGTTTTTTTTTGTATGTTTTGTTTTGTTGTTGTTGTTTGCTGGGGTTTGGGGTCTTTTGAGCGTTTGCTGTGTCATGTTTTCTTCCAAGAGATTGTTTTCAGATACCTTCAGCAAACTAAGGTGCAAAGTTCTTCCAGAAAATACCTTTCATGAATGCACACGCCTGGCAGAGCTGTCATGATGCTTGGTTTAATGACTTCCCTTGATTTCAGTAAGCTTCGTATTAATTCCTGAAGGCAGGCCTCTGTGAAGTCACACACTTAGTAATTTTGCTTCTGCTTTCCTTTGTTTCTTAAAACCACACAGGGTTTTCACTGTCTTTTGAGGGGCAGGCGAGGGGGAGGCAGAGCACATCTTATGGCAGTGCTGCTTGTAGCACTGTGAGTCCCATACTTGGCTAAGGGTGCCTCAGAACTGCACTGGTAAAATGCCAACATTCAGGTTAGTTTCAGCCCTGTTTCAACAGATCTTTTCACTCCTTAAATGCATAGAAATTGTCTAATATTGAAAGTGCTTAAAAGCCTTAGCTTCTCTATTAATGGGGAAGTTACAGCAATTAGTTATTCTCCTTTTGTAGCATGGAAATCAAAGGACAAAAATGAAAATGTCCCATATTTCTGACTTGGATCACTTCTAAACAATCTGCTGACAAGAGCTGAAGGCAGTCACAGTCAGGATTACAGCTGCTACCTACCTGTCAACAGCTCATGCAAAACTACATTTGCCAGAAGTTGTGGGGTTTGTGTTGTGGTTTGTTTGTTTATTTGTTTATTTTTAGCCAGTTATTCTTTTGTAAAAGCATATAAGAGTACTTAAGCTTTGGACTTGGAAAGCAATCCCTGAATTCTTGGCTGAGCAGGACATCATATGCTTGTCTTGCTCATTCTGTTCAAATTAGAAGGAAGACTGTATATACTCTTTGTTTGACAAGTAGCTGCCAGTAAGATTAAAGGAAGCATCAGTCTCATTCAAGTGATGGCTATAAAATTACTTTACATTTTTATTTGTCCAAGCCTTTTTCAAATCTCATGTCTTTAGCAATACTTACTGGTGTTGGTTAGTCTGTTGTTATCCTATTTTCCACCAGCTCATTTATTTTACTCTTAGAAGCAACACAAACTATGTTAATTTGCTGATTTCGTGTTGTATACTATAATGTATTGAGACATTAGAAACATGAATTATTGCCTACTTTATTAAGTTTTCCAGTTAGGTATTTCAATCTCCTTTTTCGGTTTTTTTTTAAGCTTTTTCTTTCTTTTCCTTTTTCTTCTGCCAGGTTCTAAGCACTCAGGTTCTGACCATCTCCTCTGCCTAACTTCTTAGCACTATCAATAGAATCATTTACTCTGGAAGGATGTTTTAGGCAATTAAGTTAAGCATGTGTTTAAAGGCATTTTTGGTTTAAGATGAAAATGGTCAGCAGCTGTTGGAAACAAGTCCTTAAGCCTTTATTAGAATGCATAATTAATCTTTTAACTTGACGAGAAGGGAAATATTAATTGGGTAATTTTCTGCCAGGTCTTAAGTGGCTTCGTTTTGTCTAAATCAAAGTAATTAAAAGAGACTAAAAATGTAAAGTTTATGCAGTAGAGAACTGCATCTAGGCAATTCTGGTCTGCCAAGTGAGTGGATTTCAGGCAGGAAGAGTGTTCTCTTTGAAAGCCAAGAAAACATTACTGATAATATACTCCTCCTAATCTTTTTTGAAATTGACTGGGGTTTTTCTTACCTTTTGAATGGCAGAGTTTTCAAGTTTCCTACCAGATGCTGTTGTTGATTTTTGTAGTCCTGATTGGGTTCAAAGTAGGTCTTGGTACTGATGCTAAATCAGGCTGGAAGGACTTTTTGTGATTTGAATTTGATAGAAATTAAAATCCTGCCAGCTGTGTTTTGTGTGTTAGGGCTCTGCATAAATAAGCATAAATCTCTTGGATCCCTTGATAAAAGTAGGTGTGCTTCCTTGCAGCTCTAAATGTGGAACCTGGAAGCAAAATTATATCGCTAAATGTCAAGCTTTAAAAGTTAAATGATTTGGACTTGAGGTTCTCCTCCTCGTCTTTCTTTTTGTCATTAAAGTGATGAAGTAAAAATACCTAAGGACAAAATGATTGTGTGGGCCAATCCAGTTAATGCACAGTAATTTAACATTAGAATTAATGTAACGCTGTGGATTCCAAGCGGTTTAATTGACTTGCAGACCCCACTGCTCACCTCATCCTTCCTCTGGGGCTGTCTAGAAAATCTTGGGTTATTTTTAAGGCAGATCCTCTTCCTTTGTAACAGCCTTGTCTCCAAGTCCTTAATGCTAAGCGAAAAGGATTACTTTGGTTGTGCTGGGGAAGTAATTGACTAAAGATATGAAGTAATGATAGTGTATTAAAACATGTATCATGTTTAAATAGCACTTGTATGACTCCAAAGGGAAAGAATGGAGATGTGGAGTCATTCAAAGCCTATCTAGGGTTTACGATATCCTGTATACTATTTAAAAAGGTTTACATCTAATGGTTTGGCAAGGTAGGAGCATTTTGCAAATAACACTTTGTGGAGTGAGGATCGGCTTTCTCCCAAAACCCTTGGAGGGAAGCAAAGCTTACATTTTATAGAGTTGGTTCGAAGCAATAAATGTGCAACAATGTTATTGCATTTCAGTGATTTTTACAGTGTTGTAATATATTGAAATCTTCTCATAAGAACACCCAAGAACACCAATATTCCTGTGCTTAAGGATAAGCAGATAAATGGCGTTGGCCAAATTTCCGTGCTAGAGATGAGAACAAAGTGTGCCTTTTGTATGAAGTATTTACCAGGGCACAACCAGAGTTTCAGGCCTATCACTAGCCTTGAATTTTCACATTCCTATAGAGGAGCCACACCATCTTGCAGTCCTTACACATTCCTTACACTAATTTAGAAATTAGCCCCAAGAGGAGGTGATTTGAAATGCTGACCCGGTCTCAAATCATTGAGTGCTGTCACTGACTGCAGTGAAACCTGCCTTTCACTGCAGGCCTTCTGAAAGGGGCAAAATAGCCCACAAAATGAACATAGTGGGAAAAAATGCTCCCTCGATTGCCAAATGAGAAAGGGATACAGTGAGCTATAGGATCCTGAATACCTTCCTTTAAAGTCAAGAGTGCAGAATAGGATGCCATGTCAGGGAATGTTTCCTTTATTTGGATTTTAGGCCTCTTAGGGATGTTAGCTGGAATCTGGCTAAAAAGGGACCAGCTTTTCAAGACTGTTGAATAACTTCTCTTCTTACTGGGATCAGAAAACCTTCTTAAATGCTATCACTGTCTCTTTAACGGGGAGAAGGGACCCATCCCAGACCTTTGCCCTTTAATTGATGTAACAGTGCCCAAGAACAGCCATATCTTTCAGAAGCTCTAGAAAATGTTAGCTGTAAGAATTACAGGAAAGGGCTGGATTCCTGTGAGACTAGCAAGGCAGACGGGCATGGCTGGGCAGACCTGGGTGCAGCTGGGAGCACAGATGCCCCTTGCTAGGTGAGGTGCCCCCTGCCAGAGGTGGCTTAGAAGACTTGAAAGTTTTGTTTGACTGCCTGTGAGGGACAGACTGATGGCTTGCAGCAGTCTCAGCTCTTGGGAGGGAGGAGGCAGATGCCAAGAGTCTGCAATGCCATGCTTGGCACGTGGGCCAGCTATGCCAGCAAGTACCAGGCACAGTGTCTTGTACTATGGGGCTAAAAAGCGGGACTGGGAACTGCAAGAAATGAAGGCTGTTTCCAAAGAGCCACGGATTAAGCCTTACTTGGATCACCAACATATAATTAAAGCACTTTTCAAGATGAAAAGGAGA
The DNA here is from genome assembly GCA_014706295.1 of Lycocorax pyrrhopterus obiensis. Taxonomy (NCBI): domain Eukaryota; kingdom Metazoa; phylum Chordata; class Aves; order Passeriformes; family Paradisaeidae; genus Lycocorax; species Lycocorax pyrrhopterus. Next base: position 12,160,441 of record JACSVZ010000007.1, on the reverse strand, counting down.
GATATAATGTTGTCTGCTATTTCTGGGCCTTAGTCCAGCTAAGCAAGAACTACATGGTTAATTCTGAAGAGCGAATAACTTTGATGCCCAGTTCAAATGGGTTTAAGTTATTTGAGCCCTTAGCTAGATTGGGGTCATATTTTTTTGTTCCCCTCTCTCTAATTAGTGCAACTGCTTAGCAAAGATATTTCCCAGGACTCAGTGGTAAGTCGCCACTTTATAGTTTTCTTTTAACATTTCTGAACTGATTTCTTTTTGAAGATCACTACCAATTAGCACTAATCTTCCCATGTACATTGGTGGACTTTCAATACTTTGTGAATTTTATGGACTACATTGAACTGAAGTTAGTTTCAGAAATGCAAAATAAAGGTTGGGTTCTTTGTAACATCACAGTTATGTATCTTTAATAATGCTTCTTTGGTACTGAAGACATTTCACAGGGTCAGAGCGCTTCCGTTATTTCATTAGAAGGAAACAGAGTACAGATAAGTCATTAAGTGGCCTGTAAATCCTTACTCTTGTGTGCAGACCTTTTTCCATAGTGATTTATACTAATCTTAGAATAATCTCTTTAGAATTTTAAATATAGTAGACAAGACCAAATTTCACGTTACACTAGAACTTTCAGATAGAACTTAGTAGAATTAAGGGAGAGCTAAATCTGACTAGCTCTTATGGATTCTCTGGCAGTAAGATATAAGAAGGGAAGGATAAGATCAGTGGTTTGGTTTTGATCTCTTGGGACTCACTGTAAATCAGTAAGGCAATAATCTAAAATTAATGCAGTGGCCATGGTAATAGTGGTGTGAGAATACACTTGGATCCATTAACTCCTAATTCCAGTCGCTACAGAAGAGCTGGGACCGTAGTGTTTGCTCAAAACACTGTGAAATGCATTTTCAGTTGTGGTTCATACCCAGGTGGTCCAGCCAACACCATTAGTACTCCTCCATACTTGTCTGCCTACTTGTCTTTCCAGCTGCTCTAAGAATTCAGAGGATCCATGCAATACTGCAGAGGTTTTTATTCCCAAAACATCACTTCCTGTTAGATTCGAAGGAAGAGAAATCTCGCTCCTAATTAATTTATTCTCCTTTTGTGTCAAAAAATTATCCCTGAAGTATTTTCTGGATCTTGTTCCTTCACAAAGCAAGTTTTGGAAAAAAATTGTTCTATGATCTCTGTGGCAAAATGGTCAACCCTGGGCCAAGTTAGCACAGCCCCCAATTTAAATGTTCTCTGCAACACATGCAGAGGGACTAAGAAATGTCTTGTCGCTGCTATGTTTTGTTAGATGATCCTGGTGAGAATTAATCTGAGCTCTGCATCCTTTTTATCCTTGTGGCTAGAAAATACAGCATCATGTTATTTCCATGCTGTCCCAACAACACTGTTGTTCTGGGGAGACAGACATGCTAAAGTGTCAGAGATGGTAAGAAAGCTGGATTTGGGGGATGCAGAAGTGAAGACTTTCTTCTGTTACAGCAAGTAATAGCTGTGCCCCCTTGCAGAGGCCACCTTGTGCCTGCTTCAGGAGCATGGTTGTCCCCTGCTGGGCCATGGTTCTGGCTTTTGCACCTTTCTGTCATACGGTCCCAGGTGGCTGCTAGACTCATCCTTTGTGTTTATATCCATCTGCCCTTCTGGATGGCTGCCAGACCCAGGATCCACAGCCCCTCAGTGACCAGTAAGAGGAGACTTGATGGCTTTCTGTTATACTTTAGTTTCTGATGTTTTAGAAATGTTTTAGGAGAGGAAAAGCTTCCTTACTCTATGCACGGTATTTCCCTCCTTCCCCATCCAGGAGGAATCAGGAGTGTGATTTCCATTTTGCAGGAATGTGCTTTTTACTCTGTGTCTTGGGGGAGTATCAGCAGAGTTTGGAGCATCTCCAGTTCTCTCTGATACAGCATTTGTGGAACATTTGAGTGTCTGTCCCCTTCGTTTGGCACGTGCTGAATGCTCAGTGCCTCCATCCACATCAGGCGGTCCCTGAGCTGCCAGGGTCTCTTTACATCTGCAACAGCAGCTGTGATACCCCAACACGCAGAAGGATTTCCCTCTCCCCTCCTCTCCCCCTCCCCACAGTGAGTTGTAGGGGCTGTCTGAAGTGAAGCTGATACAAACACGATCTTCCTGGAGAGTCTTTGCCTCTGGAGGCATTAATGACTCAGGGGCCTGAGGGCCAGGCCCGAGGCAGGAGGACTTTGTGGCTATGTTCCAGGTTAGCATCCCTCTGAAAGCACTTCGTCTAGGAAGGAATATCCTAAGAGGGAAAAGACTATAAGGCTCTTCCTCTTATGTTATTCAAAGGAGATTTGTGTAAATGAATTGCTTCTTGGAAGCAGCGTGCTTGCGCTGTCTCTTTCTGGTTCTTGTTTTTTTCTTCCGAAGGATACAGAATAATAGTTAAACAAAACAACCTTGCCAAATCAGAATGAGATTAAACCACCCTGGTTCATTCCAACTACTTTATATTTGTTAGCTGGTTTTCCATTTCAGTTGTGTGCAGTGTGCTTCAGCTAGCATTGTTTTTGTTCAGCAATAGGGCAAGCAGGAAGGAAAATGAACTCTCACTGCAAATATTTGGAAAGAAGGAAACCAGGCTGTGTGAGAGGGGAAATATTTGAGCTATGTGATTTTAAATGTTGCTGTACTATCTGGCTGTGTTTTACCTTACATACCACAACACAAGAGAGACCTGTTAGGATTCTCCTCACTAGTAAATAAAAGGTTTCCTGCTTCCCTACAGGCTGCCTCATTTTCTTCCAGCAGTTCATAAAGCTGTGGCACGTCAAAAAAAAACCCCTTCTTGATGTATTGACTTGATTTTTCCATTAAAAGTTAATTGCTTCCTATTTGATGAATGGTGATAAATAATGACCTTTCAAGTGTGCTGCGGTCTCAAGTATACTTAAAGCTCTTAGTTGAAGGGATTTTGCAGGTATCTGCAAGTCATGGCTTCACAGAGGTGACACAGGGAAGAAAGATTTTTGTGGTAAAGCAACACACAAGTTAACAGTCGAGTTGCTAGCTCTTACCCATAAGTGTGAATGACTTTAGTTAACAGGTGGTGTATACAAAAGCACCATTGTTGCCCCACTCTATTTAGTGCCACATTGAGATCTGGCATCTCTTTTATTTCCTTCCATCCTAGATAATCTTAATTCAGTGTAGTTGAAAAAAAACAAACCAAATCCCCAAAAAATAATGCAAAAATCACATGCCTAGTCTGGATGTTATTCTAAGGGCAAATTGAGACCCTGACCAACTAACTTAATTCAGTTAATTGGGGGAAGCACACACATGTGGGACTCGAACACACAACTGAAAAAATTTCATGTAACATTTGGACAGGTCCTCCTATGCCCACCCTGTTTAAAAGAACAAGCTTCTGGTTTCTTTTTACTGTCATCTGCAGCAAAATTACAACCAGATTTGGTTATGTTCTTTTCTTATATCTGGCAGGTTGCAGGTTGTCTCATGTCTTACTCCAACTTGTCCAGCAAAGTTTATGTCCATGCCTGTTCTGGCTGCCCTAAAATGGACTTAAGTCCCAGCTGTTCCACACCATTCATTGCTATCAGGTCCTGCAGCTCCTGCCACTTGTATTTTCCTCTATGTACATACTTTTCTGGTTTTCGATTTCAGATTGAACTTGAACTAATATTTCAATTGAATTTATGTCTCCTTGTGTTCCTTCCCTATCTCCTTGGTTTTTAATATTATTTTTCAAACATTGCAGAGAATTTTAGAAGACATTGAGTGTAGGCAAAATATATTTTTTTAAATTTTCTTAATTGGGCAATGTGCTCAAAAGGCAAAGAACTCTTTGTTAACAGTTTTCCGCTTCTTAGTTCTGTTCCCCCTGTCTGGCCCTTTTTCTGGTGTCTCTGAAAGCTCCGCATGCAGATGAAGCAGAGATTGCGAATGGGAAGTGCAAAGTATCCCTAAGGAGCCTTTAAGCATCACAGTGGTAACGTATTTCTTTTTCCCCCTTAATTTCTTGTGTCTCTGGATGACATTCAAAAAAGTCAAACCTCTTCTGTCTGAAAGCAAAGCAACATCTTTTATGTGGAGAAACTGCATGGTGGATCCCTGTGCGATTTGCAGTGAGACTGCTGGGTTGTGTGCGTGTGAGGGCGGAGGGTAGACAGGAAAATCTGCATGTAGCACATCAAATTATTATTTAAACAGTTCTGGCAGAATCTGTCAAGGAAAGTAAGATAAATCAGGGTGAAGGCAAAAACAATTGTGTAAGGTAGTTTATACAAAGCAGTTGCCATTATAAATAATAAAGCAGAAAGACATTCTGTGGAAACTTTCCAATTCATTTTTACCAGTTCTGCCTTAAATAACTGACAGTTTTTGTAGTACTTTGTGTTCTCACTCATTTTTCTTCCTTTGCTATGGGAATCTCCACAAGTACTCTTGGCTTCTTGGTTTGGATCATAAATCTACATCTTTGTTTCTTGCTCTTGTTTGTTTGTGTTTTGTATGCCACATCCTAGGACCTAATCACTAAGGCCATGTTCTTTATATAGATCTCTTGGCATCCAAGGCTTGTTTCTAGCCAGAACCCTCCCAGATAAACAGAAACACGAAACCTTGGCCATTAATGCGCTGTTCTACTGAATGTCTTTGTTCTCAGAAAGAAATAGTTGCCTAAGCCAGAAGCACAGGGTAAGACCGTGCTGTGATCACTGTCCATCCCCACAGGAAAGAAGGCAGATGACAGGTCTTTAGTACACCTGAGTGTTTGTTACTGACCTCCCCACAGGAGCATGGGTGTCCCTGTGTGCCCTGGCACTGCTCCCTGAGGGCATGTGGTCAGCAGCCTGAAGCAGCCTCCTCTTCTGGTGGTGACTTTCTGAGCTCATGAGGAAGGGGTGGTCAGCTGAACAGATTGTGGCAGCTGGGGCAGAAGCCTGTTCCTCACCAACTCCGGTCTGAGGACCTTTCTTCCTTACACAACTCTGATCTTATGAAGGAGGGGAGAGCAGTGGAAAGGCTTTGGGGATGTTACGAAGACAACATGTTGTCGTCTTCATAAATCACAAAAAACTGTGAAGAACATCTACGTTTTAAGGAAAAGTTAGACTGCTACGGGATTCTGACAAAACCATCATTAAATATTGGCACCAATTTACCTTTCAGTTTACAAGCAAGCAAATTATTAATACAGGTATTTAAGTCCTGGGAAAAATGATAAAACAATTAATTCTTCCTGTCAGGAGTAGTTACAGAAACACTGTCTCTGATGGCCTAAATTCACTTGGCCAGAGACAATGCTGCCAATTGCTGTATTTAGCATCAGTGCAGCATAAAAGTCCTGCTGTCTCAGACATCTGTCAATACCAGATGAATTGTTTGGTTAAGTATGGAGGACAGAATCCAGGTGAGGTTCTCTTCCCATTGCAGTCAATAATGAAATGCTTGCTGATCTCCAAGGGCGGTGTAGTTAATATATGGGGAAATGTTTAAAGCCATGGCATCTTGAAATATTAATTAGTATCTAGAAATGTCTGATTGTTTTGCACATACCTTGCTCCTCCCTTTTGCTTGCATTGGGCTAGTGGTCTTATTATTTAAGTCTAAGAAACAGAATAGGTATTATCACTGTTTTAATTCTAGGTTACATATTAGCCAATCAAAATGTAAAAATATTTCTCTCCTAAAGGAAATGGTAGGTGATGGCTTACGTACCCAAGCAATGAGATATATTTCCCTTATAACCGGATAAAAACATGGAGTGGTGTTTCTCTTGATATACTGACATTCTGGCTAAATAATTAGCAAATTTGTAGTTGACCTGCAAATTACAATAATTTCTTTTTTTAAAAAGCTGTTAATTTCAGTAGAATCAGAGAGGGCCATTTGTAAAAGAAAGGATATTCCTATTTTTGTTTAGAAAATATCAAGTTGTGCAATTAAAAAATTAACTAGAGGATCCTTTCTCAAAAGGACAAATCTGTAATGGGATTTGTTAACTCAGGTACCAATTCCTCTTGAAACAATTTTACTTAAATTTGGGAAATGTAAGCACAGAGTACTTTTAGGATGGTTTAAACTCTCCTTCAGTATCCATCAGGTGCCTTGAGTATTGCCTTTCAGCATCTGCCAGATAACATTTCATGGAAATGGGTGCCTGAATTGAGTGTGGAATTCTTCATTCAGAATCAGGCCTCTGGATCTGCTGACCGTCCTTTTTCAAGGACATGGATTGGATCCTAGTTGCCTTCAAACACAGGGTTATCCACAAATCCTGAGTAGGAACAGGCCCAAACTGAAAGTGGATTGGGTCCAGATTTGACCATCTGAACTACTGAGAGATGAAGGAGAGGCTACAGCAAGGAGAAATGAAAGCTGTTGACATGTGGCAGATGTGTAATTTTGATTGATTAAAACAAAGCTAATCCATGGGGGACATCTTTAGTGTGGCCTTTGGGATTCTGCTTTTTTTCTCCTTGCCTATGCGATTGTGCCGGGCAGCCTTTGGAGCCTCTGGTGTGAGAGCAGCTCTGGGTGACCTGAGGTTGTCCCTGTCGGAGCAGCTGTTGAGCTGGGAGGGGAGGCTGCTCCTGCCTTTCCAGGGCCATCCCCCTCGCTGTGAAGCCGTGCTGACTCAAAGTGCTTGCAGCTCTGTAGCTGTCCTGGTGTGACAGCCTGATATGATGTTGGAGAGCAACGACAAACAGCCAGGAGGTGATGGGAATAGCTCTTGCCTGTTGTGAAAGGAAATGCTAAAAGCCAAAGAGCAGCACTGCCCAGGAGAACTCCCCTGTGACAAGCAACTCAAGGTCCATCTCCACTCGGAAACTGAAGTAATGTAATATTAAAGAATGTGCTGTAACAGCTGGAAATGCAGCTGTAGCACTGCTGAGTCTGAGTGCTCCAGGACGATCTGGAAACCTCCATTGCCCTGGCTCCTGGGTGCCACAGCCAGGTGAAGCCAGCTTTGCCACAGTCAGACCCAACTGCAGAACAATGGGGTTTTCCAGCCCAGTATATGGTTCTGGGGCTGTTTATTTTCAGCCATGTCACCAGTACATCACGCAGCTTCCAGAACTTGCTCCATCTTGCTTCTGACAGTATAAATCTGTTGTTGACTGCAGTGGGATTTGGGCTGCCAAGTGATTGGTGTATGTCAACATATTTCTATGGAATACTTGGTATCACTTTTACCCTTCAGGTAAGAAAGTAATTTAGTTGAGAATGCTGTGGTTATGGTTGCCTGAAACCTTTGTCTTAAGGAGCATTCTTCAGAGCTGGACTGAGAGAAATGAATGACTGTGCCCCATTTTTGTTTTAAGGAGCTAGTCCTGTATCTTAGTCAACACAAACACATTTCATAAAGCATATGTGGATCGCGAGAAGCTGGTAGAAAACTAGTTCAGGAGTTTCCATTCTTGCAACTTGTTTGTCTTCCATTCTTCTGTTCCTTTCATGACTAAACAAATTTGTCTGGATGCCTTAGTTTCTACTCAATGAAACTTCAGTACTCTGTGGGAATTCAGTAAACCAGAAACACAACTTGGTGCTTGAGAAGCTGCTTCCATTTTGAGAATGTGTTTCTAGAGAAGTAGGGTGTGAGTAGATGTGGGTAGTGAAAGAAATGGCACCAATCATTGCAGTCTTGATTTCTGAAGGCATTTCCTGAGTTATTTTAAAGGTTTTACGTATGGTTACTGAAACCTGGACTCTGAATACGAACTGTTTTTTAAAATGAAAACTATTAAGCCTGGACTTCTTTGTTGCTTCATTGCAGTCACTTGAAATACTTTACTCCCTGAGATTCACACACAACAATTTCTTCCATGAAAACAGGATGGAAAAAACTTTACCTGCTCTTATCTTTCACAACATGTCATCTTCTATTTGCTAGTAAATATGTGTATATATTGTACACTCTGTACTTTTCTGTTTTGTCATTTTCATTGAGAGACTTCACATCTGATTTTCTAAAGAATTAATTTTTCTATGTGGACAAAAATCAGATGGGTTTTATCCTAAATTAGAAGTTGCATTTATGTATTGGCAAAGTGTGGCATGTAATGTATGTCACATAGGACATTTGCTCAAAGGCTTCCAAATTAATAAATACTGTAGGCATTAACAATTACCTTGTAGAAATGGATCATAAACCGAGTCAGAAGAGGTATATATGTAAACCAGACTCAAAGGTAGCTGTTGTTTACATGCCAGCAATTTACACTGACTTCTTTCTCTGTGCGCTCAGTTGTTACCACAGAAACTGCAACAACACACGGCACCGAGAGAGACAAAGCTCCTTCGTTAAGAAAGGCAATCACTAGCCATAAAACTCTCTTCATCTTATCCCCACTGTTCAAAGGGTGTAAAATGCTGGAGTGTCACAGTCTCATCGCAAACAATGTAAATTCAGCCTTTTGTAAGGAAATGCTGTTGGTTATGGCCATTGGAACATGTAGGACATTGAAGGTTCTACTGAAAGCTCATCTTTGTGCTGCTGTTGGATTAGAAACAGCCCCACAATGTAGACCTTGAATGAAGCATGAAAGAATTTGGATAGAATTAGCCACTACCTCTAGTATTCTTTAGTGAATTAAGGGGAAGCTGTTTTGATTTTTTCCACAGGATCTAGATTAAAATGCATTTAAAGTTCTTGTGCAAGTCTGAACAGTGAGGCTGAGACTATCTAGACTCAATTTTCATGAGAGTGCTGATGGAAGTGAGAAAACCCTAATTTTCCCATATCTTTTTCCTTAAGGCAGAACAACAGGTTGGCTACAGACTTAAAAACCCATTGGATTTGAGGGAATTTGTGGCTGCAGAAGTTGTAGTCAGGTTGTGTCTCCATGGCAATACAGGGGTGGACAGGGAGCCTTCTGCCATTGCTCTCCCTAGAAGCATCTGTGCTTAAGGGATGGCGACAAGTAGGCATGGATTATTAACCCGGTGTGCTTAAGGCTCTTAAGAAATTAAAGGAACAGACATTTCTTCTCCCTAAACTCACTACACCCCCTTTTTCCTTTACATGAGCCTGCCTTTAGGCTTTGACTGCAGACTCATCAAGAGTGGACTTCTTAGGGATTCCTTGTGCGATCCAGTCTGCCCTCTGGGCTCTCCCAGCAGGAGTTCTATGAAGAAACAGAGAGGCAAAGGCTTTTCCACGCTTTAATTATGTGTCTTAATATGCAGGAATCACTCTCTGTGTGCAAGAGCATCACTATATTTTCATCTGTGCTCCTGGTGCTTGCTGGACCCCTCATCCATGTGTAGCAAATGGTGGACACCAAATTTGCCTCCAAGGGTCGGATTTCCACTACAGGTTGTGCAGGACAGAGTCATGACCCCAAGCATGGGCCATGTTCGTGCTTGTCAGGGAGCACCAGCTCTGCTGCTGGGGCTTTTGAGGTCACAGTTGAAGTACAGGTAGCTTCAAGGAGCCAGCATCCCTTCTGGTTACTGTAAGGGGGAGAAAAGATTCTCACTGCCAGGAGGGAGAAATGATGAACCTCACTGTAATCTCACTGTTGAGTATCCTGTGAGATGCTGACACTCTGCTTTAATGGGCTGGAGGTAGCTCACGTTCTTTTTAGGAAAATGATTTAGTAGATTGTATAAGCCACACTCTGGCATGATAAACTTGCACGGATACCAACAAATTTAGGCAGAACTCCTGAGCTGCTCTAGACCTCTATCTGGTGGTGTTATATAGCTTTAAATGAAGATATTGCCATCAATCAGCTTGTCACCTACCTCACTACCCACTTGTATTAAATGATTTCACTATCAGCTAAGATGGAGCACACCACTGAGTGTCAGATTATAAGTGTCTAGAGAGATTAGATACTGAAATTAGATGGATAACATCCAGGCTGCTGCACTGGATCTCCCAGTATTGCGGTTGCCAATGTGTCCTGCTCTAGTCAGATAAAACCTTACTGTGCTGTGCTTCCTCGCTCGCTTCCCTTAACAGAGGATGCGCAAATAAGGGCTGTGTAAAGCCAGTCTCCTGAGAAAGTCCCAGTATCTGTGGGCACTACATGAGCAATGTGGCGTCTAATTCTCCTGTACAAACAGTCTGCTACATTGCAGCACGTGCCTTAATTCATCAGATGCCTTAGCAAGCTCTAACTCTGTCTGGTTCAGCTTCTTAAATCAGTAGCTTCTCAATCTGTTTTTTCGTGGGCTGGACATTGACCAAAGATGATTTTAAAAAGTAATAATTACACTATTGGTAAAAAAAAAATGGTCAGCTAAGAGATCTGGAAACTGGAGAGGCCCAAGATGACAGCCATCCTTGGGGATCCTTCTCCCTGGGAAAACTGATTTTAATATGTTGGAGTAGCATGGGATTTAAAATTGGATGCATGGGTGTTAACATAATGCCTTAGTTTCTGTCTTCTTATGATAGGAAAATATTCTGCTTAGAAAAAGCTAAAGATACTGAGAGACAGCATTTAAATTCCTGTTTCCATTGGTGTTATCCTTTTCTCATGGAGCGGCACAACCTTAGGAATATGCAAAGGGACAGCTGGATTGACTGGTGGGCTCTGATACAAGAGGTCAAAGGCCTCGTTGCAGATGTCTCCAGAGTATGTTAGAAACTGTTTTATGAATCCTTTGGAAATATTCACAGGTGTGTAGGGATTATTTAATTATTCATAAGTCACACCTGTAGAAAGAAGTAGACTGTTACAGTTTGTATTTTGAGGGATTAAGAAAATATGAGAACTCATTAAACAACCACAGTGACTTTTCTAAATTTAAAAATGTAATGACTTAGGATCCCAGAGATCAACACTAAAGAGGATCTCCTCTATTTTCTGTAGAAAGATTTTTTTTCCCCTACTCTCCAGCTAGGCTCCACATTTGTAGTAAAGAAGGAAATAGTTCTCAGAGTTTAAATATGTATGTGGATGTATGTGCCTATATAAATTAAGCTTATTTTGCTCATACTAATTATCATTGAAAGCTATCTCAGTCTTCCTACTTAAATGAGCTACCATAGCATGGCTTTGTTCTGTGATGGGGCCTCTGAGTGTTCCTCCAAGAAAACAATAAGTAACACTCAGGACAATAAAGTAATAAAGGCAGTAGTATGCTTTCAAAATAATTTTGGGGATTTTTGTGGGAATTTTGTGTGAATTTTTCATGGTAGAAATGTTATTTTCGGAAATCTCTATATCTGTTCCTGAGCTGCACCATTTGGCAGTCTTAAAACAGCACTTAGTTTTATGCCAATGGTGCTCTTGATTCATGTGTTACCTTAAAATCATTCCCTGCAATTTGTGTTACAAAGATCGGGAAAACAAAATTCTTTTTTTCTTTATATTCACCTTCTTTTTTTTGGTGGAAAGTGAATATAGTTGCAAACTAAGAATTGCAGCCCTGACAAGATCATAGATAAGAATTGCAGCTCAGCTATACCAGCAAATACCAGGGTCAACTATCAAACAAAATACAATGACTACTCAAGAACTCCAAGAGAAGAGCTGAGCAGTGCTTTATCTAAGAGACCTGCTTCAGGAGTTTTAAGGTAGTCAGAAAGTTCAGGCTCCTTGCCCAGATTTCTGTCTAGCAAGGAGCCTGAACTTTAATGCTCCCAGTATGATGGCTGAGCTCAACTAATTAACTGAAGTATTGCTATAAGCAAACACGCGAGTGTGAAGGGATCCTGCATGTTTGGGATTTGAAATTGGACCATTCGGCAATCCCATACTGCTGAAAGAAGGTGAAGGAGTTTTGGTACGTTTTAGTATTCTTTGTTACAGGGTACAAGATGTCTGACTATGATGGAAATTCTGCCCAGTGCCCCTGTGGTGCAGAACAGAAATAAGAATTTCAGTCTGCTGGCAATAGTTTTAAACTGAGCACCTTGCAAGCCAGTATGGTCAAGCCACTAAGGGGAGCATCTGCAGGGGATGGTGAGGAGGAAGGTGGGAAGGGCAGGTGCGATGTTGCTGTTGAGAAGTGTTTCTCCACTCCCCTTCCCTCTTGCAGGATTCCTCTCTCATTTGCACCTTCAGGCACAAACAGCTCTGTTGACCAACATGGCACAGCTTTTCTTTTCATTGCAAACATCTCCCCTGTCTCCTCTCGAGATGTGGCTCTGGCTCACCTTGCCTGGTGTCTTTCTCTTGGAGGCTGCACATGCCAGCAGCTCTTGGCCTCCTCCCTGTGTGTGGTCGGGAGGGGATGGGGACAAGTCCATGTCCTTGCCTGCACCTTAGTGGCACTTGGTGAGTCCAAGATATTTACGTGTTTGCTAGAGAACAAAGATGGGTATGCATGGGAAAAGAGCGAGGTGATGTAACAGATGCCCATCTGCCCAAAAAATGTTGAGCCTTTGCTCCCCATCTCAGGGAGAATCACAGGATTTTGAGCAGCATCCATTGGAACTACATACAGCAGATACTCCTGGATTTGGTATTATTGCTTTAGACCTGTTTAGACCTATTGACAATGCTGAGTCTGGTGAAAAAAAATTTTAAGCAGGGGGAGGCAAGACTTCCTTCTCATTTTTATTAATTTCTTTTGATTAATTCAAGAAATAAGCGGGATCTTCATGTGCCGCAGCTCACACATCTTGTGAGAAAATTGAAAGAATACTTGCATATCTCACTAGGGATACCAAAAGGATTAAGTCATTTTTGTAAAGTATTTTGAATTTCTGAAAATTGTTATGGACAAGGAGAATATTATTCCCTTTGCATAAATATGAAATGTTGAAGTAGAGCAGGGATACCTATGATAATCTAAAACTCAACTCATACATTTAAAAATCCACCTCTTTTTTGGCTATTCTTATAGGTTTTACTTCTGAAGATGCCCACTGTCAGCAGTTTGTAGGCAAATCACTGGAATTTAGGGATGCTCAGCCCCAACGCTGATTATTTTTCTTCATCACAATTCACAATGCTTTCTTTAAGCTCAGTGCTGAAGACCAGGTTCTCAGGTGGAGTAAGTGCAGGTGGCTGTGTTCAGCTGAACATCTCTATGCCTTGTTTGTGCTAGATAAAGGTCATGCCTGTATCCTGACGTAGAAATGTCTCAGTTTGCACTGTGAAAACGATTGCTTTTTGTTTTCCCAGTAGTAAAGATACTGCAGAAGAAATAGGTTTCGAAATCCTGCTGGTCATCTGTAAGGTGGTTTAGAGTTCATCCTGTTCTGCTAAGACACGACATTTGTAGTGCAGGGCCCGGTGAGGGAGTAAACTGGAACAACCTCACAACTGCCAACATCAGCAGAGACAACTGGATGCTTCTGCAGAGCTTAGCTGGTATTATTTCAGAATAAAATTCTTTCTTTAGGGCTTTAACTCTTGCTGACAGTGTGAAATGCAGCTGCTGTGCTGCAGAACCTCCTGAAAAACTGTATCATGTGGATAATTTCAGACTATTGGCAGTACCAACAGTAGCAGGCAAGGAGACTACAAAGAATGGGTTAAATCACAGACTTCTTGCTCTTCGGTATTCCTGGATAATAATCCACCTACAGTGACTCCACTCTGTGGGTAGAAAATGCCTACCTCTTTTTAAACATAATTTATGCACTCCTTTGCCTTTTGAAAAGGATAGACACCAGCCAGGTAGAAGACTGCTCTGCTGCATTAGGGCTCAGAATTAACCATCAAATGTGTGCCTGATGTGCGAGTCAATCTGCCAAGTCATAAATGTTACAAGCAGACATCTGACTACAGCGTGTATTTTTAAAGTACGCTTTTTGGCTGTGTAGCCTTAGCCAATACCGTTCCTTCCAACCTGTGCTAAAAGGACAGGGATACATATGCTGTTAACCTGGCACGATACGAAATCTGCCATAAACTGATTTCCCCAGAGGATTTCTCCCTGCAAGTGCTGTGTGCTGTGAGGCAGTGTCTCCCAGATGACTCCAAGTGTCCTTGACTCGATCTGCAGTAAGCAGGAAGGTGCGTGATTAGTTTCTTCTGTGGTGCAGTGGTGGCATCTGAGGGGGCTGAGGGTGTGAAGGAAGCTCATTCCTCCCCCCCTCAATCCCACCCCCATGGCAAAAAAGTTCTTGGGCTTGGACCTGAAGGGGTTGGTTGGTGAGAAGTTTCTGCTTCTCAAGTAAAACTCAGACCTAGAAAATTCTATGGTGGTTGTATAAGTACTGAAATTGCCACACAGCTAAAGCCTGAAAAGCAAGCAATTGACTGGGGAGCATATTTCTAATAGAATTGCTTTTTGACCTTTTTTTTTTTGGTTTTGCTTTGAGTTTTGATTAACTTCACGTTAATTATAATCAGTGAACACTGAGGAAGAAAGAGATGGTTTTGTTGGTTTGGACTTTTGGTTGGTTTTTTTTTGGTTGAAATTCCAGCAGCTTTCTGTAGTCATTCCATTTGGAAAAGGAGTAATTCCTCATCCCTTCAGGAATTACTCTAGAAAAAAAATGAACAGGGAGGTCAAATCTGACACTTTTGATTGCTTGAATTAGGTAGTGATATCAGTGATTTCAGGCCGTCCCTGTATGCCATAAGGAATAAGTGCATGGTAAATATGAGGTAGAATTAATCCTTCAAAAGGAGTACATATTTTTGAGGAACACAATGGCCCCTGAGCAATGCCCAAGGCATCCAGCCATTTTCTGCTCACCTATAGCAAGAATTACCAGATTATTAGAGTGGAGAGGCTTGTGCCGCTCACAAATCTGCAATACACTCTCTGGACTGCATCCCAACCAAAGGGCATTTTCAGAGACACTGGAATCTGCAAAGCAAATGTGCAACTGTTTTATCATCTGCCTTGCTCCCTGAGTCTCCAGAGGAGTAACTGGGCTACTTCTTGTCCCAGCATACTGCCAGAAGAGGTCCCAGTGCCATTCTGCCATGTCAGTCTCTCCTGACTCCCCTGCCTCTCCCCTGATCTGTAACAGTACCTCTGCCACTTCTGGCTGAATGGGAATCCCTGGGAAGTGATTAGCTCATCCTCAACATCTGCCTTTGTGTCAGAGGTCTTGTAATGTAACGATGACCCTGGAGACAGAGGCAGCCCAGCCGAGAAGAAGGTGAGCGCTCCCACTCTGCTTTGAGCCTTGCTGGGTGCTCAGGGAGCCAGAGCGTATGTCAGGCTTCAGCACACACAGCATCTGCTCTGGCATCTCATTCCGTAGGGTGTTGGTCTCTTGGAAGACACCCACCTTGCTAGACACAGCTCTCAGCTCATACTTAGTCTGCCTGCTCTGGGAAGGCGATGTGTTTTCTGACAACAGCCAAGATAAAAATCAAAGGTTCATTCTGTTGCCCTGAAGTTATACATCAGGGCTGACTTGCTCCTTCCATTCAGAACCTCTAGTCAGAATACACAGTTTATGGAGACAAAAGGGGTTAATTCACTCAAACTATTTTCTGGCTTTATGGGATTGCCACAAACCAGGTCCAGTAAAAATGTGGGGTCTGGTTAAGCATGTTAGTGTTTAACTTCATATGTTTTTGTTTTAAAATGCCTATATGAGGAGATACGTGTTTAAATTTTGTCATTATATAATTAAAAGTTATTTATTAGATCTGTCAATAGTCTGTTAGGCACAATCTGCTGGCTGCATCTTGCATTAATTTTTCATCTGAAACAGCAGAAATAATTTTGTGGATTTTAAACTGTTGTTTTGTAGATGCAGTGTTAAATGTTACTAGATTTTACCTCCCTGATCCACGAAAGCTTTGTTTTCTCATTTCCTGTCAATCTTATTGAGAAACGCTGAATAATCAGAATGAAGCAAAGATAAAATTGCCTTCTGATCTCTCTGATTTATTTTGAGAAAACTTTAGTTCCTTCTGTGTCAAGGTGTCCTCACTTCACCTGCTTAAAGCAAGTGAAGTGAGGATAGTGGAAATTCATCTAGTGTCTCCAATCTATCTCCAAATTATGGTGCAACTGTTAGTCTCCACAATACCCAGAAGAGGTAGATAAATAATGTTCTATTATCCTGATTATAGATGTAAATCATTACCTAGAAGTTGTGGTTTGCCAGAAGTCTCATTTGAAGTCGCATCAAGAGCTGGTGCATTTCTGGGCTTCCCACATAAGATTAGTTTGCTACCTTATCTCCTTGTTGCCTTAGCTCCATCACTGTATCTGCCACTGAATCTTACACATATTTTCATATTGGAGTCCTCAGTGAACAGAATACATTAACAAGCCACAGCTTTTCATTAGACAGCAAATATTCTCAATTAAAGATTGCTCATTTATTCTAGACCTTTTTTTAACGAATTAATGTGATCAAACTAGGGCAAAGAGGTGAATGAGGATTACCCCCCAGAATAATTCCTACTTGAGGACCACTGCTGAAACCAGTACAGCATCTTTTAGTCTGACAGAGCAAGTGTCTGTGGCGTGCTCTCACTTCCACAAGTGCCCTACATATTTAAGCCAGTTGTTTTCTCCTGAAACCCCACTTAGTCTTGGATCACAGCTGAAAACAGTCTGTGTGTGTGGTGAAGGACATAATTCTTGTGCAGGACTCCTGATTGGAGAAGTTAGTTTGGCTAGGTTGGAATGCTGAAATATCCACTCTAGAGCTCTTAAGGAGATGAAGTTGGCCTCTTTCTCTCTCTCTTTTTTGTCCTGCCCAGCTCTTGTGCTAGCCATCAAGGTGTCCGACCTTCACAGAAGAAAACGAGTGCATCAGAACACGCTGTCCAAAATCCTCACGTGTCCCTACAGCAAAGGCTTCTCCAGAATTAGCACTGGTGACAATACATGAAGCTTTTCACGTGGAGCCTAACCCTTTTTCTATTCTTTGGCAAACTTACAATAGCAAAACCTGCTCTTTTGACCACAAAATCTGTTACTGCAAACCCCCTTCCTCCTGGGCTCTCGTGAAGGCTGCTTTCTTGCTTGCAGCATGTGCAGAAGGTACTGCATATTGCTAACTCATTTGAATTATTCTGACTAGGTTGTTCTCACCTTGCTGAAAAAGGATGTGCTGTAAGTGGCCACAGTCTGAGATTTCAAACTCTTGACTGTCTTTCTCTACTAGCAAGCTGCTGCTTTGTCGTCCTGTGCTCCCTTTCCAGGCTCCTAACTCTATTTGTCCCTCAATGTCCAGTGAACATTGAGGGGTGAGACTTCCCTCTCCCTATAGTGATCTGTTTTTCTAGTTCTGAAGACTCCTTCCATCTCCTATTTCTAGGAGATATATCCTCCTTCAGGCATTTTCCTTCTCACTGCTTACATTGCAACCACTGTTTTCTGCAGTTCCACTTCAGGAGTGTCCTTCTCACGTCTGACGGTGACTGCAGTTCCTCCACTGCATGGAATCCCATGCTCTGTGAGCAGGAGAGCAGCTATTCAGCAATGATTAAAATGCTGTTTAAAACCCAGAATTGGTGCCACAGCCTCTTGGTGAAAGAGGAACTATCAGAAGGACAAAAAGATGTTGATGCTTCTAAAAGGGAGAGTATTTTCGTGTCCAGAAAAGGCTAAAAAAACACAGTGCCAGGTTGAGAATCATTTGAAGATGTTTTTTTCTGACCTACATGGAAAGCTGTTTATATTCCCAACTAATTTAAAACTAACCAAACAAAAACCCCTCACCTCAATCAAGCCAAAGGACTGCAAGAAGATGGATGTGTACTTGTAAATAACTCAACTGAAATTATAAAAGCAATTTGGAAAAAAAAGGAGATCATTTTTTCCTTGAAAACATTCAACAAGGTTTGTTATTTGTCCTTCAGACTTCAAACAAGCAAGGCTTTTTTCTTACCTAAAGATTTTAGCAAAATATTTTGCGGAAAGTTATTTATCTCCTGGTCATTCCCTCTTAAATTTTGCTGCTTTGTTCTTTTTTTCTGACTACCATTTTCATTTTTACTTTTTTATTAAGTCAGTGTGAGGGGAGCAAAAGAAACTAATACTGGGGAGAGAAAAGAAACTTTGGGATTTTTCTTACAGAGAAAAGGGAAAAGCTTTGAATAAATGTTATTTGAGATGAGGGGGAGAAATGGGAGGAAAAAATACTTTGTTGCCAAAATGTATCTACATTTATTTGTCAGCCCTAGATCTGAAACTGGAATACATACAATATTCTTTCTTAGCCAAAAAGTCTGTGTATTGTGAGAAGGCTTCCTAAACGGTATCTTCAAAACTTCCAAAAATGCAAACCTCCAAAAAGATAAATTCATGGATGTTTTCTCATCCTTGCAACTCTCATGAGTAGCTGAATTGGAAAGACAAATAACCTCATGCAACAAATGTTAGAGAGGCTGGTGACAAGCACGGTGACTTTACTTGTGGTTCGTGTCTTTCTGCGTGTTTAAAAAAAAATAAAGTCATTTGCTTCAGCATAATGGGAGATTGAAAACCATGAGTGACCCCTAAGCATTTTGATGAAGGCAGATGTATTTAAAAAAAAAGAATGTGTTCTACCCTAGGCTGTGAGCCTGTGGTCAATTTTGTTAACTAGAATTTGTAATTTGGGCTACTGAGTTGGCTTAAAAGCATTTTTGTGGCCTGTGGGCATTTTAATAATAGGACTCCACTGAGTGTTATTGGGAATTATGCAGCTTGAGAGCTTCATGCCATCCTGAAATTCTTCTTGATTACAGCTAGTACCCTATGCAGTGTAGGTAGTAAATGGAAAATATTTTTTTTCATTTGAATCCAAGTCCTTATTGATATTCCTGTCGAAATACAGTTTCTGGTCTCTCAATAAACACAGTGCAAGACTTGTGAATGTAGTTTTCACACATAATTTCTGGATGTATTTGTGAGCCTTTTGCCATCTGTGTACATTACAGATCTTTAGACTAAACTACTGCTGTGTCTGGACAGTCGTACAAGCTCATATCAGAAATCTCTCTTTTCTTTTTCTTTTTCATTTTTTATTTTCTGCAGTTGTCAAAGTGAGGAGCAAGGGATGTCACAGAAAAATATTTCTACTATAAGTTTTGCAGTTACTAAAATTAATGAAGTGCCCACAGTTATCGTAAGTGGAAATTGCATCTGTTAGACTGACATTGCTAAATAAAACCTGGTTGACTACTGGGATGAACAATATCCTCAGATATCCTCGTGGCAACAAAACAAAAAGGCAATTATTCCTGATATTCACATTTACGACCTCTGCTTAAATTTACTGCAATTCTTGTGCCTGTAAGCACGTACATTTCACTTCTAAAATAGATTTAAGACAATTAGAACAAAAATATTAGATGTGATTTCTCACTGGTCTGAATTAGATCTTGCTATTGAAGTCAAGAGCAGGAAAAGCTGATATTTGCAAGAAATGCCTTCAAATCAAAGAGTAGCTCTGTGTGTTGTTCTCAGCAGACATACAGCTATGTCGAAATCCTACCTGGACAAAGAGAGTACAAAAACCTCTTCACCTTGCTGCTTAAAAAAATGATACCTGAATGGTCAAAGCAAAAGCCTATGGATACATATTCCCCCTGTGCAGTATTCCATAACCACAGAGACCCAGGGGAGAGAGTAGCTCCCTGCTTTACCCAGTTTTATGTCCTGTCTGACAGAGGTTGTGTAATGTGTCTGCATAAAGCAAGAAATGGCTCCAATTGCTTCACAGGAGAGTTCTCCACCTGCTAGCAGAATGAAGGTAAGTACGACCTCCCCAGATTCCTACATGTGAAACATAACATTCCCCTGTTTGCAAGAACCCAGCAGAAGCCCTGTGGATGTGCCCCCTTCCTTTGCATTTTCGTACAAGGTGACCTTCATCCTAATTGTCTTGAGTATTTTGCCCTTCAATATTGAATACTTGCTTCAAATTCTAATCATACTTTCATTATAGTTTGTCCTTTTTGTAGAAGCTTTTTAAAGTATTTTCATAAATTGCCGAGACTCACAGAACCTTGTGGATGCAGGGCAATATTAGTAGTGGCAGTTCCTTATCAGATGATGATAAATAGATGCATAAAGCTACCACGACGACATTTTAAGTTTTTAATGCTTAGAACCTTTGGGGATCAACTTAGGGACCATCTGCAGTTGTCACTGACTTCTAAGAGAGCTATGAAAACTGGGATCCAATGCTGAAATTTCTGTTGCGGCCATGGTGAGCTCAACATTTTTATCTAGTGGGGACTTTGATTAACGTAGGATGTCAAAGGCTTCGTGAGACCATGGAGACAAGACTCAGCCCAGTGCCTGAAACCAGCTTGTGATTAGCTTGTTTTCATATGTGGTGGCAAGTCTTTTGGATGCCAAACAGAGAGGCTCGAAAACATCATTCCTCCTATTTCAACAGCATAGTTAAAAAAAGCACATATTTAATTGCAAAATAGGCTGGAATTGTTTTCATTCAGAACCTGTAGAAAGCAAGGGGCTTAGGAGCACAGCTCTAAACTTCCTGGGTTTTGCTCATATTCCTGCCACAGTTCCCAGTAAGAGTTCTCTTTCATCTACATTTGCCGTAGTTCCTTCTTTCTTACTTTCTAATAATTTAAGAGACAAGATGACAGAACAGATTAAAAAATATCTATAAATAATACCATACGTAAAGAGGCATTTACCCACTGAGTCTTAAAACTCATTCCCTGATTTGGATCTATTTTTATAAGCTTCATCTCACTTGACACTGACAATGATTCACATAAATATTAAGTTTTCATTTTTAGTCCAGTGCACATAAGTGAAGCTAAACTGTAGTGTTCTTTGGAGTTTTTACCCCGAAGGTCCTTACTTAGGACGGAAAGAGGGTTAGGAGGATGCAGTTCTTAAGCACTCTACAATCATCACATATTAGCTAGTGTAGATGGAGCATTTTTAAATTTTTCAATGATATTCACATTTCAAATGGTTTTTTCTGTTGACTTTTTTTTCTGTAGGATATAAAAATAAGGTGTGTTATCCTGAATTAAAGTCTAAACCTGAAGACTGTGGAATAATGTGATTTCTTATTTATACCTCTCTGTTGTGTTGTGGTTATGTTCAACTCTATCACTATTCTTTTGCTGTATCTTGTATTTTAATTAAAGCAGTCCTGAGATGTTTTATTAATTGTCCAAACATTTTGTTCTTTGGACTATGCAGCAAAGCTATTTAAACAATGAAAGGAAATATTTTTTTCAATGTTTGTCACTTCTAAATTCTAATACAATTGTGTTTCTGTTATAGCAGGAGTAGATTTGATAACAGATGGTAAAACTGCAAAACTGTCTCCGCTTCATTAGCGCTCCTGGCAAGTCTTCCTATATAAGGTAAGTCACAGCAGAGAGGGATATTTAACAATATACCCTTCACAGTTTCCAGTAAGATTTTGGTCTAGTTTTAAGTGTATCATGAAGGCAGTGAATGTAGTAGCTAGAATGTCCATTGATCACTCCTGTGTTGGTTGTTAAAACCAGAACTAAAGCATACGTGCTGTAACAGGCTCTGATCTAGCAAAGACTTGTTCAAGTGCTTTTCCAAGTTAAATTTATCCTGGCAATAGTTTAACTGAGATCACTTTCCTTTAATGGTGATAATGCGTTTTTATTAAAAAGTAATAAAACGTAAGTGATCAATCTCCATTTAAAATAAAATAATGTTTATGTTAAAATATTGATGAAAAGGCAGCCTTCAGAGATTTTAAGAACGCTTGTATTTCCATGGCACGACTGAAAGGTGACAGATTGATAGCCCTGGGAAATGTAGGTCTTTTCAAAACAAATTATGTGATGTGTCTTCACACTGACTTTGGAGCTCTCTCTGCAGCATGGCAGAACTGCTCAGACTCTGGGGTGAAAAAGTCCTCTCTAATTCTGCATATCATCTACTCTGCATATCATCTCCTACTTTTCTGTGCATTTTGCCCATTCCTTCTCCATAGGGGCTGCACAGAGATCCCTAAATTGTTGTGCATGGCTCACCCTGGGGTCCAATGCATGAGGACAACATATGGTTATTTCCTCACAGGAACTGGCTTCCAACAGGTGACTGAAAATAAAAGACCAGTTTTGTCATATGCCAACGTTAGACCATCTCTGATAATGTCACTACGTATATCTGTTTTCTGCTATTGATCTTGCTGAATTCAGTAGCCCAGAATTACCACAGAGGAACAGCCTCTTACTTCCACATTATTGGGAAATGCTGCTTTGCCATCTTCCCAGGATATTGGTCTGTGAACTCTTCATGCTGTGCAAATTGGATCAACTTCACTAACTGCCTGGATTATGCAGCTTTGTGAAGTGGGGAGGGCTCCTGAGCAGAGACAAATGAAAATTTGAAATTGTGCAGTTGGAGGAGAATATTAAATTTGAAATTTCACATTCTAAGCAAAAACCAGTAACCACTAGATTTACTGCATCCAGGGAACTGTTTTGACACTACAAATATTTCCTGGTTTTATCTGAGTATGTTTCCGAAAACAGCTTATATTCAGTATGTATTTTGCAAGTACATTTAAAGGACTTTTCCTGTTAGAAAACTATGGGCATCAACAAGGCTTTGATATAAGGTAGTTGCCAACAGTACTAAGGCAGTTTTGGGTACAGGCAGAGACAACACTGTAGGCACTGGGAAATTTTAATATGCATTTTAAAAAATTACAACTGCAGGGTTAGCATTTTGGGAATTCTAAATTTGAACTCACATGGTGACACCCTTTCATGTGTCTGCCCTCAGAAGTGAAGATGTAGGAAGTGACTGCTAGATTTCCTTGATGCAGGAGTGATGGAGAAGGTGGTGATGGAGAAGCCCTGCTGTCTGTGCACTGGCCACCAAGCTCAGGCACTTACTGCACCTCTGGAAGGCTCACAGCCTTGGGTGATCTTCTGCTGCAGTCCAGGTTGGCTTGGAAAACACTACATCTGAGTATCGTGTAAAACCTTCCCTTAGATGCTGTCAGCTTGCTGTTTTTGTAGTACAAGCATTTAGACGTGCCACAGAAATTATAACTCTATTGTGCTAGCTACTGTAATAAACATATAGTAGGGGAGACAGGGGAAAATGCAAAACAAGTAACCGGAGAAATTTTGTTTTTCTGTTTTGAAAATGACATACTAAGATTAAACATCTTGTATGATTTCACGCACAGCAAAATTCATAGAAAATGAAAGGGGCTGAAGCATACCCAAATGATGTGCCATACTGAGCTAATAAAACCTGGTGTTTGTGTGCTTGTGCCACTGCAAATGTTCATTTGCTGAGCTGTATGTGTGTGACCTGCTTTTGCACTATTGGCATGCTGCAGGTGCTCCCCCTGAGAGGATTTTTCAGAGCTAACACAGGCAAGCAAATAGGACTTTGGTCAGATCTTCTAACAAATGCTCACTCCATAAACAGCATTAATTCAGTTGCTTGCAATCATTTGTCCAAATCTCAGGTTTGAGGGCTTTTTTAGGGTGGTGGTTTTTTTTTTTGCTTTCTAGTAAATTTCCACCATGTAGGTCTGTGTACACATCCGAGGACGTGGGAATGTTCTGAATGAGTGTTCAAAATCACCTAGTAAGAACCAAGGCTTACCCTGCTGTCCTAACCAAGATATCCTTTGAGAACAGTAAATGCACAGTTTTAGGAGTTCCTATAGCTGATGGTACTATGTGCATGAAGACAAATTTGTGGTTTGGAGTTGAAGATGCTATAGAATTTTTACTGAATTACACTTTTTATTCGCCTGTAGTCCACGCCACTGACACAGTGAAAACTGAGCTTCTTGCTTAGCAGAGCAGGTTCTCCAAAAGATGCTTTCTTCAGAACCGTGAATGCACTTTTGCACTATTGATTTCCTGCTGCTTAAACATAACTAACATTTTAAGTAATCTATACAGTTTTGAAATTTACATTAGGTCTTTTAATAAAATCACTAGCACCTCAGGGACTTCTTGGTAGGATAGACAGTGAACTCCCATCAACTGAACACTAAACAACAGAACACTAAATTTCAATAGCGCTTAAGCAAAATTCCGACCGAAGCTGATCTGCTACTGCCCCAGAAAACCAAACACCACCCCACAGCAATTGCCTCAGTCCAGGTATTGGTTGAGCTATCACAGCACAGTCAGGTTGTTCCTGGTTTGTCCTTACAAGTGCTTTACTGAAAAACCCTGAGTTAAAATCAGCTCTGCATTATGCGGGACACATTCCCGTGAAGTGCTAAGACGTACTGTCACTAGATTTCTTGCAGAACTCCACACTAAAAGCGAAGGGGAGATCCATGTTAAAAAGGGAAACGGGAATAGCACAATGTGGCTGAGATCATGTTGTGGTGTTTTTAGAGTAGAGATCAAAGGCTGCTGTGAAGGCAAGCCCTTTTGCATTGCGTGTTGTGGCAATTACACAATTGTCCTTGTCCTGAAAAATTTTACCTGAAATAGCTCTGCACGGGTCTCTGGTTGGATTCCACTAAAATCAGCAATAGTTGGGATCGTGGCTCTACAAGGTGGGGTGGGATTTTAATGATGGTCTGTTAGCTTCTTGCCTGTGTCCTTTTCTGCTCTAGGACATGACCTCCCTTCTGCTGGAGGTTGTAGGTGCTCAGCGTTTCACAGATTTTTTCCTGTTCATTGTGTTTTGAAGTCTGTTATCAAGTCTGAAGCATTCTGCCTGAAGGTTTTAATTTAATTAATAACCGCATAAATTACAGAACTGGTCTCCACCATCTATACGTGTCAATGGATCTGGTGTAATGAAGACTGCAAGAAGCCCAAACTGAAAAATAGAACAGGGCTATTGGAATGAATTTTCAAGGGAAATCTGCAGCTAAATTTCTTACGTATGTTAAATGATAAACAACCTGAGCTGACCAGATCTTTCTGTATCTAAGAATATGTTTGTCGAGGGCAAACGTGGGCAGCGATAGGAACTCTGCTGCAGTAGAAACAAGGAGTTATTAAGTAACTGTTGATGTATCTCTGTGTACATTTAATTTTTCTGTGAATGGGTAGACGATCAAGGAAATTCAGAAAAGATGATCAATTTGGTTTGGTTGTGCAGATGAAAATGTGTGTTTTAACTTGTATTTGCCTCTGAAAATTATAAGACTTGGTAGCAATAGGTTTTGCCTTTGCTATTTAAAACCAAATAATCCATTTTATTGCTTCTTAAAAGGGACATTCTCTTCCAGGTTTTCAAGTAAAAAGCCAGTATGATATTTTAACCTATTTCTTGTAGTCACAACACCTCAGTGGTCCTGACCCAAGATTTTTCAAAGTAAATCTAGCAGTGCTGAGATTTACTGCTGCTCCTGAAGTATCAACATAATTACATAAGTGTGTGCCAGCAGCGTATGCCTGTGTTGGTAGCTCATGTGCAGCACACACATCACTGTCTGCAGTGCACTGAAACCTGAGATTTATTGCATTTACAAAAGGCCATTACAATGCAATTTTAACTTACTGTCATTAAAGGGTCTTACATCATAAGCAATCACTGCAAAAAGCCTTGGCCCGCAATTTATTCATAATTTTTATTGCATGATTTATTAGCGCTTCTGTTACATTTTATAAATCTTATCAGAAAGAAATTAAAATCAATTAGGGCCTGGTCCTTTCACCTTTACCCGTGTTGGGTGGTACCTTGTTCTCAGCCTGAAGGAAACGGGGATATTCCTGGAGTAAGCTATCACTACAGGAGTAGGAGTGAAGACAGCAAAATCTGGTTACTTAGCGAGCACAGGAGAGAGATGTAAAAATTATTCTAGAAATGACAGCATTTGGTTTATATTCCAGGGGGAGGAGGTGGTTCTCCATGGATTCATAGATTTCTCTGATTTCATCCGATCCTACCGCTTCTGTGTACCATTTGGAGTGAATCACGTATTTATGTAATTCAATATTCAGCAGAGAAAGCCAAGTCAGCCTTCTAAACTGTTCTTTCCTCAGATCAAATTCAGCGTATAGTAACTGAGAAGCTAATTGTAAGACAATTGCAAAGATCTCAAAATGGCTTTTCTATTAGTCTTATACTCCAAGAAAGCACTGAAATTTCATAAAATCAAGCTTATACAAAATGGAAACTCAGTTTTGCCATCTGTATTTGTATGAGAAAGAATTACGCACTTGATTATCAATTAGGGCCCAATTTTTCAATCTCAATACCCCTGCTTGCCCTTTTTATTACGAAACACAGCACTTGGATATGATTTAGTTGAACATTAATTGAAGTCATGTGGTTTAAAGGGGGATGTATTCTATAGTCTTTTGCAGTAAAAAATGCCAATAAGATCATGATGAGCTTTGTCAATATTAGAGCTCTACGTTTTGATGCAGTGTGCTAAAGATGCTCATGTCTTTAAAGGATTATGAAAACATGTATTTGAATATGTATGCTCCTAATAAATTTCTAAGATCTATTGCACTTCAGTGCTTTGGAATGGAAATATGCACCGTGTCTATTAAAAAAAGCAGTACACAGCAATTAATTTGTTATCCTGAACCATACTGCAGGAAAATTCATTTCTATCCTTGAAGTTGGTGGTAATTTTGGCACTGAGCTTCCATAACAGTAAGGCTGGGCCCTCTGTTGCTGATTTGTTAACATCTCTCCTTATGTTAAGAGAAAGGCAGTATGTATAGACTTTACTAAAGTACTACCATAAATATACACAGATCAGTCACGTATTTTTACAAATAAGAAAGACAAATACTGTTAAACACTAGACTACACAGCAGAAGGGAAGAAGATGGAAAAATGGTTTTCCTAGGTATAGTCTAATATACCACATTTTTGTGAGCAGATCTAAAATAGAAATATTATAATTGATCCATAGATCTTTTTATCCTTTGTCTCATGATAGACCAACAGAGAATACCAGGATTTTGTTGCCTTTTTTGCCCTAACCAAAATCAAAATAGC
The DNA here is from genome assembly GCA_014706295.1 of Lycocorax pyrrhopterus obiensis. Taxonomy (NCBI): domain Eukaryota; kingdom Metazoa; phylum Chordata; class Aves; order Passeriformes; family Paradisaeidae; genus Lycocorax; species Lycocorax pyrrhopterus. Next base: position 12,133,693 of record JACSVZ010000007.1, on the reverse strand, counting down.
AAATGTCAGGAGAAGGGCAAAGAAAATAACTGAAGGTACATAGGGATGGATTAAAGAGAGAAGAGACCAAATATCTTTTCTCAACCCAGCCACTAAATTCACATTGATTTCAGTGGCACCACGGGTACTTTTGCAGAAATATTTTGAGGTGGTTTAATTTTGAAGTCCTTCCTCATATGGAAATCCCACTCAGCATCGTAGGAGGTGGCAGCAATAGGAAGGCATATATATGTGTATGCATATGATGGTATGATCCATACAATCACAGCCTTGGCTAAATCAAGTAAATTTTGTAACCTAGAAACATTAAAATTAAGTGAGATTTAAAAAAAATGAAATTAAAATGGCAACAGATGCTGTTCTTTTTTAAGGTTTTGGAATAATAGAAATAAAATTGGAAATAGGGAAATAGATTTTAAAAAAATGTCCTTGAATCAAAACTGTTAAGTCTGTACTAGGCAGCCATGGATTTGTCAGGTGGGTAACATCATCTCTCTCATCTCCCTGTGAAATCGTGACTTCAAAGAGATTGTAAGATTTTCTGGGCAGCATCATATCTTCCTGTGTGTTTCTGAACAGCTCAGACTGGTGAAGTCATGATTCTGCATAGCTGTTCTGATATTTTTAATTTTTTTTTTATGTGTGTGGTAGTTTAAAAACATATTACTTCAGAAGTCGGACAGAAAATTCCCAGGAGTTACTTGTGTACCTGCTCCCACCCTGACCAATTTGATAGGGACTGGATGTGGGACTTGGTGTGAGCAGTGAGCACTTTCTAACTGGCATTGCAAAGGTTTCTTTGGTCAGGATGCAGAGAAGACTACCATGCTCACTAATGGGTTATATAAGGATTTTCAGTAACATGTTCCTTGATGGGAGAAAATAGGAATAAAATGGAATTTTAGGAACTATATTAATAATGGATGATTGAATGGTAGTTAATAGATGTCTGTAATTCCATTATACTACAAGTGCAAGGGAAACCTCATTTGATGTGGAAAGATTCTCATTTTTCCAGAGCTATAATGCAGCGTGCAGTTAAAATTAGGCTGTCTCGTTAATTGTCCAAGTATATGGTGAGAATTCCTGCAGCCAGCTTCAGTGCAGGATTAGATATGCCTCTGCAGGAGAGACCTTCCAGAAAGGCTCAAGGTGGGAGAGCAGCCCCATCAGGGTCCCTTTGAAGCTGTCCCTGAGGAGGGTGGAGGAAAGTGAGTGGGGCAGGTCTCGTCCCCTCTCTCCCTGTCTGCTCATGCTTGGTGGCAGTCCCCAGACCACTGTCTGTGGAGCGCTCCCGTGCCAAGAGTGTCCCGCATCACACATCTGTGGAATAAGCTCCCCTTGTGAAGGATGAGAAGCATCTGTTCCCACTCCCTGATACCTGCCTTAATTCCTGAGCTAAGCCATATGCTGGTCAGGGGTAAGGAACGATCAGGATCGCCCCAGCCTCTAATCCTCAAGACAGTATGGTTACTCAGGAACTAGGATCCTGTAAGCCTTTTTATACCTGTGAGTTGTACTTTATACAGGGAAAAATCAGTTTAAATGAACACAGCAAGACTGAATTGCTCTTGAACATACAAAAGAAAGATGGAAGAAATCTGTAGGGAATACCGTTTTCTTATCTCTTTACCACTATCCTTTTTTCTGTCTCCTTCTCAGTGTCAGAAACTCGTCCTTCAAAAGTCACCCACTGAGGAAACCAGATTCTTCTGCAGGATGTGAAGGGAAAACATGAGGGAAGGGTGAGTGAGAGTTTTGCTTTTCCTCTTACAGATCAAAGCGGTACAGCATATGCCAGGATTACAAGTCAAGCTGTTGAGGACTTTCCACAGGACCCCAACCAGCTTTTATTTAAAAACACTAAAAATGTTTATTTGGAAGGACTACAAAAGGGTCCTGAGGGTTCATTAATAAAGCTTAACTGTCCAATTTGAATGTGAGCAGTAGCGCAGAACCTCAGCTGAAAGCTCCTCATTCCCAAACACTGAGTAACCCAAGGAATGTGAATTAACACAAACACAATCTTACCCTGTTGTGGAGGAGGAGGAGGAAGAAGGGGAATAAATATGCTAAATACCTGCAGGCCAAACTCCTCAGGAAGTCAGTGGGAGCTTTACTAGTGGAAGAACAGCATGACCAGACATAAATATAAAGGAGAAAGGATGCCAAGAAAGTATTTTTCACACATTTGTATACTGAGGGACCTATGAAGTCTAGTAAGTACAGAGGGCAGGAACTGTACTACAGTGTAACTCTCTGCTGCTTTAGTGTACCTCTGTAGCTTTCTGGGTGAATCTATTTCCCCCTTTGTGCCTACTAAGGAAAAATAAATCTACAAAGTTGTCAGATGATGCAAAAAAGACAGTTCCAATGAGCTTCAAAGAAACATCTCACCAGTTCAGGTGTGTGCAGTGACATTTAGCTGTCTGGACAGATGCTTTTGACAATCCTCCTGGATCCCTGGATCTTTTCCACCACTTTGTCTGTTACTCTGTTCGGACCTCCAGTTACCAGACTTTGCCTCTGATATCCAAATGTGGATTCTTTAAGTTAAGGAGAAGTGTAATACCCGTTTATCTTACTAAGAGAGGCGTCTAAGGCAATCTGTCATTTGAAACAAGCTATCTTTTCTTACTACAGATATAGAAGATGATGCAATTTTTGAAGTGTTTCCTCTTTTTAGAAAGAACTACCTTATTTAAGAAATTAACGTGCAGAAAACTAGAAATTAATTAAAATCAGCCACTATTGTTTTAACAAGCAACTGTTGACTATGTTGCACCTAAAGACAAATGATTAGTGACTGGGAGCTTTGCTTAATCCAAGTAAGTTACAAAATAAATAAAATTTGCAGAGTTAGCTGATTTTGCCTGACATACACAAGCGCACATCCAGTCTTCCCTGGCTGTCTACAACGAGATCAGAAGTAATTTAGTATGAGTCAGGTGCAGGTGAAGCAAAACAGTCAAAGGTACTTGTATTTGCAAGCAGTGTCCATCAAAATCCTCCAAGAATGGCTGGATTTGAGTAAATGCTGAGCTTTTCATAGACAGTTCCTAAACATTCACTGATCTAGCGTACCAGATACAGTCCAGAGAATCTTGCTTTATACAGATATGCAGATTTTCATTTAATCTTAATATTCAGAGACTGTATTCCTTTTACTTGCCCAAGTGTAACACTATGATGGTTATGTAAACTGATGCTTACATTGAGATGTTATTTTGACATGCATTTTGGTGCCATATGTAAACATCAAACGTGTATAATAACCACCCTTAGTGCAGGTCTCAGGTTCCATTTAGAAAGAGAAAATTTTGCGATTTTTTTTTGACCAAATGGCAATGTGAATTTAGATTTTTGCACAGCTGAATTGCAGTTTGTAACTGAAAGTAGCATACGCAATTACAAGTGGGGTAACAGTGGATTTGTTGCCTGACTCTACCAATGATTGCCTTAATATACCATCCGCTGCTTAATGATGTTATCAATTATTTTACTATAAATTAGCTATTGTGAGCTTGAGGTCTTTTTGCAATGTCTCTGTTAGGTTACAGGAGAATAAATCAAACTCCCATCTCTTTTTACATCCATAACCATAATGTATGGCTTTTATTAGGAAATGTTAATTGTCTTATAATGTCTTCTTAATGGACAGTGTGTGCATGTGTTGATGAGGAAAGCCATCTTCCTTCATGCAAAATATTAATGCATGTGGCCTACGTCTCCATAGATACAAGTTAAAGAATCACATTTAACCCACAAAATATTCAGTGTACTCATATTTATCTAGTTTTAACGATCCTTTAAGGAAAGAACAAGTTAGAGGTAAATCAGGAGTTGAATTCTAACAGGTATGCACAAGTGATTGTGAATAAATGGTACATCATCCACTCAAAAAAAAAAAACCCCAACAAACCCAAATCACTTTTTAAAACACCTATTCCTAAATGAAAATACCCTTAGAGAATTTATATTCTTCTAGAATTCCAGCCCATTCATCACAAAGACTCTTAATATTGGTTATAAATTTTCGTCTTTCACCTAAAATATCATAATGCCTCCAAGCAAAAGGGTGTTTTAACCTCTTTATCCTTTTCATTGGGACAACATTATCCATTTGGCTTTTGAACCACTTCCCAAAATCTTGAGCAAGCACATTACTTTCACTAGAAATGTGTTTTACCAACAGATTCCTGGGTACCAGAGAGATCGGCTGTTCAGATCGCCTGCTAACGCTGGGCTTGATTAATGGAAACCAAGCATTTTGAAGGATACCCTCCAGCCTTGCCTTTCCCTTTCCATGTTCCCTTGGAAGAAATCAGGGATTTGAAAGCAGCAATACAACAGCATCATCTTTTCATCTTGTGGTAAATATTTTATTATTCCTTTATCCTCCATGCTGTTTAAAGGAATTCATTTCAAGTATGAACTCCTTTGTTCAGGGAGGAAGTCTCCAAACAGTATTCAAACAAGAATCTTTAGAAATGCAGCATGATATAACTCCAGGCTCTGCTCCAGCTTTCCCCATTCATTCAGCTTGCAGACCTGGTGTCTCCCTGCTAGAGATCTCTGCTCAGACCCAAAGTCTCCGGCAGCTGCTATTCCACCACCCATTCATACAAGGCCAGTTCCCCTCTCCCTGCTCCCTGCATTTCCACTTCTCTTTCCTCCATTCATCCCATTTTCTCCCTAATCTGATCTCACTCCTTTCATCCTTCTCAGGAACACTGACCACCCTCTCCCAGCAAAGCACCACTCATCCCTACTGAGGACTGGCAGCAATTAAGCTGTAACAAAGCTACATTTAAGAGTAAAGCCTATGCCAACCAATTTCTTTATGAAGGCACTATGTTCCATCTGTTTCCCTAGTTATCTAATTGACTGTCTTGGGAGTTAATCCTGCTGCTGTTCCTGAAGTAAATGTTTTCAGTACTTTTGATTTCAGGGGCAGAATTGGGCCCTAATTAATGTAATTATCCTCATAGCACGAGGAGGTGCCTACTTAAAGGAGTCGGATGACTGTTACAGACCATTTTTATCCATACCTATGCTGTGAACTGCACCAGTGTGCATTCCTTTCCAAAACAACCGCAGGCACCAGGAGAGGAGGAGTTGTCCTTCAGTAGCAGGCAAGAAACCTGTCAAACACAGTGTCCCTTCTACATGAATGAAACCCTTTCCTCTGATTAATACTTTGCATTTCCCACAAGGGAAAAAGACACAGAGTGAGCAGCTGAATTACCCATTTTCAGAGGAGCATGTTCATAAATATTTAACTGGGTATGTATGAGAAAAGAGAAAGGCACTGACTCCAGTCCAGGCTGAAACTCTCCAAATCCCCTGGTACCCCTGGGACTGCCTGCTCCCATAATCCTTTCTCCATCTCGTAAAGCGGAGAGAGCCATTAGCTTGTAAGAGAGCTGGACAAGGTGTCTCTCTTTACTGGGAGATGTCTGACTGTAAAAATCTATGCATGGAAGGAAATTAGCTCGTGTAATGGAGACCCCTCTGGCCCATGAATGGGACCCTGCCCCAAGCTGTTTTAGGAGTTTTAGGAACCCGTTAGAAAATATGGGTCTCTGGCAGCCCACATATGAGTACACAAGCTCACATCTTGGTGTCTACTTGTTCCCAATGCATGGGGCCTGCTTGAGAGTGTGGGTTACATCCCCTTAGACCCCGCATGATTTTTGTGTGGCCACACATATGGATGGCTGCTCTGCTCTGACAGTGGAGAGAACCCTGGTGATGCTGGGAGGAAGTGGGACTGCAGGGAGGTTTGAGTGTTTTGATGAGGGTGCTGATTGCATAGCTTACCCTTGCATATCTGGAGGAGTAGGGATCCTCAAAGAGTGCCCAGATGCGGGGCTGCCACCGTCTCCAGAAGCCCCCAGACCTGCCATCTGGGGAGTCACTAAGTGCTAGGCGTTTTGTCATCTCCAGCTCATCTTCACCATCACCAGAGTCTCCGGTGCCATCTATGTCTCCGTCCTCAGCACTGCTATCCAGGGGCGCCCCACCAAAGCTGTCCAGAGCCTCTTCGGCGTCGCGGTGCTGCCGGTAGGTCATCCAACAGCAGGGCTCCACATCGGTCTCATCGATGCCCCAAAAGGCCAGCTCCTCCTCATACAGGGGCCCGCACACGTCCGCGGGGCAGTGCAGCTTGCCAGTGCGGTAGTAATTCAGGATGTGGGCGAAGACGCCCGGGTGCCGGTCAAAGAAAAACTCATCCGTGCGGGGGTCATAGTCAAAGTGGCTGTGGGCATCGGGCTCAGCGATCCAGGCCAGCCGCGTGCCGGGCAGGGTGCGCAGGGTGCTGCGGTAAGTCTGGTGCCTAGTCCCTCCCACGTTGATCACAATGCGGTCGCTCTCGTCGCCCTGGCCCATCTCGTCTCTTATTAGGCATGTCGCAGACTCATCCAAGCAAGCACGGCAGGCAGCAAGCCCGTCAGGGGACGGCTGCTCGGCGGCAGTCGGTGCCTAAGCCGAGCCCCGCTCCGGGCCCGCGGGGGCGAGGGGCCCCGGCCAGCCCCGCTCCCCCGGGGCCGCTCCGAGGCGATGCCGGTGGCGGTGGCTCCCGGCGCTGCGCCGCCTCCGTCTGGAGTCAGACGCTCGGGGTCCGCGGCAGCTGCAGCCGCGGCGGAGGGGCAGGGGCAGGGGGGGCCATGCTCCGGGAGCGCGGGCGCTGCGGTGCCGGAGGGGGAGGGCCTTTCCCTGGTTGGACGTGGCCAAAAGCACAAGGGAAAAAAAAAAAAGGGGGGAAAAAAAAAAAAAAGGTGGTGGGGGGAAGGAAAATCACGGCACCGGCGCTGCCCACAGGTGCGCGGAGCTGCGGAGCGCCGGTGCTGGCCGCAGCCCCCGCGGGGAACGCGGGGCTGTGCCCGCGCCCCTCCCGGCGGTGCGGGGCGGGGGGCGCCGCCGGTGCTGAAGGGACAGCGCCGCGCTCCCGCCGCCTCCGCCCCTGCGCCCGGCCGGCCCGGGTCGAGCGCTGCCGGTGCGGGCGGCGGGACCCGCGGCGCTGCCGCTGCTCCTCCCGCTGCTCCTCCCGCTGCCGCCGCCGCTGCCGAGCCGCTCGGTGCAGCCCGCCCGCCCGCCGCCGGCACCGCCGCGCAGGCGCCGCTGCCGCCCGGGTCCTAGCGCGGGCCGCGCCCCCCGGCTCCCGCCGCCGCGTCCGCCGCTCCCCGCCGCTGCCGGGACAGGAGTGCCCGCCCCGGGGCAGCGGGGAGAGCGCCCTCCCGCCCCGCTCACCTTCCCGCGGCCACGCGGTGGTCACACCAGGGGTCCCCTTCGGGAGCGGTGGTGTCCCCGTGCTGCCCCTCGCTCGGCTCTGAGCAGCCCTCTCGAGCATCCCTGACGTGTCACGGCTGTGCTCGTCCTTCGTGAACTGGACTCGCTGAAGGGCAAAATTCAAGATCTCCCCAGGCATAAATTTCTTGTCTCAGGTGCAGGGGTACCCAGGGTTGTCACTTCCTATCATGTCGTGCTTTTGCTTGGTCCCACACACCTACACCACTTCTCCATCTTTTCTCCGCTTTTCCTACTGTTCACTTGGGTTTTTTTCCTAACACCTGTATCGGTAGTAAGTTGCAGTTTTGGTTTGTGTTTTTTATTCTTTTTTATTCTTATTAATTCACAAATAATGACAAGAGAAGTTTCAAAAAACCTCCGGTTCCTGTCTTGTGAGGAGCGTGAAGAACAGCAGGAAGATGGTTGTATGGAAGGGAAGTAAGAGAGGTATGTAGATGTGTTCTGTATTTTATTTGCTGCCAGCATCTCAGGAGGAATGGGCTTAAGGGAGAGCCTGGAGAGCTGAGCCTTTACGGATTGACCATGGGAGGTCATGTCATGATGAATGGATTAAGGTGGTGAGACATACAATTGAAGAGTACATGGTTAGGGAATGCTGATGGAGTGTACAAGTGGTAGGGACAACACGATGCTCAATAGAAGAGGGCAGACCAAGGGAATACAGTTAGGTTGAACTTCAAAGTATGACAGAAATTCAGATGTGCGGGAACAGCAGGTGAAGAACACATGGAGGGCTGTCAAGGAGCACTCAGTGTGCTCAGGTTTGTGAGAGGAGGTGTTTGGTCACCTGCAGCTTCCTTGCAAAGAGCGTTGCATGGTTGGGATGCAGAGAAGAAAACTTTGCAGTAGCTGTGGTAAGATATTCCAAAGAGGTCTAACTAGCAGATTTGTCTTTGAAAATGGTAACAGATTGGTCTTGAACCTGGTGATGTAGAAGGAAGGCCTGGGATCTGGTGCTATTTGTGTGTGACTCTTGGGAAAAGGGAGGGAAGACTGTAGGAATGGGAATATGTTACTCGTATCAGCTATGAATGGGAAGTGGAAAGTGAGGCTAAATCAAGGCAACTCTGCACTTCAGCTAGCATAAACTGATGAAAAAATCTCCAGGAAGAGATGCCAGAAAGCAACTTGAGCACTGGGACTGAACAGAGGCAGAAAGGTTGATGACAGAGGGAGAATCTGAGAATCACAAGTACAGAAACACTATCTAAAATCCTTGAGAATTGCCAGCCAGAGGACACAGAAGGAAAAGAGGGCTGTGAACCCAAGCCTGGCATTAAGAAAGGAAAAGAGGATGTTGACTCACTGACAGAAATAATATATGTGAAAATTCTTTTTAATCATAGTAAGTGCCTAGTTTTGCTAATAATAGATCTGGGGATCAATGGGAAAGAACTGTAGGGTAGGTTCCGAGAGTTATCCAAGGCTGAGGAGGGCCGGTGACCCAGGAAATATGTTAAGGGCCTGTGAATCCTAGGCTTGTGGGTCCTTCTGGTCACATCCACAACTGTAAAGACTCTTTCCCAGCTCATTAGCTCCTGCCTTCCATGTTACCTTACCTGCAGTGAGTGATTCCTCTTTAGGAATTTCCGTGTTGGGATGTAAGGTGACTGTGGGGATGAAAGGGATATTGTGCAGCTTCTCTTGCTTGGATTTCCCTTCTTGTTTGGGCAACTGAAGGAGGGTGGTGCAGGACCTTAAAAGTCATCTGGGAGTATCTGTTAAAAGCTAGAAAGCTTGTTTAAAGACAGTTTTCATGGACTCAGGTGGGGAGGTCACGCTTCAGTGACCTGCAAGGTTTCTTTGAAGATACTAAAGCTGTAATTGATGAAGAAGCATTGGTAGAAACAGAAGAGTTGGATATTTCAAAAGACATGCAAGAGGGCCTCGAATCAGAGACTGATAGGCAAGCGGGAGCTTGTGAGATCTGGAGCAAGATAGCTGCTGAAATAGAAGGTCTTTTAGAAATATAAATTGGAACCTAAGTTTAGACATTATTTTCATGTAGAAAATGAAAGATAACATAGTGTTTGAAGTTTATATTGAAGCTTGAGAGGGAAAGTGTTCAAAACTAATATCTTTCTTTAACAAGGATCGTGGCACAAAATAACTGCATATTAAGGCACAAAGAGTTTGCTTTGCATGGTAGATTATAGCATGATTTGCATTTGTTTAATTAGCCATAGTTGATAACACCAGATAGATGGCTGTTGGTTTGCATGGAATGAAAGTTTTAATACAGTCTAGCAGCTGAGGAAAGTTTCGTTTAAGCTTGCCATATAGCAATATAAAATTCTAGTTTAATTTTAAGGCATAATTTTCCATAATTAGAAATGTTTGGATTATGATAGACAAAACAAATCAACTAATTTTTCAAGTTCAAATTTGCAGACAAAAACTTCCTATGGAATTTTGACTAATCCCAAACTTGACAGTGCCACTTCTGTCCTCCTAGTCCCATGAAAAATAACAATATTATAACTGGATTTTATTCTGGTTTATGTTTGACATCTTTAAGTCTTTAAACATCTGGTTTATATTTGATATCTTTAAGGAGGCTTTAATGTGAAGGTGGATGTGTAAGTCCAGGAGTTATCTAGTTTTTCTGTGATACTACTTGTCATTTTAAGTTAAAATATTAATTAATCTTACTAAGTTTTACATGTTAAAAAGAACTAAACCAGCTTTAATAATGCTGGGAGACCCCTGTAGGAAGCACGGAGTTGGGAGGTTATCCAAATAGTTCACAGTCTGTTTGGAAAAGGATTATGGTATAGCAGCAGCAGCTGCAGGTATTGTTATCAGAAAATTTTTAAATGCATTAAAAGCTATTCACCTTGGAAATACATTTTGTTTCCTGAACTGATTCTAATAACTGGTGAGAGATTTCGATGATCATCTGTGTTGACCTGGGGCTGACCAAAATCTGGCATAAGTGAGGAAAAAAAGCTGTAGAGTTTAGAAAGGTCTCTCTGAAGGCCTCCCTTGTGGCACACCTACTACTCAGGAGAGTAAATGTGCACTTTGAGCAGTCCTGTTGTTCTACCTATAATTTTAGCTGTTCTTCTAATTCAAAATTTTTAGTGGTGATAGTGAAAGAACAACTTTAAGCCGTAGATGTATTTTAGTTTCTAAACTGCTGCCTAGCTGAGTTAGAGAGTGAGTCCCCTTACTAATTTTATGACTGGTGTTAGATCACCTCTGTTCTGATGACACAGGAAGAGTAAGTCCTTCTTGCCCCACTGTGTCTGGTGTACTGGGATCACCTTGTTGCCCTACAGCATCCCCAGTGTAATCACATACAATGAAAGGTAGGTTGTCTTTCAGACAGAAGTCTAAATTCTGTCTAGAAACTAAAAAAAACCTGGTGGGTTCACATGCTACTCTTTTGTTAATCCCCCTTCTCCCTACTTACTTCTTTAGCTGAGAACTGCAGTGATTTCTGTCTAACTCTAAAGGAGCTTTCTTCCCAATGTGGGAGATGACTGAGCATATATTCCCTAATACTCCTAAACTTAGTAACTCATTAATTTGAAGTGGAACTTTAACTTTTTTTTAAATTTTATTTTATTATTTTCATTATTGTATGAAGATATTTTGCCACTTACCAGAGATGCTGGATTGACAGATCCAAATCCCAGTGCTGTACAGGCACAGAAATAAGAAATGCACATTAAGAAGCTTTGCTGTATTCTTTGGAGCTTTACTAGTGTATCAAGAGTACCTGATTCTGCACACCTCTGTAGCCTCTTCCTTCACTGGGGTTTCTAGTGAGGATACCAACAATGGTGACAGCTGAAGAAGCTCTCACTTCTGAAATGTGAGCACAGCTCTGAGATCATCAGTCAGTTTATCTTCGAGGAAAAAGGTAGACCCATTGTAACAATATGAAGAGGAAAAGGAGATGTTCAGAGAACCTGTGACTTTGTGCACAACTATGAATATAACTGGAGAGTACATTCAAAATGTTTGAAAGCTGGAGGAGGCTGACAGAATTATTTGTAAGAGTTATAATCTCAAAAGAAAAGGCAGCCTGGGTTGGAAGGCCAGTTTTGCAATGCTTGAAGCCATAATTCAGCCTATGCTCTCTTGTATTAAATTCATGACAACTCAACAGTATTTCAGTGCAGTTCTTTATCAGTTTTAGATTACATCATGCTGAGAATTGCTCTATCTGTTAGCATTGATCCTTGTAAATCATTTGGTTTGAGGTCTTCAAATGGAAAGCTGTGATGCACTTCAGCATGCAATATACTCATTTTGTCCTTGAAAATAATTTAAAAATAAAGCAGCTGCAATTGCATAGATGTTATTACTTTTCTGAAAGGCTAGATGTACCCCTCTGAATTGTCATTAATTGGATGAAAGCCTTTCATAGAAAGAATGAGAATGGAGAAAAAAATTGTAGGTTGGTGCTTGATGTTGACTGAGGGAGTCATAGAGATGCTGCATGACTGAAGAGCTGTGTAGCCCAAAGCCTGATGCAAAGAAGTCATGATGCTTTTAATGAGAGTAACCAGAGCAGCAGAACTTATGGCTAAATGCTAGTTTCTGCACTTTTATAGCTGGATTTTTTATTCTCAATTACTTCAGTTTTCCTTGAATATGTACTTCATTTCTATCCATGTTTTTCAACTGTTCCATGGCTTTGCTTTCAGCTGAGAAGCATTTGCTGTGCTCTGCCTGATGAGTTGCACTTGTTCTTCATCCATTTCTACTGGGCTGACATTTGTGAGTGAAGGTTCTTTTTGATTTGCAAATTCCTTTAGGATCCTTCAGAAAGTGCACATCAAACTGTGAGATAAATGGAAGCTGCTCTGGAAAAAAATGGAAGTAATACTGTGACATGTTAGAGATCATCTTTGGTCTTTATTCACTCCATTAACTAAGAGAAACTCCCACCTGAATCCATTTGGTTTTGCTAAAAATTTATGGGAGATGGAATCGAGCAGATACAATGATGGAGACGGTGCACACAAGTAAGGCAAGGTGGTGGAAGTGGTGTTATGCTGCTTGCTGAAGGACTAGGGAGATTTCCAAACTGTCTTTCCTGTAGGGAAACTGTCTTTCCTGCTCCTTCCTAGCAAAAAGGGCAGTAAGCACTGCAAACAACTGGTGAGTTGTCTGTCTCACCCCTAGCTTCCTAAATCCAGCATGTAGCTGGACTGGGTGGGACACTGTGCTTTTGGAGCACATCCTCGACTCAAGGCTGTAGTAAAAGTGTCAGGATTTGTCTTTGATGAGACATTCCGCCAAAACAGAAATAATTGTTCCTCAAGAAGTCACGGGGCTAAATCACAGCAAAATCTACTTTATGCATCTGAAATTAGGCATACGGCTAATGCGCCACTTTGCTACAATGCGGAGTTATGGAAGGATATAGATTTGTCCCTTGTCTTCTTCGTGCTGATCTAGGTGTGATCCAGCAAAAAAAACAGCTGGTGATGAGGAAAATTGAGCTTACACAATTGGAAGTTTCCTGTCAGCACATAACAAAACCACCCTTATCTAAACTGGTGTTACTATGAGCTGAGCTCAGTCATCCTGAGGGCTCCCGATCTGCATTGCCAAAAGAACGCACATAGGTCGGAACTATTTAACTCCTACCGTGTACTATAGCTAGAGTCTCAGAAAGGGCCAGGGACTTGGCTTTATTTTATTGGTTGATTTGTTTTGGGGAGTCCTAAAAGGTCCTTGACTTTCTCAGACTGGCCTAGTCAGCCTTTTCTGAAAACAAAACTCTGCTAATGCTGTCATTACGTTTTTAAGATCTCAGCCAGTTTGCAGGTGCATGAACATAGCAACAGACACAAACACATAGATACAGACATATGTATTTCACAACTACTATATACAGAATACAGAACAGGAGGTGCTAGTCTTTTCTTGAAAAAGGCATGCAGCTCTCAGTGCTGCAAGTGTATCTTTTTCATTTAACCATCAAAAAAAAAGAAAAAAAAATAGGGTCTGTTTCTGACCAAAGAGTATGGAATATGCTCCATTTTATAAAATGTATGTGCTTGCCCATCAGCTTACTATTTCTCTACCACACCAAAACAATTAGAACATTTCTTTTTTCTTTTACTGAAATGAGAACTTTATTTTTGTTGAATGATTCACTTTTCACAGCTGTTATTACTTCTTCAGCCTACTCTGAGTTCACAATAGTAACTGAAATGTCGTCAGACAAGCAGATGGGAAAATGGCCTGTAAGTCTTTATTGTTATAAACGATTTGTAAAACTTCAGATGTTGAAAGGTAAGAGTGCTTTAAATAAATCTCAACAATGCTGACTCAAAAGTTTAAAGCATTGCTTAAATCCCTTGATTAACCCAGTTTCTCAATATTTGACATGAGTCAATAACTCTGAGACGTCTTTTCTCTCCTCTAGCTTTGTAAATATTTACTCAGCCAGTCCCATGAAATATGACATTTAATCCTGTTGAAGTAATTATTTGAATGCTGCATATGAAGAGATATAAAGTATAATAGTTCCAGTGATGCTACTTAAATAATTGGCACTAAGGATGAAATCTGCTGCATTTCTTTTGTCAATAGCCAGGATTTATACAATATAAGTGGGAGTAAATGGAAAGCAAAATCCACTTGCTGTCCCAAATCTTGGGCCAGCTGCTGGGAATGCAAGTTTCTTTATCCTGTCTCATGCCTGGGCCTATGCCTTAGCATTAACAGCAGCCTTTTGTTCCAGTTAAATGAAGTGTTGAGAGCTAGATGAAAGCCAATTGTGAAGGGATGGCACCTCTATTAGCTTGTCCTCTGCCTTTCCTTTCTGGGGCATACTATAATGAATGCTCTCTGCATTCCAGGAAGCAGGAAGATGCTCTACCCAGAGTTTCCAGGACCTGGGGAAGACTTCTGTAGGAATCCAGCGCAAAAGGACTATACCAACCCTCCAGATAGTAGCTGGAATTCCTGGTAACATGCAAGATTTGCAGCATGTTTGTATTTAAATGATTTCATTTAAGAAGCACTGTGATATGCTTGTTCCTATGACACTGCACTTTTAGTCATTGTTTACTGTTTCAGTCTGATTCATCTGTGGATTCTGCCAGGTTTTGCAGTTGTAGTCTTTGCCTCTGGGTAGTCCAGCAGTAGAAGGAATTGGGGAATAACGAGGAAGCAGAGAAAGATCACAGTGGGACAAGAAATTCAGAGTTGGCCAGCAAGAAATCAGAATTGGGTTTTCCTTCAGAAATGCTCCATTCTCATACAAAATTGGACCTTTCTGTTCTTCTAGGATGGATTCTCATCCTAAGAGGGCCTACAATAGCATGTTTATTAGCTTTCCTATGAAGCAATGAGAAAAAAGCAGTGTCCAGTTCTCAAATCTATGACAAAAACCTTTTTTTCCTTTGAAAATTTTCCAACTGTAATAAAAAATACAATAGATTTCTACAAGTTCTTCTAAAGTTGTTCTCCAGCTTATCCTGCCTGTTAAAAAGTGGAGGAAAGGATTGTTTGTGTGGTAGTAATTCAGGATGTAGGCAAAGATGTTTCTTATTTGCTTTATCATGCCAGACCCCTTAAGAACCCTTCATTATACGGAAAGGTCTTCATGCAGAAGTGCTGAAGTGGTGCTGTGCTTGTGTGGCTCAGTTTGACCACTGCATAATCCAAGCAGAGAGATGTATGGTCCAAAGGACAGTGCAGCACAGGAAAGGTAAAGTGGGAAGTCAGTGAAATTACTCTCAGCTTTCCTGAATTTATGCTTATACAGCCCTTAGGAGGTATTTCGACCAACATATCCACAAATATGTATAATTCTGGTTAGGGCAAAATCCAGATTGCATTTGGGTTACTAATGGAATCTTCTTCAGCTTTGTTTCCATGTAATGTTGTATTGCTTGTCTTATTGACTATTTCTCCCCTCTCAGCCCTAGACTGAATAGGATCTGCAGAATGCTGCTTATATTTAGGGATGTATTTTCAGGTACTTTGGGATTAAAAAAAAAAGGTGTTTCTAAACAAAGGTTTTCATTTTCAGGTATACCTGAAAGTTTGGATGGCCCAAGAGATTTGGTCCAGTTGGAAATCAGGCTAGAGATAATATATCAAAGTATAAATTAAAACTTTCAAAGATGAAAATATAAAACTAATTATCTTGGTTAAGAAAAAGTAAAATCTTTTGCTTACTCTGGCCAATTAATGTTAATGTGTAGATATCAAGTTAACAAGTACATAAAATAGCAATGGGACAAATTAAGAGAGGAACCTTAATGTGCATAGACATTTGCCCAGTCATCCAAAGTTCCTAAAGGGTCAGCTGCAAGTCTGGAAACATAAACACTGGTGTCTAAAATAGAAAAAGTTATTGTTGATTTTTTTTTCCTTTTTCTCCATTGTGTGTTTTACCACAAAACCAAACAAAAAAAAGGCCACGGGTAATGGTCATGGAGTGCTTGAAGGGCATTTGCCTTCTCTCATCACAAAGTGAAGGTATGTCAGACACTTTTAGCTACAAAATATACATGCAGGAATCACTGCGTACCTAACAGCTGTGAGGACTAAGTGATCTGATCGATCTCTTCTGTATCTCTTGTTAATAATAATTATGTGTACTCAAAAGAAGGAATAATGTTTTGGCACCCATATTTGAGGAATAGTTGGTTTGGGGGTTTTCCCCCTTAGATGCACAGCAGAACTCAGAATTCTTATGGCAAAAAAAGGCCAGAGAGCAGATGAGCTGAAATGACAGACTCAGGTAAAACGTGAGCAGCCAGCTCACAACAAGCCAGTTCATTGCGTGACAATCTTCCTGCTCTTCCCTAGGGACTGAGCAGAACGGTCCAAGAAGGAGCAGATGGAAACAGCTGCCAACAGATGAGTACTGGAATGGATTCAAGCCACACTGCTTGCTGGAACTTGAGAGTTTGTGATGGCCTGAGCTTCCCCAACCACAGGTATCTAAGATTGGGAACCAGGCAGCTGTCAGTCAGTTCTTATTTATGAGGACCAGAAAAAACCCCCTCTTGTCCTATGGTGTGGGGAATCTTTTAAGCTGTGGTTGCAAATAGTACTAAAGATAAAAGAACCCTACTAAGATATTTTTCATGAATGTATCTATCTCATTGTCCATTCACTCAAAATGGTCATTTGTCTTGATCTTGAGCTGAGGCTTAACAGGTGGGTAAAAGATAAATTTAGGAAATCCAGTGACACAATGCTGACACTTTTATGTCTTCTTACATAATTTTGAGCATACCATGAAGAATAATAAAAGGCAAAAGCTAAAGTGTCCTTGGCAAACAAACAAACATAATAGCACCCTGTGATATTTTTACCTTTGTTTCCCCTCACCACACACTTTTTACTCCCACAGAGCTTGAAATATTAACCCAGCATGTTAATTTATTTCTTCCAGAGTTGCCCTGACCGTTGCATTTAACATCTCTCTTGGAAGTACTTCAAACCAAGTGGCTGGCTCCATCTCTAGCTTTGTTAATTAGGCACATTACTTGGTTGCTTTTTCTCATATCGCTTAATGTAATTGGCATTTGTGAAGCTTTTGAAAGGCATGTTTGGGACTACATTTCGTGCAGCTGGCTTTCAACTGCAAGCTGTTTCAAGTGTGTAGTTCTGTAGAGGACAGCCTTTGAGAGCGTAGAGCATGTGTGCCTAGCACATACCATGCTTCCTTTCCAAAGGGAACAAAGGGATGCAAGTGTGGCCTGTCCCATACAAAGGAGCATGTGTGACACATGAACCCCCCTGCACACATTTGTATTTCTGTGGCATTAGATCTGTAATGGGAGCATTACGTGCCCTGGTTGAAGAACAGGTCTCCTTTTATAAGCTCTTGTATAAATGCTTTGCTCTGTGATCGTCTTCATCCCAGCCTTTAGGCCACACATAGGGAGACCTTGCCATATGGACACAAAAGCCTGTGGTTTTTCCATAAAAACGCATCTTTGAGCATCCAAACTCAAACCATGAGTTTGTACCTGCTGTAATAATTGCAACAGATAAGGGTACCACTACTGTGTCAGCTGCCAGCAAGGCTGATGAATTTACACCGGGTAGGAATTTGGCTCATTGATTTCAGTTGTAGTGAAATGATACTCTCTACCTGAGCTGAGAAGGAGTTAGATGGGAGAGTTTAGGGGGAAAAATAAGGAATATGTGCACTAAAAAAAAAAAAATGCAAGTCCTATTTTTCATGGAAAGGCTGCCCTCCGGTGGCCTGGAGAAAAGCCTACACACTGCTTGTTGGTTCAATAATGTACTCTCACACTGCTGCAAGCAGCAGCTCTCAAATATAGATGGTCTAGGCTCCTGCCTCAGGAAACCCACAGGTGGCATAAAAACAAGTAAAGAAGCTCAGAACAAAAAGGTATGGCTTTATTTGGTTTAGGATTCAGAAGAAGGGCAACGTGAAAGAAAGAAATGTTGTGTGGCCGAAGTATAAAATGAATCATAGAATGGTTGGTGTTGGAAAGGACCTTAAAGATCATCTTGTTCCAACCCCCCTGCCATGGAAAGGGACACCTTCCACTAAACCAGGCTGCTCAGAGCCCCATCCAACCTGGCCTTGAACACTTCCAGGGACGGGGCACCCACAATTTCTCTGGGCAACACATTCCAGTGCCCCACCACCCTCACAGTAAATAATTTCTTCCTAATATCTAATCTTAACCTGCTCTCTTTCAATTTGACACCATTCCCCCTTGTCCTGTCACTACATAGTCTTTCAATTAGTCTCTCTTCATCTTTCTTGTATTTTCCCTTCAGGTACTGGAAGGCCACAATTAGATCACTCTGAAGCCTTCTCTTTTCCAGGCTGAACAATCCCAACTCTCTCAGCTTTTCCTCTTAGGAGAGGTGCTCCATCCCTCTGATCATCTTGGTGGCCTCCTCTGGACTTACTCCCACAGGTCAATAACCCCCCTGTGCTGAGGACCCAGAGCTGGATGCAGCACTGCAGGTGGGGTCTCACCAGAGCAGAGTAGTGGGGAAAATCACCTCCCTTGGTCTGGTGGCCAAGATTTGTGCCCTCCTGAGGGACTTGGTCACCAGAGAATTGCATCATGGTCCTGCTGTCATCTGCTGTTCCTGTGCATCTTCCCCACCTGCCTTCTGGCCAGCAGCCTGTCTCCCCCAGGACCACTGCTCTCAGCACAGGCCATACAATGCTTTCAAAGACCTTCCATTTTCTCCCTCCTTTTTTCTTTATTTTTCACTTAAAACAAAGAAAAATAGAGTGGTGCCCCAAAATTTGTCTAGCGATAAAAAAGCCAAAACCCAACCAACCATACTATTCTTACAATTTTTTTCTCTCTGTTTCTCTAGAAGGCTCTTGGTAGGGAAGAGTTTGGTTTTTCCAATATATTTTTCCTTATGTTCCTAGTGTATGGGGCTCCAAGTGCTGACTGAAGACTGTGAATATCTGTGCTGTTTCTGCACCAACAAACCTTCCGTCATAGAGAGATGATAGAACATAGAATTCACCAAGCAACGATTTCAGGAATAAATGCAGTTTACATTTTTCCCAGCAGATGTGGCTGTTGGACCAGAAAAGGCTCAAGGTCAGTTCAGGTGGGTGAGGGAGGACCGTGGAGATCGGGAGACCCCCTTTTACTGCCATGGATATGCAGCACTAGGTAACTGTCCCGAGACACAGACTTCTGAGTGAATCTGACTCCAAACAAAAAAACCCCAATCCCCCAATCATGTGATTAACAAGCTCCCTTCAATCATGTGATTAAGTGGGTTATTGTCTGTTAGAGTTTTTACTAGTTTTTTTTATAAAGTTACAGTATTTGCCTCCCTATTGATAGATGTGAGGTTATCCATTGAGTATTACATAAAATAGCACACTTGTTGATGTTGCTAAGATGTCTGTAGATGATAAAAGTTATTGGTGTTGTAGAAAGAAAATGTGAGTTCAGTGCTATGCTGACTTTAACACTGGGAAACCCCATAGGTTTTCTATCACTCCATGGTTACAGGATAGGTCAGTTTTCACCATTAACTTACAGTGTTAATTAAGGTCTTTATTCAGAAGTGTCTGTGTATGCAAAATGTAGATTTCTGGGTCCACGGGGAAATTTCTGGGTTCCTTGTACTGGCCCAAGTGGCTCTGTGTCAGACATGTTTCTAATTCCTGGTGGGTCCTGGAAGACAAAGGACTATCTGAAGGCTCTTCTGTAGTATGCTAGGGACCATCCTCTCCCTCGTTAGCCCTGAAATGTCAGATATTGAAAGGTCTCCACTTAATGACATTCCCAGTTGTGCAACCAGACTGTTGAGAAGGGAGCATGCTGCATCCATCAAGGAGAGGAGGTCATGGCTGTTCAACAGCTTTACTAGAAAACCAGTGATTTGAAAGGATGAGGGAGGGCGAGCTGATAGTAAATAGTGCTCAATGAGGTTCTTGGATGTGCCTCCCAAGATGATCTCCAGGTCGTGCTGTCAGAGATTTGCACTCTGACCCTACAAAGACCTTTTTACCACTGCTTGTGAAGCCAAGACAGCCACATGCAAGTTATGTGAAATGACCTTCATACCATCTCCTGCTATCACAGGCTCCGTGTCAGCCACTCATTTAGGAACGGTTGTAGGCTTTCAGCACTATAATGGGGGCAGTTTCTGGTTTGTACTTGCAAGATCAGGTGAGCACTAAAGCCTGGCAGCTTGTTCAGAGAGTTGTGCTCAGGGGGATCGGCACATCTGAAAGCGTTCTGACAGAAATGGGTCAGTGACCAGAGCATGAGCAAAGGGTCACAGCAGGGAGCTTGTCCTGGCTTTGCACTGCTACGTGAACACTATCCCAGACACTATTATGGGCAGTAGTCTGAAAATATTCCTACTGAAGCTGGAAATATTCCTACTGATTTCAAGGAAATTTTTAAACAAAAAGGAAATATTAATTTATTCTCGTTAAAATTCATGAGGTATGAGGTAAACGTTTCTTTGTCTGTTTTGGATGTAGTTCTTCTGAAGATAGCAGTTTTGGCCCTTTGCACACTTTGAGCCTTTCAAATATCTCTGCAAAATGTAAGATGTAAAATGAAAACTGTTTTTCCTTCCACTTTCAAGGGGTTTTGTAAGGTCTTTATCTTGAGTTGAAAATGACAAGTCATTTTAGAAGAGCAGCATCTGGTGTGAAGCAACTGCCAATTTAGTATTTCTTTAATATATTTGGATACAGATAATAAAATCTTTTTGAAGGGAAAAAATATATCAGGAATAGTTCATATATCTTTTACCTAAAATTGAATGTTCAGTATGTGAGATACTTCTGTTGCAGTATTGCTATGATAATGCAGGAAATGGTGTTTAACATTGTTATTTGAAAACCCAGCAATTTTATTGCACTTTGTTGTGAAATATTGAAAGTAGGAAGAAGATCCTCTTCATTCTCATACTTGCAAATGACCTGATGAAATGTAAAATCATGTATGTATACATACTTAGTATGTATAAGTAAGGTATAAATTTATTCCTCTTCACTTTTTCCATGGCAGTGGTTTGAGTGAGATAAACCAGTAATACTGCGTTTGTCATGCAGTGCTTTCTTGAGTTACCAAATCAAATCAAACATTCCTAAAATGCACACTTATCAATATGTTCAAAGACAGCTACTTTCCTTTAATTGTTTGTATTGGGAGAACTTTCCCTTTGGAGGTAGTGTTCCTTAGGAAACATCATATTGAACTGGAACCTGTGTGATACAAACTTTCAGACTATCAGTGTGTGTTCGTAGCCCATGCTGGAGCATTTCTATAGACCAAGTTTCTGCACTTTGTCTTGCACTTTGTAGCATCAGCCCTAAATGCCTAAATTCATCTTCAGGAGCCCAGTTTAAGAACCAAAGTTTGTAAATGTTGGATCAGTCTTGTGTATGCTTCTTGGTTGTGTCAGAACTAGACTAAAGCTATGAATCCAAATATTACTAGCTTCAAAGTATTTACTCATAGACTGGGATATAATTGTATCAGTAACATGCTGTCCTCTTGATGCACAGGGATTTGTTTTAAATATATTTATTACCTTAGAAATATACAGGAAGAAATTGCACAGGGAACAATTTTCCTTATCTAAGTAAAAAAATAAATATATCTGTAACCTAAACATGTATTTATCAGTGCTGACGCCCTTTGGCCTTACTCCAGTGAACTCTTCTCACTGACATCAATGGGAGAAAGATGGGCCCTGCATAGGAAACCTATGAATATTTTTTCTTCATCATCCATCCATCTATTTTGGGATGTGCCAAATGCCTGTTCTCTGTTGTAACATTAACATCAGTATGTGGAAACTGGGGTGGCTAAAATAAATCAGTGAAATGCAATATACATGACTTGACATGGAACTGCGTGTACATTGTTGAGCACAACTGCCCTGTGCCTGCTCTGCCCTGCCAGCCCTACAGCCAGGTACCCCATTGTGTCCCTCAGAAGTGGGGTGCAAGCAAGGCAGGCGTGAACTGTGTGCTGCCAGTCTGTCCAGAGCCTCTGTCATTCCTGTGCTGGCAAAAGACTTTTTGGTTGTCATGTAATGGCAGTAAAATTGATACTTTTACCAGCCTCAAATTATGGGGATTAAAAGATCTTTAGTATTTCACAAAAGCGTATTTTTGGATCTTTTGCACTGTGGGCCTGATTGAGTGTTTGCTGAAGGCAATGAAAATGATATTGATGATGTGTGAGGTCCTGATTTGTGAGGCAACTGTCTCTCCTTAGCTTTTCTAAGTTAGGGATACAGGCTTCCAACTAACCTGGGCCATTTTTCCGACCTTACTAGAGACCCTCCTGATTCATGTTAGTATGAATTAGCACATTCTCAAATTCATTTGATTTTTATTTTTAATGGAAAAACAAAAGGGATAAACTCAGTCTTTATGGGCTGGAGTGTTTTCTACCCACAGGGAAATCAATGGGACACCTTTACAAAGTTGAACTTTGATGAAGATGCTGAGTGGCCAGTCCTGCCTCAGAGTCCCCTCCAATCCGTGGGAGCCTGGGCTGCTCCACAGAACGGTCCTGCGCCTTGACATTGACTTATCATCCACCAGGACCACAAACTCATGGATGAGGAAGGAATACCCATGGCTGCTACCATCCCTGCCCCTCTGGCTTCAGATAAATCAGCAAGCTTGAAGCATGACTGCCCTAGGAAGAAGGAGAAGCAACTGCATTGCCCTGTTCAACACATGGCAGCTTGCTCCTCTCCTCCCCACAGAATATTGGTCTTCAAGGCCATACATGATTAAAGGAGTCGGAGATGTTCCCTGGAAATAGCTGTTCCCTCTTTGTTTTTCCTGCTTAAAAGGTAAGAGCTGCATAAACTCCCTTTTGAATAGTCACCTAACAGAGAATACAATGACTAATCTGTCATCAAAGTATTTAGGGATGATGACAATACCTAGATTGGTTTTCAGTGTGTTTTTTGTTTTCATTTTACTGTGATGTTTATACAAAATCCATAAATCATAGGGATGTGATAAGAAACAGATTGTAGTTGCTGGTTATTCTTGTCCAGATGCACAGAAATGCCCTGATAGTTACTTTCCAATGACAACCAGCTCAGGGCTTAACATTTTTCACTTGCACAGCCAGCTTTCAAGGTTACACATAGATACTGAATGAAACAGAGCCCACTGGTTATTTTTAGAGAGGCTCTAAACAAGAAGTAAATCCCTGGAGCAATGCTGCGAGAGATGCATAAAGTTCAAACCCAAATTAAAACTGCCTATCTTTGGCCTAAATTCCAACCTGAACTTGAGGAAAACTGTGATCTGTAACTTGAACTTTATGACAAAAACTCCTTTGCAGTTATTTCTAATGTCTGAGAATACATGAATGAACATGGTACAAACACTTGAAAAATAAAACTTGAATGAAAAATGCAAACATTTGTCCAAAAATGTAGTTCTTGGTTTTGAGATAGTGTTGTATGACTTTCAGTTTCAGTAGCTACATTGGAATTTGGAGAGTCTAATTTTTTGTGATTCCTAGTTTCAACACATCTTTGTAAGATTAAGTCCTGCAATGTAATTGTAAATTTTGGAGGCAGGAGGAGAAACATGCTTATTTACTGATCCCTTTAATAATGACCTGTGATGCTCAGGTCTTGGTTTAGCAATGATGACGACAGAATATGAAGAAAGTAGGCCCCTTGTCAGCAGCGTATTTATGCGAAGTAGTGCAACTGAAGCATGTTCTTGATTTCTTTGCTGAATCAGAGCCTGTATCTTCTTCCTGCCAAGGCAGAGATCTAATACCATTCCTAAATGCACTAGTAATTCTAGAAGCCCTAATGAAAGTCAAGATAACACCACGGATTTTATAAATAAGGGTCTTTATTTAGAATACTGTTGAAAACATTCTTGGCAACCACATCGTATAAATATATAAAGTTAAAAGTTTGACACAACAAACCAAGCAATATTAAATATTTTTAAATTTTCCCCTTTATGTTTTAAGTTTTGCTTTTGTTTCTTTTTTTTAAGTTTTTTTTCTTTTGCTCTTTTTTCCTTTTTTTTTTTTTTTTTTTTTTGGAAAGCAACTCTTATTTACAATTATACAAAAGTTTTATAAAAAATGGTCCACAACCTTATTTTGGCCAAAACAGGAGTAATAGGAAGTAGTCATGCCATTACTGCTGTAGATTTCTATTTTCCTCCACATTCAAGAGCCAACTTCCTATTCCCCACAGCCCAGATTAAACATTGGCCATTTCATGGTATACAATTTTATCTCTAGACGTATTAAATAACTTTAGTTTAACAACCAATAAATAGCTATGTGTATTTTGAAGTGATACAGGTTTGCAAAGTTATATAGTTGAAGGAATTTTCAGTGATATTTTAAAACTGGAAAAAGTCTTAAGAAGTCTTTTCAACCTTAGAAGGCAGGTCTTGAGTGTGGCCAAATCGAGCAAATTGTTTTCGGTGCAGTCCAGCTGGAGGGGTCCTTATAGCACTTGGTAGATGGGGTTGCTGCTGCTGTTATCCTGGGGAAGTGGGGCGCAGTTGGTGGGGGAAGGAATTTGGGCTCCACTATCACTCAGACTCACTCCTTCTGGAGGGGAACAGGGACTCCCTTCAGCAACAGTTTCCACTGGAGGCAGTACGGGGCACGTGGAATTATCTGTGGAAATCCTCTCTACAATGCTTGAGAGGCAATCGAGACTGGAAACAACAGAACTCTTCCCATGCTTTGGATCTAAAAAACAGACAAAAAGGTGCTCAGATTATCCAGTGGGTCCTTAACATCAGTGGGCAGCACACATTTGTGAGCCTGTGAAGACTCAGAGGAAATGAATATTGGTGAAGGACACCAATTATCAGAAAACAGATTGTAGTTTCAAAATGGAAGAGAGGCCCAACCACAGTGTGCTGCTCTGGGGGCAGGGAGGATCCAAGGCTTCACTGAGTGCACAGAAAGGGAAGAACAGATTTGAAATCAATTGTAAATTACTCCAGTTTGGATCAATGACAGAGTAAGAAGAGTCTTCATGTAAGATACGGTTAAATGCTGAAAATTAGTTGTAGAGAACACACTTCTATCCAAATGTTATAATTGCAAATAGGAAATACAGCTATAACACATCCCCTTATTTGAAAATACACCTAGAGAAAATCCAATGCCTCTACCAGCAGCAATGGCTCTCTGGCTGGAAAGGCAGGTTCCCAGCTGGACACGGAGCAGGCACAGGAAAGCTGCTGCGCTGCCTGCCTCTGTCTCAGTGTTTCACACTGCCCTTAGGGCACGTACTCACCGTTTGGGGACTCTGTGTAGTAGCTGCTGTCGTAGCTGTTCCTTCTGCGGGAGCTGCAAGGAGGCCCGCTGTACTCCATCTGGGAAGGAGAGAAATCCGAGTGAGGTCAGGCTCTTACCCAAATCCCAGTAACCATCTAATTTCATATTTCAGTCTCTAGTCTGTGCCATCATTCCAGTCCTGGCTGAAATGCCAACAAGTTGTAGATTCTTTGAGTGAGGAAGAATGTAACTTGGCTAGAAGGGGATCCACCCCAGAATATTTTATGTGGCACAGCTGTTCCATGGGAAAGTTACCACTATTGCATCGAATGCTGCAGCTTTAGAGATGAGATGAGGCTTTCCAGCATTCTGATCAGATACAGCCCTTCATGTATCTTTAGTTTACAACAGGGAGACTGAAAGGGGAATGACATCTTTTTAATTTAGTTTTCGAAGATTTTTCTAAATGTGAATTCCTCTTTAAAAGCCTCTCTTTACCTTTGTCCCTTTGTATTTCCTTCAGTTTCTCTTCCCATTTCCATTTCGTATAGAAAATGCTACAGACCACTAACTAATGTATTTGTTTCCGATACTTCAATCCACAACGAAATTCCTCTATTAAAAAAGGCTGTATCTTGAAGAGGAATAATTTGTGTAAATCTCTCCAATCTGTCAAGTATCTCATAATCACAGATTCTCAACTCAGTAACCATTATCCCCACCAGAGCACAAAAAGCAATCTCTGGCCTGAAGGTGCTGTTCATGGCCTGTCCAGAGAACTGTCCTGGACTCTGGTCACCACATCCCACCAGCCCACAGTCAGACCAGAGGCTGAACCTACAGCCCCAGCCAAAAAATGTGGGGATGAGACACCCTCTCTGGCACCCACCCTTCTTCTCAATGTACAAATAGGACTGAAAGCCTGGATTCTCCTTCCTATTGCTTGTAAATATCTATGGAGGGGATGAAGTGAGTGAGAAGAGAAATGGAGAATCTTTTTCTTAAGGGTCAAGAAAAACAATTCTTGTTGCTTAGACCCTCCTCCTGTTATCATGATGAATAGCAGAAAACCAAACCCAGACTCTTATCAATTCCTGTGTAACTATCATGTCCGAGGGGGCCCTTCCTCTCTGCTGTCCTTAGAGGATTCAAAGGTAATGATACAGCAGAGGATGGAAACAGAGATGCCTCAGGAGCTACGGGAGCACAGGCAATGCCCCCAGGTGCCCATCCCAGGCAACTTCCTGAAGTCCTCCCCCAGCAGCTTTCCCCAGGCTCCTCCAGGACATGGGGAACCTGCCTAATTTCTCATCCCAGGGAACAAAGTGTGTAAGAGATTCTTCTTTCCCAGAGATCCTGCCATGTGGGGACCCAACCTCCCTTCGCTGTGGGCGCTCAAGGCACGAGAAAGGACTTTGTCTTCTGCCTGGGGACGTACAGAAGGCAGCTGCTATAGGGAAGGCAGAAAGAGGCGACTCGCCCTGCTCAGGTTTGGACCAACAACATCCAGGGCACCTTGGTGGCAGGGAGTCCTCCCTGGGGCACTCACCATGCCGTCGGAGCAGTTGGAGCGGGGGCTGGAGGCATCCGATTCCCCGCTGTAGTGCTCCAGCACCGGGTAATAAGCGTCCTCCTGCTCCCGCAGCAGGGCCTGCAGGCTCTCGATGTAGCGGATGGCGTTGCGCAGGATCTCCACCTTGGGCAGGCGCTGGTTGGGGTTGGTGGAGGTGCAGCGCTTGAGGGTCTCGAAGGCCTCGTTGACCTTGCTGAGCCGTCGGCGCTCCCTCATGGTGGCGGCCTTACGGCGGTCGGCGTTGGTGGTCTTCCTCTTGCACGCCTTGCAGGCCCACAGCAGGCAGCGGCCAGCCTGGTGGTGCCCGCTGGGCGCCCGGACGTGCTCCTCCTCATGCCCGTGGTGGTGCCCGTGGTGGTGCGGGTGCTCCTCGGGCTTCAGCAGACCCCCGACGTGCACCAGCCGGGGGTCCAGGTCCTCGAAGAAGTGCATGTCCGACGTGTTGAAGCACGGGTCATCGTAGAAGTCATCGGCGGCTGTGAAGGAGCAGAGGGAGCCCTCCGTCATCTCCATGGGGCCCAGTAAGTCCATGGGGGCGGCGGAGGGGACAGCGGCTGGGCCAGAGGTGACAGCGAGGGGCTCAGAACGGAGGGGCCTTCGACCGAGCTGCTCTGCGGCCGGGCGGGTGCGCGGAGCCGAGACCCTCGCAGCCTCTCCCAGGCGAGGCCACCAGCGCTGGCTGCTGCCCCGACCCCCTCCCCAGCCGCGCCGGTCCGGGAGCGCCACTCGGGGCCGTATTTATGGCTGAGCCCCCCGGCGCGGCGGCTCGGGACGGGGCGGGCCGGGGGGCGCGGCCGGGCGGGTCGGGGCGGCGGGGGGGGGGCGCGGTGTCCCACGGGCGCTGGGGCAGGGGCGCCGGCAGCCGAGCGCTCGGATGTGCGCAGGGCTACGTTTTCCCCCTATTTTTTTTCTCCTCTCGCAGCCCGCCCTGCCGGCGCGCCAGGGAGAGCAGCCGCCCCGATGCCCGAAGGTGCCGGGCGCCGCCGGCCGCTCGCCCGGGGGGACAGCGGCGCGCCCCGCTGTGCCCGCACACACCGGCGGCGGCTCCGCCGGTTCCTCGCAGAGAAGAAGCCCCCAGCCCCGGGACGGGTCTGGCCGCGGCTCTGCGGCCACAAGGGTAATTACTGCGGGGGCGTTCGTGGGGGCGGGCGGCGGCAGGGGACACAGCGGAGAGCCGGGAGCGTGTGGGAAGCGGGGAGACCGCGGAGAGGCCGGAGGTGCGGAGCGGCGGGACGGGCAGGTGGCGCTGGCGCCGCGGCAGGCGCGCCCGCAGGGGGCGGTGTGGGCCCGTCCCGGCGGGAAGCGCCGCGGTGCGCCGGCCTTCCCTCGGGAATGCGGTGTCCCTGCGAACGCTGGCATTCCGCGTTCCTCTGCCGGCTCTGTTCACCTGTACGCGGAAACCTTTGGAGAGATGGAGCTCACCCCGCGCCGTGGCGTTTTGCTGCGGTTGCGCTGCAGTTGGATGGCTTGCGCGATAAGGAGTTCTTTTCTAGCAGTGGGAGAGTTTGGATCTTGGGGAAGTGGGATGGGTTTTGGCAACGTCTCTCAGGAGTCCCAGAGTTTTTACTCTGCTTTTTGAGTATCATTTGGAGATGAGAAATTAGGTTCTTCTCAGAGGACTTCAGTAATTCAACTATGTGATTTCACTGACTTCATGATTAAAATAGTAGTGCATATATTTAATGTCCCACAAGCTAAAATTAATTTCTGTTCTGCAGTTATAAACGCTGGCAAAATTTCAGCCCATTCAAAAGTAGCAGCAAAGCTCTGTCTTCAGTGGGACAAGGGGCTGACTGACAGAATCTGAAAAGGTAAAAAACATCCAGCAATGAGCAATTCCCAGTCCCTGTGCCTATGACTTCTCTGACGGGCTGTTATGATGGTGGCTTCTTTTGTTGTTACATGATTTGGTTTTTGGCAAAAATTCCTAATCTGCAGTCCCCATTTTCTACTTACCTAAATATCTTTGACTCCAAGATAAGAACTGTAAGCCACATTCTGTCAGTATACCTAAAAGATAAAGGTTTTATTTAAAGATAAAATGATATGGTTTTGACTCTGTACAAATTCATTCTTTCACTGTACCCAATGCTGAAAAGCAGTGTGTCCCAAGGACATCAGCTACTGACCACCCCTACACATTTAGAAATGTATCTCCCAGCTGTTTCTGAGAGGCAGAGTGGCAACCTGTGGAGACACTTCACTGTTATTACAGAGGTTCTTTGATCCAGAAGGAATAAAGATACTTGGTTTTAAGTCTTCATTGAACAGCTAACAAAGTAAAAATAATTTGTATTCAAAATAGTGCAAGGTATACAATAATGTAAAATAAGTATTAATGAGAAAGAGTTTTATGCTGTAATAACTGAACGTGTAAAATGGGATATCAAGGCTTGGTGCTGGCAGTGTGACCCATTCACGACACTTAAACTCTCTCCAGACTGTTGGCTTAATTTTTGGAAAAAGGTAATTTTACCTAATATTTAGTCAGTATTGTAGCCTGTTCTGCCTCTGTGTGTTTCTAGCTTATATGTGACCCCAGGGAAAGACACTCAAGGGCTGGAGTGCATAGGGGTTACCTTGGGCAAAGCGGTGACAAACAGTGGGGCTTGGACAAGCACTATGGGGAGTTTGCCAATTATTGCCCATGAATGTGAGCTCAAGTGCATGAATTTATCCAAGTGAAAAGGTCAGGAGCAGGCTGTGACCAGGCAGTGAATTCCACACAGTGATCTTCCAGTGAAGGTGCCCTTGAGGACACCTTCCTTTGAGTTTGGACATGCTGATCTCCAGAAGTCCTTTCCAACCCTAACAATTTTGTAATTCCCTGCTGCTGCCACCAGTAACATCCACTTTCCAGTGTAATTCCCAAAGACAGGTTTGTCCAGAAAGATGTTGCCTTGTACAGTGGGGCCTGAAAAACTTCCTTGCAAAGAACAAACCCTGAGATGCTCTTCTCAGTTTTGTGTGGCCACAGCGGAGAGGATGAAGGACAGAACTATCTCCACTTGGAGACTTTTAAGTGCATTCCTCACTTTGAGAGCAGGCAACCATAGGTAGTGCTTATGGCAAGCATTTACAAGTATTCCATTGTTAAACCTCTTTGGAAGCCCCTGGGGTTGCAACTCATAATTTCAGTAAAGATTAGGTCTCTCCAGAGCTGCCAGTTTGGATGCTGTGTTTAGGGTGCTGGTGCTGCACTAGCTATTTAGAGCTGCCCCAGGGTGTGTGTTTGGATTGTTTGGGCACTGCTTTGGAAGTACAGATACAGGGAGTGTGGGTCAACAGGCATTCAGCAGAGAAAGAGAATTTGCAAAGTTTCTGTAAGAGCTGTTGCCCTTATACCTGTTCCACATTCCTTCATCTCATTTTTTTTTCAGGATGTGATTGAAAAGGAAGCTGCGAAGGCAGAAGCAGATTGTACTTCCTACGTCGAGAAGCATGGACAGACTCATCCTGTACACAACTGACAGGTAGTGTTAACAAATCTGAGACCATCTTCACAAGCATATGTGCCTTCTCAGCAGAAGCAGCATGTGGACAAGAAGAGCTTATTATCTACAGTAACTGATTGATTTCTCTTTTCCTTTTCAGAGGATAGAGACTGGGAAAACAGTTGATTGTGAGTTTATCTAAAATTAACAGAATTGTCTTTTCAGGCAGAGGGCCCAGAACATATTCTGGCAAAGGAAAAGGGAGAGAGAAAGACTTATATTCTAAGAGTGTGTGGATACATTTGGTTAGAAGATGAACATGAGAAGTCTGAGAAACAGAAATGGCACTACTTTATGGAAAAATAAGAGGCAAGTAAGTCTTCCTCTGAAAAATTTACAAGTTGGGTTGTTATTTTGGAATTTGTTTAAGGTAAAAATTTAAGTGCTATAAACCATGGAGGAGGCTGTAACTACGTTTCAGAAGGTCATCAGCTTTTAAAAGGAGAAGGTTGTTGTACAAGTAGGTCAAACATTACCAGTAGTACATGAAGTAGTTTTGTATGGCACTAGTTTATAATTCAGTTAGTAGCGTTGCTCTGTTCACACTTAGTGGGCTGTATTTTAATACTGAGAGGGACGGATTCCATTGCTCTTATTCATGTTGAGTTGCAGTCAGTGGAACTAATTGTTGAATAAGGTATGCTCAGCATGAGGGGATGGGTGATAGAATCTAGCCCAGATGGAAATATCTTTTAAACTCCTGCTGTATTAGAAAGCAGCAATCTCAACACAGGCAAATCTAGCATGTTGCTAAAAGTGCTTTGAGCCATTCCTGTGGCACATTGCAGTATTTTTATAGATGAATACAGGGGTTGTTTTAAAGTGGTTGTGTCCCCCCCTCCCACCATCCCAAAGTTGAGCCACATTCACAGAAAAGATTGGGCAAGCATTTGCATTGTAATTTTCTGTCCCATGTTACAACACCAACAGAAGGTAGGTGGGCTTTGCAGAAATTGCTACTTAACTGCAGCTGTATCAGAATTTACTAAAAATGTTTCATTGTGCAGTGCTTTTATAGTAATGCAGTTTTCTGGCATTTATTTTCACTGTGGCATACTCTTCCATCATGCACAACCTCTTAGATAGAGAAAAATACTGGTGCAGTTTAGTATACATATGCAAAATCTCTTGGAGAAGAATACCAGCATGCTTGGGTGGTGAATTGATGAATACAATGGAGATGCAAACATAGAACTGAATTTATTTTCAAGCAAAACAGGAGTATCAGCTAAAGTATTACATGAAAGTGTGAGGCAATCTTTCAATGAATCAAATCAATTGCATAAAAGATGTATATAATGACAACAAAAACCCCTAACTGGCAGGCTGCTGATCTAGCCAGTTGCTCCTCTTAGGTGACCTTGGGAGCCAGGGTACAGAATGAGGCACTCCAGTAGGAGACTAATGAGAGGAATTTGGACACCTCTGGACTATAACCAAGCTGGCTAACACTGCCCTAATTGAAAGGCAAAACCAAAGAGTGCCCACTCTCTCTGATGCAATTCTAGTTAAGTGTGCTGTTTTTTCACTAGGATCTCATGCCCCTACTTGGGACCAAATAGGGAATACAAGAAGCAGCAGGAGTGCCACAGTAACACCTTTACCGAGCTAGCTGAGATAGGGATCTGTATCATAATTAAAGCAATCATCCTACGTTAAGTCTGGACAAAGTCCTAGAGCTACCCTCTTCACTGACACTTGCAAAATACGCCGTAGAACCTCTAAAGTTCTCATCTAATTTCTCTCATCTGCTTTCTGAGGGTGAAAAAAAAGCCAACTAGGCAATAACTGTAGAGAAATCAGCACATTTTCTTATTCCAATGTTGGGGAAATGTTTGCATCCTTCATCCTGAAGAAGTATACCACTAGAAATAGCTGATCAGTAAATGCATTAGCCTACTAATTTAAATTGCTACTGTGATAGAAATAAGACAAGAAAACTTTGTTTTCAAACAAGTCTTTTCAAAAATAAGTTCATTATGTTACTATACTTGTTAGTAATTTAAAATACCTAATAGTAATATAAAATATTCAGTAATATAAAACTAAATATTTGGATTTTCTGCCATATAAAAGTTTCCTTGCACTAAAGGTGCAGTTGTTTCTTTTTTATTTGTTTTAATAAAAATTATATATATTCTTAAAATAATTTGCACTAACTAATCCTGTTAATCATTTAAAACAGAAAAGAAGCTTGAGAGCTTTTGGCTTCTAGGAAGAATTGCATAGATAAATGTGACAATCTAGCTAGCAACCTTGCTATCATTTAAACCAAATAGTGGTATGGGCTAGATTTTGAGCTGTGACTCAGCAGAGGGTGAGGGGATGGGTGTAAAGCAGGAGGAGTGATAGAGCATTGTGTCTTCTGAGTTCTGGTCCCAGCTCCACCCTCGGGACAGGTCTGCCTGAGGAGCTGCCCCGTAGCTGCAGCAGCCTCAGCATTAAAGGCCCTCCCTGCCCTGCTTCACCTTTGCTCCTGTGCCATCGTTACACGGTGGCAGCATCGCAGTGCAGCGTATGGTTGCATATATCGGCCCTATGCCATTTCTGTGCTGGGAGCATTCTCTCTGGGGTCGCTTCAGACCTTCTGCAGCTCCTGTGCACTGCTGGAGAGGCGGGCAGGGGCTGCAGTGATCACTAGACTCTGGCTCTATGCTGGTCCTGAACTCTTTCTGTAACCGGTCCATAAAGTAATCCCCAAGACTATTTCTGCCATCCTGGGAACAGTCAAGCCTGCGAGCATTGGTCAGCAGATCTCCCATCAGCTTGATCTTCCAGATTTTGGGCCCAATAAATTGTTTCTTGATAGTGCTTGCGCTATGAGGGTCTGAATTTTCAACACTCAGGGCATAAAGCTCTTCAAAATATCGTAGCAGAGTTTTCCATTGTACCATTGCTAGTTCCAGGGCTTTCATCAGACCGACTGCGTAATCACAGTTTGGTTTCTGAAAACAAAGACAGAATTGTATTTATTTAGAAGAACAGCTCATGTATCTGTATTCATCAATGGATTCCTACACCTTAACCTGGTGCTCTAAACAAGTTGTCCTAGGATTTTGCAACAACTGCTTCTAGTTTGGAGCATCTATTGTTTTTTGCAGTCTGTAAACACAAGTGGCAGAATCCAAGCACTTCTTCAAGGAATAGATTTAGATAGCAGCAGCTATGCCTGAGGAGGGTTCTTACACCAGGAAACCCAATCATAGAATGGCTGGGGTTGGAAGGGACCTTAAAATCAACCAACCCAACCCTCTGCCATCTTCCACTAGACCAGGTTGCTCAAAGGCCCATCCAACCTGGCCTTGAACACTCCGAGGAATGGGGCATCCTCTACTACTCTGGGCAATTTTTTCTAGTGTCTCACCACCCTCACAGTAAAGAGGGTCTTCCTAATATCTAGTCTAAATCTGCCCTCTTTCAGTTAAAAATTGTTATCCCTCACCCTAACACTGCATTCCCTGATAAAGAGTCCCTCTCCCTCTTTCCTGTAGGCCTCCTTTAAGTACTCGAAGTCCTAAACTCTTCCTTGATGCAAACTGAGTGTTAAGAAAGATTTTCACAATAGCCTTTTTACTTTCTACAGCTCAACAACTGCTATGATGGACCAAAGAGGAGCATTCTGTATTAACTAATTTGGTAGAGGAGAATCAGCCCCCTGGTCTTAAACCAATGAAGTGGATTATTTTTTTCCTGAAAACTTTGAGTTATTCCTTTGTACCTGTGCAAGCCCAAGTGAGATCTTAGACAGTTCAAATTCTGTCATGAGCTGTACTTTAGGAAATCAACTACTGCCCCAAGCTGGATGGTTCTCCTTCCTTACCACTCTTCTTAGGTGCTAATCATGTCTAAGCTTCTGCTTAGGTTCAGCGTGAAGGAGACAAGTGTGCTGTTTCAGCACAATTTAAGGAGTCATAATCCATTACAGCATACTGGAAACAACAGTGTCCAACTGAGTAAAAGAAAAGGGGAACACTCTCCATATTCTTTTGGGCTGGAAAGCAACCCCATAGAGTTAAGACTGTATGTCTGACAGTTTCTAGGCATCACAATCAAGAACAAAACTATTAGTATGACAGGTAAATTATATCTGGAAATCTAATAGTGGGTGAATGCAGAGATCTGAAGTACCAACAGTATAATTCAGTAAGTTAAGCAGATCGCAGCTGCTTGAAAACTTGTTGACTACTACCCACCTGGATGGTTTTAGAGCAGTAATGGCCTCCTCTTTCTTGCTGATACTTCATCAATGCCTCTGCGGCTTTTCTCTCTTCCAGAGCTTGATGCAGGAAGAACTTCGAAATATTTGGTAGAGCCACATGCGACTGATCAAAATATTCACCCTAAGAACACAAAACAGGAGGGTTAAAATTTGCTGGAGATGGGACTCACTTGCAGCAGAATGTGGCTTTAACAGAACTTTGGAGACCCTTCCTATGGAAGGTGTTTTGTTCACAAAGCACAATTACTTTGGAGACCTTGATCCGATTTCTACAAGAAACGAAGTAAGTAGTTATAATATGAAATCAAGAATCTCTATACTTCTACTAGAACTCTTCCTGTCCTTTAATATTGGTCAGGCAACTGTAGTACTGATGTTATTCTTGCAGTAGCAGTTAAGAGATCTTCAGAATATTTTATTTATGAGTGGTTAGCATGTGTGTGTTTTGTAATTGTGTTTTGTGGAGGGTTTTTGTTTTGTTTTTTAAGCATACTCCCAGAACAGAGAACATAAAATTTATCCCTGCAGGCCTGCATTCCAGTCAAAAGTTAGCTTTCAAAGGTATGAGAAAGATGAGGCAAATACCAAAAAGAGAAGTAAAACTTTGCATCTATTTATCAGCTTTATTATGGACAATGGTATTCCAAAATAATGGATACCGCTACTGAACTATACACCTTCAATATTATATGAAGGTCATGCCTGGGAAGGCATGTCAGGAAGAACATCAATCTTTTGGAGCGAGTCCAGAGGAGGGACACAAAGTTATTAGACAGATGGAGCACCTCTCCTATGAGGAAAGGCTGAGAGAATTGGGTTTGTTCAGCCTGGCAAAGAGAAGGCTCTGAGGTGACCTAATTGTGGCCTTCCAGTACCTGAAGGGAGCCTACAAGAAAAATGGAGAGGAACTTCTTATAAGAGCATGCAGTGACAGGACAAGGGGGAATGACTTCAAACTGAAAGAGTAGGTTTAGATTAGGTATTTGGAAAGAACTCTTTACTGTGAGGGTGGTGAGACACCGTAACAGGTTGCACAGAGAAACTGTGGATGCCCTGTCCTGGAAGTGTTCAAAGCCAGGCTGGCTGGAGCTCTGATGAGCAACCTGGTCTTGGGAAAGGTGTCCCTACACACGGCAGGGGGGTTGGAACCTGATGGTCTTTAAGGCCCTTTCCAACCCAGGCCATTCTATAATTTCAGAAGTATTACAACCCTAAATCTCCTGCAGGCCTTGTTCTGTTCTGTATGGGAAAGTAACAACTTACACTGCTGCCATATTTAACCACGCTAACAGGTCTAACAGCTCTTACATTAGAAGGGTTTTATCCAATGTATGGCTGTCCCATAAAGAGAATGCATTAGACACAGGGAGCAAAGGAGAGCCAGCAGGTTACACTGGTTTGAACACTGGCTCTGCACAGCTCTGATGTCGAGGAGAATGAGAGGCAGCAGCTGGGACTATGCCAAGAACCAAACTGAGGGAGCTACAGCATCCTGATCTGCTGGTGCCCTGAGCACGTGTGTGCAACACAGCACAGCTTCTGTCTCTTGGACACAACTCTGCACCACAGTACACATAACTGCATATCGAGCTGCTGGCTCGTCGCCTGCCTAGGAGGGGCAAGCAACAACTTTGTGCATTTCCTAAGTCCTTCTGCTTCTGATTGTCTTCCCTGCTTTCCTCTATTACCCTGCTTAAATAGGTAATACTTTCACTTCAGTTGTGTTGCTCTGTTTAGAAAGAAAATGAAGAAATGTTAAACACGCAACACAAGTTTATGTTTTTTTCTTGTATTTTTAGGGCCATCTTGGGATACTCCAAACCTGTGACACACGTACACACATGTAAACCACTGAAGAGAAAGTACATACTGGAATGTTTTATTAAGAACATTCACTGCAGTATTTGCAGAATCCTTTTCCTCAAGTCATTTATTCCTGTTTCTGTTGACAGCACAGCCAAGATTCAGTCTTTTATAACCAGTTCCTCGGTGCAAACGTGTGGCACGACTTCAAGTGGAACCCAAGTTAACACATCTGCTTAACTGTTAAGGTAAATCTTTTATGTCAATTATTCACTATTTAAGATGTTCACATTTTAAGGTTTGATTTATACACAGTCAATTTCTAATTGAGCTTTCTCCATCCCATCCAGCTGCCAATCGCTACAATTTTTTTAATCCAGAGGCTTAACAGGTAGAGAGGTTTTATGGCATACTTAAATTTTTATTGAACTTATACTTGACACCAAACTCAATTGAAGGATCTTGGGGATATACTGAATATAGTTTGTGTTGCTTCCCAGTGGATGCTTGACATCAGAAGGTATGGCATTGATAATTTTGATGTTTTTATTTTAATGTCTCTGTTAAGTTATATGTTTGCCTTAATGCTTGATATGTAGCCAGATGCAATTTTGGCATGAATTCTACATGGCATCAGTGATACCTTTTATAATTTCTTGTCCAAAGTTCACACCTGTGGAGCCAGAAACCCTAAGCCATCCGCGACGTTCACAGACTATAGTTAACCACGCACAACTATTCTACAAAGTTTGGGGAAAACCCACTCAAGCGTTATACTCCAAAGCTGTTAGCATTCCCTGTTCCTGTCCATCTTCCCCAGGCAAAAGCCCCACCGTGAACTACCCAAAGCACACGAGCGCTCGTTTCATGGCCCGCGCGTTCCGGACCTTCCTCGTTGTTCCCGTGGCCGCGCGGGCGCAGAGGCCGCGGCGCGGCTCTGGCGGGAGCGCTGCCGCTGGAGGGTCGGGGAGCCCGGAGAGCTCCCAAACCCCCTGCGTCAGGGCACAGGCACCGCTCTGCCGTCTAAACCCTCCTCAGCCGGGCCCCGGCACCTCCTCTCCGGCTGCCAGCGCCGGCCGATGGGGGACACGCGCAGCCCTCCCATGCCCGTCCCGCCGCCTTACCAGCGCCTGCAGGCAGTAGTGCAGCTCCAGCTGCGCGCCGGTGACGCCGCAGAGCGCCTCCTCCACGGCGGGCGGGAAGCCGTGGCGGACGCGGCTGGCGGGCAGCGGGCGGTGCGCGGGGCAGGCGGGCAGCGTCACCCGCGGCCGCTTGGAGCGCGGCTCGGCCATGGCCGGCGCCGCCATGGGGCCGCCGCGCCGCCACCGCGCCGCCTCATATAGCCGGGCACCTGGGACACACCTTGCGCGCTGCGCCGCCCGCCCTCCGAGGGAGGAGGAGGATGTGGGTGCGGGTGCGGGGGGGCCGGCGGGGGCCGCCGTGGCGTGCGTGGCCCTGGGCAGGCGCGGCGGGAGCGCGGACAGCTCCGGCCGTCCCGGAGAACCGCGGTGCCGGCTCGGCCTGGCCCGTCCCGTCTCGTCTCGTCCCGTCTGGGAGCATCCTACATAGTGAATGATTGACCTAAAAGATCTGCCTTAACAGTTAAGTAGATGTGTTAACTTGGGCTCCACTTGAAGTCGTGCCGCACGCTTGTGCTGAAGAAGTGGTTATAAAACACTGAATCTTGACTATGAGTGACTAGAGGAAAATGATTCTGCAATGAACGTTCTTAATAAAACATTCCAGTGTATTCTTTCTCTTCAGTGGTTTATGATTACGCATGTGTACGTGTGTCACAGGTTTGGGGTATCCCAAGGTGGCCCTAAAAATAGAAGAGAAAAACATAAATTTTTGTGTTTAACTTTTCTTCATTTTCCTTCTAAACAGAGCAACACAACTGAAGTGAAAGTATTTCCTATTTAAGCAGGGTAATAGAGGAAAGCAGGGAAGACAATCAGAAGCAGAAGAACTTAGGAAATGCACATAGTTGTTGCTTGCCTCTCCTAGGCAGGCGACGAGCCAGCAGCTCGATATGCAGTTATGTGTACTGTGGTGCAGAGTTGTGTCCCAGAGACAGAAGCTGTGCTGTGTTGCACACACATGCTCAGGGCACCAGCAGATCAGGATGCTGTAGCTCCCTCAGTTTGGTTCTTGGCATAGTCCCAGCTGCTGCCTCTCATTCTCCTCGACATCAGAGCTGTGCAGAGCCAGTGTTCAAACCAGTGTAACCTGCTGGCTCTCCTTTGCTCCCTGTGTCTAATGCATTCTCTTTATGGGACAGCCATACCATGGATAAAACTCTTCTAATGTAAGAGCTGAGCCCTTTTCCAGGCAGTCACATTCAGCACCTCCAGCTCCAGCAGCAGTGTCTGAGAGTGTGGCCAGGCTGGGCAGAGGCTGGAGTGGCTGATAAGAACACAGAGGCAGAGGCAATCGTGGGGAGGGAGTGAGCTCTGAAACCTCTTGGGAATTTAGCAGTGTGTGTGTATGTCTTGGCTACAGGGTAAATTCTTCAGGTTTTTTGGTTTAGTGCTGAAAATGTTGGTGCTGAACTGGGCCTGCTTATGCTGGTTAAACCATCTTCAGTATTTTAGTAATCAGTAATCCTTGGCTTGTACAGTAAGTTCAAAATACATGTTACTGACTTTTTCAACTGCTTTACCATATGGATGGAGCTTGGCATTTCTTGAGCATTTCCGTACCTTTAATGAATTCAAACCAGTGGAGCAAAAATATGAGTAATCTCAACACCCTTCAAAATCAATAATTTTCTGTTCAGTGACTTTGTTTAGTAAGCTCAATGTTAAGTGCTGTTTTGTGGAATATTTTTCTAGCAGATCACTCCCCCACAAACCCAGGGTGCTAAGGGCAGAATTGTTTTCCATTGCCTGTTTTAATTGTTATTGGATCTGACTACCTAGAGCAGAGCATGCATCATCTGAGAGTAGTCATGTAGAGATGTGAGAACATTGCTCATGAGAACATGAGAAACTTAAATAATTCTTTTTCAGTGCCTCCATCTCATATTCTATTCACCCCTCTTTGTTTGCAGTAATTATCCATTTTTTAGGTCTGATTCTTCATGTTGTAGTTAAATTAGAAGTTTCGCTTTAGAAAAATCAAACAGCATTTAAGCATTTGGGTAAAATTTCCTGTGAGTTAAGTATAACTGTAATGTTTGCAAGGCTAAAGTAAGTACTTAAATTCATTAAAATGTCAATATATTGGCAAGACACTTGAGCAACATATGATCTTATTCCGAAGTTCTCAGTAAGCATCCTCTTCTTCACTGTAGCACTAGGGACTTTTGCTAGGAAGATGTACCTCCATCAGCTACCTTTTAGCACCTTCCATTCCAACTGTCCTTCTTTTGGCCTGTAAAATAGTTGCCGGTGTTTTATTATTCCAGAATAATTGCTTGACTGCCTCAGAGGAGGAGGAGCAAGTGTGGTGCCTGTGTGTGTGTATGCATTGACATCCCAACCTAAATAAATACTTGATGGCCTCCTTTCTTTGGCAGTCTGAATAACTTGAAGTGTGAAATAGCAATAGGAAGCAAGTTAGCCAGTGTCCCCATGGACACTGTAGTTTTTAGCTTGTAGTTTTATTTTGTTAACTGGGCATTCATTATGATAATTTCTGAGCATATCAGATCCTAGAGGCTTGTATCTACATTAGTGGACTTTGGAGCCTCGGAAAACAATATTAAGTTATTCCATTTCAGTGATGGACAGCTAAGAGACAAGGGCAGTTCTTAAGGCCATCTGTGATGCATGGAGCTGATCTGAAAACTGACTCTAAAATTCTTTAATCTCCATATGTTCCTTTTATGAGAACACCATTCAATTTATTTTGCTTTGTGCTTCATAAAAACAAAGGAAATATATGTCACTTGTACTGTTACCAAATGTATTGCGGAGAAGTTCTGTTACAAAGTAGGAGGATTCTTGCTGCATAAGATGAGGTGATGTCACATGCTGGTTTTATCTGGACTGGGGGAAGTATCATTGCTCCATAAGATTGTGACCTCAAGAAATGCAGTATCCTGGGGAGCAAGCACTTTGTTCAGTTTCTTAGTTACAACTTTTCAGCACAGAATCACACAATATTCTGAGCTGGAAGGGACCAACAAAGATGATCGAAGTCCAGCTTGGCAGCTGCCTGCTATCAAGTAGGGTTGCTTTTAAGATGGATTGCTTTTTTCCTCACCTGCCCTAACCTGAAGGGAAAGTCTTGGTGTCTCTCTCCCAAATTGTATTCTGCAGAGAAGTGTAGGTCGTTGCAGAAAGGGTTGGTGACATCTGTAATCAGGGTTGGTGACAGGCAAATGCCTTGATGAAAGGTATTTTTTCATTTTCATGATTTGGCATGATTTTGGTACAACACACTTTAAAGTGTGTTGAAAGTGTATGGTGGAGTGGGAAGCCAGACAACCACGGTGTGGTATACAGAACTGCAATTAAAATTCCATCCAAATAAGCTTTCTTGCACACAAACCCATACCTTCCCTACTCCTCCCCACTCCTTTTCCTATTTGTTCTTTGGCAGAGTGCAGTAGAGAGGACTGTTTGTGTCAGTGGGCTTTAGCAACCCTCTCAAAATATCCTTTCTCCTGACCTTACTTTGCAAACATTTAGTTGTACCTGGCCATTTTCTACTCTGATTCTCTCATTTAAAGCTAGACTCTTTAGGCTGCACTTTGTCATCTGCAGCTGATGTTGTTTATTCTTTCACCACAGGTAGTAAGAGTTGTGGCTGTTGCTTCTCTCCAGCTACCATCTGTTTGCTTCTTTCTAGCTGTGATGGGTTTTTCATGTGCTTTGCAAATAGTCTGTCTAATGCTGCCAGACTTTTCTCTCATTCAGTGCCAATCAGTAGCTAGGATGAAAACAGAGGGCTGTGTGAGGAAAAAGTAATGAACAAATAAATGTACGGTATGTATGCCTGTGAATTGGCCTTCTTCATTCATCATTTTGTTTTGTAATTAAGTGAAACCAAAGCTCTCTGGCAGGAAGTTAGGAATGATTCATGCGAACACCC
Organism: Lycocorax pyrrhopterus obiensis; assembly: GCA_014706295.1. Classification (NCBI taxonomy): domain Eukaryota; kingdom Metazoa; phylum Chordata; class Aves; order Passeriformes; family Paradisaeidae; genus Lycocorax; species Lycocorax pyrrhopterus. The sequence continues at coordinate 12,092,527 of JACSVZ010000007.1, read as the reverse complement.
GAGAATTTGTGATTGCTTTTATTGGACTTGAAGCCCCTTAACCCATTTTTCTTATGCTTTTCTAGTCTCAACAGGTGCTTCATCTCACTATTTTATCCAGTCCCACTCTTTTTTACTTCCTTTATCCATGGAGGAATAGCCAGCAAGACTTCTGAGTTGTTTTGTTGCCTTTTTGCACTGTATGACTCATAAAGTTAAAAAAGAAGCCTGAAATGTGGGATGTTACTACTTAAGTAAGCATAGCAAAATAACCTCTTTTAACTGACTTTCAGTAAAAGTGGTCATCAGCAAAACATGAGATGGCCCTGGGGAGGCAACAGTGTTGTGACAATGCTGCGAGGCAGACATTCTGGAAAATGCTTTTTGTCTCTCTCTCACTGAGCAAATGGAAAGGTCCAGTTTGCTATAGTGCTCTGAAATCAGCATGTTTTGGTGATACAAGAGAAGGATTTCTCAAAAACAAAGCCTAGTCCCTTTGAAATGAGTCTTCTTGGTGTCAAACAGAGCAGACAGAAGCCTGTGTTTTAGGTTTATAGATACTGAAAATTACTATACTGTGCCAGATTGACACATATTTTGCACGTATTCAGTTTAATAAAATGAGGTACCATAATGAAGTCCTGTTTGAAAAATACTTGGATTAACTTTTAATTTTGCAAGTAATTTTTAAGTGCCTTTTTTTGGCACTCACCTCAAATTCTCCAAGCCTTAGTTTTCATTTGCTTTCTTTTTCTAGGGCCCCAAAGATCTTCTTCCTGCCATTGATGTTTTTGTGTTTGCCAGACATCCATTACTGCAGTGTTTGAAGCCAGATGAGATGTTTGAGGTTGTTCCCATCACTGGAAACAGCCATGTCTTTTTTGCCTCCATTGAGTTTTCCCACGTAGCATCAGTAGCTTGATAAAGTTGGGACACTTTTCGCTTCTGTTGTAACTTTTATCTCAGGCAGTTTGTTTCCATAGGCTTCCTTGGCACAAGTCTGCATGGCACAGATATTGAGAAGCTGGCTCATTGCCTCTCTTCTTTCGCAATGAAGTTCTTCCTTGAGGAACTTTCTGAATGCTGGATAACATAAAACATTGTGATATATATAGAATTCTTTGAAACTTTACTGATTGAAATCTGTCCTTCAAACAGAATGTGCCCACAGGCATATCTCTGCCGTGTCTAAAGCTAACACAGGAGACAAGCTTGTAAGAGTTTCTGAAATACAAGCAAAGCCTATCTTTATCCTTGTGTCACAGAACACGTATAGGAGGGTTTTCTAATCCGTGCTATTTTCTTCCCTGCCGTGTTTAAATTAGATTATCTGTAATTAATGCTTGCTTCTACCATGGGACCCTTCCAGGAACAGAGTTTGGAGACAGCCAGCCTCCGCTGCTTCTCAGCCAGGAGCTGCCTGGGGGCTTTGGTGTACAGGGCACATCCTGCCCTTGTACCACCAGCCCTCACCCTCCTGCTGGCCCCCAGGCTCCCCTCCCTTCTCCTCTCTCTCCCTGTGGGCTCTTTCCCACTGCTGCACAACCACAGTAATCAGGCAGACTTGTTCTCTCCGTTTGCTCCACTCTCCCTCCTCTGGACCCCAGGAAAAGCTCTGTGCAAACAGCAGGTTTGGGATCCGTGTGTAGCTCTGCAGTCAAGCCTAGAAGATGTAAGTGCATCTCAAGTGCATCGACAGACTCTTGCTGTGACTGTTGTCCTGCCCCAGCCTGTTTTGCATTTGACACCTTCAGCTTTCCCGCAGCATCTCAAGTCCAGCTGCACGTGGCTGTGTTTGTGTGACTGCCCCAAGTATGGGGCTGCAGGTCAAACTGAGCTGTGGCCACTACTTAACTCGTGTCTAGAAGCTGTATGTCACTATTTTCTCTTAAGCACTCTCTCTGCAATTTTAAATGCTGACAAATCACCTACACTGAGTTGTTCTGCCGTTGTCTTTTCTCCTTGTATTTACAGAATCATTACATGTCCTGACTCAGCTTACCAGCTCACCCGTGTCTGAAGGAGCCCAGGCTCTGGCAGCACGCGGGTGGGATTGGGCAGAGGCAGCAGGGAGAGCTGGAGCCCAGGGGCAGTCTGTGCTCCCAACCTGGTGGCTGCAGAGGACTGGCAGCCTGGCTCAGTAAGCTCCAGCCTGGGCAGCAACACTGGCTCTTTCATCTTCATTTCTGCTGTTATAAATACACTTAAGTTTTAAGTGGATTATTCATTTCAAGTGCTACTGACTGATAATACCCCTTTGATTTTTCTAGAGAGGCTGTGCTTAGGAGTAAGTTTGTATAAACTGGCTGGGTTCATCTGCCTCTGAGATTTTGCAATAGTTATTTCAGGTCACATTTAAAAAAGCACAGGCCAGCAAATGTAAGGCTCATCCATGTAATCTGTCTGTGGTATATCCTAAGTCCAGTCAGTAATTGCAGGTGGAAGCCACTGGGCCTCAGCACTGGAGCATATTTAAGGGGATTCTGTGGAATTTCTGAAAACATGAGACTCGCCCCAGGCAATGTATTGCATAAGGGAGTTGTGCAATGCCAAACTGCCTAAAGTCTGTCATAATTTGTATACTTTGTGTACTTGCCTTTCTATTCTACCTGCCTTTCCACAGCCGTGGGTTAGAATCTGTACTTACTCTTGAACAAATGAGAAAATAAGACTTGACGTGTTGAAAAAGGCAGAGCCTTTTCTTGTGTGTGTGCAGCCTGTGCCAGCTGAAATTGGTGACCAGGTAATGCCTTCCAGGGAGTCTAAACTTCAGTAGGTGCACTCCCCCCTTGAGGGGACATCAGACCTACCTCTTTGAGGTAAGCATGAGCAGGTGCACTTTGTACATACTCAGAATATCTGGGCTAGCAGAAGTAAACTGTAGGCAAGGCATGAAGGTCCAGGAACCATTTATTGTCTTGCTGCTGTATGCTACTGATAATCAGTGTTCATAGAATCCCTGCTAGTACCAGGAGCACCCAGTTCTGAAGTACAGGTGCTTCTGGGAGTTAATTGGTTTGACTTGATGCCATTTGCTACTTGGCTTGAGAGAGAGGAAATTAAAGCCACAGTTGTGGTAAGAGGAGTATGAAATGTTTGCAGGTGAAGAGGAAATTATTCTAAATGTTTTGACTTTTGTAGTCAACAAAAAGTAATGAATGAATCCTTTTCACAATTTTTGTAAAAGAATCCTTTCAAAGTTTAAGTGAAACTGCTTGAGAAAACATATGAAAATGTTCTTTCTTTGAAATTTTAATGTGAACATTCATCAGCTAAATGTTTGTTTTAAATTTGTATTAAGATGGAGCCAGCAGTGGTGAATCAGACAAAGCAGAAGTGAATAGTTTCACTCGAACATCAGGGACCTTAAAGGCAGTGCTAAATTCCAATGAAGTGTAATTCCTCTTCTAGTTCCAGTTGCAAATGACGCTTTAGTGCTGCTTTCTGGTCAAAGCACCTCTTTTAGACCATCTTCATTGTGTAAGTGTTGTGATTCCCTGGGGTATCTCTTTTCCTATCATCTTCTGCCTAATTCCATTTTAATGGCTTTAAACACATTTAAAAAATCTTACTACTATAGGTGTTAGATTGTAGTAAATTTGTGGCAGTATGTCCCAGGCAATGTCTTCTCTACCAATTTGCAAGGATCAAACTTTTTTTTTTTTTCAATTTCAGTGTCTTTATGCAGAGCACTTGTTGAATTGAGCATTCTCCTGATTTTGCTGGAATTGTAAGGTAGAATTCAGACTATGTTTGGCTCCTATCACTTAAAGCAGTCAGCACCATTAATTGGTAATCTTGGGAAGCTGTTTATTCTGATCTTTGGGACGCAGTGGCATTACCCACAGTGATGCAGTGAAATGCTTTACTTTTTGATTTTTAAACTACTCCAGTTGCTATCTTTTTTTTTTTTTTTTTTAGAATTTAGAAATTACTGGGCTGAGTACTTACAAATTTCACAGAACATTTTGTTCTCTGCTTTAAATCCTGCATACCAAGTGCCTGCCTGGGGCAAAGACAAAAAAAAAAGTTAGCTTTGATACTCCAAAACTGGTTGAATAAATCCTGTGCAGCTGGCCTGCGTGAAATGTGCCCAGTGACAGCAAGCGGCAGCGAGGATTCAGAGGGATAGGGAGAGCTCTGTGCTGTCAGATGTTACAGTGTTTTATTGCTTTGGCTGGGAAGGGCAGGAACGTGTGGATACCTCTACTGCTTGGTATAAGGGTGCAAAGTGGTTCCCTCGGGCATGTATGTGGACAAAATTGCTGCACAAGTGGGCAATGTTGCCTTCTGTGTATGTTTGTACATGCTCTGGTGTTTTCCAACTTTGGAACTGTGGTTAAAGTCTCAAAGGGCATGTGTGAGTCTGCAGCAGCTGAGAATACACTTGCAGCACTGGAGGTTCCCGTGTGGTTGAGTGTCTGTCCCATCCTTGGTGAGGAATTGTCTAACCTGTACTGTGCTGTTCGTCAAGGGAAATTCTTGGAGACTTATTTAACTGGTCAAGCCAACGTAGTACAGGTTACACTTGTCTGGACTTGTGGATGAGATGTCAGGAACTGTTACGGATTTGAGACTGTTTTTTCTGCCTGTGCTGGTCTCACTGCCAGCTCTGTTCATCCAACTGTCTCTCATCACTTTGCTTCTCTTTGTAATATAACCCAGCTGAGGCATGGTCCCAAGGGAAAAGTGACTTAAATCTGAATCTTGGAAAGTCAAGAATTAAAAGATGCATAGTTCAGGAAAATAAATTTTGGAATACAAGGTTATGAAGGCTGTGACTGGTTCACATGAGCAACTTGCAGCAAGGTCATGTTTTCCTCTCATAGTGCATCAACAGGATTTAGAAATCTTGCTTTTACTCAGGCTGTGTGAGCAGAGTGCTTTTGGCCATGCTCTGCAGTGCCATCTCTGTGAATCCAGCTCCATTCTCAGGTTCCAGAGAGCTTCCAGGTTCTCTAGGAAGAAGCACAAGAGTAACTGCAATGAGTGAGACCAAATTTACAGAACTGGTCTCTGGAGCTCGGAATGGCAGGACTCAGAAAAGAAGAAAATATAGAGACTTTCATTAATACAGGTGTTTATCAGAAGTGCACTAAGAGGGACTTAAAAAAGAGATTTGTATGTATTGGATGGTAAACAAATTTCCAGCAAAATGAGGTGAGAATAAAACTTTCCTTGGAGACAGTTTGGCCAGTTTCTGACAGGATTTTTCTTTGCTCTTCCTGTGTCATTTGTAGGGGTCATACATTGAAATGATGCTCTGGCTTACAGGGACCACTGGCTTGAGCAAGTGCATGGCAATTCTTAGGATGCCTGTGCTGAAAGACTTCTCTTAATGGACCTTGATGGGGTTTGGTTTGATTTGTTCCAGAATGGGATCGCCCTTGTTCCTGTTGCTGCATGCTCATAATCCGGACCCCAGGACTCGAGCAGGACTGCGGGATGCACGGTAAGATTGCTACCTGTGCGCAGGAGGATGGTGAAATCTGGGATGTGTAGCTTGTGACTTTCAGCTGTCTGGTTTGAAGCAAGGGACAGGAAAGTTTCTTTTTCTTTATTGATGGAAGATCAATGCAGAGCAATGAGAGGAGGTGAAAAATCCTTAGGAAAACTAAAAACAGCAAAGAAGCAGCACAGAGAGTGGGCCAAATCTTTCGGTTGTGTATGTGAGCATTACTCATGTAACTTCAAGAGGGTACATGCTTTAACTGAGCATGTACCAGCTGAGGACTTGGCCCATAATGTTCTTTATAAAGCTCTGATTCCTCCCCAAATAGTTTTTCCCTCCCTCTTCAAAGGGCACCTGTTGTTGGTGGAGTTGGTGATGATACTGGATTAGTGCACATGCGGTCAGCCTGCTTGGCCTCGGCCCTTTGGACCCAAAATGAACTCCAGCTGCTGTTGCCCAGAGCAGGTGCTTCATCCAGCCAGAGCAGCTGTTTGAATGTACGCTGTCATGGCCAAGAGGAGGGGGGAGGTCCCCTGGAGTACCCAGAGGAACGACTGATCAGCAGGAAGGAAGGAAAAGGGAAGTGTGCCATGGAGACATGGTTTTTATACCCATCAGACAAAAGTTGTTCTAGTGTTTCCTTGTGGAAATCGGGAACAGTGGCTGTCACTCTGCGTCCACTGAGCCTGCCCAGTACCATGATGGATTATGGTTCCTAAAAAGAGGCTGAGGGACCACTAAAGACCAGCAGGGCTGGTTGTAGTCACTGGTTTAAAGCTCCAGTGAGTGGCCTGGCAAAAGTGAGACTGAGCATAGGACAGTGCACAGGCTAATGGCCTGCTACATGTGATCGCTTGGGCTTCACACGCTGCTAGAGGGAGGAAAACAAAATAATCTGGGGTAGGAAGCAGCTACAGGGAATAGTGCCAGGGAGACAGAGGCAGAGGAGGTGACCTGGGGATACATGGAGATGTGATGGTTGGGAGTTTGAGGTCAGAGGTTGAGGAAGGGGCACAGATAACTCGTGTCAGAGATAAAGGAGCAGCAACCCAGGGTTAGAGTGACAGGGACAGGACAAAGATGCAGGTTTTGTGGAGTAAGGGAATCACAGCCTTCAACGGGATGAGGGCAGCTTAGAGTAAGGGCAATCCAGACCTGCAGCAAGAGGTAGTAGTGGGAGGTGCCTTGCAGAGCAGGGAATCTCACAGGATAAGCTGTTCAAAGTAATTTCCATCACTGGCATCACAACACAGCTCCTTGCAAGTCCCCTCCAGCATTCCATCAACTTCCCCCCCTTCAACTATTGTCACTGACCCGGCAGTGGTTCCTGTGCAGTCCTGCACTCTCTGATTATTCCCATGCTGTTAGCAACAGTGTTCCTGGCCTCCCTTTCCAGGAGCATGCACTCTCTGGATGTGTCTGCATATGTCACTGTCAGCATTAACACCGAATTAATGTGACTCCTTAGGGTCCTGTCCTCTTACCTTTATTCATTGAAGTTTCCAGAGTCCTTCCAGTTTCTCTGATAGCCTCACTTTGTGTCCCTGTCCTGTGTGTGGTTTTTGTCAATCCCATCAGCCAGACTTTGCATTCTGTGCATCTTTGTATTTCTGTGTATCTTTGTATTCTGTAATAGCTCAACCAGGTTTCCACTGAACCTCCATAAGGAGAGGTAAATGCTAAGCAAGGATACTTCCTTGTACAGCTATAAAAGGATTATTCAGGCCAGATTTCATTACAGCATAGCCTAAGAGCAGGAGAAAACATGAATATTGAAGGCCTCTCTTTGTCCGGAAATGGGATTTCCGCAGGTGCTCAGTTGTAAATGCTCTGCATGCTTCTAAGGCTTGGCACATGGCATTGCTGAATCCTGATTCAGGATGCAAGAATGTCTCATGACCCTTGCCATGAAAACTGGTGTCTGGCCATGTTTGGAAATCAGCCGTCGATGATGACAGTAGATGAGTATGGGTGAAATGAGCAGCTTGGCTTCAACACTAAGCAAGACTTGTTAAACATTGTAAATACAGATGTCCAATTCATATTTTTGAATAATGAATATTATGAACTTTTCTGTAGCAAGTGGTAAGAAGCTGGATCGTCTTTCTTCATCTGCTCACTGCCTTCACAGAATTTGCAAGTGTGACAAAGTATTTCATCCCTTTACAGGATTAGGTAAGATTGGTAACCATAATTCATGTACAGAATTGCACAGAAGTAGTCTAGACAGCCAAATGTATTGATTTAAGGTCACCTATGTGGTGGCAGGGATATTGTTGGTTTATTTGTTTCTTGTGTTGGTTGGGTTATGCAGCTGACTTCAGTTGTTTATTCTTTTGGATGAAAAACTGCAGCTGCACAGGCCTGTACAATTTCTGTCCCAGTGTAACTCTTCCATCAGGTATTCCCACTATTTGGTTTGCTTCTGTATGAAAATTAGGGAATTGGAAAAATAGCACCAGAAGCTCTACATGAATGACATTCTCAAGGCTGTTAAGGAAATAGGTGTGTTAGAAGTAGGGTGTTTCTGTGCTCATTCTGTTCTCACATCCCTTGGACAAGTCACTGTTGCACGTGGAAAGAAACACCCCACGTGACTGTTACAAGTGTGTGATGTAGCTCTGTGCCAGGGGAGACATCATCTGACGTGCTCCCGTGGGTGTACCAGCAATAGTTCTGTGCTGTCTCCTTATCTGCCTGATAGCATGGCTGGGTGATACCCACACCCACTGGTCAAGTGGCAGCTGCTGCCCTGCCTCCTTCCCCTGCACTTGTCTTCCTCAGCTTCCTTGCACTCAAGATGAATGAAAGTGCAAATTTTCAAATCTCGGTGGAGTAGTAAATTCTTGCTAAAAACCAAACCAAATGCCATTTTCAGAGTGGCCCTCTGTTTAAGTGTGGCAGCACATTTAATTTGATATTCCAGAGGTTTTTATCCACCTACATGTGGACAGGAATTTTTTGAAGCATCTGTCTTCTGCTGATTAAAATGTAATTAGGTACCAAGGATTTTAACCATTCTTAAAGGATGTGTGGCAATGTCCAGTGTCCTGTCTGGTGAGGAACAACAGAGTGAAACAGTTTGGGTGTGGTAAATCATAATTTCCTAACTGCTGGATTAAGACTAAGGAAATAAAGAGCTCGTTAGCAGGCCTCCACGTTTAGGGGATCTGGAGAGGAAAGAGGTTTAATTTGTACAAGGCCCATGTTATGCTGTGCAGGAATTCCCAGTTCAGGGTCAAAAATACTGAGAGTGCCCTTTCACCAGAGAGCCGACAATTAGCTTGCTGCCAGTAGGAAAAACAGCCTTTAAGTGGTGAGTGAACGGAGTGTCAGGAGTGGACCTGGAGAGAGGGGCAGCACACAGTCAGGGCGAGTGACATTCTTCACACCTGCTGTGGGGCATAACAGTAGCTGGCTGCCTCAGCCCGTGGCACTACAAGCAGAGCATTGTGCTGTGACACAGCCTGGACAGCGATTGAATTACACACCGATTAGGTCTTCGGCTTCTCCCTGTCACTGTGGACAATGGAGAATCAGAGAAGTGGACATGAGAGCTTTAGCAGGCCTTGTGCTCTCCAGCAGAGGAGGATTAGTTTGTAAATGGTAAATTGTGTTGGGGCCAAGAGTCGTAAAACTGAACTCTTGGCCTGCTGCTGCCTCAAAGGCACAGGCTCTGCAGAAAAGCCCTTCTCCCCCTTTCTGCTAAATGCTGTGATCAGGGGAGGGGTGGGCATTTGGACTCTGCTCCTCCTTTCCTCTGCCAAAGAAGGAAGAAGAAATTGGTATATTTGTACAAATTTTGCTCCTCACTCTCTTACTATCTTTTCTAAGGAAGGGCATGGAATTAAATTAATCAGTCTTCTGCCATTTCCACAGGGATGTGGATTTGCCTCTCACCGAGGTGCTGCTGGCTGGTTCACTGCCTGCTCAAGGGTGTCTCTAAGACTGATTTAATCTGAAGCATGCACTTCCTCAGGAGGTCTGCAGCACGGCTGGAGGAGTGCAAACACTGCATCCCTTCCCTCCTGTCACCTGCTTCCACATGACTGCAGTGCCTGTGCTGTGCTCTCAGCTCCCTCACCCTGAAATGTTCCTTGTGATGGTTTGCACTGAGCTGCCTTGGAGCAGGCTTTGCTTTTGGTGGCAGTATCCCCTGTTGCCATGTCATTCCCAAAGAAGATGGCTTTATCCTTGCCTTTATTCCACTGGGACCAGCTGCTCTTCACACAGGAACCAAAAGTGGCAAATCTTCCATAACTTTTTTTAATTTTCAATTGAAGCTCCACATCACATGAACTTCTTGGGGTTTTTTGAGAGGTAAAGACTTGTTTTTTTTTTTTTTTGGAAAAAACACCAAATAAAAACCTGAAAACAAAAAACCAACAAAACCAAAACTTACAGAAAAAACCAATCAAAATGCACCCATTGAACCCAAGCTGGAGAAACAACTGCATTGTGTGACTGATACAGTCCATAGGAGTACAAAGCATTCCCAGTCTGGTCTTGCACATCCACTCCCTAAACCTATTAATAGCTTTTAGGCATGAGCATAGACATAGAGATGGGCAGGACTAGTTTGCCATGCAAACATTTATCTGGGGGCCCCATCCTGTTTTCTAGAACTAAAGATTTCACTGTGATGAAGTGGACATTTTAAAGCATTGGTGGCGATAAGGGGTTGTGACTGCACTTAAGCTGAGGTTGGTTTAGGCATTCCTGTGTCTTGGAGTCTGCCAGTAAATAGCAAAGTATATGAGCAATGGAAATATGTCCTTCTTAATCTGTAAAAAGAAAAGGACAGTTTAGAAAATCCATCAGTCTTTCAAATCATCTTAAGGCATATTGATCCTGAATCATCACAGGGAAATTCATCAGGGGTGTTCTTGTTAGTGATCTAAGAATATTAATGTGGTTGAATACATGGAAAACTGTATCTTGTTCCAGTTGTCTTTATTACTGCAATAAATGATACCAACTCTCTCTTCCTACAGACTTTATCTCATCTGTTTATAGTGTTGGCATTTATTTTGTTTTGAGCTGAGAAACAGTGCATACCTAGATACTGTAAGGCTGTAAGAGGTTTTATGAACATACCATTTAAAAAGAATTGTTTCTGCTCTGGTTACTAGTTTGAACTGAGAAAAGATACTCATATTTCATACTCCTGAAAGAACCAGCAGATTTGCTGTAATACAGCAGTTCTGAGTAATCTGCTCATAAACGATCCATTCCAGAAAACTCCCAAATCTCTCCCACTTATTTTCTCTAATAGGTGGCAAATCCTCAATACCTCTCAAAAATGCTCACAAGTCTGCAGGCCATGAAGGCTTTGCTTTGGTTTTTTTTTTTGTAAAGCTTGGTAAAAAAATATGAATGAGAGAAATTCAGCTGTTAGTTTAACATAGGACTGACAACTGAGAGTTCATTTTCAAAACTGGAAAATAAGAGCTATTCTAAGCAGTCACTGTTGGTTTTACTGCTATGGAGTATTTCAGAGGTAAGTTTTAAAGGAAAAAAAAAGGAAAACCAGTCATTCACGAGTGCTGATACAGGAATGACAGAGGTTAATACCAGTGACATCATGTTGGAACTGTATAGCATTTTGTTAATGGCTATTAATGCCCTGCTGCTGGGAGACAGACAGTGCCAGCTGCCATTAGTGTGGTGCCTCTGCGGGTGTGCCTGGGCCTCTGCTCGGGAAGAGAGGGCCCTGAGGAAGGCTCAGATCTGCTCCCTCCACTGAAACAGGAGGAGAGGAGACACTGAGAGAAGGCAGTTGCAGTGCCTTGCTCAGAACAGGGCGTGGAGAGTGAAGCAGGAGCAGCAGACACATGCAGAGCCACGTCCGGGAGGTACCGAGGACTTCTGTTCAATTCAGATCTCCAGGACTAAACTCAAGATACACATCCTTTGGAAGAAAAAAGCAAGAGATTCAGACAAACATGCATGGAAATGATGCCAGTAAGGCTGGGGAAGAAGCCTAAGTTCATGTAAGAGAGCTTTGCACATCAGTGGAAAGGAGTCAGAAATGCTGTAGACTGAAGGAGAAAAGCCCTTGAGAGGAAGGGAAGGGAACTTCATAATGGCAGAATGATGATGGATATGGAAAAATTAATTAGCTTTGACTACATCATATTCATTGTACATCTAGATTTGTGAGTTTAGCTGCCTCACTTGGGCCTGGCTATTCCTTTGTGTAATACCTTTGAATTTCATCCACCATGAGGGAATGAAACAGATACAGAAAAGTGCAATATGTCAGTGTAGCATATCAAATTGAGAAAGGCATTTTTAGCAGTCTGTACTGAACAGAGGTTTAAGCCTGCATTAGATTATTCCTTAAGTGTATTGTTGTTATGACAAATCTGAAAGGAGCTAAAAGCATTTCAGTAGGTCAAAAAAGGAAACTTTGATTTCCTTTCCCACAGCCTGGGCCCAAAATGGGATTGCCAGCCAGTCTTACATGGCCTGGCTATGTACCATATAATCACCCACTGGTGAATGGCAGCAGAACACGTGGAGATGAGTTGTGAGTCCTGTGGGAGTAACTGGCTCACCAGGCCTCTCCAAATCGTTCAGCTTCTAGATCTCTTTAAATGCTCGTGCAGTGTGACCTGAACAATGCACTGAGATTGTTTAGCCAAGAAATGCATGATGTCCCGAGGACATTTTGATGATAACTGTTATCTGATGTGCCACACAGACTTTTGTATTCTCTTTCATGCTAATTAAAAGCTAGTGTATCACTGCTTAAGTTTTCTAAAAGGGAAAATGCGTGTTTGATCCCATGAACCTCAGGTCTGGGAACACAATTTAATTTTAAATCCCATTAATTTTGCACACCCATTAATTATTAGAAATAACTGGAAACATCCATGCAGTATTGTACATGTACTCCCCAATTATGCAGCCTAATATTCAAACACAATGATTTGTACAGACTTTATTTTTTCTGGTCACTTTTACAAATAGAGTTGCCCATACAAATAGTTTGCAGTCAGTTTCCCTCAGTGCAAAGTGTGAGCAGCAGGAGCAGCAGGTCAAGGGGAGCAGTTATTCCCCTCTGCATAGCATTCAGCGTCATCAGAATTGCAGTTAAATTATTTGTCTGGTTGTCTGTTTTAAGGATTTTCTTTAATTTTCTTTATTTTTTCTCTTTTTTTCTCTTCTTATATAACTAAAATAGTTCATGTTATTCTTTCCAGTAGCTCAGACTTCTATAATTATTACAAAAAATTAGCAAGGAAAAGAAAATGTGTAACCAAACACATTGACTATTTTGTAGAACTTCAAATTCAAAGTAACATTGGAATTCTGTATTTCTTCAAGAAAATAGACTCTTACTCATTAACTGCTGATCTTTGATTACTCGTTCACTTTGTTGGTAGATAATATTTAGAAGAATTTAGAATGGCTGGGACTAAAGCTTGACTTTTCATTTGCCTTTCAAATTAGAGCAAATCAAACAAAACAGAATGAAGCTTCCACTCACCCCAATCTGTGCAGGATAGCCCCTGCAATCCAATATATTTCTAGGCTTTGCCTCTTGACATTTTTCTTTTGGGGGTGAGGGAAGAGGAGAATGTGTCTTTAATTAACAGTTAACAGAGCAGCAATGAGCCTCTAAAAGGTGCTTTTATCTTAAAGTAATAATCAGTACAAGATAATTTCTGAAGGATAAAATGGCAGTATGGCTGGGATGGGGGTTATTTTGGGGGGTTGTGGGTTTGGGTTTCTTTGCATATAAGGAGATATGGTAACGGGTGCCTCTTATTGTGCCTATAATGTGACTGACTCTTGAAGCTTGATTATTGTTCTGGATTTGTGGCTGGTGAAAAGGAAGTTAAAAATAATTTCCAAAACCTGATCTCTAGCAGATTAAGACCTCGCAGAAAAGCAGTCAGATAGGTTCCAATGCACCAAGATTTGGGTCTTCTCCTGGGTCTTGCATTTTGAGTCTGTTTAAAATACTTCACTTCTTTCAGGTTTTGACTATATTGGCATTTCCCTATAGTTGCCAGAGTGGTGTCTGTCGAGAAGTTAATCATCCTGTATTTGTGTAACATGAACTGCTTGTCTGGAAACATGGGTGGAATGGTTCAATGTGCCATGGGCTGGCTATCAGCGTGTGTGACTGCTGTGTACAGAACTGTACATCAAGCTATTTCTGGCTGTGTTTTCTGGGGTTTATAAGCTGAATTTTAAGTCTGTTTATTGACCCTAATGTATGTGTGTTCTTCCTTCATGGAAAGAGAATAGGACTTTTGAATTGGTCAAGAAACAATCAAAGACTTCCTTGTGATGTGTTACACCACTTGTATGCTTGCTGTAGAGAAAAATAACTCCCTAACTTGAAATCATGTGTGCCAGGTTACCTTCACTGGCATTGTGAGAGCAGCAGCAAAAGGTTCCCATAACTATTAAATGGACTTTTATGGGTAAAGTACATACCTTTCTCCTAGAAAGTAGTTTCCTACATGGCTTCACTTAAGCAATAGCAGGAGTTTTAGAATTGCAGAATGGCCTGGGTTGGAGGGATCTTAAAGATCATCTCATTCCAATCTCTCTGCCATGAGCAGTGACACCTCCTACTAGACCAAGGTTGCTCAGAGCCCCATCCAACCTGGCCTTGAACACTTCCATGGATGGGTCATCCACGCTTCTTCGGACAACCTGTGCCAGTGTCTCACCACCCCCACAGCAAAGATTTTCTTAATATTTAATCTAAACCTACTTTCTTTCATTTTAAAACCATTCCTCCCATGCCATCACATGCCCTCATGAAAAGTCCCTCTCCAGGTCTTGTAAGCCCCCTTTAGGTACTGGAAGATGCTATAAAGTCTCCTCAGAGCCTTCTCTTCCCCAGGCTGAACAGCCCTAACTCTCTCAGCCTGTCAAATTTCTTTAGTGTTTGAGAAATGCTGAGGAGAACTTGTTTTTCTGCCTTTCTTCCCCTCCTCCTTATGAAATTGAAGGACTTGCATTCCTGTTACTTCATGGGAGATATATTAATTCAACATAGGCTTTTGTATATGAACAGGATTACAGAGTTGTGTTGCCAAATTGATAATACCAGAGGAAGGTGTAACAGCATAAGGGAAAAATGAAGTTGAATGTCTTAATTAAAGGTGCAAACTGCAGATGTGAGCAAACTAAAGCTATTCAAACTGTGAAGGAGATGAGGGGAACTGATTTCATTGAGAGCTGAAGATGTTAAATGAGCACCTTGTATAGAAAGATGCCAGCAAACACTGGGGGTGGGGTTGGGCTGCTGCAGAGCCATGTGATGCTCCAAAGCTAGGTTTTTTGGGGGGGCACAGTGTAGAGTGAATGGGCTTATAAATATGAGCACTTCAGTCACATGCCTCAAAAGAACATCTCTTCAACCTGTACCTATTGCAAATAAAGCAGATTAAAAGGGAAAGAGTTGAAGAACTTTGTTCAAGTACTTAAGTATCTGGAAAGAGCCGAGTGAATCAGACTTGTCTTGCAAAAAGAATGGTGTAGTAAGTCAGACTTGCAGGCTACCATAAGCATCTGTCTCTGAATCTGCATATATGCCATCATCAAATTGCAGAACAGGGTTCGTAAGAACAGTGTAAGATTTTGGTTAGTAAGGCTTAAGGTTGAGGGCAGCTCCTTGCTTTCTTTTTGAAAACAGAGGGCTTAGTTTCCCCTGCCACAACCCTGTGGTGATGGGCAGCACCTCAGCCTGATCTATGAACTGAAAACACATTTGATCTGTATGCTGGTGCTTACTGCCAGGTCCTGCCACTCCACCTGAATAACTATAACATGCTCATAAATCAGGGGAGAGCATTCCTCGCTGACACCATCCCAAATGCCCTACTGAGCTGAAGCCTGTGTTAGCCATCAATGCCTCTTACATAAACATGTCATACTTTAAAGTAGGGTCTCACAAAAAGCGCAAACAATATGCTGGTATGGAGGGGCCACACGAAGTCAAGAGCTGTTAAGTGGGGGGAAGAGGAGGAGAAGAATCTCTTGATGATAAATATATCTACCAGACACATGTGGAAAGAAAATAGTTAAGTCTAGCTTACGTTTCTTTCAAAATGAAATAGTCAGATGTGGAAATGGTTGTCATATTCCCTGGAGAACTTGGAAGCTAGGAACCAAGAAAATAATGATGCAGGATATTTTGGCTCTTGTTGTATTCAGCCCAGTCTTTATCCCACACCTCATGCACCAGATACCCAGTCTTCTGTGTATCCGATGAGGTAGCAAAAAAATCTGGTTTGCATTTGGTCTGCTATAGAAAGCTGAGTAAGAACTATGGCTCGGTCCTGTGTGTGCATTCAAAGCCACTTACTAAGCTTTGTTTAAAGTCACCCACCAACACTGTGGCTGGTAGTTCTTGTCTCCCGGGTCTTAATCCTCACACAAGCTGATGCCAGTTTTGGGCATGGTAAGAGAAATGTTAAGGAGCATCCCAGGCACACCTTTGTTATAGTACACAGCTGAGTGGCTTGTAAAACTCATGTGTTTGTGCCGGTACAGCCTTTGATCTGAATTGGTAAGAAAAGTGCTCTCCACCACAGCAGCTGGAACACACACAGCCAGAAATGACATGGGGCTGTAAAGAGCGTCTCCCTGTCAGATGGGTCACAAATCACGGGGCTGACAGGTGCCTGTGCTGGATCCCGCGCCAGGGTGTGCCTTGGTGTGCGGCAGCAGGTAGGAAACCTGCGTGGTGGGTGGCCAGATTGTACAAATGACTCAAATTCTCCGCTCAGGGGCAGCCTGTTGCACAACTTGGTGCAGAATTAGGAACATTTGCTTTTCCTTAAAGTGGGCTGAGTGCTGTTTAGGCTCTGACTTCAGGGTGGGTTCAATTCCACATGCTTTAATAGTCATGATAACCTTAAGGTTAATTTGTAGCGTTAAGGCAAGAGGTTTTTGTGAAACACAAAACTGAGCCTGCAGTTCCCCAATTGCTCCTCCTGAAGGGGTTGGGCCTTCAGCACCCATGTTGCTTTCCCAAGGAGGGAGTTCCAGCATGCAAGAGAGAGGTGTAAGTACTCACATCCCGGAAGGGCTTCAGGGTTTTTGGGCATGGACTTTTCTTACAGAATATCTAATCTATCCCTGTGAGTAATTTGTAACTGATGAAGATGACTGATGAGGATAATTCTGCTGTGGGAGCCTGAACCACAGTTAGCATTTGTGATTGTGATGACCTTCCAAATATGCATGTGGGAGACATGACACAATCTTTTTCCACTGCCTGCTTAGAATTGGTTTCTACTGCCTTACCCTCTACCCATACACGTTAATTCCTGAGCTGCTCTTACCCCCTTACCACCTTCTTCTAGATAGAATTTAAGGTTTTTAGGGCTTGATCCAAAGCAACCCACCCGTAGTAGACCGCTGTTTTCATCCTAACACCTTGTTGGTGTTAACTGGCATCAGCTCTTACCTTATGTGGGCAGTGGAGTGCCTTGTGGCAGGTCTGTGCTTTCACATCCCAGCCTTCAGAGAAGCAGGCAAGCTTTTGGTCAGGGGGAATAGCTTCTACGTGACTTTTTTTGGAACCAGAAGGCAAAGGCTGAGGCAGCAGCTCTGAACACGCGCTGGCCTCGGGAGAGGCTGCTGGCTGCTGTGCAGCTGTTGTGAGAGCTGGGCAGGACGTGGGGCTCCAAAGCCGGGTGCCACATGTGCTTTGGCAGCCCCTGGCTATCGGCAACCCTGCCTGAAGTCAACTTCGGTTTAGGTGGTGGTGATTTTTTTCTTTTTCCAGGGAGTCACTTGATAGGGTATAATCCTGTAAGATACTCACCAAAGAAGCTGATACAGGAAAGTATTTCTGCAGATGCTTAATTTTCAGTGAATAAGTGGTCCTTTTACGTGGGTGGGAGCACTCATGTGCTTAAAGTTAAGCACATGCTTAAGTGCTTTCTTGGATTGGGGCCAAAATGCTAATGCGATGGAGGTTCCCTTTCTCAAGTAACTGCAGCGTTCAGGACTTCATGTGGACCCCTGGGCCTGCAGATTACTGAAATACCCCCATGACTGGTGAATATTGGACACTTTTGTTCTTAAACTTTTCATTTTCAGCAAAATCTTCATGCAATGTTGCTATATTGTGACTTTGCATACAAAGAGTAGTTCTTTACTAGGCCTGTGGCAGACTTCAAAAGAAACCCTATTGCTGACTTCAAATTAGTTTTGTTTAAGAGGATATTTTATTTTTCTGTTTGAGGACAAAACAAAGATTCCTCCAGCACCTTTTGCTCTGACCCCACTGCCTTATCTTTAAACTGTTCCTCTTACACTTCTGGAAGAAAATCAGCCTTTGACAGTCACCACTAAGACGTTGAATTCCAACTGCTGGGAGTCTCCTGTGTGATGTTGCACTTGCCGACGACAGTCTGCTTTGATGACAGCAGTGGTAACAAGCCCAAAGCACACATGTGTGGGATGTGACAGGGGTGTGCACCTGTCTCGGGCAGGGGGCACCAGGTCTTCCCCGTGGCAGCCTCCTCGGTGGCTGTGCTAATCGCCGGGAGTGACACGGGAGTGACACTCGCTGTGCCCGGCAGACAGGAACGAGCAGGGTGTTGGGGCTCTAAGTACACAGCTGCTTCTCAAATTATGATGCCAAGGGTCAGAAGTCACTGCAGTAAAAGCAGATAAAATTATGCTTCCTACTGCCACCATGCCACATCAAAATGGTAAATTGTTTGTTTTGCAGTGGGCCTGTCAAGCTGTTTTACCATAGCAGACACGTGAATTTCTCAGATCGCTCGTAGCCCTTTAAAAATAAAGGGGTTCATTTTCCAAATATCGTGTTAGAGATTTCTTTCTGTTAACTGTTGGTTTTTGACTGCTGCTAGAAAATAGAAGTTTTTAGACTTTTTTAAAAGTGTTTGCTCGGTGGTGAGGCTTGGCAGCAGGGTGAGGGTGTGGGGCCAGCAGTGCTGCAGGATTTGTGTGCTCTGGCCATGCTGTGTGTGGGCACGGCAGCCTGCGGGTTCCCCTCGGATACCCAGGATGTAGGATAAGCTGTGGGCAGATGGCTGTGCACAGGATGAGCCATCTAGGTTAATGCCCTGGGCAATGCTGTCTGCCTTTCTGTTCATGGCCACTGCTTCTGTTGCTGTTTCAGAAATAGGGCAGATCTTTATCCTGTGTGCAGCACCCGATCCCTTTTCTCAGAGCTGACACCTCTCTGCTGTCCTTTCCACTTGAATTTGTATTGAAGAAGGGATGGCACTTACAAGAATCTTGTGGAACTAAGAGTGAGAACCAGGCTGGAAAAACCATAAGAGTTCAAATATGTAGGGTATGTGATGCTTTCTCCAGCTTTGACTTTTTTGAGTTCCTTTTTATTGTGAATAGCTTGTTAATTTTTTGTTAAATTCTTCGACCATAACTGTGACCAAAGAGAGGAATGCATTTGACAAGTGCAATAAAGCAACTGTTCCATGTTTATGGCAAGTGCTATACTTTTATGCTATTAATTCAAATTGCCTGGATTCTTATAAAACTGGGACAGGATAGGATTACCTACCTTGCTAGAACAGTTGAAATGGATCACAGTACAAAGCAGTCCACATCTCCCTATCAAATTTTAGAGGAAATAATCTTGGAGTCAGAGGGGAGGCGTATGTCTCTGGAGCACAACTTTTTGATGCATTTTTGTATCCAGCAAACGTTGGGAGTCCCAAAGAGAAATAACAGGAAAATGCTGTTAAGTAAAATAGAATAGTTCAGTGTAAAAAGAAAAACAGTTGCACTGCATGTGAAGTAATGACACTTAGGACGACAAAAGTAAACTCAGAAATGTGTTTTGCTACACTACTGTAAGTGAGCAGAGAAGGTGACTGCAGCACTCAGTCCTCTTCAAAGAGGAAAAGTGGTGGGAAGTGTATGTGGGGATGATCCCTTTGAGCAGACTTCTGCTGAAAACCAGAGGTGTGTGAATAATTGGTTATTTTTCTTCAGTTTGATGGTTGTACAGGCAAGGAAAAATAATTTGGGACCAGAAAACTCTTTAGAGAATGAAGAAAGCATTAATGTGTTCCAAGACCAAGACACTGCTTCAGTTCCAGGTATTTTTAATTTTTTTTTCTAAATAACAGCAAGAAATCTGGGGTCTTGTTAGTTTGTTTGGTTTTGATTGTTTGTTTGGGGATTTTTTGCTTGTTAATTAACAAGGTAAAATTCAGGAGTCATGTGCAGCTCCAAGATCCCTGTGGGAGGGAGTGTGGGCATCCCTACCTCTTTACATATGTCCAGCAGGGTTAGCATTCGTGTCACAAAGCTGTTATGCTCTCCTGTGAGGCTGGCAGAGCAGAAAGAGGGTCTGAATTCAAGTTTCTGTATTGAAAAATAGTTCTGACCACTGAATGAAGGATATGAAGTGGAAAACCTGATAAGA
Source organism: Lycocorax pyrrhopterus obiensis (assembly GCA_014706295.1). NCBI lineage: Eukaryota > Metazoa > Chordata > Aves > Passeriformes > Paradisaeidae > Lycocorax > Lycocorax pyrrhopterus. The sequence goes on along the minus strand of JACSVZ010000007.1, from coordinate 12,072,689 downwards.
ATGACCATAGTGACCAGTACCTGAGTTCCCATGCACGTGTAACTTGTTTTCTTACACTGAAAAGGAATAATGGGGGTGGGGCAGGATGGACACCCCCAAATAAGCTGGGAAGGCTCTCCTAGTCAAACCTGGCCCAACACTACTTGAGTTTAGGATCAGTGCAGATAAGTAATTAACATGCTCTTAAGTACACTTACACTTTCTCTGAAGCCAAGATTTTTGGTACAGAGATATGCTCTGCTGCCAGTGCCCCCTTCCAGGGAAAGACTGGATGTTACTCCCTGCTGGATCTCATGTCCATGGCACACTCAGTCACTTCTGGTCAGTGACTGCAACCTGATAGCCAGTGCTAAATCCTCAGTGTCTTCTTGAAAGGATTCTGTGGAAAAGGGACAGTCACCGTGGCAAGAACAGCTTGTACTTCTATTAGGATCTGAGTGGAACCAAGGCATTTGGATTTTGGAGGTTGTTACTTGTGTGCCAAAGAGGCTAACCCCTCTTTTTGTCAGGTCCTCACCTCTGTGGGATAGTCTCAGCTCCCAGTGCCTACTAAGGAGTTGGTGTGCAAATGGTGGCTTTTTGAAATGCAGTATTTATTTGAGCTTTACGTGTCACCTGACTTTGAGGTCAGTGAACCTCGCTGTTCATCTTGGACAAATTCTTCTTATATTGTCAGGCTTCTGTTCTGGAAATGAAGTTATGCTCCTTGCTGTCTCCTCAGGAGTGACAAATACAAGGCAACCAAAAAGGACTTACCACTAATCCTGCAAAATTAATTTCATAACAAAGTTGATCACTGAACAAGAAAATATAGCTGGTCAGACAGCGTCAACATATCCCCTTTTGGTTTGAGCCAACTTTTTCTTTATTAACAAATGAAAAATATTTTCTTTATAATACCATTCTTAAACTCTTACATTTTATACCACTATCTTAACCACTTCAATGCTATGGTGTTTGCTCAGGTCCTTAAGGTGACTTCTAACACTAGTGGCAGAAAGAATGATCCATTGATGCTTTGTAAGTATAATCCTGAGGTCTGTGGTATGTCATCAACCAGAGTGTGTCATTCCCTATCCATCATGTTGATTTTTTCCTTGTACATGAGAATGAGGCTGGTATTTAGGTTTTCACTTTAGACCTGTGTCGTCTGTTCTGAAAACAATGGTCTTTAGCATTTCTATTCCCTAAGCAGTTCCTGAAGAAGCTTTTCCTCAAAGGTTTGGGTGGGTAGAACTAGAAAAGGGAATCTGTCTGCTTCTAGGGTAGGCTTTTCTTATGTATGTTCCTTTCTTGGAGTCCACTGTTAAATGCACTGTGGAGCCTGGGCTGAGTAGGTCACCCCATGCTATGTGTTATCCTATAGCTAATGCCAACTGTAATTTCAAGTGCTCCCTCCTAATCTCTCCCCCTCATGCATTATTTCCTTGTGCAGCATTAACACACCACATGCTGATCCACTGTTGCTTCATGGATTTAGAAAATAATCTACAGGCCCGCAATGATGTAAAACATTAAATATTGTTTTAAATATCGGAGGCGCCATCCTGCCTACACGGTACTTAGGGTGGGCAGCACGCCAGCGCCTTTGCTGGCATGTGCCTGAGAACTGGAGCATGCCTGCTCCCAGCGAACAAAGCAAAGCCCAGGACAATAAGGCAGGAACGATGACAGACAGGGAAGGGCTGGCTTATGCCCTGTGCTGTTTGACCATAATATCAGCTCTGGAGACTATACTGTCTGGAGGGCTAAGAGTTTCTTTCTACACTCCTGCCTTACTGCCTGCACCTGCCCATCTGAGGGCAGGCAGGAATGAAAGGACACTTTATAGAGCTTCCAGGGGCTTGTCAGTCAGTTATTGCACAGTGGGATTGCAGTGGATGCCTCATACTTGTTCTCTCACTCAGTGTTGCCAGATAACTCTGGGCTGAGTGCATTTCTTCTCAGTTTGCTTCCCTCTTTCTCTTTGCAACAGCAAAAAGCTGGTTTGTATCTGGGAGGGGAGGGCTGGGGAAGCCTGTGTGCTGTGCTGTGTGTGTGGAGGGAGCAGAGGCAGTGCAGAGTGCCTGCTGCACTGTTTTGTGATACCTCTGAGCTGTGCCCTTCCTTTCTGCTCCAGAGGAGTAAATTCCCTCTACAGCCCTGCCCTGCCTTGTCTTCGCTCTGTGCTAGCTACTCTAGTTGGTGTGCAGGGAGTCCTGATGGACTGTTCTTCAGCCCCAGCTTTTCAGTGATGTATTCACACCCACGCTCCCCATTTGGACAGGGACAACTAGAATGTTTTTTTCTTTTCCTTGTGTTGACTTGGACATGAGTAACCATCGGGAGTCATCCTGTTTCCATACTGAAAAGCTGCAGTTGCGTGATGTCAGCCTAAAAGCTGCAGAGGCTCAGAGTGGTGTGTGCAGCTGCTCAGCCCTCTGGGCACAGCCTGCCCCTCTGTCTGCATTGCTGTGTGCACTGCCTGAGGGCTGCTGACCTTGTCCTTACCTGGAATGTTTCCGATGTTGGGAAAACATCAGTCACCTTTAACTTTCTCATTACCACATCAGCTCCTGTCTTTGTGCCCATTGATCCCAAATTCCTTGTGAGGGAGAGCACTCAGCCTTTGCAAGGTGGTCCTGTACTTCTGAATTCACAGCACAGTGAATGAGATTTTGGAAGGCAAAGCCTCAGATACTGTTGGAAACATCTACCCATGAGCTGCTTAATTCAGTTCAGTATATTGGAGTGTCTGCATGAAAGAGGCAGGAGTAAAGGGCTGCCCATGAAAATTATCAGTACAAATCAGCATGGCATTAATGCAGCCAAAGGTATGCTCTGTTTATACACCCACCCTTTAATGCATGTGAATGTGCTTAATTCTGTGAGAACTTGCAAAGCCAGAAGCTATATGAACTTGGCTGTCACACACTTCTTAAAGCATTATTTGTCCTTTTGTCTGTAGATCCCCTTAATGCCAAATGGCCCAAGAACTTCAAAGACATACCACAACTTAAATCTGTCCTTCATGCTTTTGCTTCCTTCAGCATCTAGCTGTGGCAAAGCCAGCTCCTCACTGGCTCTAGAGGCTCTCTCTTCAGGCTTTCAAATGTAAGTGAATTATAACAGTTCATGTTACCTGGACCAGCTGCACTAAAAATGGGCACCTTGACTCATTAGAAAAGCAGGCATCTCCCTTCCACTGGATCCAAACTCCTCATCAGCTTTGAAATATTTCACTCTGCTCCCACCCCTCAAGTTACAGCTTCTTTGGCCAAGTTCATTAGTTCTTATTCCCAGAAACTACATATCTCAGAGGGCTTCTGCACTGATTACAAGGTGACTAATACAGGTAAAGTACCAGACCTGATTTTCATGTAATTGGTGTAGATTACTTGCTGAAGTTGCTTTTTCTTCAAGAGATGAAAGTGAGCCTTGCAGAGCATTGATGTGCCATCTTGGAGCATTTATAGGATGAGACTCCTGAATTTTCTCTCTGCTTGCATAAGTGTATGTAAGCTTAGCCTCTTTCTTTTGAAGAGGTGCTGTAATTAATTAAGTTGGAACACAAAATTAATAGAAGACAGAAATGCAATTTAGCTACAAACCCAAATGCAGTATTTTCCTTTTTTAACCTAGCTGGCTGGTTAAGAGAGCAAGTGTGGAAGCAACTCTTCCCACTCCTGGCTGTTCCTTCCATTGCTGGCCAGCAGCAGGCAACAGTGTCCTGTCATGTTCATGTTCAGGTGTTAGCGGGCCTCTAACCTGGACTGCTAATCAATGGGATTAGCTCTGAATGTGTGCAATAAACTCAACAAATGGAAAAGAAAAAGGAAGATACTGCTAAAAGACCATATATGTTGTTGAGATATGTATATATCTCTTAGTTCACTGCGCTGTGATTAATCAGAAGATTCATGTTGGGTTATTTCTGAAGATACTTCCCCATTTCATGTCCAGCATAGGTTGTTGTTTCAGCCTGAGCAGGTGTGCTTTGCTTCTGGTGTATTGGAAAAATGCTATAATGTCTAAAACTGAAAATTATGTGGGAAAGACATGAAGATGCACAAAATGATAAAATTCCATGGGTAGAAGGATCTCGTTAAATGGACTTAGGAGATTCTCATCACTTTAATGTGATGTAGTTCACATGATAACAAGGTATTTTGTTCCACCAGCAAAATGGAGCATTAGCGTAGATGGCTGGATTGCTCATGGCACAAACATGGCTGTTATGCACAAACTTTCGATGTTCTGCCAAGGTCAGTTTGTGGGGGCTGAGACGAAACTGTTTCCTAAACTGTGAAAGTGATCCCGGGTACCCAGCCTGCTGGAATGCCTGGAGGTTTTATGGATTCCTTCCCCTTTAAGCCCACTAGCAGGGTATCAGTTAATGCAGGCTCTCTTTTCCTGCCTGCATTGCTCTGCTGAGGCTGACTTAAGGGAAAGCATTGCTTTCAGTCCTCATTTTGTTTTCTGACTTCTCGTTTGCCTGCAGAAGGAGCATTTACAGCAGCCTTTTCTGTAGATAACCAAGGTAAAAGGTTGACTTCTGGCACTGGAAAAGATGAACGTAACACTCATGTCTGAATGTGACACCAGGCCCACGATAGGAGCGGGAAGGTGTCAGGTTATAGTCAAATCTGCTCTCACACCACCTCAGCTGAGAACACTTGTTTGGGAAGGTCTGATGAAAGGTGTTATGTCATGCAGGTGAAGGAAATAAAAGGTAGGAAAACAGATTTTGGCCTGGAGCTGAGGATCTGCAGTGGGCTTGCTCCTCCCACCCACTTAGAGGGGGTGTGCACTTGCAGGTCCTGTGAACACACAGGTCTTAGCAGTACCTGAAGGTTGCTGAACAACCACTCCTGAGGCTGCCTTGCAGAGCACCAGCTATGTTGTCCCCGTGTCAGGCTGATTTTGCACCCACCCTCTGCAGTTCACAGGCAAATGTTGCTGGTCTGGCTGTGCTTGCCCGGTGCTCCAGAGCCTCAGCCACAGCTTCCCACTTCTGATGGCTCAGAGCAGGGCATCTCTGGTAAAGCTTCATGTTAGAAGCATGCACGAAAATGGAGGTGTCAGGGTGGTCTCTCTAACTGCTTGAGGTGGTGCAGTTGCAAACGCTGTCTGTTTAGGAACGTGCTTTGTTGTGGAAGGGTGTGGAAGACTAATGGAATGAAGCTGATAAGCAGCAAACAAAGTTGGAAATATGTGCTCAGGGTCAAGTGGGGGAATCCCACTTGAAGGATCAGAAACAGATTATATTCCCAAGTCTTCACTTAACTGCCTTCAGATTTTTAAGTCATACACTCTTTGCCTGTGCTATACAGGATGCTAATTCAGCAGTTAAAAATCTAAGGGACATTTGACTTTGTGAGGATTTCCAGGCTTCCACAATGTCACTGTCAGGCTTGAATCCTGGGAAGCTCAGTTTTAGGGCAGGACTTCAGGAGGAAGGTTCTGTGTAAGTACAGAAAGTAGGATTAAATTTCAATCAGGCACAGAAAGAAACAGTAGTGGGCAGAGAGATGTCTTCCCTCAGCTGAAGTAGTTACTCTCTTCCTACCTGTAAAGAGGACCTTGCCCAAATTCCCTTAGCTTGCTTTAAAGTATGTTTGAGGCCTCAAGTAGATCTCAGCTCCAGTGTATTTACTGTCCGAACAGAAACAATGCACTACAACCTCACCCTAATTTTATTGGAATCAGCTGCCACTACTCTGGAGCAGGAGCAAGAAAAAACAAAATTAATATCTGGATAAACAGCCTATTAATTTGATGACAACTGTTGTTCTCCATTTCAGGGTCCAGAGAGCAGCCTGGGCAGTGAGCTAATGAGAACACCAGAGCCGTGCAGCCTTGGGGGAGGTGGCAGGGAGAGAAGAAAACAGAACAAACGCTCCTTTTGTAGCTCAGAGCTAAGGGGATTCAGCCAAAGGTTAATTGCTTTCTACCCTAAAATGCTGTGAAGTGTTGCTGCGTGGTGTCATACAGCTGCTTCATCCCAGCCTAGGGGTGTCTGTTTCAGTGGTGGGTGGCATGAGCCAAGATCCTTTTTTTAACCGCACGGGGGTGTTGCAAGGTCTCTTGAGTTAAGACTTCCAAAAATCTGGGAGAGCTTGGTTGGTATTGTTTAGGATATCACTGCACCATGGGAGCAGTTAGCAAAAACACCAAATGAGCACCAAAAGAGCTGATTGCTCTTCACTAGGAATTTTTTTTAGGGGCTGCAAGTTCATTGTTTCCTCTGATTCTTTGTTAGACAATCACGTGAAAGATGCTACAGGAATCAAAAGATAAGTACAGAAATGAGTGTAATAGTAAACTTCATCTTACTGTCACCTCTGTCTCTTAGCTGATGTTTCTGGTGTGAACTTTATTATTATTCCTAAGACTTTTTTTTCCCATGCACAATTCTGCTCATGCAAGTTCCGTGCTGTGTAGAACTTAAAGCAATAAAATAACTTTCTATTAGATTGGGGCTGTTGTGACAGCTTGGAAGTCTACTCCTGGTTGGTGGGACATCAAAAATGTCAAAAAGCCAGAAAGCTGAAAGTGGGGAGAATCACCTTGTGATGTTGTGCAGTCTTGTGACAATGACCAGGTTCCCTTGTCTGGAGATCATCATAGTGGAAGAGAATTAGAGTAAAGTATTTCAGTTGGAAGGGACCTACAATGATCATCTAGTCCAATTCCAATTGATACTTGTGAGATTAGATGGAACTAAATGGAAATGTGGTGCCTGTAGAGTGGATAAATTTCTGATTTTAGTGTTTGTAGGTGAAGTCTCAATATTGCAAATAATTCTGCTAATATCACCTCTCTGACGTGTTTGTCTCAGTTTCTCCTGCCTGGTCATTCTGCCCATTTCCTTGTGAACATTTTTATCTTTTACTTTACTTGTGCTTTCAACACTTACTTTAGCTCATGACTCCACAACTGAGGTTTATCATATATAGGGTTTAAATTCATGACCAGCAAGCTTGAGCAAATGTGTGCTCATTGAATGTTGGAGCCTGAGTATTTTCAATGCCCAGCTCAGGTAAGGAGGAGCTGTTTCCTCTGTGATTCTTATACCAAATGACAGGATGGTCTGAGAAAACCCTGAAGGTTTCATTAGTGTCTGTTCCTGTCTCAGTCATGTGTGCATGGCTCACCCTGCACTGCTGTGCGCCCAGTCTGGTTCCACCCATCCACCAAAAGGCAAAGTGTGGGGTCACAGCCCTGTTCCAAATAACCCAGCTTTCCCCAGGCTTAATCCCCCTCAGAAAGGAGAAGATACAGGCAGCAAGGGAACTAGAGATAGGAGTGCTTTGGGCTCTTGTTTGCCCTCCATGTAGGTCCCTCCCTGTCTCTTTCCGATAATGAAAGAATAAGTCCCAGTTCTTCTGCTTCTAGAGAATAGTCTGAAGTCTCATGCTTAAGTGCTCAGGCAGCTAATGGTCAAATTGGGAGCGCAGGCAACCCTTAGTGCAGTTTTGCCAAATATGAAATGTTTAAAGCATCTTTTCACCAAGGTTGTGGGGTGTTCTGCTTTTGAAGTCCCCTATTCCAAATAGGGTACTGTACGTACCTCTGCTTTTGTTGGAGCTGGGTACCACAAAAAGGATCAGGCTCTCTTTCTGCATGTCAGTACAGCAGAAAACCATGAGTTTTTCTAGGAGAAACTTTTCTGAGTCAGCAGGCTTGCCTAAACTTTCAGAGACAACTGCAACCCACACTACCAGTGGTAGAGTTGCATGGTATCACTCCTGTTTTCTTTTCCTTACTTGTTCTCTGGCCTAATTGGAGGTGCTGACTCGTTGGTTTGCAACATGAGTGGTCACTGAGCCCAGTGGGACTGGGGAGAGGGTTTGTAATACTGCTTGCATGACTCTATTAGCAACAATTTGTATGAGTAATTTGGTAGAACAGTTATGAGCCATCTGCCTGCATCTGCAGTTGCTCAGCAGCCTGAAAATGCACTTTGAAGTCAGCCTTACTGGAGCTGACCGTAGTAAGTTCTTGCTTTTCATTCCTAGAACTGTTGCACAAAGTTAGCATCAAGTGCTGTCTTGGAGTCCTGGATCTTGTCAGTGAAGCAGATAGGAATTCTGAAAAATTCTGCGGAGTCCAAGAGATCTCCAACATAGCTTTAGACTTTTGTGACTATTTTGTGGGAAACAAATCTTTTCCTGTTTTCTTTTTTTGCCACTTGATAATAGCATTAAACTCATTTTCTGCAAACCTGCTTTCAACGGTCTGGCTAATTTATACTGGAAGTAATTGGACACACCTAATGAAAAGCACAGTGGAATTTTGCTATGAACTGCAATGTTCTCTTCAAGTCACTGGTCTCTTCCATTTGATAATTGTCATAACAGCGGTTAAGTAACCTGACTTCTCCTCTTTCCTGCCAGTGATGAAAGCTTAAAATGAATCTTCAAAACTGTCAGTCTTCTCTAAAGTTTCCTTAACAAAATGGCATTTATTCCTCTCTTAATATCTTGCTATCTAACATTAGGCTGCTGTTCAGCCTTCAGAGAGCTCTGACTGGAATAGTTAACCAGGCGAGGGCTTTAGATACTCCAGGGCTACTGCTTATCTTGAGGAGTCCAAGGGGATCATGGTGATGCTGTTTGTGACCTCAGTCTGATGCCTTAAGAGGCCACCTAAAAACAGAGACTAGATAGGAGTAAGGGAATAAAGGCAGGTATTTTTTTGAAGGGCCTTCAAAGGTACACCCTGGGGAGCCAGAGGCTACTGCCAAGATGGACCCCAAGATGGACAGCAGGTCACGAGTTTTTCACACTTTTATAGGTTTGGTTCATTTGCATATCAGGGTTAATTCTCCAATTAAAGCTTCAGTTTAATGATGTAATTCTTCTCAGCTTGCCCCCCTTTAGAGGCTTTTGATTTATACTTTTTTGGGCCTAGGACAAGTCTGAGTGTCCTTGGAGAGCAGGCCTGGAGAGGCTTTATGTCTACCTAGCACGAGAGAGCAGAAATTAACAGGCTACAAGAAACTTCAGAGTTACACACTAGGCAGTACAGAATTTGAAAAACATAAATGTTAAAACCTAAGGCATCAAGTCTCTTCTTGTGTAGAGACCATGTTCATCTACTCTCAAATCCATAATAAACTCTTGTTACATGCTTGCTTAGTCATTCCATGGTGGGATTTTGGTCGGTACCCAGAGCTGTAGTGTTTCTGGGCAATTGCAGCATTTGTTCTGCTGTTGCGGTTGCAGCTTCTCCTGGTGTGCCCCTGGCATGGCGGGTGCCATATGGACAGTGTGTTGAGCTGTTCCCTCAGCTCTTGGGTAGGATTAACCAGACACTGCCTTTCTTGTGCTTTATGAGGGTTCTCAATCACGTAGCCTTCTTCAGCCTTTGGAGAGGCCGTGGAGGTATGTACAGAAGGCACCACAGAGTTGTTAGTGAGCTGTAAATTGCTGCCATCTACCAGCTCACGTAAGGTGTGGTGGGTGCTGGGATCTATGCCCTAGCTCCAAATCCTGGCTCCTAGGATTTTTCTTTGACAAGAGTCAAAGAGTCAACAGACAAGAGTCTGTTCTCAGACTCTTAAAGGAAATGGATGCCTGGTCTCATCTCTTCGTAGACAAACCAACCTTGTCTGTAGGTGCATGCAAAAAAACCCCTGAAACCCCAAACCCAAACAAAACCAACAACCAAAAAACCCAACCCCAAGCCCACAATAAAACCCCCAAACAATCAAACAAAAACCAAAAAACCAATGTGGATCTAAGATTTTTAGGCAGCCACTGTCTAGCTTAACTTCTATGGGACTTCTTTATGTTACAGATTCTTGTGCCAGAGGGGTTTTTAGCTATCAAGTGGGTTGGAAAGTATTTGAGCTGCTACAGTATAGCCTGTTCTCAGCAAGAGCTTCTGCTCTCTGTTCAGTCCAGAGAGGGTCTTAGCTCATCTCTGTGAGCATAACTGTAATGCTATGAATTATTTCTTGTGGAAACTTTAGCTATTGCGCTTAGTGGGTTTACAGGAGCTTTTTCAGTCTGCTTTTAATGTATTTGTGTTGGTGGGGATTCTGAGTGGAATTACATGCCCAGGCTTTCAGATAACTGCTGTAAATACACAGATCCACTCTAGTCCCTTACTTCACAGTAGCAGCTGCTGCGGTGTTACAGAAACTTCATAGCTTTGACTTCATCTTATTAGTTCAGCGCACTATTAATATCCCAGAAGCTTTTTGTATTAGTTTCCACACTTAATATTGGTTCTCCTTCCTTCTTCTCTGCCCCCCCTTCACATTCAGTCATTAAACTAAATTCATCTTGGGGCTGTTTCATTTAAGATGCCCTTGCTGCCCACACCAAGGAGGGGAACCAGACTGGAAGCAAACCAATTGTGCTAACAGTCACCTGGTATATTTAGTGGCAATGTCATCTAACATGCATTTATGCTCAGAAGTAGCATCTTTCTGCTTCTATATGGAGCATTTGTAGTGCTGGCAAAATCTTTCCAGAGAAACAGCTGCTGATTGGCTCTTCCTGTCTATTTGGGGAAGGATCTGTCCTTAAATACTTAGTTATTCTGCTTTCTAAAAATGGCATCAAGCACTTGGCACTATCAGGATTGGACTCGAAACTTTACTGAGATGAATTGGGTGCATTGCACCAAGACCTGGTGAATCCTTGTGTCCCCCAGAGAAATGACTGCACAAGTGGGTGGAAGTACATCTAGGGCAAGTCAGTGCATGAGGCTCTAAAATGCAAATTGCAGTCTTCCTCTGGAAGTCTTTAAAACCAAATGTCACATTATTATGGTTAAGTGGCTCTGGTGAAAAGGCTACAGGACTGAGATGCATCTCAACTAATATTTCCTCTGAATGTAAAGAAATCCTGTCCCAAATGGCAGCAGTGCCTCTCCTTTGAGGTGTTGTGTCTCAATAAGGTGGAGAGCACAGGCTGTCTTCTGAGTAGGGATTGGGAGCCAGCTTGCCTTTGCCAGTCTGCTGCTGACCAGAAACAGGGCAAGGAGGAAGGCTCTGCCAGCGTTTGTCACAACTGCCCCAGCCTCCAAGTGCATAAACCATCTGACTGACACCTAACTCTGAGTGAGGCACAGGCTCTAGGGTGAGCAGCTCACCAGGAATAGAAGTGTTTTATCCCTTTGGTTGACCGTAAGTGCTTCCCACTGTTCCTCAGAGCTTACAAGGCCAGGAAAACATGATATCCAGAGAGCTGGTAGAGTACCAAGGGAAGGGTTTTACCCCAGAGCCCAGGGGCTTTGCTCACCTCTGAGTTCTTGTTGTGACACTTCACCCAAGGGAGAGCAGTGATTGAATCATGTAATGCCCCTTTGAAACAGAGGCTAGCTTAGGACAGCTTGAGGGTCTAGGACACTGAAATACCTTCCTGTCCAAAATAGTTTGAATTAGTTGATCTGGAATGCTGCCAGCCTTCAAGGAGAACTGGGGAGGCCTGGCTACTGGTCAGCAGGCTGGACTGGGTGGTAGGAAGTTATTAATAGCTGCTCTTCCATGGAAAGAATGAGTTTGGCTTAGATGTGATGTAAAGCTGCTAGCTGGTGCAGCAGGCAAATGCTGGAACTCTTTTCTATTATCTCTTGAATAAGCTCGTTATGCTCATTCTTGAGCTGCTTCTTTTTCTGGATCACTCGCTTGAGCCTCGTGGCCTGAGGTCTCCTGGCATTAGCCTCTGAATCTGAGCTGTGTGGTTGGGCAGCACAGGTGCAGGCCTGAAGAAAAGAAGCTGTCAGCTCTTGGTCAGCCTCAGGGTGTGGTGGGTGTTTCTTCTGTTCCTCAGCAAGTTTAGGTTCCCTCAAGTTCCCTTATGCTCCAGTTCTCACCTGTAGGAGTCAGCTCTTTGTTTCTGAAGCAACTTAATTTAAGGACAGAGAAGTAAGAAAGATGCTTTTCCACACACTAAAAGTTTTGGAAAGGAAGATTGTCTCAAAAACTCGGACATGACCAGTTTGGAACAAAGGGTGGAGGAGATTGGGTGAAATAAACAAATAAAAATGCTCTTCTTGAGTGGAATAGCAATGAGGAATTTCTTACGGGGGATTTAGCTGGATCAAAGGTTACAGTAAAGCACGAGTGACAGATTTGTTTTCAACTGTACCAGCTGGTTCTCTTCTTTTAAAGGCTTGTGGGCAGAGTGGCGTTAACGATGTTATTGCGGGTATCTGTTGGACTTGAGCACTTGATTAGAGTTTGGCATTCTTAAGGTGAAGGCTAGGAAAATTAAGTGGTATTGTCTTCAGTCTGAAGCTTGTATTTCCCTTTGTATCGTTCAGATCCCTTCAGGAACAGCTACCCCCTGCAGGAAACTAATACAAGGCTCTGGGTTAATACACAGAGGTCTCCAAGCCAAGCCGTGTTTCAGTGGGACTCGCATTATTCATTCCTTGTAACAACTGGTGCTTCTCAAGGGAGCTGCTGGCTCCCAGAATAACTGTGTGGATCAAGTTTTGTCATCTCCCTCATCTTAAAGTTCACACTTCTGATCATCCTGCTTAGAAAGAGGGGGAATGAACAAGAGTTGATGGAATATCCATTTCTCATTAAAAATAGTTCTTGTCCTGACTATTGTAGGGAAACTCTATTTCCTTGGTGGCTTGTTGCTGATCTCTGCTCTTGTCTGTTTGATTTCCGCCCTGGAAAACAGGTGTAGAGATGCTATAAGTAGCAAGAAGTCTAATGCATGCAGCGAGTTCCTTGCAGACTCTAAATTACAGTTTTCCTTCCTGTGCTACAGCCTCAGGTCCCTGACCTGCAACTGCAGCATATTTTCTGTGACTAACAGCTGTAATTCCGTAATTATCATGCTCTGTTCTCCTGCTGTGCTGTAGATTTTGTTACCAAGGAAGCAAACCAAGTTTCCTCGTTCCTACCCTTGCTCTGTATGCTCCCAACTGTTTTAAATCCACCATTTGATGCAGCCCATAAAGACAAATGACTATCTCTTGTTTCAAATATTCAAAGTCTCCAGAACATATTACGTAGCTGCATGCTTGGGACGAAGAGGGCAAAATAAGTCTTTCTGGCCTTTCTTAGTGAAGGCAGCTGGTCCAAAGCTATTCCTGGGTTAGAAAAAGTACTTTTATTAGCTGTAACCATCCTGTGTGGAGTGCTGGACTAGAGTGAGTCTCAAACAGTGGGCCCAAGCAAATGGTACTGTTGCAGTGTGACTGACAAAACCCTGGAAAATGAAGGTGTGCATCAAACCCTGATGGCAGGTTCTGTGTGCTGTAATTGCCATACAGGCCTCATCATTTGAGCATGACTAACAAGGGGTCAGTTTCTTTTTGCCTCCACTGCTTTTGTGGCTGGGGATAAATGATTGTGTGCTGCAAAGAAATGAGAATAAACCTGTGCTAATCTAGGCGGTTAGAGCAATACAGCCAGACTGTATTGTGACAGAGAAGCAGCTGGTTAAAATATCACAGAAACATGTTAAGCATCAGAAAAACCTTCTAGTTTCCTAAAAACCCACAAGCTAATGTTTACACTACTAAGTATGCAAAGGCATATTTGGCTCCTGCATGGACCTGAGGCTTTATTGGATAATGCCCATCATTCTCCTGCAGGATGCACAAAGGCAAGTTTAGTGCTCTATGCAATTTCTGTTTGGACTCCATCAGTCTAACGTGGCTGTGTCCAAGACATTTGCATCAAGCCCCCATGGCTCTGGGTGGCAGTCAGTGACAAACAGGAGTGCTTTCCATGGGCCCAGCCTCCAGTAATTAATTCATGTCTCACTCCAGAAATATCATCCAAGTTGCGACATGAATGATGTCTCCTGGGTCACAGGATAAAAATTAATGACTCCACATGGGGGATTTTCTGCTTGACTCCTCTGACCATTAAACTCAGAGGGAGGAGGCTGCTCCTTCCTCTGGATCACTGGAATTAAATCCGTAATTGAGTCTAGCAAATGTGAAACCCAAGGTGGGGGGGCAATAAAGGAAATTATCTGCTTGGCCTCAATCAGAGGAGAAGGAAAGATGAAATACAACTGCCAAAGACAAGGAGTAAGTTTAGACAATACAACAGATGTCCCTAGAAATAAGATTGTCCAGCATTGCTTTATCTACAGACTTCTCAAGGGACTTCTTCGAGTGCATTATGTAGCTGGCAAGCATGGGTCAGGTATGGATGCACATAATTATATGGGGACCATTGTGGATGTATTTTTCACCACAGAATAATGGTGGGAAAAACTAGATAACCTATGAAGATGCTTTTGTTCTGTTTCTGAAACTCTGCTCTTGTGCCTAGTGTTTAAATATTAAGTATTGTACACCTTAGCATACACGTCAGAATGTATTAGTGTAACATGGAAACTTGCTTTTAAGATGCATTAAACTCAATGTTAGAGATACAGAGTCGAACTTTAGTACTTCACAGAAACTCAGGTTGTGGTGGTAGTTCAGCAGATGTTTTGACTTCATGGCACCATTAGCTGGTGTTATGCTATGCTAGATTGTAGCTGTAACAATGCCTAATCTGTGCAGGCCTATAAAGTCTGAACAGAATTTAATTTAGGTGGGTTTTTTTGGTGAGAACGTACTGTTTGATGTGATTGTACCTGATTTAGGTTTCTCTGGTTGCTTGCCGAGTGTACCTGTCCAGACGTGCGAGGCTTCCTGTGATGGCCAGCAGGCTGCAGTGGATTTGCCTGAGTCTCAGGATGGGAGGAGTCACCAGCACACCGTTGTGTAACCTGTCACACATTGTGGGACCCTTCACCAGCAAGGCATGCAGGTCCCCCTCACCCCTACCACCAACAGCATTCTTTCTCAGTGATATCAAAATCCCTTCTAAAATAGGAGTTGGATGTATAATTTAAAACCTTTATTCAGAAATAACAAAGGATCCCCAGTGTCCTTTCCCTTTGAAAAGGCCTGGGAGAAACCACCTGGTACCACTCTGTTGTTAATACTCATGAAATTGGTACCTCAGAAGCGTATTGGTGGAGGTAGCTTTTGTACTTCAGTTTCACTGAAGATATGCACTCCTTTTGTGGGAATTCTGAGCCATTCAGTGCTTCCAAATTTCATTAACTCTGCAGGTAAAGTCGTTGTCTTCTCACCCAGTGAGCTCTCATGGATGTGTGCTGCGGTGGCCTCAAGCTGGGAGTCAGTGACTTTTGGTGGGTGGCTCTTGGTGAACAGAGCGAGTGACACACAGATGCTGAAGAACTCCAGAGGGGACGAGAGTGCCCTCACCTGCGTCTGACTTAATGCATAAACAAACAATTAAAAAACCCCCAAAACCAGTGGGTCCTGGTCTCCTCAGCCCCGGCACAGGCCTGCACCCTGAGGCAGAAAATGCAGCAGCTTATTGTGCTTAACAGCGTATTTTTGAAAAAAAAAATTTAAGGTGCAGGCTTCCACCACAGCAAACCTGGTGAGTCACCCTGTCCAGGATCAATAAAAATGCAGCTCTTGCTCCAGGCTTGGTTTTTAACAGGACCAGGAGCAGTTATGTGAGAAAGGCTGGTCTCTGCCTGCTGGGCATGCGGGTCCCTCCAGTGAGAAGGAAGATGTGTGACCATCAAAGCTATGCTTAGCAGCCAGGAGCACTGTCCTGCAGCATTCCTGCTGAGGCACACTCACAGCTGAAACACTCGAGCTGTGGCATGTGGGAGTTGGGTTACACAGGGCTGACTCTTTCCTAGCTGAGCATCTGCTGTGCCACAGCACAGGCACAGACAGAGTTGTTTGGGGGCTACCTCTGACTTGCTTCTGTGGAGGTAATGCTTGCTGAGAGTGTTGGAGTGTGCATCTGAGGGGGTGTGTTGTTAACCACCTTGCTGAGATGGAATGTTTTACTTGGAAAAGGGTGCACATACTTGGCAAATAAAATGGAGCTTTGGCCAGAGAGTTGTGAGTTAAGTCTACCAACTTGAAGCCCACACTGCAGAGGGATGGTTGCTGTACCGTAATGCTAAGGTATAAAAGCTTTTTTGTTGTTGTTGTTGGTTTTGGTTACTTGGCTTCAAACAGGTGACTCAGGCAGGACATTGAAATTAACCACTGTTTTTAAATATTTGGGGGAAATGAGTGTCAGTCTCCAACTTGTAGCAGCCTTCTGCTCCTGAGCTATCCAGCTGCGTCTTTAGCACTGCGCATGGCTTAGTGTGTACCACCAGGCACAGCATTGCCTCAAGCAAGACTTGAGTGCATCCTGGTATTACCGAGGGTCAACAGGATAAGTGCTTTGGGAAGGCTGAGGTGGTCTAAGACAAATAACTATGGATGTTGTTTGGTGTTTAGTTAAAGGTGATGGGCAGAGGAAAGAACTGCATCTGAATGGAGATGGTGAATGCTGCTTTCTCTGCTCTGCAACCCAAGGGGATGTGCTGTGCTTTGCTTTTTCTTTCTGCCAGTCCCACCAGTGTAAGAAAGGAAGTTCCTGGGAAACCTGAACTGGTAAAGCAGGAGTAGCACCCAGATCCTGTCTCCACCGAGTGTGGCTGATGTGGCTTGTACCCCATGTCTGCAGCACACACCTACTTTGCTTTCCACGTGTGCAGTGTGTAAGTGCTGTGCAGCAGAGGGGTTTGTGTGTTTTAGGAGTGGAGGGGGGTGTGTTTTGTGTCTCCAGTGTGGTGTGCACTCGGGGCATGCACTCGGGGTTTGTGTCTCACACGTACAGCATGAGTGGTTTGTACAGTGCAAGAAGCAGCACCCCTGGGTGCCCCTGCATTCCCCCCATAGCTGCCCTCCAGCCTGCTCCAACACTGCCCAGCATGGGTGTTGTCATGGCCAGCTGCAGCTGTCTGGGGATGAAGTGCCCTGTTGGGGTGCCAGCCAGTCTGGCTGCTGTGCAACAGGATTCTGCCTGCAGCCCCGCTGGTTTTTCGAGGCTGGAAGGGTTTTCTATGTCCCACTCCCCCTCACAGCATAGCCCCGGCTCTGTGTGAGCTGAAGCCCTGTCAAGGGTGGCCTAACACTCCCCCTGCACACAGCAGCAGGTTTCTGTCACTGCAAGAGCCACCCATCAGACACAGCCCTGGAGGTGAAGGTGCAGGCATGGCAGACTGCTCTCATGCAAGCACCTCCACGGCAGCAGGAGAGATGCTGAGGGTGCAGGAACATGTCCATGTGGTGTGGGACAGAGCTATAGCTCCTGGAGCCATGTCTTCTGCTCTTCCTCCTCAGGGAAGCACATCTGCAGAAAACCTAAACCCAAAGCAAGGCTATTAAGAGTTAGAGACATTTCTCACTGCAACAATCTGCATTTGTAATTCTAAGGGAGGGTCAGTCTGCCAGCCTGCTGAGGGAGAGGCCTTGAAAGCACCTACACTAGTCAGTGAGACAAAAAGCTTGGGCTCTGGAGCTGTTTTTTACTGTTTACCCTGTTTTCAGTTGCCCCAAACACAGAGGAACAGTGCGGGGAGGCACTAAGTGTTTGTTTTCAGCCCACTCACCTTAGTGTCCCAACTCTTGATTTATACCACCACATCAGCTGGACCACAGCTCTTCTCTGGTTTTGCATTTTAACTTACCTGAAAGAAAACCATACATACATCATATTGTGCAGACAGACAGAATTATTTGGTTTTGATTTACAAAGCAGCTCTTTCAATCTGCTGCTAGCAATGTGTGTTTAAAATACATTTTAACAGCAAATAGATGAAGAACGGGCAAGGGGTGCTATACATACCTCACAGCAAGGGAAGCCTCATGGTAGCAATTGCCTTTAAAGGTCTTCCACTGTTTCACCATCTACCAGAAGAGGCTGATTCGGGCTGCTGGCCACGTGCGGAGGGGATTTCTTCAGCAAAATTTCTTGCACAGAGCCTGTGGGCTCAGCTGCTGCCTGAAACAAGAATCGCACAATAGAAAAGCTGCAAAGATTTGACCCAACAGCTGCTTCATCTTCTGCACTGATTTAAAGCACCAGAGCCCTTTCTCAACCTGGCAATAAAGCCAGGCATTTATATTTTTTTTAATGTGTACATAAATGATGTATCTATAGATAGGTGTGTGTATATATATATATGCACACACACAGCCACGCATATGTACATATATATTTACATACGTGTGTGTATGTGTATATATATATAAATATATATAAGGGGGAAGATGGACATATACTTGACTGAAAAAGACACTTGGAGCAGCCAATTAACAACCAAGACTTTATTATCCGGTTCAGCACTGGGCTGCCGTCCTGTGCACCTCCCAGGCCCAGCTAGTAAATTAAAATGCAACCTTTTCTGTTTTAGCCTGTGTGACAAATGGCACGAGTGTGCAGCCTGGGGGCCAGCAGCAGCCTGCCTGCCACTGAGGGCCAGTCAGAAACCCATTTCCACCTCAGCAGCTGAAACTGTGTCTAGTTTTTCTTTTCAAAGCCCCCATGTCACAATTTTTAAACAGCCAACAAAATGAGATTGAGGGGGAAGCGACAGCAGGAGTGGGGAAAATTGCATTTCCAGAGATAAATGGTTCCTGGAACAAGAGGTTACCAGCCCCTGCTCTGGGGTGAGGATTCCAGGTGCCTGTGGGGAGATGGGTTCTGCCACTCAGCTGAAGCCCATAATTTCTTCCTGTGGTTTATCCCATTCCAATGTCTTCCTTCCCCTGCCTCAGTCTTAGGAACTCAGCTCTTGGTTGAGACACAAGCATTAGGTCAGCTGCTGTGCATTTGTAGCTGAAGTGTATTCAGCACCTACCGAAACGGTCCTTTTCATATATATATACATCTATAATATTATATTTTTAGATAAATAATAATATTTCATGTCCGTTGATATGTGTAGATATACATAAAAGATATAAAAGGTCTTTTATAAAAAGATCTGTACAAAAACATCTGGCACATCTAGGTGACCATCCAACACTGCCCCAACACCTCTGTCACCTACAAATGGGTGCAGAAACCCATTTGTCACCAAAACTAAGGCAACTGAAAGCCCAGACACAAACAGTGCAGTGTATGGTCACACACCGCGGCTGTGTTTGTCAGCCTCTTTCTTGGAAGTGAAAGCATAGGGTAAGTTACTCCACAACATATGTTTTTTTCATGAGAGGAAAGCATTTACAAAATTTACAAGACTATTCTATAGCTATAACAGGAGCTTGTACTGTACGTGCTTCTGATGGTGCCTCGTTACCAGGCTCAGCCTATAGAGCCCTCACTGTTATCTGCAGAAAACTTGGTCTCACTGGCAATTGATCGTGGGGCATTTTCTGCACCATGCTTTGCATTCCTCCTCCTTTCCCCAATCGTCCTCTCCCAACAAAGGCTCTTTTTTTTTGGGAGAATTAAGGCTCAAATCATCGTATCTGTTCCAAGGGCAGAGTGCATTGGTCTGACTTACTCTGTGAGGAGTACTGGCATTCACGGGACTCCAACAGCTGGATCTGAGCATTTCCTTTAATTGAACAGGTTTGCAGTCTCTCTGTGCTGAAGCAATTCTCCACATCACACAAGCCTGCATACCAGAATAAAATGAAAATTTAAGAGCGCTGGCTAACAAGACCGAGAAGCTCATTGTTTAAACAAGAGGCTGATTGTCTGGGTGCTCGAGTGCCCCATTCCTCCAACATTAAACCCACACGAGGGACAGCAGCCTAATCCACAGCTTGCTGCCAGGTGGTGTAGAAATTAATCTTCCACTTACCCGGGCTGTTAGTTGCGGTGTTCATAAAGGTTTGCAACCCAATGAGGCAAGCGGCTAAAATTCTCTCCTTGTCATAGACGGGCATGGCAACATGGTGATATGAAATATCAGCCTCCAGGAGTGTCCCCTGTGGTGAGGAAAGTGTGGATGAATGTGTACCAGGGAGGGGAATGGCACCCCAGCACCTTCTGTTTTAACACATGAGCCCCAGGCTGTCTAACTGCACGGTGAATATGTTGGAGGATGAGGGATGGACTGGGAAAGGCAAGGACCTGAGCATAGGCCACTGTAACTGCAGGGCTGAGCAAGTTTGGTGTTTATGAAGACAGGAAATAAAATTTTTTTTTTTCTCACATTTTAACAACACCAAAACTCCTGTTTCTAGTCTGACAGGCCTCCTGAGAGTACTGGACACCCAACACAGAGACCCTCATTAGGTTTCCCAAAAGCTCAGGGACCTGCTTCCAGGACATTTCACTTGTCTTCCAAACAGGGTATTAGAACAGAGGAGGAAGAGAAATCCTGTCCTTTATTAGTCTGCTGCTCCCTTAAAATCCAAGGAGGAGAGGGAAAATACCCAGCAGCAAGCAGGTGATCAAAACAGGAGCCACATAAACATAAACATGTGGAAGGGTAAAGCCTCAGGAGTGTTTAGCATGATTGCTTCCAGTTTTCGTCTGCTCACATTTCACTGCAGACGTAATTTGCTGCAGAGCACTGCCAAAGCTTTTCACAACACCAAGGCACGTTGAACTTGATGCAGATAATAATATTTACAAATATTGCAGCTTTCACCCTGTCCTTCCCTAATGTTTTCCCTGCAGCTTGCAATCCCATCTGGCTTTGGCTGTTCTTAGTGCCCTCTCAATGACTTTCCTTGCCTCAGGAGCTCGTGGTTGTGCCACAGGGAGGTGGCAGCCTCTTGCTTTGCCTGCGTGGTGACCGACCCATCTTGCTGTGCAAATGGGAAAGCAAATGGTCAGGGCCAAGTGCAAGTCAGTCCTTTGCCATGTGTTTATGCATGACTCTGACTTGGTGCCCAGGTATGTCTCTAGGGCATCCCAGGTTATTTCCTAATCCAGAGAAATGTTTTGCAAAACAACAGCTTTCCCCAAACAGTAACGCCACAGTCCCACTTCGCTCCAAATATTCCTCCTGTTTGTGTCCTCACATGGCAACAATTAACAGTTTATACACCAGCTTCTTCCATGTCTGCTTATCAAATTTTCAGCTAGACCAAATTCTTATTTTCCCAGGGTTTAATTAGGCTAAAGTTCCAAATTTTTGCAAGAAGAAGTGAGCAAATCCAAAAGGCCGTAATGCAGATTTTTAGTGGATCCTGTGAATAGCAGCAGAGCTAATACACAGCTTGGACTTAAAAGAATTTGAATCCAAATTATTTTTGTTCCTCATTTGGCTTGCTTTGTAAAACATACAGCCAATAATTCCACAGCCTCTGTCAAACTCCTTTCTATAAATAACAATTTACCATTGAAAATAAATGTACAGGGTCAGAGCTGTGCACAGAGATTCACTTATCACCTGCAAAAGGAGCTTCTGAGTTAGACTCAAAAAAAAGTGAAGAGCTGAACAAATAAGGTATTTAATTCCTTCTGGTCCCATCCCATACTTTTGTTTAATCTGGTATTAATCTCACCTGCAAGCACTGCCCCAGGCAACACAATCCCAGCAAAGAGCAGAAGGAAATCTGCAGTCCCAGGGCCAACCTTCATCCTTAGCTGTCACTAGATCCAGACTGGTAACTCCTTCTGGGATCAAAGCTAGCAATCCAGGTACAGGGTCCATCTGGGGTCCTGGTAGTGGGAGCTGCAAGGCTGGTGCTGTTTAGCAGGATGGCTTTATCCCTGACCAGCACTGGATGCGATAAAGCATTCTCCTTTTCCTCATTCAACTTTGGCTGAAGTGCAAGGGTCCAAGAACTGAACCAACAGCCTCGGCTTTCCTGAGCTGGCATCTCCATCTCAGCACTAACTACTGCTTTAAACCTTACAGAACTCTTTAATTCAGTTTAAGAAAACTGAAACTTAACCCTGCTCCAAAAAGGAGCAGGTTCCTGCAGGTGTCAGCTCTCATCCTACCCATGCAGAGGAATGTCTCCACAATAAATGAATGTTTGAACCCATTGGTTGGCAGCCTTAAAGCAAGTTCCAATTCCACTCAAACAAAGCCACAATCAGCAGAACCTAGTCACAATCAGCATGGGCCTTTCTGGGAAATAATGAGCAGAAATGTGTCTACTAAAGCTGGTGTTTACTTAGCTACAGATGTTAAAAGGTACACCAGTTACATAGGCTCAGCTACCCCTATTTTTCCGAAACAGCTGTATTTCCTACTCTTAAAATCAACAGCAGACAGGAAGAGCAGCCTGTGCATGGGACAGCAAGTGTCTGCCCTGAAACTGGCTGGCAAAACTGGCATAAGGTAGCAGACTTAGGACCAGCCTTCATCTGGACCAGCCACAAAAACCAGCACCCTGGGCTCTGACCCAGTGAATAGAGATAGTCAGTGGTCCATGAGCCTTTTTTTTAAAGAATAAGGTAGCATTTAGCAATTCCAGCACTAGCTCTTGCTTTGGGAGGATGTGTTTTACTGCGTCTCTGTTGTCCGAGTGAAACCAGTGCTTCAGTTCCAAACTTAATGTCGTCCCCCTGCAGGAGCCACCAAAGTGCTGCTCTTTCAATTCCTCTTAGCTGAAGATACAGGAAATGATGCTCAGTTTTGCTGTCCCATCTCCCTGTAATTAATGTGAGCTGATAATGAGATTTCTCTGCTTCTCAAATGAAACCTAAGCAAAACTTGAACTCTAGACTTAACCTTAGCAAAAGCAATGACAAGCATCAATGATTATTTCTTCATAAAAGAAGAAAAAAAGAAGGCTGAAGAAAAAAAAAAGAAAAAAGAAGGTATTACATTCAAACAATACCGGTGTTCACACTTATAACTAGACATCTCAAACTTTCTCTTTAAAACTAATTTGAATTGTTAGTACTCACACACTCATATTATAATTACAAACATCATATATATAAAAATATGTCCCAGAGCATTGCTTGAAGTCTTAATTTACAATAAGACTAGCACAGACTCCCACTTTGGAACAGCAGTCATCTTAAGAGGGCACCCATTCCCCCTGAGGAACTACCTTCTAATTTCACTCTCCAATGTTTTTCATCACTATTTTAATAAACATTTACTAGCTAAGGTGTGATAAGAGAGTCTTTGGAGTAACAGACCCAAATACTGTTTCTGTTTGAGAGAGTACCAATATTTCTCTTATATAAGCTACTGTAGGTTGGGGCTGGAACATCACTACAATCTGTTTTCTCCTAAAAATGTTTGTTACTCAGCATAAGAAAACCATTTTATTCAATACTAAACTTTCAAGTAAAGTATATTTGTGTTTTACAAGCACTGAAAAGTTAAATAAGTTGTCTTTCTATGTATCATAAATATAAGAAAATTACAGCCAGGTCCATTGTCTGGGAAAAAAGTCACGTCTGCTACTTTATTTGTGTTGAAACACATAACTGAGTTGTGTTTCCACCAGTGATTTGCTACTCTTTATACATAAAACCTACTTTCTAGGAGCATTTTAAAATAATTGTACACTTCCACCACAGTCCCAGATGAGCCGTGTGCTACTCTGAGCAGATGGAAATGAGGGTGGAAGTGTGTGTGGTTTACAGGACTGACAGTCTCTATGAAAAAAACCCCAAACCAAACCACACTAAAATTAGCCAGTCACAGGCTTTGTGCAGTCATTGCTATTGAATACAAGTGGGCAGAGGAGTATTTGCTTTACACACACAGCATTTTTCACCCTGGTTAAAACAGAGCCCGATGACTGCTGCAGGCACCACAACCTCAGAGAAATACTTCGAGCCAAATTCTGCCTTTTCAGAAATCCTCTTCCACAACTGTGAAACTTTTGTGGCCATCTGTTCTGCACAAGCCCAGTTTGATGGGTAAACCACCGCAGCGCCCTGGAAGTCCCAACCTGGTGAACATCTCCATCATCATCCATTGAGAGCCATTATGAGATCTTTTTTTTTCAATCTTACACAGCTCTCACTTTCACACTGGCACCTCTGGCCCCATCTTCTAAAATATGTCTTGAAAATGGAAATTCCTGTCCACACATGCTTGGTCCACACACGGTGAGTTCAGCAGGAGCTCTTGATGGAGCTCCCTGCTCCCAACCCAGAGCATCCCTTCTCTCTAAATCAATTTTGAAAATGCAACAGCATCTGCCAAGCAAGCTGTCCTCTAGCAAGGACAAATCATAAAAAATCTCAAGTTGGCAGCATTACCTTTTTATTCAAAAGGAACAAGGAACACTAAATGGCCCACAAACCAACATCTATCCAAAGACATAAGGTCATCTGCCACTTACCCACCTAGGGACACTGCAACACATCATACAGGGCATACACACTCATGGGCATTAGGGGCCCATGAAGCAAAGCCTGGGAGCACTGGTGAACAGGTCTGTCCACCTCCCCACAGCTCAGCTCCTGGTCTGTAACATGGAGCTCTTCCCTTGGGATGGGTATTCACATGCTGCAGTTTCAGGCTGCAAGACCCTAAGAGAAAGAAATAAACAAAAATGCATTTTTTAAAAGACTTGGCATTTCTTCTTCCAGTCGTTCTCCATTTCAGAATATTCTTTATGTCCTTCATCAGTCTTGTACTTGGTTACAGATGGAAAATATTAGCTCTGGTTTACAAAACATGGCCCCGTTTCCTGTAACACAGCACAGGTTGGACAAATCTGTCATTTGAGTAGTGTGTCTATTCTGTGGCCAATTCTGTAATCTACAAGCAATGTGATCCTAAACAAGGAATCTCATGTTAGCAGCCAAGATTGGAAAATCCCTGTTTAGGGTGATTGCTGCCAAAACCATCTCACTTGCTAAGGACAAGCTAATTTTCTATCTGCAGTTTGGAAGCCGTTGCTTTTCCTCTTCGGTTTTTTTCTTTCTTTTAAATAAATAAATAAATAAATAAATACATAAATAAAAAACATAGCTCATTTTTTAAGGTGACACAAATAAAAAGTTTTTAAAAGTGCAAAATGGATTTAGAAGAGAGTTTAGGGTATATGAAAAATACCCCACTGTCTACTAAATAATTCTATTTTTGAATATAGTTTAAGCACAACTTGAATAAGTGCTATTTTACAAATAGAAGAGTTGTAATTCAGAGCAAACAGCAACAAGGCTGTTGCATACAAATAAGAGGAGAAGAGCAAGGAAGCAAAGAAAAAGAAGTGTTATATGGTAGAGATAGGAGACAGATCAAGGATGATCTAGATAGGGCTTTAAATGAGAACTTGACATCAGTTTGCAAGATGGATCAAGGCAATATAAATAATGGCAATGGGAATATGAGATGATCAAAACCAAGATGGAAGCAAAGCTCAAGAAATTTAATATATCCAGGTTGGTGGACACAGAGATGAAAGGCAGAAGAAGCTACATTAATTATTAATGATAAGCTTGTCAGTTCAGATACTTCTAGCTGATAAAAAAAGCCACTACACAAGTGTCAACAGTATCTCCTTAAGTTGGTATGCTTCACCTCAGTATTTAAGAAAGGGGAATTTCATCTGGAATACGTGCAGGGAAGGGTCACAAAAACCCCAACTTGATGCAGAACTGGCCTCATTTACTATCGTGTACTTTTTTCAGTGTTAGAATTCTTCCTTCTTTGCCCTTCTAAATGCTCCTACATGTAGTTTCCTACATGAAGAGATTCTTTCTGTTTTAAGGAAGTTGGGATGGGAGATTGTGGGGTTTTCATTTTGTTTGGGCTTTTTCAAACTAAATATTACTGAGGTTAATTTTTCTTGCCTTTTCAATTATTATAAAACATTAAATTCACACCCATTACAGCAGCTCATGCTTTGCCAGCCCACTCAGGGGTTTGATGGCTCATCTTAGGACCTGAGTGGCAAAATAGGAGAAGGAGGTTGCACTGTCAGAGCAATCAGTGTCTCGAGCAGTTTCTCGTGGAGAGAAGTCTGAGCAAGACTCAATGCTCTAAGGGTGAGCTTGGTAAGCTTAAGAGAGGGACTGGCCCACGTTTCCCATGCAGAGAGCTATACAGGACAGGAACCATGATTTTCCATGTATTACTGACATGGCAATCCAGGTGCTACTGTCAGTGTCTGCCCAGCAGGTCTGTACTTCACCATCTGCAAAGCGAAGGGTCACCTCGGTGCTTCCCAATTTGATAGTGCAACACGCAGAAAAAGTTTCAGTTTTAGTTCCCCAAGCTGCCTCCGCTCATGACTTTTTTGTCTCGTATCCAGCACACTCAATTCCACTGAAGAATTCCCTTTTAGCAAGAATACACTGCCAGTGTTGGACTCAGTTACGTGATTGCCCAGCACCTCTCTGCATCTGTGGCCCCTCATTTCTGTGTGGCACAGGCTGGTCCAGACCTGCTCCCACTGGGAAACACCAGATCTGAAAGCCTTGGGGAAATTTCTCTGGCCTCCTAAAGAGCTTCTCTCATCCCAAGCATCATCTCTAGCAAAGTGCAGGAGCTAATAATATCCCTCTGCTTCTGTAATATAGCATTTCTTCCTCTTTAACTTTTAGTGGTTGCATTAGCAGCTGCTCCTTTGCCTCTGCCACATGACTGAGTGTCAAAAGAAGCCATAAATCAGCTTATGGCATTCATCAAATGGTGAAATTGGTGTTTTCTCCCCTTCTGAGGGACTGGAATTTCAAATGCATCTTCTAAATATACTTTAAGATTTAATTATTTTAGTTAGCATTTAAAAGATTTTTTTAAGAGACAACACAAACCCAGCTTTTCCTGGAGAAGGGGTGTACTGAGATTTCCTCAAGAAGGTCACAGCCACCGGTTGTCACAAGAGGGACAAAGCCACAGTTCAAACCAGGGATGTTCTGGCAACCACAGTCTTGGCCATGACAACCGAAACCCTTCCCTGGTGCTGTTGTGCTCATGGAAACATGCTTGTTGAAAAGCTGGAGCTTCCAAAAATTTCTTCCTTGGATTGCTGTTTCTAATAAAACACCAAGTATCACTATCAGTGTTTATGGCTTCCTAATAAAAATGCAGCAATTGCACATTAAAAATGAACAAAGTGTATGATTATGAATGTATGATATATGATTTATTCTTGTCAAACTGACAAAAAGTTTCTCTCAATATTTACATTAAAATGCTTTGTCGAGATAGTTTCCTGAAACTTTCTCAGCAACAGTGGTTAGGTTTCAAGCATTAGATGGAAATAATGAACGATTGACCAAGGGGAAACAAAATAGAGCTAAATATTTTTTTTTAATTCAGCAACTAACTTAGAACAACTGAAATTTAAGCTGCTTGCATTCATCTAGGAAATACTAACAGGAGTAACTATTTGCTCTCTGCTAGCACCCCGTCTTTGGTTTCACATGGATGATAATCCAGGCTGCTTTTGCCTTAGGAGCCAGGAGTTATGTTTCCCGCTGACCTTCTACAGAGCCTTCCAAAAATAGGGAACCGGGAGAGGGATGGCACCAAGCGCCCATGGAGTGCTGGCGGCTCTTCCTGCTTTGCACCAGGGATGCAGAGGATTTCAGCTTTCATTTTCTTAAATGTTTTTTCACCATTTCTCTACAAAGATGACCATGAAAACTCTTAACTAATGGAAGTCAAATGCATTTTTTGCCCTCTTTCTGTTAAACAACTTCTGTTAAATTTCTCTTCTAAAGAAATAATTTTAATATACTGACACAAACACTCAGGAATGACATTTTGGTGCTGTCAGCTAAAAGGGTCTTCTTTTTAGGTATTTGCTTTCTCAAGGCACTTATAAATTTTTTTCAATGTGATGACTAAAAGTCTAATGACATTCATAGAGTGAACAAAGTGTAAAAGTGAAGTGACTGATACACTGCAGTCTTCCCGCTCTTTGAAGAAATGGAGAGTGAACACCTACACAGCAAGGCCAGGACACGAAGAACTAATATTAAATATAAAAACTTGTGAGGTATTCTCCCTTTTAGAGTTCCTTTCAGATAGAAGGTTAGTAGAAATACAGACAAGTTGTTCACTTTTAAGATGACTTTTAACCCCATGCTACTTGTTTTCGGTTCTCGACCAAAAGACCAAGTGGCACCACACTTCTGTTTTTAGCAAGAACAAAAAACCCCGAACAACTCCCTGTTACAATTCTTGAAAAGCAAAAGCCTTTTACATGGAATACTGCAATAAATTCATCTTTGCAAGTGACACTAGCCTACAAAGTTATCTGTATCTACTTTTGGGAATGAAAAAATGTGTCAAGGTCTTTGACAGCACATTTTCCATTTATCACACATTCTGTTTTACCACATTTGTTTCAAGTTCCACAATACGCTTTTTGCTAAAGCACAATAGACTGTTTTCGGGGGAAACATTAATTGTTTTAATTGTTTGGAATTTCATACCCTGTGCAGGTGTGAAGGGCGCCAGTGACTATTCCTCCAAGCGGTGTACATTTCAGTGGTAAAGCACCACTAATTATCCAGGCATAAATTACACTTTTCCCTTATTCTTGAAAAAAACCCAAAACAACCCCCAAATATACACATCCCCCCACTCACTCCTGCAGGGGTTTTATGTAGCATTGCCAGTTTTATATGGTAAATTTCATATTCTTATTGCCACAAAGGAATCTTCACAAGCAATTTTATTCAGATAGCTGCTGTGTTAAGACATTTTCAGATTACAGACCCATTCCACCCCAAAAATAATGGCTTTAAATAGCATAACCATTAAGAGCATGAAAATAAGATTTAAGGCACTAAGAACTACTTAGAAGTCATAGATCAGCTACAGCACCGCATTCTGTGGAAAATCTTGGTTTTTAGATCCTCATTAAAGTGTGCTTATACCCTTATCCTACAGACTAACACAATAAAATCTTGAACAATGCTGAAATTATCCCCACTGCACTGTTGGCTTGGCACAACAAATGAGCTACCTAAAAGAAACCTTGCCTGGACACAGGGAGGCACATTCCCATCCCAAATGGGGGGGATGTTTTTACCCTGCTGCGGATCGCAGAGCTCCTAGAGCTGAATTTACCTTATTACAGTGTTGGATTTCCCTGCAGAGGCACACACCAATCTACAACTGATAAAGTAATCATTTAGTCCCCTGGGTAAAGAAAAATAATGTTCTGAGTACTGTTCTAAATGCCACCCAAGGATGCAGGAGGTTAAGTGGTAACTTGGCGTGTGAGCTTTACCAAGAGCCCCACAAGTGCCACAAAATGAACAAGAGCAGAAGATGTCTTTGTGCTCACAAGCCACAAACAGAAAAGCTGACAAAAAAATGATAATTCTCTGGGGCTCACTTGAGCATTGTCTCTGTTCACCCTTTGCAAATCCAGACATCAGAGTTCCCTTTGTTAATATCATCATGGCAGTAGGTGACAGCAGGTATTTATTATTGCTATACCAGTCTTTTGTGTCCTCATGAGCAAAAATATCACATGAGCATGATCTGTAGCTCTTTTTATCCCCCCTACCCTCCCATCCCAAACTGTGAACACAAAATATTGTAAAGATCTAGAGGCTCAAGGTCATTTTATATATAATATGTTATATAACATAGCCAGTCTCCATCCTTGTCACCTACTCCAAAGAAAATGTTTGAAACTCTTTATTTTACAGTGGAATTGAAATGAAAGAATTTTCAGTTTTCTTCCTCAAATACTCAGATATTTTGGGTAACTGGAGCCATAGCTTGGATGTGTAGGTACGAGATCTGAAAAGCTAAGGCAGAAATGGAATAGGACTTGCCAAGGGATATGAAGAATAACTAGAAAGGATTCTGTAAGTACGTAGGGAAGAAAGGAAAGGCCAAGGAGGGTGTGCAGGATGGGTATGAGAAGAGAGAATTGGTGACAACAGATGTGGAGAAGGCTGAGGTTCTCAACGAGTTCTCTGCCTCAGTCTTCAATGGCAGTCAGGCTTTCCAATCTCTCAAGGGATTCTGCCCCTCTACTCTGCCCTCATGCAAGCCCACCTGGAGAAAGAGGTGGACCTGTTAGATAGGTCTAGAGGAGAGCCACCAGGATGATCAGAGGGTTGGAGCACTGCTGCTATGAAAATGGCTGAGAGTTGTTCAGCTCGGAGAAGAGAAGTCTCCAGGGAGACCTCATTGTGGCCTTCCAGTATTTAAAGGGAGCTTATAAAAGAGAGAAAGAGCAGCTTTTACATGGGCAGATAGTGACAGGACAAGGAGGAATGGTTTTAAACTGAAAGAGGGCAGATTTACGTTAGATTTTAGGAAGAAGCTCTTTACAGTGAGGGTGGTGAGACACTGGCACAGGTTGCCCAGAGAAGTTGTGGATGCCCCATCCCTGGCAGTGCTCAAGGCCAGGTTGGATGGGGCTCTGAGCAACCTCGTCTAGTGGAAGGTGTTCCTGACCAGAGGGTTTGGAACGAGATGATTTTTGAGGACCCTTCCAACCCAAACTGTTCTTCGATTTTGCTTTCAAATTCCCCTAAAACTATTGCTACTTTTGAGGGTACAGGGAATAAAAGTTTTCCTATCATTTATGGAACTTATTTCTTAGCTGCCTCTATCAACTTATGTGAGCTACCAATGTACAAGTTTTTCCAATAAAAATATGTATGCTAAATGTCAGCTGTCTCTGAATTCTGCCAAGAGGTGTTGATTAGACACAAGGCAAAAGGTACCAGCCTGGATGAGCAAGAGAGGCTGCCAGTAGGAAAAAAAGACAGTATTACAAAGATGACAAGTCAGGCCTGGTTCTTTGCTTATTTGTTTACAAGCACATGCATAGATTCCTATTATAGATAAATTTGCATTTAAATCACTATTTAGTGGTTTACTTCCTTGCCTAGAATTTATCAAAATTTTACAGAAAACCTTGTTGTTCTGAGAAAAAAAAAAAAAGCAAACTAAAAAAAGCCCTCCAAAGGCTATTTTGACTCAAATTATTTTCATAATATTTTGACAAAGCAATTTTCTGCATTTTTCCCAAGACTTTTTGGACAAGGGTTGCACCAATTCCTTTTATCCAGATGTGGAAGTATTGGTACCAACAAGTTGCATATAAACATCAGTGCCCATAAAGGTATTTTAAGGTAATGAAAAAGCATCACTTCAAAATTAAAACTAACAACAGATTTAATTTAATTATCTGCCTAAAATAAACCTAAGCATACAATACCAGGGCATGCAAGTATGCAGCTTTGGAAGAACCTTAATCTGAGCAGAGGATGAGACTGCCAGGGGATTTCAGCATGAGGAGTCACTGACAGCATGTGAGGGATAACTTTGTGTGTCTCCACAAGTCAGTGAAGTATTTGGCCTTGATGTCATGAAGACAACAGAGTTTGATCCACAAACATTCTAACTGGCAGCATCTCATAAATTATGCAGTCTATATGTGTGCTCCATGTCAAGTAATTATGAGTTTTGTTGTATTTTTATATATGCAATCATCTGTAACTGTCTAAAAACAAAGAACCCAGACCACCCCATTTCCTAACAGAGGGACCTTCTGTCACGCTCTGCCCTGCTTCTGTGACAGTGCTCGATGACAGGATGATCTGGAGTTTAAAAAGAGCAAGCAACAAGTTTCTGTCAATTCGTTAGTGTTACTGATACCACCTAACAGGACTCAATGAAGGTCTTACCTAAAAAAAGTTGCATAGTTTTTACTAAGTATGAAGAGTTAACGGAAGCCCAGCTCCTGTCTACCCACTAGGAATGATTCCACCAACATAAGTCACCTTTTCCATTTTCCAAGGTTGGTGCAATAACCTGAGTTTCCACGACCATCTTATGTTTTCACAGAATTTCACCAGCTTATGTCTCACCATTACAGTATTATAGATACAGTTGCCAGTAATGACATTGTTAAAAAAAAAAGGTAATTCTTTTACATGAATAGGTGCAGCACGTAAGAAAACTCTGCAACGACAGTGTGGGTCCAGAGCAGTTTTTCTTCCAGGTCTCCTCAAACCTTTCACCCAAGCACCACTCTGGGCCAAACCCTGCCCTGCACCTCCGGCCATGGATTCAGCACATTGGTCCCGGGGCCGGGGGACCTCGCAAGCTGCAAACCATCACGAGCTGTCAACAGCATCCACAAATCTCACAGACATCTGTGGCTTATCAAGCCAGCAGCATTTTTCCTACATTAATCTCCACTAGGCCTGCCCCAGCTTTCATTTCAAAAGACTTGGCATGGTATCTTCAAAAAAAAAAAAGGAACAAAAAATTTTAAAAATTGCTCGATTTCTTGAGATGCAGCTGGTTAGGAGCACTGCCTTTGAAATGTGAGCACGTTGCAGAGATGTCGACGTGCTCATTGCAGGCAGCTTGCAGCACAGGGGACAGCACTAATGACTGCAAAAGGCTTTTAGAAGCTGCCTTTGGGTGATCCCTCCCCTTCTTTTGAGGGAGTTTGGGGAGTGCTGTAAGTAGCTGCCATGCTGGGGGGTTTATCTGGGTACAGTGCACTTGTGTTGAACACTCTCCACCAGCCAGTAATTCTCCCAGCAGATCTCAAAGACCCGCTGGAAGGGCTGCAGCACCCTCCTGCTGGTCATGTTGGTGTTCTCCAGTGCTGGCTTTGCAGATGGTGGCCAAGTTAAGGCAACAGCCTTCACTGCTGATGTGATGAAAGCCCAGGAAACTACTCCACCACATGGCACATGTCCACCTTGGACCCCTGACCACACTGATCATCGTCCTTCCCACAACTCGAAGGGTCTCTTTTAACCTTTTCATAAAAATCTTAGGGTATAAGCAGTAATTAACACTCATTTTCTTGGCACAGCCAAGGAATATTAGCACAACAAAAGCCCAGCCACCAGTGTCTCAGTTTACCTGGCACCTTTCAATGCCCCTATAGAGTGCAGGTGGGGCAGGTAAATTGTCGTCCTTACGGGTCTAAAAGCACAGGAGAAGGGATGGCTGTGCTCCACACAGATGAAAAAAAAAAGGACTAATGGTGTTTATAGTTACAGCCCATTTTCAGCTCCAGCTGTCTCAAAGCAGAGTGACATAAAACACATAAGTTCATTGTATTTCACAAGAGGATATCCATATCCTTTCATATCACATTAAAAATGTCAAAATGTCTTTCTGTCCAGAGCATGCATGCCAGGAAAAGGTCAGAGCAGCGTTTTCAGTGTTGAGCACGTGATGCTCATCACTAGACCAACTCTTCTCTGCCATGAACATCTCAAACTGAGTTATCAACTCAGATACCCTTTCCTCTACAGCAGAGTGATGCATTTAAAAGCGGAAAACTTAACACTTCTCAGGTCAAGAGAATGTTAAAAATTTAATTTCTGTTTTCTGCAGAAATTCAACAAAGCAAGTACATTGTTAATATTTTCAAGAAAAGAAGTGGTAGCTCACGTATCTGTTTATAGTGGTCTATATATGTTCTAAGAAAGATTTATTGCATTGTGAGTTTGAAATTACTCACTTGAAGCAGCCTGGGAGCAGCTTTCAGTATCACTGAATGTCCAATGGCTCCAATAAATGAATGGGGCACCAAGATGCTTGAGTCTTCATGTAGGCAGGAAAAATTGTGACTAAAAATGAAGTAACTTAAAATATCTTTTTATATGAAACTTCACAGCCAGTTCGTCCTAGTCCTGAAGAAGCTGAGGATTTATAGCTCACTTACTGTCTTGAGGCAGGGCTGTAGTTAGGCGATGTCGGAATCCCACGAACTCTGACATAGGAATTCGTTACATTCAGAGACCAGGAATTTAATAAAAACAGGGTTTCATTAAGAGGGCTGCCTGAAACACCCAGCCAGTATCTCAAAGAAACTCTGGTCTTGCCTTACTAATCATCAGCAGTCACAAAATACAACTCCGCACCAATTATCTGATGATTAATCTGAAAAAAAATCTTTCCACCGGTCACATTTCTTTAAAAATTAGGTTTTTTAATGTAACCAGTGTGATGAAGACTCAAGAAGATGCGAAACCTCATCCCTCTACACTGAGTTTAGAACATCCCGTCACTTCTGGGTGACATTTACAAAGCAGAAGAAAGCCTTGGGACACTAGGATGAGTGTCCTAGGGATCACAGAATCACAGAATCATTTAGTTTGGAAAAGACCCCTGAGATCATCAAGTCCAAACTTTGATTCATCACCACCTTGTCAACTAGACCATGGCACTAAATGCCATGTCCAGTTGTTTTTTGAACGCCTCCAGGAGCGGTGATTCCACCACCTCCCTGGAGAGCCCATTTCAATGCCAGACAACTCTTTCCATGAAGAAATCCCTCCTGATGTTCAGGATCATGCATTCTTCTCCAAGTTCCATACTGCAAACCCAGGTTTTCAAATCTGATAATAACTCTTATATTTCATTTTCAGTCATAAGAAAAAAAAAGATACTTCTACATTAAAAGGTTTTTCCCCCAAGTTAAATTGGTAATTCCCCAGTGACAAACCCCAACAGACAGCTTATCCTTAAGAGACAAATTTGAAAGAATGACACCAAAATCAGTACAGTTACGTTAATGCAAACACTAAACTCAACCTTTTCACTCCACTTTTAACACTTGCCTTTCTCTGAGCTACTGTAAATTTTTATGGAGCTGTGGAGATGCGTATCTCCATGTCCAGATTACCAGGATCCATTGACAATACACCACTGAGGCCACCTTTACAATTCCAGGGCCAAACCCTTGAACCATCAATCATTTCTCTGGCTTCATCTTTAAAGGAAGTTGGAACATCAGAGAACATATGGTTTCACATTTACTGTGAAGCAAGATGCAACTCCATCAGAAGACACTTGACTTCTCTTAACTAAGAGATATTTTTCTTTTCCTTTAAATGTTTCCTCCATGCTGCCTCATCTTGACCTGTTTCTTTATCTCAAGCACTGTTATTCCTTATGTTTTGGTCTACTAGAGATGAGACTGCCACTTTTTCTAAAGCCCATCCATGTCCAACCATAGTGATCCATCAGCTGATTGCCATCAACTGGAGCCATTTCTGTTTCTTATTTTAAATAGTCTTACCCATGCAAAAAAGGGGACATTGTTTGTCTTGTTCTTGTTGCAATCAGATTTATAGAAGCATAGAATCTGCTGAGTTGGAAGGGATCCACCAAAATCATCGAGTCCAACTCTTGGCCCTGGTCAGGACACCCTGAGAATCCTACCATGTGTCCCAGAATGTTGTCCAAATGCTTCTTGGACTCTGTCAGACTGGTGCTTTGACCAGTTCCCTGGGGAGCCCGTTCCAGTGCCCAGCCACCCTCTGGGTGAGGAATCTTTTCCTGATATCCAATCTAAACCTCCCCCAACTCAGCTTCCTGCCATTTCCTCAAGTTCCTTTGTATACATGTTCTGTATACATAAAGTACATATTTGGAGGACACATTAGCTAGATATTATTTCATCAAGCTCTCATGAAATTTGAGGATTTCAAGCTGAAATGGTATCAAGTGTTCAGGGTTTAAAAGCCTTCCCACTTACCAGCAGTTTCTGTCTCCCAGTGCTCAGACCCCTGAGCCTCATTGTGGCTTGTCAGCTTTCCTTGGCTCTGGGTTTGCCTGCCACCAACTAAACCATAGAAAAACAAAACCCATTTCATTTACATCTCATCTGTTCTCAGGCTCTGGCTCAGGTCATGTTTTAGAAGTTCTGTTTCTTGTTCATAGGAGGTTTTGCATATGAATCAGTAGGGTTGTTAAGCTGTTAGGCTCGTGCTTCCCCCAGGCGTCAATTGAACTGATAACAGTTTGGGGTGTAATACAAGTGTTTGCTTTTGTAGCAGTATTTTAGATCACTCCTCACTATATCAAGTAATGCTCTTCAGCCCTACTGCCCTCTTACTTCTCAGAGCACTTTACTGACATCATTGCTGTAAGCCTGATGTCACCAAACCCCTCCTGTACAAAACCGAGAGTTACACATTTCCTTTAACTGCCCCACGCCCTTTAATGCCCCTTTGCTGTTCTTGTCAGTCATCATAGAATGGCCTGGTTTGAAGGGACCTTAAAGATCATGTGGCTCCAAAGCCCTGTTGTGGGAAGAGACACCTTTCACTAGACCGGGTCACTCAGAGCCCTGCCCAGCCTGACCTTGAGCACTTCCAGGGATGGGACACCCACAGCTTCTCTGGGAAATCTCTTCCAGTGCCTCACCACCCCCACAGTAAGGAATTTCTTTCTAATATCTAATCTAAACCTGCCCTCTTTCAGTTGAAGTTGTTCCCCCTTGTCCTGTCACTACAGTCTCAAGTCTATAATTTTTCTGCTTGTATTTTTTGTGTCTCCTATGCGTTGCATCCTTTTTTTTCACTAAAGCTTTTAATCAATTAAAAACAGTGAAGAACGATTTTATTGTTAGCTGCTCCCCACCCCAAAGAGTTCTCTTTCCCCACATCCTATTGCCAGAGACAGGGTATACCCAACACCACCAAGAACAGTGTGTGTCAACTTCAAAGCAGGCTCCTATTGACACACTAATTCCCTGTCACCTCAGAGATTCCATGTGCCAATTTCTTCAATAATTAGGCTCTGCCAGCAAAGAGGTGAAATTATTGTTTTAATATTAGCCTTCCTTTTATCTTTGAAAAGGAGCATTTGTTTTGGCTCTATCAAGACAAACCTTAATAAACTGACTGGCAAACAGTGTGTTTAGCAATGAAAATGATACCCGGACAGGGATTATAATGTAAGCAATAAAAGGGAATAGAGAGATTTAGGAAAGGATGTGATTTATAATGACTTTAAGGAGGATAAGCTTCTACATCTGTGATTGCTTGATTCTATAATATTTTAATTGATTATCAGAGCTAACAGGTTTATTTTTTCAAGTGAATAAAAGCTGTTTTACTTCAGCTTTCGTTTGCATTTATTTTACAGCCGATATTAACATGGATATTTTTTCATAAATTTTGGCTCCACCATGTTGTACTCGTTCCATAGGCTTAGAAACCTAAATTAGCTTTGGCTGGGGGAGGGAGCCAGGAAGGCTTGTGGTTACACCTGTTACTCTGCATAGTAGTGGAGGGGGTTTTTGGGATTTTAGATGAAAAACAGTATCACTCTGCACTGACTCACCATCCTTTTCTTTACTCTCCACTGACAGGTCCCCCAGCAATTACCACTCTGCCCTTCAGGCTGGTTTTCAGCCACATTGACAAATGCAACACAAACCCAAACAATTCAGGGGGGTACCTGGAGCCATCCAACATACATTTTTTGCACTCCACTGAAAGCAATAGGTCCTAAGGTGGTAAGTCCCCCTCCATGCCTTTTCTGAAACAAGTTAGGGTTGGTTGTTATTTATTTCTCCATAAACTAATCATTCTCTCAGCAACTCAAGATTCAGGGAAGCCTTTAGGTGCTGGTAAGCATGTACATTTTTTTTAAACAGGTAAAGAAACTCACAGTGCTGCTCACAACGGGTTGCTCTCCTACAGTGGTTTTAACTCGCATTTACAAAAATGGGGAGATTTTAATATAAATTCTATTATTTATAGAATATATTGTTTATAGTTATTTGCATACAGGGTGCAGGAGTGAGGAGGGAGCACACCCTGGGTTGTACCTGCTTGTGAATGTTAGGCACCTGTTTCTGAGGCTTTCAAGGGAATTTTTAGCTTTTGCACGGTGCCCCAGCCTCATTCAGCATTTCGGGATGGAGGCAATACTTCAGAACTGCTGTGGTAGGAATCTATGATCTTTAAGGTCTTTTTCAATCTAAATGACTCCATGATTCTACAAAGTTTGAGGGTTCCTGAAGGTACCAGTAAGGATGTGATAAAACAAATCCTGGGACAGCCCCTTGTGAAGAGGCAAAAGCTCAATGGTTTTAAGTAAAAATAGTAGCAGAAAGAATTTACATATTTCCTGTCACTCAAATAAAAAAAATAACAAAAACAACTCTATCAGAAACAGCTTTTAAATCTAAACACCAACGACATTTTGAAGAACTGACATTTGAAAACTCTTACCTCTTTTAACGAAAAATGCAATTCTTCATAGCACTGCATTTGCTTGAAAATCAGGTTATACTACATTATTCCCATGCACTTCCTAGTTGGATTTTCCAACTAAGATTTTATAAATTTTTTATTCTCCTATGAAGTTTCAATAACATTTTGGTGTAGTTTCTCCACAGAAAGCCCTAGAAGCCAAGAAGTAAAATTTACTTCATTTGATTCAAGTAGCTGTGTAAGAGTGGACTCATTTTGGGGAAAAAATAATGTAAAAAATCAAGGTCTACTTGTAGATGGTAAACTTAACATGTAGATGTAAACTTACTCTAAGCAGTGACCAGTGCATATATCCTAAATGAATAGGTGAAATATAGGTTCAGGTCAGAAGGGTTCAAATTTCCACTATGTAAGCAAGAAAGCCTGAAATATCTAAGCCTAAAAATGATTTCAGTGGCATTTGTACATGTAGACCAGCCTTTATATCCATCAGCATTTAACAGAATAATTAAATACACTCTTAAAATTCAAGATAAAATGAATACTTACTTTTCTCTACCAACAAATTTTACAACAATTATTGTTCCACTCCAAAGGAAAGCAAGTAAAGCTTTTCTTTTAAAGTGTGCATTTGAATTTTATCTGCATATGTGCAAAGCGTTTGCTTTTATTAGAACTGTTGGAGAAGAAAAAAAAGATCAGTCTTTAACTGGCCACTGTAGTGGATATTTTTAAGGGAGTAAACATCAAATTAAAATGAAGGCTATTCCATAAAATGTTACGCAGCTCAGAGTGGAATCTGGCCCTGTGAAGTTCAGTAGGGGTTTTGCATGTTTGGTCTGTACGGGACATGTGGAGAGCACCTTGCTTCCAGCCCAAGGCAGACGTGTGTTTTTAGCGTCCTGCACTGCCAGTTTTACCTTTCAACACTTGATGGAGCAGTTTCCCTGGATTTCCGTTTTGCCTGGGTCCTGCTCCAACCTACCTTCCTGCTACCTCCATCCATCAGGAGCACCTCCTACCAGCCTGATGCTGTGAAGAAAAACCAGCCCAGACTGAGAGACTTGTAGAAAAGCATCCTGCAGAGTGCAGCCTTAAACAAAAAAAGAAAATCGGAGCTTAACATTCAATTCCTTATGTTCATATTGCTAATTTTTAAAAAAATGCTGAAATCCTCTGTTGTTTAAGTGAAGCCATTACAATATCTTCTGACACAAGGAGAATTAAAAAGTGTTTGGACAATTCCCTCAGGCACATGGTGCAATTCTTTGGGTGTCCTGTGCAGGGCCACGGGTTGGACTCAGTCCTGATGGGTCTCTTCCAACTCAGCCTATTCCATGATTAAGCAGGGATTTGGAGAACAGGCCTTAGGGCTTTGTTCTGGAACATCTTCCAGAAAAGAAATTGGCTGGCTGGCAGACAGTATCAGGTACGGCCAGCATCCCCCAAAGGAGAATGAAGTTTGCTCTTGTCTCAGTATAAGACCAGACCTCAGCATGGGTTTCCCTACTTGTGTCAACATTGTCAAAAACCTGCTTCTCTTTCACAGAAAACTTGGTAAGAGAAAAAGAAAAAGAACCAAAACTACACAGACAACTAAAGGAATGGACCAGACTGATTGCATCTCTTCAAAAGGACACCTCACACTTACTGTATGAAATAAGCTCTCCGCTTCATTGAACATATACAGTTACAAGCTAACATGGAAATAAGGACACAGGACATTGTTCTGGAGGCTTTAAAAATCCTCTGTAATCAATATACTGGCAAAATACAACTTTAGCAGCAGCAGTTCACTATCTGGATTACTTACTAATCCTTTAATCTTTGCTACAACCAAGCTGAGAGTGCCATCAAGTGCCATGCCATAAAAGGTGGGTATTCTCACATACTTTCCTATGCTTTGCATGATTAGAGCTTAATTCTATTAATCACAAGCTTCCTGAATGAAAATGGGATTTGGGCAAATTGTCAAGATTTCATGATGACACTCAGGAATTGTAGTTCTTGGCTGAGAAGCATCCTTTTAAGCATACCATGAGTCAAAGTTCCTTCCTCCCTTTTCTGTTTGCAAATTTCAGCCATTTCCCTTTGTGAAAAGTGATTCTTACTCCATGTTTTTAATGTAGGACTTTGTACAGCCCTCATGGTAAAAGGTAATAGAGTTGATGCCATGAGTGACCCCCAGCTTGCAACCAAGCAGTCCAAGAAGTGGGGAGGCACACATACAGGATTGCAGACTGCTCAATGAGATCTATTTTGAAGAAAGCTGTTGCAGTTTTCTCATAGTCTTGGGCTACAAGGTTTCAATTACTATTTTGATTAAGAGAAAGACATCCTAAGAACAGAATCCTGTCAGTTCACACCACAGTGATCAAGCCAAAACTTCTTATATTTCCACTGGAGTAGGCACTCAAAAGGAAAAGAAAGTCAGGGACAAAAAAAGGCCCCAATAACAGCAAATCCTGGACAAACAAACATCAAGAAAGCCCATCAAACCAAACCAAACCAAGCCCCAACACCTCTGCTTCGATCCAATTTGATACAATTGCAAAGGACAAACAAAAGTGTGCAAGACCAGCAGGAGAGGAAGGAGGGAGGAAGGTAAAGAGGCAGCCCTAACATGGATGCAGAGCTGCTGAAATTAGAGTATTTGGAAATAAAAGTCAGAGAGACTTCTTTGGATCAGTGTTTTAGCCTGGCTCCTTGGCCAAGTCCCTGACTGGCATAAATCACAGCAGCTTTGCTGAAGCTGCCTGTATTTATAGCAGGTGGGAGCTGGCCCTGCAGTCGTGCAGGATTGCTGGTCTGTACATGTGCAGTTCCTAACAAGTGCAGGGCCAAGGAGGGTACAGCAGCAAACCTCACGTACTATCCCGGTGGCAAAAATTGCTCCCTACTTCTTCCTAAACCGCTGTAGTAAACTGTCCAGGCTAATCTGGAGAAAACATATCACTTCTTCCTTTGCATATTTCTCCTACAGCTCTGGCACTGCAGCCTTGCCAGGGACACCTTCTGAGAGTTAGAAATTACTCCTCTTCTTCTTATGCGTGGTGTGACCAAGACAACAGGAACATTTGATCCCCATCACTCCAGGGCTTGACTGGGCACAATGTGATCCACCCGACTCTTGTTAAGCTGGAAAACACCCTGTAAGCTTGCTTAGCCCATGTGCTTTGTCATTTAGCATTAAAAAAAAAGGAAGAAAAAACCCCAAAACAAAATCCACCCTGTGGGTAAACAGATCAGTGAAGATTAAAGCAAGCGAAAGTGAGTTTCTTCCCCCAGGGCTCTCCAAACCCCATCAGTGTCGTACTTAGACACGAAAGAACCACGCAGACCCAGCTTAGTTCAAGACAAAAAGAAGCCAAGAAAAGCCCCAGGCTGTTTATTTTACTTCATATATATATGTTCTTAGGAATGACCGTGGATTGGAGGATGAGGTTACCACCTCTCCAACCACACCGGTCAAACGAAAAGTCTATCAAACTTCTCTGCCTCAGGAGAAAGAATGAAAACAAAAAAGAACGATTAGCTAAACATAACTATATTTACAGAAAGTGCGTAAAAAACTTTATCACAGAAATGAAAACATCAAAAGACTGCAAATCTCAGGGCGACACATCAGGACAACAGCAAGCAGACCTTTGAAACTACTTGGCTTAAAGGGTTGTAGTGAAACCAAAGCCCAAGGCCACAATCTGGGAGCACACCCTGTCCCAGCCTAAGGCAGGGGGGCACCAATGCACAGGCTCCCCACACGCTGTACGTCCTAAAATTCCTGCTGTCATAACCCAAACTGAAGTGCTCCCAGCTCCACGTCCTGACTTTCTATGGTACTTTTCCTGTGTTGTTAATAGATTTCGCCTTTCCAAGGAGAAACAGCTTTCAAGCTCATTACTGAGCAGACGTTATCTGAAAGGAGCTGCTGTCCCTCAGGAACGTAGTGGAAAATATGAAACCACAATGAAAGTTATATCTGGAAACTTCCCATGTGATGAGCTTAAACTTTGTTATGGTAAATATGCTGCTTCTGTTCAGCAACAACCTTGGCAGAGTTACAGTTTTTTTTCCCAGAAATCAAGTCCTGTATTGCTATGTGACAAAAGTAAATAATGACTCATTAAATGATCCTAAGAAGAAAAACTGAAGGCTTGCTCCTCTCAAAGGTATTTGCACTGGGAAATTTGATAATGTCACCAACCACAGCAGCAAACATTACTTGAAGGTTTTCTCCCTTCATTGAGCCAGCCAAGAGCGTGCTGAAACCACTGCTCTCTGTGGTTGTGCAGTCACCTTCACAAGGCTTTGTTTTTCCATCCTCAAAGACTGATACAGAAAAAGATATATCTCAAAAGGGCAGCATGAAGAATTAGAAGCAGTGTCACAGCCGGTGTTCTTGGTGCCAGGCACGCTGCACTTAAGAGACCAACTCTGTCCCTGGAATGCTTATTTCAATTCTACTTGAGTTTGGCTAAATACTCCCAAAACAACCCCTCAAAGACCCCTCATAACCCTTGTACCAAACTAAAAACTCATGCAAGACTCTCAAAGGCAAGAGGCAGGTTGATGTAACAAAAGCAGGAAACCACAATACAGATAGCGTGATATGGAAAGTCAGCGTGAAACCCCTGATGCTCCACCATGGAGCAGGGACTTGAAGCCAACACCAAAGGCATATTTGGATTTAAATAAATTATTCTTCCCTTTCACAGCAGCTAAGGCATCAGCGCTGGCACAGGCAATTTGTTTATGCTTTTAAATTACCTATCCATAGCACATTGTCTTGGCTGGGGTTTTGATGGGGAAGAGGAAAGAAGGGGTTGTCTTTCATTTGCAACCATCACTTTGACACTGTAAGGCTCTGCAATAACACTCTTCTTAGCAACCTCTTCAGCACCTTAAGAAATGGTGCTTTGATCTTTGATAGAGACTAGAGTAGCAAAAGCCATATATATTAGATTGAAAACTAGGTAAGTTCCATTTAAGAACAAATTAAACATTTTTATGCATTTGTACAGCAAAAATTTGTAGCAAATTCATACCTGGAACTTTAGTTTATTAGATGTAGCTGTCTACAGTAATGAGGATATTAATATTTGCAGCTTGACTCTCAACTATTGAGATTTAAAATTTTTTTAATACATTTTCATCCAACCACGTGCGTATAATTAAATCAGACACAATCTTTCTACAACAATTTCTTCATAGTGTAGGTTTGTAGCTACATTCCTTTTTCTTTTAATGATCATATCTTTCCATGTGCACTCCTTGGGTACCTCTGGTATCACAAGGTGCTCCCCATCACTGGCTGCCTCTGCCAGGAGCTCTCTGCACACTCCAGGCCATGCTCAGTCACAAGCCTGGTGCTGTCCCAGCTCCAGCTTGTACTCCTGAATGCATCAGCTTTGGGGCAGCACTCATCATCCTTTTCAGTCTTTATGTGACAGTAAGATGTGGCTGGGTCTGTTTTAGAGGAAAAATACCCACTGAAGAGGAGGATATATCTGCCCAGAGAGGGATTATGCTTCATGTGCAACACTGGGCTAGCAGTCATCCTGAAATCAGTAGAAACAGATGGATCCTCTGTAACTGCTTGCCACACTGCCCTGAGCCTGGATAACTTTTACCAGGTGCAAAATCTCTACCTTTATCCAGCTTCCACAGAATATACTGGAAATGCTGTGCCATTATCAGTGCGTTTGAAGCAGTTCATTTTGTGCCAGTTCCCCCGTTTTGGCAAATTTTCTTTGAAAAATCTGCATTAAAAATAGTCAGATATTTTAGTTCCCTTTAATTTGAGTATAACAACTCCCTTTTTTTTCTCTTCAG
This sequence comes from Lycocorax pyrrhopterus obiensis, assembly GCA_014706295.1. NCBI lineage: Eukaryota > Metazoa > Chordata > Aves > Passeriformes > Paradisaeidae > Lycocorax > Lycocorax pyrrhopterus. Next base: position 12,029,263 of record JACSVZ010000007.1, on the reverse strand, counting down.
TTATGTGCACAGGGTTTAAATACAGTATTGTGGGTACTGCTCAGCTCTGAAATGCCTCTAACTTCACTTTTATTTTCTCTTTTCTGCTCCCCACCTTCCCCACAGCCCACATCCTGCTTTCTCATTTCCATATCAGACAATACACATTATATTCTGGAAGGGAAAAAGAAAGCAGTAAAATTTTGAGACACACTAAAAGCCAGAGCGGCATTCTCTTGATGTGCAAGAGTCTTGTCTCCAAAGTCAATAGATTTTGTGAATTGCATATGCGTGTCAAAACTACCAGGCTGTGCCCACATCCACATTCATGTCTCATTTCTAACTCAGTCCATCCAGCCAGGTCAGCACAAGCTGGAGGATGCTGTGCTTCCATCCCTGCACATGGAAAGTAATGCCTCAAATCTCCAGCTCGCTTTCTTCACTGTGGTCAGCTTGGACCCAGAACTGAAAACGATCCATATTTGTTAGGTGACAACCTGTCTAGGGGAATGGAGCAGCTGTCTCCTGCAAGGACAGCAGGTACAGCCACCCTGCTTAGCACCTACCACGTGCAGGACACCTTCCCCTAAAGCAATATCCACAGCAGTAAAGCAAAGCCTCCCTCTGCAGAAATTACTCGAGCTCTGCTGAGGTGCATGAACTGGTGACAAATATTTCCACCTGATAGCCTGCTCTGGGGACATCCTGCTGTACCAGGTTTTGTCAGCACATACATTTGAACCTCTGGCAATGTGTGCTCTCAGCCCAGAAAGCCAAACATGTCCTGGGCTTCATCCAAAGCAGCGTGGCCAGCAGGGCAAGGGAGGGGATTCTGCCCCTCTACTCCTTCTGTCCCTCTGTTCCTGACACCCCACCTGCAGTGCTGCATCCAGCTCTGGGGTCCCAGCACAGGAAGGGCATGGACCACCTGAAGCGAGTCCAGAGGAGGCCACCAAGTTGATTAGAGAGATGAAGCACCTCTCATGTGAGGAAAGACTGAGACAATTGGGATTGTTCAGCCTGGAAAAGAGAAGGCTTTGGGATGACCTAATTGCGGCCTTCTCGTACCTGAAGGGAGTCTACAGAAAAGATGGAGAGGGGCTTTTTGAAAGAATGTGTAGTGACAGGACAGGGGGGAATGGATTCAAACTGAAAGAGAGTAGGTTTAGATTAGATATTAGGGAGAAATTCCTTACTGTGAGGGTAAAGAATTTAGCTACTATGAGGCACTGGCACGGGTCGCCCAGAGGAGCTGTGGGTGCCCCATCCCTGGCAGTGTTCAAGGCCAGGTTGGATGGGGCTCTGGGCAACCTGACCTGGTGAAAGATGTCCCTGCCCACGGCAAGGGGCTGGAACAGGATGATCTTTAAGGTCCTTTCCAACACAAGCCATTCTATGATGACAGTGAAGTATTTAAGGAAAAACCTGACAGGAACAACTCAAATTCTTACCAGAGACTGCTTTGGCTAGAAATACCTCGTCAGGAAAGATTACCTGAAAGCATGGGGCTTTCTCTGTCAAAGGCCCTACCAGAGGTGCTATTAAGTGTTATCAACTGATCTTTCAGGTGAGTAATCCCTGAATTTCATCTGCAGTCCCTAACTTTCATCTGCAGATGGCTGTGTGAGTGGGTTTTTCTTGAGCAGCTCGGGTGTGCCCCTGCACTGCCCTTCTCCCAGCAAGCTGCTGTCCACTGCGGCGTAAGGGAAACTGGCTCTGCTCACAGCAGGGTGGAACTATTTTAGGTAGTAATGTCTGATACTAGAGGAGCATGAAATTCGGTCCTATCATAGCTGAAATGCCTAAACCCCCCTTAAAAAAAAAAAAGCTATTGCAAAACCCTCCCGGAGGCTTATAAACTGAACTCTGGAAATTGCTCTCAAGTTGTAAGCCAGCAAAAATTGTGTATCTTACAACACACTATTAAAAAAATGAAACAAAATACATCTACCCACTGCAGCAGTCACACAGAGTTTTATCTGTTGCTGGAAGGCTGAGTTGTAGAGATGAGTTTTCAGGCCTGTGTTCTCAGACCTGTTGTTGTGCACACAAAAGCAGCCCGCTCAACAACAACGTGCAATCGGCAGTGCTGCCAGAGGGTTTATACAAGGCAAGACAAGAGAAGACAAGAGAAGTTTATACAAGAGAAGACACTGAGGAGAAAATGCACTGTCACAATACCTGTAAACATACAGCCCTTCCCTTCCTAACACAAAAACTAGGACCAAGGAGTCTCACTGATTTGGCTTTAGTCAAATGCTAAAACATACAGGATTCCATCTAGAGATGTTGAACTCCCCTAAAAACACGGAGAAAGGAACAATCAGATCCGTAATTGTTCTTCATGTTACATTCATCACCCCACACAAGTAGTGACAAAACCCTGTACTGTGAAATGCTTAAAGCTTTTGTCTGCTGAGTTCCCCACTAATAATTTTCCCTTCCCCAAGAAATCCACAGACAGTGCAGTCAAGGGCAGCCTGGGTTAGGCACACCAGGACCAAGAAAGAAAAGTGATTTGCTCAGTGGTGACAAACCCACACACAAGTGCCCCAAAACGACAGGCTCGTCTATAGCATTTCACAAGTGCCTGGAGAGTGGGATGCCTCCTGTCTGCCTGAAGGCAGAGACAGTCAGCCAGAAAGGAGGTGACCAAGGCCCTAACACCCAAAAGGATCCCTTCTCCCTGGTGCAAACCCAGAGAGGCACCTCTTCCCTAAGCTCCTGTGCACTTTGCTTATGTCACAAGCTTTAGGGAGAGACCATCTCAAGCCCAAGGCAGGCACAAAATCAGATTGGGTGAGTCTGTTGGGTTTTGATTGTTTGGTTGATTTTGGCTTTTGTTTGTTTTTTGGGTTTTTTTAGTCCTTTTTTCCAGATTCTTGGATCATTTTTCCTGATTTAATACTCAATTTTAGTCTCATTGTTTGACTTTAGTCAAATGCTATTTGTGTCACGAGTTATTGGTACACTCAGCCCTTGCTTAACAGTGTAAGCAGTCTTTACACTAGCCAACTAATTTTCTAAATGGGTGTACTAAAATGCCTGATTAACTGCATTTCTTATTCACTGTAAATAAGTCATAAAAATATAACTGAAGGCATTTTTTTCAGAGCTGGTGTTCAGCTGATGTTACTAATCATAAATTGCTGCACCTTTCTGTTGCATGCAGAACGCTTGGTCAATGTAACTCGATAATTGTGGAGGAAAGGGCAGGCCCTCCACTGGGGTAAGTTGTCAGAAATCCACTGGAAAATGCAGAACTGTAGCAAGACACCAGCTGAGCATTTTCCTTTAGATGCAGCCATAGCCATAAGATGCAAAAATCATTTAGCTGGATTTTATCTTTGCATGATAACATTCCCCATCTTAAAAATAATAATAAAAAAAAAAAAAAAAGTGGACTAGGCAAATTTTGGCACATTGTTGAGAATCAGTGACATTGCCATGGCTCAACAGATATTTGGCAAATATGTTCAGGTACAAGTCAGAATAAGAGGGAAAGCTAGTTCCATCTCTCAGTAAAAACTTTTACTCCCATTTAGAACCTGACTTGTGAACTAGTGAAAGAACAGACCTGAAAATTATACATCCACTTCAGAAGTGAGGAACATCACTTCCTAGGCAGTTTGTTCCTCTTCTGAAAAGCTTAGATGATGTCTAACACTCTGAAGAGAGTCAGGAGACCTGTTCACAATGGCAGTGGCAGAGGACAAAAACATTGCTGTAACTCCAGATTGCTAAAACACTTGTATACAAAAATGAAGATGTGAAAAAAGTTGTTGCACACATGTAACACTGCCTGTCCTTCTCAAATCCAAAATATCTCAGTTTAAAACTTGTATTCCTCTTGGACATAGTTCAGAAAGGCAAAAATACAAGCAATAACCAATGGGAAAGTATTTTTTCTAAATATTACTGCCCTGAGTTGAGGTATTTTGCTATCCCACTCATGAAAATACCAACATGTGTCATTATTACTGATTATAACTGAGGCATAAACTAAAGCCAGGTTAAGGCAGTGACACACCACGCTGTGCTTTTAAAAACTTTTTATCTTGTTTGCCATTTCCTCCCATTTCTCTCTTGTAAGTGCTCGAAGCCTGAACCTGCAAGCAGCTTGTTCCTCCAATGCCCAGCATTTACCCTCCTCACCACATGCAGGTGTCAAAGGCAAATGCACAAATGCTGCCAGCAGAAAAGCTGAGTGCACAGGGCCAGGGGCAAACGTTTAGCACAACAGGAACTGGTCATTCTGTTGTCCATGTGCTGTGTGTGGCATTTTTGGGACTCTCAGGCATCCAACCCATGATGAAGGAGCAATATAAAACTGTTCTTCAGAAAGGATAAAACAAGCTCCAAAGTATATCTAAGTGCTGGTGGCACCTACCTATCCAGTAAGAGGTCAGGGGAATCCTTTGTCAGATGCTATACAGACACATTCCCTTATGTTACTTGTGAATGAAGAAGCCCTGGTTTAAAAAAGCAAGAGCAGCTGTTAAGCTGAACACTGCGCGCTTTGAAAGTTATGTGACATCTTTAGAAGGGAAAAAACTATAGCTCTAATCACAAAAATGTGTTGCTTATATAAGTGATGAAATAGAGGAAAGAGTTGAAGGATCATTATTTCATTGTTTTAAAAATGACCATGACTAACGCAAGTCCTCTTTGGTTACTTGCCACTGAAACATCAGAGTGTAAAAATATTACCCACCTCTTTGGTGCCTGTTGGAATAAGTCACTTTGCTTGTGCCACACTATAAATAATGGTATTAATGGCAGGGAGTCAACCCATCTAATACTAGCAGATCCCCAGCCCTTTACTTGTCTGGGCAAGCAAATGCTTCAACTCCACACATCTCTTAAAAGAGCAACTGTTGGCCACTAAATCTTACAGTCATAATTTTAGATTATGTCTGGGGCTTTTTATTTTTTTTAATTTTATTTATTTATGACAGTTTCTGCTTTTCAGGAATACACAAGGAGCACAATCTCCTTTTAGATTTAGGGTTTCCTTAACCATTTCCGTGTCCTTTTGAAGGCTGCACCCTGGCTTCCTACTTGTGTTTTCTTTCATAACATCCTTGTAACTAGATCATAGGTAGAAATAATTAATATAGGTAGAAATAATTTACTATGCCAACTCCATAATAAGAAAGCCTCTAAGGGCTTGTCACTATAAGCACAACCAGGTTAAAATCTACAAACCCAGGAAAAGTTGAAAAACCTATTCTAGAAACTGTCTCTGTTTCTTCCCAGTTGTCTGGTAATGGGAAGAAGACAAAGGTTTAAAAGGTGTCCTGCATAGCCTACATTTAGCTTGGCAGCATGTTTAGTTAAGAAATTACCTAAATTGAAATTAATAACATTTTAACCATTTGCAATGTTAACTTGACCATGTTTTTGCCAAGAGCCACAGTAAGATCCTTCTCTCCTTCTGGGAAGATAGGGTCAGTGAGGGCTTTTAGGCCCCTTAGGGCACTGCCATGCTGCTCCGAAGCACAGAACATATCCAGAAACTACAGAGCACTTGGTAGCATTGATACCACATGCAGTTGCATAAAACTCACTTTAATGGCACTTTACATCAATCCTTGGGGGAAGCTGGATTGTCATGGGCCAGAAGAGCACCCTACAGCCAAATGTATTTTATGGAGTTTCTCCTCTGGTCCTGCAAGGGTTTTTTCTAACTGCACATGGAGTACAAGTCCAGTAAATCCAGGACCTTTGATGCTTTTTGAGTCTGTATTTTATCTTCCCTGCCTCCACGTCAAGAAGCTGTATGACATAGGCCACCATTTTAGTTAAAAACCTTAACAAAACACAAACCCAAACACACATTTTCACCATCTTGTGTGTTAACTTCTCCTTGGATTGCTTAATCTGGTACAGTGATCTTTGTTTGAGATCTGTTCAGAAGGGCTAATGTAATAGAGTGTTACCACCTGAAGTTTTAATGAAAGAAAAAAATAGCAACTTCTCATTCTTGTTTCATGTCTTTCCTTCACAGCGTGAAGGTTGCCATTAATTGTTTTCAGCCCCATCCTTACATACCTGGGTTCACTGTGAAGCCTTGCTCCAGGGCAAAGACTTCATCCCCTCAGCCATCAGCTCCTTATGCAGCACCACTGCCAGGTTTCTTTTTGCTCAGACTTTCAGAAATGCTTTGGTCTACACCACTGCCTGAAGTAGCACTGCATGGAGCATGTGATATCCAAGTACCGAGGGGATTTTCAAGGATCTAACAAATATGGCAGCTGAAAGGAACTGTTTCTGGGCTCATACCATGGTTTGTTCTCTCATTAACACCTAGAAATAGAAGTGTTTGAAGATATGATGAAGCATGTGAAGGGAATTCTTCTCATCCATGTGCTGGACTTGCTATCTTATGGTGTCATTTTGGGTGGAAGGGACTATTAAAGGTCATCCAGCACAACCCCACTGCAGTAAATAGGGACATTTTCAACTAGACCAGGTTGCTCAGAGCCCCACCCAACCTCACCTTGAATGTTTCCAGGGATGAGGCATCTACCACCTCTCTGGGAAACCTGTGCCTGTGTTTCATCACATTCATTGTAAAATTTTCTTCCTTGTGTCTAGTCTGAATCTACTCTCTTTTCCTTAACTTTATCACTTCATCCCAGCACACCAAGCCAAGAGCACGCAAAGTGTCAGCTCATGCAAAAAACACCACCATGGCAACAAATATTATAATTTCCCATAAACTACATAGAAATGCCAGGTACTATATTATTAAAGGCAGGTAGTTTCACAAGCAGTGCAGAACACAGTCTACATAATCGGGATAGTCATAGAAACTCACAGGTTGCTGATGCTGCAGCCATATGGCACAAGGCAGAAAATAAGTGTGAGAAAATGGGAGAAGTCACCAATATTAGGTGACTTCTTACAACAAAAATTAATGCAAGACCATGCTGGCATTAGAAGAGAAGCTATCACCAACTTGTATTTGATTAGGAATATTTACTAGGGATATACAGGTGAAGTCTTTTGCCCTATTGAAAGGCAGTGGTTCTAACAGCATTTTTACTTTGTATAAATATTTATTTTTTTTTAGTTAAACTTTGACTTTACCTAAACCCTTTTGGATTAGAAGCCTTCAACTGCTCATTTTTCAACAGAACAAGGGGCAACAGATTTGATTAGTCTAATTTATACTCTCCTCTCTGCTATGGGTGAGAATGAACTTGCGTTTCAAAGTCTTGAAGTTGTCAGCACTCATTGAATAAGGGATAACAGTTTCTTTTTCAGGCTTCACTGTTAAGAGTTATTTTTATGTCAGCGAGGATTTACTTTTCTTTCTTATATAGCAACTTAACTATCTAAAAAGCTATAAAATGGGATGAATAACATGCTTGAATGACATGTGCATCAGCTCCATCCTTACACTGACCTACCCCACCAGACTCATGTAAATAGGGCATCCAGGGCAGACTCCACACTGCCTCCAATTACTCCCCCTCTACAGTCCCTGCATTTGGCTCTGAATTCCTTGCTGAAGAAACTGCCTTGTAATGCAATATAATTATCATTTCACCTCAGCCATTGCTCACTATGATAGCAAAAACCAACTCCAAACCAAAACACACCACAAAACACAGAGGAACAAGCTTCTAACCAAAACCGTGACCCAAACTTAGCAGTGATTTACTCAAAGCCTCATAATTGGCAGGTCTCAAGTTGAGATAAGTTTTATAAGTTCATCATTTTAGTTAGTATTAGTATTTTAAAAAAACCAAACAAACCAAAACAAAACAAAATGAAAACAGATTAAGAAACATTTACTTTCTTCCTCAAGTGCAAAGTCAGTTATGGGAGAAGATTAAAAAGGAATTTGAGTGAGATTCAGTTTTAAACCCAGTTTCAGCTTTCATATTGAATTCAAACTGCTGCTTCTGTTGTTTAAACATCATTTATGAACATTTGAGAAGCCCCTGAAAAGGCAAACTTAAAGTGAAGTTATCCCATTACATCACTGATTTTCACAAGTGTACATTAATTTTTCCACTACTAAGATTTTAGGCTGGTTGCTCCCTGATGTCCTTAACAATGTAGTAATATTTATAAAGAAATTGAACTTATTTTTTTAACTCAAAGGTTGCTTTAAATATCTAAAGGATCACGCAAAAATGTTTTGAAAAACAAGATGAGAAAATAAATGAGGTTTCTTTTGCCTACCACCAGAAAACACAATCTGGAGTGCCTCCATGCCTACAGGATAAATTGAAAATAAATCCATTGGTTTCAGCCTACAGCCATACATCTTCTGCAGTTTAGAAGTGACTCCCCTTAGTCAAGAGGCATTAAACATTTGCAGGGGTGAGGGGGTGTCAGCTCAGCCCCATCTATCTAGCAAACTGCAACATCAGTCCATGTCAACCTCTGGAAAAGTAACCAGATACCTTCACTAGGGCCAGGAGAGATCATGTTTCATGGTCCATGGCTTGTGGAAGTGCTGGTCTTTCCTTACAGCTGAAGGAGGCTGGCTGATGTTGAATGCCTTATTAAACATGGATGTCTTCTCCCTGCCCCACACGGACCTGCAGCAGGCGCCCAACTCTACGTCTGCTCCAAGGCTGCAGCTCCCTCTCAAGGCTGATGTCGAGATGGGGTAAGGACCAAAGTTTTCCCTGCAACCAGTGCTGCCCTATGCACCTTCCCAGGAAAAGCAATTCAAGAGCATTATTTCAGCTCCCCCTTTCCCTCCCAAATATACCTCCCGTCCCCACTCATATGAGCTATGGCAGTCCAGACTGTGTTCAGAACCACTGAACCTTCTTCCATGGCTTGATTTCACTGCAAGAAAACTTCTCTCTTGCTACAGGACCAGTGAGATGGAACACAACAGATAAATAATCAAAGAATGAGACCATGTGACACTGCTGTTGATTTCCCCTGGATGCTGCCATCACTCACTCTGGGCAAAGTAACTGCAGGAGCCACAGCTCCATTTACACAACCCAAATTTACATCTCGTGAAGGTGAGTGCTGAGAACCAGGAACTCTCCAGTCACTCACAAATCATTTCCAGCCCTGAACTCTCCAGTCGCTCACAAATCATTTCCACTCCTCCACGCTTCTGTGAGCCCCAGGCTGTGAGATGCTGCCACGCTGGAAGCAGTGTGGGCGGTAATTAGTTCTCCCCATACCCAGAGAGCACCAGCAGCTCAGTCTGGCTCCCTAGGACCAGGACCTCCAGCTGCTTTGTATTCAACGCCCATTGGGGTTTCGCCGGGCATTGCTGCATCTTCATATCCACCCTGCTCTGTCCGTGAGGGGAGGGCACAACCTGCCACCCTGACAGCCCAAACAACTCTGCCATGACTTGACCTCCCTTCTCCCACTGGGAGAAATGCCACTGTGTGGGTATAGAAACGTTTTGGGTATGAGCTCTTTGCATAACGCAGAAGATGGCATAGAAGTTAAAATCAGTGCTTTTTTTTCATAAGGAAGAATAAAATTGAAAGTTCCAGTTAAACACTGAAGGAGGGGACAGCTTTTAACCTTATTATTGTCAGGCAGAGCATGAACTATCACATAGTCACGTTCTTTCTTGCATTCATGGGTTTGATATTTCCACTGTACAACAAAGCTCTGGAATGCAGCTCTTGCATAGCTGGAGACATATAAAGAGAGCAATGATCAAATAGGTGAATATAAAAAAATGTTTGAAGAGTTTGAATTTCAGCCTTGGGTACAATAGGAGCCTGAGACATGCACTTGTGTAGATAGCGTAACTTTCTGTGCTCAACTCTTCACGTCTTTTAATCAAGCTGGAATAAATTCTGACAGAGGCATATATTCCAGGAGCTAAAGGGATATGGTGCCGATATTCCTCTGTGTGCTTTTTACTAAGCAAAGGGCATACTAGTATTTCTACATAAATAGTCAAGAAAAGAAGGTACGAAGTTTTAAAATTAATAAACTGATTTCAACAGGTGGAAAATATTACCATTACATTATGACTTCTCTTGGCAGATTAACCTTGAGTCTCAAGGGACCTGAGAGTTCAACAACATCAGCTTTCACTCATGCACAAAGGTGTAAAAACTCTCAACCTACCTGAACATTTCTATATAATTGTTGAGCTACTTTACATCCCATTTGGGCATAGGAATAATAATAATGTAATTTTACAGCATAAAAATAAACACATTATTTCAGCAATTACCTGGACTAGGATAGAAGCAAGAAAGGAAGTTGATGTGAAGGCCTAGGAGGCTATTACATCCTTCAGTTTAAAATATTGTAGGCAGGTAATTCTGAATATTTGCTAATATGCAGTATTGCAATAATGATCTATCATTACTTAAATACAGAACAAGAAGGTAGTTACATGTCAAATTAATGCTACTGACTTAAAACATCAACTTAAATTTACTTATGTGCATCTTATTCTCAATACTAAGTGAAACTGTAGGCATTTACAGAGGAAAATAAACCCCACAGCCAAAACTTATTCCCTCCTACCTCCAAACCCAGAGCACAGATCACATTAAGGGCTGCATCAGTCCCTGATCCAAAAAGCATCAACTGACCTGAAATAATGAGAAAGCCAAAAGGGATAACAATGTGATTTTCCCTGTCCACCATTAGTTACTCAAGTTTATCAGGAACATAAAAAGGGAAAGATTAGCTTTCCAAATACAGAGCACCTCTAGTTATTTCTCTAACTTGTGTGCTATAAATAATTAGATTTTCTTCTCTATTGATGTTAATCCTTGTAATATTGACTACCATGTATTAATTAAAAATTAAGAAAGTATATTAAATATTAGTTAAGTATTAATTTTCCAACATTAAATTCTGTATTATCCTTAATTTAATTTACCTAAAACAATAAATACCAGAGAGCCTTATTTTGGCAGTATATTGTATTTTGGAATAATTTAATTAATCTGGTCTTAGTGAAATTTGGAATCAAAGTACAGCTGTTGAGCTGTAATGATTCTTGAATCCCTGGTATCACGCTGGAAATGTTTCCTTTCTCGCATTACTGCAGGAGGGTCTAACATTTGGGAAGTTTAGAAAAATAGCTTTGCAGTCAATTAATGTTTATCAAAAGTCCTGTTTCTTCTAGAAGTATTGGTAATCAGGACTGGAATGTGCTGCCTTCCCTGGTCCCATGCTGTGGCAACTGAAGCAGTCCCCGATTTCAGCGTGAGCCTAGATGGTGATTTCTACTGCAAAAGTAAGCATTGAAGGAGTGTTTCAGTCAACAGTCTGAGGTGGTTTCTCCCTCTATTCAACATACCCAATATCCATGTTTTTGCTGCTGTTTGCTTGTGGCAGATGGACTTCGACCCCACCACTAACAAGGCACACTGGAAGCTGAAGGCCACCCAAAACACACCCCACCACCGGCCACCTTCGCCTCACACTTCAGTTCTCTCTGCACAACCCCTGCATCACAACTGCAGGCAGAAATGCATTTCCTTCCTCTGCAGCAGCTTTGAAACTGTCTTCACAGTTTATCTTTCCGCTTAATTCTGCGCAGCTGTCGGGGCTGGTGGCCGGCCCCAGCCGCACGCGGACCCCTCCGCAGCGCCGCAGAGGCGTTTTGTCATCTCTGCCTTTCTGCCCCTAATCCCCTGTGCTGGCTGCAGTCCCACCAACGCCTCATGAAAAAACAGATGGCAGTAACCGATATGGTCTGTAATTGTGGCCAGTTAATAGCAGAGGATAAGAGTGAGATAAGGACCAAGCGCTGGTGGCCAGCTGCTGCCGAGTTAACCCTTCCCGGCATCATCTCAGCGGCTTGAGCTGCTTGCATAAACCCAGGGTTGCATTATGGCTCCTTCCAGTTCCCCTTCTCTGATTTTTTGCCATTTCACTCATTTCAGGGCTTTTGTGCCTATCAGAATAATTAATTTAAAGACTGATTTTTCCCTTCCGCCTTCTAGTCAAGGATCTCAATAGCCACTGTCATTATGGAATTTCTTAGTGGAGCAGGTAACCCTGGCTCCATTTTAAAGAGAGATTGAAGAAGAGGAGAGAAGTCTAGTGACTTCTCGAAAAGCTCAGGTCCAGATTTACGCTGGTGTTCATCCAGCATAACCCAGTTTAAACAAAGGAGTTGCTCTGCGTTTCAATCAAATTCAGCCTTCAAAGTAAATATTAAGAGAATATTTTAGAGAACTTCCTTTTCCCAAGCTATTAACACCAAACTGAAAAAAACCCCGAAAAATAAACTTCAGAAGTAAGATACATGAAACACAACCAATTAATGCAAAAGCAAGCTCTATCCTAAATCTAATGATTGAGATATATTGCAGCTTTATCTTCAAGACTTGTATTCCCACACCACAAAAAACCAGAACACCACACACATCTCTTCATGAGGTACTTGTCATGCACTGCTCATTTTGTTAGCCTCTCACTCCAGGAGAAAAAAACAACAGTTGCTAAAATTTATTCAAAAAAACTTCATCTTGTCTATCTCCCATTTGGACTCAGGGATATTTTAAAGTCAAGGCTTTCGGGAAAAAGACTAAGTCTGACAACAGAGATTGGGGTTAAGATGTTGAAACTTAATTCACATCGAAATATTTTGTTTTAACTTCTTGAGAAGGAGGAACATCTAATTTTACTTTGAAATTGTATTGGAAATTCCAGTGTTACTGATCCAGACAGTATGAATAGGAAAAGGGAAACTAAAGGATCAACATTTTGGAGGTTTTTTCCAAGAGCAAAATGGTTTAATAACTTACTCAAAGTTTTCCTTAACATAAAGTTTAATTAACATTTTTTCACTCTAAACTGAAAGAGTGACTTTCCAAACTCTTAAAATCCTATGCAAAACCCCAGTATTTTCACTCTTAACAAGATCTGTGACAGCCTTAGCTTGGTTATGTAAAGGGCAAATACTGGCCACATTCAAGCAAAAGGCCTCCTGTGTACAGCTCAGGGAAGCCATAAACACACACCAGCCTTATGGATTTGGTAATCTAGTTAAAAATAATCCTGTTTCATAAAAAAAGGAAGCAGTAGATAAGAAGTCATTTCACTGTACATATTATATGTCACTATTTTAGTCTAAAGTTTGTGGTTTATCAAACTCCTCCACCTCTTTTAGCAAAAAAAAGATTGAATCACCACTGTCAGGCAGTGTCTGAGCAGCTGCAGGCTGTATTCCAGTAGCACATTCCCAATCCCCATCAGGTAGTACTCCAGTGTAGGTGCAGTCCTGAGGCAGCCAATGCCCTTTTCACAGGTATCTCAGCTCTGAGTAAAGCGTAAAACAGAAAGGAATTAAAAATTTCCTTTCCCCTCTGTTATAGGCACCTACAGAGGAACCACTTCACATCCTCTCATGCAGTCTGTATCTCCCTACAAACAAAGAACACTTGCTGTTCTTGAGCATCAAGAGTAAGAAAAACCCAAACATCAACCAACAGTCTGGACTTTCCATTGCTGTTCTCTGGCAGTTACCAGGCAGATCTTCTCCCATCCCAGCAATAGTGCATGCAGAGGCCTGTTCTGTCCTCTTAATATCACCAGCATTCAGAAAGAAAGCAGGCCACAGTTCAATTACTGTGTTACGACATAAAGCCATCATCAAAACAACTGCAGTAAATGCAGCAGCAAAAAGTCATTGGGTCAAACCCTGTTTGGCAACACAGACAGTGCACACTGCTGTGAGAAGCATCAACTTATGTTATATCTGTCATATATCTACGCTAATATTTCACCAAACATTTTAATTCGTCTCATGGAAAAACCTTTTAAACTATTTTAGAGACTTAGTAAGAAATTCTTTGAGGGTTTCTCTCCATTGTGTCTGCTTGGGAGGAAGAAATGTGATTTGTGCTGATGTAGACCTCTGTACCCTGTGCACGTCCTGTGCAAAGAGAGTCAGTCAGGCTCACAGTTCATCCAGCAAGGCAAGTGAAATGGCAGAAATCTAAACCCTTATGTTTAGGGCAACATATAATCCAAATACAGAAGAAGCTTTGCATCCCTTAAGAGGTGTTAAAAAAGGACAGCAGACTTGGGTATCTCCATTGTTTTTTTTGTCAATTAGTAAGGAATTTAAGACGTGGCTGCATATACCATTTACCCCTCAACCTTCTTCAGGCCACTCAGACTTCTGAAAAATGCAACTTCTTCCTCCAGCTCAGTTAGATCAGGAGCAAGTTTGGCCTCTAGCTATTAATGATGTTCTTATCTGGTTTTACTTTCACTTCTTTGTAGAAAAAAGGTAACTGTTCCAGAGAACTGAGTTCTTCTTCTCTTGATTAGCTAGATTTTTGTTAACAGCTCTATTGAGAACAAGTTCCCAGATCATAATTTTTAAACTTGCCACTTGCAGTGTGGGGGGTGTCTGCAGCAACACAAGCGAGAAAGCATCTCCTCAGAAACACTGAGCTAAATTCTGCAGTGCCATAGAGGCATTTCTTGGCTAAAACACAGGAATGGCTATGGCCTGAAACACACGGAGCATAGGAAGGTTTCACCCAAGTACAGACTTCATTGGGATTAAGCCAAGTATGAGCCACACCAGCAACAGGAGAGCAACCGTCACTTGATGCTGTGTAGTGCAGGGATTGTAATGATTATACATTTTCTAATCCTACTTCTTTCTGGCAAAACAATACATTTACTATGACTTTATGGCCACTGCATGTCAATCAGTTGGGTTTCCATCACCAGCATTCCTCCCTCACCACTGACACGTTGCTTCCACTTGGCCGTAAGCCGCACGCTAAACCCTTTCGTGCTGTGGAGTTTGATTCCAGCAGGAGGAACAGCCCAGCTCACGTGCCCCTCTTGGAAGTGCAGAAGGCTGCGGTTGAACATCTTGTTTTTTCATTTGCTATAGACATTTGTTCTTGCAGCTGACCATGTGCAGGAGAAATTTGCTCATGTTCCAGGAAAGGACAGCTGCACCACAAATTACCTTAAACCTCCTTGCTCCAGGGATTATCTGGGTACAGTGAAGTGTGTGTATCCTAGGGCAGGGGTCTTTTCTTACTATAAACAGAGTTATTAACCTCTTATTTACCAGAAGTGTTTATAAACTCAGTAATGGAGACAGTTTGGATATCACTAGTCACTTCTTCCTGGTAATAATTTCTTGGAAAGTCCATCCGTTTACACCCCATTTACACAAGGCTGGTTTTCTTGATGACTTCTTTTTTTCCATGAATTACATCTGCCACTAGCTACCTGTCCTTGGGGGACAACATGCACCTGATGGGGCTGACTGCATGCAGGACTGATGGCTCCAGCCCCTCCTTGCCACGTTCTCTTCTTGGATCCTGCTGCAGTAAGCTCCCAGAAGTCTTCCAGCACCCTTATTGAGCCATCTCTATAATAATTATGCCAAGCACATCTTGGGTCTCAGCATACTTATCTTGGCATTTACAGGAGACAAAGGAGCATTATTAAAGCCAAAGACAATCCAAAGAAACATTTCCATCTCTAATTTTGTAATAATCACCCCAGCAACACTACAGCTATGGAAATAAATCTAAGTGCAGGCAGCAAGCACTGTCATCAGCTGACTACTGACTGTTCAGCACCCAGTGAGGAACTAGTCAAGGGAAAAGCAAAGACAAAGCTGCGGATACAGGTCCAATGAGATTACCAACTTTTCACAAAACTAAGTTATAATGAAGACGTGGTTGTATGGACCTTCAAGACCTACATTCCAGCTATTTGAAGCCAATTCCTTTAGTCTTCTGTTTTTCTCCTTTTATGTTTTCCTTTAATGCAGACATTTTCAATGTAAAGAGGCTTTTTACATGTACTTCATGTAAAACTGTTTTGCCTACCTCTGGCTGAGATCCATGTACTACCTTTTTACTGCTGCTCTAAACTCAGCTCCTGCACTTTGACACTGCAGCAAATCCTCTGCTACTACAAACAGCCCTATCCATTTTCAAGAGCAGAGGTCCTGGCTCACTCCCCTCAAAGTTCTTCTTCTCTCTATTTAAAGCATCACAATAGATGAGAAGTTGACATATCTAACTCATGCACAAACACTCGTTATAAAAACGTGAATCTACAAGTAATAAAGCTAAACCAAGAATTAAAATAATAGAAAGGGAGCTTAATGGGACCCCTCCCCCCCCCCCCCGAGAGTTCCCTGTTTTAACATCAACAATGCAAACACTTGTGCAACTAAAAAATGTATCTTCAGTCTAACCCCAAATAGGACTCGAGGAGAAATTTCATGCATTCTCCAGCTCTTCATTTGTAACTGGATGCCAATAAAAAGATTTGGAAACACATGTCGATTGAAAACCCCAACCAAAAGAGATGCCATGCAAATTAAAAGAAAAAATACTTAATTGAATATATGTTCACGTCTCTTCAAAGGCATCCCTCTTAGTGTGCCTATTAACCAGTCTCATAATTTTTTTAAAGACAGCTAAAATCTCATGTGTAGATACCAACAGATAGCCAAATACAGGATAGATTTAGGAAAACATTTCTTACACGCAGAAAGCACACTGTCAATATCCTCCTCAAACGTAGAAATTAGATTCCAGCTGTCAAGGCAAAAATTAATGGCAGCTTCTTGTTAAAAAACAAACAAACAAACAAACAAGCTATAAAACAAACCCCAAAACAATCCTAGTCAGCTTCTTACCAATGGAAAAAGCCATCTAAAGTGGTTTTCAACATTTTTAATCATGAGCTGCCCTGATGAAAGTACTTGTGACCCTCCATGTTCAGTGGCACAATGTGATTTGGCAACATGTTGACTGTCCTGTGTGGAGCCAAACCCTTGCTACACCCAGATAATCCTGTATTTAATTTTTAGGCCACTCTTCCATTCATAATACTCATTAGCCATAACTTTGAGCTATTTGCATACATCTCATAGTTTCAAGATCTTACCTAATAAAAGTAAGGATATCGCTACACATTAATTCATCAAAGCTTTTGCAAGTACAAGCTGTAGCATCTTTCTAGGAAGTGTTTCCATTTGTTCCATAACTTTCACTCTGATTCCAAGCTGCATTATCACTGTGATGCTTTTATCTAGGATGTATATTGTGTTACACTCCTAGGAGTCAAGGGTTAGATATTGCTGGGAAAACTATGCAACACAGATTCCTGAAGTGTACATGCAGCCCACAGCCACATCAAAACCAGTCTAAAAATAAGTCAATTTGCTTTGGTCCAGAAAGCAAAGTACCAACACCAGCTCCTTGAAACAATCTTCCTTCCATGTTACCAAACAAGCCAGAAAGCACAAATCCTTGCTCTTTGGCACAGTAGTAACTTACGAACTTGAAGGCATATTTGAAAATAAAATGTCAGTTTTGCCTTTGAAATTAGATTCTCATCGTGTTCTTATGTCATCATAGAGTCCTGCCTCTCAGTGTCTGAGGCTGTCTGTAGTGTTTGTAGGCTACATGCAAATTTCTCTCTTAAGAGATCACAAAAACCAGTCTGGAAACCAGTAGACCAGATCATTTCTTGGTCTCTAAAAAAAAACCCCAACCAAAACAAAAACCAAAACCAAACCAGACCCTGCCCAAAAAAACCAACACATGTGTACTAGTATTTTCTTGTGCCCATGTGAGCTAGAGAAAAGTCTTCGACTTTTCTCATCACTGCTTTCCACTACAGCATTTAGGTAAGTCCAAGACACTGGGAGGCATCAGCCCTGTTAGCATTGCTTTGGAACAGTTTCCTTTTCACTGGGAACTATAGAACAGGGAATATCTTCTGACCTGGAGCAGATGTACCCACTACCCTTGCCAAAACTGCCAACTCCATTCTTCTACCACCAGAGCAGAACATCTGCAAGGAGACCAAGATGCATCTATTCTGCCTTTTACCCTTTAAAGCCTTTTTCTCCTCAGTTAAGTTGCATTGGTCTAACATGGATCAGCCATTGTTTTTCCCCCAAAAAAGTTTTATCCTTACTGGTTCAATATACACCATCACCTGGGGATGGGGAGGAACTATCTGCAATCTGGCAGTCCTTTCATGGTGGATCAGATGATTCAGAAAAGAAGTAGTATCTTATACTGTAGTTGATACATTTGAATTGGAATCAATCTTTGAACAATCTTTGTGTACTTGAACCATATATTCTCAGGCTAAGTTTTTCTTGATACTGCGCTTGTGAAAATACAAATTTCCACTTGTGCTGGAAATATTCATTGATCAGTCCACAGTTTCCCACAAGCCTCCAGGCTATAAAAAGCCTACATCTCTCATTCTGTCAGTCTCAGTTTCCCTATCCCTCCGTACAAGAAAGGGCCCCTCAAACAGCTGGCACAGACTCCCCTTTCCAGATAACTGTATTTCCATACAGGGTCCCAAAAACAGGGAGAGGGACAAAATGTCCTCAAGCTCCTGCAGGAAAGGAAAAGGCTGTTTTTCACCAAGGAACGGAGCATTTCCTCCACCCAAGGCAGAAAGGGACATGAGACTTCAGCAGCTGGGGTGAAATCACTGTGCCTGAATGAGACTGGAAACCCAATGGAAAGGGTTCCACTTCCTGAGAAAGTCTACTGGGGTGAGGGAGAGGCAAGAGATGGAGATTAATTTGGTTGTTTTCCTCTCCTAGAAACTTTAGAGTTAAGAAGAAGACAGTTGTTCAGCTGGGATGCCAAAGAGCCTGAAGTTCATGCTTTAGGTGCATTTGTTCCGTGAACAGGCAGTTTCATGCTTAGGAAGCAGAAGCTATAGAATGTGTCATGACTTTTATTCCCAGGAAGGAGCTGCACAGCATCAGGATGTTAATGACCTTCACGGGCAGCTCTGGTGGAAAGCAGTGGGAGAGGCTCCTCATATGCACATCCACAGGGAGCAGGGCCCCCACAGTGCTTCCCACACTCCAACTGTGGCAGCCAAGGGCAGAATTCACCTTTCTGATACCCCTGTGGTTATCTCATCCACAGGACGCAGCAAAGCAGAAAAGTTGTCACTTACAACTTCCAGAAGAGCCATTCAAGGATAGCCTGAAGCACATCCCAGAGCCCATTTTGAAATATTCACCTTTGGATTCACCAGCATCAGTCAGGACCCTCTTAACCAGGGGAGCTCTGTGCAGAGCACACAAGATGCCACCGGGCTGTTCAATGACAGCAGGGCATCCAAACCTTCACAGCACATCCAGTACTTTTCAGCAGGACAGATTGACTGGGGCTGCTTCTGCATGTCTCTCAAAGAGTTAAACAAATCAAAGCTCAACACTTCCATAGTGTAAATTATACTGTTTTATACTAAAACAATAAAATGTGCTCCACTTGCTTTTACTTCCTTTTAGTCTTGCTTAACATGCATTAGTTAAGGAAAGAAGGGACTGTCCCACTACAAAGCATTTGAAACCACAAAAGAAATTCCTATCAAAATAGCATCTCTGTGCTTTTATCTCCTTGCCATCACTAGGTCTAAAACAAAGACCCATTTTTAAGTGTTCAGACTCTCTGAAGAGAAAAAAAATTAGGGCTGAAAGAGTTAAAGAGTTTATTGTGCTTTTACACATTTTAAGAGGTCATCTTTCAACAATGGCAGTAAAATCAGCATGTAGCCTTAATTTTCTATGGTTGAACCTTCAACGTGAATCATTATATTACAATGTACTTATTGATTTCAACAGGAAGAGGATTAAGCCCAGAAAATCAGGTTAGGAACCTGAAACTGGACTGAGGAAAATGGAATTTTTCTGGTACTAAAAACTTCTTATGTTATGTAAAGTACATTAGAATTTTAAATATGAGATTTGGCCATTTGGAAAATATTCTTAACATCTTGAACTCAGCAGAGATGTGACAAGGTCAGTGAACTGAAAATCCAATTAGTTACCAGTGCTTTGAATAAAAACCCCTTATTACTACACAAATTAGATGGCAATATCTGATTTTACTTGCTTGCACAAACATACATATATAAAATGAATGGTGCTTTAATGGAAAATTCAACAGGTATAAAGAGAAAATATTTGTGAGCACTGAGTGCTGTTTGTTGGCCACCAGTACCACACATATCATAGGATGCATGTATATAATATATATGCACACAGAAGATACACAGTGTATATACACTTCAAGTACAACCAGGACATCAAATTGAAATTTATTTTTAAGTTTCCCTGTTTTCAGGAGCCTTTTCAGTTACCTGTTTATTGGAAGTACCAGGCTACCTTGGCCATAGGTGCTTAACTTACGGGAGAGCAAGTAACACAGATTTCAGCTGCACATCCATTAACCTTCCATGCATTACTATTTGCTAGAGCTGGTGGCAGCAGCTCACCCCCAAAATAATTTACCCAGAAGCATGTCCGGTTAAAATTCTTATTTTGAAAGTTTACAGTTTAGACAAGCAAATAATTTGGACAGAAATTGTCTGTAATGGACATTGTCCTCCCTAACTTTGCAGTGTGTGCTACCAAAGATTCCACATCCAAAAACCATTTCTCAATTGCTCTGGATAAGGCTTTTCTTGCACAGAGAACAGCAGTATCTCAAAGACTGCTGCAAAGATCTTCAACTGCTTTGAACTTCAAGTGACCTGGTAACAAAAACAAGCTCCATAAGCACTGAGCAAGTCACATACTTTGGTGAGTAAGCACAACACTCACTGAAATTTCCAACTTATTACACATACTTAAATCAGAATTAGCTGTGCCAGAGAAGAGGGAAATTAATTTGTTAAACTTTAGCAGGAAGACAGAGATGCTGGCAGCACATTGATGCAAATCACTGCTGTGGTACTTTCTCGTTCTTATTTGAAGCAGTTTGGGGCAAACATAAAAGGCTGATAAAAATATTTTGAGCTGTACAAGGTGATTTGAACTGGAGTATGAAGTACTGGAAGCAGCAAATCTTTCATCAGGCAAGAGAAGAAAATGCAGCAAGGATAGGAAATTAATCCAAACTCACAATCACAAAGCATCTCTCCCTGTGCTCCCCTTCCCAGGCAGCCCCCAGCTACCTGAACTCTGGTGCTGTTTGCTACCATCAGTGAATCGTAGAATCACAGAATGGTTTGGGTTGGAAGGGATCATCTCATTCCAACCTCCCTGCCATGGGCAGGGACACCTTTCATTAGACCAGGTTGCTCAGAGCCCCATCCCACCTGGCCTTGAACACTGCCAGGGATGAGGCATCCACAGCTTCTCTGGGCAACCTGTGCCTGTGTCTCGCCACCTTCACAGGAAAGAGTTTCTTTCCAATATCTGATCTAAACTTATTCTCTTTCAGTTTGAAGCCATTACCCCTTGTCCTGTCACTTCATGCTCTTGTCCCTCTCCATCTGTTTTGTAGGCTCCCTTCAAGTACTGGAAGACCACAATTAGGTCACCTCAGAGCTGTCTCTTTTCCAGGCTGAACAAAACACATTCTCTCAGCCTTTCCTCTTCCTCTTAGGAGAGGTGCTCCATCCCTCTGATCATCTTGGTGGCCTCCTCTGGACTCACCCCAACAGGTCCATGCCCTTCCTATGCTGGAGACCCCAGAGCTGGATGCAGCACTGCAGGTGGGGTCTCACCAGAGCAGAGCAGAGGGGCAGAATCCCCTCCCTCCCCTGCTGCCCACGGTGCTCTGCATGCAGCCCAGGGCACGTTTGGCTTTTTGGGCTGTGAGTGCACATTGCTGGGTCATGTCCAGCCTCTCACCTGCAGCACCCCCCAGTCCTTCTGGGCAGGGCTGCTCTCCATCTGTTCATCCCCAGCCTGGGTTGATATCAAGGTTGCCCTGACCCAGGTGCAGCAACAGTACTCGGTCTTGTTAAACCTCATGAGATTTCCAAGGACCCGCTTCTCGAGCTTGTCCAGGTCCCTCTGGACAGCCTCCTGTCCTTCAGATGTGTCAACCACACTGCTCAGCTTGATGTCATCTGCAAATTTGCTGAGGGTGCTTTGATCTATCCTCGGTGGGTCACAGGTTCTTCTTTGTCACCACCATGACTCGTGTCCAGCTACCTGGCTCTCTACCAGCCTTCACAGAGCTAGAAACAATTCTATTTGTTTCCACCCCAGCAGTGCTTTGAGAGATCAAGGGAAATAGATTTATGGGACTCATACGCAATGAGGGGTGGTGCAAGCCCAGAGGAAGTGAAAATACCAGAGTACTCCAAGTCACAAGACAGAAGAAATATTTCATTTTAAGCTGCAAAACTTGTAATAGAGCAGATGGCACTAAGTTGGCACAGATGGCATGGAACTGTTTAGGGTAAATTGCAGTCTAAGGTAAATCTGCACAAATACCTTAATTCTGTTTCCAGTAATTCCACTGTTAATCATATGGTCACTTGGGAATAAGCCATTTGCACTGAATTCAAAAGTTAAAAATTGCCATATGGAAACAAGCAAACACTTCCACTACCCACTTCCACCAAGTAATTTCCAAGCCTTTCCAAAGTTAAATTAACAACATAACCAACAAACCCACAATTTTCTTTGCATTTTGGCTGTCCAAGATTAACATGACATGTTTCCAAAGCTCCATAAGGCACCATATTTCACTAGGGAGGAGACACAGGGTGGTGCTGGAGGAACACTGGAGAAGGCAAGAGCCATGAGCATCTCAGCACCTCTGCGCTAGCTCCAACATAGCCAGAACGGAGCAGGGTGTGGGTCAGGAATGTTGATACCCAGCTTAGGGCACCTATTATCAAAATGAAGCTTGGTGCAGAGAACAGAATATCCCAGCTCCACAAAGGTGACACCCAGGGCACCTCATCTTTGGGCACAGCCACAAAACACTCCCCACCAGCAGCAAGGCTTCTACTCAAGGTAGAAGGCAACAATAACAGAGTTTGCCACCCATTACTCAGTCATGCATGAAGCGGAGCATCTGAAAAATGTTGCTGCATTCTGGAAACACACTGCTCTTATTTGATATTGCTGTATAAGCATCAAACTATTTTGTTTTAAAAGCCATGGTAAATTTATGAATGAAACTGTGCAAGAGGGATTTAATGAGAGATCCATAGCAAGTGTTCAGTGGTCTGGATGTTGCCTGCCACCAGGGTAGCATGAAATCATTTGATAATTACACCATGGCCATGCAGGATTAGCATACCTTAAAAATATAGGGCTGCATTATTTTTATTTATATAACAGATGGATATTTTAAAAGGTCGTGCATTTTTTAATGAATGCAACATCACGCCAGTGTTGACAGAAGATTTGGAAGTGCTACAGTATGGCCAAATCTAAAGCCTAAAAATGATACCTTCCCTTCTCCCTGTGCTCCAGTCATTGACCCAACAAAAAAATGTGCAAATGCTGTAAATTTCCTTCCAGAGATCAGCTTAAGCACAGCATTTATAGGACACTAGGTTATATTTTCTTTCATTTCATGTCAATTAGAGGTAATTACAAGACTCCCATTATTAGAGCTACCTGAAAGCCCCACACTCCTCCTTTAGCCCTACGACACATGAATAAGCTAGGAGAGAAACTACTATTACCTGCAGCAATCCTGCACAAGGGCTGCACTCAAACCCATTGCCACCAGTAACCACAGAACATGTCCATTTTCCTTCATTGTCAAGGGAGGGATACCTCTAATGCACCTCTAATGCTGAAAATCACAATAGGCTCCCTTCAGTACTGATTCCCACTTTCCTCTGTGTAACAACTTCATGATAACTGGGCTTGCCAGTCCTATTTGAAGAGAAAAACTTCTAAATGTTTTCATTAAAAGTATTGTCCCTCATCTCCTTTTTACCCCTCTCCCAGAGCACAAATGAAAAGGATAAGAGTGAGGATCTAAGATATTGGTATTTCAACTAAATGTTTGAAAAATAGGAAGTTGCCAGAAAACCATTTTTGACATTTTAGGGATTTTAACCAAAAGCGTTTAGTTTTGGGTTTTTTTCCATTCAAATTTGTCCCAAGTAGATACAATACGTATTTTTTTATATTTCCTAGAGGGGTTGCACAATTTTCTGAAGAATGACATTACCTTAAATATCTCTGAAGCCAAAAGCTTAGAAAGCAAGATCACAAATCACCTGCAGATCTCAAGCCAGCATCTACACAATGAAAGGTCTGTAAAACAGAAATACGTTAAAATTCACTCACCTTATAGACCTTTTCCAGCTAATTGTCATGGAAATAAACACATGACGTCTTTGCAAATTCAGCTGTGCTTTTCCATCTTGAAGGTTTGGCTGATGACGATGTCTGTCTTCAGCTCTGGAGGTACAGGGTTAGTTTTATAGCTGTCATATAAAATGAGTATACTTTGAAACATACAGGAAACACCAAATGAGACAAATGACACTCCATTCAGCTTCATGCAAACCAAATATCACCTTGTCTCATATGAGGTGGTCAGATAAGTGCCATAATCAGCGTAGCTGATTTTTGAGCCTCTTGAGATATATTTAACCATTAACAGTAAATTTAATTCCAACTAATTTTAGTAGTACAAAAGCAAGGTACCTAATCATATTTTACCATCCAGGTTCTCTCCACAGTAAAAAGGACATATGATACATCCAGAGGATAAATCACTATATCAATCTTAGACACTTATTTTAGGATGGGTTGAGTCACTCTCTGGAGCCAGCTCTTTGGTGATGGATGAAGCCTGGACACCTGAGTTAATTCAGATCTCTCTCTCTCATAAACAGCTGATGTGAACTGACATGATCAAAGCCTTGGTCAGAAGTCCACGCAGAAAGCAGATCTGAGGGGATGGCAGTCTGTCAGGTACTATTTCTAAAGACGTTATATGTCTTCATCACACTAAGAGGAGATTTTTCCCAAAAATCACCATCTGCATAGCAGCTGTCACCTCGTTTTAATTATTCATAGCTAGCCACTTGTACGGGGGAGAGAGATGATGATGTGGGCAGAGATAAGAGTGAGGGCAACATTTTTTGAATCATTTTGGTCTGACTTCATGGGCTGCATACTTGAGAGCTCTCTGAAGGGGTGTAAGTTTTTTAACTTGTGACTAATAGTTCACGTTAAACTGCAGCCCAGCAGATGCCAATATCTCAGATTAATTTACCAAACCACCAGGCAGCACTATCACTAATTAGAGGAAGCATTACTCCAGAGGCCATTATCCTGAGTTCAGATCATGTACTAATAACCCAGAGAGTGAGCATTTAGAAAACACAATTGATATAATTGTTTTTCTTTCTAAAGGCCTTTCTCAAGGGCCAATATCCATAATATTCAAGAGTCCAGCTGCCAAATCTCTTATATTTTCCTGTGAATCAAGGCTGGGTAAGCTTGCTCAAGGTAATGCATATGAAGTGTTTTTTAGAGGAGATGAAAATGAGCAATCAGCACTGTAACAACCAACAAATGTTTCCATACCCAAATACGAAACATTTTAGTCAAAGATGGAAAACCACCTAGCATTAGAAAGATTTTAATTCCAGATTTAATGAAACATAAGCCTCTGATGTTTCTCTCCCAGTTTTGTGACAAAACTCCACGCATGCAAACACATGTGAGGGGAACAGGGTTATCAGGAGTGGAGCAAAGTTCTGAGATTTGCAAAGTGTTAAGAAACCTCATTTTCTAGCAGGTCAGTTTCAAGCAAAGGACTTAATAAAAAGAAAATAAAATTGTTTTAGGACTCAGTCATTGTTACAGCCCAAGTAACTAGAGCATGGAAAGGCCAGATGAAACCGACATTGAGGTCCCTTCGGTTTCCAAAGATGTGGAAGTACAAAGAAGGCACATGGTTTCCAGCTGAGCTGCTTTGTGCAAATGCAGCGTAAGGTAAAAACACGGGAAGGGCCGGGGTGGCTTTGAACAACCACAGATAGGCTGAGGACATGTGAAGGAATTTAACATGGAGGCAGGAATGAAGTAGTTTCCCTGCCAAGCCAGAGGCAGTTTGACTCTTTCCCCTTGTTTCTCCCAGCATAAGCTTAACGTTTGCAAAAGCAGAAGCAGGGACTTATCACACTGTTTATTACTTCACTGCTGAAGTAGCAGCAGCAGCAGTGTTTGATTATGGTTACCACACACACTACTGTAAGCTTTCTGCTCGGGCTGCCTGCACTAGCTTTTCTCTTCAACCAAGAGCCGAAAGTCTGGGTCTCGATTGCTCTTCAGAGTTACTGCCTTGAGCTGCGAGGAACAGCGAGCTCACTGCTCAAGTGGCAAGAGGAGGGACCGTGATGCAGTGGAGGCCTAATTCCTCCTCTAGTCTGTCCCTCATGGCGGTGTTTGATGCTTCACAGCAAATACCATCTTGGTTGAGAACAAGAGAAGCATCTCTTCTTATTAATTCGTGCCCTCTAGGATGGCATCTGCCAGCTGGTAAACTAAAGAAAGCTGAACTTCTCCTTTGAAAATGCCAAAGCATGAATTTTAAGCACGTGGCATCGAGGATTTAACTCTGCTCAATATCTTGTAAACAGCATTTTTTTCCCCCTGGATTTCCAAAGGATGCACTTCTCCCAAATTCTGTCCTTTCTTGCTATTTAGAAGACAGCTTTGAACAAGGAATATGTTCTGCAAAGCGAGTGGGGACTGCACCAACGACAGGTAGAGCTTAAAGACACATTTGGCCCTAGGTGCTGAAGGATGATCATCTCTACACAACAATTACTCAAAAAGTCTACACACTGCAGTCAAACTGAGGGTTAGTTCAGAAAAAATGTGGAAAGGGAATGTGCAGGAATTTACCCTCTTTCTCCCCCGTTTTTCCAGGACAGTCTGACAGTGTCAGAGTTGTGTTGCTACACTTTGATGAACAAATGTTTTCCAATTTTTGTTTTGATTAAAATTACATAGAGGAATTTTGCATTTCTGAGGATGAAAGCAAACTGTGGTGAAATCAGAAAAATATGTAGATTTTTAAAAATCCATAAGCAGGTCTTCCTCCTTGATGTAGTACTTGTGATATCAGCAAACCCTAAAACTACCCATGTGTACCACTGAAGAAAAATATTAGTAAATATAGTGTGTTTCATCACGTGGCAGAAAGCTGCTTTAGCAATGATAGCAAAATTAATTGTAACAAAATAAGACTTCCTGTTGTTTATTAGATATTGTAAGAACGAAATGTACAGTATACAAAATTAGTATCAAAAATGTTCACATGATTGATTTTAACAACGCATTTTTCTTTGGATTAACTGCAGGCAAGCAGCTTTCAAAGAAGGTATGCTGAGATCTATCTACTCTAATAGATCTCAAGTGTATCACTGCATGCTATCTACAGTTCTAATCTACAAAACAAAAGCTACTGAGTTTTTGCTTAATCTCGGTGGGATTTGTTAAGGAAGAATAGAATAGCAACACTAGCTTGGAGAAGAAAAAAACTAGTTCATTACAAAAAACAATTTAAATTTTCATTTAAAAAATTGCTTGTGAAATTTCAAACCTTACAATTGTACATTTTGAAATTCAAGCGCTCGCCATAAGAAGTGGCATCTACTATACAGGTGACAAAGATTTCCAATTTTGTTTTTCTTTGAGGCACATATATAATCCTCATTTTCTCTTTCCTAATGAACTTTCAAATCTTTAAAAATTAATGTTAAACAATGTTCATTCTCCTACAGAGACAATTTAAGTATGGTTCATTTCATAAACTGAATGTTTTCATTTAAGTTATATCTATACAAAGGAATATAAAATGGTTTTTGTTTTTTAAATCTGTGTATTTTCAGTTTATGTCATATTGTTTAGCAGAAAGATACAGTGACTAATGACTAATGTAGATAGCCTAAAGATAGCTGATCTGTTCCATAAACACATGCTTGACATAATGCTTTTCACTACAATAAAAAGTACACTAGAAAAACTGAAATTATTCCCAGGGAATATTACATACAGTTATCAGTAGTGATAAAGTTTCCCTGATTAAAGAAAAATAAATCCTAAACTGAGTTTCTTATACATGCTCTACTTAGCAACAGGAATATGATTTAAACTGAAAATTCTTCTCATGTTGTCCAAAGAACTTTTCTTAACAGACACTAAATGTACTTGCACAATGACAATGCATTCAAAATAGTGACCTGCTGCCAGGTAAGTCAGGCAATGATGCAAAACTGGAATGGGGGCTTGACAAAGAGTGGGTCGGCCTCCCAGAACAAAACACATGGCGCTCTTTCTCTTTAGATGTCACTAATGTAAATCACCTTTTAAGTTGGCACATATCACAAGAACCCTTAAAACAATCCCTGTGAATGGAAATGAAGTGGATTCACAATACCAATGATGCAAAGCCCCTTTACAGAAATTTAGGAGAGTCCAAATGTATTTGTGCATTAAACTGGTGAAATTTGGGGGATTGGCTATTGTGTGTTTAACAGAGAAGCTATTATAAAATTATGCTGTGAACAGCTGGGCTTGCTGTTCTCTTTCCTTTTATGCTTTTTAAGACCATTGGCAAGAGCAGTCTGTGGGCTCTTGGATGGAGTAGCTGACCCAGGTTGAGTTGCTGGTGCAATACAACTGCACAGTCCTCCTCTGCAGCCCGAGCTCCCTGCAGCACTTGCAGAACCTGGCGTAGGTGTTGATGTTGTAGTTGTAAATGCTGGCAGACGGGCACTTTCCGTCACACGAAACAATGTTCACCTGGCAATGCACACAGACAATAATTAGCAAATGGGAGCAGGTAGGATAGTTAGGGGCTCTCGAGAAACTGTGAAGATATTAGGCACCCAAATCCAATGGCAAAGCAGTGAAAAGTTTGGAGGTATTTCCTCTAGCCCTTTATGAATTACCACTACATCTGGAAATAACGCCTGAAGTGCATTGCCCAGACAGGTCTCAACTTTTGTATTACTAATATTAATGATTAGTCAGTAAATTGGCTTTGCTGTCAATGTCAGTAACAGATTTTGGCTATCTTAACAAAGAGGCGATTTCAGTTTTGAATTTTAAAGTATTCATAACAACCTTGGCTTGAATACAGCACCAAATGTTCTTTCCACAACTCTCTACAGTATTCATTTCAGTGATGCAGTGTTGCTATACTGGGTATCAGCAAGAAGGAATAAAAGAACTAATCTTTTGGAAAGCCGAGGGGAACTACTACTAATGATACCAAATATGTAATATAGACTGTAAGACAAATAGGCTTAAGAAACTGACAATTTTCTCAAATGTAATAGTCAGGACTTGTGTTTCTGTTCAGTGGAACACTAAGAATAAATTTCTTGGCTGCTCAACAGCTTACTCTACTAAATGTACTATCAGAGTCATTTTAGAGGCTACAGCTGTTTCCCTACTCTCTTTTATTACAGCTTTTCCAGGCGCTCTTACACATCTCACACGAGACGTCTGTCTGCACCCTTGCTGCTGCTCTCAGCCTTACTGCTCAGCAGGATATGGTTGGTGTCCTCCAACACTAAATCCTTTGATAGACACACAGATAGTGCCTCATTCTTCCTTCACATTTTACAGTGTGCTCATGCTGCTGCCTAAAAAGAGCTTTCAGGACCCAGGATTCCTTTCTTCATGAAGTTGGCATTTAAACACTTTCCCTGGGCAGATGAAAAATTACACACATCTGCAGCTGTTTTAACTGTGGAATATCGAGGCAAGGTTCAGTTATATTAGTTAATTTGCATATAATAATTGCATTATAGGGTGAAATGAGACTAAGCCGACATGCACCTAAATGCACACAAAAAGAAGTAACAGCCTCTTTTTTTTTATTATAGAGAAGATGACTGCTGAGAACGTAGGGAAGCATTAAAACAGCTCTGTGAAACGCAGAAACCTCTGTCTCTGCTGTGAGAGATGGAGACAATGGCCTTGTGGAATCTGAGATGCCTTTCTTCCTTCTTTTTATATCTCGTATTTTCTTCTCTTCTATTGAAAGAAATCACGATGGCTGTTTACTTACTGGCGTGTTACTCCTGCAGTCGTTCTTGCGGATGGTCATCCTAACAGTCACCTTCTTACAGAATTTACCATCTTCCTTACCTGCAAAATGGGCATAGATTTCAAAAAATCAGCTCAAATTTCTAACATTTCAGAGGCAACTACAATCCTGACCATTTTATGGGGTCAGGAGACATGAAAAAAATACCCAATACATCACTGTACATACAAAACTTTGGTGAAGTTACATTAGCTGTACATTGAATCACTTTTAAAACTATTTGTTAAAGTATCTCTCTTTTTATCTTTAATAACAGCTATAAAAGGTTTATTCTTCACTCAGAAGCATTTTAAGAGTAAGTCCACTGTTTTCAAAAACTTTTAGAAAATTGATCAAACTCTCCTGTGAGAAGACTTGTTAATTAATTAAACTTGTTAATGACACCAAATGGTATCATTATCAAAACGTAAACTTGTTAATAAATTAAAGTGCATGTTCCATGAAATAAATACAACAAACTTTAATAGCAGCACTTGCGTTCCAGTGGTGTAAACAAAATTTAAAATAAATACATAACAGAATACATAGCAGAATCTGATGAAGAACAGGGCTTCAGGGGGCTTTACATTTATGTATGTTTTTATTAAATCAAAGAACACCAGTGAGCAAATTAAACTTTTTATTTTCATTTTCATTAACACTATTTCCACAATTTTTCTCATAGAAGTATGTACAAGGCACATGGGTCAAATAATAGACATCACAAGAAATTGTGACATTGAATGAGGAGTTAAATTTAATTTAAGAAGGAAATGCTGAACATTGGAAGAAAAACAAAGCAGTTCAGTATAAAGTTCAGTTGTAAGAGAACAGGATCTTCTGAGGATGATCCTCTCTGTGCTGGGGAAACCACATCATGTTGCAGATCTGTAAGACAATGAACAGCTCGTTCCATTAGAAGAGTTTCCACTGTTTCACACCAGACTTTACACACCATGATGCAGCCCCCCATGGCTCTCTACTTACAGAGCTGAATTCTCTTTGAGCCAAAAAATCCAAAGATGTTGACAAAAGGGGAATACTGCTAGCTCCAGAAAAGCAAGGGCAATAAAGGATTCATTGGTTTGAACAATACCCAATACTGAACTGTGACACAACTGTAATTAAATCTTGATGCGTAATGTCCAGTTCCCTGCCCTAATAACTGTCAAACTAGTAACACTGCTTCTCAGAGGAACAGTTTTTAAATGTTGTTTGGTTTGGGTTTTTTATTTGGATTTTTTTGGGGGGGGGTGGGGAGGAATTGGTGGGATGGGTTCTTGCCTTTTTTTTTTTTTACATTTAATTATATATGCCTGGTACTGTTTCTACACATAGCAGAGTTTTCTACAACATGACAGAAAAGACAGCAATAAATCTTCTTGGAAACAAAAGCTACAGACAGAAATGTCTGGCTACTGCTTGACTGTCACTGAATTATGTTTGCTTAGGGAAAAAGTAAATTGAAATGAAGAAAGAAAAATTGGTTTTAAAAACCACCAACTCACCGTTATTTCGTGTTTTTCACAGTTCTTTTCATGGTTCTTTCTTCTTTTACATTACGCATGGTGTGTAGGGTGGAGAATTCAGTGCAGCTGTGACTATGACTTCATCCAGGCTATGGTGAAAGGACATCATATCTCATACAAAATAAATAGTTAATGTATTTCCATGCGTGTATTTTAGTATCCAATGCTTTTTTTATGAGCTTTACAACAAAATATACTTTTACATGAAGAACCTTACACAACGTGGGAGCATTTTATATGTGTCATAATATAATGAGATTCTTTTGCACCATCTGTATGGTTGAAAATCCTTGCTTGGTTTTTGAGTTGACTCATAACACTGTGGTCACTTAAAATGACATCAATAGGAAAGAGAAATACAGATTTTGGTTTGGTAGTCCTAGAGTCATAAGTGTAGTTTAATGTAGGATGTATCACTCAGTGGGGTGTACAAAATTACAGTCAACATAACTTCTATTACAGAAATTTGGAGAGTTGTTTTCACGAAATAAATGCCAAAACAAGTGTGTTCATACCATGTTACAATTCAAAGAATTAACATGCTTTATGAAAAAGAACAAAGATAATCTCCAATTTGCACGCAGTAAACACAGGCCTGCTGTATTCAGCATACTGTCCTAACTATGGATGGGAAAGCAATTACTTGCTTCTACTGTACGTGGCACTGGAAGCAAAACTGTACGACACATCATCTGCAAAAACGTGGCTTACATAACAAGCTTTAACAAGCAAAGCAATTAGTCTCTATGTTCTAGTGCACTGTAAACATGATGGAATTAGTTTACCTTTTTAAACAGCAACTTTACACATGCAGCAAGCTAAAGACTATGCAAGTGCTTACTACCAACAGTACATTGTTGGCTGACAACAATGCACCGCCCACACAGTGCAAAGTGGAAAACAAACCAACATGGGAGCCACTCTGAACAACCATGAGCAGTTGTGCTACGCTGCAGCTTTGGCAATAATCGGGTAACGTGAGGTCTGGTGCTCCTATCAGGGAGTACATTGTTGGAAATCAACAATGATGCTGTTTAGGTTGGTCCTACTTATTTCAGGAAAAGGTACCTGTGTGACAGCCAACATAGGCTGTAGGAGTGACTGGACTAACAAGGAATGGGAGGAGCACTGACACTGAAGAACCTGGTGAGAATATTACACATTGAACAGAGCACGTGTTACAGAGGGTTTCTGGAAGTATGAAAACATTTGGGAGTTACTAGATTTTGGAAAACAGAAATCAGCTTTAAAATGTCTGTATATTACAGGATCACAGAATGGCTGAGGGTGGAAGAGACCTCTGGAGGTCATCTGGTGCTGCTTCCCTGCTCAGGCAGGGTTCACAGCACCAGCAGCTGAGTACCACCTCCAGGCATTACTTGCACTGCTAACTCTCATGTGCAAACCAGGAAGAATCTGATCTACGTTGGTATAACCAAGGCAATCTGCTATCCTGAGTTTAATGGGTCCTTTGGGGCTACAACAAAGAAATAGTGTAATTTCCTCTCCAGGTTTTGATGGATCTCCTGGCTCTTAAATTTTCAAAAGCCAATTAAAACCAAAAACAAAAATCACAATTGTTTCTAATGGCAAAGTACTTCAAAAGAAAACAAAATGCTGATAATCCTTCTCATAAAATGTCTCCCACAATTACAACTGACTGACAGCTCTCATGGCAGATTTGCTTGTCGTCAGAATGACCTACATGATTCACAGACGTTCTGTGTTGTGCACAAACAGGTGTGAAATCAAAACTCTAGGAATGTTCTTGTAAATGCATCTCAGAAGCCACTGGGTTCTTCAAGGGTTTAATTTTACTTCGTGAGGCATGCCCCAGGCTAACAACTTCCTTTTGTCCTTAACAATTAAAGAGCGTGGTTATAATCCTTCTCTAAGCATAGCAGCAAGATCTCCTGCCCTGATGAAAAGTAGCTTAATGGATGTTTAACTGTCTTACTAAATTGTTCAGGACCTGCTTTATTTGGCTGCTAGGGCATTGAAGGGCAATGTCAGATAATCAAAAACTGATCTCAGAGAGCCTATGGAGAATTTGCCACAGAACCAGGACAAGTGCTTGAAACACAAGTCCATCAGAGGGAAAAAACTTGAATAGATATTATCATTCCCTTATGGTGGGAGCAGAGAAAAAAAAAAAAACCAGGTAAAACATGCACAGTTTCAATAAACCTTTCACTACAAAACGTAATACCAACGAGTAACACCAAAAGGTACTTCCCAGCTGGCAGTACGTAACCCACTGCATTAACTGTGCACGTCACATGGTCACAGCTGTGCAAGTTCCATCCCACCCAGCAGGAAATACCTGCACTTTTCTCCAGCTCTCTCATACACTTTCAGGTCACTGTGTCAGCCACTTACGCAAATTAAGTCAGATTTTTGCATTTTAAAATATTATTATACTGCCCAGTATAAAAATCTCCTTTTCAGTTGCTTCTAATAGTATCAACTTCAGCCTAAGTCCTTCATGAAATCAGCCAATATGTTTCAGCTATGTACCAATGTGTTAAGAAAAAAAATTATTTCTTGATTTCTTGATTTCTATTAAGAAATAGTATCTTTCAAACCTATTTTGTAGAGAATTTTTATTCTGTGTTTTTTTTCCCCAGAGAATCTTTATTAGCTCTCACAGATATTCAAGTAAGGGGGGGATTTTTTAATTGCAAAATCTTTTAAAAGATACTGCCTGAAGGATTCTGAGCTATGTCTATTCATTACTCTATTTATTATTTACAAAATTAACTTAAAAACACATAGATCAATGTTCATTTTTACCAAATACAAAGATATTAATGTAGATGAAGCATGGTTTTAAGGTGCCTTCTAAAACATAGTACCTTTTATTATACTAAATGCAGTACCTAAAATTTTGAGGAGTTGTACACTACAAAATACTCGAGGTAGGAATTTCAGTGACCTGACCAGCCACAATCACTATCAGTGGAGTAAATGTTTCAGTGTTAAAGTGCTTTCTTTTGATTTAACTCCACTGCTTTCAGAGTTATTTACATGAGTAAAACCAGGAGGAGCACAGCCTTTGAGATGTGAATCAAACTTTTATGTAGGAAGTAATCCACTTCATTTATAAGGTAACAAATCAGAGAGACTTGTGGGGCAGGAATTGCCAATAATCACTTACATGTTTTGCAGCATCCTTCTAAGAATGGCACAACATAGCCTCCAACCTGACCAAGAGATAAAATAAAGAGGAAAAAACTTGATTTTTTCAAGCATTCATTCCCATATATCTGCACTATTAAAAATATCTTTCAGATAAAGCTCTGCATCATTATTCAGGCAAATGCAACACTCTGGTGAATGTATGAAGGTTTGGCTAGGAAATTGAGACAGTTCTGAAGAACCAACCCACTACTATTTGTGAAGAAGAACTGCAGCCACCCAGCTCCTTCAGGACTGTTCCCTGCTCATATAACATCAATCACCAAGGAACACATCTTTCTATCCACATGTAAATGTAGAATTACAGAGAGCACTGAGAGAATTCTCCTTGCTTCCATTTCCTGGCACTTAGTCTAATCTCATTTTGCAAATTCAAATAGAACTTTTGTTCTTGCTCCAAAACTCGTTCTTAAAACTTTATGTGTCACTGTAGAAAAGATGCTCCTGATTTTCAGACAATCTTTCCCTTTTTCTCAGTGTTTTAGATCATTGTGCTGAATCAAATTGCTATACATGAAAAATGTTAGAAAGGGGAAGTCCAGCCCAGAAAAGCATCCAAGTTCAGACAGTTGTATGAAGACTAGCTTGATATTACAAGCCCCAATTTAAAAAAAAAAATATAGATTCTAAGAATCAGAAGAGGTGTGTCCATCTGTGTAACTCAGCAGCCTGGTGGCACAGTAGTCTGGTGTGTGGTTATACCTTTTACCTTTAAATGTCTGGGAAAAAATACAGGCACTGCAAAAATTTATAATTTCTCCCTTCTTGAAGAAAAAAACATCTTTCGTCCAAGTTAAATCTTTTCATGCAAATATAAATCACAGCTGGAATGCAAACAGTGTCTTGTACACTGACCTTCACACATTCAGTTTCATTAAAGGGTGGGCATCCAACTGCAGAGGAAACCAGAACCGGTCCTATTGCTGTGTTGGTGCATTCATATCTGATGCAGTGTGAAATCCAAACAGCACCAGGCTGTTAAAAATTGTAAAACAGAAGCTTTACTCAGCAAAAAAATTATTTCAAGTATTAATTAAACAATTTCATTGAATGAGATCTCACCTGAATCTACAGTAATACTTACAGCAAAATATAATTTAGATGCATATTTGAGTTCTGTTTAAGTACTGCATTTGAGAGTCCAATATAAAATACATAATATTAAGCAGGTTCTAAAACAGTCGAGTTGATGGTAATTCTCTGATATAGATCAGAATCCTTTAATTTTTGTTGACAGTTATATGGTTGACTCTCCAAGAAATTAATGTTGTGTACATGCAAAACTATTCCTAGTATTTGGCCAAATAAAGCTCTTTTCTGCACATTTTATATGGCAAGATGTGTACAGTATTTAATAATTTTTTGTTTACTTCTAAATATTTTGAGGGAATAACACGTGCAAACTCACCTTAAAACTGGCAACTGTGCCATTGCCAAAAGTGTGGAGACAAGACAAGTTCTTGCAGCTACCACAGCATGTTGTTAAATCTTTTGGAGGCTGATAGACTTGGTTCTGCCAAAATCAAATAGATTATTCCGTGTATGAGACCATCTTGCAGTTCAACATTTTACTACTGTAACAGGCAGATTTTTTTTTCAGGTATCCAATTTTAGGGATATTTTTAAAATAACTTTCAAAACCACATAGCTTACATTTGCACACACTGCACATTTCATGAGGGTTTTATAAAATACCTTTGATCTTAATAGGAGTGAAAGGGGAGGAGTTCCAAATCTGAGAGAATTAACTGGTCTTTCAACCATTTTCAAATGTAAGTGACAGCTTACTTCAAGAACCACTGAAATTTTAACTTTTTACACATTAGACATCAAGTAATTATAAAATTTTTAAAAAATCTGTATAGTATTTCCATGGAAATGTATCATATCTTGTAAAAAGACAATGTAACATTTGCTTATTTTATAAAGCTGTTTTCACCACATTTAGAATTCTTCTATCTATAATTATTCTCTTCCTAATTCTTATTCAGCTAATGTCTGCCAGGAGTTTGTACCAGTTTGCACATAATGTGGCTGAAGTTCTGCAGGGATGCAAGGAGGCAGCAGGCCATTAATCCAAGGAGGCAGTCACTATATACTTTAGTTTGTGAAAGATTTACGCAGCAGAGAACACAGTGGGGGGAGGGAGGCTTTTATAAACTTCCATCAGAAGTGTGGTAGAGGAGGGAAATATCCTCATTTCTCTTTCCAACTTGCTCCTATGACTGTCATCTGCTCAACAAAACCCATCACAATGTAATTCAGGCCACCAGTCACAGTATACAGGTCTAAATTTCTGACTTTCTTACAGCTTTGCACTTGACAGCACAGTCTATCGAAGACGTGTTTATTTTGTAGTATTTAGTGGAGGGATCAACCACGTTTGTACAGTAAGAAATGTGGCAAATGCCATCTGCACTGTGTTCCACGATTCTCTGCCCGGGAAGCAGCACACCTCTCTCATTACTCAGGCAAACTTTGTCTCTCACTGCAAGAAAACACAAACAGCATGCTCAGGACAATCAGCTAGGTATCAAAACTCCATCAAAAATGTTTTAAACAGTGAAACAGGAATGGGAAAAGCTACTCCAGCTATTTTAGAATTATGGGCCACATTTTCAAACGAACTGTTAATAGTAATCTAATGCTTCACTGCAGTCGCCAAGTTATTTCACACACAGCCAGGCATGGAATCTAAATAAATATGTAATATTCTATTAGTTGCACCCAAGTGACAGTGCAGGCTTCTTCAACTGTTTTCTTCTGGAAGACTACTTCAGGATAAGAAATGTACCTGAGAAATGTCTATTTCTCCCCACAGAGGAGAATTAGCACTGTTTCTGAATTATGTCAGTTAATTCTGTCCTCTTCAGTTCCATGTTCAAAGTGAACACCTGATTTTTAATTTCTAATTTCCCTTAGCACTTGAAAGGCTATTTCTTTGAATCAAAATATTTTCTGACTTACCACATTTGTACTTCACACAGTTACAGACATTTTCTGTACTGTTCTGAAACAGTTCATCTATCTGAAGTTTCTGCCCCTACAGGTACAAAAGCGGGGGAGAAAAAAAATTATACATGAAACAGCAGTGTTTTTTCTCCTCTATATGAGCTTTTTCTTTTAAACAACTTTCCTTCAGAATCTGGGTAGCAGTATCTCTTGAAGGTTCTGCTTAGTCAGCAGCCTGAGTGCATGATGTATGTCAACATATTCACCATAACAAATAATATTAACAAACAGTGATGCTTTAAAGCATTTAGTTCCAACACACTAAGCACAAAGTTTTACCCTGAATTACCCTGTGTGCATGAAAGCAGTCCTACTCTACCAATATATTGGGGCAGAATATGGTAATAAAAAGCTCTGGAAATATCAAGGCCATGCAGTCATTTTATTCTGCAAGGTATTTAGACTTAGGTGGCTTCTTAAAACTAGGTAAATCTTACTGTAAAGTAATTTTTAAAAAGAGGTGATCACATAGTGCTTAATATTTCCCTAAATAACTATTTCCCTAAATAACCATTTCCCTAAATAGCCAGCTAAAAGTATTATTCAGACACTGATAAATAGATTTATTAATAAATTAATAAAAGATCAGTGACAAAGAAGATAAATATCATACCAGTTTGCACTGAGGTTTGGGGATTGTTTCGCATGCACATTCTAAAACAAAATACAACACCAGAAACAGCAGTTTAGCAAGTTGTATGCCATTTGCTTACAACAGAGTGACAGAGAGAATAAAATTTCCAGATTTAAAAGTCAGCAAACCCAATACAGTAACTCTTACAACATTTTCAAGATGGAAAATCAGCCAGTTTGGGGAGGCAAATTCTACAGGATGCAAGAAAAGCAAAACAGGCAGATTAGGAAGTTCTGAGCCATGAAATGACTTTTCTGTGTCATTTGTTCATGAGCAGGTCACAATGGTGTAGTGGCTGAAACCAGGCTCAAAACGAAGAGGCCAAAGCTGTTGTCATCTCTCATTGTCTAAGGCAACTACAGTGCAAATCAGTGATTTTACCACATGTCCGGAAGGGGCAGCACTTCTCCGGGCTCCACACCTCCACCAGAGACATGCCGAGCATGCATCTGAATTCAGGACAACGATGTATTTCACACACTAAAATTAAAGGAAAGGAAGTGCAATGAACGCAATGTTGCCATGTTTGGGTGAATGGAAATATTAATCAAGATATAGTAAATGACTTATACTAAGTACATTTGGAAAACATCTTAGTTTAAAGGACTAATAATAGAAATATAATTGTTAGCTATCAGATAATAGCAGCATGGAGTACAGATACTCCAGACAAATACTTAAATATTTAAATAATTTTAAGTACCCACAATTTGAGGACTGAAACTACTCACTTGTCTCCATGATACAGATATTCAGAAAATGCTTTACACACATGAAGTTTAAAAAGTAAAGATATTTGTTCAGGACTACAGATGATAGCTTGCTTATATGTACAACTGGAGCTGTATCTCTAATCCACCATTTTTGACACTGAACATCCACACTACAAAAATTTCCCATGTTCTCTGTTATTTAAAATATTAAAATCAAGTCAAACTTACTACACTGGTATGTAGGGCAACACCTGTCAGTAGTGTTGCCATCCACGATAAGAACTTCTCCTTCTTGACATTTGGGTATTTGATCCGAGCAAGCCCCACATGCTGGAGGAAACAATTATTTAAATCTAAAACATCGGGAGAAATTTTACTATTGCCTAGAAAATGCGCCTGTAAGTTTGTTACAGACTCATATGAAAGAGAACAGAGGTGCTCTGCATTCACTGCTTATAGACCCTAATCAAAAGTCAAATTTTCAGTGCAGCTTGCCTTTTCCTTTATCCCCTGCTATAAAGAATTAATAGATTTTTTGTGAGCAAACATGATTTTCCCTCCTTCTCTTGTTATGAAACATTTTGCTAGGTCTTCTCTCTTACTAAGTCATGCTGTTGTTTTTTCAGGAATCTTTGAACCTCAATAAAATGCACCCCCTGTGATCCCAGTGTTATCCTCCCACTTGAACACATACGACAACCACAACAGGAACTTTTCAATATGAACAGTGCAAAGACTCATTTTATCAAAAAAGAGTCAAAAGGATGCTCTGCAGACAGTGAGAAGAGGCAAACACAACCCATTGCTATCACATGATCAAAGCAATCCCTTGATTACTGTAAGTAGCAGAAGTGTAATTCACATTTCCTATTAGCACTCAAATTTTTGCATGTGGAAGGGCCTTTGATTCACCTGTTCAAAAATAAACTCAATAGCACCTCATTATCAGATTATTATCAAACAGAAAACAACTGCATGGTAAGATTGGAGCTCATATACTAATGGCAAAAGTGCAATTTTATCATTGAGTTAAGTCATTAAAGGATAAACCCCAAAAGAACTGAATAAATATGGATAATACTCTAATGTGGGATATTTGTCATCTATTAAAATGGGCCATAGCCAATACAGCAGGATACAAGGAATAAAAGCATATATAACTTCAGTCTTCTTTCAGATAAACTATTCATGCATCTAGTTCACACTCTGCACATGGACAATCTCTGAAAAGCCCTAAATTCCTTCATCCATGGACTCTACCACTCCTCTACTTGACATAAGAATATTGCTCAGTTGCACAAAGGTGTTCTGTGACTCTTCATGGTTGTTGCCATTTCTTATGTTTTAGAAAATTAATGCCCATTGCTTTAGCCACTTTCAAGCCTTACTGTGTTGGGAGAGCTAAAGGAGCCTCAATTGGCAATATAATAATAGACATCACTGCATATGCAAAACCACACTTATAATCTCAACCAGTCAGGCTACTGTACCACATATATAGGAAATGCAGCAGGTATTCTCCACCCGAGCAGCAATTAGTGTTTGATCATCTTGACAGCTGGGCATCTGCTCCAATGGCTCACATTTTTCTGGATCACATTCTGAAAAAAGGGCAACAGATGTATTCCTTTAGATGAAGCTCAGCATTCCTCCTTTGTTATGCTATATCCCGAGGAAGGGCAGTGCAGGGCAGAGAGGTACTACAAGCTGCTTTAGAAAAACTTTTACCTTGTATCACAAGACCTTGCCTGATCATTCAATACAAGATTGCATCACATCCGCTCAAAATGAGGCACAGACCAACCCAAGCTTTAGACAGAAGCAAATTTTGTGAATGGTCATACTAACAATAGTGTCTACCCTACCCTTTTCCTTCTAAGTTGATCTATTTAGTTTACTGAATGTCTTTTACAGGGTGGACTTTTTTACCTTTCAAAGGAAACCTACCACAAACGTAGCTGGGACAACAGGATTCTTCACTGTAGTAGGTAACCAACTTTTCCAAGCTGCTACACTCGGGGATTAGGAGTTCACAGAGACTCTGATTACAAACTGTTACATAAAGGGGGGGGAAAAAAAGAACAAGCACGTTCTAAACTATGCATTTATAAGTCAAGAAGAGCAGTGGCAAGCAGTATTTGCAGTTAGACACCCCAAAACTCCAAATCACAGGCATATGAAAAACACAGTGGAACAGCAAAAAACCCCCATGAGGCAGGATTTGGAAGCATTCATCATTTGCAACACTCTCCATGGAGGCAATGTTAAACTAGAGCTGAGTCCTTGTGAGAATTATAAAAACAAACCTCCTCTGAAAAACTCACTGCAGCACCATACCAGGTGGTCAAAACATGAAAATTGCTTGCAATTTCTTTTTGAAACTTTCTAAGCTAAGCAAGAATTAAATGAAAAAAAAGTTTTTCTATCATTTTTTACTGCTCACTTTGTAAATTAGATAAACAATCATCTGATTTTTTTTCCCTCAGAATTACCTAGATCATTTGTTTGTTTTTGGATATTAAAAATAAACCAGTAGTCTCTACACTTGAGGGAAACATAATTCATATTCAAATAAACCCAGTGCTATTTCAGTTCTCCTCCTATTCCTCTACCTCTCCCTCAAAACCTACTGGATATTGAGCCAAACAGTTTCTATGGTTTTCTACAGAATCTGTAAATTCAAACCACAGTAATTTCCATTTGCTTCAAAAGTAGAATCTGTAACAGGAAAGCAAACCACAGAGAAAGGACATCTGCATATTCCAGTTGGCAGTATTCCTAACCATGAAGGAATACTTACTACAGATCTTCTGAGGACAACATGTCTGATCATCAGGAACAAGCAAGGCCACTTCTGCAAATCGCTGACACTCTAAACTGTGGATCTCTGAACAGTTGTACTCCACTGGAACAATGGTCTCACTGTCAACACACTTTTGCATACAGCATCCACTCAATGAAGTTTTCCAGATCTCACCCACAGCATGAGGTGTCCCTGAGCTGTCTGTACAAGCTAGATCAAGACAACAGAAAACAGAAGTAATTCCTTTTTAATTCCAATTTTGATCACCATGTTTTTCCATAGTGGATGTGGATCTATGAAGCATAAAAAGCCCAGAGTTTTAAAGGCTTTTCTATGTCCATCACCCCACAAAAAAAAGGGAAAGAAGAGACAGTCTGCAACTGAGTTTGTACAGGAAAGCAAGACACTCAACACCTTCCAGAAGATCCAGACCTCCAATTCGTTTTGTATCTCCACTGCAAGGCCGGTCACTTAAAATCCCAATCCAATCCTTTGTTTTTAAAGTAATGATCTGAAAAGAAGTTACTTTTGCATTTCACAAATACCAAAACTATTGCTAATTTACTGTGCTTTAGTAGTCTGATTTATCATAAACTGCATCTTTAAGGTTCATGTTGTTAGGGAGAAGAACTGGTCCATTATTTGGTGTACTGAGGCAGAATTGCAATGAAAATAAACATGAATGCTGGCAGGACACACACATATAATTCAAAATGTGTAATTAACTGTTGCTGCGTGTCATTTGAATACCATTGGGTCTCAAAAGGTTGCACCCTTGGCAAAGGGCTTGGGTGAAAAGGAGGCCAAGACTGACACACTTACAGTAATTGAATACATAAACTTAAGCAAAGACTTTGAAGAGCATCCTCCAACTGAGAGAAAGTGAGCAAAATTGTGCATCACGAGGACATTCCTTGCTTGCTCACCTGCACTGCTCATGTTCACTGAGTATCAGAATCCTCAAATGAATGACATATTCAGAACTCACACAACACCAAACCAGAACTCAACTTGTGAATAATGGAGTATCTGACCACCAACTTGCAGATAATAAAGAAGAAAATCACATCCAAATATACCACATTTTTCTTCAGGAATACAGACAGCAGTATGAGTCCGGTGAAGGATGGTCCCTCTGGCACAGACGCAGCCTTCTGTCAGCACTGAGCAGGAGTCTGAGTCCAGGGAAGCGACCTCATTATTCTGACAACTCTCTGGAACCTCACAGGCAGCTATGCAAGGCTGGTAGGAGAAGTTTTCAGAGCAGGGGAAGGCTAGGAAGCAAATAAATAAATCAGACATGTTGAAGTTGTAATCCCACGGGCAACACCTAGGAGAAGACATTATTGTCTTCTCGTCAGCTTCCTGTGCTTGATGATTCAATTGGATCTACCAGCCTGAAACACCAACACAGACCAGTTACCTCCATAACCAATTCAAACATAAGGAATCTGCAGGCGCTTTTACTTCTCTTCTTGTGATAACATTTTCATCAAGCTTCGGTTTGCATTTTGGCAGCAGAGATACCACACCATGCAACAGTGTTGACACAAAAATAGTTCAAACTTCAAAAAAATTTTCAAATACTACACAGATCAATCAGAGAGTGTTCTGAATAATCTGCAGTGGTCAAAGAAAATGCATCATTGTGGTATAAAAATAAGTGTGATATGTCCCTTAACGATGGATGGAACACATTTACAGCTAAATTTTGTAAGAGCTCCTTTTAACAGTTACTAGCTAATAAAATCCATACAAACTGAAGAACTGAAAAAAAATTGGCTGTTTTTAAGTGTTAGACTACATGACTTATTTGCAAGGCATTATTATATGCTTGTATGAAGCCTGTACAAATACACACACCTTAAATCACTTTAAAAAAGGCATCACTTATGATTTCTATGTACAGTGAGTTCTCTTACTTTGGGGTGATCATGCTTCATCAATAAGCCCTTCTATTTTCAAGCACCAAACCCACAGACCTTCCTGTGTTATCACTGCAGGGGGCTTTTCCTAGGTGATCATGGACAGC
Organism: Lycocorax pyrrhopterus obiensis; assembly: GCA_014706295.1. Taxonomy (NCBI): domain Eukaryota; kingdom Metazoa; phylum Chordata; class Aves; order Passeriformes; family Paradisaeidae; genus Lycocorax; species Lycocorax pyrrhopterus. Next base: position 11,985,568 of record JACSVZ010000007.1, on the reverse strand, counting down.
ATAAGGAGATGCTGTGATCCAGCTACACATCCCATTTGGCCCTACATTTTAGTGTTGCTATGGGAGAAGTCTTGTGCCAGGATGCTCTAAGCTCTCAGGTTTTACTCCTTTCTCTCCATCTAATCTCAAAGGTGTTTCATTTCTCTAATCCTTTCTCCAAAGGCACAGCTTACTGCAGCAGCATCAAAGTACATGAAGACTCCAGAAACACTGGTGTTTTCAACTTACAGTAACTCTTAAATTAGGCAAATTTTCTCTCTGTGAACACTAGAGGTGGGCATACATACAGAATACTTACGGCAATAATCAGAGCTCCTCCACTCTATGCAAACATTGAATTTGTTGCACATTGCCACATAGGCAGCTAGTGAAACGCATGGATTTTGAATGTACTCAGTGTCTCGAGCCCATATATCACAGAATTGCTCAGGTGGAATCTAACAAAGTAAAAAAAAAAAGAGATGGCACCTTCATAGAGACTATGCTAGGTAGGAAAGACTGACCTTTAAAATTATTAGCTGCAAAGAAGCCAAGAGTTCTTAGTTCATGGTAAGCCTTCATTGGTGTACAAAGATAATCTACTAGTATTTAAGACTTCCTGGACTTTGACATGATTATACTCCTTAGTTTCATCTCTTATAAGTGCCAAGGGGTAAGAGGCAATACAGTTTTTCTAGTAGAAGGCACAATTACTTTGTTCCTTCTTATCTCTAAATTTTTACCTATTTTTGGTCTCGTCTTCATCAAAATCAACTATATAGAAAAGGTCAAATGGTAAATGTACTCATGTGACCATAAATAATTTATTCGCACACCAGGAGTTTGTTATTTGCCTTAGGCTTGCTCTCAAGGGTCTGTTCCACCCTCTCACATCTCCAAGCTGGAACTCTGTCTCTAGAGCCTTTGAGAATGCAGGTTCTCAGATTACCTATTGCAATTTGGGACTTGTTAAATTACCGAAGGCTTAAGGATTAATTAAATCCTAAAACTATTTTCTGTTGAATTTTTCTACATCTTATTGATACAGCTGAATTATCTATGACTGCTTTATGAATTACGTGGTATTTCAAAACTAACAGAGGGGAAATTCTGAAAGTTGCTTATTGCAACTCTCCTATCAAGCTTCCATACTCTTCAATCACTTCTACCTTGCAACTGTAGGCACACACAAAAATATACATCTCATTCAACAGATATAGTTACATGTAGCCTCACATTATTGAAATCACCAAGTATACAGAATTATATCTGAACTGCAGCTCTCTCAAAACGTAAGCTTTGAAATAGTTAACATACATAAGGGTGACAGCTGCTGAAGGTCTGGTTCAACACCATTCTTAAGCACTCTGAGCAGTCCATGACTGAGCAATTAGTTTCCTGATGCCTGTCTTCTCCGACATACTTTAACGTGTCTGGCACTTGCCAGCTGTCTATAAAAGTCGAGGGCGAACTGCTTTGGCTTAAAACTGTCCTGTTGGGTAGCATCAAGTCATTTTCCAAGCTTCTATCACAAAACCCTATGAATTACCAAAAGGAAAAAAAATAAAAAGAAAAAAGCAGGTTAACACATGGGAAATACATTTGAAGTGGCATATTCAAGAAAGTAAACACCTTTTCAAAATCTTATAAAACATGACAGTATCACAACCTATAACGGATGTAAAAAGTCTTTGTTAGGATCAAAATAGACAAAATTCAGCAAAATTAAGGAAAGCAAAAGTAAAGATGCATCTCTGAATGGAAATCTACTGCATATCAAAGAGATGCTCAGAGAACCCAGATAAAAAACTGAAAGTTTCCTCCTCAGCTGCACAAACACTAAACAAAAATGTATTTTAAAAAAGGTTGCAAAGCACCTCCATGTATAGCAACAAATTAAAACTGTAAATGTTATCAGAAAAGAGAACAACCATAAAATGCCAGGATGCTGATCTGATACTGTACTTCAGAAAATACTGTACTGTGTTCTACTTATGCTTCTGAGCAATCTTCAGCATCTACTGGATGAAGAGGTACCATAAAACTGCAGCTTTCTGCACTTCCAGCTATACTTTTACTACCACTCAGCAGGAAAAAAAAGAAAGAAAATCAAACTTTTCTGTATTCACTTCTCAGAAGGCAGCATCACATTTTTCTTTCTGTTTTAACTAAGATAGTCACCAATTTTAGAACACTTTGGAGCAAAAGAAGCAACGTAACATGGGCAGTGACTGTGGTCTGTAAAGAATATCCAAGAATCACAGTAGTCTCCTCAGAAGGTCCTTTAAAGACCAGGAGGCAGAAAAAAAGCAGAATGATGGATCAGTCCCCCATTCTTTCTTCCTAATCAGTTTCTGAGACTTTTGTATCCAACTTCTTAAATGTTTTCTTCTGACGTCTCCACAAGCACAATCCTAATTCTTTATCTGTTCAAAAAAGTATTTGGGGATTTCACCCTTTTCTAAAGAACTGGTCTGTTTTACCATTTTTTGCAATTCCTGATGACAATCAGTGATACAGCAACAGGCATTTAGAAAGTAAAACAGCTTTCCAAACTGTTTCTGGTTGAACCTTTTGAGTCTGTATTTGCAACACAGATCGGAAGTATGTGATGGTGCTGAAAGATTTCAAAGGATTGCTGTCATGTCAGGGATATCTTTTTTCACTTCTCTTACACATTGACAAGGAGATTTAACGCAGCAAAACTGAAGCTACACATTTTTTGTGGTAGGACCTAGCTGCAACCAGAACTGACACACTTTAAATCTTTTCCACCAGTTTTGCTATAGAGATGTCCATGTTCCCCTCCCACATCCCTCATCTCCCATTCCAGCTCTTCACCAGCTGCCACGTTTGCCCAACCCTTGCACTGCAAAAGACACCGCTGTCTCTGAATCCTTCAAGGGATGCTTGTGCTACAAATCTGTAATGGTCTCTTCAGTTTGAGCATTTCCATGAAGCTGAGAAATCAGGACCTACCAATAACACAGTTCAGCTAAAAGATACTTGAGAAAGCATGCTGCTTGTATTTGCACTAACACAGAAAGCACAGAAAGGAGTTCAGGCTAGACTAATTCACCCTGAAAAGACGCAGTACAACAAGTTCATTTGAGGCAGGCTCTGTAAGTGGCACCAGACAGCACTGTGCAGGCAGACTTATGCAGAGAACCTCCCAGGCAGAGGTGAACACCAGAAACACACAGCACATTCTCTGAAGAAGTTGCACTTGCAGCACCATCCACAGAAGTGGGTTGTCATCTAGTCAAAACGCCTTGTAAACCAGGAATGTAATGTTCCCAATCCTCCCTGTCACAGTAATCAAACAGGCAAAGGCAAAAGAGATCTTCTGGATAACTTGAATCAGGCTTGTTACAAAAACCCACTGTCTTCACTTTCTTGTTTCTGTTTGATCTAATTACAATAACAATTAGCCAAACAGAGTGAGAACAATACTGAAAACAGAAATTAGGGCAAAGATACAGAAAACAATAGAATCTCAAAATGGTGTAAATTCAAACTCTCTTTGTGAGAAGCACATTTCTGTCAGCAGGACTGGAAACTGGACTGAGCTATTCCTGGTATTTGATACTGAGCTACAGGCATTTGCCCTTTCTGAAACTGGAAAGATATCCACTGTAATTATATGATCTCTTTAATCCTAATTTCCAGCTCCAATTTACAGCAGATAAACTTACAGATTCAGCTACCACAGTGGGGATTTACATCAACAAATACATGCTTGCAAAAGCTGTAACACCCCCAGCTTATTCAAGGCTGTGCTTTTTAGATAAAAAAGAAAGCAGGGGAAACTACTGAACAACCTAACAGAGTGCAACATTATTAAGAAATTCCCTCTAAAGTATTTTCTGGAAGAGTTAAATTAAGATTAGTTCTCTGAAGTTTACATTTCCTGGGAATTCTGACCTTTAGAAACTGAAAATAGCACGTACTACTTCCTATCAGATGGATACCAAACACTAAATCCATAAATGACCGTATTTGAAATTATGGACTTAGACCTGTCTTACTTATTTGGGTTTGGTAACAGCAAGCATGCCTGTGGTTCAAACAGGTTAGGCAGAAGCAACACTGTGGGCAAAAAGTGATCACAGGGACAGATATCAAATACAACTTCAACAATTAACAAAATTAATGTTCAGTCTTAAACTTTGCAATGATATGGGACAGATCCTGCAATAAATAGCTTATATAATGAGGAAAATGTGTCTCCCTAGCAAAGCATCTGAAAGCCTTTATTTCTTGTACTACTCTATACTTACCACATAGTCCCAAAGCTCTTGGTTCTCTAGTACTATTGAACTCGATAACCATCACACCTGTGTTGTGAAACCACTGAATTCTGATTTTTGTCGGGGTCTCAACCGCATACTTGAAGCCTGAATCTTCAATTTTGTATCCATATTTTCTAACAGTAGGCCAAGCAGACCTTGAATTTACTGTTATCTAAAAGACACACAGAAGAGAGGTAAATTGTCAGGTAGAAGAACTAAGGCCAGACTCTTGACAGCTTAGGAATCTAAGTGATAACTAATTTCAGAAGCAGTCAGGCTTTCCTCCATAGAGATAACACAGGTACCAAAGGCACTAACAGTTTATGTGCCTTGCTCTGTGACTTACCTCATTAATTGTACTTGGATCACAGTTTGGCTCTCAGAATTTACCAGGAGAAGTTTACTTAATTACAAAATTGGAACAATTAATTATATGACCTATTGTGTTTTACTCTATTCCTCAGTACCCATGTGAGGAGGCAGCTGATTACAGAAATAAGGTGTTATCTAAAAGGAAAATAAAACCCCTCAAAATACTTACCTTTCTACTTAAACGATTGATAATAATTTGATTTGATACATAGGTTAGGTTCAACATGGCCAGGCACAAAGAGGTCGAATTTGAATTACTCTGTGGAGAAAGCAAAAATACATCACCCATAGCCATGATGTGAAAAATCTGTATACACTGGTTGCTTACTGGTTTTAGGCACTGGGATATTGAGGGTTTTTGGGGATTATACTATTAAGAGAGGAAAACCATTGCTGATTGCAGTTTCAAGTCAAGACCACAAAGTTTATCTGGATAAACAAACAAAATATTATGACCTCATTTTTTTCAGCAATTGTGCTATATTATACAATCCTGAAATTACAACAGAAATACAGGTTTTCAGGGAAAAAGAAATATAGTGGACTAGCTTTTTGGACACAAAAAAATATGAATTACATATCTGAAGGTCAGCAAGAATGAGACCGGGAATGATGAATCTGTATGTTATGTCCAGCATAGAAGTAATAGATCAGGAATAAATGCATACTTCCTGAGCTACATGGGGTTGAGTAAAACAGAAAATACTGAATACAAGAGGAAAACAAATCTGAAAGTCACAAACACATCGTCTTCATATCAGTCATATTGAGCTTCTGAAATTAACTTCCATAAGGTGAAACTTGGGGCCAAACTTTGTAATGGACCTTTATATAGACATCAAATTACCTAGATTTCACAGAAGAGACTAAAGTTTAAGGAGTTTTGTAAAGGTTCACAAGAAATCAACTTTTAATGACAAAAGCCAACCCACGCTACCCATTAGACAGGATTCCCATTAGGCTTTCTCTCTTACTCCTGTGTCAGAAACTTGGAATGCATGGGGCACTCCAATGCAGCCTGGCATTCCTACAGTCTTTTATGGCCCTAAAGACTGGTGTTTCCAGTCCAAGTTTCTCCATATGAACATAGATAAAAATCCTGCATTGAAAGAGACTGGTGGTATACTGGTACAACTGTGATGGTATTTATAAGAAGACCACACTCACAGAAGTGACTAATGATGTAAATCCACTTAATCTCTCACCACCTTGTCCATGTTAGACATACCATAGGAACTGTGCATATACAGTCAGGTGTTAGAGTGTTATACAATTCATAAGTATTGTAAAATACAAGTACGATTCATAGATGCTGCACAGAAGTGAATAATAACCACAACATGAAGTATTTACTACACTCTTGATTTTCAGATACATCTTATTAGCAGTACCTAACACCTTTTGTTAGCTGATAAATGTTAGTTACCATTCTACAGTCAAGGACATGGATGGTTATAGTTTCATCTGGAGTTTGACTAACAATGTAGGATGCTTCTTTGAATAAAGCCAAACGATTTCCATCATAGGTTACAATGCTCAGATCAGAGAAAATGGTGCAACGACCTAAGGAAGAAAAAATAGTAAATGTTTTCAGTGGGACAACCTGCAAACCTCTGCAATCAACTATTTACTTACAGCTCTTGACAACAAAGGTTTGCAATTTTTACAAACCCCAAACTAGGAAAAATCATGAGTGACAGCAGATCGTGCCAGATCCATAGTTCCTGTGTAGTCTTGTTCCTAAGGTGGAAAAGTTTCATTTTCCCCTCAGTCTTATTGCTAAAGCTTTTGTGTTTCAATGCACTTGGAGTTCTACTCCAAGTTATTTCAAACCCTTAAGCCTAAGCAAAAGTTCCAATTGCTTATCACTGCATACTTTATTTGCTATGATGAACTAAATTGAATTTTCTTTAAGGTTTGAATTCTTTCTGCCCAATTCTAGGTAATTGACGGGAGTAACGACAGTACAGAGCCCCCACACTATCAACAGAAGTAGTTAACATTCTAGAGAATCTTTTCATCCTGAGGTAGATATAAAATGAACCAAAAAATCTGTATTGATCAGGTGTCCCATGATTAGAGAGATGACAAGATGTGTCTAAGTCAGACCTGAACATATCTACTGCAGATATCTAACGCTGAGTACATTAAAGGAGCATTTTTATTTTATTTCCCCAGATGTAAAACTAAAATTATAAATTTCCTTAGACAATGAGTAACCCATACAATGTGCATCTTCTATTTCTATGCTATGTTATAGAAGTGTAAGTTCTTACCCTTCTTACACATGCATTAAATTGTTACCTGAATGCATTTCAAAAGTACTGCATAATTAAAACTTACATGCACATTCCCACTTTGGGCAGCATTTGTCACCATTCGTTTGAGTAGCAAATCCTAAAACTCCACAGCTGGGCTGAGTAGCATTGTATGGGCAGTTCTGTGACTTATTAACCTGGATCAGTTGTCCATCCAAACAAATGTGTTTTATGCACTCACTCTCTGTGATTGGCTAAGGCAGATTCAATAAAAGACAGAGGTTACCATTCTTACCAAGCTAATATCACAATATTGTAGAGGTTTTGTTAAAAAAGGGGTCCACATTCTTTAGGTACAGAATAATTATTGATCCCCATGACACTGATGAAAGCTACAAGTGAAGAACAACTTCGAGAACCTTACCATTCTGAAGATAGATTAACACTGCTGTCCCTGTTGTAAAGATAACAGCACTAGTGAATTTTTAACTTTACAATTTAGAAAGTTGAGAAGGGAAAATATAGAAGGAAACAAGCAGGAACGATAACAGAAGTGTCTGGAAAGATGTACTTTAAGGAGGGCAATGCAACAAAACACTGCCACTGGACAATATGAAACACCATATTTTGCAAAAAAACCCCATTCTTGTAATAGTCACATTCAGAAAACTGAGGCATGAAACCCAGTGTAGTAAAACATTTGGAAAAAATGTTATGCATAATGAAGTTATCCAAGGTTTCAGATATAATGGGTAACAATCAGGCTCCCTTGTCTGACATGGATACTTTAAATCCTAAAGATCAAGGCACAGCACACAACTTTATTTTTTAATCTGTGTGTAAAAGTAACTAAGGCATATTCCAAAGCAGGCAGGTAATTATTTATATCTACTCACTGTACAAGTTTGAAGAGTTGCTGTTTCTTGAGGCAACACAAAAGGTGATGCTGTGGCTCCTGACATGGCCTCAGCTGTCGCCAGTCCATCAGAAAATGTTGTAGTCAAGCCATGAAGTGGTTTGGTAGATAAAGAAGTAAACAAGGAAACAGATGGAGCTGCTGTGTCATTTGGATGGTCAGATATCATTAGCAGTGAACTCACAGAAGGTGTTTGCGCCTCAGATGTTATTTCAAGTTTGGAAGTTTGAGTAGTACTGACTGGTGATGGAGCTGTAGAAGAAAACTGCTTTGATTCAGCAGATGAACGTACAGTGGACAGAACTGAAGTTGTGTTTGTGAAATACAGAGGGTAAAATGTCTGAGGTGTGACACCCTGAGTGAGGACGGATTGGAATCCTGTTGTTAATTCTGACTCTTCAGACTTTGCTGTGTCGAGGGGCAAGGCTCCTTTTGCTTCTGAAGTAACAGAAAGAGAGGTGGTGATGGGCTCTGTGACTGCTGCTGCTTTGTCTGAAGCTGCTGATTCAATACTGAGGTTTAGCCCAGCACTGCCTATTGTTGGAGAGGCTGAAGCTGCAGCTGATGAACGGGCCTCAGTAGGCAAGGCTGTACTTGGTGGGATCATGGAACTGTAAGTGGTGGCTGAAGGTGTGACCTGCTTAGGCAACACTGCAGTTTTCTCTGTGCCGCTTTGTCTTGTTGATGTGGATCCCAACGCAACAGGAATTTTTGTTGTTTCTGGTAGCAAAACCATTGAAGAGGTTGACTCGGAATCTGGTGAAGGTGATGCTTCAAGTGTTTCAGTAAAGGAGGTGTGCTGTGTAAATTTTAGATCTGTAGCTGCCTTTTGTGTGGAAAATGAAGGAAAAGGTTCTATTTTAATCGATGTTAAAGAGGAAGCAGCAAGCACTTCTGGTGAGAAAGGGGAAATTTTGGTGCCAAAAACCAAGTCAGCTGTTGTTCTAGCTGGGACTGTAGGCTGCAAAACAGAAGTTCTTGATACAAGTGGCTGGGTGACTGAATCAGTTAAATGCAAATATTTTTGAGTTGGTAAGATAATTTTCGTAGGACCTACTGAGGTGGGTAACATACTCAAACCAGTGCCTTCAGGTACTGAGGTCATTAAGGGGTATAATGAAGCCAGTTCTACTGTAGCTTCGGTTGTGCTAAAGACAGGTTGTGGCTGACCAGTGGATTTTGTTAGAGGTTCTGCAGGATACTGGTGAACTTGGCTTGTCAATGAAGATTCAGAAGTCTGACGACCAAGTTTTGTAGTCTTCTGAGTAGAAGAAGGTGGTATAACTGTGGTCCTTGTGGTCTGTACTGAAAGTTTATCTCCTGAAGATGTCTGCAATGATAAGGGGCCTGCTGAAGATGGAGGCAGGGATGGCTGAGCTGCAGCTGCTGGAAGTTTCACTGCTTCTGTTAAATTTTGGACTGTAGGTTTTAACGCTGTAGAAACCATTTTAGTTTCTACTGAATATTTTGGTGTGGTTGTTACTTTTGGTAGCAGTTGTGTTAAAGAAGGTGAAAAAACTAATTTATCTCCTAGATACTGAGAGGTGGAGAAAGTGTAAGAAGACTTTGTTACTGGAAGTGCAACAGAAGGGGACAGAGAGGATTTTTCTCTGCCTGTCATTATTTTTTTGGTTGTTATGAGCTGACTGCTGAATTCAGAGGATGGAGAGAAAGTAGCATTAGTGATAGTCACTAGTGATTTTTTGTCTAATGCTGTTGTCATTGAACTTGATTGTTCTAATATAGTAGATAAGACAGAGAAAGTTGGGACTGGTGAGGTCTTTTCAGTTGTTAACACAGATTCTGGTAGAGTTGTTCTTGGATATAAAGAGGTTATTTCATGGGATGTATGCATGGGACTGAGAGTTGTCAGAGATTCTTCTTTTCCATCTGAGGGTAGTGAAGGAAGAGAAATGTTTAAAGATATTAGAGAACTTGATGGTGAAAAAGTCAAAGCAGATGGCTTTCCAGCAGAGATGGTAGCAATACTTTCTACTTGTGATTTATCAGGCTGTGTTGTCAACAATGTGGTTTCAGTTCCCCTAAGGAGAGCACGTGGAGATCCAGTGATGGATGTTCTTTGAGATGATTCTCTTTCTGTAGCTACAAAAGGAGCTGTGGTGGTTTCTTCGGTTTTCATTGCTGATGTGGTAACACTACCTGAATATGCTGGAGTGCTTGTCTTCACCGTACTTGAAACCAGAGCTGACTTGTATTCAGTAGATATTTTTCCAGAAAACAAAGTTGACTTTGTTGCTAATTCAAGAGGCGGTGTTACCTTAACAGACAAAGGTGTCACACTGAGAGTCTCAGCCATGACAGGATATTCAGCGTATAATGTAGTCAGGTACTCTGTTGTGTTTAGAACTGTGTGTAAGGGATACCCTGTAGTTGAAACAGTTTTAAATGTTTTTTTGAATTCACCTGAAGCTGGAGAAGCAGGAGTAGGAGCAGACACTGCAGGTCTCTTTGTAGAAAGAATGAAGGACTTTTCAGTACTGGAACTAGGGTGTGGTGAATAGGGAGGGAAATAGGAACTTGACGTATGCTCCATGTGAGGTGTTATTTTTGGGATTTCCTTTTTATGAGTTGTAAATGATGATAAAGTTGTTTCTGATGATCTCTCTTGAGTTTGTAGAGTTGTCATCTTCAGACCTAGAGTTGTAGTCAAAGGAACCTCTGGAGTACCAGCCAAGTGTTGAACCATTCCAAGAGGAGGTTCTGTAGTTGCCTCTCCTAATGAAATAGGTGGTGTGGATGGTGGTGAAAATGTAGTCTTCACACTCTGTTTGGTTAAAACAGCAGCCGCTTCTGTTGCTGCTGAAGACACTGGCTTTAACAAAGATGAAGTAGTGAGTATAGGAGAAAATGATATCACTGTAGCATTAGCTACTGTGGTAAAAGACTGTTCTACACTTATTTTTGTCCCTTCTGAAGTTCCTGTTAAGTTTAGTGGTGGTGTATATGAAGGCACGTCCAGAGGTGGAGATGTGGAAAACTGTGGCAGATATGCAGTAGTTTTTTCTGTTATTGATTCAAATGAACTGGGTGTAAATGTTGTAAGTCCTTCTGGTTTTACTTGTGCTTCTTTTGTGGGAAGCGTTCTTGTGGCCATTTCTGATAATTCCATTATTTTAGTTTTGACTGGCATTTCTGTTGTTCTAAGTATAAGGGGTGCCCCAGTAAAAACAGAAGTAGCAGTTGGTTTGCTTTCTGATTCTGTGCTTGTGGTCACTGCATGTGCAGCAGCTGCTGTCTGAGGTTCTGTAGCCCTCAGCAGTTTAGTGGAGCCACTACTGATCAGCTGTATCCTTGTGGAAGTTTCTGAACTGACAGTAGATGGAAACAAAGGAGAAATGTCAACAGGAGCAGACAAGCTTACATTAGATTTCATTGTCCCAGTCATTGCTGTAGTGCTTTTCCCAGATGTCATTTCTGTTGACTGTGAAGAAATATTTGGTGATAAAGTTATGGCCGGAAGTGTTTTATTGGATGTCACAGCTGAAAATTCCAGTTTCCCTGCAGTTGCAGTGAGTTGCAATTTTGTAACAAGTGTTGTTTCCATGTCCTTTGCTTCAGGTACAGGAAATGAAGTGAGCTCTTCGCTGATCACTGCCAAACCTGCGCTTGGTGTTAAATGTGGAACTGCTGGTGTTTGAATGCCTGAAATCAGACACAAAGGAACAGCCTGAAATTTATGAATAATTATAGTGATGGAGCCAGCAGAGTTCTAGCTCAACTCATATAACTGATCTTTTCAATAGCCTTTAAACTTCTAAAACTCATAGACAAATTAAAAAATAAATTAACTAAATGATTTGCTTGACATCTAATGCTACTGAAATGTTTTATGAAGAAAGAACATATTTTTAAGTTTAAAATTTGTCTCATTTTTGAGCAATGAAATTATTTTAACTAAAGTGTATGTTTAGTGAGCTCAAGTTTTACGTAACTAAGGTCATAGTTACACAAATGTAGGCACTGATATTTGGAATTATGACTAAAGAATTAATAAATTAATAAGTCAAGTCTAATATATGATATATGTAAGTTTTCAGACATACAGTCTTCAAAATACACGCATCTTTGAGTGATTTCATCCAGCAACATGTTGAGAGGACAGGCAGGGATGCATCCTTCCACTCTAAAAGAAAAACAATTAGTATTAACTAGTTGAACAGTATCTTCTGGATCAAGCATTCAATTTTAGGAAAACAGAATCTATATATAAAGTACGTTTAAGCAGACAGTTTGGTTCACCTCAGTGTACTCCTTCAAAATGCCATTGCCATGACTTCCATTCCCACTCAGATCTAAGGTAAAGCACGAACTCTGTGACACTCAGCTTTTGAAATGAACAGTCACAAGTTCAAGAGTGAATGCTGTTGCTGAAGAAATACCCAATATTTTTATATGTCAAAATCTGAATGTCAGTTCTACCAGACTTAGCACAAATTCCAGTTGGGAGGGCAAAGCAAGGCCAGATATGGCTGTTGCAATGACATAATAGAAAATTAGGGGCACAACTGTTTGAAACGAACTTATAATAACCTCTCTTTATTAATACTCTGTAATACCCCCCAAAATGAAAGTTACAAATACAGCAGTCATCCCAGAACCTGACAGTACACTAAAGGCTGAAACATCAGTTTTATGTGGCTGTAGCAGCAGGTTTTATTCCACTTCCTTTTTCTTTCACTTACCTTCTTACACAAGAACACAGTACTGATATATTAAGTGTACATTTGAGCCCTCGTATTCCTATTATCCTGCTTAAGCGTCTTGCCTAAATTACACACTTTTCCACAGAAATACAGACACTTACTTTGGTACTGTCTGACAGTTTTTTCCCAAAGGGTCCCTGCATGTCTTGAAACAAGGGCTGGTGCAGGCATCATAACGCCATTCACACGTAGAACGGGAGAGAAATTTAAATTTGACATCTGAAAAACAACAAAGGTCTGTTATTCTCGTATATTTCTAGAAATGCACACAGATACGCATCACTAAGAGGCATACCTTACATTCACTGTGGCACCTACACAGTGTTTACTGAAAGACTTTCAAGTCACATAATGGAAACACAAATTCCAACACAAATAGCCCTCTCCCATCTCCATGCAGAATGGTTTCCTGCACAATGCTGGATTAGCCCAGTGGCTCTTCCAACACCTGCAAGATTTACATGATACATCTGGATTTCAGTCCCTGCACTATGACAGCCTACCCCAGCTCCTCCTAGTGGCAGTCAGGGCAGGGCAGTGACACCTTCTGTACGTTTATGCCTGCAGAAGACAACCATCATCATATTTGTGTCCCTTCTAAATTAGTAGACCAGAGCTCAGAGCAATGTTGTTCACAGCCTACGAAGCCTAACTCTTAAACAATGTTTACATTAAACACCAGGACGAAAATACTAACTACTTAGAAAGTTTCCATTTTTGGTCTTTTGAAGACTTTTTTTCTTTTAAGTTTTCCTGATCTTTGCTTGACTGAGACACAAAGAGTAGCCCTTTTCCATCTTCTTGAAGACAGTCAAGTTTTCCATGAAGATACTGAGAAATTGTTCTTCCTGCAATTTAGGGAATCTGCACTTACAAGTAATTATCTCCCTGCCATTACTAACCTTTAATGTCTTCTTTTAAAATACAAATAATTCTCTTAAAAATAGAAATCAAACTCAGACAAAAGGGTGTGTGTGTTGCCATCTAGTGTTACCCCTTTTACATCTCATTTTATCCAGAGATGTAACTTGTCACTGCTTTTCAAAGCACAATTCTTATGACAGTAAAAGAAAATACATAGCAGAAATACAAGGTTTAAAGACAAAAGAAGATATATGGCAGAAAGACAAAACATATCAGAGACCTGTTGGCACAGGCAACCACCTACAGTAGCAATAACAGTAAATCCAAGTCGAATCTAGGAAATCTCATTCATTAGTCTACTCTAGATTAAGTATGGAGGCAAATCCATAACTTTTAACTCTGGCCACAGAACTCACCACTAACCACAGAGTAAGTTTCAAACTCAATAAAAGTGCAAGTGTGCAGAAGACAGACTGTAACCTGATGAAGAATGATAGTTTCTCAATTTAGCAGAACAGTGACCGTGAATTAACACTTCCAAGTGCTGGGATTAACATACCATCTCCCATTCCCCAAATGAACCTAGACTTGTATGAAATGATAGCCACATTTTCCTCAAGCTTTCCTACAGACTCAGCTCACAGAGTTTGGTGGTGTTGCATGCCTTGGTAGGATTTAGCGTGAATCTCCACGTAAATGCATAGCATTGGTTGAGTGGTACATAAATGCTGTTTTCAGTCAAGAATGAAGTCATGGTTGTTTGCAAATTTTGTCTCTACTTCTACAGAAATAACAATGGACAGCAAAAGAATTTGTGAACCTGGTCATAAAAAATTGTTTTAACGAGCTGTAGAACCAATGGACATTTAATTTTCCAGTCAAGGGATTTTAGAGAATTAAGTATGCCAGGCAGAGCTGTGTCAGTGTCTTTAGTGTGCAAATTACATTAAAGAGTCCACCAAATCACCACAGCAAGAGTTGAGTATTAGTATGAATTGCTTTCCTTTTTTTCAGAAAGTTCTCAGGATGTCTCTGTAAACACATAAGGTATATATATTTGTGCTTTGGTATGAAGTATGGGAAAATTTTTTAGGGTATTAGGAAAACATCAGTTCAGCCATTAGTCATATTTAAAGTTTTCACTATTTCACCTAACTTTTGGAATGCTCGAGCATCCCAAGGATCAAGCCACTGTAAAACAAAACAAAACAAAAATGAGCACAAAAACATCTGCTCTGCACTGGCGCAGCCTCACTTCAAGCCCTGCATGCAGTGTTGGTCACCACAACATAAAAAAGGACATTCAGCTGTTGGAGAGTGCCCAAAGGAGAGCATTGAAGATGGTGAAGGGCCTTGAGGGGAAGCCGCATGAGGAGTGGCTGAGGTCACTTGGTCTGTTCAGCCACCTCCACCACATGCTTCCCATTTTTTTAATACTTAAATTCCCCCTGCAGCAACCAGTAACACGAGCTTGCTGTGCAACAGCGGAGTTCACTCACAACAAAACGACGATACACAGCTTACAGACAATGAATCAAGCTTCTCATATCAGACATGTGTTCCTCAAAAGGATTCGTCATGGCATTTGGAGACAACCATGTGTCTCCTTGTGAAGCCTACCAGCATTTGTCTTCTGTTTGGTGACACAGCAAATCCTTTCCACAATGGTGACTTATGCCCTGGGTGACAGTGGCTCCAGCTGACGTGCCAGCTGAGCCCACAGTTCTCTCACCCAACAGGAGCTGAGCACATCAACACGCTACAGTACAGCGGAAACCCCTTGTAGGAGCACAGGCACGCACACTGCCAAAGACAAAATGTTAGAAGATGTTCCCCAACTCCACTGCTTTCTCACTTTCTTGGACACCAGAGAAGCATTTTCTTCCCCATAACTTATTATTTTCTTGTTCATGGCTTTCAAAAATAATACTGGGATAACAACAGTCATTACCTTTAATGAAGATTTTTAATATTTTATCACTTACATGGAGTTCTGCTGAGTCACAACCACCTTTCTTAGTAACTTGGCCACTTTTTTTTTGTGAGCTAACAATTCCTACTGTTCACAAGTCCACCCCACCTTAATTATCTATCCTGCCTTTTACCTCACAGGGACAAAATTTGCCATTGTTAGAATCTCTGTATTATGAATAATTCCAAGTTATGCTCAAAAAATGGCTATTTACTTAAAAATAAATCCTAAAATTTGAAATTTTCCAGTGTTAATAAAAGGCTGTATTTAAAATAAATGTTTAAAAAAATAATGAAAAAATCAAGTATTTGGATTTTCATTCTTACCTGAGACTTTTTTCTTTTTTGCTACTTTAACCCAAAATTCAAAAGTATCTAGTCAGCACAGAAATTGCTTTAGAGTTAGTTCTATTTATAATGGAGGCAAAACTCTGCTTGGTAACTTCGATTGCCTGTCTCCTCAGTTACAAGTTTAGAAACATGAAATCCTATCTACCCAGTTAACACACACAAACTAGTAACAAACTCTGCTCATGACTTCTAAGTTTCTGCAATGAGAAATGTAAGCAAACATCACTGGAAAAACTAAACTTTGTGCCCAGCCAAAACATCCCTGAAAGCAAAGTGTGATTACCTACCTCTCATCTACTCACTGTTCAGTTTACTATTACAATGTTAACGCAACTCTTTAATCTCCTCCTATTTATTCAGCCAAAAATGGTAGGCCAAATGTTTGTGTTTGTAGTATAAAAAGTTATTGTGCAGTAACCTCAGTGTGATTCCAGGAGCAGATGTGTTCAGCGACACGCATGGGATTTGCAGGTACAACAGCGGCTGCTCGGCATTTTCCAGCCCCAGGGCCCATGTCATGATCTTTTTGGGCCAACAAAGCACATGAGCTCAAATTAAGCTCAACAGCAACTCATTATGAGTGAGTCAGGAGACTCTAGAAAATTAATTCTACTGATGGAAATGGATAAGAGTAAATTGAAGTTAAAATAGTCAGTAGTATCATGTGTAAAACTTAGGGTAAAAAAATGGTTTTGTAAAAAAAAATGTTCATTAAAAAGTATTTAATTTTCAGTTTTGTATGTTTCTCAATGTGATTCAGTTAATTAAGATTAACTGGATCCAAGATTAAAAGGAACCGAAAGTGCTCTGTATAAAACTTAAACATTGAAAAAATGCCTCTGTGCAGTGTGCCTACACTTAGTGCATCTTGAGATTTTAATTTTAGCTGAAAATTCTCTCTAAAACAGGCCTTATATTACAGCAAGTTAGCTATTAAAGCACATAACTAGCATTATTAAAAACTTTGTTGCCAAATTTATACAGGCCAAGTCACATTTTAATAATATACATAAAAATAACTCAGAGTGATCTTGAACACCTGATAATCATATAAAAAATAAAAGGTAACTAGCTTGAGCGCATTATTTTTAAAAAGGGTAAGAAAACAGCAGCTATATCCATAAAAAGGTCATAAATTCCCTACACACAATGATTTTCCAGCAATCTCAAATGGGAACTATCGCTCTTACACGACACCGTTGTGCTTGCCCATCGGGTAAGACTAAGGGTATTCTTTCTTTTGACTGAATGCATAACAATTTATTTGCCAGTAAAAAAATTCCTGAATAGAATGCAAAACTGTATTTTCTTGAGAATAAGTACACGCTACATATCAAAATTCAGTTTTCTAGTCGATTTCCTCAAACGTTTTTGGGAACAGGACAGCAGAAAAATTGAAGCATAATGAAAATAACCCAATTGTAAAGCCAAAGTGACCTCTCATGGCAAATACTTTGCAGCCTCGGCGTATCCCAACGTGACAGTATCTACTGCGATGAAACTGGAAAAAGTGACTCGTCAGCTGACTTTAAACAGATATGTATCTACTGCTGTGGCAATCAGGTCACTTAAAATTCTTCCTTTTGAACGTGCGTCACAGAGCATGAAGAAGTCTCATGAGGAACTTTCTGGCCAAGGGGATTTACTGGGCCTATTATTCTGCTCCTGATATTTATCCTCTGATTCCGCAGGAATAGCTGTTCCCGGTTCAAGAGTTTCTGATCTAATATGCAAAGCATTTACAATAGTCAGCAGGAAACTCAATACGCTTTTGCCTGCGCACTCTGGAGCTAGTGTAACTTTTCCATTAACTTAAACAAATGCTGCTGTATTTTTAGACCATGTAATTACCCTACATCAGCAGGCTGGCCCTTGTGAAAGTACACTGGAGAAAGATTGGAGCCCTATGCTCCTCTGCTTATAAAACTCTGAAACCCAAGCCCTCGGATGTGGTGATTAATGAAATACCTCTCGATCATTTGATCTGATCCCACTTGCTGGGGTAAATTGTTTTAGTTTTCCATTGGCATAGATAGGATTTTTTGGTATAATGACTGGAGGGTAAAGACTTCACACTTGAAAAGACATACCATTCTGTGTTAATGGATGACCACTGAGAATTGGAACATGTTTTAACCTTCTTCATTCCTCCCTCAAAGATAAAAGACTAAGGAGATATTTTTGTCAGGTCCAAAAAAAGTCCCTTGCTTGAAATGCTGTACGAACATCCCGGTAAGAGCATTAGCCCTCTAATTCTGCCGTTCAAAAACCTCAACAGCTCTGCGATTACAAGCGTTTGTCAAGAGGCAACAGGCATTTGGCAATGACAAAATCTGTCATTTTTCTGAAGTGTGCCAGTCAACAGCTGCATTAGGCTGTCAGCATAATGTACCGCAAAACATCGGCAAATTCACAATGACACCATTAACACTTTAATTCAATGTTTTGATAACAAGAAGCTCCACGAGGCATACAGTTGGCCTCTTCTGTCACAGAAATCAGAGGCTGCTTCAGGTTTGTCTGTGCCACAATTCAACATGGTCACTGTAAAACATGGCCAGGCCATGCTTCTTTTGATACAATATTTCATTTTCTTTCTTTGCTTGTAAAACACATTTCAGTTTCAGAGAATGAACAACTGATTTTAAAACACGGTATTTCCAGGAACACTTATTAAAACACTTCTGCTACCCAAATAAACAAATAACTAAAGCATTTAAAACTATGGTACAATAAAAAAGTTTTAGCACATAATCACTCGCAGTGATTTTTGAATTTTATATACTACACTTGGTTTCAACAAGAAATTGTCACTGAATTTCACAAATGAATATGTGGGATATATCTAATGTGTTAAGGCAAGTAAAAACTAAAGCAAAAGGTAGTTACATGAATAATCTGCTTTGCTTTATTTTATAGGCCAATATAACCTCTTGCATGTTTTTCCTGACCTTAAGGCCATCTTCATTTCAGTGCATGGTTCCACTTGTTTAAGAATATGTAAAAACTGTTATTCTTATTACTTCTTTTCCTTACTAATCTAAAAAAAAAAAAAAAAACCAGAGCTTGACTGACAGGATTTTATGTGTGTTTTTGTTATCAGTTCTTGTAGTAGCAACATCTGCAGCCAGGAAAGGGAAAGGGTCCTATGAAGGGGTCCTCAGAGTGAGTATCTTCTTCATTTCTGATCCTAATGTCTCAGTAGAATGGAAATGGGAATCTGTCAAGTAGGTAGAAACACCCTCACAGCAGTCTGTGTTTTCTGTTCAAGAACTGTAGCTGTTCAAGAAACATTAGGGAAATGGACATCTAGATCCCCAGGAAGAGGTGAATACCTCCAACTGGATGATGACTGAAACACTAGAGGTTAACATCCCAACAGACAGAGCATCTCTGAGTGGGTAGTGGATAAAAGTCAAGGTGTTTTCCAAGAGAAAATGAGATTTGAAAGGTGTAACCTACAGGCTATGTCCTTAGCACTGGAAGGCATTAGTCCTGAGGAGACCACAAGGTTAGCAATAAGAATTCCCAGCGCAGAAATTTCTCTCTTGGCAGCAGGCAAAGGAGAGAAAACGTTGTCCACAGACCTTAACTTTTAGAGATCCATTCAGTTATTTTCTATTCCCTTTGTGAACCCATTATTTATGAGCATGAATGTTCTACTCCTAAAGAACTTTCTTACACCTCCATAGCAAGTATTACCCAGAAACTATACACTAGGACACATATTTCCAAACTCCTTAGGCAAATGAAACAAAATTGTGTGTTGAGCTATTCAATGGCTTTTCACAAGAAAACAGAATCTCATCTTCACTGCAATGCTCAGGGAAAAATATTTAGAGCCTGGATGTCCCAGAGTACCCACATCTCCCAGTAATGTAGGGGAGAGGTAAGCAATCTCATCACCTCTGAAAATAACACCACCATTTAGCCTGGATTTGCACAGGGAGAAAACTGCTGTTCATAAAATTCAAGTATAATTACCTACCTACAAGTTTAAAAAGGGTGGACAGTCTGAACTCCTCTGAATGATGGTACTTCAAAAGCTCAACTGAAGAGGTTGAAATGTGGATGAAGTATCCCGGTTTTGCAAATGACTCAAAGGAACTGTATCCTGAAAGCCACGTATTCTTGTGAATGACAAATGTAGATCTGTTGTGAAAATCTTCCGATTTTTTCCATTTAGAAAGAACAAGAGTATTATTGGAGACCAGCTGAAGAAAATAATTTGGTCTCTCAGCTGTTTCAAACGAAATCAAGTTGGAATCTGAAAGAACAAAACAGAAGAAAGCACACAGAAGTCATTTACTTGCTGATATCTGCATACTAAAGTAAGTTCATTCTGATGCACCACTACTGATACTAGTAGCATGAGGAGTGAAAATTGACTTTGGCCTTACCAGTGAAAACAGCCTGAATCTTGTAAGAAAATACACTATGTATGGATTGCAGAGTGCTAGATTGTGATGGTTATTTAGTTTTCTAAATACTCTACAGATTCCAACAGGAATACAAAGAGATTAAGACATTTGCCCACACCAGGATAAAGGAATATAGTCCTGCAGTCAAGCAGAACTTAATTTACAGTCTTTGCTAAGCCATTTATTTAATGAAAACTTTAACTCCATCTAACTAGCTTTAAAAGTAACATTTGCCATCAGGAATTGACAGCTTAAAAGCTCAACCTTTCATTAAAAAGAAATTAAAAAGACTGTATTTTGCATTCAGCTCTCTAGCTCTCCCTCTAAGAACGTTACAGCAAAGTCTTTTTTTCTGGCAAATGTTCCCTCATGATACCTTACCCTGCAGTACTTCTGATTTCAAGCAGCCTCTGTACAGCCAATTGCAGGGCATCAGATCTTGAGCCTGTTACAGGCATCTGTTGCTCACAGAATTACTTCATTCTCTTTTGCTGTAAACTCTGCTATTCTCTTGAAAACAGCCATTAATCTACTGTAAAATCAACTAACCCTCCAGGACCGGGTAGCATTTCTTAAAAAAAAAAAAGCTTAGAAAACAAATGATCTCTATTAAAAGGATATATTATCACATTCTGGTATAACACTTCTGGAAGACCACCTTGTTTTCTGAGCATAAAAGCTTCAGTTAATCTGAAAAACCTAGCAGTACTAGTGAATGCCTTTTTATGAATTGTCTGTAGCAAGTAGCTCTTTGATAAGTAACAAAGGACAGTCAGTGTGACTTTTACCACCTGCTCTACAGCCAATCAGTGCATTAATGCCCCAAACTCTCCATTATCCAGGACTTGCCTGAAACTGATAAGACATGCATTTTGCTGAGGTTCCAAAAAAGCAAGAATGTCCTAGAAATGATCCATCGTATTGATTGGACAAAATGATGAAATGCCATTTACTCAAACTGGACCATAAGGCGCAAATCCTATTTGCCAGGTTGAATTCTGAGCAAGAGATTTTTATAGGGGAATAGAACAGTAGGACTGACCTTCCCTTTCCAAACATACATCGAACGCAATGTACAAGTGCCTCAAAACTATGACTAATAAAAGAAATCTGTCCCTAGCTATTCTGTTACAGGAGCTCTCATGTCAGTTCTACAGACAGCAGTACTACTAATCAAATGCTTATCATTTTTTTAAGTGACCCATGTCCCTCCTTTGATTACACAGAGACAGCCACCTTCAGGCTGTCCAAAGAGCTGATCAGGGGTCTCTGGTCAGTAAAACGATTGATACCCAAGTGCTCTGTGGGCATTAAAGTTGTGTATGCAGACAACTTCAGCATTTAATTCATGTCACAAATGCTGGATATATACTCTTTTAGGCTTTCTGCTCATGTCTGAAGGTGCGCAACACATCTTTCATCTGCTGAAGAAGCCACACGTTCCTTCAGGGGAAACTTAAGCTGGTACCCGAAGGAGTCAAATTTTCAGCCCCCACCCTTACAGAGCTCAGTTAGTGCCACAGGCCATCTCTGTGCATGTGGGCTGACAATCAGTGATGGTGCCAGCACAAGGGAAGTGAGGAGCACTTTTGTTGCAACATTTCTCTCCCATTCTTTCCCACTTCTGCCAGAAGAGAGGTAAAGGGAGCAACACACATGGAGCACTGGGCTGCAATACCAGTTTGGTGCTTCCGAAGGCTGGGGGGTGAGGAGGCAGTTGCTTTTCAACTGTTTACAAAGCTACAGTCTAACTAAAACCCACCAAAGGAAATTTTGGCAGACATTAAAGTGCACATTCAGCTGACAGATAAAGAAAAGATATTTTTTGATCCAGGTCTATTCTTAAACACAAGGGCAGCGTTTGCTCTGTCTTATTTAAGATGCTAGGTTATTGTGACTTTACCATGTGCTTTAGGCTTATAAAGTCCTGAAGTCAGCATAAAGCTCACTACATGTCCAGGAACAATATCATCTTCTTTCACTGGGAAAACAACACCATCCACCAATTTCGCTGCTATTACAAATTTTCCATCCAAATAGCTGACCAGTTTGTACGGGCCTTTTCCCAGAGCTGTGGAGAAAAAACCAATTATTTTTCATGTCAGGTGTCACAAATGCTTGAGCTCTAAACATGAGGGCAGAGCACGCAAAGAAAAACACATCTCACCACTCTGAAAATAGATTTAGGTGCCATGCACTAAACTTGAATGAAAAGCAAAACAATCTTTTTCAGAAAATACCTGTTCTGGAAACTGTCAAGAATACCTGCACTAAACTTACAAGATTCATGATTAACTTCTTCTTTTCCCCCCTCTCATCTGCTTTGGTCTCATAATCACTTCATTGAAGTTAGTTGACCCCTCAGTTATTTGATTTAGAAGTAAACAGTGTGTCTGTAAGACCACCCTAGGATCCTTCTAAACTGTTTATTTGTATGGTCAAACTGATTGTACACTTCTTACTACTCTTTAAAACTTATTTTATTAATGTCCAAAGCATGAGGCATTTTGCAGGGAATAAATTTTGTTGTCAACAAGCATCAAAAAACTTCTTGAACAGTGAAGATACAAACATAACCACTGTGAAGTAAGACAGGAAGAAATCAGCATCATAAGCAAAGAATGGTCTTATTTTATCTATAAGTAAAAAAATCAAAAAACATGCAAAGTTATTTTAAAAAACCTTAAAATGCCACACCTTCTCATTTAGATCAAACTTCACTGCAGAAAAATATTTTAGAGATTATTTTTAAGTGTTTGAAACTCTTTTTGTTAAGTTCTCTGTTAAAATCAGGCATTTAATGCCACACCGGAGTTCACCTTAGTACCATTTTACCCACAAGCCAAGACATCGCAAGCACAGATCTGAGATAACTTCCCAACTGATAGCTGCAGTTAATAGCACTGACTCTGGCACTAGCTGGTTCAAAGTTTGGACTGCAATTTGCAGCCTGCCTTCATATCCTGGTTCTCCAAAATCAAAAATTTATTAAGAGTTTTGAAATCCTAAGGATGCTGCATTGCAACTAGAGCTTTAGATCCTCATGGCATGAAAAGGTAGCAGTTAGCACACATGTCCATGCCCACCTAAACATGTACAATGATACCTCTTTACCTTCAGAGCAGGGAGTTGAAAAAACACTTTTTAAATTACTACTTAAAACATACAGTGTTCTGGAAATATCCTTATATAAGTCTCCCATCTCAGGCCCATCCAAAAGTTGAGAGACCTCAGCCACCACCTGAGGATTTCCCTTGACCAAAGACAAAAGGCTTCTGCCTCTAGTAGGACTGGAACTATTTCACTCTGGATACATCACAAAGTTACATAAATCCTCTTTCTGCTCTAAGACAATTTCTTAACCTTCCTGTCTCCAAAACTAAGTAATTCTGGGTCATCCTTCTATAAGTTAAGTAGACAAGAAAATCTTCAACACAGAGATGACTTTTCCCCCACTGGAAGCTATGAAACATCACGTGTTGAATATTGATGAGCTGGATTAGCAAACAGTACAAAAATACAAAGTAAGAAGTATACAATAACCATGTTTATTGCAAGGCTGGCCACATGCACAAATCTCCACTATTTCCACTAATTTCTGTCAGTGAGAGTTCAGTAACAAATAAAGATAATAACACACCTTAAAAGTATGTGTTATCCTCTAGCTTTGCTATCGCCACAGATGTTAGAGGCACTGCACTTTCAGTCAGTTGTAACTGCACTAAGATTGTCTAATATCAGACTGTATTTCTTTTATGAAACAAACAAACAAAAAAGAAAACTTAAAACCTTCAATTACCTCTTATATTCAACTATCCTTTATTCAAGTTAATTTAAAGTCTTAAATAGTGATTTAGATAAAATTCCCATGCATTAGTGATTTGACCCCACTCAAAATCTTTTCAGGAGTCAGTGTATGAGAAAAGGCAAATTTCTTGGCCATATATTTTGGGCCTGGCACAGTGCACAAGTCTCTCCTAATTTAAACTTGGTCCCTTTGTGAGACCTTTGCAGGAGTGAGCTGCTGCAATATCCAACAGAAGACCAAAATACTCCACACACTGTGTGGATAGACAGGCTTCTACATGAGCTTGATAAAAACAGTTACAGCATAAATAGCAGGAGCCCTGACCCTTCCTCACACCAGGCTGGCTTGTGTGCCACATCTAACTGTGCAGACACTCGCAGGGGAACTTGGAAATACTCTGAATATGGATTCCAAGGCTAACACAGCACTACAGCACCCAGTGCAGGGTCAAGGTATGCTCTAGCACCTTGTGCAGTTTGCACCCCTCGCTGAGAGCCACCGTAACACAGCAGCAATGCTGGCTGCCCAGGAACTTGAGGCTAGGTCAGACAGACCTAAAAGGAATGTTATTCCCCATTTGGGGACGAAAAGTTGTCATAGCTTAACAGCTACCTCCCTCTGGAGGCTGCACACGAGCCTGTGAGTGATTTAACAGGGCCACTGGGGTCCGTTCAGCTTTGAACTGCACTGCGCCTTAAGCAAGAAGTGCCACTAGCACTTTTCAGATGATATTCTGTTAATTACTTAGTGAATTAATTGTTTAATCATCATCCATCACTGCAAAGAAAGTTAGTCATACACATGTTCTTGGGAAAGGTCCAGGAATAAAACATATTATGAAATTAAAAGCCTTTGAAAAAGCAAAATAAAGCAGTAAAACATAATCTTGGCTTGGGAAACAACAGCTCATTCACAAATGTTTTCATTAACACAATTATTTTTATACAAAGATTCTAAGACTTAAATAAAAAAACCCCAAGATTCTATTGACATTTTGTCACTTCTTTTAGGACTTACCTTTGTTGAAATATTCACAATCATAAGCTAAAAAAAGAAAAAGAAAAAAATGCAGTTACAGGCATTCTACAGATAAACAGGTTTTCTATTCCCCTTTATGATTAAGATGTGAGCCAAATGCTTGGCAAAATTAGTTCATACACGAACATTTATTAAAAAATTATTGCCAAATATTTATGTTACTTTAGATAAAATACGAATTTAAACTACACAGATTTACAGAAAGCATTGCTTCCCAGCAGGAAATACTAAGTTTATATACTTACAGCTGTCTTTTTCTGACCTCTAGTGGCGATGACGGAGCTTCGCATTAAAACACACTTTCCTATCAAAAGTTAAAGAGTAAGCCCCTCCCTCTGTGGCCAGTTTGCTGTGTAACCCTGAGCAAGCTGCATACTCTCTCTGTGCAACTGCAAAGCTAAAAAAATGCTTGTTCCCTTCCATTCTTTGCATCTCCCCCTCTTTTATCACATCTTTAGGGAAATGACAGCCTCCTGTTAGGCATTTCCACTAGCTGTCACAGAAAAAGGCCTCAGATTTTTTTTAATAAATTCTAAGAATTGTTGGAGAGGCATACTAAGGTAATGACTATGGCCTGCTTAAAAACCTACTTTTTTTTTTCAGACAACCTTTATATTTCACACTTGCTCTGGGGGCTCTAATAAGGCACCTATGTTTCCTAGACCTTATTAAGGAGTAAAGTCCTGAAGATGGAGACCACTTGAGCTGTTAACTTTGTACCTTTGGTTTGAGGGACGCATGCTGTACCCTCATATAGACTTCCCATGATTTGTCCTTTCCCATCATAGGACAAGGGATTAAAAGTAGAAAAGTACCCACTCACAAACACAGAAAAAGCACATAATCCAGCTAGACCAGAACGAAACTGGAGTGAGAGGCACCAACTCATCTTCCTACCAGTGAGGCTTGCATGCAGTTCATGGCCCCAGGCAACCTGGTGTGAGTGATTTTTCAGGTGTGGCTCTCATGAACGCAAGCAGTGGCAGCCCTTGGCAATGCTGGTTAAACAAACTTACGACACACTCTGGGAGACCTCCAGTCTACAGCAACTCCATGCTGGCAGCACTGATGGGCATATGCTGACACACTTGTGCAGAAACACTCACAGTCACCGCCTTGGTTACAGCCACAGGTGTCTGTCAAGCAGTTGGAGTAAAACCAGGTGACATCAATCTGGAACCGAAAATACCACTTATCAAAAATACTCCTGTAGAAACTGCCAACCAACACCTCGATACAAAGCTATGGCTCTTTCAAAAGGCAATTTATCAAACTTTGAAGCATTAAAGATTTCACTTTTCAATACTTCCTGAAAGATGAGAAAAAATGTTCATTGGAACACACCATAAAATCTTGTCCAGCACTTAGCAACACAATGAAATCAATGATGCATTAAGAACAGGCACGTTAAGATATTGATGGGAGCTTCTGTTTTGTACAGCTTCTGTTTTCTACAGTTTTGTAAAATTTAAGCCCTAATAAATGGCAAAAAACCTTATGAAATAAAAGACTAAAGTGATCACAAATCAGTAAAACTCAAATTTTAAGAAAGTCACATACACATAAAATGTAAGAAATCAAAGTAGATGGAAAACTCTTCATTTGTGAACTACTTCATTTGCATGTGAGTAGTTCATATTCTCTTCATATTATCAGACAATTTCACACAAGAATTTGTCATTTTCCCTTACAGTATTCTCAAGTCTTGTCTTAAGTGACAAAATTTCAAAGAAAACTGTCAATGCTAATTTGCTTATTGAAATGTTACACATTCTACATGGATTTACATTTGAGTAAGTTTTCTAGGAATGAGTTCTTCCCATCTGACACTATTTAATACATTTATTTATATATGCATGAAAAATGTGTCTGCCATATAACACATGTGATGAAAAGCAAGGAAGTGGTTATGCTTACACAAATAATGCTTGTGATTGAAAAGAAAATATCCCAGATTGGGTGTATTTTTGTCTGCATTAATTGCAAAGTGCTTCAGGTTGAAGAGTAGCATTTCTCTCTAGTGATAGGTTCACTTTCACTTGTTTCTATACAGGACCACAACTCACCACTGGATGGCAAGCTTCAAATGCTTCACTTAGCAGTATCCCACATTCCTTCTTGGCAAATGGCTCTCTAAGGGGGTTCAAACTGCATGGATTTCGAATGTCAGAGCTGTCAACACACTAAACCAGAAAGTAAAGTGAAGGTGAGAAACTTTCTTCGTAGCCACTTTGTGTTTGAAGTTGCAAAGCATATTTCTGTGCTTTTTATTTTTTTAGGGAGATGTAAAATACGGAACAAATGCATCATTTACGAAACTAAAGCAGGACTGAGATACAGAATTAAAAGGTGAGGCTAATGAAAAAGAAGGGAAAATAACACAATTTGAAGAAATGTTTCATTGGTCTGAAAGCAGCAGAAAAACACACACGTACATGTAGGTCTATTCAGAGGCGCCACAGAGTTCCAACCTACAGTCCTTATCCCTGAACAGTCTCACTTAAATAACAAAGATCACTCAGACAATATGCATTAGGAGTGTCAGAAATTAGATTTTTTTACTGTAACTACTAGGAAGATACATTTCTATGAACACCACTAGAAATGCTACAGTAAAAAAAGTTCAATTTCTAACTTCACAGCAGATGGAAAGAATTTTTTTCTTTCTATTGCTATGATTGCACAGTTAAATGTTTCCCAGCAATGAAAGATTAGCTAAACATCCAACACCATTTGAAGTGAACCCACAATTCTTCCATTATGCAAAAGAAATACTACTTTACTGTTCAAATGTCTTCAAAAACATTCCGACTATTTTACAGCATTTTTCTCTACTCTATAGCACTCTGCAGCAAAAGAAGGTGACTATTTTCTTTTCCTTAACAGATAACGACACCTTTAAGAACCACTGACATTGTCATTGCTGCTGACTGGTACTTCCAGGAAAGAATTTCTGATTTCATTCGAGATGAGTTTTATGACATAACAGCAAAAAAATCTACTAGCAAAATACACTAGCAAGCACATTCTCCTTTTGCCATGTACCTCTACAGCTGTCCAGCTGTTTCCAAACTCTTGCGAGTTTGTTAATTCAAAGTTATCTGGAGTCCTCAGTTCATTTACTGTCTTCAAATCAAAATTTCCACATAATCCAGTCAATTCTCCCTGAGAAAAAAATTATATACATATATATATATATATACACACACATACATACACACATACATGAAAATGTATTTTCACATGACAAAATACTATCAGTCATGACCATTTTCAAAACGTGCATCTGCAGCTGTTTAATTATCAGTTTGTGACATTTTGATCCTTTTTTCAGCCAAATTTCAGTCAAAACAGTTTCGCTTTATGTAGTAATAAAGCTATGGAGAATATTTTATTTCGGCAATGTCAGTATTAGCCCCTTTCAACTCTGTATCCCCAAGCCTTTGAGAAAGGAGCTGATCTTTTGTTCAGAGAAGGGAGCTGTTAGCCAATTACGGGCTTTTTCTTTATGCCTCAGCAAAATAACACCTGCTTCAGTCACATAAGGAGTGAGTAGTGAAGGAGACCTTTGGCCCACAGATATTTGTCTCTGTTGTTACAGAAGTTATACAGTAAAGAGCAATTTAAAAAGATAAATGATAATGAATATTTTAATTGAGAAGATAGCTCAATGCTTCTTTAATTGATTTCTGACACAGTCTATTCTCTGAATAATTATGTCTTATTTAACATAAATACCTCATTTTACATAAATACCTCAAAGAAATGGCAATAAGAGTGTTGACTTCCACCTACCTGCCATTGATGACCCATCTGGACATGAACTGTTGTTCTCTGATCCCAAAGAATGGTGATATGCTCAACAGGAAAATGAACAACAGTGAAAAATCCAGCTTTCCATAGCTGCATTTTTTGTAGGCCATCTATGTAACTAGATAAGCTCTGTTCAAAATAAAACAATGGAGCTTATAGTGGAAGTAAGATCTTCAGAAAATGTTCACTTGACAGGAAATGAAACATCTAAATAAAATTCACAATGTGGTTCTCAGACTTAAGTCCAAAAACAAACAGAAGGCCACAGAGGGAGAAATGCTTAAGCAAAAGGGGCCTGGATTTTGAATGTGAACTGTATTGTATTTTTATGATTTTCCAATTTGAAAAGTTGATTTTATATCAAACTTACAGGATGGGTAATGGAGTGAAGATTAGAATGTTAATGATTCATCTGGGAGTAGATAAGTAGTCTTAACGTTCCTCATTATAATTTTCACTTAGTCATAAGTAATTCTGTCTCAGTCACACGATTTTTTTGAATATGGATAGGTAAAAAAGATGCATGAAGCAGCCTCTGGAAAGGAGGAACTGTCTAAGTATGCCCATAGATTACAATCTTATTTACATAAAGTGTTTTTCTCTCAGTCCACTACCAATCAGATCGCAACTTATTTGTAGCGTGGACTAAGACGTCTGATTTAACTACTCAATACCTCAAACTTCCTTTCTATAGTCACTCCCTAAACTGTTAATAGTACTACTTATACTAAAATTAATAATATGTTAAAATACTAAATGTTTACAGAATAGAGTTTGCAGTTTGGCCAAAACAAAAATGAAATTCCGGCTGTGGAGGATATACCACGGGCTGTAATTTTTTGGGTTTTTTTAACTGTATAGAAATATTCCTCCTATACATTCCAGACCTGACTAAGCTCTTAGTTCTAGTGGAATTAACAGCAAAACTCCCACTGACTTCAGAACACCTGTATTTCTCCTAAGATATTAAACAGGAATTAAGTCTAAACAAAAGAGCTACATTTACCTCATCTAACATTTTTGCCAAATATAGGTAAGATTTTGTTTAAGGTTTCCATTGAACAATCCAGATGTGATCAGCATTCACAGTACAGATATTTACACCTCTGCTACTGAAATTTCACAGTAAGTTTTTGGTTATGAAAGGCAGAAACACCCAGAGAAGTACATATGCTGCTTTTTGATCAGCAGTAAGAACTGAAACTTACTGGATTTCCAGTTTCATCATCAAATACTAAAAAAGATTTTCCAACATTAATGAAAATGTTTTTTCTGCAAATGATTCCAGTACTAAAGCAGTCAATATTCTCTATAATGACAGAAAGACTGGCTGAAGAAGTACCCTGAAGAAAAAAAAAAAAAAGAAATGTTCATTTTTTAAGTATGCTAATATAAATATGCATATTGTCACATAGTTCAGTTAGCAGAAACCTCGGTGTATGTTTATGTTATGTACGATTCAAAGTCTAAACAACATCAAAAATGTAAAAACAGTATGTAGGACTCAGTAAAATGTAGATAGGAAAATTTGTACAACAGTAGATTTCAACAGGCAGTTTTAAACCCAGTTTTAGAGAGGCTTTATGAAAAGTCTCACCTTAACTAGGTAAACCTTACAAGTTCCAACAAAGTCAAAAGTGAGTCCATCGAAGGTCCTGTAGTGCCGGTCCCCATACGCCGTGCACATGGATGGGCAGGGCTGGAAGGTGCACTGAAAGGATCCATGCTGGCAAACGCTGAAAAATGTATGACCAATAATGGTATCATCAGCTGCAAGCCCAGGGAAATGACTATAGCTATTGCACTGAGAAGCAAAGAAACAAAAGCTGTGCAGCTGTGAGGAGCGTGGACAGAAGCGTTTTGAAATGTTGGCTAGAAGCAGCATACATAAACTTATTGTCTGGGGAACAAAAATGTACATATTGAACTCATACCGTCTATGTTTCTTCTCCATTAGAATGTAAAGGCTCCAGAATGTATAGAAACCACAAGAAGACACAAAAAACCAGAAAAACCCAACAACACAAAAACCCCCAAACCAACACAATACAATTTATTCTCTAGTGGCACACCAATAACGTGTCACAAGGACAAAGCCTTCTTTTTCAGCTTTTCACCAAACATTTGTTCCTATACAAGCTGAATCTTGGAGTCAACAAGTCCTGTCACTAGAATCTTTATGTGTTCTCTGCTTGAATGAGAATTTCAGAGATAACACAAAGGAAACATTTCAGTAGCATCATTTTGGTGCTGAAGTTACTTAAAGGAACCATGTTGTTGGACTTACTCTTTTTCCAGATATCATCTGGATATTCCTACATATCATTGCCCTCAAACCCTAGCCTAATAGTTTAGGAGCTTCCAGAACAGTTCAAGTTCTCTCTGTGGCCACCTTAAACATCAAAGGGCTTTCACCACATATCTACTAAGTGACTGTTTAGACCTTGCTGAATTCCCTTTGCAGCATATGAGGCTTTGCAAGCATTGGATATTATGCCTCTTTCTGAATCACCCGCTTGCAATCTAAATAACATTTTCAGAAATGACAAAAGTTTTATAAATAATGGATAGAATTTCATTTCCTGCATCCACAAGGAATTATTCAAATGTTATTTCTATGTTCCCAAATGACCCAGACACTTAAAATTCCCTTGATAAAGACAGGAAAGCTGGTGCCCTGGCATAGTTTTAGAACAGGTATCTTTATAAATGTAGGTTAAACTAAATGTGATAGAATTTTGGTATGTGCCTAAGTTGACTTTTAAAAAGAAATTGTTTTTAATTTCCTTGTTAAATGAATGCTGCATATTTTACAATTAAAGTCTTAATCTGACTTACAGAAACACTGGATAAATCTCTAACATTTGACATCTCATATACTAAAGCAGCAAGCAGTATGAAGTTTTTTCTCAGTATAAGTTTTTGTCAGCGTAACATTTCCTTCATATTTCTATCACAGTTTCAGTACACCACTGTTTTCAAAAGGGCAGCAAATATCCAGAAAATCTACGCAGCTCCAACTCCTGGTAGCACCAGGTTTCCTCCAGTTCACTTAGCAATTAACTTGCACCAACATGGAGCCATTGTCCAGATTTTCCAAGACTCTGCTTATCCCAACGCTGATTTGCTCCGCTGCTCGCATTTTGCATCACTACATGTATCAATACACTGAGCACGTGGCTGAAATAAGTTAAAGATACAACATGTGAGAAGTGTTTGCTGTATCAAAGCACAAGGTTGTGGCAGTAGGACTTGCACAGCTAACTCCAGTCACCTCAGAGCAGTACCTAAGGAAGGAACCTCATCAAGCTGATGGAGAGAGAGGCAAACAGAAGAAATTTTATTTGGACTGGAAGACTAAGCACTGCTTCTCATGTTCTCCTGAGACATGAGGTTTTAGTGTCACTCCTGGCCTATTCAAATCCTTCTCCACATGCTGATCTCTTAAGGGCCTGTGCAGAAACATTTCTTAACATGTAAAGACTAGGGAGCTCCTTTGCATACTTTCTTTTTTCAGGAGTCTTAACACATTTATAGTCAGAAGGAAGAGATTAAGAAGCACGCAAATATCTTCAAAACACCAGGCTTATTTCACACTAAGTGAACTAACATTTAGTTATCTAGAGAGCCCTGTTGGAAAAGCAGAACTACAAGCATATTCTGAACTTGATGTAGCTTTTTTAAAAAGAAGTATTTTTTAAAGAATACAGGCGGCCCAATTCAGCAGCCCACAGAGAGTGACCGGCAGTTGCTCAATTGTCTCAGCATGATGACAGCAGACCAGCACATCTACCTGCACCACCCATCTTACCTTGCACAGCACCCCACCAAAATGTTGCTCTGATACCCTCAGCGTTAGAACCTTTTGTGTTTAATGCTGCCACTACATGCTAAGTATTACAGGCACTTGCACTGAAAACAAAACTTGGGCAAACCTAGAACCACAGGTCAGTCAGACCCCAGAGCTTGGGCTGAAAGCTCCTGTCAGTTCACAGGTCGTTTTGCTGACTTAAGAAATTATTTTGTTTGTCACGTTACTGTTCAATAGATAAATCAGATCAATATTTATTTTATTAGCACTGCATCAGATACGAGTAACATGATATTTATCACCGATGTACAGTAATTCTGTGCACTAACCCTGCTATATGATAACTTCTATGCATGCCTAAGTGTGTTTGTTTGCACAGATGCACTCTCATGCTTTGCACATTTCCCTTTAAATACCAGATACACAGCCCTGCATAAACACACAGCAGACTCAGAGATTTTATGTGCTTTGTATCAAGCAGAGCTTGTTGCAGACTCCCTTCTATTGGTGGACAACTGATTGCCAAAAAGCCATTATCACTTAGTCTGTCTTTGCTTCTGGACATGGAAGACTTTATGATCGTAAATGAATTAACGAGCTTGGCCTCAGGGGAAAAAAAAAAGAGAGAAGGCTAAATATCCAGTGTCTTTCTGCCTGCGCTGCTGCTGCCTTTGGTGAAGTCTCATACAGATTAAATGGGATAAATTAATTCTCTCTGATGCAAGCAATCCCACACCAGGTGCAAATGGAGAGGCCTTTGGAAACAAGGGGGTGAATAACCCGGGTCGCTTTACCTGCCTGCCCAGTGGAGATGGCTTGTAAGTCGCTTCACCAGTCGACCAAAGGGCTACAAATCTCTTCTAGAGCAGCTACTGAGGACCTGACAAGAGGCAGAGGAAGGCAGTCAGCACAAGGCTGGAGGGGGCACGACATCCAGACAAGGCAGAGCCTGGTGCTGACTGGACGAGCCTTCCCTGGGCTAGGCTACCCTGAGCTGTGCAGGCCAGGAGCAGCAGCCCACCAGGGGACACCAGTTAAATGCTCCTGGTGAGCTACAAGAAGGGCACAAAATGAGGGAACTGCTCTGCTAAGAATCTGGAGGCTACACTGCTGCCACAGCGCCCTGGTGCTTGGCAGTACAGCTGATTTTTCTGAGGCTCTGGTAAGACAAACAGCACTGCTTGGTGCCAGCTCACAATATCCAGGGGTTAGAGAGGAAAACAGGCAGGGACCAGCAAGAAACAAGCTTGTTTCAGGATGAGGGAGGTGGAGTACATTTTCACACTCCTGTGAAGCTTATTAAAATGGCAGTAAATCACATCCCACTGAGAGTGCTCGAGGAAACTTGGCAGGGTATGTGCTGCACTTACAACACTGGATAGTAAAAGTAGTAGGTTTCTGAGTGTGTTTAATTGATCCTATCAACCCTTGCCTATTGCAATTCTCCCTCTGAAAGCTGATTGATTCATCAGTTATCCACATATGCAATATCAGCAACCAACCTGTCTGTTTCTTTGCTCAGTACATGACGTTGCTCAGTACTTCCCTTAATTTAACATAATAGTGGGTGCGTACTTATGGGCACAGGGTTATGTTCTGGTCTCTAGACTGCTCAGATTCAATGCTAAGTGTGAAAATGAATAAGTAAAAAGCTTTAAAAAAATGTCACTCAGGTGTAATATTTACGGGATTTTACTTTGGGAATACTAGCCATGACCCTGAAAATAAAAAAAAAAATCATTTTCTAAATCAAGATTTTTAAAAACTAAGAAGATCCCAAATAGCCATTATTTTGTTATGCAAAGCTCTTTAAATCAACAACAAAACCTAAACCAATTTTAATAGCTCTTTGAAGAAATGCAAACATGAAGTCAAAGTAGATGATTTACCATAGTCTGCTGTGAAATTTATGATCAAAACATGTGAAGGAAAAAAAAAAATCAACCTACAAACACACAACAAAAATGAAATAATCACTTAAATAGATCTCCACTTACCATGTATGACAGGAAGAAATTACTTTGTCACCTGGAAAATATTCCTTTCCTTTCCATGAGCATGGACATTCATCTGCATCCAAGCACATATCCCCATGTTTCACAAGACTGTCAAAAAAGAATAAAAAATACACAATGAGCAGCAGTATAGCTGGTATGCAGATACAAAAATATTTTCCTAAACTTTAAAGTTACTACCATCTTTGTTATTGAAACCCAAATAATATTTAAAGTTTTCCAAAACTGAAAAGGCACAACTTTATCAGTCATTGTGTGTGAGCAATTTGGTATCTTCCTTTCACAGGTACCTGAATATTTTAGCTTTACTAAGTGCCAGCACTTTGGGCACTAACCCTTTAATCACTAACCCTGTGAAGATTGACTCATTAATACACAAATTTTAAGGTCAGGGAAACTTAAGAATTTCTAGAAATCCTCTAAATTTCACCAAATTTCTTGTAACTCAGCCAATTAACTTGCAATTAACTGAAGCCAAGAGATAACCTATGAGATGTGGGAGCCATCACAGCCCTTTGTTTTTGTGGTATGTACTCTTACCATCCAAAATTAGTGGCATATTTAGTCTAAGGACTTTTAAATGAAGATTTCTTCCTGACCTCTTCTTTTCTTTCCCTTCCCTGATTTAAAGATTCGCTGTAGCTATGCCACTTGCTCTGTGAATAATTTAATCAATATCAAAAGAGCTATCCTGGCTGCATGAAATTATTGTATTAATTAATTTATTTATATTTATTTCTGCATGACAGGCTCCTTCACGCAAGCAATTACAAACAGACTCAATTTTATTGGCAGAAGTATCCTCACAGTCTTCAAGGGAGATTTTCATGATAACACAGCTAACCATATGCATAGATGTTCACAGTTCAAGACTAATGCTATGAATTTGTGCTCATACACAACTCCTAGAGAATCAGATAAAAATGGAAAACTATTAAAAAAAAAGAAAGTGAAAAATATTACTTTAATAGAGAAAGAACAGAGGAATTCTTGCCCAGCAAGACTAAATAGAGTAACTAGTCCTAATTTTAAAGTAAAATGCTTGTGGTTTTTTGATGATATTCAGAAAATCTGAAATTAGATAAAGAGAGATAGATAAAGAGAAATCTCAAGCAGAGATAAATGTCAGGAGATATACCAGAAGTATTGAGTTATTTTATTAAATACGATATCATTTCACTGAACCCAGGAAAGTTGCACTTCTTCCAAAATGTGATTCATTTTTTTACAAATATTGTAATGCTATTGGATAGGCAAAGAGATACCAACATGGGACCTGAGGGTCCAATAACAGAAAGAACAGCTGTGATGACAAATCAACCTCTCAAATGAAAGTTGTGAAACATGAACTCTTGACAAGTTGCAGCAGTGTCTTTCACTCCAACTGCTGCAGCTCCAAGCTGTTTTGATCCTACACAGGATCCCATTCCATACAACATCAGAATCCAGAGCAACTAGCATGCCAGTTCCATAGTAAAAGGATTCCTTACAGGCACCATGCAGTCTACGATTATCCCTGTTTCTAACGTTTGAAATGTATTTGTATTGAGAGATAAACAGTCTCTTAAAATGGTACTCTTAAGAAGATAGTATTTTTTCTTTTTCAAGGTAAATTTGTTTGGAATCCCAGCACCTCCCTGTAGTAATACAATTTTAAAGCTGTTAGGAGCACAGGAAAACCTGTATATTGTTCCTGATGTTTAGCACTGTCATTTGGGCAAAGATACGGCACCATGGGCAAGGCAATGATGGGTGTGAGGCACAGCTATGACAAACGGGGTGACAATACTGTTTTGTTTCCCTGCTGTCCAAAAGGAAACGTTTCATCATTGAATTTATCACGGGACATTTTATTTGCTCGTATTAATGAGCTGGTAATTCGTATTTGACACATTATACAGTACGAATTTGTAATTTGTATTTGACTTAGACTCTTCTTTAGTGTGTTATTTATCAGACAAATTCACAGCTCTGTAAGGCTTA
Organism: Lycocorax pyrrhopterus obiensis; assembly: GCA_014706295.1. Lineage (NCBI taxonomy): Eukaryota > Metazoa > Chordata > Aves > Passeriformes > Paradisaeidae > Lycocorax > Lycocorax pyrrhopterus. The sequence continues at coordinate 11,948,952 of JACSVZ010000007.1, read as the reverse complement.
TGAATGGAAACATGCAGAACATCATAAACCCTCCTTCCCCACTAAACTGAAAAACTGTAATTTTCCTCCAGGGTAGGTGAAGTGTCTTTGTAATCCATACTTATTTCAAGCATTGTGTCACTTGGAGACAATCAGCTGTGAGACTGAAATTCCCACTGGTTTAAAGCTGCTCAGAACTGAACAGGGCACATTCAGACACAAAGAGATCACACTGACAAGGTAACACTAAATGCAGTTTTTTCCTCACGTTATTACACTGGATTAAAAAAAAAAGTGATAACAGCTTTCTCTCTTGTAAAGCCAAGCAAATGGATAGATTTCAATGAGCTAAGAATTTCCCACAAATACCCTACAGAGAAGCCTTGCACAGCTCCTCTTTGAAGTAGCAGACATTTTTCTTGATGCTTATACTTACTGTCCAGCTCACAATGAACTGCAAAGACACAAGGACAACTATCCCACTTCACCCTGCTGAACACTCACTTTCATTATTATCTTGTTATTATCTAAAGCTTTCTGCATTCACATACACAGAAATACGTAAACAGTCTTGGTAAAGGCACCGTTAGAAGTAATATGTCACCTGTGAATCACCAAACACTTCCTTGCTTCTGCAAAACTCACAAATCTGGACCAAAACATTAAAAAAAAAAAAATCTTTCCCCTCTTCCAGCAGAGCAGTTTTCAACAGGCTGTGTATTGCACAAGATCCTTCCCCTCTCCTGCAACAGTCTGACATCAACTGATTTATGCAGCCACAAATACTTCTGCCACAACTACAAATTTGCTCTCTGAGGGTTTCACAGATCTTCCTACAAAGGTCTGTAATAGAGTTTAAGGGAAGTAAAAAAAGAATGAAATAAGCAGCGTGGAACATTTCTAATACCAGAATTCCACCACCCCCGTAACTTGTCTAACCAGAAAATAAGATCGATGTTGAGAGAAAATCCCATGTTGGTAACATTATTGTAGCACCTAATGCCTTCATTACAGTTCACTCACTGTCTACACAGAGAGTTAATACATTCCTACTGACTGTTTTCTTTCTTGTTTGGGGAGCTCCTTGCAACCTCTTCTTCCTTTTCCCCCCGATTTATTATACCAAAATATTAAGTAATTTTGCAGAATGCTCGGAAGGTTTTCATTATTCTCACAATACCCTTCCATCCTTCTGTGTTAACAAATGATTTTGATGCTTTACCTGAGATAGTCAGTTTCTTTTGCAGGTTCACCCTGGATTGGAAACCCCCCTGCAATCAGCTCTGCTACGAGCACCAGAATTTCAGAAAGTAACTCTGAACATAATGGAAGTCTTCCTTTGAACTAAGTGACAGAGTTTAATATTTCTCTTCTTAAAAACAAGTCAGAAAGCAGAAGGTAATATGAAAAGGTGCTCAAGAATCTGAACGAAGCTGGTGAAGTTTTACTGTCAATTAATACAAGTACAGGGAAAAAAATTAGAGATTTATTTGCAGCTGGTGTAAACTAGAAAGCAAGAGACCGAGAGGGTTTGTAAGCATTGCAAGAGGAAGTAAGGAACTCCAGAATATATCAAGGAAAGCTGCAAGTCTGCAAAGCAGAAGACGATGGAAAAGAACTGGGTTGTCTTGCAATGGCACTGCAATAGATGTTTTCTTTGGAGATGAGCTCCTGCACCTTTAGCATGCTGTGTCTATGGCCTTCAGAAATAGAAACCAGCATAAAACCTGGTGTGGATAAACATTAGTTCCTGAAACACCCAAATACAGGAATGTTGATGTAGTCTTTGTAAGAGGATTGTATTTTCCCGAGGAAATAGTCAAGTGCATGGCCACGATGTTATGTATCCCCATGGGGGTTAATCCTTATTTGCCTGGAAAACATTAAATCTTCTTGACAGACCTGTCCAAAACTCTGCCTAAATCAGAAGCAGCAAAAGATTAAAAATACTTAGCCTGATAGCAACAGGAAGGCCATCCAGAAGGGAGAGGTTTGGACAGAGCACAGCCTTCATTTTCATGCTAATAATAATAGTAAATTCTGAGTTTAAACTGAGGAGCAGTGGGTCTTCTGAAAAATGATATTAAACACACACCAAAAGCACAAGACTTTGATTTAATCTAAGGAGACTTATTTTAAGCTGTTACATGGTCAATGTAATTGCATCAATAAAGATTGGTTTTCTAAACATATTTGAAACTCATCTGTATCCTTCCCCCATTAATAGGTTTGTTTGTCCATAGGCACATTCATAAGATGACAACATTCATTGTTTTCTTTGTGAAAATCAGAAAGTGATGAGTTTTCCTTCTTTTTTTTTTTTTTAAATAAAACCTCCCAAGAACGTGCTTAAGCCCCTTATGTGTAATTTGATACATACCACAGAAATACAATGATAATTTAGAAATTTTTGGAAGGAAAACCTGGCATGATATTCCTTAGTTACAACACTTCATTACAATTACTGGGTACTACAGCTTTGAATTTACTATCCCTTCATTTATCTGAGAGCAATAAGTGATGGAAAAAAGGAACAGACATAAAAATTCTTATTATGTTAAATTTCCTCAAATTTAGTAGAGTCCAGTTTCAGCACAAAAAATATTCTTCTCTGTCACAAATAATAACAGTCATCTCCAGGGTGTGGGGGTGGGAGAAAGAAGGACTGGTTTTGTTTTTCCTGAATGAACATAAGAAAAAAATTGTCAGACATTTGGCTCAAAAAGGTGGCTCACATAGTTATAAACAAACATATAGTGCAAGGAAAAAAGAAAACTTCAATAAAATTGCCTTGTGCTCTTGAGGTTCAAACAGACTCAGGCCATAAAAATAAATACATATACTTGGGAAAGTGGAGCACACTGTGTTCTTAGTTATTTTAGAATGGTGTTGCTTTCTTTTCAAGGTCAGTCTGTTGACACTCTATAAAATATTGAGTTGGGTATTGGATGTTGCTGAGCTGTGAGAAATTAAGTGACCTGAACTTACAAATAACTACTACTAGCAGCCAGCTGAGAATTAACTTTTTATTCCCTTGCAGTACTAACATTGAGTGCAAATTTTAAAGAGTCACTGAAACAAGGAGAAAATTACAGCCACTTTTATAAGCTTGATTAGGAAGAGAAGTTTGGTCATGATTTAAAGTTCAAGAAAAGTTAATCATTTAATTAACTAAAGTTTCAAAATACTGCAGAGTTAGTAGAGAATCTCTGATTTAAGTTAATTGTATAGTGGTTGGTTTAATTAATGTAGCTTTATAGAGGGAACAAAACCATAAAAGGCAAAAAACTATGAAGATCTAATAGGCAGATGTAACAGAAGCAATAGAAAACATTACTATTTGCATTTGGGACAATATGTATTTCAAGCTATTGACATAACTCTCAGAATTTGTATTTATTATTCATATTTAGGAGCTGGAAGGCCTTGGTTTTTCCAGCAAGATTGAATTAATATAAAATAGACATGGAAATTGCTAAATATTTCAGTTAATGGAAATATGAATGGATAACATGATCTAAAATAAATATTGATGTACATTATTAAACAATCTGACTGATTCAGTCCAAATAAAAGTGCCTGTCTTCAAAAATCTGACGGGACTCAGCTTAGAATCATAGAACTATTTAGGTGGGAAAAGACCTCTAAGATAATTAACTCCAACCATTATAATACTCCCACAAAACTATATATATATATTGCAAATACAGTATAAATTTTACACTGTACACTCTATAAAGCATAGATCAGTTAAATCCAACTCGTGCTGCAGTCAAAGGGTAACATCCTGTCAGTGGGGGAAGTGAGAAAACACAAGTAATTCCTTCAGGAAAGTGACTGCTTTTATTGAGAGCAGCACTAAGAGCAGGCTGCAAGCAACAAGGCGCAGAAGCTGTTTCAGAGACCATTATTGGTCCGACTGGAGACCATGGAAAACCAATGGAATAGGACAGGCACAAACCATCATATGTCCATACGTAGCAAACATGTCACATAGCATTTTCCCTTCCTTTTCTTTTACTCTGTCTTTTCTCCTTGTTTCTTTGGCACTCTGATTAAAGATTCTGTCTCCCTGTCAAATCATGCACATTTGGTATAGTTAAGGAGGGAAAAATCATTTGATTCATAGAAAGCCAGAAGCAGCAAATGAAATTCAAATATTGTACTTGAAAAATCATGCACTGAGAGAGTATTACTTAGTTTTTTGAGTGCAACATAGAAATATAGAAAGTTTCCATTTAAATGGTGAGAGATGAAAACCAGTGAGGAAAAATATAAATAAAGTCTTAAAAATTACTTAGTATGTCAGGCAAAGTAGGGTGAACCAACATTAGAAAGTGAGCTTGAGGAGAATTAATGTTTGATTTCAACAGCTTCTAAAATAGATGGAAAGTATGTCATTAATTTTTGTGTCTTAAGAACTGTAACCCATAGAATGATCTCCTGCAAATTTAGATATTTACTTAAGCATGGTTGCTTGCATTTGATTTACTCAGTGCCGAGGAAAAAGAATGAAGCACAGCTGTACTATAAGGACAAATAAAAAGAAGGTATGCCAGAAGTAGTGAATTATTTGAAAGAATATTTCAGACTACAGATACTAGAAAAACAGACTGCAAAACAAAAATACTGCCCCCTTGAAATCTTAAGGCCACTTCAATGAAAACAGGTTCTTTCCTTCTCTTTTTCTTAAGTACCTTTCAGGGTATCACTGAGGAATAATCACACCACTTAACAGATCAGAAAGGTCCTTCCTCCTGGAAAAACACAGCTTCCTATACAGGTTTCTCAGTTGTGACATATTCTCTTTACTTCACTCACTTTTTAAATTAGTTTACCTAAATCAATTAATCAAACACATTAAACTGATTTCATTACTACTTAAATCAACTTAGATTACATGTAATGAATCAAGATAAACTGATGCAAGATCTCAAAGAGGAACAAAAGCATGAATAAAGGAATGAAACTTATTATTTCAGGTAAAGGACTAATGTTAAGATAAAGAGATTCCATGGCTGTTTTACCCTTTTAAAGTGGACAATGTCAGCTCAGTTTTCCATTTCACCAGTAAGAACTGATAGCCGAGAAAGGGGAATTTCGAAGTTGCACAAATCCACAGCGCATTTGAATCCTGCACTGCTTGAACTGACACAAACACAGGATGAGGTATTGTGTAAAGGCAATGGTATTTCACCCATTTTTCTCTTCCAAAAATTTAATTAAATTTTTTTCATTACTGTGCTGTACTGACTCTGACTCTACTGTGTTCAATCTGCAGCATGAATCATGGTAGTGTGAATTCAGTGACTGACTTAAAACATTAGGGCTCTTCAGATCCAGCTTCTATCCAAAAGCAACTCTTACTAAACTTCCTAAATCATTAAGATTCATTATCTAAAAAAAAAAAAACCTGCATAATTAATACATAGCGTAAGTTTCTCGCTTTTCTAAAAGGACACCAAAAAACCACACACCTTTAGGATCATCTTAATTTTTCCTAAAGCAACCTCAAATAAAAATGTAAATATATAAGCAATATAGCACCCCTAGAGGTGAATATCTAAAATATCAGTGTTGACAAGTTCGCAAGTGACTTTAATTTCTGCTTCATCACTACAGACTGACATTCCTCGTTCAAACTCTAGGCTTGTAACACTGTTTCCTAGTTCTGCCTTAAGCAGAACTGAAGGTAAAATCCTGGAACACAAAAAAGCCTCTCCCTTCACACCTCCTCAAAAAAACCCCAAAACAAATAAATAACCCCTAAACAAACAAAAAAACCCCAAAATAAACAAACAAAATCCCAAAAAACCAAAAGCATATCATTTTGTGTTAGTACCTCTACAGGCAATGTACAGCCATAGGAGAACAGAATTCAGTTTGCCAAAGTTACAGTGAAGACAAAACTTCTTTATTTTTGTCCCTAGGAAATCATAACACTTTGCCTCTTACAACCATAAAACTGTATTATCAGAGCTTTGGGATCATCAACACTTGACACTGAGTCTTCCAATGCTAAAAAAAAGTAGTTGCTTACATTGCAGACCTAAATTACACCAGAAGCAGTAGAGATCACAAGCTCAAGGTTATGCACAGCAAAATAGCAGAGAATAAAAAGTTTATATGATCTGAGTTGCCAGCCATATAGTGCTGCTGAAGGCAGCTTTGACATACGTCAGCCTGGGCCAAGAGGGTGAAATTTGCAATTCTGAAAATATCTTCCTCCAGTTAATTTCAAAATCTACCTTAGCACTGCACTTTTTCACCATGGTACCATACTGTGAGTTCAGCTAACTGCAGGTTCCATTTCATGTGAATCATTTGACATCTCATGTTTCTGAGTATTAAAGTAAAATCCCCAAATCCTGAGTAGCAATATTTTATCATGAGATAGAAATATCTATACATCACTCAGTATGAGTGCACAGGCTTCAACTGAGCTATTTCAGCACAGTTCAAATGAGGCCCTGGCTTTTACTTTGTTTTAAGGAGGCTCTCAAGGTATAAACAATAATTTCAGAATTATAACACTAAAATCTTCAGGCTAAGTGTTTAAGAAACTAAATCCCATCAAGGCTGGCATAACTTATGCACATTATTGTTATTTTTATATTCCAAATTATCTCAACAATACAGTGCTTGATTCCACAACAGCTCATCTGTACATTATCAGCATAAATCACCAAGACTTAAGAGATGCTTTTGAGGGAAAAAATACTGAAAATTATGCCGCCTATGAATAAATAAACTTGTCTCCCTCAGCCAAATGTTGAAATAAAAGGTTAGATATTGGAAAAAAAATCTAGATAAACACAATTCTGCTGTAACACACAGATTGAATCAAATTGTTTCAATGCCATTTCTATGTTCTTGTTTTGATTGTATTATTATGAAGTATTTAACTCCACTTGTCTCTTGGTTTAGCATTTATTACGACTTCAAGAAGCAGTATCATGGTGTAAGCCTTCACAAGTTTGATGCTCACCCTTTGATATCTCAAATTCTCCAAGTAGGATTCTACTGAGTAGAAATCCTCAGCAGAATTAATTACTCAATCATGTTTGTGCACCAGAAGATGTAAATCTGACCGTACTCACCCGGGTGGGCAGACACAACCTGACACACAAGGAAGGTGTGCTGAGAAAGTGAGGTTTAGCAGCTGATTCTCACAAGTTCTCTCTCTGCTGAGCTCAGGATCCACTTGTGGATTACTGCAGTTAATATAAATCTGTCCAAATGGGCAGCTGTGTGCTGGGGGGCAAAATTAACAAATGCTTTAAGTCTTCATACCTGAAATTTGGTATTCTGTAAATAATGTGTGCAATGAGGGTTTGTAACACAGAAATGTAACATCCAGCAATGCTAGTAACATTCAGTGGCCTCTCCTGTTCATAGTTAATTCCATAGAACACCTGTATTTCTCATACAAAATACTGAAAAGAATATAATCCTTTAGTAAGGGACATAACTTTCTAACCTGTTGATCAGGAATTGGTCCTCCAAAACAGAAATGTACTACCAACAGAGAAACAAAAATCAAGAAAAAGTAAAAAAAAGTCAAGAGATGGTCTGAGACCTGCATGTGACTTGCCATGCTGGAGCCACTGACTATGAACAAAGCAACCCCGTTGTACTGCTGCTTTTGGGCTGCACTGAGCAAACTGTGTACACAAAAAGTAGTGTCAGTGTTTTGAATTGGTTTTGATCAGTTGCTGGGGTTTGCTGCTTACTTAATTATTTGTTAAGGAGAGAGGTTCTGGAAAAATTGTGAAAAATCAGTAAAGCCACCACCTTCAAGTGCATGGGGAACAGATTTCTAGCGAAGGAGTTGGCAATTCCAAGATGGAAACCTCAAATAAATGTCTTTCCCACTGAAATGAAATGAGAATCATAACACGAGTATGGACTGTAATACTTCATGCCATATGAAATCCACTGTAGTAGGAAAAGCAGTTGATTCATTGCCTTGCAAAATATGACAAAATAATTCTTTTTTCATATTTCTATTAGTCAGGGATTGTGGAGGGAAAGAAAACATATCTGTGAAAAATTACTGGCAGTGTTCAGTTTGTACACTCATATTATTTGGGGCAAAGCTAACATTTGTCTGCCTTCTGAAGGTCTGCTCTTTAACCTGCAGCTAAGCTTATCTACATTAGCAATCTAAAAAAATAATATTTTAAAGTACTGGGGAAAAAAGTTGCTCAGATTTAACAGTATTTTGAACATTTAGGCTGCTACAAAGCAGGAACATTACTTTCAATCACACAAATTATATAATTATGGATCACCTCGTGGAAGTTAATTTGTACACATTGCACTATCTTCTAGTTCAGACAAGGGGTTCCACAGAGATTGGAGGAAATGTATTCATTGGACTTGAAGTGTCTTTTCCCTCTCTTCACTCACCTATTATGTTGTTATCACAGTTCATTACTCCATCCCTGCAATGGCTGCAATAGAAATACACAAAGACGTAGTGAGACCCAGGAAGATCTAAAATATTAATATATTCTATTTAGTAATGCAGTATAAGTCAATACAAAATAATTTTGCAAATGTTTGCACTGAACACTATAACTGTGGATAAAGTGTGCATTGCCTTAACACATGAAGAACGTTAGTTAAACTCCAAACCTTTGCTTTATGCATAATGTTATTACGAATTAAAATGCATGGGCTGACAAAAAAATATGTACAGGAATATACCCCTATACTGCTCCCCAAAACACATTTCCCCTACATGAAACAATTCAAAACTGCATAAAACTCAATCCTAACAAGATTCTGTGCGTAGGGAAGCACTGAGAAACCTAACACTGTCTGCTCCTTTCTAATTCGAGCCAAAATAGTCCAGTACTTTTCTAAAATGGTAGCAGCTCCTATTGCAACTCATTGTCAGGGAAAACTGTAGCTGTGCTGGCTGGGTTTCAGGTCCTGGTCTTCACTAGAGAACCTGAGTCCATGAAATCCAGCACTGTTTTCCCACTCTCTTGCAAAGGCTAAGGCATCCCCAGGACTCCTACGGCTACTCAGCAGATTCAGAATCAAATTCTGTATTCTGTGAACACATTAGACCCCAAAGCCCTGCAGGAAAAGTGCTCAAGGACTGCACAGTATCACTCAGGCAAGAGGAAAAGGAGCACCAAAGGGAACTGAGAGATAGGCAATTCAAATGCTGATATAACATCAATGAAAATATTTTAAAGAACTGCTTGAAAGCAACAGAGCAGAAAAGCTATTCCTTAGAAAAACATGAGAAGAAATTCCAGATTGAAAGTGGGAAGTTCCAAAGAAGAAGCAATTGAGAGGAAAAAGGACAGGGACAATATATTAAAGATCGTAATTTTTTTCTAATAAAAACAAAGTGACAGATAAAAAAAAAAACTTCAACACACAGTACTTTTTTCCCATTTCATCCACACACGCATTCCTGCATGAGTCCTAATGTATTACCTAGCACAAGGCAATTCTCAGGAGGTGACAGTCTGTACCTCTGCATTTGAAAGCCTTTCCTCCCAACAGATCTATATACAGCCTTATCGAAACACCTCAAGTAAAAAACATGACTAAATGGGAGACACAGATCTCTAATTCTATCTAAAGTTCTGGTAGTTATAAACCAGTAGATTTTATTCTTATTAACACATTGACATGAAACAGAAGCTGCCAGATCTCAAACAATTCCACTGAAATCAACAGAAAGAGGATTTTTGTCCACAGTAATTTTTTGAAAACTACATTTGCGGATGATCACATTATCTGCATTCAGCCATATATCCATCAAAGTGCTCAGCAAAATTAGCTAAACCAGACCTTTGAGGATGAAGATTTAAGATTTACCAGGAGAAGCCCCTTCCCTTGACTGCCAGTGCTGTTTGGCACATGTTCTGTAAACAAAAATACCGTGGGAGGGCAGGCAACAGTGCACCCAGCCTTTGCACAGCCCCATATGCAGAAGGGGCTGCCTGGCACCCTCCAGGGAATCTGCCCTAAGGTAAAAATAAGCCAACTTGATGAGTAAGATGTCGATTTATAATAATCAGTATTTATGGACTGCTGATAAGAGTAAGTAAGCACACACAAACTCGTTCTAAGTGCCCTCATTGCAACAGTTGCCAGACAACACCAATCTCTAACATGGCCTTTACAACAAACTAAAGTACTACACTGATTTGTCACAGACATGATGCAGTCTGCTCTGCTTTTAATTAAGTGCTGTAACAACTGATACAGGCAGTGAGAGGGCAGATATTACTTCTGAAAGCTTGTTATTTACAGAACTTGTTGTCTACATTATTTAACCTTCTCCAGTCAGAAATAACTGCTGAAAAGGATGCATCTGGCAGCAGCCAGGATCATCTAACAAGCCTTCTTCTTTAATGTCATGACTGTGATGATGCAAATGGAAGAGCAAGAGGACAAGAACAAATGCCAAATGTAAGGAACAATAACAGAGATGCTTATTTACCATGGGCTGCAGCTGACAGTTTTTTGTGTTGTTTCTCAGTTGATAAAAGCCACATTGCTCTTTTATAATGATTCTATACTAGTGGAAGACAGATTCTTAATAATTCTTCATAAAGGGATTTAGAATCAGGTAAAGGGAAGGAGAATAGCAATGAAGATCTATGGACAATCAGGAAATGTCTGAGCTTTTCTGAAGCTCTCCACATTGGTATGGATATAAGAAATTATTGCGGCTTTTCTTTCTGTTTTGCACTTCAATATATTGCATTACAAAGCACAGCAGCCCAAAAACCCTGAATTCTAAAGGACCTTTGTCAAACATGTAGAAAACTGATGCAGGTTTATCCTGTATGTTTCATTAAAAAAATAATTAAAACAACAAAAAAACCCCAACGAACTAACTGGAATGATTTGATAGAGCTCTTAAAAAAGTGACACAATTAGTTACGTGAAAACACAGTTTTGTATCTTACCATTTGCCTAAAGAAGTCATGACATTTTCTCCAGGCGGATAGTCAATTCCTTGAAAGTAACATGGGCATTCATTTCTGGAGTAGAGAAAAAACATGTCACTGATTAACCCAAACTGAAGGAATAAAACAAAATTCCCATTGACTTAGCTGCTGTTCAAATTTCAATTGGTTGCTTTTTTGGTTTTGGTGAGGTTTTTTGGTTAGCTGGTGGTTTTTTGGTTGTTCTGTTTTGGGGTTTTTTTAATGAAAGAAATTGATCTCAATACTGCCATACAACTCAAGCACATTTCAAACCAAATCAGTAGGAACCTTCTGTTTTGTATCTCTTATATGCCAAAAACCACACAGGCATGTAACAACTAGGGCTGATAATGTTGGACGAGTGTACACGCTATAGAAAAGCTATTTTTGATTAACACAGACATCAGTTCTGTATAATTCTAAGAGACCCTGTCAAGCTTGCAGATGCATATCATCTACAAGGGTAGATGTTGATTAGCTTCCCACTCTGACTTGCAAATGTGGTGGTCTGAAACAGCGAGTGTGAGTATCAGAACTGCAACTTTACCCACCTCTGCACACATTGTTCAGTCTTGGTATCCAAATACATTCCAGAGGGACAGGCACAGCCTTCAACACAGTCACTGCTGCATGTCTCTGGCACAGACAGTGCTTGGCAGGTTCTGCCACAGGTAGATACACAAGTACTGTACTCCTTTGTATCTTCACATGAAAGAGCTGTCCAAACGAAACAAATCTCTCAAATTGCGGTGCAAGAGTCTCAAGCACCTCTCAACAGTTTTCTGATAAACATCTCCATTCTTTCATTCCCAATCACATTAAATTCCACTAAAATTGCTATCTTGGCACTAGGCTGTGTAAACTACACAGATGTAAATCCACAGTAATAACAAGTGCAATGAGTCTGTGCAGTTAATCCAGATTTACACTGTGGAAACTGAACAGCTGAAGCCTTTTTGCCTCTAACTCCAAAAATACTTGGCTCTTGTGCATGGGCTTTTGGAAGTGCACAGCACCTTAAGGAAAGCATTAAAAGCATTAAATAAAATGTGTATACTTTGCATTCGTTGCACAACACCATCTTAAGTTTTCTTCTATCTCTCGCTATCTATATGTATCTGTCTCTTATAAAGCTCTACCAAAAAAAAAGTCTGAAGCTCTTGAAATACTAACATTTTAAATGTTACAAGCATGGCTTTTTAAATATACTGTAAGAAAACTGTACTTGCTTCCAGAAAAGTAAAATAAAATGAAATGGCTTGAATGACTCATTCAATCATAAGTGGACACAGCTGTTCAGGCCACAACTAAAGCAAACAAGCCAGTCTTGTCAGATATATATACAGATACTCCAGCTTGAGGTGCTGAAGCTGGACCAACTTAATCCTCTTCATCATGTGTTACAACATGGATAATTACATGATGTGATGACAAATGATAAATTTTAAGTTCTTGAATATTCCTTAGAAATGAGTTTCAGGCTTGTTAATAGAGCCAGACCTACATCAGGGGTGTCAGTTTCAGGTTGTTTGATTGGGTTTCCAATTCCATTTTTTTTTTTAAGTGTATATGAGGGCCTAACATGTCCTATCAATATCTTTTACATCACTAAAAATTAATATAAAGTAAAGAATTTAGTATTATCCCACTCATTTGCTTGTGAGGCTTTATGGAGTAGATAATGGATGTGATCTTTATCTATAAAGATATATATATTCTAAATTCTTCTATTCATTTTAAACTAAATAACAACAATACCAAGTTTCAACACTTGCTTTAGCACTTTGTGTATTCCGGTGTTGCTGACAGTAAGAAAATAAGCCAAGAGATTGTCAGGCAGCAGAAGCTGACAGTAATCCAACTTAAACTGCTAAATACCATCATTCTTCTTCCTGTTAATTTAAAAAATTAGATAAAACTAGCATCTACAAGGAAAAGAAATCTATTCATGCAGGTCCTGAATAATACCTATATGGTATGAGATGTGCAATGCCATATAATAAGGACAGACATATTTTGAATTCTGTATACATTTGAAGCCCTCCAACTATTTTTAAAAAATCTTTATAATGTTTCATAGGTCAAAGAACTAAAGCAAGTAAACTGTAAAGGAAGAATCCTCTAAGAACACTAGTACTAATTCTGTCTTGATAAAAAATAGCCTCGTCCTGTGCACAAAAGATGACGCTAGAATCAACTCTTTTCTCTTTTAAAAGATTGTATTGATTTAATTTTATTTTCTGATTGTCTCCAAAGTCCTCGGGCACTAACTATTTAAGTCTAGAAGTGAAAGTAAACTCACCACAATCGGGGACAGCTCCTCTGAAATCTATTACAACTCCAAACCTTCGGCAATGATGAGCGTAATGGGCCAGAGCAGAGCAAAAACAAGTCTGTCCACATTTGCAAGTGTCTCTTCTGCACTGCTCAAAATAGGGAACAGGACTCAAATAGGGGTAGCATGGAGCAAAAAGATCTTTCGTAAGGATGCTACAAGCTTCCGCTGCATAAGAGGCTACACAAATAACAGATTAAAAACTGTTTCAGTGACGGAGTTTAAAAAGACTTGGAAAAAAAATGTCTTCTATACAATGCAACCAATCATGGTTATATACTATTGCCACATAAATCTTTTTGTCTTTGATAACTATACAGCTGCACAGAAGAACTAACATGCATGTCCAAATCTGTTACCAAGAATGTGCTGCACATTGTGTAAATACTCAAAAGACAGATGGTGTTGTAGCAAGAAACATGACAATTCCCTAGCACTGCTGAAATTACAGGCAAAACCTTAATATCTATCTCTATGGCTTTACAAGTGCATAGTGTCCAACAGAAGAAGTGGTAGGAACTGTGAAAGGGATATAACTGATGATCAACAAAGTTCATCATTATTAAAGGATGACTTAATGACCCATCTGTGGTCCTCATGGCATCAGCCACCTGCATATTACCCTAATTGGACCCTTCCAGCTAAATCTATAGGCTGGCAGTGCATAAGTATCTTTTTCCACTCATTCTCTTCCGTACTAGACAACTAAATCAAGTATTTAGATTTTTTTCAGTATTCTCAAAAATGAATACTGCAATACTTTTGAGTCCCCATCTTAACTAGCAGCATCCCAACACCAGACGTATTACCAAACTTTAATGCATGTCTAACTTAACACAGCGTAACTGCAAACCAGAAATAAAAATGACATATTTCGAGTGCCTCTGCAAGTATTACAAAATCCTCAAACAATACCCAGTGTGATTTCTTAGGGGATTGAACACAGCTGCCTCTATACTACCCCTAGGTACTAATTTCTTTAATGGGTAGGACTGGTAATTATTGTACCTGATCCAACTAGGAAAATGGGCACAGATGTACTAAGTAGAAATGCATTTGTCAATAAGAATTGGCTTTCACTGCCCACCTGCCTGCAGATGAACATCACACGGATCCACCTGTGAACTATCATGCACAAGAACGCACGCCGATGAGGTTTTCCATGTGTTTCCAAACAGCTCTGGAGTGCTTTCTGTTACTCCAACTGGAGATCTTTTGCAAAACAAGTTAGTCAGAAAAAAAGATAGTGAATTTCCAGAATGGTCTCAGTTCTAACACCCTCTGATTCAAGCTCCTCTTTCACGGTTCCATATTCTCATGCACTTGCCCATAAAACTGTAATTTTAAGTTTCAGGACTCCTCTTTCTTCCCAGGTACAGACCCAGAAACAAACGAGATGTCCTCTAGAGACTTTTTAAGGAAGAAAAGATCAAAACAGACCAAAAGCCATTTTTATGGAATAACTCATCCAATCATAAGCATCACTGTCCTGATATTTTGAACTCCATTATTCATACTTTCGGTTCCTTAGTGATATCCGATTCATTTTCAATCTCTCCTCTTCCTATACTTTCCTGCCTGTTCCTGACTTCCCAGGCTCTTTTTCCTTGCAGGAAAGAGAAAAGAAACCCAGGCATCCAGAAATACAACTGCAAAAGCAATTGATACCCATGAGGCCCTGGTAATAGAAGCTGAACAATAAAGACTTTGATCCAAATAACCAAGGCACAATAATATCGTACAGAGAGAATGATCAAAACTGTGCATTTAAACATGGAGTGCTACACTTGAGGAAAAAGATTGCATTAGGCACACAATCAGTAGTGTGGTCACTGATAAAGCAGCTGGGAGTGAAGGTGTTGCAAAAGACACCACTGCCCACGGCAAGTCTCCCAAATCTGCTGTGGATCAGGTTGTTTGTGCATGTTCAAGATGATTGTACGCCTCATGGTTGCTGTCATGTCTCAGCACAATTTGTAAATCCCCAGGTTTAAGGGCTTTTTGCACAAATGCCAAGTATTGAACGGCTGCTCACTTGCATGAGAGCAATCCAACGACTGTCATCAAAAATACACTACAAAACTACTTGTCAAACGAATATTTTAACTGGTTTTACATCAATATCGCTTCACTGAGATGCTGTCTATGTATTTCCTAATCACGTTATAAATACTAGTCTGATAATACTTTTTAATCTGTAAAATAAAAATTGTTCAAAATTCCACTGGTATATTTGTGTGTGCATATGTCTTTGTAACTGGAACTATAATGGAAAGCTTTTCCACTTTTCAATTAGTTTTGAGTTAGAAAAATTGCAACAGTCTTGAGAGAATAAGTTCTCCTACTCTTCCTTATTTTATCTTGGTAAAAGAACTATCCTGTTGTGTCCTAAATTCGTGTTCTTCTCCCAGCCCCATTAGGCTGCTCTAACCCACTGGAAGCCAATTTGTTCTTTAGTGTCTGTGAGAAATATGTTGCAAAGAAACTGGGCAAACAGCAGTTTTGACTACGGTGCTTGGGCAGCTCTGACCACCTCCCACTGCATCACAAGGAAGGGAAGCTCAGGGAGCAGCCTGTTCCTGGTGCTGCTCTGCAGGCACTGAACAATGGAGGCTCTGTCAGAGACAGCAGATTAGGACTCGCAGGAGAAAATAGGAGCTGGAAAGAGATAGACTCTTGCAGAGAGGCAGAAAGTCCCTTATGTAGGCCACTCTGTATTTTGGACAACATTTTTCTGGTAAAATAGCCCTTGTGCATCATGTACACTTCACCAGAGTTTTATATTAAAATATTTTGAGCAAAACCTGGCTTGATATCCTGTAGCTGAAGCTAAAGATTTTCTGTTAGGAAACTAAAACATACTATCTATCTCACTAATGAAAAACTTCAAAATAAATTATTCTTGGTATCTATCCTTTCAGCTTCAGTTCACACTTGATCTACCACTCTAACTACAGATATTCATATACTGGCAGATAGAAATCTTGCAGCTCTGCATACAGAAAATCATCCTCTGTGTTTCCATTGAAGGTTCCACAGAGGCCCACAGTGTCATCCTTCCACCGTTCATCCACTTGAAGGTAAAGCCTCAGTCCTTCTCTGTCGTAGAGGATCTGTAATCCAATCTGTGTCTTTACTTGCAGAAATACAGAGGAGAGTTTCCGTATTTCAAATAACTCTGGTGAGTGAAAAAAGAGATTGTTGAAAGGGAAAGGCAATCTGCTTGAAATTTACATTTTGTTTCTTGTTGTTTCACTGGTTTTAGTTTATATCACTTTTATGTAAGTTTAATTGTTTTCCTATTAAGGCCTATTTTCCTCTAAACATTGATTTCTCATGAAAGGTTATACTGATTCAAACTTTAAGAACAAAACAAGAAACTTGTGAGAATCACTACACTTTTTTAAAATGCACTCAGAGGTTCACTGAAATATCCATAAAGGTAAACTAAATGAAATCAATTTAAAGATATAAACATTGCAGACCATTTTTCGTAGACAAACTAATCCTATAACCAGGAACACACTTCCTGTGTTAAAGCCTTTTTTGTGAAATTCCCAAAGAGCCAAGGCCTTGCAGATACCAAACGTACTAATGATCTGCACATTAAACTCTCATTAAAGATAACACTAAATCTCACAATCACATAGTCCTATGTAGAATGCCAGACATCTTCAGCACAGGGATTTAAAACCTGTAGCTCATCTCTAAGGGGCAATAGGGCTCTTTCTGCTTAAATTTACATGAGTTGCGTAAAAAAATGGGAGAAGAAATGATTCAGATCAAGAATCAGAGGAAAGAATGTCCCCTCAGGCAGGAACTAACAAACCTTGCAAATGTGAGGGATGGCATTTGGACTTGTTAAAATAAACACAATCTTGACATAAGAGACAACTAGCCCAGTGCAGCCACTGTACGACTCCTAACGTTAGTGCAAAAAGTACATCAAAAGTTAATTTGTGAAGCATTTGTTAAGAAATAACAGTATTGATACTAAAATATGCCTTTTAACTTGAGTAAGTTAGCAATATTGACAGTATCACAACATGCACAAATGCCATTAAAATATTGCTCTAGTGTTTGATAGGATTTATATGCTTTATTCCTTACCATCTGCATAAGGCAGGTTAATTTTGTACTGGTCATAGATCAAAACATCTCCTGAATGAGTCAGAGTCACTTGCCTCTTGGAGTCCTGCTTAAGAATAAGGCTGACGGATTGGATACATGATCCATCCTGGTTCTGCAAGTGAGAGCAAAACAAACAAGCCAAGTTATACTTACTGGGGACTGAAAATTTTAAGTTATACCCTGCTTCTTAGCAGAGTGCGCTTATAAAACATGCAGCTTTACAGCTAAGCAAGCAAATTCAGTATTTTGAATGATTTCCCATATGTGTCTAATAATAACACCAACCTGCTATGCAAGTACAGCACAGAATTGGGATTTGGAAAGAGAAATTTAAACAATTCTCACGTAGCTTAGTACCAAGACACCCTCAATTCATGACACACCCTGATTAAAGACCCACTGAGGCTGAGTTGATGCTCACCAACAACGCTGCATTATCTACAGAGCAGCGCACCAAACTCCAGATTTATACTTTAACATGTTCTGATACACCCAGCTTCTTTTAAAGCATATTTTAAGGTATAAAATTCTTTTAAAGGCAAACATTAATGAAAGACAGAAACATCTTGTGAATCGTTATTTAAAATGGGATTTAAGTTAATTACTTCTGATGGGAGTTGTAAAGTAGAGTATGTTCATAAGCTCCTTGGATGAATATTGATGGAAGAAAGGCAGCATCGTGACAGCATATAGGATCACCACATCCAACTGACCCAGCTTGCTTCTTGCTGCTACCATTGCTTATTCTTATTTGCATTTCACTTCTCCAAGGCAAAATGTCATACATGAAAAAGCACAAGTAGGAATACTGCATTGCAGCTGGATGAAATATACTCAAAAAAAAAAAAATCCTAGACAACCTCGTTTACTTTTTTTGCACCCACACTCTTCAGTGAAACCGAATTGTCAACAGTACCAAAAGCAGCTAATTAACTGAAATTCTACAGCAAATACACCTCTACTAAGTAACATGGAAACAAGTCAGGTAGATGATTAACAGTAGTCAGTTACAATCAAAGTTTTTAGGACAGGACTTCCACTCTCCAGAGTAACTACAGGTACTTTGGCTTCCAATGCCAATATGGAAATAATGCTTGTTAAAGTAATTACAGCAGGTTCATAGATTTTTCTTAACAAAATGGATTTGATCACTACTTAATTTCTTAAGAAGAAAAATGTTCTATCAAAGAGAATCAGGCACAGATGTGGATCGAGAGATGACTTGAACTTCATCGTGTCAGCATTGACCTTGCTACATGCTGAAAGGCATCAGAATCCCAGTCCACATTTTACTTTCTCATTGATCTAGACGGAAATCAGGTTTCTGCCACTCCTGCTACACTCAAATCTCTTTAGCATAGCTTGATACACCAGCTTATTTACACTGGCCTAGTGTGGCTGGATGAAGTTAAGAGACTGTCCATTCCCTGCCATCTACAGACGAAAGGGGGAAGCACCCAATTGCTGATTCTTCTGTTCAGCCTCCTTCACTGCAAGACCTTGTAACCATTTAACAGGTGTTCCAGAACAATGACAAAAATTGGGTCCACTCTTGTCACATTATTTGTTCATCTTACCCTCATCTCAATTATGCATCTTTGATGTTTCATAATGTCCTAACAAAAAACATCTCTCTTATCAACACCATTTTCAGCACAAATTCAAAACAGTCTTAATATATCAGAACACACACAGACATGTCTGAAATCACATGGTCAAAGAGCATTCTAGGTCTCCCTGCAGAAAATGCCATGTTGATTGTATCTGGAACTGTGCTGCAGCCAAGAAATAACCACCAGAGGTGTTGGAGGCCGCATTATTCAGCCCCACTGCCTCCAGTGAAGCCATAACTAATGATGAAACAGTAAAATTCTAAGCATCTTCAGTGCTGAAAGAGGCACTGAAAAAGATGTAGTTAAAATGACCTTTGGACAGCTGCACAAATATCAAAACTATACAGTGAATAGCATCATTCACAGTGTAAAGAGATCAGAATGTTCAGCTTAAAGATTTACACTTTTATTCAGCTCTGACTTTCACTGAGACTTCAAATGCTGCCCTGATTGTTGGAAACCATTCCTAGAGCTGCAAGCCACACTACCATGTGGCTCTGACAGATGCTGAACTAGCACAGAATAGATCATCTGTCAGCTCTTCAAGTACCATGGACACGAGTACATACCTTGGTGTTTAAAGATTAAAAACTACACGCGGAACTTCCCTGTCTCTAGATAATAATCCAACAGTGATCATTCACCAGCAGAGGAAATGATAAAATGAATCTTGAAAATAGGAAATTATAAAAATAACTGGAGATATTTCATCAGCTCAACCAGCTCTCCTGGACTGAGTGAAGACAGACGTCTGCCTTGTGAAGCCATGCACTTGTAGCTTATCTTGCTGTCTTGCCTCTTCACTAAGAAATTAGGTTTCTGTGCATTTCATTCAGCAACATGGCTACAAATTGACAATATGGTTGGTCTTTTAAAAAGCTGAAAATAAAAGAATAGCAGGTGGCATGCAGAGCAGAGGAGAACCAAGAAAACAACCCTCCATAGTATATACATTACTACACAGTATCAACAAAAGCTTTATTATTGCTTGAGGCTTAAACCGAAGGAGAAATTCTGCCTGACAATTGTTCTCTGTTCCAATAGACTATTTCTTTCATAGCACTGCCCCTGCCAGCTTTTGGCAGGTGTTTTCACAGGAATGGCCACTTCTCTCACTAGATGCTTAAAAAAAAAAAAAAAAAAAAAAATCTATATTCAGAAGACCTTCTCATCATACAAACTACAAAGCCAGTGAGGCTGTCACCTGAAACTCAGATAAGGTTAAGCTGTGCTGATCACTTGACTGATTCTCCTTCCAGAAAGTGCTTAAACAAAATTTCACATCGTTTTGAAATAACTTGTTGCCTGATGACTGTTTATGTCACCAACTCTAAGGCTCAGGATGACTGGATTCTTTGTGATTCAGAAAGCTGAAATCTCCCCAGGTATTCTCTTTCCACATTTTCTAGTCTGCTTGAATGAGATGAGAGTGATAAAGCTTTTTTAAGGAAGCACGTAAAATCTCAAACCATCAAGAAATATGAGATTCCACATTACAAATCTTTTAGCTTCCCATTTCAATTCATTAATTTTTATAAATGGGAAAAAAAGATAATGGAGGGTGCCTGGGGAACTGAAAAGCAGATCTCCTGCCAAGTGGTACCAGCTGGTTGATAATTAGACACTTGAATAGCTGCACTGAAGCCCCACATTTTTGCATTATACTACACAAACTGTTCTCACTACCCTCTTACCACCTGTACACTGATAATTAAATTAGCAGCATGTAGTTCTGGGACATATCCCATAATCCTCTGATTACTCTGATTGTTAACATCCAGAATGCTTTACTGAGACCGCTGTAAAATCTATGCCTGTTAGGGACTGATCAGGTTACCTTTGTTAAAGGCTAGGTGAAGTATGAAGCCCAATATGCAGTAAAAGCCAAGAGAATCTGGTTTTTTTTTCACCTACAAACCGCCTGGGCACAGAGACACATTAAGCAAAGTCACTAAGCGAGGCGGAAGAAGAATGCAAGAGTTACCACAAGGCACTCTGTAGTCTCACCAGTGCTGCAGAAAGCCAACTCGTTCGGTTATCACTTTCCCCAAAAAAAGTAACCACAACAACTAAACCAAAAGGCATAATTCTGTCTGTTTGTAGGCAGAGTGTTCCCTATCACAAGGGAATGAGAAACACACACATACTATGCACATTACCACAGCAGATATTTGCTCTGTTAGTTGATGGGCTTTTCAGCAGGTCAGGCTGAAAGGTACCCTGCTGTGAGCTTCTGCAACAAGTCACTTTGGCCTCAAGTCTCATTTGATATAAAAGTTTCCTAGACAGTTTCTCTGGGGATTTCCTTTGCTTTTCTTCCATGACATAGTTCAGCTATACTATACACAACCACCTTTCTCAAGCTTCTTGGACCCTGCAAAATTCTAAGACTATGACACTGAATAGATGTATGTCTATGTTTATGTTTTGTTTCACAGCTATTCTTTTTAATTTTTATTTCTTTGAGATGGTACTAACTTAATCAGCTCCTCAGGATTCCAACGTTTGCACAGAATGAAGCCAGCCCAACTCGTCAAAATAAAAGCAAGCTAACTCAAATATGTACTTGAAGTGGGGAATTATAACAACAACCAAATACACCTTGAAACAGCCTCAATGTTCCTATAAACAGGAAATCCTAGCAGGATCACAAGAATAATGCACACAGAGGTTAAAGCATTGAAGTTTTTTAAATGTGCATGTCCTCGCCAAGACTTCATTTCACAGCACCCCCTGTAACACTTCCATATCAAAGAGCTAAAGGCTGTTAGAGTGTTATACAGAAATTTTGTTTCCTACCCAGGAATCCACTTTTTCAACAGTGGTAACTTCTAGGTCCTGTCACATATGTCACCTGGTGTCCTGATACACTTCTCCTAGGGACCATAGAAGAGACATTTATTTGTGGATCATCAAGTTTCAGAATATATTTGGTCTCTATCCAGTTAAGCTATTTTTCTTACCTCACAACTTTTACCACTGAGATGAGGGCACTCCCTGCACTCAGTTTCCTATCTCCTACCTGCACTGCAAATAAAAAATTTCTATTATAATAAACTTGTCACTGCAACTTTATTCTAACTTTCTACTTAAAAGTCTTTTCTGTCATCCAGAGAAGTACGTTAAAATGCAGAAATAGAAAATGACTACTGAAATATGCCTTTAGAAGTATAGCATGACAACTTATATAACCATTTCATTTCCCCAAGGAAATCTCAAGTGCATGAACAATAGAAACTGCAGAGAAGAGTGACTGCAATCATTAATGTAAAAGGACTTACAGAATCATACGTTTATTTAGAACACAAAAGAAAACTAATGTAGTTACCTCCACAGAAGTACAAAGCAAAGGCGCTAAATCTGATTTTATGTGAATTATGTAATAACGTGGGCCTAACATATATAGATGGTCTAGAATTACAGAAAAGTCATATTTAAGGCTATATACACTTCAAATGCCTGTACAGTTGCTTCTAAATAAAAATGATTACAGAAGGCCATTAGAGACAGAACATAAATCTGGCCAAGATACAAAGCCTTTCTCCTACTGTGAATCCAGCAGCTTGGTAATCATGACCTTAATATAAATGTGGGCCAAATCCTGCCCTTACATGCACATGTAGAACTCAGACAGTGAGAAAAGCCTGATTCCAGAAAACAGCTAAGTTCAGTCAACTACATCTCCTGTACCATGTATGTATTTTTAAGACCTGTTCTATCTTGACATAACTTCCTGAAAATTATAAGCCCTTTCAAGACTGTAACAAAAATGAAACTCTGTAAAACAAAAAAAACAAAACTCTCAAAAACCTTCCCAGTGTTCCATACTTCACACATAGTTTTATAATACATGCTCAGAAACGCACATACAAAACAAAGGAAAGAACAGGTCTTGGATATAAGGCAGACAAAAATATTTGGTGACTTCTGTGTACAGCATCAGAAACCTTCAAACATAAAGTAGCATAGAATCACTTTTAATAGCACCCTTAGTATCAGCTATACACACGCACAGGCTTGTAGCTTGCTTTTCTTTTCAAATGCTTTTTTTCCCCTCAATTAAGAGACCCTTCAGGATATAAACATTACAAGAAGGCTGCAAGTCTCACCTGTCCACAAGGAGCATTTTGCAAGGATATGGTGAACATTCCAGACGTGCGGCTCTTCGCCAGAATATACTGGCAAGTGGCTTGGAAAGTGTATTTGCGCCCATCAAAGGTCATGAAATGCATGTCTCCTGAAACTGAGCATTCAGCTGAAAAGCATAATAAATAATGCAGGTAAGCATGTAGTAAGGGCAGAGTACTCCCCACAGTTCTTACTGCTGTAGGGTTCATACACTCTGATGCATTCTTTAATTTATAAAATTGTATTTATATTACAACCAGGTATTAGGAACACAGTTAGGACCTTATACTTTTCCTTGCTTTTGTTATGGAGTTCCCACCTGATGCCAGGCCAGGATACCTGAGCAGCTCCTCCCTCAGAAGGAGGCAATCATATGTGTTATCCTTGTATTATGGGTATTGGATTTGTGGCTCTTAAGACTGATTTTCAGAAACATTAACACAGTTAACTGATAAGCCAGACCATTTTCATATTTAATCTACTGAGTGTGTAGATTGAAATAAAAATGCAAATTACACAGTGAAATATCATATTAAGGTCTAAAAGCAATATTTTACCCGAAGTAAGAATTGAGTTATCAAACAGTTAAGTATTTGAGACTTTCACATACCTGGACATGTAAGATTTGTACAGATCCACTTTCCTCCAACACAGGTGCTGAAATCAAAACAAAAAGTTTTCATACTTTTATTTTGTGAGTTATACCCAGCTGTCCCCCAGCTGTTCTTCCTGGATTCCTTCTGTATGGAATGAGCACCAAGTGTCTTGAGTCTTACAAAAGGGTACAACAGTGTTACCACAGTCTTTAGAATGCCTGGAAGCTTGTCATGAGGACACGATCACCTGAAATTTCATCCATGCATCCAGTATCACTATCAATTCTTTTTAGCTCCTTAATAACCATTAGAAAAGCTAAGGGTGAATAACATTGAGAAGAATAAGCACAAGCACTTTGAATCTTATGACTTTTAAAGACAGAATTGTTGTGGAGAAAAAAAGAAGCTGCACATCTGCAACTTTTTTCAGTTAAGGTGATCCAATAAAAGGCACTTTCTCATCCTACAAATTTTTCTTTCCAATTTATAAAATTAACTTAGAAATTCAAAAACAGAAGCTTAATGCCACAATTACGTTAGGGTCTTTATGTCCAAGTGAGACAATAAAAACAAGAGACAAAGTCAAAGTAGTTCTCCTGTTAAGATTTTGAATTCTAAATTATTTTTATTTTTAAGGGAGAGTTCAAACTGAAAAACAGCACTAAATATTATAGTATTGTCTGCAATATTTGTCATTTTCTCTTCTTCCACATTAATACTGCAATAGTTTATCTTTTCCTTAATTGCAAAACATACATAGAACAACCATTTTTGTATGCAGAAACAGTGAGCACTTATCAAGTTTATCCCACTTCTAACTGAAATAGGCC
The DNA here is from genome assembly GCA_014706295.1 of Lycocorax pyrrhopterus obiensis. Lineage (NCBI taxonomy): Eukaryota > Metazoa > Chordata > Aves > Passeriformes > Paradisaeidae > Lycocorax > Lycocorax pyrrhopterus. The sequence continues at coordinate 11,924,373 of JACSVZ010000007.1, read as the reverse complement.
TTGAGGAAGGCCTATGATCATTAAAGGATTTGGTTCACAGTGTAACAAGAAAAATTACTAACCAGTTATTACATTCTTCATAAACCACCGAACCCATTTCAAAGAAACTTCCATGGTAGTCACAAGGACAGTCCATAGGCTTGACACACAATTCATTTTCATAAATTAAGCCTAGAAAGAATAAAATAACAAGGAAAAAGTGATATATCTATCTGCCAATGGCTGACAGAGCACTAACAATTACATTCAAGAACAACACAAATGGTCATGTATGATAATAAAATTCTAGACTATTTGTTAGTAATCTTCACCAAAAAAAAGTGCATTTGATTATATTAAATAAATTACATTACAGGGATCAAGTTACTAAATTTCTTGAGATACACTAAACATAGTGCAAATAACAAATATTTAATACCAGGTGAGAGGGAGAGGAATCCACACATACACGAAATAACAAACCCAAACATACAAGCCATGCTGCTTTGGGTACCTTTGGCTTATTTTTTAACACATTTACAAATCTTTGCCTCTATGGTCCTTATTTTGTTAAATTTTTTTTGCCTTTTTTTTCATTATTACTATAATTATTATTATTCTTTTTTGAACAGAGAACCAGAAGCAAAAAAGGCTTTACCAAACCATAAAAGGCATAATTTACGACAAATATGATTAAATTTATAATCAGGGTACATATAAGGGGCAGGACTTGAAGATCCATGGCATAACTTTCTCTGTCCCCTTTTAGACAGAATTATGTAGCCAACAGAAGCCAATTACTAGGTATTGGATATCAACATCTGTTTTGGTGATGAGGGCAAAGTTTTGCTAAATACCTCACTTGCCAAAATCATACAACAGTCTAAGAACCTCAGTATCAAAACTTGTTTCTGGTCACAGGAATGAGTTTCATTTATGTCGTGGTTTTGAGCTTTCCTAAGCACCCTAACCAGGAAAAAAAACCAAAAAAACCAAACAAAATAAACCCAAGCGACCAAAACCATCCTCCCCCTACCAACAAAAACCATTCAGCAACCACCACAGTCAGGAGGGTGGCTGCCCTGTAACAACAGAGCAAACCCCATTCTTTCACTGAAATTGTGTAGCTCTACAGCTAGAATGTGGATCCGTGCTGAAACCTATTCCTACGTTTTATAGGGAGGAAAAGGCTCTCGTCAGTTAGGAAAACAAGGTCAGTTATCCCCACTCTGTTGGCACTCAGTTTATAAAGAGCTCCTGGGAATGCCTTAATCTAGTCAGGTCATATAGGGTGTAACTTGGGGAGGAATCTGGAAGTTTTATGGAATCAAATATGGCTTTGAGAAGCAAAACTCACCATCTGGGCAGTAGCACCCATCAATGCAGTGAAGCTCACTGCCAATGCACTGTGATTGTTGGTGACACGAAACAGGGCAGCAGTTGATGCATTCACTGTAGGTCAAGGGTTCAGCACAGGTAATGGCTGAAATACAGAAACAGAGAAATTAAAAGGTGTAGAGCTACTGTCACACAGCTTAAATGGATTGCACATGTTTCTTTCAGGTACTTATTTTCTGGCAAATCAGTTGAGTATCTGTTCTCTAGATAAACATTGTCTAAAACAATGGCTTTCCTAACACACAGAGAATTGATACATATTTATATATTCCCCTTCTCTCCATTAAAGGTGCATTAAGAAGGAAAAATCTTAAATTACACTTTCTCACAGCAGAGCTATTTAGATACTCAGACCATCACCAGAAGTGGTCAGAACATCCATTAACAGAGATTTTTTGGAACCACAGGGGATATCTTCTGTCATGGATGACAAAGCAGTTTTGGTCCCGTGTTCCAGGCAGGCGAACAAATTAGATAACCTCTTTCAAACTTACTTTATGTGACTTGTAAGATGAAGTCTTATGCAAGTGCAATTTAAATTTGTTTTTAACACTCGTGACACATATTTTACATATCATACAGCCATGAAGACTTCGACAATACTTGAAAGAGTAGCTCCATGAAAATAAAAATGGTTAATCAACTTAAAGAATCACATTGTAATAAGCTTAGTGCTTCAAATAAATTTGGTATAAATCACACATATTAAAGAGGAAATCCATTGCATTTGTGTAGCCTTGAAGTGAGTTTCACTCACTTAATAGCTTCATTAAGGATGAGTCCAAAATTGGAGAATGGCAAAGAAGTAAAACTACGAAGGGCACCCTTCTCAAAATACAATGACCAAGCAGCATTTCCAAGTACAAGAGCATGGGCATTACCACACTGCTGGAAGTGCACACGCCATCCATGAAGTGGCTTTCCTGCCTGGGCACATGCTCTGGCATATTCAGTGAGCGCTCGACACCAAGTTGTATCATCAGCTGCTGACCTTACACAAATAAAAAGTGACACATCATTGTGTACCTCCATTCAAACACACACTCGTAACCTCATGAATGCTCCTGCATTGCATCCAACCATGCTGTTTGAATCTGCTTTAACAATGTCCTAAAGTATTGTGCTGTTGGACTGGGTTAGAAGTCTTAAAAGGATAGAAAACTTCCTGCCACACTTGAAGAGAGGTCATCAATGTAAGTATCAATATATTTGAGACCTGACACTATTTTCCTGAATAAATCCACAAAAGCCAGAAATACAGCAGTATAAGGAGACTTCAATAAAGGTCTTGATTTTTACAGAAGGAATAACATCCTGCAGAAAACTCACAAGAAGAAAGTGTAAAATTTCTACCAATGAGCCACCAGGGTACAAGAAATGGAAGTTACCTTCTGACCTGCTTTTTTTTTTAATCTAACTATTCAAAACTGCTTGGACCAGGAGTATAGCAGGTTATGAAACATTAGCATAAGTTCAAATAGTAATCAAACTCCTCTTTTCAATGGATTACCATACAGTTTGAAGAAGCCAAACTGGCTCATTCACTATGATTTTCATTATAGTAAGAAGGCTTTAGAATGGCAGAAAGCACCTAAGGGTGTTGCACACTCAGAATCAAAACAGATGACATATTCAAGGGAGGTAGACTAACACACCAGGAAAATATCTGGGCCTGACTTTGGTCATCCTTATACCAAAGAAATCAGGAACAACTCCACCGCATTCCACAGCAGTAAAACTAGAACAAGTGAGAAAAGCAAGATAACAGAACAATGATAGATAAAAACTTACATGCAGAGAAAGCCACAAATCTGTTCATTTAACATTTGTAATTCATTCTTATGATAGGACCACGTGTTTTTTTATAATAGCTTTGGAATTAGCCAAAAACATTCACTTACATGCAGAGATCATTTGTGCAGCTTGCCATAAAAGAAAGAGGACTCACATACTCATGACATTGTTTAAATGGAGGCTGTAACAGGATATTACACAGAGCATATGCCCTCTGAAATGAAAGAGACAGCTGTTGTAATGAGGTTTTCAAAAATAAACATAAGCAGAATAAAATAGAATGCTGTGGAAAATCAGAACAGACATCTGTCTGTGTCTAGGAATCACTTTTCCTCTCACCAAACAGAAGCAGTGTTAAGCAACGTATTGCTCTCCATGCCAAAGTTTCCAAAACATTGAATCTTTTATCCAAGGTCATACCAGTGGTAGTAAAATATATCCCTTCCCCAAAAAGAGCACAGATAATTTTGCAACTAAGCCAAGACGACCTGAAAAAAGCCTTCATTTTAATTAAATTACACAGTAAAAGCCAAGAGAAATAAACCATAGCTGGCATCGGCTTCAGTTTCAAAGCACTTTCATTTAAGGGTTATATCCTGAAAATACTAATTGAAAGGAAAAATTACTTCAGTGTCATGGAAAAAAGCGACAATAATTGTCTTTTTAAACACTGGCAAATGGACTGTGCTCTGACTCTGGTTTTGCTTCCCTGCTTCTTTGTATCCTTCCTAAAGGGAAGGAATGGGTACTAATTCTAGAAGAATCCCCTATTTTACAACTTGTCACTCATTCATCTTCATAGTCAAACACTTCTACTGGCTGTTATGCAGACAGTATAATATTTGAAAAGATCAAGAATTAAATTCAGAAGAAAAGAGGGGTGGCAGGGTGGAGGGGAAATGATTAGAGGACAAGGGAAGATCTGCTGCAGTAAGGATTTTAATTAACCTCTCCCAAAAAAAGGTGCAAATATTTCCAGTCTCCTTCAAGGCTTATAAGTTGTCAAATTATTCACTGAACATTCAAATTAAGTCAAACTCTTGCTCCAATTAGAATCACCAACTATGTCAATAATCCTTTTGTGTTGATCCAAACCTGCAGAGATTCGTGGCTTTGTGTCAGGCACGGTGGTTCATTGAGAAGAGATTTATCCCAGTAGGGCGTTCCTTGTGGAGGATTTTCCTGCCAGCTCTCTGCGAATTCTGTTACATCGTCTGTCAGTTTTCCTAGACAAGACACACACACACACAGAGACACGCAGTGACTTGGAAGAACAACAGTGTTTCTATAGGATTTCCCAGGGAAACGTTTCAATAATCAAAGCACGTCAAGAAGAGAACACCTAACCCTTCTCACTAATAAGTGAATCAGCTGAAATCAATCCGGTCCTTTCAAGAAGCAAAAAAATACTTTTAAAAGGAACTACAGAGGTGGGCTTTAGGATGGCAGAAAGCACCTTACTTAGGCAAGGAAGGGCTGTAAGGGACAAGGACTACACCTGCCTTAGTCATCAACAGAATAAAGGAAACAAAAGCTTTAGTAAATTGTATATACATAGGTCTGTGCTGTTACTTTATATAAAACTCCCAACGGGGAGTCTAAAACTCAAGAAATATGAGGCATTCCTGAGTCACTGCAATGGTACAAAATGATTGTCTGAATTAGCCAAATACCAGTGTGACTCTTTTATTTAAGCAGCAATGTCCATACTACGGTTAAACCAACTAATCCATCATTATTATCATGCACCTTGGACAGGTGGTGACATTGATTACTGCTTGGATTACCCACAATAATATATATTATTATATATTATTATTATTATTGTATATTATAATGCATATCTTGCCACATCTTACTACTGCTCCCCAAGCTAAGTGGATAAAGCTCGTGCACAGTGAATTCACTTGTCCTACAAATGCAGCTTTAATGGACTGAGACACTGAGAAAGGTGAGAGGAGAGAGGAAAGTCTCTGGGGAAATGACCCCTTGATCTTGGTATTAATATAAACAACTTGATTTAGTGAGCAAAGTATTAGTGGGGGTAATGACTGCTAACAGAGCAGGGCTGGTGCTTTCTGAAACTGAGTGGAATGCACGAACAACAGAGGAAACCACATCCACTCTCTGAGCTTTGAAGCAGTACTCTACAGAAATATCCTCAAGAGGAGCAGCCAACAGCCCAAAACAATGATCTCCAGAAGTTTTTATGGCCTAACTTGAGATACTTTTAAGGGACCCGATTTTTTCCCCTACTTTTTTCTTTTCTTACTCATTTCACAGATGTCTTCACTCACTATTTACTGAAATCCAAGACTTCTGGAAGTGTCTGAAGTTGACATTGAAGGATCAGTTTAATTCTGAAAATGTTAGCACAAATGAAATGCCAGCTCAAACAGGATTTTACAGTTTTCATTAACTTGATTTATTAATTATTGATTTATTTCCAATAGCAATACCTCAGGCTTGCACAGGCTGGAAAATTTCTAAAAGGGAAGTGAACATTTAAAAATAGATTTTGCCTTTCAGGTCCCAGGAAACTGGAGTACAAATACCATTGCAGGTAATTGAGTAAGACAGATTTAAGATCTTCCTCCCTACAGCCCCATCTATATTGAAACTGGTTCTCTTCACCAAATATCACTTAGCAGAAGTATTTCCATAGCATACTTTCAATTTCAAAAATCACCCATCTTAAATTCAATCAGCATTACAACTAAACACTAAGTAACATTTCATTTACCTGAAAAATAAACCCACCACGTTACACAGCAGGAAGTACCTTAAATACTCACCATAACTGGTTTCCAGATCATCCTGCAGAACAGCATTATTGTTTCCACACAGTCCGTGGGTTTTGCCCAGGTACTCTGGTGCCATTTTGATGTACACTGCAGATGTACCATCCCAAGCCAGAGTAAAGGCATACTGGTGCCTGACTAGGAAGTATCCAGCTAGCTTCTGGATGTGTAAGTTTCCAATAACATAAGGTAATTGTACTCTGGAATGACACAGAACCAAAAATAATATTACATTAGAAAATGTAATAGTTAAAAATAAATTACTTGCTGATGTAATGACTTCCTCACACTACTGAAAATCCCTGATGGAAATACTGAATAACTCCACTAAACCAGATGAAGTTGCAAACAACAGCAAAAATCATGAATGCCAATGATTATACTTAATCATTGTGATATATATCACTAATTTAGGTATCACCTTCCTCAGACACTACTCAATAAACAGAGGGTAATTGTTGCAGCTGTGGTCTGGGTGCTTTTTCAGCCTACCAAGGAATAAGTTCACATCTCTGTTATCAAAGTGGTACAGTGATATTAACTCCAATGTAACTACAGCATTAGAAACATGACTGCAATTACCCAAATCCTTTATAGGTGACTTCACTGCTCATCTTTATCTGTTCATCTCCAGAAAAGAATAAACTAATGGACCTTTTGCAGGAATAAGGAGAAGAATGGCATTCAGGATCATTTTTCACCTGCCAAATAAAATCACAAAGTCAACGTTTCAATCAAATTCTTTGTAATTCACAGTAACAGAACTAATGCCACCAAATCTGCATTCAGCATGGGAACAAGAAGTTTGGTCCCCCTCTTGTGGAAAAAACTGAGTGGTGTTTTCATAGCCATGGTCATGGAGCGGTCTTTTCACAGCTTTGAGCGAACAAAGCAGTCTTTGGAAGGACACACAGTCTTTATTCCAGCTGTTTCCATTCTACACTATGGTAACTGGTAGCCCACATCACGTTAAAATCACATATAGATCACATTACACAACCCCCTGTTATCATGTCGAGTTATTTTTAATCTCTTAAAATCAATACATTATTAGCATGTTCAAAACAGCTCAGAGGAATGTAGAAGTACCATTCCCTACCTGTATGGAAAAGCTCTGTTCATCTAACTCAGCGTGTCTCACAAGGGCATATGTGGATTTCCCAGAAAAGTAATAATAGAGTCCATCAAAAGTTTCAAAATTATATTGGCCCCACGTCCTGCATATATGATCTCTTTCAGCACCTGTGTTATACACTAACAAAAGGAGAGTCACTCGAGACATAGCACTGGTTTTTTGATACAAACAGGAGTTGAGATGGGGCAGTGCATGCAGCATGCTGTGAAATATAATGACATAAAAGAAAGGAGGGAGAAAATGCTACAGCGTGAAGGGAGCCTTGAGGCAGAGAGTAGTCATTGCAGCAGCGGGAGCACGAGTGCAATCCCAGAAACCCGGTCAGATTTCTCTCTTTACACACCTGTCTGGCATCTCGGTCCCGTCGCATTAAATCGACTGCAGTTGCACAGCTCTCTGTAGACACACTCACCTCCATTAAAACATGTAAGTGAATCTGAGTGGAAAAAAATCAAGGCATGTAAAAAATAAATTATGGTAGTTTTCTTTCTTAAGACCAAGTTCTTCCATGGAATGTAACTCTGAGAATGACAGGAGTTGCTAGCTTAGCATTAAAGTGTCCCGGAGAATCCAACCGGCCCGAAAAAAGGAAACATACTGTGATAGCTTCAACTCAAGTTATGCAGCCAGATTAATAAATCTACATTTAGAAAAGCCAAATCAAAATGTCTGTGACATCTGTTAGTCTGACCTGTTTTCAGTCCCCTAAGTAATGAATAGAGGAGGTGGACGAGTACTGCACCACGAAGAAGCCCAGTGCCTGTATCCTTCCATGAGTAACACCCTGTGGGTAAGCTCTGCCAGGATGAGAGCAGACTGCCTTAGAAATACAGATGTTCCAACTCCAGATGTGTATCTTTACCTGTTGCCCTCCTTCCACCTTACAGCTTCCAAGTACACCAACCACAAACATTTTGCATAAAGACACAGATCCCTGCAATCGACAGGTTTGGGCTTGGGGGATGGAGGTGATGGTTTTTTTTAAATTCTGTTTTCCCTGGGAAGATCCCTATCAAAATATGACGAAAGTTTTCACAGTCTAAAGAAAAAGGTGCACAAGCAGAAACAAAGTTTCCTCTTACTAAATTTAAACTTTGTGATTAAATCTTTTTTTAACAATTGTGATCCATTTACTTATTTTGCTAATATTTGCTCCTATAAAGTATGTTTAGGAAAGGATTTTAATTATTTACTATTATGCAATCATAGTAGTTTTTGTACTTTAGAATACAAACTGAGATTGCTTTAGTTGCAGAAAGCAGACAAGCTGCTCAGAAGAAACCGGTCTTCTTTTCTTTATCTTTACGAATACATCATTCTTGAAAAATAGTCATAGAATGATTTGGGTTGGAAAGGACCTTAAAGATCATCTCTTATTCCTTGGTAGCTTGAAAAAGCAACCAACCCCACTAGACCAGGTCTCTCAAAGCCCCATCCCACCTGGCCTTGAACACTTCCAAGGACGGGGCATCCACACCTTCTCTGAGCAACTTATTCTAGCGTCTCACCACCTTTATAGCAAATAATTTCTTATTAATATCTTATCTAAACTTACTCCCTTTCAACTTCAAGCCATTACCATTTCTATCTGCAATCCCATTATAAAAACTAAATAATTATTTGAAGACTTTCAAAATATCCAAACAATTAATTTTGATTCCCTTGGTTTCAACAAGCACTCTCCCACCCTCCGACCAAAAGAAAAAAAAAAAGAAGAAAAAAAAAAAATAAAAGCCATGTTTGAAAGGACAAGGCAGGTAGACAAAGTAAGAGGCAATGCTTCTTTGCCTGCTAGCCCAACTGTCCAGCTCCTTTCCCTACCTGGCCAGTGTGAGGTCAATAAAAATACTGCAAGCACCGTGCAGAAAGGTCCCTACTTACACTGACTCAGCCATCTCATTTACATGCTCACAGTGTCCAATCTTGTCAATAATGCAAAAGCCTGTTCCTCTTGTCAAGAGAGGCAGACATTGATCTCTTTCATCTTGAGTGTTGTGAGACCTGTGTAACCAGAGCCCTGGTCTCTCTTCTTTGCTTCTCTAAGATTATGCCCTGTTGCCTGTCCAGTTACAATAATGTGCAATTAGGCTGCAAGTCATGTTCCTCTGAGCTGTAGAGGAAGTTAGTCCCCTTTTGATGTTTCAGGTTGAATGATTCCTCTCTAAGCATGGCTCAGGTGACCTGCTTCAAGCCATGTTTGTTCAGATTGTGCAAACAGTCAGCTGACCTGGGGACCCTTGCTGTCACTAGGAATGATCTCCCTGGCTCTCTTTTAGAGAAAAGGGGTGTTAGTCAAATCTGAATCAAAAATCAAATGACTCAATCATGAGCATTTTCTTCTTTATGAAGATCTCTTCCTTGTGTTATGATTCTAAGAAAAAATTATAATCTTAGCTGTTGTATTTTATATCCCTTTTTACACCACTGTAATCTGTCTTTCCTTGCACTGCATAAACAGCTGTGTGTGCAAACATTAGTTAACCTCAAGCAGGTAATGAGGAAAGCAGCATTGTTTCAGATCACATTTAGTGCTCCTACTACTGTAAACGTGGCCTCCTTTAATCATGCAATTCTGCTCCATTAACACAGAAATACTTCCTAAAGTATTCAGAATAAATATCCTGTAACAAGGGGCTCATTCTAATCTTTGTCATGAAAGGAATACAACCTCTCCAAATTAGATAACCCATATGACCACATCAAAAGTTTGTATCTCCCCTAGAAATGTGAGAAATTTTAATACTTGCAGAAAGGGAAAACACATGAAGATTAAGTGAAACCTAAAATTAGGAAAAGTTACAGAAGAATATTTTGTCCTTCATTTACCTGAAAGCGATACCTATTAAAAACTCCTCAGCTCCTCTTTCCCCTTTGACATTATGCCAGTTGGGTGCACTGGGTTGGAATCTGAAACTGAAAACTGGTGAGACTTTTCTAGCAGAAAATGGGAGGCCTAAATAGCATGATTTGACTCACATAAGTAATAATGGGATTTCTAACCAGTGTTGCCACCAGAACCTGCAAATCACCCTGATAACATGACCACTGCTGTGATGAAGCAACCAGACTCAAATCCCTTCTTTATCAAATAAAGTGAAGACTCGGGATCATCTTGTAACACAGGTCTGAATTCTTCTCTGCTGTTCTCAGCTTAAATACTCTAACCCTCTGGAAATTACTGAATAGGCTGCAGCCCCATGGATAGGGTTGTTTTAGTCCCTTGAGCACGTGGACCCCCTTTTCAGTTCATCCCCCTTTTAAATTTTTCTATGAGCAGTAGCAGAGCCTCAAGACCATTATTTATCACAGCCTTTGAAAAACTGTGACTGTAATCCAGCCCATTTGCACATCCCTGCAAGGGGTTCTGCAGAGCAGTGTCCAAGCTTCACACAGAGACACTCCATAGCAGCATCATGATAGCTGTCCAAAGGCATCTTGCATCTTCATCAAAATACACATTTGTTTCGAAGTATTATTATTGATGCAATGTATTTTGTGGGTTCGCATCTCTGATACGGGGCACATTTAGCTTTATCTGCTTTCTTACATTACTTCTTCGCCAATGAATACTTAATATCTCTTGAACTTATTTCAGTTCTAATTGAACTCTATGTCCTGGCTTGCTCATCCATGATTTGGTCTTCTGATCCAACATGCTCATTAGGAATAAAATAAGTAATTTATATAGTGTGGAGCCCTTCAGCATGAAGTGAGATACAGTCACTAAAGAAGTGCTCTCCTCTTGGAGCACAAGGACGTAACTGCAAAGAAATCTTCTCTATGTATTCCACACAAAAGTTAAGATACTACATCAAAGACATATCTAAATTAAATTTTTTTCACTTTCATTCAAGAACACTTCTGACTATGCAGATTACCATGCACATCAACCTTGAAATTCTTGATTTTTGCTTTAACTATCACATGAATACAGATGCTCAAGCTCAGGTTGAGCTCAAGGTAACACATCATTATCACCAGTACACTATTAATTCTTGAAGATTTGTGCCTGATGTGTACTTTCCTATGAGTATTTTTTGGTAAAACATTTAGTACTTCCTAGTGCTACTGTTTTTTCTACTATTTAAGACACAGCATAAAAAATATTGCTTAATGCAAAATAGTAGACACGGGTTTCTTTTCAGGACATGCATTACTGGATTCACTTGGACAGAAAAGTTTAAGAACGAAAGATCAATTAAGAGATCTGAAGTGATAAAGTTTTGCTTAAGCAAAACAGATGCAAGGTCCAGCCCATGCCCTCAGTTCTTATGATTCTGCCTAGATATCAACTTTGACCCAAGCAGTTTTAGAGATTTGGAGTCATTGACAGAAATAGACAGGAACTATATTTTTCAGAATTCTTTAAAAATTACACATTTTAAAAGTTCCATGCAAAAGTTGAAGAGTAGTTCACTTGAAGAGTCTGAAGGTTAATCAAAGTATTAAAATTATCAATTATTTAAAAATCAAAAAATTTTATTCTTGAATGGAAAGGTGAAAAAGCAAAGCAGATCAGGATAAGAATTTGCAAGAAACTTAAATTAGATCTAGAGCCACACATAAAAGAGTAGAAGTTATGCTTAAAACGTAATATTTGAATTTTTGCAGTCAACATCCTTGAAATTCTATATTTTGTAACTCTGCATAATTTCCACTGCACATTTCTCTAGGTGCAAGCTTTCAGGTGTTCCTTCAGCTATGGGAGAATTAATACAACAAGTATGTCTTAGGTTATTTGTTACCCTTCAGCTTCACAGTCCTTGAAAGCACCCGCCTGCAGTGGCACAGGTTTTCCCCGGCATACAGGCTTTAGCAGGATGCAGTACAGCCCAAGGCCAAGTACCTCATTGCTCTGGGATGTAAAATCCACCTCTTTGGGATTCAGAGGTGAGTGAGTAGGATGCAATTTCGGCCCTTCTGTTCCAAGGGCCTTCCAGTTAGCCGCATATTTTCTGCTCTGGTACATCTCCTGAAATCAGTTCTCAAGCACGCACTGCAAGGGACAGGTATCTTCTGTGGTAACAGTGACTCGTGCCCGCTACAGCATTACAACGCAAGAGAATTTGTAGTGTTTAGAATGTTAGAAATTCTCAGCAGTAGCCTGAATACCTCCAGAAATAATTTGGTTTGCCTGTCCCAGGTTCTTAATATGCTTTAGCTCAGGAGTTTTCTGTTCGGGTTTTTTTCCACATTTGTTTGTTGTTTTTTAATTTCACCCGAAAAAGATTTGTGTGGAAGGAAGTTTAACAGCTATGTAAACGACGTGTTAACTTCAGCAATTTTTCTGACAAACATTTAAAATCCCTTGTTCCCTGGCTACAAGAAACCAACACAGAACTTACTTCTTGGCATTTGCTTGTGCTATACCAACTTCTTTGTTCCACTGATAGATAAGACATGACTTAAGACATTTCACTTTCTGAAATGCTTTAAATCGACTAATACAACACAAAGGTAAAGAGATCTCCTGCGCAAGTCATGCATTCATTCCACATAAAATGTGTTGGTTTATCTTTACAGAGTAACAGAATGCAAGAAAAAATGGTATTGCAGCAAGAATTGACTGTAGTAGGATGAAATATAAAACTGATTATAGTGAACTTACAAGTATTTCAAAGAATAGTTTTTCTTAGAGACATTGCTAAAGTAGAGAAAGCAGCTGACAGCCTATCTTGCTGTTTTGATTTGAATTTCTGCTTGTTCAGGTTTTTTAAACAAAGAAGGTTTATTATTTCATACATCCCCAGATGTTTGCAAATCCCACTCTATGGGCAGAGTTACAGCAGCTTGCATCTCTTTTTAAATTGGAGAGACCAAAATGAAAACTATTTTTCTAAGTATCTAGAGCATTGTACAAAACAGATCAGATTATTCTTTTGTTTTGTTTTTTTAATGTGTCTTTCACACATAGACAAAAATAGACTCCATTTGCCACACACGTTACTGTGATTTAAAATGGAAACTTCCAAGCCTATGTATTCCACTGTTTAAAAGAGTTTAATAATACTGATTTTATTTGCCTTCAAGTAGAGGTAATCATTAACAATTTTTAAGGTGTGTCTTCAACCACATTGTCTTTCCAAAACAAGTACATCAGAAATGGAAAATCCATATGGAATATCTTTGCCTCATAGAAATACAAATTAGAAAGAAAACCAAAAAGTTTGTGCTATCACATCTACAGAGAGCAAAAAACCTAATTCTTGCCATCATAACTGCATCCTCCTTTAGAAGCTTAGCCATGTGATGAGTTACCATAAGACATTTACAATCATTTTGTTCTCCCTCGTTCTAAATTTGTTCTTCCATTTCTTAAATATTAGGCATATTTAAGAAACAATAAACTTGCACATAAGCCCTTGACAAAAGCTTTTTAATAGAAGTCGTGCAATGAGTTTATGTCCATGGTTTTTACTGCACACTTGAACAATAACACATCTTTTTTCCAGACCTGAAGCAAAAAATGAAATCTTGTAGTTCCATTAAAGAAATTTTCACTAGGCAAAAACTAAACCCAGTGAAACAAACAATTATTATGACAACAAATTTCTCAGCATGATCTGCATATCTTCTCTTTGTAAGCTGCTTTATTTAGTATAAAAAAAAGCATAACAACTTCTTGGCCAATAAGATGGTGCAACCCTCAAAACCAGAGGAATTTTTACTAGTATAGAGTGCTAGGTTTCTAAAGCAATTTTATGATACACAATATATCTACGACTTTTTCATATTCTGGAGAGAGATTCATAAGTAATAGTTTTTCTTTGAGCAATATTATGCTTCTCTAAACTCTGGTATCCTTCCTCCACATTCAGCTACATGCTTCTCAAAAGCTTCCGAAAACAGCGTGTATTGAAGGCATTAAAAGCTTTTGGAGATGACACCACCCTAATCACGATTGATAAGGGTTCATTCCACACATCAGTCTTGCCTTTTGTGCTATAAAGCTATGGGATGCAAATCCAGACTATTCACTATTATGTAGGTCCCACATCCAGTGTGGTCAGGCTGACTGAAGAGAAACTAGAGGGTTTGCATCACTAACTAAAATTACTCTGAATTATTTTCCCTCATTCTTCTCCTTTCTACAAGACAAGCATGACCCAGACCCTTCTGCAGAGTTAACACAGAGGATCTTTACTCTTCAGCAAAGATATTTTAAGCCTGTCCACTTCACTTCTGAAAATAAGATTAATCAAAAAAACAAAGATGCACATTCCTCAAGCAAATGCCCACCGCTGCAAGCTGGTGGCCAAAAGGACCTTACCCTGCTAACCCATAGATCACACACACAGAAAGCACCTGTAGGTTACCTTAGCAAAAACAAACAAACAAAAAATCTCCAAGCACAGAAGAGGAACTGGACACAATTTAATATCATCTAGACAGCAATCCACATCGTTACATATATTACACTACAAGAGCAGATTTTCCTTCTGAAAGCTCTTTACTACAAAACCTGCAGTTAGGAACAGACTTTGGAGTTATTAAACCAGAACCAGGTGTAAACTTAAAGTTAGGTGAAACTCCACGACAAATTTCCACGCTCCTGGGGACCTTTGAGACAAAATAGGGTAGAGCCTCCTTATCATTAAGGCCTGTATTAGACATTTTAGGATTTTTTTCTTCCTAAGAATGACTAAACAATGCAGAAGATAAGGGACAATTGAAGTCACTTTCTGTAGAAACATAAATAACTTACTGGATGGTCCACATTTCATACTGTGAATTCTCCTGTTCCGAGACAAGGACATTGTCGTAGGTGAAGTGTTATAATCTGCCATTCCAGACTCCTTTCAGAAAGAACAAAGAAATCAGCAGCTATAAACAAGACACCTAAAAGTCTCTTCAGTCTGCCAGTAAATTTACTATTTTTAGTAAGACCATTGCTTCATATTGACTAACTATAAAATTCTCAAAAAACTCCATTGTAAAGTAAAAAGTACACTCTATTCAAGGATCCAATATGTTCTCTTTTTCCTTCCTCCTAAACATACTTCTTACTGAAGATTTCTGATCAGTAGGCTAGCCCAGAAAGAAACAAAAAATGTATTACTAGCTCTTGAATTCGTGGTGGGAGAACCTAAATCCAGGAGCATTTGCTATTATTGGTGGTTGAGCTGGTTACTTGTTTGCAGTTATGTGACATTTTTTCTTTGCTGAGCGCTTCCCAGAAAGAGCAGGGAGAAAGCAGAAAGAAAGGTGACTCTCTCTGAGGAGCAACAAACAAGGACTACAAAGCAATCCTTCCTTTTCCCACCCTCAAACAAGGCAGTGGGAACCACACACCCTAATTACATTTCAGCAACGTGCCATGAGTGACACAGTGCAGTTGCCAAGATAAACTACATCCAAAAACCTGAGTGCTGAGCTGTAGTGACCCAATACTGCCAGCTCGTTTACCTCTACTGAGAAGCAAAAAGGCTCCCACAAAGCAATTGTGACTGGATGAGCCAGACTAGACCTCAGCTTTGCCTCGAGCAAGGATGCTTTGTACAACATACTAACTTCTTGAACAAGGTAAGTTCTAGATACAGTCATGCAATCTTCTCTCGCTGCTTAAACACTAAACTTTCATTGAGGATTGACACTCCTCGTGGCTGGGATAAAATACACATTGGAGGGCAAGTCCTGAAGAATCACCAAGAGTAGAACAGCCACCAAAAATACTGATGGTATCACGGCAACGTACAGATATATTGAGGCAAGATACGAGAAGCACATTATCCTGATGACAACCAGAATACGCATCCCTCTGTCCTGCACAGCCAGGTCCCCTCACAGGAGTCTCTCCGGGCGGTGCTGGGAAGCCTGGCACCACCTGAGCTCATCAACCTCATGAGCCCTGGACGCAGTGTGGTGGATGCTCTCTTCCCGGGGTCTCCCCGGCGGGAAGCTGCACATCCCGGCGGCCCGGTCTCCCCAGGGAGGTGCGGCAGCGCCCGGCCCCGCGGTGCCCGCCCGCCGCCCCCTCTGCCCAGCCCGTGCCCTCACCTGCACCGCCGCGGCGAGGCCGGCCCTGCTCCGGGGTCCCGCGGTGCCGCCTCGGCTGATGGGGGAGAAAAGAGCAGGGTTGGCTCGGCCCGGGCAGCGCAGCCACCCACCCAGCCGGGACAGGTCCCGCTGTGCCCCGGCCGGCTCTTACCTGGGGAGCGGCTGGTCCCCGACGGCGGCGAGCTGCGCCCGGGCACCCCACGGAGACAGGGCTGGAAGGCAACGGCGGCAGGTTAGCGATGGCCAGCACTGCCCCGCCCGCCCTCCCGTGCCATCCCACGCCGTTCCCTGCCCGGCGGGACACTCACCCGAGGGCAGCCAGGCGCACAGCA
Source organism: Lycocorax pyrrhopterus obiensis (assembly GCA_014706295.1). NCBI lineage: Eukaryota > Metazoa > Chordata > Aves > Passeriformes > Paradisaeidae > Lycocorax > Lycocorax pyrrhopterus. The sequence continues at coordinate 11,907,937 of JACSVZ010000007.1, read as the reverse complement.
GAGCCCCGAGAAGGAGCCGGGTCTCCATGCGGGCGGCAGCGGCTTCCCGCAGTGCTCCGGCCGCTACCTGCGCCCCGAGCTCATCCCGCCCTCCCGAGCGGGGCGGCCGGGGGGTTTATCCGCACCCGCCCCCCGCCCCCGGCCCAGCCCTTCCCCGGCACCCACCCCGGACACCGCCCCTCGCCGGACAGCGGGCTCCGGCCCCGGCCGGCCGCTCCCCAGCCATCGCCGCTCCCTAGCCATTGCCGCTCCCCAGCCATCGCTGCTCCCCAGCCATCGCCGCTCCCTCCCTGGCCGTGCCGGGCGCTGACCTCGCCGCCTCCACACGTTCACTTGCACTTTTCCGCCCTCCGGGGCTTTGGGAGACGGTCCGTGTGCCGGTGTCTCGGCAGCAGCAGCCGGGACAGCCGCTCTAAGCACCCACTCCGGGGCGAGCGGAGCCGGGGCTGCTCCCACAGCTCCTGCGGATGAGCACGGACCGAGCGCGGCCCGGAGCCGCCCGCTCCTGCTGCAAATCTTGTTCCGTGCTCAGCACGGAGCATTGGCCCCACTGAAACAGGTCTCAGGACTTGAAAAACGACAGACTTAAGTAAGACATACACTGAATGCAGCATGCAGCTGACGTGTATGGATGGTTTCCACATCTTCTGATAACTTTTTTTTTGTTGTACTATAAGGTCACACTCTGGAGCGCTGTGTGGAGCCTTTTCCATGTTTATTCCTCTTCTTTTTTCTTTCTTTTTTGCACCCCTTATGATTAAATTTGCTTTCTTCCATTATGTTCCTTCCCTTTTCTCTCCTCCTATCACTGTTACCTTTCCTCTGTTATTTTCCCGTTCCCATCTGCTGCTGTCTCTCTCCCCATCATTCTTCAGGTTTGCATATCTTATGACAGAAGCTTTAGAAGCTGCCCATACCAGGTGAGAAACTGTCTCAGATAAAAAGGGGCCTTTTCTGACTGCTTTGGGAAGTCTGTTAACAGTAAGTCATTAAAAAGATCTCTTTTCTGCCTTTGTAATTTGTCCCTGTGGATTGTGTTTCTTGTGTTTCATTTCTAATGAAATGATGGAAAACTAGTGACGTTTTCACTGAGAATTCTGTTCCCTCCTGTGAGTGTTGGAGGGAGAATGTGCATGAGAGAAAAGAACGTGAGGAATAAATGATATCCTTTGACACAGCTTTTCCCAAATAACCCCAAACAGATTTTTAGAATTGTGTGCTAGCCTCAACCTATAGCAGAGCCAATCTGCTCTGAGTGCAGCATGTGCTTGGCTTCGGTGCACTTTCTCTGATCCAGGTTACATTAATGGAAGTAGAGAAAGTAGATAAAAGAAACAGGAATCAAGTTACACAACACACACTTTAATGTATTTCTTTGCCTACTAAATGAGCTGCTCACTTTATTCATTTTCCCTTAATGCCACAAGTAGCAAACAAGAATTGAGGCTAATTTAGACCCAATTTAGGTGCAATTTGATTTCTTCCTAGGAAAGATTTCATTATCTAAAAATACTAAACAGTCATAATTGTACCATCTTCTAACATGGTGCATTCGAAGCAATGAAAACTGCAGAACCACCTCATAAATTTACTGATTATCCAACTTCCAGTTTTGGAGCATGAGTTAGCTTTGTGTGTTTGCTTGCTTTGTATTTATGCACAGTAGAGCACAGGAATTCATGTACAGCAGACTAATAGCCCACCAAGTTTGTCTTCCTTTCTGCACTGTGTCCTTTACATGATGATTCAGAGCAGTTTTCACATCACCAAGTGAAGTTAATTCCACAATTGTTTACTACTTGGAGGAGTTTCTGACTCCTGGGAAGTTTATCTGTATTATAAAAACCAGTTGTTTTCTTTCAAGTGTATGTAACTTTGAGCTTGTAAAAGACCTATTCCTGTAAAGCCTTCTAGAAACAATTGATAGATATCAATGACTGTTATAGTCTATATGTAAATTTAAAGGCGACATATATGGCTTTTAATGTGTGCTTTAAATTTTTTGTATCTCCTTGTAATGACACAGAAATAATAAAACAGAATCATGGCAGTTTTCTGGCAGTATGGGGTTTTTTTTAAATCATACCTTCATATATATTCATATAAGTTTCCACTCTGTTGGAAGGAGGAGCAGGTAAGTTACCTGTGCTTAAGGAAACCCTGCTGTCTCTCGAGTTATGTGGTTAAAGGTGATTCTGCTTGGAGACCAAGAGGCTTGGGTTAGCAGATGTCCTCCACTTGCTACCTTCCTGACTGCAGAAGTCTATGATTTTGTACCACAGTAGGGAAAGTGGGAGAAGAACCAGCTCAAGACAAAGTAGTATGAAAGAGATTAGTCTGAAGTAGGTTCCTTTTCAGGTGCTCCGAGCTTGATTCTTCTGCAGTTACTCACATTAGCCACGTCAGAGGTTCTGTTTGTAAGCAACAGCACTCTGTTAGTGGGAAAGGCTGGGGGAAGTCAGATTTAGACAGTGATGCATCAGCTTCACTCTGCTTACCTAAAAATAAAGAAGTTGAGATTATTTGCCGTACAACAATTTATTGAAGCAAATTTTTCTCTTTGTTTGGGCTTAGATATTTTTTGTTTGGTCGTTTCGTTTTTAACCCGTGTGTTAGTATGCTTTAAATTTCACATGCTCGTGCTTTCCTTAACTATTGGAGTTAGTGACTCGCATGCATACCTACAAATACAGGAGAGAAACTCGTATGGGAGCTCAATGCCGTTTGAGAAGCACCAGAAGTAAAAATCAGCCCAGGGAAAAGCCCTGGTAGCACACCGCGGGGCGGGGGCCCGTGCATGGAGGGATGTTTATTTTAATTTACTTTTCCTTTCTCCGCCGTTTCGGCCGCAAGCAGCCCAGGCCGGGGGTCACAGGGTGCTCGGCTGCTCATCCCCTGCGCTGTCGGGGATACGGGAGGCGGTGGCGGGCGCGCCTCCCACCGCCCCGGGGCGCGGCCTCGCCCGCGCAGCCGCCCCGCGCAGCGCCCGCACCCGCGCAGCGCCCGCACCCGCGCAGCATCCGCGCAGCGCCCGCAGCCGCGCAGCGCCCGCACCATGGAGCGCCGCGTCGCCCGCGAGTTCCGGCACAAGGTGAGGCGGCAGAGGCTGGGGCAGCGCAGCCCCCCCCCCGGCCGGGCACGGCTCTGCCCCGCTGAGCCGCGGCGGAGCAAGGGAGAAGCTCGGGGACTTTGCACTGCCCCGCCAATGGCGCGGGTGGCGGCCTCCGGGGAGGGGACGGTGCGTGTTAAAACCCTTAGAAAGAGAGGGAGGGAAGAGGAGCGTTCCCCAGTGCAAGAGGTTTTTCAGGGCTTGGTGCAGTCTATTTTTGTTTAATACCCCGCTGCAGCCGGTGCCGCTCGGGGCAGGGCAGGTGCTGAAGCCCGGGCGCTGGCGGTGCCCGCTCCGCCCTGGAGCGCCCAGCCGGGGCTCGGCCCGCTGCGGCTCCACCTTAACATTCCCCGGCGCACTTGTGTGTGTGCACTCATGTGCAAGTGCACTCGATACGTGGAGCGGCTCGGGCTGCCTGGCACCGCCGTTTTGTCGCTTACCCGCTTAAATAAGTGCTCAGCAGAGCGCAAAATTGTATGAGCGGAGAACGCTCAAAAAGCTCTAATTAAGGAAAGGAGGAGGAAAGTAGTTTGCATGTGTAAAAGATGTTTTTGCCAAGCTGTTTAGGACTCTCTCAGATTAAAGTTTTCTGTAGTGTTTTGTGGGAGGTTGTTTTATTTTGTGAAGAAAGTTGAGGTTGATTCGGTTTGGTTTGGTTTTGTTTTGGTTTTTTTTTTTGTCAGCTAGGGGACAATTTCTGCAAAGTAATGTAAAGTTTTATAGAAGTATCTGTCACCTGGTGATAAACACATTAACTAAAGGATTGTTAGGATGAGTTAGAGGGACTGCAAAAAAACCCACTGTATGTCAAACTGGAGTTCAAAAACATTAAGGACCTGAATATTCCGTAGTAATGACTGTAGCCATCTAGTCCGTTGATTCTGCCTTGCTCCCGATTACTGTATAACTCAGAAGTGGGTTGTGCAACATTTCTGTAAAGAGTCTGGTTTCTAGGTGGGTGGTTACTGTCTTGAACTTTAAACCTTCTCCCTTTCATTGCTGCTATAATTCATAAATCATTCAAGCCCCACCCCTGATAACGTAAGATGTATTGTCAGTGTTGCTGCTAACAGCTGGGATGCAGATATCAGTGACAACTTTATCTGAGTCAGAAGACATTGGAAGCAGGTCTTTTCTTTCTTCATTTTATATCCTCATGCTTCTAGTGACCTCTGTGGCATCCACAGTCTTGGATGCTTACTTTTTCTGTGACATACCAGTGAAGATGCTCAGCTACAGGATCTGAATTTCCTCAGTTAATGGCCACTTTCTTTATTTTCTTTTTTCTTAGTTTATTTTTTCTTAGCAATTTTAATCAGTTTCCCTATCAATCACGCAGCAATGTAAAGTATATAATATATGCAAATATATTGACCAGTTCTTCCTTCAATAGTTTTCCAAAATCTATGTAGCTTAAATAGGACTTCATACTCTTCTTTGAAACCTGACAGATTGGGCTAGTGCTAACGTAGTGCATTATCATCTGAACTTCTTCCACACCAAAAAGTGCTTTTTGCTCCCCACAGCTTCTATTCCACTGAATGAACTTAGACTTCGGGGGTTTTTTTTGTATGTAGGTGCAGATTGTGTGATGACTTCTTATTAAATTCTATGAAAAACAGTGCAATGTATGTAGTGAGGAATAGAGCATAAGCAACTCTTTGTATTCTAGGGTCATAAATGATGCAACTGCTATGAAGACTCTGTAAATAATCACAGAGGGTCGAGGGTGGAAGGGACACCTGGAGGTTGTCTGTCCCAACCCCCCCATGCTCAGGGCCACCAAGAGCAGATTGTCCAGAGCTGTGTCCAGATGGTTTTTCCGTAATACCCTTGGTTTAAAAGGTGTGAAATCACCTGTCCCGTGACTCTACAGTCATTTTCTTGAGAAATAGGTACTAAAATACTTCTGTGATCCAAGTTATACCATGTCACCACTGATTTTTAATTTTTTTTTTAAGATAGTGGGGAGCATGATATTTTAGGATTAATGAAATTAGAGCCAGCTTTTAGAAGCTGATGATAAGCCCAGGTAAAGCAAATGTCTACAGGAAGACTCTATCCCAAGGAGTTAAAGAATTGGGAAAATGGCAGGAGATGCAGGTGGCTATGGTGCAGTGATAATTGGTGGAATAGAAGGCAGCAGGACAAGAAGAACCCATTAGTAGGGGTGGCCCAGGATGATTAACCGTGCTGTAGCATTCTGAATATATTAGAAGTCGTGAGGGTGTTGGGTTTTCTCAGAGGATAAGGAAGTTGCTGGTGCAGGCTAAGAAGTTCAGGAGTCAAACAGGAAGACTGACTGTTTTGTGAGAAGAAATAGCAGAATTTAGATGTGGCCCTTCATTTTCTGAGGAAATGGGGATGTATCCACCAGCTAGCATACTGGGAGAAAAATGAAATGTTTTCACTCTTTATTTTCCCCATCAGGAGAAGAGATGATGATGGGTTTGCCCTTTGCTGTGCAGGGTCGATGCACTTAAACATTTGATGTTCTTCGTGGGACACTGCTCATACAGTATCTTAGCTAGCACTGAGGATTGAGCTCTCTGTTTTACCTGTCAGGGAAGTGAAAAAATAGATGCTGGAATTAGTTTTGTCTTGAGTTTTACCTTTACGATTAGCCTTGCCTTGAGTCTGTGCTGCCACTGTTGTCAGTGAAGTTTTGACTGCAAACATTTTACTTCCTTTTAAGTCAGACTTTATCCTCTGTGTTTTGAAATTCACTGTGAATAAATTGGTTCTCACTGGTGTTACTGTAAAGCAATCTTGACCTGCGTGTAGCTTTCTGGCCTTTAGGTGTTTTCAAAGTGTCTTTTTCCAGAGGAGACAAGTAACAGAAAACCACCTGTATGCGAAGTCTTGCCGACTTCAGAGAGCCAAAAGGTACAAGTAATAGAAAACCACTGGTATGTGAAGTCTTGCTGGCTTTAGAGAGCCAAGTGGGACAAAAGGAATATGAAGCATGTATTTAGTTTAGAACTTAATACAAACCATTGCAAACCTAGAAAGAAAGGGCCTTTCTTTAAGTATGCAAATTGCTTCTCAGTCTTCACGTCACAGTAATATTACCCTTTAGGTCAGATGTAAATTGTTTTCCTAAACATCAGGCTTGTCCAGATGTAAAACTAATGTGATGTGACCTCTCACTACAAGTAAGATTAGTGGGGGTCTCACTACCACTGAATATAAATTGAACTCCTCATGTAAGAATTCTGGTTTGGTTTTCTTTTGCTTTAATTTACTGTAATTATCCAAGAGCAGGCATAGTAATATGACACTGGTTTAGGTAAAGCTACTATTAGTGGGGGAGGAAAGAATAACCAGCAAGTTCTGCCAGCTGAGAGCTGGAGCAAAGAGGAACAGAGGTGTAGCAGTTTGCATAATGCTATAAGTGAGCTCCTGAAATCGGTGGTTTGGACGACAGGACATAGATTTTATCTCAGTGGGGTGGCTTTAGCTGTGACAGCATGTGCTACATTAACGAGTGGCCAAAAAGGTTTCTGAAGACATTCATTCAACAGTACAGTGATTATCAGGTAAGACAAATATGATATTGTTGTAATAATACTACTGCTGAGGGGAAATCTAACACAGAGAATATATCAGTATTCACCACGTCATCTAATGGTTGTAATACTGATTTTAGAAAGTTTTGTTGTAAGTGTGACATTGCGAGGTAATGCTCTGTTGCAAAAACATGTTTATCTTAAAAAAATTCTTTTTCCTTTATGAAATCTTTGCTCTATGGCTTAAGAATCTGTGAAAGTCTCATATGTTCAGCATTTGTGGCTATTAAGTCAGATTAATGATAATGTCTTTGGGTTTTCAGGTCAATCTGTTAATTGACAATGAAGCGGAGAAGGATTACCTTTATGATGTGCTGCGGATGTACCACCAGTAAGATCTAGTTTTACACATGCTTGTGTTGAACTTTACTAATATTTTTAAATTTGAAGAATTAATATTCAAAATTTAAAATACTCTTTCTATATGCTACTAGGAATGTAGTTGAAATAAGAGGTTTTTGTCCTGTTTAATGAAATCTTGTGGTTTCACAGCATAACCTGCAGGCAAAGAAGGAGCATGTCTGTAATCACTTATACAGTTACTTTGGTTCTATGACTTGGCAGTTTTGTAAAACTGTTTGGTGGATTCATATTTGGGGGTGTGTGTGGGGAAGCTCCTGCTTGATAAAACTGTTCTTGGGAAACAGGAAGAGAGCATTAATAAAATTCCTTAATGTTTCAAAATAATGCTTGTTGGATTAATATTATTAATGCCACGTACACAAAGGTTTTTCACTGACATCGCTTTTCAAAGATTTTTTTGCTAAGTTTTCAGATGACAATTTTGCAACTGTTTTTTAGGAAGTTGGAAAAATTTAGTCTTGGTATCTGTTTGGCCTGTTTAATGACTCTGGCTTATTACAACATGATGGTAAAAAATAGGTAAGGTAATAGGCCTATTACCAGTCCTTTTGCTGAACTGATTTAAACCACAGTTGCCTCGGGCTTGTATCATTGAGAATGACACCAGCCTCTAAACCATTGTTTTTCAAAGAAGATGAGGATGTATTTTCCACTAGTGGAAGACAAATGGCTCTGATAGACATTGTTTCCATTAATATCGTAATTAAAGCATCTCAGCTGAGTGAAATGTAGACGTTTCCACCTGGTGTTTGCACCGAGCTGGAGTTATGGGGCTATTCAGCTGCATATCTGATTCAGTTTCACTCAGGTCTGTCTAATTGCTTTTCCATTCATAAAGACTGTTGTTTGGAAAGCCAGTTGGTTCAGTAGATCTGAATTATTTAAAAAGTTCTTGCAGTAACAAAATTAACAATGCATATGGCAACTTTTCTTCAACTTCCAAGACTGCAATGACTTGGGCGAGATCTTCAATATCTCTGTGAACCTGTACTGATCACATATCACTTCCTGGGAATACATTATGAAATATCCCAGGGCAAAAATATGTGCAGTTGCTGTTGGAGTTAACACTTAATGTCTGCTTCACTGTGAATAGCATTTCCAGAAGTATTTGACCTCTAATCCCATATAGGTGTTCCTGATCTGTGTTTTCACTGCCCATGCCTCAGAGAAGTTGCATGCTAGGAAATGTAAATTAAAAGAAAGGAAACACCAAATAATACAGAGTAAGTTTAACCGGATATTTTATAGGAATAGATCCACTGAACCTCAGCTGTTCCTCCACTTCTGAAGCTGTACAACAAAGTATATTTTGTTACCTATAACTATCTCAGTGCTGAGTCTCAAGGAGACCACTTTGCTTAGCTCTCATGAAAGAGATGTTCACAGCAGTTTAACTTCTGTAGGTTAATTAGTTGATCACCCTTCAGATCTGATTTTGAACAAAAATTGGAACTTAAACAAAGTCTTTGCTCTAGCTGCTGACTATTGTGATGATTTTTTTTTTCCTGGATTGAAGCAATTTTTCAGTCTTCCAAGTTCAGGAAAGGAAGGAGCTTGTAGCCTAGACTTACGTACAAGGGTTCCTAACCAGTAAGGAAAAAAAAATCTAGTAGGCAAGTATGTCTAATCAGGAAAGTTATTTTCAAACGTTTCCATAAATCTTGTGGGCACTCCGAGAATGAAATTGGAGATGTCATCTACAAATGTGATGTGCATGACCGCAAAGGATCAAGTGAATGTATAGAAGACTTCAGATATTTTGAAGCAAGTATTCTTTCTTTACAGAAGGTTTGCTTTCTCAGAGGCTATTTTGCTTTTGTCAAACCAGTATCTACATAAATATCTTTTTTGGTAGCTTGAAAGGACATGCAAACGTGGAAGCCACGTGCACAACAACTTATGAAACTAAGCTTTTTCTTGGTGTGTTGACTACCTGTGCTTGTTTTGTCACGGTGTTTTTGCAGGTCTATGAATCTCCCAGTGCTTGTGGGGGACCTAAAACTGGTGATTAATGAACCAAGCAGGTTGCCTCTGTTCGATGCTATCCGCCCACTGATCCCATTAAAACACCAGGTGGAATATGATCAGCTTACACCCAAACGCTCACGGTAAGAGAATGCAGAACAACAAAAAAAAACCCCATAAAAAACCAAAAAAAACCCCAGCTAACTTAAATACAAGCAGAAAATACTGAGTTTCCAGGTAAATTCAGAGTAAAATATTGTTCATCTGTGTAAAGCTGGGCATAGTTATTTTGCTTTCACTATATTTCCGGGAAGTACAGCTGCCTGAAATTGTTTGCCAAGTAGTTCAATCTAGTAAAAGCAGGGTAAAGGAGTCAAAACCAATCTTTTCTCATTTTTCGTGCATTTAATAATTTAAAAAAGCCTCTCATAGCTCTAACCCTCTAAAAGCAGTTTCAGTGATTGCAAATGTCTTCTCATATGAATAAACTTGATGGCTTTAGTTAACACACATCCATCCAAACTTCAGTCAACTTGCTTTTTTAAATGCCTAAATTATATCCGAGAAAAATAATGTCTAACTTTCATGTGAAACATTGTTGAGAGAAGGTGTTGTGCAGGTGAACTCTCAAGTGTTTCCATTTTTGCAGAAAGCTGAAAGAGGTGAGATTGGATCGTTTGAATCCTGAAGGGCTTGGATTAAGTGTAAGAGGTGGAGTGGAATTCAGCTGTGGCCTCTTCATCTCCCAATTAGTTAAAGGAGGACAGGCAGACAACGCTGGACTTCAGGTAAGAAAATTATATTCATGTACTGTTAGGTGCTAGGGGTTGTTCTTTAACATTTAGAAATGGCTTTTGGTAAGGTGCTCTTTGTCTCTTCTAATACAATTCCTGAGACATATAAGTCAATGCCGTGGTAAATGCCATTATACCAGTCATAAATCAAGTCATTAAAACTGTTCGTGTTGTTGTTTTTAGTGATATATAAACCTTTTTTTTTTCTTGTTTGGGATATGATAATTTTTGAAGGTGAAAAGTTTTTCTGGAATGTTTACACTTCATGAGTAACAATGGTTATATGTAAGCAGATGGAAAGGAAGATCTCTAGACTATGGAAGAGGGTTTTGAGTTGCCAGGTTCTGATTGAATGTAGAACAGAGCATATAAATACTGAAAGTGTCAATTCCACCTTGCACTGATGTAATTTGTGCAATTAAATGCTTACTTGAACTTCATGTATAAATTGTGGGGGTTTCGCATTATGCAATGAAAGAAAGAACATATTTTTAGCTATTCCCAGTGTCCTCTGTACTGCACAGAATTGCACTTTCTGTGATTGAATTTTAGATACATGAACTTGCCAATAAGGTTGGCAAAAATAATTCTGTAGAAACACTGCAATACTTATGCAATTTGCATTAATGAAGTTTTGGGTGTTTGGTTTCTTTTTGGATGTGGCATTGTGGCATGTGCTTAGTGAAAAAAGAAGTGAGAAATTGCTGTGACAAATGTCTGCATCTTTCTATCAGACTTTGATAAGGTGTATTAAAGGTCTGAATTTCTGAGTGGAAAGGCTGATATGCCTGGCTACTTTTAATTTGTGAAGCCTGAATATTTGCTGAAAGTACTGATGGCTAAGGATTATGTTTAATACTAGTCCAAAATATATTAGACTGGCAAGATTCATTACAGTGTTCAATTAGGCTAGCATGTTTTGTAGATGTGCTTCAGTATTATCCCACAACTCTCTCAGATTAAAACCTTCTCAGAGTTTGCACTACAAAAGTTCATGTGCCTCATCTTCTACATTACCCAGCAAGAATGGGAAGTGTAGACAAGAGAGCTGTTCCTGGGTTGTGGTTAGCTCAGTGGAGAGATTCCATCTGCTTCCTTCCTCCACTGCTAGAAACTCGAGAAAAAGACCAAGACCAGTCACTTATATGGCTTTTGTAACATCTCCTGGAAAATATTGCAAGGCACTAATGATGCTGATCAGTGAAGAGCTTAAACTACCATGCTAGTACAGAGATCTTAACGCTGTGCTGCAGCTCTGCTTCTCTGCTTCTTTCAGACTAACATTTTGCCATGATCACTGGATAAGGAGTTATGCTCAGCTGTTGTGCGCCTATAAGGATGTCAGTTTTCCTAGTTTCTCAGTAGACAAAAAGGCCCCATGGCCTTCTGTGACTGAGGTCATCGTGGTACACGTTGGTGTTAGTGAGTGGGATTGTAAAGGATCTTTGGGCTGGAGCGTACAAACTTTATTGCAACTTAGAACATGGTTAGTGTTTAGCAGACAAAGTAGGTACAATAAGCGGGAAGTATGATTGACTGTGATTTTGTTAGGGTTAGATTTTATGAATTAATATGGGCAGATGGTGCTTTGCAACTCCTGTAACTGCCTGGCTTCTATTTTTTGATAGGTGGTGTTAAAGCTCAGCCTAAAGTGCTTGAATAATAGGTGGCACTAGGCACTTTCTGAACCTCACTGAATAACAAGACCTGACAGGCAGCCCATTGTTCTAAATTGCTGTCTCCCAGTAAAGCCAACTGCTTCTGAAATTTCACCCACCTGCTTTATTTAACAAAATCTCTACACATTTTCTATCCCAAAAATGCTGTCTGAGAAAGGTATAATGATTTTCTATTATACATCAGTTTTACATCCTGCTGCTTTTAAAATTTCCAGTTCAGATTGCATGATTTCTCCTTGAAGTACTTTCCAAGTTACATTAAAATGACCAAATAATAATGAAGGTTCTCTGTGGCACTTGTAGTTTTGACCCTTTTTTGACTACAGTTTCTCTAAAAGGCACAAGTGTTTTGTCCTTCCATTAAGAAATGGACTTCATCTTTCCCCCCTCCACTGGTTTTTGATACTTGTGTGTGAGGATTCTGCTGAATACAAAGTGATTGGTGTGAATGATGAAAGTGGAAGAAGTATACAAAACGGGAAATTTGAAACAGTTTATGTTGTTATATGAACCCCTTCAATTTCCTAGAAGCACTAAATATTGTATTTCTCATGTTAAAAGTTACAAATAATAGGCATTTTACTTGAGAAAAGTTAGGTTTGCATCTTTTTTCTAAAAAGTCTGTCATCTCTCTGTTTGATAGGGAAAGGGGAAACTGGGATGTAATACCAAAATAATTGTTACTGTTCTACTCTGCTCAGTCCCGCAGACTTTTATCTCTACAGCTCTGATTCATTAGGTTGGTATACAGTGATACCAGTACAAAAGTAACAAAATACATGAAAACAGCTATTAATTACCCCAGTATTAGACACCTTTGTTCAGGAAAAGCTGTTCAAGTATCCTAAAGAGAAGCAGTTTGCTGTATGCCTATACATCTCCTGTAGTTCGTCCTAGACTGGGTTATTTGTAAAGCACTCTCAGTCATTGTCTGTCAGCAATATAAATGTCATTACGTTGAGTGAAGAGCAGAAATTAGATGACAGTCTAGTAAAGAGGAGTGTTGAAAATATCTGTATGGGAAAAGCTCATTCCTGTACTGGAGGGAAAAATAAAATACGCTCTTGCGTGCGTTTATAGTTTTGCAAGTGCCTCTCGGGGAGATGAGAACAGATTTGGCTCAGTGAATGCTGACATCCTCAGAACAGCACGAGTTCTGCTGAAACAGAAGCCCCGTGATGGCACTGCCATTTTCAGCTCTAAAACTGGGGGGCTTCTGTGCATTAAGGCATTGCAGTCAGTAACAGAATGATAGGTTACCCTTTTAAAGGGTTAGGTTTGTGCAAACCCAGGCTCTCTGGTCTGTTACAGCCTGCGCGATATGGAAGGTGTGAGTAAAGGGGGGATCTTGAACTAAACGAAAATCAAACAACCCCCCCCCCCCCCCGCACATATGTAAAACCAACAGAAAAGGGATTGGGTGGATGGATGTGGTTTTGAATCTCTGGAACAAGTTGGTTAAATGAGTGACAGCAAGAGCTGTCAGGTGTGTAACTCTAAACTGAAGACCCCATGTGCTTTTCTTGTCTGATTCTGTAGTTTTACCGCAGGTTGTATGTTCAAAAGCCTTCATTACTGACCTATTTCTGCTCTTATTAAAGATTATTTTGAAAATCCAACTGGCAAAAATAAAAACTGTCAGGCTCTTAGGAGTGCAGGCCGTTGCCCTGGATGAGATTTTTTTGGATGCCCAGCAGAGGGAGCGGATGTCCCACTGGTCAGGGGCTAGGGACCACAGTCGTGTTTTGCCTCCGCGAGTGCGTTCCGTTCTGCAGGACAGTTTTCTTTGCTTTTGCAGCCTTCTGATGCTGTGTTGTGTCAGACAAAAATGCTCAGCTTCAGTGCAAAGGGTGACACAGGAGCTGGCAGAGGGGACATGTTAATGCTTTGTGTGGTATTGCAGAGCATGAGACACTTCCCAGAAGGACTAGAAAAGCTTGTGAAAGAAATAAACAAGATACATTGCTGGGGGTTTGGGGTTTTTGTTTGTGCTTTTTTTTTTTCAATTGGACAGATCACAGCAGGAAGGTTCAATGGTCATTATTACATAAGAAAAAAGGCAGAGGGTGACAGCATGCACGATGTCCTGTCACCCAGTGTTGTGTCTCTGTGTGTGTTACAGTCTCTACAACACAGGCTATACTGAGGAATTCCTGCCTCCAGTTCCACTCACTCCTCTCATATAAAATGAAAGCACAGAGCCTCTCAACAAAGTAATTGTAGGTTTGGGGTGTTTTTTCAGTGAGCATGATAATGCATTCAGCCCAAATTTTGTCGAATAAAAATAGTTGCTTTAGCTTTGCTGAAACTTGGAATCAGCTTCACGCAGATACCAGCATGGAAAACTTAAGCCTAAAGTGAAATTTGGGAGCTTGACACTTGAGTCTTTAAATGGAACATTTTAGGCAATCCTAACTAGGGATAATGCTGCCGTGAAACCAGACACATTTGTGAGGATGCACACGAAGTTTCATCAACTAAGAAAAAAATCCCATGCTGTCAATGTTAATGAGAAAAGTCTCATCAAATACATTTTACGTAACAAATATTCACGGTACTTCAGAGGAAATGCTACCGGAGAGCATTAAAGCCAAAGTATTTGGCTCTGTCCTTGTGGAGATCAGAGGTATAATATGATACTGTTAATGGTTTGTTAAGGTAATTTCCTGGTAATCATTTGTGTATCTCATTGTGCAATGGGTGGATCTGTGTTGATAATGGAAGACATCATGAACTAATTTTCATACAGCCACATCACGTGGTTCACATCGAGTAAAAGTCTTGGCTTATGGTGCTCTAGCCAGCACCTGGCATTTTTCAGTGTAATCTTAAGCAGATAATAAGGCACTACCCTAAATGAAGTGGGCAGTGTATTCATCATTGATTCCTTCTCAGCCTACCTGGATAAAAGGATCATTAGGCAGAGTTCGTAGAAATTTGGAAATTTCTACTCTAGTCATCACAGCATATGGAATTTGGATTTATGTTAGAGGAAGGGAAACTTTTTGATTGCATTCTGATAGATAAGATTTGAAATTTTATAGAAGTGGCTGAAAGCACCTTGTGTGCTCTACACTAGTGCATTGAACACTGCCAGGGATTGTCCTTGGGGTGCTGCCGTTGGATTGCCAATAAATGTCAGCGTGGTCCCCAAAAAAAGACAAAGAGGTAAAGTCCATTAAAATAATGCATTTTCTTAATCCAGAATCAGGCAAGATAAAAAGACCAAGTTTAGTTTTTATACATCAAAAATAGTTAAGAAGGCATTTCAGAAAACATATGGTAAAAGCAAACTTTAACTGATGAAGTATAATAGAAGAAAATAACTCCAAAATTATTTTAATTAAAACACAGGCTCTTGTGTTTAAGGTAATCTGTGGAGTACAATTATTATATATAGTAGAAAGTATTCATAAAATTGTTATTTGGCCATTAATTTGCTCTTTTGGTGTTTGGTATTAATCCAAAACAAATACAGGTAAGTGTGATCTGGACATTACCTGAAATTCAGAAAGTATTCACGAATCAACATTATCTAGCCTTTGCATCAAATTGCTGCCAGATTGTATCTGATCTTAAAAACTTTTTAAAATGTTAACTCACAATTATTTTTTGTTCTCCCTTCCATTTGTGAGGTTGGAGATGAGATAGTGCGCATAAATGGATATTCCATTTCGACATGCACACATGAAGAAGTCATAAACCTCATTCGTACAAAGAAAATCGTGTCCATAAAAGTTAGACGTAAGTAACACAAAAAATCACCTGTATCACCAAAGATTGCTATTGACAGATTGCTGATGGTCTGTAGAAACTTAACACAATTTTTTTTTTTTCAGATATTGGCATGATACCTGTCA
Source organism: Lycocorax pyrrhopterus obiensis (assembly GCA_014706295.1). NCBI lineage: Eukaryota > Metazoa > Chordata > Aves > Passeriformes > Paradisaeidae > Lycocorax > Lycocorax pyrrhopterus. The sequence goes on along the minus strand of JACSVZ010000007.1, from coordinate 11,892,595 downwards.
AAAGGTAATGGCTTTTCATTTGAAAACAAATTAAATTATTCATTTTCACACAGCCTCTTCTATCAAAAGAATCTGTTTTTAATTGTGAAAATGTGTGAATGCTGATTAAAATGTCACATCCTTTTTAATGAACAGGCAGATGTCTTGTTTGAGGAATCTGATTTTATGCTGATTGCCTACTTAAATGAACCAATTTCTATTTCCTCATTTGTCATGAACCTCTCCTCAAAATTTAATCATCAATGCACCTAGTTTGATGGAGAGCTCCACCGTTTCTCTGCGTATGTAGCATTTGATAATGGCTTCAGAGTTTAGAAAAATTTAAAATTGTTTTTCTCTTCCAATTTTTGTTGGAAAGCTGAATCTTTGAGTGGAATGTTTGAGAAATGTTAATGACAGGAGGTGTTGCTCTGCATAGACGTTTGTGTAAGATGTTCAAGTGATTACGTTTAGTTTTACAGTCTCTCTTAGAGTCTCCTAAAATGGTTTCACTTGAGAGGGCTTTATCAATTTTATATTCAACCTTTAGTAGCCCAAATAATCGTACACTTGTTTGATGTTCTGTTTAAATTCCTGGAAAATAAACCAGATGTGAATGGTGTCCAAAGAAAGTTGTGGATGCAAAATAGAAGGCCGCATTCCAAAGTAGCTGCTGGAATACGTTGACATGTATTTTGTCCTGTTATTTTAAATTATTTTTTTCCTTTCAGTTCAGCAGATGAACCCCTTAAATGGCAATATGTGGATCAATTTGTGTCAGATGCTGGGGTAAGAGATCAATACTTTGTTAAATGTCTTCTGGGGAATCTGTAATGGCTCTGAAACACTTTCTCCTCTGACCTTTTTAGAGAAGCTGTTGTATGCGTTACTATAATGCATATCTTGTTGAAAGTATTCTGTGAGAAACATCTTTTGTGATATGAAATGATTGTAGAGCTGTTGGGTAAGGAAAGGGCAGGACACAAATGAAATTACTTTTGCTCATTAATTGGTACTTCATTTTGCTTCAGCTTATTAACTTCCCAGGCTGTAGTTCTACTGCATAAACCTTTATCAGATTATTTGGCCTATTTTAGGCATATTAGTGCAGGAATTACAACTTTGAATGCAAGTCACTTCTAAGGGTTGCAGAAGTGAAAAGAAATACCACAATTACTGTTCTTTTGCTTTCAGGAAGAAAGACTTAGTTAAATAGTGAGCCTTATCATGTATTTCTCCAGCCCTTTTGTCAGGGAACATCTAAATGATTATTTTGCCGTATCACTTTACTCTAATTTTCCTTCAACCTTTTCTGAAGACAAAGTTTGACTATTGAAGTAATCTTCTCCAAATAGGTAAGCTCAGTCTTTCACTTCAGCTGTGAAATAACCCTACTTCAGATTCATTTCCAGCAGGATAGGACCTTGGAGCCTTGAATAGGACCTTGAATCTTATCTTGATGCTGGCTGGTATTCATCCTGGCTACATGAAATTTTATAGTTGTCTTGATACGAATTCAAGACAGAATTAACATCTGCAGCATTGTTTCATCCCTCTACAGGAAGGAAAGGGCAGTGTTGCTGGGCTTGCTTCTTCTGGAGGGAGAGACAATAAAGAGAAGAAAGTCTTCATTAGCTTGATTGGTACAAAAGGCATGGGATGCAGGTGGGTACACATTTTTTATTTCATGTCACTGTTTTTCAAATGAGACCCTCAAGGCAGTTATTTCCATCCTTCTTTGATATGATGTCAGGAAAATAAAGATCCATGCTGGATCAGGAAGGCAAACTGCAACAGCAGGATGTCTGTGGGACATATTACATATTTTTAGGCAAAGCCTAAGTGCCTGTGTTAAAAGTTCAGTTATAAAGAAAAAAACTTTTAAATTTACAAATAAGAGCAGACTGAAAGTGTCTTAGTACAAGTTGTGATGGAACTGGATCTTTTAAATGCTTTTACATTTTTAAATACTTAAAAATTCTGCTTGGTGATGTAGCAGATTCCAGCACTGTATGCTGTCAGGTTCACTCCCTGCCCTTAGAGTGCTTTCTCTGACCCTTTTCAGAACTAAAACATCATCACAAAGCTATATCCAGTTCTTAATGTTAAATTTGCAAGAGTTTTTCGAAGTATGATTCTGGGATTCTTGGACTCCTGTCCTTGCAATGCTTATGGAGGTTTTGGAGTAGAAGGGATATTGTAGGATTTCTTATGTATTTAGAAATTTATAGTTGAAATTATTAGGACTTTTCTCTCCTGTAATTTGAAGGATGTAAAGGTTTTTTAAAAATTATTTGCAAACCTGGAGGGGTGGCTCAGCATCACTAAAAGTCGTTTCTGTGTTTGGGCCCAGCTTAGATGGCAGCTTAAAGTTCCTGAGCTAGATGTTGGCCTCTGGATGAAACATCCTTCTTGCTTCTATTAAATAATCCTAACAAAGTAACATTGTTTTATACATACAGTATCTTGAAGTTCAGTGAACAATTAGTAATTCTTCGTTGTGTTACTTTCTTGCTTTCAAATCTCATTAGAGTCCTGGTCCTTTAGACAGTGTAGGTCAGCATACATACGAGTTTCAGCATGTAAGGCAAAATACAGAAGCTTGAATATTTTTTTGTTCACTTTTTCTTTAAAACGAGTTTCGTGGTGTAAAGAATAGAAAAATAGTATGATAAACCTTGTGTACTGGCAAGTTTTGGTGTTTGTTTCAGAGTTGGCTAATACCATAAATATAATTTAATCGAAAACAACTTATGAGAGAACAACTTAAACTACTCACTGTATTACACTGTATTATTCCATAAATATTATTCTATAAATATTATCCTATTAATGTCTGGGGTTTTTTTACATTTCCAGTATTTCCAGTGGTCCGACACAAAAACCGGGCATTTTTATCAGCAATGTTAAGCCGGGCTCTCTTTCAGCAGAGGTGGGCTTAGAGGTAAGTTTGCCACCTCCAAGGTAGGTGCCACAAGGAATTCTTGGTTTGTATTCACAACTTCTAGGATTCTGAATCTCTGTAAAGCATTAGCTATGTTGGTGTTATTGTTTGGTGGGGGGTTTTTTCTCATGGGAAAGAAATACCTTGTGGTTACATTTTAAATTAAGGTAGTTTCCTAAAATTTTAAGAACATGAGCGACCTGGATCAGACCAGTATTTCTTCAAGCTCAGGATGTGATCCCAAGCAGTGGCAATAGGAGATCCAAGTGCAGGAGGATGTGCAAGCCTGACCAGTTTCCAGTCTGGTCCCCTTGCACTCTGCCAGTACCCATGATTGTTGTATGAAGGGTGTTAGTTTGCACATCTCTTTGTGTTCTCATTTAATATATGTACTAACTTAGCATCTGTACTAAAATTTGTATTAATTTCTTTAGGTTGGTGACCAGATTGTTGAGGTGAATGGTGTGGACTTCTCTAATGTGGATCATAAAGAGGTAAAGTCAAGTCTTCTTAATACTCTGAATTTGTAGTTGGCAGTTTACTAAACATCTCTCCTGTTTCTCTGTCCACAAAAAGTATGTTTTGATACTGGGCTACTGACTCAAGGGGTTGTGTATTGAACATGGGAATTTGGAGATTTGCATACCTACCACCCTATTTAGTTCTGGAAATTCCAGCCTTGGCAACCAGCATTTTTCATCCAATATATACTGGCCTTTTATCACTTCATTCACACTGATTTTTGTTTTGTTTTAATTTGCAGGCTGTCAGAGTGCTCAAGAGTAGTCGTACTTTGACTATCTCTGTGGTAGCAGGCGCCGTAAGTAGTATATTTTTAAATCAGAGCATTTGTGAAAATTACTACATGGGCAAATAAATGGATAAAGACAAAAGCTGTGTTTCTTTATAAGATCTATACCTCTGTCAAACCAGGACAGTTTTGAGTGGCTTTTGATTATCTCATACCACACAAAGTATTCTCAAATAAAACAGTTTCATAATTGTGGGCCAATGCAAAACCGTTCCCTTGATGAGGAATGGAAATTAACTTTATTGTAATGGTTCCTCATGTTTGAGAGCTTCTGTTCTAACAGATAATCTGCTGAAACATGAAAGGTGAGTTGGATTGGAGACAAATAATTTTTAATCCTGAACAGCTGATGCCTTAGTCTTATTCCAAATTAGTTCCTTTTGTAGCTGTTTATCTGATCTCATTAGTGTATTGACACACTGAAAATCGCTCATTTTTTCATTCCCACTGTTCTGTGCAGCAGAACTATATGCCTCTGGGGCCTAATCTAAAACCAGCTGAAATTAATTAAATCTTCCCTGTGACTTCAGTGTGACTTTCAATAAATGTTTTAATGTTTTTACTGCTTTAATCCTTCTTATAGCAAAGTGTGTAGTTAAATACAAGAGGATAATCAAGTTCCATAGACTAATCAAAGACTGTTTTCTGATTGCCTTCCAACTGACTTAAATAGGGGGAAAAATAGATTTAATAAGTCACTTCAGCTGCTTCCTAAGGGCTCATGTATACTGTGTGGCTTCATTAAGGAATTAATGGTTTATTTGATCTACTCTTATAGTAACAAAAGATGAAGCTGTCCAAAGGCACTGTAGGCATTGTTTAAACAAATGCTCTGGGCTAGTTGATTAAGCTCCAGGAATTCAGCATCCTAAGGACTTAGTTTCAACTCCCAGTTATGTTAACAACTGTTAAAAATATGAGATCTACCTCAGCATGCATCACTGGGGTGGTATCCTTAAAATGGCAAATTGTTGCTATGGAACTCTTCTGTTCCTCACTCCTTCACCTTGCCTGTCTCTCCTCAATACACATCTTTGCCTGGAGAACAGATAGCAAAAGGAAGCAGTTTCCCTACCATGGTGCAAAGGCATTCTTCAATGCCTGGTTTTGTTCAAGATGTCTACTTTGTGCTTTAGAGACAGGAAGAATCCTACCTTCCTAATTAACATGTGATTTTAATTTCAGAAATGAAAATTAGCTTAATGTTATCAAAGGGTTCTACCTGTAGCACAATGGAAATATCTTTCTTGAATAGAAAATAGTGTTGGTGTCTTAATTGTAAAGCAAATGAAACAGGAACAAAACCAACTGAAATACGTGAACTATACAATGTTTGGGGGATGTACATTCCCTGTATTTGGGTTCCCTGCACGATGACACATTTCTGCAGCAACCAGGCATTAAAACACAGTAACTGTGTAGTTGTCTTCCAACTGGGAGTCATTCAGTGTTCTGTTCTCTGGCATTTCATTGCTCAGTGGAATTTCAAGAAAGCGTAAATGTGAAGTTTTTTCTGGGTGACACACTGAGCGTGTATTTGGCATGACCCCTACAGTGCTGTTGCTGGCTTCAGTAGTTGCAAATCTCTTCTGAGGTGTTCAGCACATAATGACTTAGAGGCTCAAAGTAGAATAGCTCCTTGGAGTAAGTGGTCAGATCTTTGAGGATCTTTCAGGGTGTGTTCTTCAGGAAGAGCGATGTAAGGAAATGGCAGATGTGCTACTGCGTAGTTGGGTTTGGATTATTTCCTAGAAGAACTGCATTCATGAGATATTTTCACAACTGATTGGGGTGGTGGTTTTGATTGCAGGGAAAGGAGCTGTTCATGACTGAAGAAGAAAGGCAAAGAGAAGCACGTCTCCGTGAGCAGGAACGCCAGGAGTTAATGCATCAGAAGCGGCTTGCGCTGGAGACCAACAAAATCATCAAAGAGCAGCAAGAGAAAGAGAGATTGTAAGAACTCTCTATAGGACAGTCTGAAAAATTTAGCTTGGATTTGGAGAGGGCACAGAAGACAGGAGCACATAATTATTTCTGTGATGCTTCTCACAGAAGTGAGAAGATTCTCAGCTTAGATTAACTTTGTTTTGCTGTTACAGAGTCTCTGTTCATAAAATGTTTATCCTGTGTTGCTCTTGATGTTCTGGGCTTTCAGAGCCGATATAGTTCAAAACCATCCTGAATAGAAGGGTCACGCTGCTCCCCGAGTGTCATACCCCAATGATTCAGTGTGATAGTCATTATTTTCCTGATGCTATTCACTCATGCGTTATTTTTAGCAAGACAGTTAGAAATTTTATACTCGTACAAAAACACACTATAGACCTGTCTCAGAAGGAGGTAGTGACTTAAAGAATTAGGTAGATGATATGCTCTTATTATCCAGGTGGTCAGGGGTGTCCTCAGGGTTCCTATGAAACCATACTGAACCCTTGGTATCTTAAAGGTGACTTTTAAAAAGGAGTGTTTTCCTCCAATACATATGTATTTACTGTCTATGTCTTTTACTAACTATATGCTGACACACTTTGTTCAAATTCTTACTCAGAATGTACTATTTTTATCATGGTGTCCTAATTCCTCTTATTCTAGAAGAAAGCTGGAGATTTCCCAGAAGGCTGCAGAGGAAGAAGAGAGATACCGCAGAGAAATAGAGCAGTGAGTAAAAACCTTACACAGGCAGTGTGCCACCTGGAAAAGGGTGCTTGTGTATTAGGTCTGGCTGGAAGCCGTCTGCATGTTCCTTTCCAATAAAATTGTGTGGTATTTCCGTTTAGCTACCTGTAGGATCCAATACATATCAGTAAGTACACGGCTGTTAGATAATAGGAAATTGATCTGAAAATCAGCACCTTGAAAACATGAGGCTTATGGCAATAATAAATTCAGTGTAAAGTTGAAGTTGAGCACTTATTTTAAAAATGTTATTAATATATGGAGAAACTTAAGATTAAGGAAGTTCTGTGTCTCAGAACTTGTTTACTCTGTTGTCACTGAAACACTACATTTAATTCTAACAGAAAAAAAATAGTACTTCTAAGAAACAGATCAGTACTATATTTGTAACTGAAACATTCTTTTACATTTAGAAGTTTGAAATTAACCAGTTGTTATCACAGTAATTAACTTCCCTTCTAAATGATGCTGGGAAATTGCATGAAAATGCAAGTAGCACAATAATATCTGTTTTGATTCAGCCCCTTAGGGCTAAGATTGACCCTCAAGTCTTCAGCTTTGCCCCTTTGACATATTTAAGGGGTTTTAATTCATTTAATTCACTTAAGTTCCTTCTCATGTACCTGTATTAGCTAAAATTTTCTGATAGAAAAAGTGCAGGGATTTCTGAATTTCCAAGGTGCAAAAAGAAATCTATTCCCCAGCTGTCACAAGAGAAAAATCTTCTGACAGTCCTGCTGTGGGCTCTACTGCAGCACATGGATGAATTCTTACACATTTCCCTTTTCTGATACCTGGGAATTGGTAACATCCTGTTGTTTATTGTGGCCTTCTGCAGAAATTCCTGCAATAGCCAAAAGCTGCTATAAAAGCAGGCCATCACATGTGAAGGATGATTCTGTTCTCCAAATCTAGATTGCCTGTCTGTTATAATGGATGTTGGATGTCTGCTGTGTTCTTCTGCATTAAGAGCATCTTTACTCACTCAGGGAGGGCTTTCATGCCTTGAGGGCTGCTCAGTGTAAGGTCTAGCACAGCTTTATACTTCCTTGTATAATTTTCAAGTGTTGTTCAGGCACTTTGAAGCTTCTACATATCACAATCCAAACAGTGAAGTCAGTGTCAGTCTCCTGGGTGAGGAGGAGGGAGAATGGTACTAGAGGAAAAAAGATGAAATTAAAAGCTGAGATTTCATGAGCAATTGTGACAGGCTGAAATACATTGATTTTCTGTATTAATGGTTTGTGAGGATCATGCCTTGCCTTCTTTTGAAAATCCTTTCTGCAGGAATTCATTGTGTAAAGTCATTGTGCCCTATTTTGGTATCTTGCATTCGAAAACATTTCAAATGTGCCTGAATGGCAGAGGTCCCTAACTCTGTGTACTACAAATTACATTGTAACACCAACTTTTTTTAATTAACATGAAATGAAACAACATTCTGTCCATTGTTCCCTGACAATGCCTCTAAATTTAAATAGTGAGCTCAGCTGCAGATTTAAGAGTGTTTTGACTCCATGTGAATATTTTTTCAATTTGCTTTAGCTAATTTAGAGATGCAAAAGATAATCCAAGTATAAATAGCATCATATATACCTAAGACCTGGTATATTTTGGCACCACATTATGATTTCAAGGCCAGCTATAGTCAAGAATAGATCTTGGATCACTTAAGGCTACATATATGAAGCTACATGTTATTAGTTTATTCAGCACTTCTGCTGTGACCTACTTGGTGTTTGCTGTTTTTTGGTTTGAAATGTCTTTTTTTCTGATCATGGTGCCATTCTAGGTACCTTCTTGGTACTTTACTTGTTTTGCATGCTCTTTTCCTGAAGTGTGGCGCACTCTGCACCACCCCCCTCCTCTATCTCTGCTTATCTATTCCCCTCTCATCTCTTTTATTCTTTTTTCCCTTTTTTCCCCTGGAATAAGAAATTTAATGTGGTTCATGTTTCAGCAGTATTTAATTCTTTTGGGGAAGAGTCACTTTTTATGGCAGCCTAGAACTGTGTGTTTAGGAAGCAATCATCAAAATAGATTTAAGATATAGAAAGAAGACACACACTTTTTAGGTATATGTAATTTACGGTTGTGACAGCTGATTTAGGTGTATGGTAGATGTTCTGTCACTCAGTGTTTTAGTTAAAACTGACAGTTTTTCTAATAAATAGTTCCAGTTCTAAAAATAAAAAATTATAGGTGAGAGATGTTTTTTTTACTTCAGTTAAGGTGACAGTCAGTACTGTAGTGTATCACTCTTGGCTTAGTATCTGTGGAGCTGTTTATATAACTGGCCTTATAAGTCTGAATATTAAATAAGAATATCTTACTCAGTTACACTGTGTTTTTCAAATTATCTTAATAGCTTAGTAAATGAAACAGAGTGATGAAAGGAATTTGTTTATGAGGAAGGAACAGTTTATTATGCCTTATATTAAAGAGAAAAAACAAATATGCTGAAAAATTATAATGGTAATGAATAGGTAATGAATACATACTGATGCTGTTGTTTTTGTACTCTGAATGTCTAACTGCATTTGTTTCCTCTAGGATAACAGCAGAGGAAGAGAAATTTAAAAAGGAGTGGGAAGAAGACTGGGGTCCTAAAGAGCCACCCAAGTCTCTAAAAACTGTAACTGCAGAAGTGCACTCTCCCCCTCGTTCCAAACACAAAAGTAAGTAATTGATCTCAGCCTGCCTCCTTGTACTGGTGTCAGACACGTCACTGAGCTGTATGGAATATATCACCAGTTTGTCTCCAAGCCAAGCTGGCTATGAATTGGTTATTCTCAGAAGGCTGGAAGCACACCATTAATTTAATAACTCTTATTTAACAGGTACCTATCTTGCAAAATCTACATCCACTCAAATAGTCATGGTTTTTAACAACCAGCAGCAGCAGAAAAAGCAAAAATAATGAAGCTTGCTAAGAAATTGTCTGAAGCATCAACCTCTTTAGCTTGGGGGTTTGGTGCATTGTTTTCCATGTTGTTTCTGTTCAGCGTTTGCCTGTCAATCTTTTCACAGTTTGGGTTGGAAGGGATCTTAAAGATCACCTTGTTCCAATTCCCTGCCGTGGGTGGGGACGCCTTCCATAAACCCAGATGTTCAGAGCCCCATCCAGAACTGGCCTTGAATACTTCCAGGGATGGGACATCCACCACCTACCCTGGGCAACCTGTTCCAGTGCCTCACAGTAAAGAATCTCTTCCTAGTATCTAATCTAAATCTCTCCTCTTTTAGTTTAAAGCCATTCCCCCTTGTCCTGTCACTGTATGCCCTTTTAAAAAGCTCCTTTTCAGTTTTCTGGTAGCCCCTTTTAGGTACTGGAAGGCTGCTCTAATGTCTCCCCACAGCCTTCTCTTCTCCAGGCTGAACAGCCCCAACTCCCCCAGCCTTTCCTCATAGGAGAAGTGCTCCAGCCCTCTGATCATCTTCATGGCCATCTGCTGGACCCTTTCCAACAGATCCACATCTGTCTTACATTGGGAGCCCCAGAGCTGGATGCAGCACTCCAGGTGGGGTCTCATGGAAGTGGAGTAGAGGGGCAGAACCCCTGCCCCTGCCCATGCTGCTGGCTTTCTGACTTAACTTGTCCGAAGGGAATAAAGACATTTGGAGCTTAGCTGGCAGTTAAGAAGCTAAATTGGAAGCTACAAATTGTATGTGAAGAACGTACTAAAATTGTACTGTACGAAGAAAAACGTGGAAAGTGATTGTTGCATAATTTATAGGAGACCTGGGCCGATTCCTAACCTGATGTTATTTTATTATATTATTTTGTGTGTGACTTTGGGGAAGTCTGCTGATGGTCCCCTTACAGGAAAAGCCACCAAACTCTGCAGGCTTCCCTTCATCACAGGGCAGACTAATTGTCTGCATTTAGATTGTAACTGCTGTTCAGGACTGGAGGAGGTTGGAGATTGATTTAAGTAGGGCCATTTTTACTTTTTAACAATTTTGTACAAAAACATCCTGTCACTAACTACGTTTTTTTTTTATTTCACGGAGACTTCTAGTCACACTTTGCTGATCTCTTTTTCATTTCATGGGAACCTCCATTTAGACTGTCACTTCTATCTCCTCACTCCTTCCCTCCTTTGTTTCTCTAGAAGATTTAAAGGGAGTTGCACATGACCAACTTGAAACAGATGACATGGATGAAGTGAACATGAAGCAGGACAAACAGGTTTGCCACTCAGAGCTAACTTCCTATCCTGATTCAGATTCTTTCTGTGTCTCACCTCCTCCTGACAGTCAGTCTTGACACTGAACTGACCATTTGGGTTTCCTAGAGTGATAACTGTGGTCCTTTGGTAAATGATGAAAGGTTTTGACGCTGCTGCTGTCGTTGCATTCTAAAGATACCTTGATATGCAATCTAACAATCCTACAGAAACATGGACTATATTGAGTGCTCTGTGTTAGCAGTATTTCTTGTATAAAGTTATGGTAATATATTCTTTTGTATGTTTTTACTTAGCAATATATTTTGTAACATTTATGTGCTTGGCTTGAAATATTTTGCCCTGGGAAATGGAGATTTTCACATCTCCTCAAAAGCCAGTGTTCTGCCACAAGCTTGAATGAGTTTGCATACCTGCATAATTTTCATAAGGCTTGCTAAAACTACCGTAAAGTAGGAGTGTGACCATAAAAATCTTAGCAATGCACATGCCTGTGTGGTTCTGTATGAAGATTACTTGTTGCATTTGCTTTGTTTGACATAAAATGTATATCATTAAAATAAGGGAAACTTATGTCTAAGTGTACTAGAACCGTTTATCAAGAATTTGACTAAGAACTTGTCATGTAGTATCAAACCTCTGGTGTTGAGCCTTCAAATAAATTTCAGTCAGTTACACATACCAGCATGGATTGATCTGAGTAAGAACCAGTCCTTGGCTTTTCTTCAAAAAACAACTTTTCCTTTACCTTTTGTAGCTTTTGGATGGTTTTATCGGTATGAAGGAAAATTTCCCACAATCCGTAAGGTACAAAGTTTGAAATGCAGATTTGTTTGCTGTGAGTTTGAATTGGAATTCCTCATTTTTCTTCTTCTCTCTTATTAGTAAACATTATTTATAGTCGAATGGTCCTTCTTTTAACGTGTGCATAAATTAAGATGCCTTTGGGATGCATGTGTCTAGGAGTTTGTCCTTTTCAGTCCTTTGGGCTATTGAGTTCTGCCAGCTGCAGAGGGAGTTGTATAACAATACTTTGCAGCAGGTGTTCATTACAGGTCAGCAGTGCATGTCTCCATGTTCTCCAGAAGTGTTCAGAATCACATATATATATATATATATATATTTATATAAAAACAGCACGGAGACAAAAATTATATAGTTATACCTTTGCAAACCTCCCTGTAGGAGAAGTGCTGAAGGCAGAAGACTTTTAGGCATGTATGTATGAGCAAAAAAATTAACGATCTTTAAGTTGATGGAATTCTTCTATGTCTGCAGAGATGCTGCTGAAGTATTGCAATTTCAATTTATGAGAGTTTCAAATAATATTTTATACTTGCTGTTGCTTCCTTCTCTTTATTTCTTGTAATGTGTATTAGCCATATTGTAGGGGGATTGCTACTGCGTTGTGTGCTTTGGTGGTGGGTTTTTTGGTAACTAACTGTGGTAAAAGTGCCATGAAGATTTTGTGTATGTATCTGGCAATAACTCAAGGCTTCAGAGGAGGTCAGGATTGTTTCTGACAGATGAAGTATTCGTGTCACTCTTCAGGACTATTACTTTAACCTTCTGTGTGCCCAGGATATGCCTGTTCTCCTTAAAAGAGATTAGGAGAAAACGGTGCATTCCAATACCTTTTTGTACTGCTGGTGACTGTAAATCACCGTGGATCTCTAACCTGTGTGAAAGCCAGGGCAATTAGGATTTTTATAATGAAAATTGTAAGTGCATGTTATGGAAACTCTTCACACAAAGAGGTAATCTTTTGTATTGCTGCTGACAATTATAGCTTAGAGAATGCCCAAATACCTCTCCATATATTAATGAAGATCTTACACAATTCCAGTTGAGCTTTACCACACAGTGTGCACTAGAAGCTTGAAAATATGTATTTTTAATCATTTGCTTTTAGAAATATTTTTAAATCTGGCAGCGATGAATTTTCATCCTGCTCCCTATTGCTAATGAATTTTTGTTTGTTTTAAAAACAAAATTTCACTCTGTACTAAAAATGTCTATAATAGGAAGTAAACTGAATCCATGGGGAAAATTGTAGGAAAGGATGAATCATCCTGTTGTATCTGAATGCAGTGAATGCAGCTAAGATTGTCAGATATATGTTCTTGTTCTGGAAGACTTTGGCTTGTGTACTGCTTAGTGTGCCTTTGAATTCAGTAATTCTTCAAATGTTGGTACCTAGCAAGTTGACCTGCCTGATGTTGCATTTAGTAGACAGTACTAAATGTATCTTCTCATTTTTTAGAGGATGATATTGGCAATTGTTAAGGTAAAAACTAATTATCCCTGAATGAAATATGCCACAGAATTAAGTTTATGTTAGAACATTAGTGTGAAAAGCTAGATTTTTTTTTTTAGTTAAGCTTTATCCTCCAGTGTTTTGGGGGTTCCTTTTCCCCCTGCTCCCCTCCCTACAACACTGCCACCACCATGAAGCAATAGACCGCATCCCGCTGAACTCAGCAGTACAAAGTTCCAGTTAACTGCTTGGCTGGGAGAATTGGCTTTTGTAACTGCCAGGGAAAATGTCTGTTTTCCAAGGCTTTGTTATCAATATTAACGTGCAAAAGGTGAAGGGAAGACAAATAATGCTATTTAATGTGAAGCAGTTTATGGTGGTTTTGGGAATTCAAAGCATGAAAAGTCAGTAGCTGATGATGATGATAATAAAATCAAACCTGAAGCACAGCCTTTCTGGCAGTGGCAGTAATTGACAATAAGTGGCCTCCTGCTCCTCTGTTTTACTTTTTCATAAATAAAAGGAGAACATGGCATTTCCAGTATGAACTAAGTCCTACCTCTACAAATGTGAAAAGGTAGCAGAAATGTGACATCATTAAAGTAGAAATAAGGAGCAGTGTGTGTTTTGAAGACAACAGGAACAGAGGCTTCCAAAAGACTGTGTAGCTTTTCCCTTTGTTTGTATCCTGCATCTGAAATTTAGAGTCACTTTGTGCTGTATTAGTTAACTCCTCTGAGTAGATTTTATCCAGTGCTTGTAGGAGCTACGTGGTCTTTGTCTTGCAGTGCTCCTTCTTGGAAGCAACTCAGTTTCTTCACTGATCTAAACCTTTCCTTTATAATTCCTTATTTCAGTTTCATTAGGGGATGCAGTGCTGATTTTAGGGCGTATGCATGAAGCTGTTGTATGCATGGACTGTTCACATCTACTTATACATGAGCATCTGTCACCTCAAAGCAATCAGTCTTACGTACATATAAATGCCAAAACAGAGAGATGGCAAATCAAGACCCAACCAAAAGTGAACATTCAAAGTTTTATAGTGGGCCTGTGTGCCCCAAAGTTGTAACTCTGCAGAGGAACAAAAAAGTTGAACTCTCTGATCTCATCCAACTTATCTTAGTGGGCACAAGCCCTCCAAAAAGTTTGAATTTCCTGCAAGTTGCTGGGTAAATGGACTTTGGATTTTCTTTTAAAAGACCATCCCCATACTTGCATATACTGTAATTAAATTTTTAAGGCAGGCACTCATGTACCAAAATTGAAGTTTGTGGTGTTTTTAGCTGATGTAAAAATTTTTGTTAAAAAACCTTCCCAGAAAGGGAAAGAACGAAAGAAGTCAAAAAGTGATAGTTTTTGTGAACAGAAGAAGAATAAAAAGGAAATGGAGTTTGAGCAAAAACTTGCCAAAGAGAAAGAAGGAATGCTGGAAAAAGAAAAACAGCTGAAAATAAATCGTCTTGTGCAAGAGGTATGTTTTGTTCTGTCAGGTGTAAAACTATATTGAGACAAAATTAGGTGGATTTTTAGTGGGATTATTTTAGCAGGAGACTTGTTTAATTACATCAAAGATAATGAAATTTAAAAAGCTGTTTCACTGCAAAACTCTGTTGCCATGTTTGCTTGTTTCTAGTCAGCTTTTGCCCAAGTGAGGTTAGCTCTGCAGTTAATGAGTGTCCATGTGCAGTGGTGAATTTAATGAAAGACAGCAAAATAGGAAATCCTTCTTAAAAGTATTATTATTTTTAAAATTATGTTTAGTGGAGTTTCATACTTTTGAAACGTATTTATATTGTGACCATACCTATAACCTCTTCTCATGCACCAATGTTATGGTCAAGGTATCTGAGACAGAGCGAGAAGACCTGGAAGAATCAGAAAAGGTGCAGCACTGGGTGGAAAGACTTTGTCAAACACGGTTAGAACAGATTTCCTCTGTGGAGAACGAGTCTCCTGAGGTAAAGTTCTGGCTTTTCCATATATTGCATGATCTCTAAACAACTGAAAGTTGTCTCCTAAAAGCAACAGGTTTTGCTAGTGAAAAAATCTGTCTTTCCCCCTCAGACTTCTTTCTAAGAGGGGGAAAAAAGTCAGTAATTGACGACTTACAATCTATAGAATTTGCTGTTCCTATATTTTATAAAGATTTAAACATTGTGGTAATAATATACTTTAAAAGGTTAAAATACAAACAGTTCATTAAAGAAAGTTAACAGTTTTATTGTTCCATGAGCTGTTTGGGCTAAGTGGGACATGCTACCGATAACAAAACCTGAACCTAGCTATATTTATTGAAAATAAGACCATCATTGATAATGAGCTCTTGGAAGCTTCCTTGTATTGCATGAAATAAAGGAACAGGTAAAGAAAATCACAAAAAGATACGAAACTCACAAGGAATAGGGTTTGGACTTGTGCTTTGAGTAGTCCACTTTAATTAGGGGAACTGCAGACAGAGATTGTTCCTTAGAGCCTCATGGTTCTCGACGTGGAGTGAGGCTTTCCCACCATCCTGCTTCTCTGGCTGTCTTCCAAGGAAAGCCACTTTCAAGAGGAACACTTCAATCTGCTGAGCTCCCGTGGGATGCCCGAGAAACTCCAGCCACAAAAGGGACCTTGGGGAACACTCTTGCATGATTTTCCTTCAGGTCAACATGGAGCAGCTCTGGAAAAAGCAGTTGATCTTTTGTTCTTCGTGGCCCTAGGCTCAGATCCATGTGGTTTTTCACTACAGGTCTTTAGTGGAATGATTATGCAGAGTTTTTCTCTCACTATCTAAATTTGGCAGCTTGTGTTGTGCTAGAACTTTGTCCCCCTTACTTTGTAAAGTAAGAAGGAACATTACGGATTACAAACAATTGTATTTTCAGAGCTCTACCTGAATTTAAGACAAACGCTCTGTATTGTATTTGCTCCATCAATTCTTCCATTACATTATATATAAGTGCTCTATTTCTATTTTCTACAAACCTGCTCAAGCAGCTAAAACATGTAAAACATAAAACCTGAGGGCTTCTTAGGGGTAAGTGCAGCTGAGCAATTTTCAGGTGCTACAGGCTTGAACTGTTTCTTGGGAACAAAAGCAGTCAAGGTCTCTCAACCTCTGCCAACAAAATAGCTATTTTTCAGTACAAAAGGGTGAGCATGTTAGATAAGAAGGATGTGAAAACTGTCACCCACTTGAGGGAAGTGTTGCCATATTAGAGTAAGATGAATGTGTCTGTCAGACAGCTTACCCAGGTAGTGTTTCCTCAGCTGAGTCTACAAAATAGCAAAATGGCTGCATTTTCTCAAATATTCCAGTTTGATCACTGGTAAAAGAAATGTTAGCAACTCTAACAGCATATGTAGACTCCTTCACACACATTGGGGTTTTTTTTGGATGAGCTGCTCATTATGTTCAAACTCGAGTTGTTTAGCCCCCCAATAGATCTGGTGTGGATTAATATAAATTATAGGATCTCAAACCCCTTGAGGATCTGAATTTCATAGCACGCTAAATTTTTGTTTTGATAGCTGCTTAAGCTTAGTTTCCTTCCTTGTACTAATGTGTGGTTATGTTTACACAACTTTAACCCCTTTCCCTTTTTTGAATGACATAGAACCTCAGGGCCTGTCTTTGATTATTTTTCTTAAAATAATCACCTTTCCAAGGAGTAATTCTTGCTTTCTCTTCATAAGAGCCAGCGAGGCAAGAGTTTTGTTATCTTGATTTGCCCTGTGACTTTGCCTTCTGAAGGATTCATGCTGTTGGGGTTTTGGGGGGTTTCTTTTGTCGACCCCCTTACCCCAACAGCTACTGTTGCACCACTCCTATTTTTCTTCTTTTTAAGCTAGAATCCCAAGGGGTGCTTTTGGAAAGGCTTTTGAAGAAAATGTTTCAGTATATTCTGTGTGGGAGAAGCCAAGAGCTTCCTGTGCAGGAGCAGTTGGGCTGAGCGGTGTTCTAGGGCTGGCCATCCATTGCTTCAGGACTGTTTCAGGCAGAAGCGTTGAGGCAGATTTCTGTTCTGTCACACCCAGCTGGCGAGTGGACGTCCTTCTGCCTCTCCCTCTGCCTCCTCAATGCGGCGCTTTGCCGGGGGCCTGCAGCTGCACACCACAGATCTCGATGATATAAACTTAGATGAAGTTGACAAACCCAAACAGCGCGCGCCGCCGCCGCCACCACCACCGCCCGCTGTTACCCCAGCACCACCAGCTCACCCGCTTCCTGCTTCAAATGTTCCACGAGGTCCAGCCCTGTCGGTAACCCCAGCTTCCCAGGTGACCTCGGGATCTGCTTGGGTGCATGCGCCTTCACCATTCCCCTGCGTGCCTCCCTGCCCTGATCCATCACCTTCTGTCCACTGGATCTACCCTTCTGCCCCTTGCAATGTTAAAAGAGGGAATGAGGTGGTTTCTTCATTTTTTCCATAGGGATTGCAGCCCAGAGGTAGTTTCATTTTAACATTTTTTTAAATGTCAGTCAGAAGAGGTTTGCTCTCCTGCCTACATACGTTGTAACCTTACCACCTGCAGATGCATTCAGCAGAATGTGTCAGTTAAAAAAAAGATGAGTTGGACTTGATTAAACAAAAAAAAAAACCAGCAGGCAGCAGTTTAATTCATTGTTAAATTTCAGAAGAGTATCTCTGTAGCGAAAATGACCTGTAAAACTGCTTTAAATGTGCCATCAAATGGCTTTGTTAGGTGAGAAGAGTGGACGAAGAAAATTGGCCTAAAGTCAGAAGCACGAACTTTTAAAAGGTCAAAACTGTGTAAAATAAAAAAAGCAAGAGCTGGTAACCTGTTTCAACTTTTTGCACTTTGAGAAAACAGTGACTTTCTCCTCACTGCAATCTGAGTCCAAAAGAGTATCAAATAAAAGAAATCTTGTGCCAGATCTCGCTTTAGGAAAGAAACAGCAGCTGATTCATCATAATTCCCTTTGCTAAGTGCTGTAGTGAGAATCATGTGCTTGTTCTTTTGGCAAAAGATTCTTGTTTCAAGCAGCAGAAGAGGATCCCATATGGTCCCTTGTTCCCTACACAGTTTTCTGCATGGGTTGACTGACTGCATTGTTGGGTTTTGGGGATTTTGCATGTTTAGTAAACAGTCTTTGTATTTGCATGATTCTGGTTGGGGTGGGGAAGGATGTGCAAATTTATCACTTTTTGGTGGAAACAGATAGATTCTCGCTCTGTGAATAATTGCCATTATGTGACCCATCTCCTTTAAACTTAGGTGGACCTCTGACAGTGCTTGATCTATGTGGTTTATACATTTGAAATGCCAAGAATGTGCTAGATCCACTGAAATGGAAATATCATATATTCTTAGGGATAGCAGGTTTCCCAAGTTATTTGCAAAATAAAAATGATGTGAAATGACACACAAGTGTACAAAATACTAGTGTTGAGAGGAGAAATACAGTCTTCTAAAGATAACAGAAAATATTCAGATAGATGGAGTAATATAGGAACTACCTTACTGATCTGACCCCAAATCAATCTATTCTGGCAGTTTGTCACTGCTGGGTATGTTAGAGAAAAGAAATTAATAATTAAGAAAAATATGTTCAGTAACAACAAATAACCTAGCTTTTAAAATTAATGTCAGTTTTCACTGAATGTAATTAGTGTATATGAGGAAATAGCTGGGCTCTTAGTAAAATAAATTCTGAGCCAAAGCTGCTTGGTTTATAAGTAGATAATTCAGTATTTCTGGTGTGGTTTCAGAAATGGAAGAAAAATCCAAAGCTTGAGAATTTATCCTTGCTACCTTTTACAAAATGAGTTTTTAACCCCACAGATAAGCAAAAGCAGTGCATTTTTGTGACTATATGGATTAAAGATCTTGTGTTTATGCCTGCCAAAGCCAAAAGATAAGACAACTGTACTTGTCCCATAAGTTCATTTTTCTAATATTACTCAAGCTGCTAAATCTTCTCTTCATTGCTCCATTTTTGGTTTTAACCCAGATCGTTTAATTTCCAATTCAGCTTGAGCAAAGCCTGACAAAAGGAATAAAATCCTGTCAGAGACATTCTTGAGAACTAGCTATTAAAATATCTGGTATAAATTATCTGTTTCTGAAAAAAAATTATTGTTAGCTTTACCCTTTATATGAACCCAGTATTAAGTGTGTTGCTGTTTAGGTTGTAAGAAACACCTCCCACGTCGGCAAAGCGTCCTCTGTGTCAAGCAACCCGCTGGTATGTCACGTGCTGTTAATCATGGCTGTCATTTCATGAGCTTCCCATGTAGTGCTAATGGCTAGGAAGTGTCAAAAGTTTCACTCTGCATGGCTGATTTGTTTAAAATTCAGCACATGGAATGATGTGTGGGGACACATTGCTGTGCTGAAAGCACGAGTGGTGCAAGTGGCTCCGAATGGTCCAAGGATTTCGTATTTCAACAGTTGAGCAAAATACAGTCCATATCTGCATGTTGCAAATGTCTGTATGTCACGGAGCATGTGCTTTGTTCTTCTGTCAAGGCAAAAGCTGCTAGGTTCAATGTGTCTTTTCAATATAATGGGTGCTAAGAAGCGAGTTTTGTCTCAGAACCACCAACATTTGTTTGATATCTCTTCGCACTGATTTTGAGTCAGAATGGTCACATGTCAGGTTTCTCCATTGTGCACTCCAGAAAAATCTGTTGCTAAATTGTGGAACTCCAGGAGAAATCATCCAGTTCCAGTGCAGTTTTAACAAGTTGGTATCTGTGAATCTGTTGATTCTGAATCTTCTAAATTTGGAAAGCTTAATGATACAATGTATTTTGCAGTGTGGAAAAACATTAGCTGAGGGACATCCACAGGGACTTTCAAATATCTAATTCAAACCTTTAAAAAAATTATTTAAGAAAGGAAAAGGGGAAAAAAAAACCCACAGGGGAAAAAAGCCACACACACACACACGCACAAAAAAACCAAACAGAAAACCAAACCCAAAAAGTGGCTTAACCCATTTGCTGGAAGCAAATAAATAATTTCAGAGGATACAGCTTGTACCATAAGAACGATCTCTGGAATACATCACATTTCCTATGAGAAACATTGAGAAAAGTGTCCCAAGAGTTGCTGGGGTTAAGTCAGAAACTGAACCCACAGGGCTCAGTTTTGAACTCTCTTCTTGACTAAAACTGTGCTTCGTGTCAGTGGGAGTTTTGGCTGAGTGGGAAGTGTAGGATTGGCCTAGGATGTGCTGAATGATTAGGTCTCAGATGCCTCTGGGTATCTGTACTGTGTGGAGTCAAGGGCAGGGAATTTACCTAACAAACCCTTGCTGTTAAATCAAAATAATTTAACTTGAAGTTCTTTATGGAAAGCTGTTTGCTGCAGCCCAGCTGAATTTCATCTTGAAAGATCTATTTAGCCATGGATTAGTTAAAATCTTATTTTGTGTTCACTCTGTTCTTACACTCAACTTTAGCAGGTTGGTTTTTTTTCCTGTAACTTCTCATTCAGTTTGTTGCCTTTATGGGAAAAAATGCCAAAACAGGGCTGAGATTTATCCATAGTCTTGCTGGTGAAGCCTGAATTTAGAGGAAAAGCTACTACTTGGATGCAAGAGAACTTGTGTTTTGGTTTGGAGTTTGTAAGCCTTAGTTAAAATAATTCTGCAAGCTTTTTCTTGTATTAGTGTCATTAAATTCATTATGATAAACCATTTGAATTGAGGAGTCTTGTTGAAATGATGGATTTGCACAAATTATGTTGTGAACTGTAATTTTCTTAAATTAACTCCATAGCAACTTGCTCCAAGTCCACCTACCCAACGTCATCCAGGGGTACCAATAGTCTCTAAACCAGTTATGCTGCATCCTGACCCAAACTTCGTGGTCAGGCCAACAATCAAATCAGAGGCCCTGGTAAGCCTTTTAATGTTCTTTTTCTGAGTGCTCCAGTATTGTGGGGATTTGTTTCTGACGTTGTTCTTTGAGATGTCCTCAAAGAATCAATCTTTGTCCCATTTCCTGCTAACTAAAATTCCTGTATATTTTCAAGCAGTCACAAATGGTAAGTACAAAACAGGGGTTTTTTCCATTTTTTCACATAGTGGAAAAGCCACTTTTAGTGAC
The DNA here is from genome assembly GCA_014706295.1 of Lycocorax pyrrhopterus obiensis. Taxonomy (NCBI): domain Eukaryota; kingdom Metazoa; phylum Chordata; class Aves; order Passeriformes; family Paradisaeidae; genus Lycocorax; species Lycocorax pyrrhopterus. Next base: position 11,871,669 of record JACSVZ010000007.1, on the reverse strand, counting down.
AATTTTTGTACAGGGGTGCATAATTCCAGAGCAGTGTAAAGCCCTAGAATTTGTACATGTTATTTTTCATTTATTCACATGCTGGGTTTTATTTTTATAAGTTCTTAATTCATTCATCAGAAATGAAATAATAAAAATTAAGCCAACTGCATTTTTCCTTTGTTAATGTTCATAAATATACTTGAAGATATATGCCTCACTATATAATTTATCATATACATATATAAATTTATATGTATATTTTCATTTCCAGGGGAAAATGTGTGTGTTGTTATATCAGACCCCAACATACTGGTCATGCAGTGTTACTGCAAAGTTCACTCACAATCAACTTCTTTTTCTCATTTCTTTTCCATTTCTGTTTCAAATGAAAGTGAAAAATCAGAGGCTAAATATTTTAGGACCAGCCATGTAGCATCATTGGGAATTTTAGTATATGAGCAAATGTGAGCCATGTCTTACTGAGCAAAAAAAGAGAAATACTGCTCAGACAGGTGATAACTCCCTGCTGACAGCCCTTGAAATTCACCTAAAGTAGCTGGTGGGCCACTTGGTAGCTTTTATTCTTGAGGATCACTGTGGCTTATGCTGTTAGTATCAGAGTTCTGTGCTTGTTGAATGCACGTTTGTGGACACGTGTATATATGCATTTGTAAGACAGTAAGTGACAGAAAAACCAGTAAATTTGCCTTGCATTTATTTAATTAAAAGCTATTTCTTGACAATAAATTATGTGCACAATATTCCTAGCTGTGTTTCATTAAAACACGAAGGATTTGTCATTTTTCACTTTAATAATTTAGGTACTCTTCTTCCTTTATTTTCCCCAGTTACACTTTGAACAAATTTTAGTGATGCTTAGTAACCACTTTTCCCACAGCCAGAGTCATTTTGAAGTTTCTACATTATAAATGAATTGAATGATAATTTGAAGCAGTTTTTATAAGTTGCTTAAGAGAAGGCAGGCACATGAGCTAAAAATAAATTCAGATCCCTCCACTGGAGATGTTTCCTTCAGTTGGAGCTCTCATTTTGATTGTGTTCAGTATTTTAACATCTCTAAGCAATATGAAATTCCTTAGGGGAGGGATGAACAAAGTCATAACCTGCAGTTAATATCATCTAGCTCTTGAAAAAGTATGTATGTGTGAACTAGTTTGCAAAATTGATAATACCCTTATGTGTGATCAACCAGTCTTGGTACAAATTTTAAAAGGCACTTTTTTTTTTTTTTTACTGGCTACATACAATTAGTTTAAGAAACTGGCAACAAGATCCACCTCCATAGGGAAATGTCTTATGATTTGTTATGCATGCATGCACATTTTCCAAATCACAAGTCTGCTAAAATCTTTCAGATTCAATCATCTTCCTTCCCAAACTGCCTTATATTAGTTGGAAGATCAAAATTTCAGTGGGAGCAACATTCTGGTAGGACTGTGAGAGAAAGATCAGTCTATAAATTGATTTGGTAGACCTTATAACTCTTACTTCCATTGGTGACTTACTGCAGCAAAAGGTATTTATTCATCCTTGCTTCAATGAAGTCAGAGTGGTTTGTGAAGTAAAACTTGCATGGGTACTGAAGAGGGAGATTACATCTACTAGTTAAAAAAATAAAAGGCCAGTGTATGGCAAAACAAACAAGGCAGTACCTGCCTGTCTCCAGAAGTGTTTAAGAGTTATAATTAGATTTCTTGCAGAAGGGGAGTGGATTTTGGTTGGCTGCTCTGTGTGTTTTTGTGGGTGTTTAAGTTCATTGTTCAGATACAGGCCCAGTTCAGCTTCTCTTAGTGGAGGAGAGTATCACCAAAGACAACATACCATTTGCTGTCTGGTTTCTCATCTTCCTAGATTTCACACACCTTATGGAACTCCAGCTTTTATGTCTTAATTTGATATTATGCACATAAATTTTTCTACCTTGTTTTTACCTGAATTTAACTGTCCTGAGTACCAAACTCTAGAAACTGAGGTTGATGGATTTATGTGATTCAAGCAGCTAATCCAGTTGGCCTATCCTTGAGCAATTCACTAGTAAAGAAGATGAAAAAGCATGCACTTAAGAATAAAATGGACATGCAAGAATGTGTAAAATCCTCCTATTACTGGGAAGGTGATTGGGCCAGATAGTCTGTGTTGTGGCTTAAGTAATCTTATTAACTAAATTCAGGTCAGAATTACCAGGTCTTTTAACAGTTGATGAAAATGAAGTTGTTTTCACTTATAAAGAAGGAAATGATGGGAGGTGTTTAAACCTTAAGCATGGCCTTGAACGCTGAGGGCTGCTCTGAGTCAAAATCAGTGTGAGCTGTACTAAAGTGAACTGGAATACATTTATGGCAAAGCCAATTAAATTTTGGCTCAGAGAACAGCAGAGGATTGTGATGATTTAGTGGTGAGATTTTCATAGAAGCAAAACCACCAGGAACATTAGTCTCTGCTCTCCTATCTATCACAAACATACTGTTGTGTGACTTACTAGGCTCTGGTGCACTTGCTGCTACAAAAGATTTTTCCTCCCTCATTCCTTTGTGGGTGGATGAAAAATTTCTGAAGGGAAAACAATAATGTTTAAGCTTTCCTCTAATTTGCAAGCTTTGAAGCCTGATTCTGCAGGGCTGAAGGCAAGACAGGTGCTTAGATACCGTGTGGCAAGGTGTGTGAGGATTGGAAATTTTGGTTAGCATTGGTTATAGCTGTACCAAATCAATCTGTGTTGAAAATGGGCTGCTTTTTTTTTTTTTAGAGAGGGTCTAAAGAGATTTGTGGAAAATCTTTCCAAACTTGCCCATATATACTCCAAGACAAAAACTCATCGTTTGTATTAATTAAACACAAACAACATTTCATTAATTCTTGAATATATTTTTCCAGGTAATGGTAGGACTATAGGACACTGAGAGAAACTTTAGTGAAGCTGATACATAGTAATTTGTTTTAAAGCAAATTGAGTTTGGAAGGGTAAATTTCAGAGGTGAAAGTTGTTGTTCTTTCAGAAGACTCAAGTAGGTTACCTGATTTGCTGCAAGGTTTTGAGTGGAGGCTGGGGAAGTGTCAGTAGTGTTTTGCATAATAATATGAAGATTTAGCCCATTTAATTTTTGAAAACTTCTGTAGAGTAATAAGATATTCTGTATTTTAAGTGATTCCAAGCTGCAGTGTACCATTTTGTTAGAATAGTGGAAGTGACAGAAAAACAGAATGAATCTGGAATTTAAATCCTTGAAGCCAAACACAACAAAATCAAATCCATTTAATAATGGAATTCACCTCTTCAGTATAGGAAATCTCTGGTAGGAAGTGCGTAAACATATATTTATCATGACTTCTCAATATTTTGGAAATCATTGCCTACCATTTGGTCCCTGTTTAGGGTTGGTTTTTTTCAATTTTCTTTATATACCATGGATAAGAGACCCAAGCACTCTTCAAGACACAAGAAATGAGTTGTAAAAGCAGTCATGGAAAGTATTTTTAAGAAATCTTGTGGTATGGAAATGTGCATTATTTATGTTGTTTCTCTAGAATTCTTTCCACTTTGCATTCTGTGCTATTTCATTGTGTGTGTTCTCTCATTTTGAAATGATACAGGGAACAAGCACTAACAAGTGCAAGTGTGATTCAGTCCCTAGGAGAGCAAAATAAGCAGTAAGATAATTTATGAGTAGGTGATACTTATTTACATTAAGAAGTTAATACCTGGTTTGGCAATTTTCTTTCTTTTGCAGCCACAAGAGATGTTTAAAAGGATGGTGGTTTACAATTCATCATTTAGATCTAACAAAAAACAAGTAAAATAACATTTTCCGTGTTTTGTGTGATACTTCTTGTTTGACTGATCATAGATTTAAAACTTTCTTCTCCAATCCTGTTGCTCAGTTTCTAAAACAGAAGATGCAAGGCAGCCCTAGTGCATGAGAACTGCTAGTCTTTGTAAGCTGTAAGTGTGTGCCTGTGGCTCCTGCTAGTCTAAGCAGAAGAAGAATGAGAATAAATCCTTCAGGTTGAACCATCGGTAGCTACTTATACGGTTAAGTGCAACCTTTAAGATAGTTGAACACTGATAACCGATCTGATACTGATATTCCTAAGATTTCCTTGTTTCTCTTAGTGTCCAGCTGCAATGCTTTCAGTAATAAAATACTTTATTAGTTTGACAAGTAGAGCTATCATCATACCATAGTTACTGGTAGGAAATCAGAGGAACTGGTGGTGGAAAGCACTTGTTCATTCAGCCTTCTTGTGTTGTGTAGGATTTTCCTGCTGTACTGTTACTGCTTTCCTCTGTCATAGTGATGACGTTTTCATCTCTTCCCATTTGGTTCAATAGATGACTCTTTAAGACGTGAACTTCATGTTAAACTTCTCTGCTGCTGTAAAATGTGCCCGTTTCTGTACAAAACCCCTTTGTTAGTGCAAGCTAAGTTAGATGCATTGACATGTTATATGAAAAGTTGGCACACAGTAGTGAGCTCCCAGTGTGAACTTTTGAATGGTAAACCATTAAGATCAATAATAATTTTTTCTTCTTTTAGTCAGTTTCAATCTAGATCTAGAAGGGAAAACTGTGATTGACTGAAAAAGATCCAGCTTTGAGATTATTTATTTGCCAGTGAATGCCAGTATGTTCTGAATATATAAGAGTTGTGTTCTCAGAAGAGGTGGTTTTTTGAAAATTTTGTTGTATGTGGTCATGAGTTTCTCTTTCAATTATTTGTTGTTGTTGTTGCTTGGGTTTTGTTTCTTTGTGATTTGTTGTTGTTATTTCAGGTCTCAATTGCTCTTGACTATTGCTGTTAGAAACCTGTGGAGCAGTAACATTGGTATAAGTGCTTGTGTTTTGGAGGTTGTTTTTTCTTTAAATAGTAACTTTAACTTTCACCTGGAAGTCCAGATAGGGAGTTATTTCAGTGCAATCAAATATTTTAATGTTCCATTTTCAGCTTATGCTCAGTCCTGTGAATGTTTCTGTAAGTCAAGAAGGGATTTGAATGGTCTTAACTCTTTCACCTGAAATGTCTTGAGTGGTGGTAGGGTAGGTTTAGGACTGTGCTTTCCACACCGTGTTCCTTGGTTCATTGCTCCCTGCTTGGATATGGAGTGCACTCTCTGATCTCTGAATTTGTGGTGTCCATTTCAGGGAAGATTTATTACAGTTCAGTGCATGTCTTTTTTCTGTCTTAGAGATATTTGTACATTATTGGATCCAGGTCATATCTCTGATACATAGTGATGTGAACCCGAGTGGACAACAGTTTGGATTGAATATTAGGAAAAGGTTTTTCACCCACGGGGTGGTTGGGCACTGGAAGAGGCTCCCTGGGAAGTGGTCACAGCACCATGCCTGGCAGAGCCCAATAAATGTTTGGAAAAGGCCCTCAGGCACATTGTGTGACTCCGTGCAGGGCCAGGAGTTGGACTTGGTGATCCTTGTGGGTTCCTTCCAACTCAGGATATTCTATGTTTCTATGACTTTTGCTTGCAGGTTGTTTTTTTGGTGGTCTTTTTTTTTTTTTTTTTAATTTCGTGTGTTTGTTTTCGTGGAGTTTTTTTGGTTTTTTTCCTGTTTAAAGATTATTTTCCCAGGAAAACTTCCTTCAAGGGCAACATCTGTTTTTTCATGAGGACAACCTGGGACAAAGAGTTCACTGACTTCCTTTAGATTACATAATGACTTAGTGACTTGGCTGAGATTGGAGTTCTTTTCTCTAAATTGCTTGCTCCAAAACCATAGATACCTACTTTATCCATGATTCCAAAAGGCAGTACTAATTCAGTTATTCGAAGTATTAATTGTTTAGGTAGCTATCATTGTAAAATGTTTCTCTTGCAGTTTTAGTTAAATGGGTCATCATATTAATAGACTTTGTAAATTAATGAATGATTGATTGACATTTTTCCCCCAGGATGAGATTCTACCCTTGCTGATGTCTGTGATGAAATTCCCATTTATTTGGTTAAAAAATGTAATGCAGTGTAACAAACCTAATGTAAGGCAGTGCTGTTAAGGGTGAGATCAGAACCCAGAGAGTCATTCGTAGTCACATCAAAATTAGGCAGCTGAGAGAGGTGATAAAGAGTATAGGAGAGAAGGCATTAGTATTTTCTGCTGCAACTTTGCCATTTAACAGCCAGCCCTAAAATATACCAGAGGAATCTAAAGCTGTGCCTTTGGTTTACAAGTGGAAGAAGGCTTAGCCGAGTCTGACAGTGGAATAGACTTTGTTGTCAAATGGATCCAGTAGAAAAGAGGCCAATAATGAATATATCCAGCTTGATCATGCACTGAACCACTGGTCTGTGTCAGGTATATGTCTGCAAAGGGTTGTGTGGTTCTGTGTTCCCCTATCACCAGGTTATTGCAGCTTGAGGCCACAAGAATGGTGGCTAGGTGCCTCAGTAAAGATTTTCGTAAGTCCTGAAGTCCTTTACTTTAGAATGCAGGGTAAGTGCAGAGCTTTTATAAATCCCCAGCATTGGCCATGCAGTCTCACCCAGTAGCACTAATCCTCCTCAAGAAACTGCCACTCAAACACCATTCATTCCAGATTGCTGATGCAGGAGCTCCCATCCTTGAGAAAAGGTAACTCCTGCTTTTCCCTGCAGTCTTGGTCTGACAAGTGTTAAGCACTATGTTTTGTGGGTCATCTCAAAGCTTAAATCTTGCTCTGCCTAACTGCAGTATTATCTTCTGCATTTCAGACATTCTCTGACAAAACTTTTAAGTCCTCCACAGAACCATATGAAAACAAAAATCATACTGTTGTCCTGCAAATTGTCCAACAAACTGTTGTCCTGCACTTGCTTGTGGTATGGAGCCAACCCCCTGAAACTCCACATCAAGAAGGAGAGAAGGGGGCTGAAAAAGAATCCTAAAATCCAGACTGTGGAGTAGTGTTGCTGAGAGGTGAATTGGAGCCTGTCATTTCTATCTGTTACCATCCAACATGTTGATAAGAAATGTTGCTCCAAGGAGTGTGGCAGAACATCCCTGCCTGTGATGCTTTCAAGATTTGTTTCTGTTCTGTCAAGTGTAGAGAGGAACTGCGGAGCTGAGAGAGTGGTAAACTCTTCCTCAGAACTTCTCCATGATATGACCAACTCAAATTATTGATCTGTCATGAGGTTTTGAAATGTCTTCTGACTGTCAGGATGGACTCTTTGCTGTCTCTCTGTGCTTTTCTCCAGTTACTGTCTTCTTTCATAGCTTACAGAATTACATGTTCTCTCACTAATGAATAAGATGAAGTTTGTGTGTTAAGTGTGTGTGTGTTGCTGTTTTTGCAATTAAATATCATTTTATTCTCAGGGCTTCCAGAAGTATGTGGAAGATTTTGATCCATATTCAATGGTAAGGAGAGAATTTAAACATACCTCACTGTTTAATATGAAATACACTGGAAAAAAAGCCAAGTCCTTGATTTTGAGGGCTGGGAGTGGGTAAGATTCTTGCTTGTTGGGTCTTGTGTATTTGTCTTTTGTAGTAGTGTTGAACAGGAGTGTTCTTGCAGGAAAAGGTGATGTGGGATTCTGATCTTCCTATAACACTATATTAGAGGAAGGAAAGGTCCCTTTCCCCCCAGAAACTACATAGATCAGCCTGATTATTTTGTGTTTCCAAAGTGGAAATGATTAATCATTGTATCTTTTCACAGTTTACTCCAGACCAAATTATGGGAAAAGACGTACGGCTGTTACGAATAAAAAAGGTAAATGCTGTGTTGCTTGATTGATATTTAAAGGGTTCATGTAAGCATTTGATGTACAGCATCACTTACTGGGAAGAAGGGAAGACTAAGCTCCTGTTAGTGGCAAAAATTAACAGCCTTTTCTGAACTAGAACTGTTTTTTTCATAGGAAGGATCACTGGACCTTGCAGTTGAGGGAGGAATTGATTCTCCAATTGGAAAGATAGTTGTGTCTGCCATCTACGAGGATGGTGCTGCAGACAAACATGGTGAGCCACAATGGGGAATCTGAATGCTGCTGCAAAGTGTCTCCTTAGACTGGCTGAGAATGGTTAGCTGATTTCATAGCCTGGTACTGAAAAGCTCACTTAGATTGTCCAAAGAGCCAAGTTCTGTCTCAAGTCTAAGGGCAGCCACATGTGCTTCTTAAATTAATAATTATGTATAATTTATAAAAACTTATGGTTCTCTGGTGTATTCTTTAACCAAGGAATACGTTCTCCATTATTTCACAATTTCCTAGCAGTGACATTTGTGGTACTTCCACATGCAAAGCAATTACCTGACCATAGCTATACTATGCTGCTTAGTTTTGTTCTTTATGCTACTTTAAACAGCAGTTTGTTTAGTTAAAGAGGTGACTTTACTCCCAAAACCCAGCTAAAGGGCAGAGCCTCTGAGGCTTAGGTCTCTGAAGGCAGAAGAACATGCTCACTGGCATATCTGGGCTTTGCACCTGGTGGGAAGTATCTGCCATCCTTTTCTGGAGAACTCTTGTGATGACCAGGTCAACAGACAGGGCAATATCCCCTTACACTGTGTTTACTGTCCTTGTCCCAGCCTGCACCTAAGCTCAGGTCATTCTTGCTGTGAAAATATCTCAGCCATTTGATCTCCTTGGTGCTCTTTTTGACCCTTCACTCTTTTTAGGATCTCTCTCACCACTAAGGTTGTCTGTCCCCTTACCATCCTCTTCAAATCCAGTCAGTTAACTGGTTGTGCTTCGTTCCAGATTGGCAAGTCAAAATCAGTTCTAAGGAGCAAACATTACACCTGCACTTGCAAAGGAATGACAGTCATGCAAACCCTTGACAAATGCCATTTTATTCCTTCGGATATTTAATTAATTTTGCCATTTTTATAGAATTGCAGAATTATTTGGGTTGGAAGAAACCTTACAGATAATCTAATTCCAAGCCCGTGCTGTGGGCCAGGACACTTTCCTAGACCAGGTTGCTCAAAAGCCCCATCCTACCTGGCCTTGAACACTTCCAGGGATGGGGCAGAGTAGTATCACCCAACAGTCAGCCACAGTTTGTAATATGTATATCTGGATTACCCACACAGGCAAACTGTGGAGAATCTTGCTGAACTAGTTTCTTACTGGTCACGATCAATAAGAGATTAGTTTGGCTTTGCCATGCTTAAAAATTCCTTTTGTGTTGACCTGTAGCAAACTTCCTGCAGTCTTTAGTGTAGACCTTCACATCCAGTGAGAACACTTTCATTATAGTCAGTAGTGCACAAATATGGCACAGAAAAGACTCCTAGAATTTTGTTTTGCTCATGTGTATGTGTAACACATTTGTCTTTTCCCCAGGAGGCATAGTGAAAGGGGATGAAATACTGGCTGTAAATGGCAAGATATTAATTGACAGCAAGCTGGCAGAAGCACAGGCAACTCTAGCAAAAGCTTGGAACATGGGTGGGGTAAGTAAGCTGGAATACTTCTTCATTCTACCTATAGCCCAAAGTGAGCTAAAATCTGCAGATGTTGGTATGTAGCAGCTCTGAACACCATGTGTGTAATTTACTGGGAAATCTCCTGGCATTTAGCCACATGTCAAGGTTGGTATTTAAACACATTGCATTCTGAGTGATTATAGTACCTTTATCTGTAGAATCACCCTTTGATACTGAAAATTACTTGCAAGCTGATTGGAATTTTCTTATAATAGCTTATTTTTGATTTCTTAATGTACAAGCAACACTTGTACAGTGAGTGTTTCCTCAGCAAGAACTGTATTCATTGCTCACATGACCAGTACAGGATGATTCTTAGAATAAATTGTTTTTTAACGTCTTGTTGCAAGTAGATTTTTCTTTCATTTCAAGATGCAAATCAAACAGCTCCATCTTTAAATGGTCTTCTTACAGAAGTTTTTAATAGAGACCTTTCTGCTGCTCCCTGTGGTTTTCCAGGAATAGATTGCCCCCTTGATTCTCTATCTGACATTCCATGGTGGTCCGCTGGCCACCTCTAAAAGCAGGACTTAGCAGCACATGTTTACCTGTGCTTTTCTTTTTCAGGATTGGATTGACTTAGTCATTGCAGCATCACCTCCAAAAGAATATGACGATGAAGTGTAAGTGCATAACCTTTTTTCTCTGGGGATTAAAAGCTGAGTAACAATAGTCAGTTTGCTTTTTTTGTCAGATACTTTTCAAGTATCTACTTCTTGTGGACTATATAACCTCCTGCTTTACATGGTTTCTAATTTGATAGTTATAAGTAGCTGTCATGCATTACAGCAGTGGTTCCCAGACTGCAAAATTGTGATTCTCAGAATTGGTTGTATGTGACTACACACTCATACTTTCAGTTTAAAGTTTGAGGATTTGGGGTTTGGGTTTTTTTAGAAGTTAACTTCAGTCTGAATCATTTACTATACTCCCACAGATCATAATTTAGGGAAACAAATCCCCATAAGCATTCTACATCACAACCAGATGTTTAATTCTGTTGTTTGTTTTGTTTTTTTTAAATTAGATTGCAGTTACTGTTCTTGTCTAACAAGCTCAAATGTATGTGTAAAGTTTTCAAAAGAGATTAAGTGATTTGGGTGTCTTGGCAATTTGTGATGTTCACAGAATCATTGTTTTAAAGGTAATCAGCCTAGGTGTGAAACAGTAGAATCCATAGCCACAAGTGTGATAGAGGTATCAAGTCTATACAACTGCTTTACTTTGGACAAACAGTTTCAAAAGCGAGACCCATGTTTTGTAGTTTGATTGAAGGAAAAGATTTGAAGATATCCTTATTACCAAGTAAAATGGCAGAGTAAGGTTATGCAGTCACTGTTAACCAGGGCTCTTGTTCTGTGCAGAATACTGGAGTATTAGTTGCTGTAAATCAGTTTTACTGGCTGACACCAACTGCAGATTGATGTGAAATTTTGTTTAATATCTGTACGTAAACTAACGGGCAAGGAAATAACTGTCACTGTTATTTTTGTTTTCATATCCTGTTTATTTAGCCCTACCATTCCCTCATCAGCAGTCAGTCCCAACACGCACAGAAAGGTTTTTGAAGGCAGTGCACCTGTGTACAGACAAGGGTATCTCCTGCAGCTGTAGCCACTGCAGTGTCCCTCATGGTGAATAGCACACCTGGCTTAACATGACTGGCCATTGTGAGGCTGTGTTATTTTTTCAGCATGTGCCTGCCTGTGCATTGCTTGCCATGCTTGCTTTTGTTCTTGGCATGCTGGAGCTGGAGTGTTCTTTGGGCTTTTGCCATGCCTGTGCTCTTAAAATATAATTATTTAGTTTCTACTTCGTAAAGTCCCTTAGAGATCCTCTGCAGAATTGGTTCATCCCCTTCCACACTATTAAATAAATAGGCCCTGTCTAAACAAGTAGGATTAACCTGAGGTTTTTTCCTTATCTGTGGACCACTGCTGTGGCTTTGTGAGTTCATAAGTATATAAGCAACTACAAATTATTTTCTTGTGAAGGCTTGTCCAAAGAACAAGTTTCCATTTGTATTATTCACAGTGTGCCTGTAAACAAGTGTTCATGAGTGTTTGGTTTTCACTGAAGTTTGTCTCTGTTAGTTTGTCATGTACCTATACAATGGGTTTGTTCTGAAATTATCCTTGTCTCAGAAATTCAGTTTACTCTGTATGGTTTCTCTGTGGCTGTAATCACTGCAAGTACAGTCATAGAGCTCTAGAACTGCCAAGGTAAGGTTTCTTGTTGCATGTGGGTCTTCTCAATTATTATTTATAATACAAATCAAAATTACTTAAGATCCAGTTTAAAAACTGTGCTTACTAGAAAGATTAAAAGTTTCATGAGCGCTAACAGCACGTTTCTCATTATTTTTTTCTTTTTTTTCCACAGGACATTTTTTTAAGGAAGACTACAACTGTTGAAATGGAGTCTTTCCTCTGCAGAAACCTGCTGCTCAGTAAATTAATAGGAAATCAATAACCACATGAAATGCACCTTTATTGACTGACCTGTAAATTGAACTAGAGACTTCATATTCTTCAGATAATTTAAATAATTTATTATCACTCTGTAGACAGACAGCAAAACTTTTTTTTTGCAAGATGATTGAAAAGAACTGCTGACCAGCATAGTTCAGTCTGTGAGCGCTTGATCTCTTTTTGCTATTTTGAGGGGCCAAATTTTGAAAATTATCTTTCACTTTTCCTGGAAATAGACTCTAAAATGACAAATGAAGATAGAACACAGATGTCTGTTCCCACATACAACACTTGTGAATACACATTCACAGGCCAGTTTGGGTATGAAAAGGATTATATTTTTACTTCCTAAATAGTGATTTTCCTGAGAAAATGGGAAAGTACACAGGTAACTTCTGTTCTCACTCATGTTCTTTGTAGCTTAATGTCCAGTTTTGGGTCTTAGTTGTGAGGGTTTTGTGTATTCAAAAAACCCTGCTGCAGGAATGCTAGCATTATATGGAATAATTTTGATTGTGTTTCTCATACAGTAGAGACAATCTTCTGTACCAGCAAAGTAAATAACTAACAAGTAGTCCAGATAAAATCATTATGCGTAGTCACAGTCATACTACTGAGTATCTGTATTGGTGGCAAAAATTCCTCCCTCATATAGTCATGGGTGGAAAATTTGGGTGTGATTCACAATCTGCTCGTTTGTACTTTGTTCTCAGTGAGCCTATCTATGTGGCTAAACTGTGCGGGAAGCCACCAAGTGTGACATTCTGCTCTTGCTGACTGTGTATCTTAGGTTTGAGGAAATTCCTCAGGACCATAAAGTCAATACCAGCTTGGCTTTAGGTATTATTACAGTTGTAGACTTATAATTATATTGTCGAGATACCTCCTTAGAGATGGCATTGTCTTCTTCCTTCCTTGTACCTGCTAGTTTGTATTCTGTTTTTCACGTTGTGTTTGGATTTTTCGCACCTGTTCTAATGACAGTTTATAATTCATCAGCATATCAAATTCCCACTGAAGTCTTGCCCTTTCCAGGCTTGGAAGCCCTCCTCTTCTCCAGCACGTAAAAATAACAATAACAAATATAACAAAGTAAGAATAGCAAATTACATTCCTAAGAACTCTGTACTTATATGCAGATGCTTACTTATGTTGACTTTCTTTATTTGCAGTGTTCTTCCAATATGCCAATTAATGCGTGTGGCAGGGTATATACTTTAGAATATTTAAAATGTTTAACTCTTACAACTAATCCAGAAATAAAATTGCATTTGCCAAATGGAAGAAGTCTAGCTTCCTATTTGTCTCTGTGTTTGTACATCATAGTAATAGTTAATCTGCTAAAGTACACAGATTCTGAGATTTTCTTCAGTAACAGACCCATTTGCAAGATATTGCCACCCTTGTGGAACTCAGAATTCACTCTGCACAGAAGGGAATTGTCACTTGGCTGAGCTGCAGTAATCTTTATAGAGTTTTTGGGGGCAAATCTGGTCATTTGGTAGTTGGCAAGCTACTGAACGCAGTTGCTACGGTGTATTTTTTTGCTAGGTTTTAGCGTGCACCTACCCAGGGCTGTAGACTTCCTAACCAGCAAACTAATCTAAATGCTGAATGCATCAAGATCAGCACCAGAAGGAAATTGCAGCAGGATGTACTTCTCCTGCTGCTTTGGTTCCCAGTTGCCTACATACTGCAACCATCTGGACCGTATGACAATGCATCAGAGTGATAAGTGGTGCTACCAAATGTTCTCTCGAGGGCTGCTCGGATGTTTTGTACCAGCAAATAGAGAGGCACAGTAATGCACCAGTAAAGAACTTCAGCCTGCAACCAGTGCTTGATTGTGCTAAACACTGTCTCAGCACACTAAGAAATACAACACAACAAGACTTAGAGGTTAGATATTAGAACTATTTCTACTGGTGTTATTTTTTCAGAGGCAGGAGGAGCATAGAAGACTGAGCTGGGAAATCTGTGGGAGTACCAGCAGTTGAGTTGTAGCCTTGCTTCTTAGTCACAGAACTTTCTTCTCCCCATCTAGTCTGTTAGCTTGGTTTGCTTGGATACAGTTTAAAATGCATGAGAGGCAGTTGAGGAAATAATTCCTGCTCAATACTCCAGGTATATTAAGAAAGTGTTGCTTTGAGAGTTTAACCTGTGGTAGGATGGCAGTCACTTGAGGCAATGTAAGGAGGTGGTGTCAGGAGAAAGGAGCCTGAAACTTCTGAAATCTTAAAATGATCTTAAGCCATTAGCCAGGTTGTTTTTTACTGTATTTCTGACTTCCAGTGCCCTAGGACTGCATCCCATCTTTCATTTGCCAGCTAGCTCAAGGGTTTGGAAAATGCCGCAAGACAGTATGTTTTTCAAGCAACTTCGCTTTCATTTACTTTGATGTGTGTGTGTGGAGTGTCCCCAGTGTAAATAATTTAAACACAGGGTGCCCATTTTGAGTTTCTAGTGCGTTGTTCTTTGGTGGCTGTAAGTCATCACGTGTGCCTGTGCCTCACCCCTGTTCAACAAGGCCAGCTTTGAAAGATAACAGTACGACTAAATGGGACGTTCTCTTTTTCAGCCAATGCTCAGTTTCCTTTGGGAGTATGGAAACTGTGACCTGATGCACGAAGCAGGAAGAAGTCCAAGTACTTCACTGACAGTATCATGAATGCTTCAAACCACTTTTAAGAGAAGATTTTTTTTGTTTTTCATTTGCTGTAATCTCACAGGGAATATGTGTAGTTTCTCAGAGCTGTTTGTTTGGTTAAGACCGCCAAACCCCACTATCTCTCTCTATGGGATAATAACCCAGAGGAAGACTTTCTCAGAACTGTTAACGACCATTCTTATTCTCTCAGGAATTTCTTGGCCACGCTGTCTTTAGCAAACCCCTCACAGTTGCTGAACTGGAGCATGAGTTACATTAGAGACTTGCGACTTTCACATCTGCTCTGTGAGCCTGTGCGTGCCTGTGTGCAGGCAAAAAATGTGAGACCCTATGGATCAGAACCATGGTATGCATTACAGGATAGGAAATACCATGGTTTATTACTCATATGGATATTAGCATAGGGAAGCCTTTGATCTATTACTGCCGTTCTGCTAATTCTTAATTTAGCTACTATTTATCACGTGGCCATGGCATCTTTTAGAAATTGTGCATACATTTCAGAGAAGCTGTGGTTTTTAAAAAATGCTCTATCCACAAATAAATGTACTACATAAGGAGGGGTGTATACATGTACATTCACCAGTAAGGTTTTTTAAAATCAACTTAATTTGAGGAGCACACGTACAAATAATCTCAGCACTTCACAAATACGAGATATAACCTCTGAATAAAAATGAGTTGTTATAAACTCTCTCATCATAAAAGAAAAGAGTGAAAAATCATGGCTTTGTGTCAAAGGATGCCTATCTGGTTGTAAGGAGCTTGATATGCAATAGTTGATAGAGGTTCTCCTGTTTGCTTCAGCTCTGTGTTGACCCTGATAAAGTGTGGTCAGACTTTGGGTAGCTGCTGTGGAATTCTTAGCCATCTTTCACCACAGAAATATCCCCTTGGGATCTCTGTTCATATGAACAGACACCTTTATACCATCTAAGGACCAGGTCTAGTGTAGAAAAGCCAGTGTCTTAAATGTAAGGACCTGACCCTTGGGGTTATAAATCAGGTGAGTCCCTCGTAATCAATTTATGATAAGCTAATAAGTGCTTGATCCTCATACTGAGTTTGACCTTCAGTGTTTTTCTGCACATCTGCCAATTTTATCTTTAGCCATTGTCCTTGTTCTCAGGATGTTTCTGTTTTTCTGACTGACAGAAATTTCTGGAACAGACTTCAGAATTGCTTTTCTGCAGACTTGAGATCTGAGGTGGCTCCAGGTGGGCTGTTCACAGGTCATTCAAGGATGACTAGGATGCTTTTTTTCTTTCTTCCTAGGGAAGGCAGCTAAAGGTTTGCTTCTGCTGGAATACTGGGGGCCTCTGCTGGAATACTTCTTCCTCTATTACCAGATCTGCATTTGATATGTTACTGAAGGACACAGATAATAGCACAACACTTTGATGAGAATCAGGGTCTATTTATATTTACAACAAGGTAACTTGGGCTGGTTTTGGTCTTTACTGAAATCATCTAGGATGAAAGAGGAAGTGAAGACAGACATAGCAAAAGCAGTCAATAAAATTTCTGTTCTCTAGAAAGGAAGTTTTTGAAATGAGAAGTTTCAGAGGATCATGGCTTACAGTTAAGAAAAAAATTCTTCTCCAAACTTTAATGATGGATGCATACCGTAATAGTGTAAAAGCCACCAGAAGGAAGTTTTAAGGCATTAAGTAATTTGCAAACTGGCAGCTCTTGGATATGTAAGTCTGAATGGCTGTTGCTGAACTCAGAATGTTTGTCTACATGGAAAAAAATGTGGAGTCTGATGTCCTGCAGAGAGCTGCTTCACGATTCACAAAACCCACTGCATGATTAGTAGTGGGTATTCCTTGCACATCTGAATTGTGCTTGATAGGTGTTTGCCACTTAGAAAGCAATCATAGACTAGAACGAGCAAAGCACTTAAGCACATGCTTAAATTTAAGCATTTGAGCCAATCCCATTGGCATAGGTTGAGTTCAATAATCCTACTCAGGCCTAAGTATTTTGCTGGATGGAGGCCTGAAGTCAAAATCTGAAGGCAATTGATGCCTTAGTCCTGGACATGCTTAGGATGGAAACTTGTTAATGCTGAAGTTCTAGTATTCACACTGAATTTTAGTTCCTCCTCATTTTCTCAAATGATCTTTAAAGGTTATTCCTCCCACCAGCTCCCACTGCCCATTTTCTTGGCTTGTCCTCATCTTATCTTTTCTCACCATTTCTCTTCCAAACATCAGTAAAACTCATTAGTTTTCAATAGCTATAACAGAATTTGTTTATATGGCGCTTAGAGTAAAGTTTGGGAGAAAGAGACTGAGATTCTCCCAACATAAACTGAGTAAGATAGAAATCAGACAGCTTTTTGGAGGACGAGGACTTTTCTAAACAGTAAGGAAGTGAGCAGGAAAGTTGCTAATGGTTATTCTTTATGCAAAGCTACATGCACACATGTAAAACCAAGAGACTACTTTTTCTGAAATTTTGTTCTCTTCCCCCTGCCTTTCCCCTAAGCAGATCTGGATGCTTTAGCACTGAGACCCCATGTTCATGCTGGCAACAGCTTGAGGCTCTTGAGGATTAATGCCACTTAACAGTGTGCAAAGAACACTAGATATAAAACATTTTTAGAAACGCTGGAGAGAAAATTAAGCTTTGACTAAAATCTTGTAATAAGTATTTCCCTGATAAGGTGAAATAACTTTTCAGGGTTAGCCTTTGAAATGAAGAAGTTATAATTTTGCAAATGTCAGTATTTTTATTATTCTTTCTCCCCCTCTAGTATAAAATGTGGAATTTTCAGAGTAGAGACACCCAGTAACAGATTTTGATTAGCAGCAATTCCAACTGCAAGGAAGGACAGAGGGAAAGAGAGGAGAAATGCACGTTCCTGTTTTGATTATTCACAAAGACCTGTGGTGAAGCAGATCTCTGAATGTTATTAACCTGCTAGGACAAAAGAAATTGCATACTGTTCTTCAGTGGAAATCAAGCAGCTCCATCTTAATGCAGGGGAGTGACATACATAGCAGGAATCCAGACTGAGAGAAGGACACACAAGTCTTTTCTCCAACTAACATATAAATTTCTCATCAGTCATTTCGGAATTTCCAGGTGGGTACAAAATTTATAATGTTGCTTTTCTTCTTGGAGAATTTGATTGCAACAAATTTCTGTTAGCACTCACAGGGCTGATTGAGACAGAGGTGGTGGGCATATTTTGTGGTTGGATTATTCACAGGGAAAAGTTAATTGACTGTATTAAGCTGCCATTAAGTTGTAATGATTTGTCCCAGATTGTACTGCTGCAGGAAAGCTGTGTTTGTTGTTAGCTGTGACAATATTCACATTTCTTTGTCTCCAGCCAGACAAACAGATGCAGAGATGGGTTTTTTCTATTATGTTATTGAAGTACATCAGGAAGAGTATAACTTCTCACGGATAAAATTACCTGATATTGCCTTTTCTATTGGTTTCTTTAAACCCATGTGTACATGAACAGATGTTTAAAATACCACAGTAAATAGATGGTGGAAAGTGGCTAGATTTATAAATGACACAAAGGGACAAAAGGCTTACCCTTCTTTGCACTAGGACAATGCAAGTGACTTTTATACAAGGGACATCACCATTTTCCTAGGAAGTAGATAACACCCGAGGACTAAATCTCAACTATTCTTTCTTTAATATTGATGTGGTCTCTTAATCACAGGGCCATGATCATTACAGTCAGCTGTGTTCCAAATTGTGGAAGAGAGAGGAGTTTTCACCTATTTGTAGCATGATCCATCCCTTATCTTACAATATCTTGAGCTTTCATTGTCCAAACTACAAGCAAATGGGGAAATGGCAAGTGCTTTTTTATGGTGTGGTGAAAAGAACAGTCAGTTCAGCATTTAAGTTCAGTTTGTTAAAGAAGCCATGGCCAGTTCCAGGTTTGGGAATATGTAACAAGCAATCTTACTTTTCCTGCCCAGTTACTGTGAGCGTGCCCTGAGGGTGTGTCCCTGGCACACACGAGAAAATCATCCCTTGTGCGTGCTCTCCAGCTGGATGTGGTTGTCCTTTTCTCCACTGCGTTGCTGTTACGCTGCAGATGAAAAACAGACAGCTGAGAGTTGCACGTGAAAAACCACCACGGCTGAGCCTCAGCACTTGACATCCCCCTTCACATTTGGGCTGCCAAAATGCAGACGTGCAGAACGTTTCCACTGGCTCGTATTGCTGCCTTATCACAGGAGACAAATATAGCCTGGGGAAAGCATGCTGAGAAAGGCTACCTACAGCCGTGAGAGAAAGAGAATCTGGAGTAATTCCCTGTGGGAGGGAAGATCAGAGTGTGGGAATTATGCCCTGCATAGGTGGTTCTGACACATCCCCTTGTAGTGTCAGGTGGGCAGCCAAGGGTGTTTGTGCCTGCACATGGCTGCCCAGGTACCTACTGGGAGCCATGATTTAGGCTGAGAAGTACCTGGGACTGTTTTGGGACAAGTCTCTGCCCAAAGAGACTCTGCAAACTCTCTACAAACTAATTCCTGTAAAGAAAGGCATTTTATATCTACTATGTCTTGCAAAGTGGTCTTGTAGGCTATTTATTCTAAAAACTATAGGACCCCACACAGTGTTCATTCATGTTGCTGGTCAATTCTCATTATATCCTCACTCAGGTGAATTTCAGCTCTATCAATCACAGTTGTGTTCACAGTTTTTGCACACTACAAATTGACTGCTGCACTCACCAGTCAGCATTGTTTTCATATCTAATGCTACAGATTGAAACAGTGCAACATATGCTGTTAGGAAAGCATTCAACTTTGAGAAAATATTTATTTTTTTCAGAAAATCTACAACAAGAGAATATGGCTTCTCTTTTAAGAAGAGATATAGCATATACAACATTATCCTCAGCCGTGTGGTATCGCCAGTCAGGAAAAACTAATACATGCGTTGAGGGGAGAACTACTTCTGAAGGAAACAGGAATTATTCTCTTTATAACCATTGTCAGGAACACAAGGAACTTTTTCAACTTTTTTTTCTTTACTCCAACAGTGTCATTTTTTTTTTTTAAATTTTGCGAGTTTTCCTAATAGGCACATCATATTCCTACCAATAGCTCATACTTTCATCAGAGCAGTTCTTACAGAGAGATCTGCAGCTGCTTTACATCCTGCACTCATGTGGATACGTAGAATTGTTGCTACCACTTGTATCATGATAGTGCATGTAAGTGTCACTCAGCATCAGATTCCTGATGTTTTAAATATTGTCCCACCTCTAAATGTTCTTGTTTTCAGAGAAAGAATAATCCTACATTGGAATAAAATCAGAATCACAGAATTGTTTAGTTTGGAAAAGATCTCTCAGGTCATCAAGTCCAACCTCTAACCCAGCACTGCCAAGTCCACCACTAAACCACGTCCCTAAGCGCCACATCTAAATGGCTTTTAAATAACCCCAGGGATGCAGATTCAACCACTTCCCTGGACAGCCTGTTCCAGTGCCTGAAAACCCTTTTGGTGAAGAAATGTTTCCTAATATCCCATCTAAACTTTCCCTGGCACAAGTCTCAGATGTTTTCTCTCATCCTATTGCTTGTTACTGGGAGAAGACCAACCCCCACCTGGCTGTGGCCTCCCTTCAGGCAGTTGTAGAGAGTGATGAGGTCTCCCCTCAGCCTCCTTTTCTCCAGGCTGAACACCCCCAGTTCCCTCAGCCACTCCTCACAGGACTTGTGCTCCAGACCCTCGACCAGCTCTCATTTCCCTTCTCTGGACTTGCTCCAGCCCCTCAAGGTCTTTCTTGCAGTGACGGGCCCAGAACTGGACACAGCACTCGAGGTGTGACCTCAGCAGGGCTCAGAGGGACAATCCCTGCCCTGGTCCTGCTGGCCACACTATTGCTGATCCAGGCCAGGATGCCCCTGGCCCTCTTGGCCACCTGGGCACTGCTGGCTCATGTTCAGCTGCTGTCACCAGCGCCCCAGGTCCTTTTCCACCGGGCAGCTTCCCAGCCCCTCTGCCCCAGCCTGTAGCACGGCCTGGGGCTGTTGTGACCCAAGGACAGAACCAGTCACTTGGCCTTGTTGAACCTCACACCATCGGCCTCAGCCCATCGACCCGGCCTGTCCAGATCCCTCTGCAGAGCCTTCCTGCCCTCCAGCAGATCAGCACTAACACCCAACCTCGTGTCACCTGCAGACTGACTGAGGGTGCCCTCCATCCTCTCATTCAGATCTCTGATAAAGATTTTGAACAGGACTGGGCCCAGCACTGAGCCCTGGGGGACAGCACTGGTACCAGCTGCCGGCTGGATGGAATCCACTCACCTCCAGTCTCTGGGCTCAGCCATCCAGACAGTTTTTACCCAGAGAAGAATACACCTGCCCACTCCATGGGAAGCCAGTTTCTCTGGGAAAATGCTGTAGGAAATGGTGTCAAAGGCTTTCCTAAAGTCCTAAAGGTAGGAAACATCAACAGCCTTTCCCTCATCCACTAAGCAGGTCATTTTGTCATAAAAGGAGATCAGGTTGGTCAAGCAGGACCTACCTTTAATTAACCCCTGTCTGATCCCCTGGTTGTCCCATTTGTGCCACATGACGGCACCCAAGATGATCTGCTCCGTGACCTTCCTGGGCACTGACACCAGGCTGACAGGCCTGGAGTTCCCTGGATCCTCCTTCCTGACCTTCCTGTAGATGGGTGTCATATTTGCTAACCTCCAGTCAACTGGGACCTCCCTGGTGAGCCAGGACTGCTGATAGCTGTAGTATTTTATTTTGAATGCTGCTGGAGAGTAATCTCTCAATTATTCTCAACCCGTTCTCTACTACACTAAGTTTAGAGGATGCTGTGGCTGTACAAAGCTCTTGTTTCTATTATTTGCTCTTAAAAAAGGCAACTTGTAAATGCACTGTGTAACACATTAAAACGAATCTGAATATCCACTACTCCCACTCACCCATTATTTCAGCCACTTAAGGAATTCCTAGTTATAAGAGTGGAGTATGTTCAAAATACCAGGGCATGATCAGTCTGTGAGGTGACTCCTCTGTGCTATTCACAGTGTGAGGGACCTGTGGCATTTGCATGAACAGCTGAGAGACTCCACGACCCCGAATCCTAAGGACAAGCTATTTGTTGTCCAAAGGCTGGAAGCCTGGCCTGTCTCAGCAAAGCCTGTTTCCTGTGTGCTAACATGACTGCCATGGTGTTATTTTCTGTTATTTGCTTTTGCTCCTGTCTAGAATTTTCCCTCATTTTTTTTTTGGCTAAAAGCACTAATTAAATGGGACCCAAACTTGCAAACAGTTTTAGCCCCCTTGACACTGCATTATTTTGCCCAGCTTAAGGGGATTTTTGAAGGTTTGTACTCAGTTTGTCTTATTTATTGTTACAATAATTTTCCTATAAAAATTTATAGTGGATGTTAAAAATATATTTTTTTCTCTTGCTATAGAGAGTCAAAAATAATGCCAAATTTCAATACTAGAGGGAGTTGTATAGCTATCTCTTTTTTTTTTTTGCCCTTTTACAAAAGTTACTTGATTCCTCATAAATACTAACAGTATAAAGAATAGTTACCCACAGCAGAGGATCTCTGGCTGGTTTGAGGGCTGAGGCTGTGGACATCTGCCCTAAGTGAGGATATTCAGGAATTACTGCTTCCAGGTAAGAGTGTCATAGACAATTTAATTTCTTGCAGGGCTTCCCTACCTACAAACCCAAGTACAGCATGTTGCTGTACAAAAAACAACACTGTACTACTCCAGGAGATAATGAGCTTCAGGTTTAAATCATCATGAAAACAGGAAAAAGATAGGAAAAAACCACTACTGGTTGGGAGTTCAATTACTAAGCTATTAAATTAATTTTCTTTACATTTTTTATTGGTGTTGATTGTTTTAACTCCCCTGAGCCTCTGAAAATCCCAAATGTAGGCTGCATGTGGGCTGAACTCAAGAGGAAAGCCTCCTGAAATAGGCCTTTTAAAATTAATTAGGTATATGATAAATCACACAGGGAATTAACAGTATTTGCTATACAGGAACAAACCTTTGTGCATACTCACAATTTTTTTTTAATGAATGCATAATATGATTTTTGTCATTATTTTAAGAGCTAGAATAAATGCCACATTGCAACCTATTAAAAATAAATAGAAGAAAATTCTGAAGTGCAAAACTTCATTAAACTACAACATCCTTTTTGTTTATTTTCTGTATAATTTTGTCAAATAGCAGCACAAGATAAACACATTCCAAATCCAAGTCTGAACTGGTAGCTTTGTTTCTCTCTAAATGCTGTGTCAATTTTAACCACTGGAGAAACTGAGGGTAGCCTGGAACAATTCCTGGTGGTCAATAAACAAATCAACTAATTAAAACTCTGTATGCCTAAGCAGAAAACTGTTTTATATTCTGAAAAGGAAAGATGGTAGCTTTGGTTTGTTTCTAATAATCTTCAAAAAACAATTCAAGTCTTAGTTTTCAGTCTAATTTCGGGTTTTTGAAAGGGTTCCTAGAAAGGCCAGTGACTTTTAGCCCTGTTATCTTTCGGAAATTAATGCAGGATATTTGTTATGGCTATTTGTTAGTGTGTGTAATTCTTTTAGTATAAACAGGCAAAATAATCTTTTATATACAAGAGCCGATATACAAGGCAAGCATCGTAACAGCACTTAACTGAATCAGTAACTAAAATAGTATTTGCTGAAGAATACCACACTGGAGCCAGCACGCGAGTTGTTTATTGGCACGGGCTAGTTCACAGCACTCAGCCTATTCCCCTGAGGAAAACACGACACTTGTACTACAAGTACTACACAGGGAGTACTCAAAACATTAACCATTTAGATACTGGAGAAGAAACTAAGGTATGAGGTGATCAGTGAGATCATGCAGAGGTTGTAAAAGTTCATCTGCACACAAGGATAGTCAGGAGGGAATAGAAAGTTGGTTTAGCATTGTTGTCGCTGTTGTGAAGAATCCTGGCGATGCAGGAGGGCAGGGGAGCATCAGACATATCCTTAGCTCAGGCTGGTGAGGGAAATAGCCTGCAGCCCTTCAGGTAATTCACTCTGAGTTGTGCCAGGTTTGCTTAACAAACGTGTCAGTGTATGTTTAACACTGCAAAGGAGGGTGAATGAACAGAAAGGCAAGCTTTTTCACCAGGTTTCAGGGGCCAAATAAGCACTGCTCTGGCTCTATTGAACCAGGAAGCTGCTGTTAAAACGAGGAGCTAGTTCAAAGCGAGAATAATTGCCTGAATGTTTTATTGGCTGTTGGAGAATGTGCTTCATAAAATGACTTAATGGTAGAGGTCACAGATGTGGCTGAAGCCACAAGATCTCTGAACACACATAAAGATAAGCTGTTCCAATCTAAAACACTTGTCTGAGTGTTTGCCTGAAGATGGTTGTCCAACAAAGAGTTTGTATTTTGTTTCTACTCAAAGATAGATCTGCTTACTCATAAGTTCTTTCTTAATTTTTAATGAGGGACAGTAATTAAAAATTAATAAGGTTTATTTAGAGAAAACCAGCTATTTCTGTGAATCTCTGCACTATTATTAAACTGAAAGAGGGCAGGTTTAGTTTAGATATCAAGAAGAAATTCTTCACTATGAGGTTGGTGAGGCACTGGCACAGGTTGCCCAGGGAAGCTGTGGCTGCCCCATTCCTGGCAGCACTCAAGGCCAGGTTGGATGGAGCTCTGGACAACCTGGTCTGGTGAAAGGTGCTCATAGCAGGAGAGTTGGGACTGGATGATTTTTAAGGTCTCTTCCATCCCCAACATTCTAGGATTCTATGATTATGCTTTTTGCATGAATTTTAATAGCACCACCTTAGACTATTTTTACAAAGTTGTTTTTTTTTTGTTAAATGATATCTTCATGAAATGATAGAATGGAGTTCTTTGTTCCACAAGAATAAAATAACAGTTTTCTCTGGAGGTGATTTTCTCCAATTTTTTCCTTCAACCTTTCCCAGTGTGCTTCAGAAAGGGATTGGTGGCTTCCTCCCACATGTATACTGCTTTTCCTGTCTTCTTCCAAGAGCAGAGTTTGATAGGAAGCAGGAGTCATAGTTTAATGCATCTTGTTTAGCTAACTCTAAATTACAATGAGAATTTGCTTTATTAGCATTTTTCCCTAAGATTTCCTGTTTATAATTGGTCCCATTAATAACTTCCAAATATACAGGAAAGTGAAATTTTCCTGCTTGATGCCTAAATTTATATGCCTAACTGTTCTAACTTTGAACATAGGCTGTGGCTGCTCAGAACTTTCAAAACTTTGGGGGTTTTTGCATCTGTGTTTCTAGGTGCAAACAAAAGCACAAAGCTGCAGAGTGATCTACAGTAGCAAACCATGATTTTTAGGAAGAGAGCATTTCACTGATGAGAAAGAGAGGTCACTGTGAAGCAGTTTAATAAGAGGAGTGAGAAACAAATGACAAAGGTAGGAAAGAAAATTGAAAGCTCCCACATACATGAATATCTATTAAAAACAACTGAATTCGGAAGTGTCAGTTTTTTTACTACAAAACCAAAACCTGTCTGCATCCTGTAGACAAAGTCAAATTCCAAGGCAAGCATAAAAACTGATTTTTCCTTGAGTTAAATATATTGCCCTTGTCTCTCTGGAAATCAATTTTACATATTCAAAATGTTTTCAAAATATTTCCAGTCACCTACTGAATGTGCTAGTGGCTGCCAGCATCTGACTTGATGTCTCATTTCTAATAGATATACTGAAACAATGAAGTAGGAAACTGACTTCTTGTGAAATGGAAATAGTCAGGAGTAAGACAAATAAGATGTAAAGGGACTTCAGTGGAAAATTAAGTTGCATTTGCACCATGTAGATAAACATGGCTGTCTACCTGTTAGTCTCATATTTTCTTTGCCTTTTCTGTACTTTGAAAAGTAATTTTGCTTTCACAAAGCTTCGTGAAATTACACTTTTGAGAAAGAAACTGCTCCTCTGTGACCAGCTCCAAAGCGCACAGGATTAGCAGAGACAGTCTGGGTAAGAAGTCCTTTGATACCACAATCACATCTAAGCCTTTCCTAAGAAAAGGATCAAACTATGTCTTAGCACTATTTTGTGAAGTTGAAGAATGGCTGTTTCACCATTTGTCAGTGAAAAAGAAATTGTTATTTGATGCTTTAGTAAGGAAAACCAGTATTTGTCCACATTATTCACTTGATTTCATTGTAACAGCAGGGACAAAATTGGAACACTGTTATTGGAAGTGTGAGTTATTTAAAGAGTTTGTGTGTGTGTGCGTGTCCCTGTTTTTTGTTATGAACGCTCAGCTTACCAATTTCAGTTTACCAACTGTTTTGATTTCTGTCAGTCTGGGTTTTTTCTGTATTTCATTAAGTTATTAATTATAGTTGAAGATTCTTCCCCATTTAATCCGTCATCTTTCTGTTCAGGGTGCCAACACATTTCTGACTCAGCTTTAGCACTGTCACAGGTGCAGATCTGTCGTAGGACCTGAACCGAGACCATTAATTTTTAGCCACCACATTAACTATGTAATCCAGCCTGTGTCCGAAAATCATTGAAAAGATAAATTTCAAATTCAGAACCATGGAGTTTCCTGATGTTTTGTTTTATGAGATACATCTGTTTTAAAATGTTGTGATTGACGCCTTGTAGTAAAGAAAGATTGTCTAAAGGTTCAGAAGACATGCAGAGGTTGGGGATGTGAGCTCAGTTCTTGGATTTCTTTGGAGATGTCGGCAAACTTTAATTTCTATGTTAAATTCTCTGGCCACAGTTATTTCTTCCTCAAATCCTAGCCATGATTTCAGCCTCCAGAGGGTAAACTGCCAAGAGTTCATTGTTGCTCTTTGTTCATGTGTAACACAGAGATGTTGTGTCACTTGAGGACTCAGGAAATACTAAAATGTAAATGACTTTTAAATTATCTGCATGTAAACTGCTCATACTGTTTATTAAATAATTATTAGGGTAACAGAGCTGAGCTTGACCAGAAGCTCAAATGAGTGCTGGATTCTGTCCAAAACTTAAAATAATTATAGTCTTTCCAGTGTGGGTGTAACTTTCACATTTGAGAATACATATACACAGGATTTGGCTTGGGGTTTGTATTTTAATTTTTATTCTTAACCACACTGCTGTAGCTCCAAAAGACCATATATAGAAAACAAGGTTCCATGCAGAGAATTGCTTTTTCTTTGCTCCTGTCCGACAGCAAGGTCAATAAAAGCAGCATGACAAAAGTCATTTTCAGGTTTATTAGTGGAGCTGTCTTTCCTAGAAATTGAATGTACTCTATTACGTTGAAGGAGGAAGAATGAAATTTTTCATTTACGGGTCATTTCCCTTAGAGGCATCTACCCAACTTGCAGCTTTTGCATTTCAAAGAGTGAAGCCTGGATATATGGGCATTATTTGTTTGCATTTCTCTTTGTAAGATGTGGCAAGTTGTGTTAAACACTCAGCAAGGCAATGGAAAAGCATGACTAGGAAAGAAAGGAGCTCCAAGGGAAAGGATTTGGTTATGAATTTTTACGTTGAGTATTTCATGGCTACACACCAGAGATATTTGAATCTTGGACATTGACTCAGCCTGTGCTGGGAAGTGTGTGCCAGGTGCAGATTTCTGATGCACATCACATTTTACTTTCCAGTACTATCCCCTAGCAGGGAGATATTTGATCAGAGTTTTTGTTTGGCTTTGGCTCAGCTGAGCCTAACTTCTACTCAAGAAAAAAAGGGTGTAGAAAGCTTGCAGATTATTTTGGTGTACATAAAAATGCTTAGGGAGTAATTTGGAGCCCACTCCAATTAATGGTCTGATTCTCAGAGACTGCTGCGGTCTTGGTGAAGGGGGAAAAACAGGGTTTAACTCATTTTAGTGGTAAAAAAAGGTAAGGCACAAACGCAGCAGCTGTTCAGGATATGATGTTGAAGTCTCCTTGGGAAGAGGGTATGGCAGAATACGTGACAATCTAATAATATCTTTATCATAGTGGAGAAAAAAGCAAAAGATGACAAGGTTGAAAGAACACGCTTTCTGCGATCTATAACTCCTCTGTTATCACTAATTTAGTGTTGGGTTTTCAGTGTTCTGCATATTAACGATGCATAAAGCGCTGGGGTCTGGTGCTCCGGGGTACCGAGGGCTCTCACGTGCGTCCGCATCGGCCCCAGCCGCGTCAGTGAAGGGACGCGCCGCCCCCGCCCCGCCGAGCGCTCCCCCAGCGCCCCGCTCGGGGCTGTTGGGAGGCGCTGCGCGGGGCGGGCGGGGGCGGTGCCGGGGCGGGGCAGCTCTGGGGCGGGCGGAGCGCGGGGCCGGGGCCGCGGCCGGGGCCGCCGCCGCTGCCGGCAGGTGCGGGCAGAGCCGCGGCCGCGCCGGCCCCGCCTGATGTGCGCGGAGGCGGCGCCCGGCTGCGCGCAGGGTCCCACCATGGCCCTGGCGTTCTGCGGCGACGAGGGCAACTCCGCCGCCTACAACGTGGACCACGGCGTGCTCAACAACGGCTGCTTCGTGGACGCGCTCAACGTGGTGCCGCACGTCTTCCTCCTCTTCATCACCTTCCCCATCCTCTTCATCGGTGGGTGCCTGCGGCTCTCCCTTGCCCTTTCCGCCTGTGCCTCTCCTATTCCCCCCGCCGTTTCCTTCTGCCCCTCCGCCCCCGGTGGTGCCTTGCCGTGTCCCCCCGCCCGGCTTTGTGTCGCCGCGGGTTTCCCTCCCCCGCGCTGCCGCGCGTGTGCCGCGTTTCCGAACCCCCGCCCGCCTGGCCTCCCCCTGCCGTGTCCCCCGGCCTGGCCCTGCCCCCTGTGCCGCGCGGGGAGGCTGCGGAGGGCGTTGGGATGCGGTGCGAGCTGCGGGATGCTCCGGCGGCCGCCTCTGCCCGGGCTGCCCCCGCACCGCCCGCCCTCCGCCCGGGCAGCGGGGCCATCTCCGTCTGTCGGGGCAGCCCGCGGGGCTCCCCGCAGGTGAAACCCCTTGCGCAGGCAGGGCAGGGATGGGTGATGCTGGAGGAGACCGCAGGATTTGCCCTGCCGGTTTTGACCGGCAGCGCGGGAAGCAGAAATAGATGTGCTCTTAAAGCCCAGGACACCTGACAAGTAAGTGCTGCGTTATGAAACATTACTCCCGGCAATTACTGCGGGGTCACAGCCGCCGGGCAGCCCCCCCTCATTACGCGTCCTGCCCGGCGGCGGTGGCCCCTGCGGTACCTGCGGCGGGTGTGATTCGATGTCACAAGCCTGGCGGGGCCGGTAGGTGGCCCGGTGGTTCAGCACACGGGGCTGTCCCTGCTCTGGGTACCCTTCTGCTCAGCTTGGGCCGGCCCGCGGAGAGCCACGGCACGGGCTGGGGTAACACTGGGTCCTGTGTAAAGGGGCCGGTGAGGGAAAAACAGCTAGCACGACTGTGGAAACGGGGTCAGGTGAAGAGCTGCTTCGGGTCCTCTGCGTTTATCTGGAGTCTCTCAGTATTGCTAATTTTTAGCGAGATAAAGCTTCACACCTTCTCCTTTTTTTTTTTTTTCCTAACTTTTTAAAAGAATCGAAGGGAAAAGAAGCAGTGCGTTTATTATAGTGTTTGTGTGTATTTGTCAAAATGTTAATTTGTTGTTCATTTAAGCTGTGAATAGATTTGGACAATGTTTAGTGCATGTAATTACTTGATAGTAAGTTGCTAGAAGTATAGGAATTTAAGGCTTTGTCCTGTCTGCATTATTGATTTTATTCCATATGGAGTGAGGTAATGAGAACACAGTCCTGATAATATTCAAATACATGTGTGTTTAACAACACAGCTGTGTCAATGTTGGGATGCTAGTTTGTTACATATATGTTTTGGGGTTTTTTGTATGCAGGGACTTTGCATGTCACTTTTGTTAAGAAAGCTCTCTATAATTCCCTTTTCTCTTTTAGGATGGGGAAGTCAGAGTTCCAAAGTACATATACATCATAGCACGTGGCTTCATTTTCCTGGCCACAATTTACGCTGGATACTGACTTTTATCCTCTTGTTTGTGCTGGTGTGTGAAATTGCAGAGGGCATAGTGTCTGATGGGTAAGTGTATGTCTGCCTTCTCCTGGTAGCACTGAGCAGTTTAAACGTTTCAGGGTAGATATTTTCTCCCTGTCTAAATTCTCATCTAAACCCTATTCCTTGTGTTTATGAACATATAATCTGTTTTGTTAGTGATTAACCTACCAACCTTGTATCAGAAATTCCACAGACCTTGCCAAGTGATGTACGCATGCACAACTGACCTTAATCATTTTTAGTTCAGCTTAATGACACTATCTTTCCAAAGAGTAATCATAGATAAATCCTTATGATTCAAGCAGATGGTGACATTTTTGTGATATGTTTTATGTCCAAGGACCCAGTCCCACAGTCCTTACTGAGGAGGAACTCTCATGTGCACAGTAGGTCACACCATTCCCCCCCCTAAACTGAGTTCTCTTCATCTAAATAAAAGGAATGAATCTTCTTGGCCTTATGTCACACCCCATAAAGTTTCTTCTGATGACTGTGCGCTATATCTCCTCTGTTACCTGGAG
Source organism: Lycocorax pyrrhopterus obiensis (assembly GCA_014706295.1). Classification (NCBI taxonomy): domain Eukaryota; kingdom Metazoa; phylum Chordata; class Aves; order Passeriformes; family Paradisaeidae; genus Lycocorax; species Lycocorax pyrrhopterus. The sequence goes on along the minus strand of JACSVZ010000007.1, from coordinate 11,841,556 downwards.
CAGAGCAGCTCACGTTATGTGAGCATGAGCCATCATCTGTTATTCAGCTTAGGATGTCTCTAAACAGAAATCTGTGGAAAAAAATTGTTCCAAGTGAAACAAGTGATACAGGAGAGTGATTTATTATGAAAAAAGCTAATTATGTATAACAATGAATATAATCTCTTCCTCTGAAGAGAGGCATAATTTTTCATAACGATTATGAATTTGAACCCAAGGATTATGAAATCGAAGCTCCTCATTAAATAGAACAAACCCTCCTTGATTAGCCATCTATATAACAAGTATCCACCAACCAGTGTGAAATGCACTGCAGTCTTCTGGTGTAGAAAATGATATCATCACTATTATTTTAACTTCTCTTAAACACATATAAATAGGATATTTCTCAGTGCCAGTTTTTTGTAAAAGGATTTTTTCTCTTGCCTATTCAGAGTTATCAGGGTGTGGGATGCTCAGAGCAAAATCTCCTGCTTTGAGTTTTCTCCTTTATTTTGCTCTTTAGCAATGCCTCTCATTATGTTTATTTGCTATTTAACTTGACTCAGAACACTGCTGTTAAGTAATAGGTGTCACCTGATGAGAATCAAATCTCGGAGCTCTACTGGGGGAGTGCCAACCCACAGTTGTGCTTCCCGAGGATTCAGCAGGCTGGCGAGGGCTCCAGTGAATAGAAGAGAGTTTTGAGACTCATCAGCTTTCTAAGAACCAAAATGGATCGTGCTGGTGAGTCCTTTTGACAGCAACTGGGTGCTCAAGGCTTTGGCATCTCAGCAATGGAAGCAGCCTATTGGAGTTATAGTTATATAGGGGAATTCCAGCAACTGTGAAATAAATAGATTTTAAAAAGCCTCCCACTGCTGCAGTGTTACCTACTGAAGCTTAGGCTGTCTGAAGAAATCTGTTCCTGTTGCTTTTTTTTGTCCTTGCTGAGAATTCAGCCCTGATGTACAAAACCTCCTGGCTTTACTAGGAATTTCGGAGAATCCTTTCTCGTTTTGCTGTATTGGCATCCAGCTATTGTCAGCAAGAGGAATTGAGTGTTCATGTCACAGACTGTGAGCATGGCTTTAGCCAGCTCTACAGAGTTCACCACAATCTTCATTGAGGGAGAGCTCTCCTTTCTAGAGCAGAGATGCAGGAAGTGGCTGTCCTGAGCTCCTGTGGTTCTGCTAGACATTTGGGAAGTTCTGCCCTCAGAAATGTGATGTCCTGTGATGATTTCCCATCTTCCTCCCGGAACAGCTCTTTTTGTCTCTCCAAACTCCACAGAAGTAGTGTTTGATGCAGCAAGAAGAAATCCATTCAGAGGACAAGGTGTGAATTTCCCTAAATGTTCATGTCCTGAAGTCGTCGTCTTGGTGCCTCTTCTCCTGAAGCTGGTTGGGAGACAGTGGAAGTTGTACCTCTTGCTAGCATAGGGCACCCAGTTGTTTTTGTGAAAGAAAGAAAAGGGGAGAGGGAAGGAAGAGAAAATAAGTAGGAGGAAAGGGGGGGGGGAAATCATGTTACTGTTGAATGCTGCACAAACCAACGACATTGCCCCATAGGGCTGTATTTGGCAGGACCCCTTCTGCTGCTACTTGAAGCAAAGCATCAGCACAGTTTTGCTTTATGGGACAAAACATCAGGGTGTATGATTATCTTACAGGGTTTTTTTTTGTTGGCTTGCAGTCACTGAAGACAGACCTCACTGTAAGTAATTCCTGTGCTGTGGTGCTGTTCCTTCTCCCAAACTGAAAAAAATGAAACACTTCCACAAAATGCATCTGTAGAAAATCTTGAACTGTGCTGTCAGTTGGTCTTATCTGCATATGTTGATGGACAGCTCCCAAACTAGTTTAGCTTAAATTAACTTCTCTCATTTTGGAGATGAGCTGCTTGTCCTAATTTAAACAATGTTCCAATTGGTTTCAGTAGGAAATAGGAGTACACACCTTTCATGTTCAGCACAGGGGAGGAATTTGAAATTCAACTGTGTGATTTAGGAGCATAATTTCAATTAAAACTTGGAGAGGCTTGCGTCCATAACTCATTCTAGAAAATCTTACCTCAGAGCCGGGTACAGGGTACAATTCATGAATTAAAAGGGAAACATTTAAATAGGAGAAAGGTTTAACTCTAACAGATGTTTTTTCTTTTGAAGGGTTTCCGAATCCCGCCATTTACACCTGTACATGCCGGCTGGGATGGCATTCCTGGCAGCCATCACATCAGTTGTGTATTACCACAATATTGAAACATCCAATTTCCCCAAGCTGTTAATAGGTATGCCTCAAAACCTATGAACCTGAAAGTGTGGCTGTGGTGCTGTGTGTCTGCTCCCTCTGTGACAGGTCACTGCAGTCCTGTACAGCCAAAGCTACCCCTCTGTGTATGCTCAAACAGTTCATTATTTTTAATGCTTTTAACTTCTAATAATACTCTGTGTAGTGTTCTTGGGGATCCAATGAGCCAAAGGCTTCTCTAGGAAAAACTGCTTTTGTGGGAAAAGTAGCATGGGAAATTGTGAACTCTAAATCTGAACTCCCTGCTTGTCAGCACGTTGTGTGTAAGCATGATGTAAGAGTGAAGAAATCGTCGTGTGCGTGGTCTGTTGAAATATGCAAGGAGTTAAGGAATGACATCCCTGACTTTCAGTTGTGAATATATTACTCTGCCTGCTTGCTCATGCTTCATGTTCCTAAAACCCCCTTTGAAAACTGCTTTAAGGTCTTTTGAATGAAAAATGCTATGTAGGAGAACTACCTAGTCTCCTCTATATTTTGCAAGATAGTGAAGAAACTGTAGCTATAGTCTATAGACAGTAGCTATAGACAGTCATGCAGCTGGTGATGTGTTCTCTTCTGTTTAAGTAGACTGCAGGCTGGGGATGTCTACATGCTTAGTCACATCCTGTTACCTGTTATTTCTTTGGTGGTCCTGGCTCATCAAATTTTGTTTGAGCTGGATTTCTGTATCAATAGATCCTGCTAAAGTTTGTCTTGTGCCATTGTAGCTCTGTGTTTCAAAGCTTTGGTCTAGTTTTTGTCAGGTGGGGAAAAGTCAGTAATAACTAGATTTGAGAAAGTTTTAAATATTGAAGATTATTTTGAATTGCATGTTGTGGTAAGTGAGAATCCTCTTCTGCAGAAGAAGGCTGTACCTCTTGTAAAAAAAATTCCTTTCCGAAGACTTAGATTTCTGTCCAGGCTTAGCAACCTTTATGTCTTCTCATTTGGCACTGCTTTTCTTCTTGTACTCTTCTTTTAAGTAGGATCGTCTTTATCCTTTATGAACAGGCAAGGTCATTTAGTTGCTTTTTAAATAAGTCCACAGTCTTCTAATGCCTTCTCACAGGAAGGCGTTATGCCTCAGGAAGCATTGCTACGCTGTTACAGTTGCCTGTGAAGCAAGCAGTGATTTTTGTGGGGTTTTTTGGTTGTTTTGTTGTTTGGGCTTTTTGTTGTTATTTCCGATGTGTAATGCAGTGTTAAATAATTTAGTGTCACTACCACTTTCCTGCTGTTAAGTCTTTGAGAAGGGTAGCACAAAGTTACAGCTGATAGTTGATTACCCATTTTTGCATAATTCCTGCTCAGTAGAGATTTCTTTTTTGTGATAATGTTTTTCAGTGTTTAGGATGCTGATGCTGGATAAACTCTGGACTATAGCTGAATACTAAACAGTTGTACCAATGAATACCAACGCTTACTTAAGTATTATGGATGAATCTTAATTTTGCAAGAATTTCCAAGGAATAGACTCCCCCAGAAAATCTGATCTTAATAGCTCGTAGGCAAAAAAGAAAATTAGATCATCTCAGTCTTTCCCACTTAGTTTGTCTGATTTGAATTTTAATCCAAAGTCTTCACCAAAGCTGATGGTCTTTGATTTTTATTTTACTTTTTCTCTTGTTTTGATTTTATTTGTCCTAAGACAGATGTTTCTGGAAGTCTCTATCCTTTGTTCTTAACTGCACAAACTGTGAGGATTGTCATCTTTCAATCTTAATTGCAACTACCCTGTATTGCCATCTGGGATGAGACAACGAGCACTTTATGCAAATGAGCCCAGTGTGGATAGTTAAGTTATACCTTTACTCAGCTATCAACCCACTAGAGTGCAGTGTGGCCATGAAGCAGCTTTGCTTTAGAGCCTCATTTTATGAGGTAAATGAGAACCAGGAGGCAAAGCTAAAGTTTGTGATAAACTTTTTGCTGGGTGTATGGGTAACAGGGCCCGTGTAGAAGAGATCTAATATTGCACATGTACACACACAGAGTAAAGTAGAAGAGCTGATGTGGCATCTTGCTGCTTCTTAGCATCGGTGAATTTCCAGCAAACTGCAGGGCATCATCTGCCTCAGCTGCAGGATGAATGCTTGCAGCTGCAAGGAATGGTAGCTGTTTAAAGCAAAGGCTAACAGAGCCTTATCCAAAATCTATTACACCCAGCAGGGGAACTCTCACTGGTGCGGTGCAGTGGACCCTTAAAGGTCTGTTCATTAATTCTGAACAGGGTGAAATTTTCCAATCTCATGAAATTTTGAGATGCGTTCTTTTTTAAAGATCCTTTTCACTCTGTGCCTTAAAGAAGCCAAATCCATTTGTAGATCTTCATAAACAAGTAAGAGGCAGATGCCATGACAGGGGATTAGTGTGTTTCCTTGGGATATGCAAAAGGAGGACTCAAAGTTCCTCTACTGAGCCTGCCTTTGAGCTTTAGCCCAGGCTAATTTGAAGTAGTCATTCTTAGTATTTCTTATCAAAAAAAGTTGACAAGGTTTGGAATATTTATTCACTGAAGCTAATGGTTGAGTCCACGGACGCAGTTGAGTGTCCCAACTGTTGGAACACCTTGATCTGGTCCGAATGTTTTTCTCCGTATGATTTTGGCCTGTAATTAATTATATTTCAACAAATGTAACTGTTCCTATGCTGTTTGCCAGGGCACTCTCATAATAAACCTAATTTTGATGCTCTTTGCACCACAGGGAAGCATAACATTTTACAGTTTAGCAGGACTCATTTAAGAATAGTTTTCATACTGAACTGGAAAATCTGCTTTCTTTCTCAATGTTCAAAATGTGCAATTGAATAGTAGCATCTGATTCCACTATTTTTTAAGTTAGTTTCTTTGTTTTATAGATAAAAAACCTCAAAAATTAATAGTAGGAAAAAACTTTGAAATAACAACAGGACTTTGAGTTTTTAATCTGTAATGGGTGGTAGTGTGGGAACACATTAATTTTTTTATTTAAGAAAACTGTCCTTTTTTTAAACCAATCTTAATTATATGACTGCCTTACTACTACTAGACAGGGATCTGTTTTTCTACTTTAAAATTCTTCTCACTTTACATTGTAGTTGTTTCCCTTGGACTTAGTTTATTCTCTAAAATGGAACTTCCAGTTAAGTGTGTGGCTTCTTAGATTGGGCTCAATTCAATAAAGGTGTAGAAGAGTTTGAGTTGCATGTTGCCTTTTTTCCAGGGATGTGGCCCAGGTGAGAATCTACCCCCTGGTGTTGTGGGTTGAGGTATCTTACATGGTCCAAGAAAAAGCGAGGTCATTTAGGCATCTAGAATAGGTCTAAAGCAATCCAGTAAATGCAAGCGTGCCGCTGTGGTCTGATCACTTCGCAGTTCAGACCAGTGGAAGTTCTCAGAGATAATTTCTAAAAAACTCTCAGCCAAGATGTACTCACCAGCCAGATGATGAAAACATCATCTGTAGAGAATAGAGCCATAACTGTATTTTCCAAGGAGCCTTATCTTGAGTGGCCTGTGAGCGTTGTCTGGATCAGATTAGATACACTTGTGTTCAAAAATGGCAAGCTAAGTAAATTCAAGTTTACTCCTTTACTGCTTCTAAGGAAGTGTGACAGCAAGTGGCCACATATCACCTGAGAATATTGTGTTTGGCCCTTTTTAATACTTCTTAGATAAAAGATAAATTAATGTTATAACAGTAATAGTAATAAAAGGTCACATTAACCCTTATTTAAACCCTAAACAGGAGAATGGCTCTGCTAGTTCTTACTTGTAATTCCAAGCCATACACAAATGCCTGTTGGCTTGGTTATTTTCTTTGGAAGTCCTCTACTGGTGGATATTTTCAGTGTGCAATGTTTAAGTCCCTTTTATTCCAAGAGGGGTGTGTTCTCAGCCTGTTGTTAGAAGAATTAGACAAAACAAGGATTAACAGATCACGGTGGTTAAGAGTAGAACAGCATGGAATGTAATTCTTGGATGAAGTGAGACTTCATAGTCAGAAGTATTGCAAATAGGGAGGAATAGTGCCTCAAAGAAAGGAAGTGCTTTGAAACAGGATAAGAAACAATCTAAGTTGGGAAGATGGTAGGAAACCTGACATAAAAAACTTGAAGTTTTATAAGAAAAATTTGGTAAGTACATCTTTTAAACCTTCTCTGTAATTGCATCAACCACTGCAGTACAGTGTGCAAATACCTGACCACTCTGTTTTCTTCTTTCTAACTGTCCTGTTAATTTTAGAGGAAGAGAGGCTCCCTTGGCAAATGTCCTAATGCACGGTGTTCCTGTACTGTTCCATTTACTGTCCTCATTTAAAGGAGAGGTTTTAACTTGATTTCTGTAGAAGCGGGACTGGCAGTCCCAAATCTCACATGGATTCTCCACATTGAATTTAGTTTTGCTTGGAAAGGGTAGCCCCAGAGTACATCTCCAGAGAGCTTTCTGGTGCCTCAGGGTAGCTGGAACACCACCAGTTCTTTGAAATTTATGCAAGTTCCTGATGATTATCCATATTTAAGCTAGACTTACAGTTCCTAATGCCTTGGTTGAAGTCTTTCTCTGATGTTCCGGCAAGACACTTGGAAAGCACATCCAAGCTTTTCTTGGCAGTTAGAGCTCATTCCATCTGTTGCACCATGGCACATACAGCAGCAATGAAAGATTCATTTAAAAGAATATAACCCAGGGAGGAATTTCCTTAAGAATAGGGAACAGGAGCTGGCTTACAGTGTGATGAACCGTATGGAGAGTGCTTCCAAATCACCAGAGTTTATCCCAGGGATTATTTGTCTATAGCCAATACTAGCATGAGCACCTTTAGACAAGAGGTTTGGTAGAACACTAAAAACTAAAAGTTGTATTCCATGAGTGCCAGAGTATCCTTCCTTGATACTCTGTATCCTACGTTGTGAATTACATAGATGGAATTTGTGTTGAACAAGATTGCGGCAGCAGTTTGGACAAAGTATTTTAATATTTGTTCCTGACACATCCCAGATATTTGCAGGGAATTTTCCTTCAAGCCACATTTGTAGCAGTCTTGTAGCATTAACCAAGTCTGAAGACCATCATTCACAGGCACCTTCACTTTTGGAGCAACACCTTCCCTTGAGCTGATCATGTGGACACATGTTTACAGCAGATGGAAATTTCCTTCAGCAGACTTTGTGAAACTTTTCAAATATCACTAAATCTAATAGAAAAGTCATTTAGAACTAGCATTATTTTAATATTTTAATGTTTGTGGGATTGAATTAGGCTTCTGTTTGACAAGAGAAAGGCCACTCTCTGGTTTTATGTATTTTGTTGCATTCTTCCTTAGTTGTATTTTATAGTGCCATTGTATGCTTTTGCAACTATGGAGCTGATTAATTTGTTTGTTTGGATTTTTTTCTCCACAGCATTGCTGTTCTACTGGACTTTAGCTTTCATAACTAAAACCATCAAATTTGTAAAGTTCTGTGATAATGGGGTTGGATTTTCTCAGCTTCGATTTTGCCTCACAGGACTCTTGGTTGTTCTTTATGGAATGCTACTAGCTGTAGAAATCAATGTCATCAGGGTGAGGGTAAGTAACTATCATAAAAGTCTGCTTCTGTGGTTTTTATTGGTTGTTTTTTGGGTTATTGTTTTGGTTTCTTTTATTCCCTTTTCTGGGTTCTTGGTGAAAAATGCATTACTAAAGAAGAAAGAAAAATCCAGTTAGAAATAGAAATCTATTTGACAGTCAAAGGCTAATACGATTTTACTAAGCCAGATGAATCCGTAATTTCAAAAAATGCCAGACTCTGTTGTTGTTCATTTAAGATCAATTTCATCTGTTTGAGTTTATTGTAAATTTTTAAATGGTTCTGTTTCAGTCATGACAGCCAAGTGTTTCTGATGCAAGGGAAGATGGTAGAAAGGAATCGTCTGCTCTATCAGAGAGTATCTTGGGCACACAAATAACATCTCTCATTTTCCGGGAGACAATCACAATAAGTGATTTATTTGGGCTACTGGGGTTCCTCCCAGCTATATTTTTTTTTCCCCTCTGCAGTGTCCACAGTCATAATCTAAACTGAGACCTTTGGAGACTGCTGGATACATAAATGCCAAAGTTTCCTTCAGCTGGCACTCACCAACTGTGTGCAAAAATTAACTTTAGGAGGGGAAGAAATATCCTCACGTAAATTTTCTTGCTTCAGCACCAGTAGCTCCATGTTCTGAGCTAACAAATGTGAGGCAGTGTGGTGTGGGAGATGAATCCCAGTGGTAACCTCAGGGCTGTGCCTGATCTCCTGTCTCCCATCTTGTGCTGCCTGGAACTCAAAGCAATGCTGGGGCTGTACTGTTTAAATAATTGAGGGGGGTCAGTCTCTTCTGACATGTGTCAAGTGAAACGACAAGTGGAAATGGCCTTAAGTTGTATCATGGAGGTTCAAATTAGTTTTTAGGAAACCTTTTTCACCGAAACAATGGTCAGGCACTGGAATAAGTTGCCCAGGGAGGTGGTGGAGTCACCACCTCTGGAAGAGTTCCAGAGGTGTCTGGATGTCGCACTTGTGGATATGGTGTAGGGGTGATTATGGTGGTGCTGGTTTGGTGGTTGAACTGGATGATCTTGAAGGTATCTTCCAGCCGTGATGATTCTGGTTCTGTAAGGTGGGGTTTTTTTCCTACAAGTATGCAAATTTTTGCACCATAAGCGAAGTCATAGTAAATTATAAGAATTATTTATTTCTAGACTGGATGCCTCTGATTTTCCTCAGTACCTGAGGAAACTGGATTGCTGTATTGGTTGAATTTGGACGTCTTTTGAGAAATCAAGACTGATTCATTGATTATCTGCAATGTTCTTATCTATGCTTTGTGCACTTTTATTTTCTATGCATTTACTGTGATTCTGCTGGCATTTTTCTGGATTTCAGAGGTATGTTTTCTTCAAAACTCCTAAAGAAGTTAAACCTCCTGAGGATCTCCAGGATCTTGGTGTCCGATTCTTGCAGCCCTTTGTGAATCTGTTATCCAAAGGAACATACTGGTGGATGAACACATTCATCAAGACTGCCCATAAAAAACCAATAGACTTGAAAACCATAGGCAAGCTTCCCATTGCTATGAGAGCTCTGACCAATTACATTCGCCTTAATGAGGCCTTTGAAGCACAGAAGGTATGCAAAGCATGGAATTATGTCTGTCTGCTTACTCAGGGCTTGTGTTTTCCATTACTTTTTATCATACAAGCACGATACAAAGTGACACAAACAGAAACTATGCAAATGAAGTATCCATTAGCACAGCTGCCCATACACCAAGAGACCACATACTCAGTTGTACCTTGCACAAATAATGACATTTCTCTAACCAAACGTGCATGTCAAACACATTGCTGGTTAAACGTGTGTCAAATGCATACGGCCTCTATTTTGATGTGGAAAGTAGTCATGGACTGTGTTCACTGAACACCATTATTCTTCCCAATAAGACCCTGGAAACATTCAGTTACAGAGTCAGTATTAATGAGGCCTTACAGGGCTATTTTTTTTCCATGTTTCTTCAGTTTGTCCATAAGAGAGTTCAGGTCTGAAACTACCTCAGCTCAAATTAATTTTCAGTCCTCAGTGGGAGCTGAGCGTGTTCAGGATTTTAAGAGAACTTGTTTGCATCCTGCCTAAAAAGTGTAGGTTTCCAGTCTCTGTGTTCACCAGAGAATGAAAAACTCTCACTTCCCTCCCTCTTCTTTTTTTCCTCCTTCAGCAGGCCACAAACAACACACTATTTGATTGCTATTAAGGGTAGGAGAGAAACCATTGTTGTTTTTGTGAAGTGGAGGGATGTGCAAATTAATGCTTGGTTCTGACACTATAAAAAGAAATGAAACAATAGTTGTAGTTCCTCTGCTTTTCTAGCTGAGAGATTACAAATGGTTGTCAATGAATTAAAGCAGTGATAAAAATACCAACGATTTATCAGACCTGAGGCTAATTTATAATGTAATTCTTACTAATTTTAATTTAATTCTGACCAGAACAAAAGATCATCATCTCCCCAGGGATCCAGATCCATTTGGCGTGCTCTCTGCTGTGCTTTTGGAAGACCCTTACTTCTCAGCAGCACATTCCGTATTCTGGCTGACTTGCTCGGATTCGCCGGGCCGCTCTGCATCTCTGGGATTGTTCACAACGTTGGAAAAGGAAATAACACCATCCGCCCACAGGTACTGTCAAAATGTCATCAAAAGAGCGGAGTCGAGAAAGCAAGGCTGTGACTCTGTATTGTTTGTCCTCAGTAAGGAAAGCGACTCGGCGCTGTATTCGTGCCACTGGAAGTGGCAGTGTGAATGTACTGCCTGATACCCACTTTTATACTGTGCTGGAGTGTGTCCAGTGCAGGGCAGCAAAGGTGACTAAGGGATTGGAGCACCTCTTGCAAGGACGGGCTGAGGGAGCTGGGCTTGTTCAGCCTCGAGAAGAAGTGACTGGGAGGGGATCTCATCAATGTATACAAATATCCAAAGAGAGGGTGTCAAGAGGATGGAGCCAGGCTCTGCTTGGTGGTGCCAAGCCATAGCACAAGAAGCAATGGGCAGAAACTGATGCATAGGAAGTTCCACCTGAATATGAGGAAGAACTTCTTTAAAGTGTGGGTGACTGAGCACTGGACCAGGTTGCCCAGAGAAGTTGTGGAATCTCCCTCACTGGAGATACTCAAGAACAGTCTGGGTGCAATCCTGTGCCGTGTGCTCTGGAATGACCATGCTTGAGCTGGGAGGTTGGGCCAGATGACCCTCTGTGGTCCCTTCCAACCTGACCCATTCTGTGATTCTTTTGGGGGCAAAATATGTGACCCATGCATCTAGTCAGCCTTGCATTCTGGAAAATAACCTCATTCAAGATAACAGTGAAGCATATCCAGAATCCCATTTATATCATAAGGAATTTAGGTACAGTCTTGACTAGAGATTGAATCAAGTATGTGAGTGAGTGCTTTCCAGAAAGGAAAAGTTTGTTTTTAATAACCTTGGCTTTTCATTTCCAAAAATGAGGGATGTCTAAGAGGATTAAAGCAGAGTTTTTCATCAGCATAAAATGCCAAGTAATTTAACTGTGACCAAGAATTTCCACTAGTGCCTTTGGGGAGGTTAGTTTTGAAAAATCAACTTAAATATATTTTAAAGCATGCTATTTAAATGAATGCTCTCCAAGAAGAAGCAGACATATCTCTTGATTAATGAAAAAAAATGTAACTCAGGAAGCATATTTTCATTATAAGGTGAGGTCACTCAGGCTGGATTTCTATGAGATAGATCAGTTTATTCCTGCAGCTCACTTAGTGTCTGATATAAGACTTTATTTCTAAAGTCTGTTGACACTAATGGAAATATACCCATTCGTTCAAGTACACTTTGGCTTAGGTCCACTGTAAATATTGAAGTCCATCAGCTGCAGTGCAGAAAATTTAACAAAGGCCTCAGGCTAAAATTAACTGTTTGTCCATTTTGCAGTCCTTATCCTAATATTTGGAAACTTTATTATAGCAAGTAGGTTCAATGGAAACCAGTTCAAGCAGGAAATGAGAAAATTAAGACTATAGGACTATGTTGCAGCAAAGTACTGTGGAAGGTCTTGAGCTCTGCTTTTCAATAATTTGTTTGGGACACTGTTTCAGCTGGAATTGTGATTGGATTATAATTTACAGATCGTCCTATTTAATTTTCCTATAGAAGTGTCAGCTAGTGCTTCTCTTTGAAAACAAAAGTTCAGGTCTGGTCCTGATAGGCCCTGAGCAGAGCTTCCTCCAGCCTGGTATCCTCACTCACTAGCTAAGCAGTAACCTCACTGTTGTCATTTACACCAATTTGGGGTCACCTAACGGCAGTAATCACTGATGGTGGTACTCCACAAGTGACACTTAAGGATGTATTTTAGATTTGCTAAAATGTCTCCAAGAGGCTTTTCCTTATGTTTTGACCTGATTTATACACATTGTTTTTTATGGTAAGTGTCTAACTACATTTATGTTTGAAACTTGCTTTTGCTGGGTTAGATAAAATATCTTTCTAATGAAGGGTTTCAGTTCAAACTACCTGGAAGCAGACTGGGATGTTCAGGAAGGCTCCCATGTGTGTTCACATGCCTAGCAAGCTTGGTCTATTTTGGAAAGAAGTACACCAGCTCTACTGCTAGGAGCGTTATATCCCTGCTTGTAATGAGTCAAAAGAAGAGAACCTTGCCTTATTGTTTGCACCTGTGAACCTCATAGGTGTGAGAAACAAGCTTTCTAAAATGCTGTCATAGGGAGGTAAAGATAAGTTGGGGGAAACGGTGTTTGTGCTTGATGTGCTGCTGAGTTTGAGGGCACTGGAAAGAGTTGCCACACAGTGGGACAGAATCAGACAAGCAATATAAGGTGTGAGTACAATGGAGGGTGTCTTTTACCCGTCTCTTACCCACCTACATCTTAAATAGTTTAGATTGAGGAGATGTTGTAATGAGTCAACTGTATCTTTCAAACAGAAATTCTCTTTGTGAAACCGAAGGCGAAGAGATAAAATAATTGTTCTGTTCCTGAGGTCCTTTGTGACAGATATAACCCACCGTGGAGCTGTAACTCAGATCACATGGGTGTCACAGGCAGCATTAACTGCTCTAGTTAGTGCTGTAGTTAGTCAGAGCATGACAGCGTCTTAAATTCTGTCGTGCTCTTCATGTTTATTTATAACTCCAGTATCAATATTTATGGCCACCCCAGAACGTTCCTATGACACGGGTTTCTCTGAGCGTTAATCATTTCACACTGAAGAAGAGACTGACAGAATGATAACCTTTGTAATTTGCTGGTAGCATCTTCCACATTGCAATGTTAGGATTAGCAGTTCCAGTATTGGGAGTAGCTGCTGACATAACACATTCAGAGATGCACCAAACGCATTATTTAAAAAGCTCTAGAAGTCATAGGGCTCCGTGTAGCAATAAGCCCAGTACTGACATTAGGATTGTGTGAGTCTAGAGCCTTTAGGCATTTAAAAAGCAGCTTTTTGCTCAGCCTTTTACTGGTTAGAGCCACTTCTAAGAAGTGGTGTTTCCCTGAAGTTGTCAGGAAGGTGGGACACTGAATATTCCCAAAGCCATTTCTGAAAACATAACATCTAATTATTTGCATCAACTTCTCAAACAGGGTTATTTGCCTTATATGTGAAAGGTTCAGGAAGTGTTCAGGTATTTCTGTGTCTCCTACAGGCTGGCAAGTGTGTGTTGACACCTATTGTAGCGTAAACACAGATATGCTCAGTGACTTTGTAAGCCATAATGGCCTGATAATGCATCTGAGACTTGGCAAACGTCTTGGTGCTATCAGCAAGTGTGTGCTCTTTATGTATATATGTTTGTCCTCTTTTTCTCTCAAGGGAGTATTAGAAGAAAGGATGAGAATATTCATCTCACTCTCCCTCCTTGTCTATTGTAGAATGTTTTGATGGGAGTCATTGCTGTACCAAAATCTCATTGCTAGACAAGCATGATTTGTCAAACATGGTTGTGGAAAAAAAAATGTATTCTTTTACACTTTTACATACTGTTAAAAGTGGTATTAGCTGCAGAAATTAGCAGTACTGGCCAGATGTATATGTAGGACAGCACTGAAAATCTGAACTTGTAAGACTATAAATAATGTGGAAGAGAACCTCATTTTTAGTGTACTATAGGCTATTTGTAGTATAAAATGCTGCTGTAGCCTATTTGAATTGCTATGGGATAAGTAATAAATTAGGGCTTTAAAATCCCTTATGGGTGCAAATAGGTAAAATAGCAGTTAAATGTCTCTTTATCTGAACATAATTGCTGACATACTATAATTGTTCAGAGTTTTGCACTTGATACAGATTTTAAAAGTCTTCCTCCTTTCACTTCCTTGTCGCCTCTGCTCCCGTTTTCTCCTTTGCTTCATATCTCTGACACTGACTGGCCACTTTTTTGGTTCATTTGGCCTATTATTTTTTTCCTGGGCTGATTTTCTTATCTCAATGATTTGAATTGGCTCAGGAAGACATCCACTTAGCTCCCCAGCTAGTGCACAGTAAGCAGCAGAAGCGTGAAGGTTGGAGCAACCCAGGTGTAAATAAGAGTAGGGAGAAGTTTGTTCGTTTTCCAGCTGGCTCAGCCAAAAGAACTGCTTTAAAAACTAAATTTTGCCTCTGTATAAACTTGCCATATGGGGTTTTTATGAAGTTAACTGCAAGGTGCAGATCAGATCTAATAAAATGTACAGACACTGAGAGTTTGTGAAATATAGCTGATTAAGTGTTATAGCAGTTGTGAAAACTTCAACAGCAAAGAAACTATGTAGGCAAGAAAAAATGTGCTGAGCAAGGGATACAGCAGGAGTGTAAATGGCAAGAAGCCCTCTGAAAGGGAATAGAGTCTTCTTCCTAATTGTGCCTTTAATGGAAGCACAGTCCAGCAATCAAAGTTTTGAAGGAGCCAAGAGGAGAAAGAGGAAGATGGAGACATTTTAGTTACAGAAGGCTTCCCATGGTTAGCCAGTCTCTCAACTTGTTGTTGCACCAAAGGTGTCAGCTTGTTAAATATAATCTGAAATAAATGCACTGTTTTCCCATAAAGCTGTAGACGTGCTTCAAAATGGACTTTGGTGGTTTCATGAGCTTGCTAGAAGGTAATGACCATAAATAAAAGTGAACAAGGTGCTGCAGGCCAAAATAATTTGCATGGTTCCAGGAGTTTTGGGTTTTTTACAAGTTCTGAAGGTTATTTTTAGTATTCAGAAACCTGAGGTGTTAAAATAATGAGAGTAATTTTTCCCAAAGGATGTTAACTCTTCCTTTCTGATGATGGGCAGTGCACATTTTTTAATAAATGACCATATGGAGTTACTCAGTGTCCTAGAGTTTTGGAAGGATATCAGAAATCCTATAAATGTCATTCTGCATTTAAGTGAAGCTTACTGAGTTGGCATGTTATGAGACTGTCTTTGAATTGATAAACTGTGAAGTTTCAGACAAGGTTGGGAGCACTTTCAAAGTAACAAACTGATTATCTCTGCTTATTAATTATGCAAAGCAGGTAATTAAATTACCATCGTACCTGATTTCTAACTTTCTTTTTTTTTATAGACTAAAATTCTTGGTGTTTTCTTTATTTCGTCGCAAGAGTTCCTGTCCAATGCTTATGTTTTGGCTGTACTCTTATTTTTTGCCCTTCTATTGCAAAGGACATTTCTGCAAGCATCGTACTATGTTGCTATTGAAACAGGAATCAACTTGAGAGGTGCAATACAGGTACCCAATGTATTACTAATTAACCTTTTCACACCCTCATAAACATGCATTTGTAAATACAAATTATAATTATAGTTGTTGAATTCTGAAACGCTACTCTCCTGAAATGTATTGAATGTACCATTAGAGATTGTGTTAGCCCTGCATTCTGTTTCCTTTGCATTCTTATTTTGATGATTTTATATAAATGTTCATTTTTAATACCTAATGCTGTATTTCTTCTTACCTTCAAGCAAAAATTTGCTGACAGTAAAACCGAATGTAACTTTTGAAATAGTTTAGGTGTAAAGTGCACCTCTCCC
Source organism: Lycocorax pyrrhopterus obiensis (assembly GCA_014706295.1). Lineage (NCBI taxonomy): Eukaryota > Metazoa > Chordata > Aves > Passeriformes > Paradisaeidae > Lycocorax > Lycocorax pyrrhopterus. The sequence goes on along the minus strand of JACSVZ010000007.1, from coordinate 11,825,725 downwards.
ATCTCAAAGGCATTTTTTTTATTTTTTTTGTAACATAACATCCCATGCAAATAATGCACCTTTAAAATGTCTTGTAAATACAATCTATCCTTCTGTCCAAAGTATATTCCCAATGCATGGAGTAGTGTTTTATTCCATAGGTCATGCCACAAAATCTGCCAGGCACAGCAGTGTCTGTAAGCACTGAACATAAGATTGCAAAAATGGGGTCTGTAATCGTTGGATAGCTGGGAACTGCAGATCAGAGTTTGATGTAGCATACAAAGCTCTGTGCTTGGACATGAGAGAATTCGGTGTAAGGTTACAGTGTGGGATTGCCAGTGGCACTGGCTGAAACCTACCCTGTGACAGCCTGAAAGCCAGCCTTATAAGTTACACTGCTTATCCACTGGGCTACATGGATCCTGTGGGGAGTCTCTGTGATGGATGGATGCTTTCAATAGCAGCGTAATTGTTTAATTCTCTTTTGATCTTACACTTGGAAGCACTTGTCAGCTGCCAGGCTTCTGGATTCTGTCCATTGGTTTTCTCTGACTAGAGTGAAGTAGAAAAGTCCTACAGGAATAAAAATTTGACCCCCCCCCAAAAAAAAAAATTTGCATGTCTCATTTAAAGTGAAAGAGCTGCAACTGACTGAAAAAATACATGGACCCCACAGCAAGTGTAAAAGGGGAATGGTTGGAAAATAGTGCTGAATTAATTTTGTTTAAGAAAAGCTTTGTATTCTCTGTTCTGGATATTAGAGGTTCAGGTAATGCCAGTTGGACTATCCAAACTGGAAAATTTTTAGCTATCACTCTAAGCAGCAGATAAGTGTTATTGGCAGTCTCTGTTCTGGTGGTTTTATACATTTTTTTCCTTACAATTTTTTCTTTAAATCTTTTCTCTCCTCCTCTCCTGTGTAAATCTGCACCTGTTCAGTGTGCCCTAAATGATTTTTACCAAACCAGCTGGTAAAAGTGTGCTTTTATTATTCTGTACTGTTATTTTTATAGCCGGTGCCTGATTCTGCACTGAGGCAACTGCTTAATTCAGTGCAGAATCGTACCTGTGACATTTGCTGTCTGTGAATTGAACTTTGTAATGGAACTGAGTTCCTAAGCAAAATGTAGCAACGCTCTCAGCCAGGAGCCTGAATCAATTGCCAGAGAAAAATAACAAGGGTTTTAATACATTGAGGATTATATATTGAATCTAATAGTATCTTAGTGTTAGTTACAGGAAGGGCACTCTGTGGAGATGCTGGAGGTATAAATCACGGTTGCTAACGTCATTCGTGGGCATTTTTGGGCAGTAAAGGTTTCATTCTTTTATTGATGCACAGAGATGCAAAAAGGAAGTACTCAGAGAACCATGATGCAGGCAACTGTACTGTGCTTTGTGTCAGTGAAGAATAGTAGCTTTAAATTTTACAAAATAACATAAAAGACCAAACTTTAAGCTCTTCATTCAAGTTACTGGCAAAGTAGTTTTCTCACAACATGCTGGACCTGTGGATGGAGCTAGAAATCTAATTTTATTTCTATATGCTAACACCTTTTGATCTCTCTTCCAGACAAAAATTTACAATAAAATTATGCAGCTTTCAACTTCTAACATGTCTATGGGGGAGATGACAGCAGGCCAGATCTGTAACCTGGTTGCCATAGACACAAATCAGCTGATGTGGTTCTTCTTCCTCTGCCCTAACCTTTGGGCTATGCCAGTACAGGTAAGGTGATTGAATGTGCTTTTGTTCTTAATGCACGTCAGTCTGTGGTGGTTCGCTGCATATGAATTTTGTGAAAGTGGAGATATTAAAGAAGTTGAAGAATAACTTGAAATAAAATTGCAAGCTGTTAATATCTAGAAACATTGCCTGCAATAGATTCCATGTCTGTGACTGGATTTTAGGTGTTTATGATTGTATTAGGATCTTGGCTGCTGCCAAACATGCTTTGCATTTGTAACAAGAATTTATAGGGTGCAGCAGGTTGCAGTGCGTTCATTTATTACATCAGGGAAGTTAACTGGATGATATTGCAATCATTTGTCTTCTGAATCCCAGCAGAAGCAAGAGAAGTAGCATAAATATGATTGCTTTGATGTGATCCCTTGAAACTACTGCTGTTTCTTGGATGACAAACTCCACAGTTTGTTGTTGGTTTGGGTTGGTTTTTTTTGTTATAACATATTTGTTACTTGAAATGTTTTTGCTGCTTTATCCTGTGATGTCTTTGGTCTCCTGTCTCTAAATACCAGTCCCTTCAGTCTCCTTTCCCACATGGATCATCCTATACTTCCATTTAAGAATTTCCTGAAAAAGCTGACCGTAAAGCACAAAGTTTCATCTGATACCATCTCAGTACCCTGCAAATCTTCCTGCTTTCTTCCAGCTGCTCAGTGCATTTTTGTTGGGTGTGCTTCAATGCTAGCAATAAATACAAACAGAAGAGGCGGTGAAGTTGAATTTCACTTGGTATTTTCTGGATGTATAATTTAGTTTCAAAAACATGATGAAAACTTCATTGTGTTCATGTCACAAAGGCACTCTGTTTCCAGCACCTCACAGAGGCTGATCTGGCTGGTGTGTAAGTCAGAAACCTGCAAGTAATCTACCCAGCAGCTTTGCATTTTGGGTTGCTTGCCCTTGCCCAAAAATTGAATGATTTTCATGAGACTGTATATAGACTGCAACTGACAGATTGTATTTCCAGGCAGTTTATAATGTGGTTTTTAGGAGTGTTGCTTAGGAGTTTGTGTCCATCAGCATCTTATACTAGTGATTTTCTTCTATAAGATGTTAAGCATATAAGAATATGACATTGAAAAGCTGGGGATGAGGAAGAAAAGCCAACCATTCAGATGATTGGGTAAATTGTATGAATGTCTTTCAAAGAGTGAGGTATTAGACTGCTGGCCATCGGGAGATCTGGACTTTTTCTGACAATAAAAATATTTACTAGAATTGAGTGGATTTTGTAATTGTTCCTGTTGAATACAAGAGGTTTTTGTCAAGCTGCTGCAGATCAGGTAAGCAACTCCTCTTAAAATCAGGTCTTCAGAACACCTGAACATGTGATAAACCAGATTAATTTCCTAACCTGGGGGGGAAAAAAAAAAGCCTGATTTAGCTATTTGCCCTGATTTTTTTTCTCCCTCACTGAGGAAAATACTTGGGAGGGGCAATGCAGGTCCTTTATTATTGTCAGTCATAGTGAGTCTTTGAATTCATCTTGTGTCCTCTTGTGTAGTCTCAGTGTTCATTCTCTGAAAAAACAATTAAGTGTCCTCCTGAAATGCTCTGAATCTTCACACTTTTGCCACGTGTTTGAAACCTGTTGTGTTACCACAGATTTTCTAGTATCTCTGGTAGTGGGGGTAGATTGCTTCTGAGACTGAAATAGGATGTGGAGGAAGAAGTAATCTGTCTGAATCTGATAAAACTCTTGCTAGCTCCGTGAGACTTGTGGAAAGCCTCAAATCAGGATAGTGAGCATATTAAGGTGTAAATAATCAGCAGTTTACTTACTGATGGCTTCTTTTAACTGTGCTTTCTACATGTGTGAGATGTATAGAACTGTGCCTGTTAAAATATTAAGATTTAAGGGATTGTAGCCATATTTAGGTCACAGTGTGGCTGCATTCACACAGTATAACTGTATTTTCCTCTTCTAATGCAGTTACTCCTGCACAAGAAGTATGGACAAGTTTTCCTGATCTACTCTGGAAGAACTTGTATGGCAGTTTAAAACATTTTGCTTTCTAGAATTAAGGGAGGGTGATGGATATGAGCAGTTATGGTCTGGAATTTTTCAGAAAGCAATTTGACTTTTTTGGCATGGTTTCCATGAAATTATGGGTGGTAGAGGAAAAATGGGAACCAGATTGTTTTAAACTGGGGGAAAAACCCAATGATCAAGGAGTATGTCTTAATATTGATGTCTAGTTGCAAAAGAGAGGACAGCTATAATGAAAAGAAACTGATGGGAAATATCATATTAAATATGGTTACATATTGGCAGTTTGTTAGTAATAATTTGGATATCAGTTTGTTTTCATTCCATTTATGGGAAGCACTGTAAGGAGTCAGTGATTGTAGACTGCTGAAATGGTATCGCTTAAAAGCTATGAAGCATTAGGAAGAGTCCACCCCATTAATGATAATGTCTAGGGTATCAATTATTATAGAAAAACTACATACAAGCTACCAATTTCATTTACACGTATTTTATAAGACCTCTCTGGCAGCTCAGTGTAGAGAGTACTTTAGTGCAACTGAGATTAATCCAATTTCATTGCATATTCTGTAACAACATTTCGCTCTAATGTGCCAGAAGTCATGCACTCATAAAGACTTCCTGACAGTCTGCAGAAAATCTGATTATATTTGCATTGAAATTCCCCCTGTGATGCTCCTTGCCAGAGGAGGACGATCAGAGTCGGAGCGTGCTCCTGTTTTGTGGATGGTGCAGTCCTTGCCAAAATCAGTGAGTGACATTGGTCACAAAGGCTTCTTCAAACCATTTTTCCATAGCATTCATTCAGTACCTTGTCTTACGAGGCAGTGAAAACAATTACTGGCTACTTGAAAAATGGCTAATACTAAGTTGCACAAACTCCATGATTATTTAAAACAGGTTTTTAATCGTTTTGTAGCTCTCAATCTAGCAATCAACCTTTCAGCATCTGCTGTGGATTTTGTAATAGCCATTCATGGCAAGTTAGGTTTTCTATACAGCCCAGATAATTTGAGCCCCATCTTTGCTCTGACTGGAGTCAATGGGAGCTTTATCATTGCCTTAAGTTACTGTCTGAATGTTATTGAAATCCATGAGAAGAGGCCCAGGGATGCCAATCAGTTGAAAGATGTCCTCAGTAAGTTTGGCTCAAACCCTGGGAGCAAAAAGAGGCCGTATAAAGGCCTTCCCTCTGTGCCTCCATTTTATAAACACCCTTGTTTGATTTCATTGTGATTATTAAAAAATCCTGTATTCTCATATCTCTGGCTCATTGGCAGGGATAGCTTACACTTGTAATGAAAGGACATTTGTCTCTTTCAAAACTACCCACAAAGCAGTTTCTGGCTGGAAGTATTTGGCATCCTCAATAAATAATCAAGAAAAAATAACCAGAGCTATTGGTGAGCTTTTCACTCCTGATATATATCTCTGGCAGAGAAGAGCTTTGGGATTTTGATGAAAGAGAAGCAATGTTTCATTACACAGGCTTTTTTTTTAAATATGATTTTTGCCTTCTCAGGAACATTGATGAGAGCCTTCCCATCTGCCAGATACTGTCCTCCAGAGTTCAGATATTATCTGTGTGCTCTTTATTCTTGACTCCATACTTTGTGATGTGATATAGAATTACTTTCAATAAGATTTCAGCTCTTTTCAGATACAGTCTTCACTTTTTTTTTCCATACATGCTGAACGTATTTCAAAAGTTTGCCTGTATTATCACATTATAAAGAAGATGAAAATGGGATCATTTTTGGATGCCTTTTCCTGGTCTTAAAATCAAGAATCAAACACAGTTAGAAGGGAAAAAGGGGTTTTACCTCAGTATTTATTTTAAGGATCCTTAGATGCACCACGTCCAGGTTGAATGCACCCCAATGCACACCGCAATGCACATACCCGATAGATCAGATATAACAATATAGGTGTTACTAATTAGCATATCTATCAAAGATTCCCCAATGAGAGGCCCGAGTGAGCCCCCCTCCCCAAGGAACCTTCCCCTGGATGCTTCTATCTTAGTTTACAAAATGTGTTCTGGACAGGACCTTGGTGTCTGGGGCTTTCTGATCCCTGACTACGAAGCCTCTGAGATGTTTAGTCTCCTAGCTTGACAAAATATATCTAGAAAAGTAGGCTAAAAAACACTAAGAATACAAAAGCTATATAAAGGTATATAAAAGGAGTATAAAAGAAAAGGCAAAAAAATCATCATGGCATCATTTAACCTATTGGAAACATGGGATTTTTTGTTGCAAAGACTGACCCTCTCAATAGCTAGGATGAGGGGTGGAAAAGCAGCTGTGAGCTAGCAACTCCCTCAGGATCCAACTGGGATAGCTTTCTCCTTGTCTATGGGAGAAGCTGATGCTCTCTTTTTAGAATCAGGTGGTCCCATAATGTCCTTGACAATGAACCAGCAGTGAGGGAAGGCAGGAAAACAGGGAATCAGTGTTCTGCAGTGGCTGCTCGCTGTTCAATGCTTTCATGTATTTTGAGTGCCCAGAGTGTCTGCCCATGACGAAGCAGTTGGGAATGAAAATCTTGATCTGTAAAGACCAAGACCATTTTGTGTTTTGGAGGAGACCTCTGATGGGGGTGTCTGGCAGAGGCCTTACGTGTTTTGTTTGGCTTCAGACACTCATTAATTTCCTTGCTTCAGGTGCAAGCAAATTGCTCACTTACTCATCATTGAAAGATTTCTTAATTTGCAATTTAACCTTGCCTCTCACTTAGATTTGTGGTGCATATCCAATAGGATTTTACTTTTGTGTCACTGCGTAGTTTCTAAGTCAATACTGTGGCTCATTTTGAGAGTCATGTTTTAGTTTAGTTCAGCTGTAGAGAGGCATCGGAGGGTTCCTAAGAAGAAAAAAAAAATCTTTTCTCTCTCTGTGCTTTAAATTAATGAAGATGTCAAGATAGAATTGTGGAAACTACAGACTCCTTTTCTTCGTGTAAACAGCCAATTCCTATAAATGTGTGAAAATAGGTATGACTATTGAGCTTTGAAATGATGTTTCTGTTAAGGATATGAGAGTGTACAAACATAGCAAGAGTAGTAGATAACACTTTAAGGAAATTCCTATTACTGGGTTTTTTTAATTAAGAGAAATGATGTATGAAATTAACTTTCTATCACTTTGTCTTCTGATTAATTTGTCAGCTTACACTATTAAATACATAGATGGTCAATGTTGGAGATTGTTCAAGAGTCAGTCATTAGAATAGTGATAATTAACTTTGGTAGCTTGTGCATATTGTTTGTGTTTATTGAGCTGCTTACAGTAAACCCTCTCCATTCCGACTGTGGCTTTCTTTTTAGATTCTTACTTATCCAAAGACAAAGCTTCTTTTTTTCTTTTTTGTTTCTCTAACCCTTTTTCAAAAGTAATTGTCAGTCTGGCACTGTAGGTCCTTAAAACAGGTCCTTGCCAGTTTATGTAAGAGATTACTTGAGGTGGATGTTCTCAGTGGTATAATGTGTTACTTGGAAATGTTTTTAGATTAAATTTTATTTAAAGATGGTTTTTATAAATTTATTTGTTTTTAAATAAAGTTCTTTTAAATCATTTTGAGGGTTAAATTATAGAAGATATACAAACTTGTGCAACCTTCTTTTACTGCACATAATGGGGAGAAATACAGAAACAGAAATACAGAGAATGCAGAGGCTGGGGAGGAGCGCTGGCTGGGTGTCTGGGTCTCTGAGAGAAGCCCTGACTGATCACGTTGGCTGTACCAGCAATGCTGAACTTGTGACATTTGGGGTGGTTGTAACTGCAGCTGCTGTTGGTTGAACATCGTCCCTTACCCTGAAATTGATCTTTGTGGTGCACACCCCAAGTGAAGCCAAAATATTTCCCTCACCTTCTTCTCTCCCAACAGATAATTGTAGGAGTTCTTTTGCTCTACTACCTTCTTGGAATCAGTGCCTTAATTGGAGCAGCAGTAATCATAGTCCTTGCACCTGTTCAGTACTTTGTAGCAACAAAACTCTCACAGGCCCAGAGAAGCACGTTGGTAAGTGTCTTCAAACTCATTTATTGTATAAATATCATATCTGGTAATTGTGCATTGGTCTGTGCTTGGAATTGCAAAGCTGACCATGGATGTTGACCCAGAATTCTTTCTCAGACCTTTAGTAATGTTCAAGAATGCAACATTCAAGGATGTGAGATTGTAAGTGTAAGCGGTAAAAACCTATTTTTGGGGGTTTATATTTTTCAGCAACTATGGTTCCCTAAGAGCAAAAAAAACTTGAAAACCTTCTAACTTACAAATGTAAATGGTCAGTAGTCATTGACTGAATTAGCTTTGGGCAATGCACAAATAAATGAGTTGTGCAGGGCAAGCTGTCCAAAGGGAAAGGAAGTAGGAATGCTGCATCCAAACTCAGACCCCAGATGTGGAAATCTATCAAACTGATTTATTTAAACAAGCTCTGTGCAGTCCTAACTTCCACAGTGCATGCCTCCACTGGGGAGCCTAGAGGTCTGCTATGTCACAAGCTGTTGCTTGATCCCCCACTTGGCTTGTCTATAATTTCAATCACCTGCATCGCTGCTGAAAAAGTTACCTTGGTTCATTGGAATTCCCATGCCCAGCTGCTCTGAACTTTATTCCCCCTTTCAGCAAGTATGGCACTGCCAAGGAAGCCACAGAAACTTGTAATGGAGCCAAAGCTTGCTGAAATCTCTTCCACCACAGATCATGGGTAGTAATGAGAATTATTTGTGCATCTTCCTGTGTGAAAATGAATTCCTTCCCATCAACAGTGTGCACCCTTCCAGAAATGTGGACAGCATTCATCCCCACAGCATCCCATCATACAGTCAGTGTCACCTAGAAATTCCTGCAGATGGGAGCGGTGCTGTTTGTGGTAGAACTCTCTGCTCTGTGCAAGGGGGCTGCGTACAATTTTTGTGTCGTCCTTATGCTTAGGGAACAGATGTTTTTATTGTACTCTTCAGGCAAATGTGTGTGTAAATGTTGCAGGAGTACTCCAACGAGAGACTGAAGAAGACAAATGAGATGCTTCGAGGCATTAAGCTCCTTAAACTCTATGCTTGGGAGCACATATTTCACAGCAGTGTGGAGGAAACCAGACAAAAAGAAATGACTAGCCTCAAGTCTTTTGCCCTTTATACCTCCATATCCAGTAAGTTCCTTCATTGTAATCCACTGCTCAGCTAAGTGCTACTGAATTATTAGATACTAATGAGTTTACCATTTCTCTGTCAAGATTATTTCAGTTGCTTTAGGCTCTGATCCATACTCCTCACTTTCCATCCAGTCAGACCCTCCATTTAATTCAGTAGAACTTTGCTTGTATGGGAAATATGCCTAAAAGAGAAAATCAGTGCTTCATAGAACTGACTTTTTCTGGAGAAAAGCTTTTAAGGAACAAACATTTCACAGACTATATTTAGCCAGCAATAGTCTCTTCTAGAACACAGCATTCAAGAGGAAGCTGATGTTGAAGTTTATTTGTTGAGGTTTTTTCTGCATTTTGCACAATTCAGAGCATACAAATAATATGTGACGGGCATTGTTTTTGCACTGAAGCTCCAACAGACTTACATGTTCTTACTCAAAGCTTGGATTTCTTGTTAAAATAAGTGATTCTTAAAACCATTTCTATATCCTGGAAAGAAAAATACGAGCATCCTGGCAATTTCATCATTCTGTATCCAGATTCTTTCCTCTCCTGTTATTTTTCAAGCTGCTTTAAGACTTTAGTGTGCTTCTAAAAAGACCTACAGCAAATTGAACTCTATATCTGATAAGATTATATGCAATACCTATGTAATTGCTACTGTAATATTTTAGAAATAATTAGTAAAGTCACACTAAAGAATATATAATCTGTGAGATATTAATGAAATGGAAAATTTTAGGAAGAAGTTTTTGAGTGCTACTAGGTACCTGTACAAATACCTTCTGGAATAATAAGGAAGCCTAGTCCTTATGATCACATAGGTAATGCACTCGAAGGGAAATATCGTGATCCCGCTGAATCTAACTAACATTAAAATGAGGTATTCATTGACTTCTGAGACCAGAATTTCTCTCTGGTGGTCCTAAGCACTGTGGGCTTGGAGAGGAGTTTCTGCTTTGACATAAAACAGAATTTAGCTTCAGGCTGTGAGACCAGAAGCTCACTTACACCCAGGTCAACATAGATGGGTTCCCTTTTTTCTGCAGTGCAGAATTAAATTCTTCATGTGGCATTAAAATCTATTTATAGTCAGGGCCAAGGGTTCAGCTGTAGGGCTGTGAAGGCTTATTGGATTTTAAATCCTCACAGTGTCATTTGTATCAGCTAGAAAAAGGTGTATTCGTCCCAGGAGTAATGATTATTCTGTGAAGCAGTGACATAAGAATCTGTATTATTAGAAACAACTTTAAATATTTACTGATGCTTCTTGACACATTCCAAGTTTGCAATTGCATTCTTATTTTGTATTATGTGTACACAAGAGTTAACTTCTCAGCTTGGGGAAAAGCAGTGCAGCTTTATATTGATGGTGCTTATAATTTTGACTTATAAAGGTTCTTATTGTTTCACCCTAGGAGTTCCTTACACCTTCAGATTTTAGTAGAAATTACACTTATCCTTACAAACTTGCATTTTGCAGACTAAAAAGGGAATATAAGTACAGGAGAATTTGCTATTTTCTCTAACCATAAGTGTAATTAGAATGAGAGGCACAATCAGCCCAAAACATGTTAGCTAATATTATAGTGAACACATGATTTAATTTCTTTAAGAAAAAAAATTAAAAGGCAGTAGAGGACCAAGATTTTATGTGTTTGTGATCTAGAGGAAGGCAGACAGTTGCTAGAACACTAAGAAAGCATAAAAGGGATTTTTATATATACTTCTTTTAACGGAGTGTTGAATAGACTCTGGAATTCTTTTCTAAGTACACATAGCTATTAACAAAAATAAAGAATGGGGTTGGAGCTATTTTATTCATAAGGAATAGATTTCATTGGATTACAGAAAATATAGCTACGAGTTTCAGGGCAATGTTGGCTAGACCACAAGAAAATTCCATTTCAAGACCACATGGAAATTGGATCTCGTGTGCTTCACCCCTGTGCCAGGATCCAGGCTATAAGTATATGGAATTGTTCATGTGTACTAAAAGAGCTATTATTGAAATTAGCTCTTCCTATATTTTAATGAAATGCCTCCACCAGAATCAAAGTTGGGTGACATCTTTACAGGATTTAGTATACATTAAAACTCAGGAAAGACAGAGAAAGAAAAAGAATGGTTTTCCTAGTTCTGTGATTTTTTGCCTAATCTGTCAGAAGCAAAATAACTGCAGGCTTTCTCACAGGAAAATAACAGTGGTTACTGTTACTAAAATATCAAGAACCAACTCAACATTTTTCCCAGTTTTTAGTCTGCCTTTTTCCACTAACAAAGTCGTTTTGACTAAATCTAATTAAAGTCTTAGCTGCAAAATAGAGTTATTTTAGAAAACATTTTATTATTCTGGACACTTGCATAATTGAAAAAAAAAATAAATTTTTTAAAAAAGGAAAACAACCCCCAAATTCCAATGGCTCTTATTTTTTTGGTTGAAAGAAGTTTGAAGTCCTTGTATGTACTGGTGATCTCACACAATAGCAAAATTCAGATCAGCTTCTTGGGAACCACCAAGTAGTTCAGATGGCTGAACTGCAGAAGGCTTTGCCAACCCTACGGGATATTTATTCCATCCAGCTTCATATTTGACAGGTATGATCTTGTACTGTGAGCAGGAGGAGAGCAGGATCTGTCTCTGAGGAGTTTATCAGCTTTGCTAGGTTCTCTCACCAGATGCATTCCTAAAAGCAAACCAGTGTACTGCAGCCATCTCAAAGGCACGTTGCAAAGGCTTGGAGAGGTTTTGATGGCATTCAGAAGGACAGAGCTGCAGGCAGCAAGTTCCCTTCTTTACAATTTCTGTGGTGTAACTACCTTGAATTGATACAAAGTGTGAAAACTGGTCAGGATGTAGAACCATTAAGGAGATATGCGAGGCTGCTTTGTATTCCAACACAGCAAGAACACTTTCCTCAGAAAAATATGAGGTTTTTTTCCTTGGGTGAGGTGTAAACTATGCATTTCTAGGCTTTGATACATGTTAGTCTTTCAAGGCCTAAGCTTTTATTTTGCAATTACATACACTAACATACTTATATTTTCAAATTCTCCTCTCTGACAAGGAATTAGGGCTCTGTGCAGTAACTCAGCTATTTTATATAAGCACGAGTACAGAGTTTATGAATATGTTAGAGGATTCATTAAAGATCATCTAAATGTAGGCAAGAGAAATACCTGACACTACGTAAAGTCCTTCAGGGGTTTATGCCAAGAAAAGGATGGCCAAGCAGTCAACCAGGGGAGTCAAACAGTGACACTTCACTTCAGATGAAGTAACTGGGGAGAGCTTTTACTGCTTGAACATTGCTATATCTGGTAGGAGAAAAGGACAGGCACAGTTTAAACACAAAAGAAGTGGCTAGCCTTTTTCTGTTGCACCTGTACCAATGCTTGTGTTCTATTTTAGCTCTAGTGTCTGTATTCTTTCTCTATGTAGTTTACTTGCATGAAATAAAGTTGAGTGAAGGTCCAATTGAGAAGGTGGTGATTAAATAATATCCTTGGGTTGTGATAGAGGGGACAGACAGTAAGAGCACAGAAAATACCATTGTAATCCAGTGCTAGTAGTATTTTAGCATTTAGCATGTCTGAATGAGAATTGTTTCTAAGTGTTCCTATGTGTTTTCCTTCACAGTCTTTATGAATGCAGCAATACCAATTGCAGCTGTACTTATAGTAAGTATGGACTTTTCTAAATAGTGTTAATTACGACTGCATTTTCAAGTATAAGTGATGTGGAATTGAGGAAGCAGAACGGGATGCAAACCTGCTACACGTTTGCAGTTCCTCTGGGAGAGTATGGAAAATGCCCGCTTGCCTTCTGGGACCAGAAGCAGCCCAGAGCATGCAGCACTCCCCCAAACTGTTAAGAGAGTATGAATTAAGATTCTGTCAATGAAATACTTGTGAAATATGAAATCTGTTTCTTCTTTATGGCAAAGCACTGACGATGATGTTTGTCTCTTTGTAGACATTTGTTGTCCATGCTCATCTGACAAGAAAGGCTGACTTCTCCCCATCAGTGGCATTTGCCTCCCTCTCCCTGTTTCATATCCTTGTGTCTCCGTTGTTCCTGCTCTCAAGTGTGGTTAGATCCACTGTCAAAGCATTAGTAAGGTGAGAACTGTAAGATTAATATCTTTGCTACCACCTATCCAGTTTCTGAGAATGTTGCTCATTTTACAATTTCAGCTTTAGAAACAGCATGGTGATTCTTTATCTGTTCTTGTAAACTGCTTCCCAACCTTTCCCCCCGCCCTCCATCAAGCATGTAGAAGGGTAAAAGGTAATCACAGAAGGACATGTTTCAGTGTGTATCTCTTGTTTTTCAGCCTTTGCCTGAGAGGCTGCCTGTTGGGGCAGAGTTAGACTGAAACAAGCAAACAAAAAACCTTAAAAATCACTTTTAAGAGTCACAGTAAGTTAATGACTAAATGTCTAATCCAGACTTGATGAGTTTTTACTTTCTGATGAGCACGTTAGTTTGAGTGTTCAAAAGCTAACCAAACAACCACCAGTAGAATTGCTGTTTCACTGGGGATTTTGAATATCCACAGATTAGCGAAAAACCTCCTAATGCTTTTTCATATGCGGTGTAACTCTACCTGACTGATAGGAGAGGCAGAGTTTGGGCTTCTTTCTTCATTAGGACAACTTTATACCTCCAATGAAGCTGTCTGAAGAGCTTCTTTAAACTACGGGACAGATATTGGACACCAGCCCTTGCTTAATTGCCTTTGTGTTGCTTTGGAGATGGAAAGGAGACTACAGCACAAGGCTGAGATTGCCTTCAGTGTTTGAAAATTCCCTGACAGTGCAAAGTCACAGCTGTGTCCTCTCTCCTAAGGAGTGTGAAATCTGAGAGCATCAGCAACTGGCAGGAAATGTTTTGCAGCCACTGTGGTAGTCCCTAGAGCCATGGCAAATTGTCATGCAAAGATTACAGCCAGCAAAGTGTCTGGGAGCCCGCACTGACACTGCCTATTACCAGCAGGCATTTATTTTGGCTTGTCCAAGGATTTCTTTGCAAATGAATTGTGTCTGTTAATGCCACAGGAACAATTTGAAAGCAATTAGTATCAGCCAAGTATTAATTGTTGCTAGCTGGGAGTTCTTCATGGGTTATTCTGTAGATACCTTCTTGTTGGCAGGCTGTTGCCCTGCCATTTGTGGTGCAGACAGGAATCAAACTCTCTATCAAAGCTGACAGGATCCTTGCCTTTCTGGCTGTGTGTATCACCCAGGTAGTGTTCCAGAGTGCATTGCTCCATTGTGCTGGTGCTGCTACTCTATCTAGAGTACCTCATTCTTCAGAGCAATATTTTGGAAGCATGTGCCAGGTATTTGCAACCCATGCAGAGATGTGCTTGTTTACTTTAGTAAGTGTTGAAAAGCAGACAGACGAGTTTGCACCAACTGAGCACAGCTATTGTTTGCTTGCTGTAACTCTGTCCTGCTGTTACACCTTCTTGCTAATACAAAGCTGGTCAGGTAAAGGTGGCCTTACTTGGCAGAGTTGTATTTCAGCTTTCTTTAGGCTGAGATGTTCTAACTGGTTTTAGCAAGTGTGCAAGGACAGCTTCTCCTGTAGTGACAGGGACTAAGTGGAGCAGAAGATGATCCAGCAGTGAAACCAGCATGTAAAGGATAGTAAGAGGGTGTTACTGGCTTTGCATCTCAGGCACTTCACAAACCCTGCTCTGTTAATATTGGCTACAGTCTCTGATGCCAGATGCTATCAAGGACAGTAATATTGACCAAAAACCTCGTCGGTATCTTTAATCATTACACATATGCCCAGTTGCAAAGTATCCCTATGCATTGTCATTGACCCTCAGAACCACTGTGTGATTGACAGATTTAAAGCTGTTCCATGTAGGACCCCTGAAAACTTTCCAGTCATGGGCTTGGGTGTCTCCTTCTGAGAGAGGCAACTTCAAAGTCTTTAGGAAGGTGACAAATTCTGATACCTCTTTGAAAAGTGGTGCTTTGGGGTTTTTTTAATATGTGGAGTGTTTCTGCCATTGAAAATTAAAACTGAGCAGCCAATTGATGTACTTCCTCAATGTGAGTCTTCAGGGGCATTGTGCAGTGTGCAATTTTCAATCAGCAAAGGTTAAGCAGCAAGAGTGGCATTATGTATCTTACTGGGTTTAATATCAAGCCACCTTTCCAATCAGCTGTGCAAATAACCCTGTTTTAATCAATATGTCTGTTCTGTGGCTTAAAAATAAGTTCCCCTGTGGAGATGTCGGAATACTGAAATTGTGGTGTCAGCAAGAGCTCTGCAGAGAACGTCCTTTTTCTGTTCTTTAAGAGTTTAGAACAGTCTGGCATCCTGAAATAAGAGCTGTTGCCTCTAACACAAGATTTTCTCACAGCTCTACTGTGTTTCTTTCAGTAATTGCCCAGGAGCAGTGATTCCAGAATTATGCAGAGCATTGGGCAGGGGTTTGCAGAGAGTACAGACACCTGGACACACAACTAGAGAATAAAATCAAATTTTTGGGTGGCTTAATACAGGCATAGTCTTGTTTGGATATGCATGGCCTGAGAATGTTTGCTGTCTTCTCTTCCTACCCCTCTAGACCCTGGAGCAGACACCTGGGGGACTTCTCTGTCTGCTCCTTCTATCTTTAGAGCAATTTCTCAAATATCAGTGTAATTTTCATACAGAGAATATAGGTGCAGCTGTATATCAAATCCATATGGGCAGCATCTAAACTATCATTTGGTCCATGTAAAGACATTTGAAGTCTTCTTTTAAATATCTGGTTCACTGAATAAAAAGGGTAAGATTCCTAGCCCTGTTTTTCAGAGCTTTATGCAAATAGATATAAATATCTCTAGCAATGGAGCTTCTAATCTCTTCCTTTGAGGTAAAAGACCTTCCCTTTAAGGAATTCTGATCCTAAAATTGATCCCAAATTAATTATTATTCCTCTTATCCCATCCCAAATAGTTATTCTCACCCTTTCTGTTGTTTAGATTGTAGTACCTGCTCTACCCAAATTCCCTCCACTGAATCCACTAAGAGATTCACTGATGTCAGTCCTCAGCTGCCATTAGCAATCAGGCAGGTTGACAGAAAAACTGTAGAACCAGTTCTCTCCTAGGGAGTCCCCGTGACTTTGATCTCTGCTTGCAGGGCAAGTGTTAACTGTACAGGGAGTCTGCCTCAGGCAGTGCTGTAATGCCTGGATCCAGCAACGTTTTGGCATCAGTGGGGGATCTCACGATCTTCTTAGAAGAAACTATGTCTCCTTCTAAAGAAGAAACCCCTGGCAGTGAAATGCAAAATAAATGCTGATGAGTTTATTTTTATTTTTACAGATTGGCGTCCTAACAGATCGCCACATATCACAATGCTTCAGTGGCATTGTTTGCCTCTTTCTCCCCACTTAGCCTAAGGCTAAAGATTAAAATAATTTTTTTCAACTCTTGTCCATAAATTTATTTTTAGGAGCCCAAGGCCTTCTGGCACTTTATCGTTTTGAAGACTAATAGTTAACTTGTTTCCAGCTAATTGAGCTCCTTTGATGTTGAGTTCATGATTCAATCCAATTCTTTCACAAATTTCATTTGCTGTCCCTGTGAGTAGATTAGACATACATTTTATAAAGTCGGGTGCAGAGGTAAAATTGATGCACTGATCTGTTAAATGTCTTAATAAAGGCACATTATCTCTTAGCTAATTAAATCTTAAAGCAGCTAGTGAAAATTTTATGCCTTCTTCTTTGTTGCTGGTTGTCAGGATTCCTTTTATATCTCATCTGTTGAATACTATTCTGTTAAGGTATGTTCCTTTATCTGGTTACCTTATACACATCATATTTCACCACAGCTGGATGAATTTGGCTCACAGCATACAGCTTTCATCAGACTGCCAGCCAGTGTTCATGAGACTGTTCAGTAGGGCTGGCTGGGCCACACTTGATCAGCATGAATGACATTAATTCTGCCTGGGTGAGTGGCTTTAAAACAAGCCACTCTTGTAGCCCTTCTGTGTCCCACCAAGTGCCTGAAAAAACCTTTGTGTGAGATCTCTCTGGTGGTGTCAGAAGAGACAAGACTCGAGGAGCATCTGCACAAACTGTTAAAAAATCATCACTGTTAACAGGCAACAGGACAGGTTTCGAAAACTTCCTTGCAGTAACTTCCCATTGCACATTTTCATACACCTGTAACAAAGCAAGAACAAACAAACAAACTGTGCAGCAGACAGCAGCTGGAGCACCAGAACGGATGCTCTGTAATAAGCACTGCAGTGAACAAAAGTTTTACTTCCAAGGTTGAGGTGTGAATTGTGGTTTTTTCCCTTTCAGTGTGCAGAAACTGAGTGAGTTCCTGTCAAGTGAAGAAATTGGAGAAGAGCATGATAAATCTTCAGAGCTAAGAAGCGCAGATAATCACAGCAAGTACCAGGCAGTGGTGAGTAAAGCTGTCTCATTGCCAGTGAAGTGGCTGCAGTAGTTTGTACCCAGAATAAATTTTTCACTTCTCCATTTCCTACTGATTATTTCTTGCAATTGCAAAACCTCTCTTTTAATACCCTGAACTGTATCATTCACACTAAGGTTGCTAGGGTTTAGGGCATTTTGCTGATGCTGCCACCAATTAGTGCTTGTTTCTGTCTTTCTGATTTTGCACAGCCACTCAAGGTTGTGAACCGCAAGAGGCCTGCCAGGGAGGACTGGAACAATTACAGCTCTCACATGAGAAGACCCATTAACATCACAGAAGCAGATGATTTTTGTGTAAAGGTGATATGAAGGTCACTCTAATAACACTTATATTAGCTCACTAATAGTCACTTTTGTATTCTGATGGCAGTTTCAAGTTCAAGAACCAGCATTTGGTGTGAACTGTCGGACACTTGTGCACTTGTCAGAGATTAACCTCCACCTTTCTTGTCCGTCTTCCTTTTTAAGAATTAACTACTAATCTCTAGGTTGTGATTAGTTGCAATTGTTTCTCTAGATTTCATCCAGCCATTTTCTATTTCAAGTGTTTAAGTCATTACCCTGTTCTCAGGTCCAAAATTTTTAACTCAAAAGATAGAACAGCCTAGGTTGGAAGGAACCTCAAAAGATCATCTGGCCCAACCTTTTATGTATGCCAGACTCTTTCTTCCATTTCCAGGGTCTGTATAGGATAATGGGATGAAGAAAATCGAAAAGAATTTGTTCTAGACATTCCCAAAATAATGTAATCACGGATCTTCTCTTCCTCTTTTGGAATTCCTAGTGGCCTTTACCCAGATGAAATTAAAAACTAACTCCCAAAGACCTCAGAAGAAAAAAATTGCAATTACCCATGCCCCTTTGAAGACTGATGCTCTTGATTTGCTGTGGAAATGGCCAGAAGTAATAAAAATCCTGATGGTTGTTATAGTGATGAAGCTGTTGATTTAGGAAGTCTGCTATTACATTTGCATTTCCAGCAAAAGAGGATGAATAATTCAGTTTCCTGGGACTTAAGTAGGACAACTGGTAATGCTTTCAGGTTTTTTTAGACACACTGAATCGGTGCAGGATCCTTCTTGAACAGACTTCCAGGAAAATAAGAGGAATGTTTGAAAGAGGGTTTTGGGGGCAGTGTTGGGTCAAAAGACAGCCTGGAGTGACAGCAGAGGAGTTTATCACAAAGGAGAGGCCAGTGCAGTAATCTCTGTAAGGACAGTATTTATAAGGCTTGAACAGAAAGCCACGCCCAGGGATAATCTTTGGCTCCATCTGCTGACACCACTGTCGCCAGCGGCCCCTGGGTCAGGGGACTTGAGCAGGTACTCTCTGTCTGCAGCTCCTTGCCCAGGAAGGGACATTAGTTGAGAGAGGATCCTCTGGCTGCCTTTGGTGATCCAGAGGGAGGAACACCACGCTTGCTTGTGCTCAAGAAAGGAGTATCAATTTTTCTCAAGGGTGTGATAAAAGTGTCCCCTTCCACTCTTCCTAGATGAAAAATTATTGTACTTTGCATAGTTGAAAGGCATTGAAGGCTTTAGTGGCTCTGGAAAAGTGAGAGAAGAGGGTCCTGTATAAATGTAGGCCTTTTAAAATTGTCTCCTCTTCCTTGTTTTTCGCAGTATCCATGGAAATCTCCATTTAAAGTCTGATCAGGCTTTGTTTCCTGGTTTTAGTCTATTTCTGTATCTAGCAAAACCTAGATTATCTGAGAATCATGTCAGAAAAACAAAGGAAAATGATGTAATGGGCAGCAACATCTAATTTCATGGAAGGTTCTGCAGGTCTGCTTGGAATATGGATGGTGTAATTGCTGTATAAGCTGCACTGTGTATCAAGTGAGACATTCAGGGCTGTGAAGAGAGCAAACTGGGCATGTATGTAATTTAATTGTGTTGTAATCATTTCACTTATCACTTTATAAATACAAGGGAAACACTAAATGGCAGTTTTTTTCCTCCCTCGTGAATTCTCAATAATTTTCTAATAGTCTAATAGTGCTTATTTGTTTTCAGAGCTTTCTGCCCATGGAAGTACAGTCCTTTACAAAGTCAGTCACTTGAAGATCCATTTCCTGCACTGGGCAAAGGCTAACTCTTCCTATGCTCAGTGTAGTGAAAAAAGAAGTGTCCCTGATGTTGGGGGAAAAAAGTGAGTTCTAAAGCTGGGTTTCTGTTTATCTTCTCTCCCCATCTTGGTATAGATCACAAATGGATTTTTCACTTGGACACCTGAAGGTCCTCCAGCATTGTCCAATATTGATATCCGAATCCCTCAAGGTACAAAATTACATCAAATAAACAGAATAAGATGTTTTTCCATAGATATTTGGTACATCATAATCTCATGTATACCTTCCTCTCTCACAGGTCAGCTAACAATGATTGTAGGACAGGTGGGCTGTGGTAAGTCATCTCTCTTGCTGGCCATACTTGGTGAGATGCAGAAGATCTCTGGGAGCATATCCTGGAGCAGGTAGGGGCATTTAATTTAAAATTCTAGTTTCATTTAAAATTCAGCTTGACTAGAGCGGTAATGCAAAAAAAGCCCAAAATCTATCCTGAGAACTTGTGGAGTCAGGGATTTTCTAGATACACGGTCAAGGAAAAACCTTACCCTCACATCAGCAGGAGTCCCCATCCAGGGTGAAACAAGCTATCCATTCCATTAATAGGAATGGACAACCATTCTTGCGCATTCTGCACTCTAGCAACATAACCTGAGTGAAATTGTAACTAATCTGGAATCAGAATTAATTTGCTTGAGGTGTTGTGCTGCTACAGAACGCTGTCTGCGCCTTCAGGCCTGAGCTCGTGTCTTTGCATGGAGCTGTAAAGAGGTACTGGCTCACTAGGAGCAGTGCCTGGCTCAGATGTGTGCTCCATCCCAGCACCAGGCTAATGCCTGAGAGTTTGAAGAGTGTCTTTCAAGTGGCAGTGACCTCAGAGTCCTCCCCAGTGCATCCTGCCTGGTCTGACAGGAGTGAGTCAGTCGTGTCCTTCCCTCCTTTCCCAAGGGGACACAGCACCTGGACTCTGATAGCCACTCAGAGGTTCCACTCACGTCTAACTTTTGCACTGGCCTTGAAGGGAGGGAAAAAAATGGTACTGAACTCCAACAGCTTCTGTTGGGACTTGTTCTCTTGACCCTGAGGCAAGGTGACAGATGGTAAAATGTATCATAGCTTCTGTATGTAGTTTCCAGTAAATTCCTGCCCTCTCTAAAACACAGTTTGATCAATGTGTGTGAACATTTTTGGCCTGTTTATTTCACAGTACCAGACTTCCTACCCATACAGACTGTACTTTGCCCTTTGGGCTGTGATTATTTGTGCGTAAATCTCAACAAATTGCAGAAGGACCTGGAAAAATAGTTAATTTTATTTCTAACTGATTGGGAATGAAGGAAAAACAGGGCACCTATAAACCAAATCCACATACTCTGATGGACAGAGGGTCATTGTTACCCAATGGATTCTGCAGTGATTTTGTGGAACAGTTTTCTAAATTCCTTGAATGTTTGTAAAGAGCTATGATTTATATCTAGCCTTCATGCCAGTCATACTACTCAGAATTGCACGTGCTTTTATAGCAATAGTACAAGGAAAGAAGGAAGGTCATCTATTTTATAGGTGGGGAAAATGAAACATAAGAAGGTGACCCTTTCAGCTAGGGAGGGAAACAAGAACAGAAGCCAAAGTTCCAGAATGTGGTGATCTAGCCATGAGAATATACTTCCGTAAGCAAAAATCAGACTATGGTGAGGAACCACACAGAATCCCTGCAGCCTTATTAGGTAAACTAATTTCATTTCAGCAAGGCTGTAATTTTTTACAGATGACATAACATGATTAAGAAGTGTAATTTGAATGTCTGATGCTAAACTAAAACAGATGACATGATGTTTCTTATCAGAAACTGTGCTGTGTTTTTAAATAGCACTTGTTTAGAAGTATGTGCTTCACAACAGTGGAAAGGTCAGAACTGGTTTTCATGTCTTCTGTATGTGCCAAAGTATCACAAGGTGAAATTCAGTTGTTATCACATTTGCTCTGCTATCTGCCAGAAATGTAGAAAGGGACTTGTGGCTGAAACAATTTGAGCACTGTAAGTGCTGGCTGCACTGGGACAGATTATGTGTTGTCTCATCTTTCAGAGCTGCTGCCATGTGCACTGGCCTATTCAGAGTGATGGATGCGGCCAGTGTGGGCTGCACACCTGTGTTGTAAAGCTATCAGATGAAAGCTCCCTTAATTTGATAAGAAAATACTAGTGCCTGACCAGGAACATGCAACCTTATCCCAGGTTCAAGGAGAGTAGTGTTATCAAGTAATCACCAGGGCTCATAGCCTCAGCTCAGGCAATGACAAGTGTCACCCAAATCAGTAAGTTCCTTGTTACAGCTCTTTCTTTGGGGATGCTTGGCTTCAGTCATTCATGATACAGAATAGACCTGAATTAGTTCATCCAAATTTCCTTCCCCTTCCCATCCTCCAAGGTCATAGCTATGAAGATGAAGGATGTATCCTGCTGACATGTCACTCAGTGCTCAGGAAATCAGGATGCTATTCCTGGCCCTTCCTTTGGTCTAATGGATAACAAGTCATTTCCCTACTCTTTGCCCCCACGCTTTATGAATAAAACAAGATGAGCTGCATATCATCTTTGCTTGTTTCTTATAAAAATTATTTGTTTCAAACCCTTAAAATGTAGTGTAATTTATTCCTGGGCTAGGAGGGAGATAATCAGAAGTGAGCCATGGCTCATTTGTGATTTTTTTGTTGTTTGTGTTACAGTGTGTGTCCAGAAGATCCAGCTCAGATTAATGCCTGTTGTCCAAAGCAGGCTGAGAGCATCTCAGTATAAATATTTTATAATACGGTTAGGGATTTAACAAAAATAGAGAAATCATTATTTACATTCTGCACAGGTGGTAAATGGTAATGATTTGACCTGTTATTGAGTAAATAATTATAGTATATGCCATGCTAATTTCTTCTGGGCAGTATCTCATTTTTTTATAGTCCCAGTTCAAGTCTTGTTGGAGTAAATAATACCAGAAAACAGACCTAATTGAGAAAGAGTTTGCTCAAACGTAATTATGTCATTTGTTTTAAACAGGACGTACATTCTTGCATATGAATCTTGAGTCCTTATAATGTGAAGGAAGATAGAGATTTAAGGTTGTTACCAGTAGGTTTTCATCTTGTGACTGTTTTTATCAAATTTAAAAAAAAAAAATTAAAGTTTTTATGCCTTGGAAGTAAATTGATTTTTAAAAATATATGTTACAAAATTTAAAAATACAGAAACATCCAGGTACTTAATTTTATTCAAGTGGGAAATTAAGATCTGTCTTGAAAAGGCTTGAAAATCTCAGTAGGCTCATCTTTGCATCGTTAGACATCTCAAATACCTTGACAAATTAGATCTAGACCTCATTATCAAACGTATGTTGCTTTGGCATTTCAGCACTGGTGAGAGACCAACGCATCCTGAATTGCCAAGAGTAGGCAGGAAAAGGGGGAAAGGAGGGATGAAATGGAGTGTGAAGAAGTGGGTGGAGAAGTTTGACCTAAAACTCCAAATGAAGAATAATTGTTTTCCAACTACAGAGCAGAAACAGAGATCAGATAATTGATACACAATTGGTTCAGGGTCTTTGTGTTGTGCGTGGAAGGGCTGGAAAAGGTGTCTTCTATTTCAGCCTATCAATAGCTCCTGTAAAGAATGTGTTTCTACTTAATCATATGCAACAGGCCCATGGGTTTTTGGAGAAGGGGCCACTGAGTTCACACGGTCACTAAAGACCAGTGAAGTGTGAGTTTACTGTGGAAAAGTTTTGTTCAGTACACAGACCTTTGGAGTAAAGGTACTGGTGGCTGGCTGGTGCTGTCAAATTGTAAATTTGATTTAGATATGGTCATTGCTTATCATGTGTAAACTTTATGGAAGTGTCTCAAACCAACCTTTTAATCTGCAGGTATAGTTTTCTCTCCTGGATATTTATAGGCAAATTGTGTTGGCATAAAGTTAATGAGACTGTCCTCTTTAAAGCATGGAAGACTTTGTTCCTTCTTGACTTTGTTTACATCATTTGACACACAGGTTTTTCACTCTTTTGAATGGAACTGAATTTAGCATCAGTAATAAGTATGCGCAGTCATCCTGTCAAAACAAATCTGAACATCTTTGTACACATTCAAAAATAGCAAAAACACAACCTGTCTGTCCCTTGGACCTGCCCACATTTACACAGGCACATCACCCCAAGGATAGGGCTGACACACAACAGAGTATGTGGCAATTGAAGGTGGGATTTGGGGTTCACACTAACCTCTTATGTGCAGCAAAGATGTGGTTACTGTCATGGAAAAAAAACAGTATCACGAATTACCATTTTATTTTTCCAGAAAATGAGCTTTTTTTAATGGAACTGCATCCTTGTCACAGCAGGACTTCTCAGTTCTGCTAGCACCTCCAGGACAGAGGGTGGAGGTGATTTTATTTGTTGAGTCGAATTAATGTTTATAAGGAAAAAAAAGGGTCACCAAATCTTTTTGCCTGATGAAATCAAGCCAGTTTGTATAGAAGGAACAGATGCTGCACTGCAGCCCTGTGATAAGTAATGTTTGCAGCCTGTGCACTAAGTGGAATTTAATAGTTTTTCTTTCTGGGGCAGATTGCTTGTGCTCACTTAAGTAAACAGTCTTTGCTTTCTATTTGTGATGCAGCTGCACTTCTGACAGTGAGACGGGGGAAGATTTCAGGTATGGTATTGTATGCAGTTATTGGTTTTCCTGATAAATCAATTGCAGTAGAAAAAACAAAGGTTTCTAAATCTGTGCTTAAGATTAAGAGTCGGAATTCTGAAAAGCAGTGATATTTTAACTGCATTATCTCAGGATACAACTTTTGAAACCACTTATGCAAGTTATGAAAATAAGAGTTGGATTTCTGTTGTGAAAGCATTGCCGTTTGAAGACTTTGAAAATTGTATCCTAATACGTCTTTGAAAATCTTTCTCTAAAGGTCTGAACCAGATTATGCTGCACTTTGAAAAATAGTATCAAGTATTTAAAGGTTTCATTTATTAAAGCAAATTCTCCCCATAACCCTTCTCTTCATTTTTTACATCCTGTCATAAGTTTATTTTCTCACCTACCATTCTTCAGGCACACACAGAGAAGTGTGGAGAGTAAGAGATTAGTCCATCTGTTGGCACAGAAATTACTTTTACCTGATTAACATAGCTAAGCTTGGATTTTGGGAATATCTACCAAATCAACTAAGAACAAAGCTTTCTGACTTTGGGGCAGGCACAAACTTCCAGAAAGTGAACCTTGTAAAAGTGATGATCCTGTTCCTGTTGGACTCAGTGAGAACTTTGCTGCTGAAACCAGCAGTGCCATATGGCCTCTCTTTTCTTGACTTTATCTAAATTGCGTGGCTTTTACTGACCAGAATATTTTCTTGGTTCTGTGATTCTCCAACTATTCCACTGCCTTTTCTTTAGATTTTCCAGCTTCTTCTCTCCCATTTACCTTATTTCTCAGACTTGCTGCCTGGTTGTCAGACTGAGTCCTGCAAAACTGCTGCTCCCATTGTGTGTAGTATAAGAGGGAGTTTCATGTACCTCATGTCTAAGCCTCATGGTAAAGGATGCTTTGAAATCTCACAGTCCTTTCTGTGTTAAGAGAGACTGAAATTGCTGGGCCAGGTTGAAGGGAAACCATTTGAGCCCATTAAGATGCAAGAGAAGTATGATCAGAATTAGACATGCACATGTTCGAAACTCTTACAGAATTGGATGGCAAAGGGTGAGATAACATGCACAACAGTATGGCAAGAGTATTAAAAAGTAGGAAAGAATATGAGACTGGATGAAACAATTACCTACATTATCATATGTTCTGGGAATCGTAGTTGGTTAAGTGCTGTAAGAATATCTCTGGTGGTTTTGTTGCATCTAACATCCTGTAGAACATTTTTGGTGTTCTCAGAAGAGAGAATAATTTGGGCCAAAGTCTTTTGAGGTCTTGAACATTTGCTAATAGGTGTTGAAGGCTTTCTACGAGGTTGTTTAGCACTTCTCAAAACTGAAGCTTTAACTATACATTTTTTAGGTCAATATCACGTAGCACAGAGTTTTAGGATAAAAAGAGCTGTATTTCTATTATGCAGTCATTTTGCTGTATTTTTAATTGTAGCATAGTGATGTTACTTGCACTGTCTGAAAGAATTTAATTTTTTTTTAAACCCTTGTCTTTGTTTTCCACAGCCCAGAGAAAGAATCTCCTGTTGACATGGAATTCAGGTACAACATTTTAAAAACTAAAGGGGAAGCTCCAGCCCAACCTCAGCCATTCTGTAACTCTGTGAACATTGTTCAGCAGTCTGCTCTTAATGAGTTTAATGTTTCCCCTTAGTAGACAAACAGGATGTCTCTGTATGCAGCTACTGCAAGATTTAAAATAAAAACAAGCAAGTGACTCTTGAAGTTTAATAATGGCAGAAAGATTTCTTCCTGAATGCTCAGGACTGGCAATACCAGAATGCTCCAATGCTTTCCATCAGGCTGGAAATACAAGAAGCATATTTTTTGCATATGCAGTGATAATACAGAACCGTACACATTTTTCTCATATCTGGAGAACATTTGAGTTTGAGTTGACTGATAGTAGAAGTTAATGAATTGTGCAAAATAATCAAGATAAAACTGTAGTCAGCAATCCCAAAACACAAGGAAAGGCTTTGCAATGTATTATTTCCTCTATCATCATAATCCTAACTTCATTGCATTTATTTTCTTTTAATAATTGCCAACATTTCAGATTTGGTAGATTTATTAAAGCACTGAGATTCATATATGAATGTCCCTTAACTAGTTGTATTCTCATTGGTCTTGAAGATGTAGTGGGCCTCCTGGACTTAGTAAAATGAAATGTGAAAGTAGAGATTGTTTAAACTTATTAATCTATCTTCACAAAATCACAGAATCACTGAAAGTGTAAGGTTGAAGGGACCACAGTGGGTCATCTGGCCCAACCTCCCTGTTCATGCAGGGCCATCCCAGAGCACATTGCACAGGATTGTGTCCAAATGGTTCTTGAGTATGTCCAGTGAGGGAGACTCCACACCCTCTCTGGACAATCTGTTCCGTTGCTTGGTCACCCACACTGTAAAGAAGTGGATGTTGTTTCTTTTGACCATGTTGTTTCTGATTAATTAATCTGATTCATAATTAGTAAACAGGCTTGATTCTATATTAGACAAAGCTCATGGTCTCCAGGGAGCTCAGGGAAGGTTTTCCCTATTTATTGCAAGGCTGAATTTTTCTGTCTGCATCTCTGTGATAATTAAGAGGCTATGGTTAGTCTGTTGTGTTATCAGAGAGGAAAACATACACTCCATTGATGAAAACACATGGCTATTTATGCAGTCTGGGGACAGGAAGCAATCACTTCCACCCACAGAATAAATCCCTCATATGCCTTTGTCTGCTAAGCCATTGGTTTGCATTCAGTCCTAAAACTGTGAAACCTCATGTTCAAGGCAGACTTTCAGAGCAAGTCTTGCACACTTCATGGCAGAATATTTTGTTCTCTGGATTTTTAGCCACACGTTTCTCACAGTTTCTGTAACAGTTGTTTGATTGTCTCTTTACTGTAGGCAGCACTGTGGACATGCAATAGATTTCATATGTGTGAAAAAGAAGCTCGCAAGCACTTGCAGGCTTTTTGTTTATGTCAAAATATGATCTGTTCTGATATGTCATCCTAGTGTCAGTTTGCAATTAGGATTAATTTAGAGGAACTTCATAAATCCTCAGTCCGTAATCAGTTCTGGCAAGCTCGTTGCCTGTTGCCAAGTTCCTTGCAGTACTGAATTCTCACTGATGTCCTAAAAGCAGAATGTAATCCAACTGTGAGTGGTATTCCCAGACATTGTTCTGGCTCTCAGCATGGAGTGCATCACACTGCCGGGGCCCATATCTTCACTCAACCAAGGAACACTTTGTGCAAAAGTTGTAGAAGCTTTTTCCTCAAAACTTTGCTGCTGTTTTTCAAAAACTAAGTTAGCAGTAACTTTTTGATCACATTGAGAATTAAGAGCTGCAAAGGCACAGTTTCAAGCAATGAAAAGGAGGGGAAGGGAATACATCTTCATCTTGGAATGCTCAGAGCAATTTTTTCTCAATTATTGGAATGAAAATTTCATACTAATTGAAAAAATGCTTCTCTCTTGAGGCAGACCTGAATGCTCTTTGAATTAGATTTTGGAGCTGCTGCCTGGGGGATATTTTCTGTCTTTTTTTTCTTTTGTTTTGCTATTTCTGATTCATTTTCCAGTAAAGAAAATACATAAAGCATAATTAAATTCTAGTGAACCATCATAAATTTCAACTTGGAAGCATGTTAGCAGAATAGTGGAATTGTGTGTTCTTTCAGGTCATCAACAAAAATTGGATCCTATCTTGGTTTCTAAACAAGCTTGGTAAAAGCCTGAAAAAAATGAGCAGGGCAAGTGACCTTAACTTATAAAGATAAATAAAATGTACTTTGTCAAGTCATGGTTTCAATTGCTTTCAGGTCCAACTAGAAATAGGCTGCCATAATGGCTGTCTAGCAGACAAAGGCCACGTTTGGGGTGAGAGGTCCTGTCTTTTTATTGGATTAGCTGATAGAGCTAGGAAGAAAACAGATATGCTTTTAGCCATATGATCCCTCTTTTGGCCCTTTTCTGGAGAAAGGCTGACATACCAATGAGTTTTCCAACAGTATCAGTTGCTCTGATAAAAGTTGTTCCCTTTCTCCCAGCTCTGCCTTACTGGGGTCCTTAATGCACCACAGACAACAAAAGCACAAATTCTCTAGTAGGCAGATACTTTCCTTTTTAAATATCAAGAATAATAATAATGATTTCTATGAAATAATATGTGCGTGGTGAGTGACATCCTGTTGACTGTACCTGGTAAATTGTCCCTTCTGATGGTGCATTGAGGGCCAGTTCACTGGGGGAAATTTAGCAAATTTTTTTGTCTGTGTTCTCTTTTCTTGCCTTTATGGGCATAGAAATAATTTACTCATTTTCTTTCTAACTCTAGTTCTCTTCTTAGAATGGGAAAAATAACTGATGGAGGGAATTGCCTTTGTGCATGCGTGGAGTTGTTTGGATCTTTTTCAAACACCTTAAAAATATCTTTCTAAAATTGTCCTTCCTGAAATGTGTTGCCTAGCTAGTGATCTGCTATACATTTAATTTTTTTTTATTGATCTATCCAAACAGAGCTGGGATTCAGTCTTTGGTAATTTTCTTCCTGACACCCACTCTGCTCAAGAGGCAGCTTTGTTGAGCTAGACTCTCCAAACCCCACCTCACAGCAGGAAAAGAGGGAACAAAGTGAAATTCAGCTGGGTAAACAGTTTCAGTATTCTCTTGGAAATTTATCAATTTATGTATTTCCTTGATGGAAATTGTCCTAAAGAAAGAAATTAAACATTCTTCAAGACTTATTGCTAGTTTCTTCATTTACAAGAAAATGGTTTCCAAAAGCACCAGTTGCACTGGCAAGCTGGGAACTCTTGTGTTTGTTGTTTTTCCCAGGAAAAGAGGCGCGGTAGCTTACGCATCCCAGAAGCCTTGGCTGCTCAACGCCACAGTGGAAGAGAATATCACATTCGAAAGCTCTTTTAACAAACAGAGGTAACAGGTTCCGGCACTGTTGTGTTTTACTCCCCTTTTCCATAAATACTGGGGTCGTGTGGGTCACACATGGGTCCCCATCTCCCTGTAGGAACAAACCTCCTGCACCTGCCTGAACGTGACAATGTCCCCCTTTGACCGTGTTTTTTCCTGAGGGGCACAAGGGACAGGGTTTGTCTCACTTGAACTCAAGTGCACAAATGTTTTCATTTCCAAGGACCGTGTTTGTTTAGCATGCAGTATTCTCACACCTGATTGACTAGTTTTCCTCTCCTGGAAGGACATCACCTCTTTGGGAGTGGGAGTGTTGTTTGTAAAGAATTAACGGGCTGCCTTCTTATTCAGTATAAATGCCCACCAGACGTTGTAAAATATTTACAATCAATTGCTGGTATTCCATTCCCCCACCCTTAAAAAAAATGGTTGACTATGTATTTCCGTCCTACACTCATTTTTTTTCTGTCGTCCTTGGATATTGAAACAAGAAATAAAGGCCCTGGGCATGAAAAACAATTAACTGCTAAAAAATAGCAATATACCTTGAGAGAAATTATGTTATTTTTTCCTGGGTTTAACTATTTAACATTTTTATTTGGGAAGCTGACCTAAGATCCTTTTTCTTAGCTGAAATATTACTTACTTGCCTGTGATTGAGAGAGATCCCATTAGAACAATTAGTGGCTAACAAATATGTTTTCCACCGTGTGACTTTTTCCAGCTGGTTAATTTTTGTTCCTCTGTAGGTAGGAAATGTGCTTCTCCAGCAGTATCTGTGTGGATTTTGTTGCCTTTTTTGTTTCCACAGGTACAAAGCAGTAATTGATGCTTGTTCCCTCCAGCCTGATATTGACATTCTGCCTCACGGCGACCAAACCCAGATTGGAGAGCGGGTCAGTAAACAGCTACAGGCTTCTATTTTTGGTTTAAATATATAGAGGGGAGTTTATTATTTTGTTGGTTCTTAAAATCTTACAGGTTATTTGGCAACAAAGGTAATCTTTTAGTTAAGTGTATGTTTGGGTCATTAGTCTGAAAGCTCATTGCTCGGTAAACATGGAAACGCCGTCATTAATGTGAGGTGCAATGGTTTAAATGTGCTGCTATCAGAATGTTTGACTATTCTGCAGCTGCTATTGCAGATATCCTGACTTAACAGGACGTTTTTTGGTTTCTTTAGGAGTAACATAAAAATAAATAATAATACATAGATTTTATTTTTTTAGAGCCCTTTCATTTACAGAAGGGCAGGTGTTTAATCAATGGCTTTATCACATCAGGGAAGATTAGGGCTTGACGAGAAAGGAAACAGAAGTCACAGATTTGTAAACAATTTACTCTAGCATGTACTGGTACTGTCACAAACAAACAAAAGAACCCCCAAAATGCCCCCTAAAACACCACAGGGATACATTGCAGGCCCACATTTTGGAAACATTTCTCTGTGTTTCTCTGCCCAGAAAAATCTTCTATGGATAATCCAGTCAGAATATAAATATGAATATTCAGCTGATCTTTTCTTGCACTGGCTGATTGTTTCTCTCCTGCTTATCTCCAGGGTATTAATCTGTCTGGGGGGCAGCGCCAGCGTATCAGCGTGGCACGAGCACTTTACCAGCAGACAAATGTTGTGTTCCTGGTGAGTAGGTGCCCTCCTGTTTATGCTTCATGCAGAAGCACGAGATGCTTCTTCATTTAGAGTATTTCATGGATCACACGCTGCACGTTGTGTTTTGCTGAGCCGAGCCAAATGTGCGCTGTATATTTTATATCTGTTGTCAGCCTGCAGGTAGGAAGCATTTTGTAAATGCTGCAGGCAGACAGATAGGTATTGCACATTGAAATGCTGATGCTTCCCCTCTCAGTATGTTGAAAATTTGCTTTGACCCCTGTTTTTGTCTTTGGGTCTTAGAAATGTAATAGTTTCAACTGTATTCATGAAATTCCTAAGCGTCTAAGGCCTAAAATTAATGTTGTCTCGTGTCTGGGGTGTTTCCTTTCTGCAACAAACTAAGCTGCTTTTGCACCGTGAACTGCCTGTTGTATATCCTGTCCCAGCTTCAGCTATGGAAAGAGAGTGACAGCAGGTTCTAACAACTTCACAGGTGGGAAAACAGATGCATCCTCCACACTCACTTGTAGTGAGCTTGCTGGCTGTCCAATTTAGGACTTCCTTCTTTAGCTCCGTTTTCTGTAAGGTTTGAATCCAGCTGTTGAGACATCAATCACGTAGGATTAGAAAAGCTGTGCACGTTAGATGTCATCCCTAAAAGAAAAGGAGGCTATTTAGACCTTTCCCTGATCAATCCATGCTTGCTTCCTGTGTAGGGCATTTCCAGGCAAAGATCAGAGTGCAGGAGAGTAGGGAGCAGTTGGGTCAGGTGCTGCAAATCAGCAGATCCACTATTGGGCTGTAAGTTGGTTTTGCCCTTTTTGTCCTTCTGTGAAGGACACTCAATAACCTCCTAATAGCAGCAGGTTCTCTTATGGTTTGATAATGTAAAAACACCTTTATTTCCAGTATAAACTTTATTTGTAGTTATTAATATTTTTTTAAATAATCAGGAATCCTATATGTTAATATTGGCAAATGCTCAGTTCTTTTAAGGCTGATTTTGTAAAGAAATGCTTATGAAACTTCACTCTCACTAGTATTAATGTCATATGGGTGATGTTTAGGTCTGTGCCAGGTCAGAGGAGTGCAGCAGCAGAGCTGACAACATCCTTGCTCAGCGAGCACAGTGCACACACAGCTGCACACACACTTTTGAGAGAAAATTCTGGATCATGAAGTTACTGTGTTTCAAAAGCACTTTCTAAGTGCTTTATGTTATGATGCTCTGGTTTATTAGAATCTAAGTGGTCATATTTATCTTACTGCTGATTTCAGATATTTCTGATTTTTAAAAGCCTGGGTTTAGTGTAATATTATAGTATGAAATAGTAACTCTAAGTAAATCCTACCGCCAGTATCACTATTGCAAGTAGAAATATCAAATCAAATCACAAGGTTTGTAATTCCACATAAATAGGATTAGGCAAACAAGTTTGCCAAAAGATGGTACAGATTAATTTATGCCTAAATGAATTGCGTATAATTGATTGATTCAATAAGATAATCTAGGTCTCAAATCAAACATCTGAGCTAAGTCATGGAAATGATCAATATTGCTCTTTTTGAGGGTTTTTTTGTGATTCTTTCTTAATAGAGTATTGGTTTGTGAATAAAAAAAAGAATCTGAAGGCAGTAATGTACAAGGGAAACAGAAATATGGTCACTGTCCTTGTCCCTGTCCCTGGAGCAGCTATGCAATATCTGCCACAGACCTACACTGGGGCATTGTCTGGAGCCTGGCAGAAGCCATGTTCTCCAGCTGTGTGGGCCATGAACACATCTGGGGAGAGCAGCAGGTCCCAGAAAACCCCACAGAACTGTAGCATTGACTCAGCTGGCATTACTGTATCTCTGAGTCCCTGCAAAAAGGGACAGTTCAAGGTTTGGTGTTCTGTAAATTAAGGAAACCGTTCCTCAGCACAGTTTTGATCTGATGGCCTCTTCTGTATGTCCATGTTGATGTAACTGGGTTTACTGGTATTAAAACCTGTCAGTTTCCTTAGATCCCATAAGTTCTGGCTCCAAAAGCTGACCACTTATCCTCATGACAGGATGATCCTTTTTCTGCCCTTGATATCCACCTGAGTGACCATCTCATGCAAGAAGGGATCCTGAAGATGCTGCGGGAGGACAAGCGCACCGTTGTGCTGGTGACTCACAAGCTGCAGTACTTGCCCCATGCTGACTGGGTAAGGAACCTCTTCCCATTTTTTCTGAGGAGGCAGCAAACATGTCTTGCTGCAAACAGTGCTTTCACCTCATCTCTCCACCAAGTAATAGTTTAGTGAGAAGAAGTATACTAAAGATCTTTTGAAAATTAGCCAGTTAGGGGTGCCATAATTTTGAGATTCCTAGCTTAGAATGCCTAAATAGGTTGGATTTTCGTAGAGCTGATACTTAATACTCTAATGAAAGCAGGTTGCATTTAAAATATATTGAGTGTCCAAAAACATTAGTTATATTGGAAAATTTTGGCTAATTTTTTTAATCTCAAAACAGTGAAATGTTTGAGTAGTACCTTTGCCTCTGCTAGGTGTTTGTGCTATCACAGGAAAAGGTGCATTTATGCAAGGTGGATATTGAGAGGTATGGAAATATAAGCAAAAAACCCAGTATTTTCTTGTGGTTAGTACTAGTACATAATGTATTAAGAACATCTTTGCCCTTTGTGTGTTGGCAAGATTTTAAGAAATGTGTAGTATTGGATTGTTCTGTTAGGTTCCTTTTTTATATCTTCTACTTTACAGAAAAAAAAATGGAGATATTCTTTCTATACTAGTTTGTAATTGGAAATGTCAAAGATGAAGGAGGAATTTGGGGGGGTTTGGATTCTTTTTTTTTCTAATTCATTGGTTCCCATTGGCCTTGCACTTAGTCCTGCAGTTTTCCAGCATCCCAGGTCTCCTTCCTTGCCCATGGTGATTGATGACTGCAGTTATACCTCCTAGCAGGACTTCTCTTTTTCACATCTTACACAGGCTATGGCAGCAGTTTCCTAGTCTCTAGAAATAATCATATTTCAGCTGCTTCCTGAGCTTCATATTGGGTTGGTATAAAGTTGCAGATAGACATTCATCTTGTTCTGATCAGGTTTTTTGTGGGCAGCATTTCTCCTTTATGGTCTCTGCTCTGACCTTGTCCCTCAGTTGTTTACCACTGTTCTCAACACAGTTCTGATTTTCTGGTTAGTGTCTCTTGGGATAAAGGAATTTTCTGCTTTCTTCCCCTCCCTATGAGGTTCATCTTAACTTCTTCTTTTTCATTGTTACGTATTTGCAATTGTTTTTAAAGTGTATACAGCTATGGCCTTTCCTCAGTGTAATTGTTTTAATTTTCTTTGTGAATGTAAGACCCATTTCTAAATGTTGGTGTTTTATGAGATGTATGAAAATGGCTTTATTTTTATTATCTTCTAGATGTGTACTTTTTTAAGAAACATACTGTTTCAAACAGTAGCAAAGAAAGGATTTGTATGAACTTTATAATTAAAAAATATTTATGACAAAATAGTTCATGTTTTTTTTCCCTAAGTGTATGTTTCATTAATCCTTAGCAATTCTTACCCAATGGAGTGAGGAGGGAATATTTATTGTATTAGGAAATTTTAAATAAAAATATAGTTTGAGATATATGTCATGGTCCCCCTAAATCTTTTCAACAAAACCCTCAGAAGAATTCAAGGTCCAGTCTAATTGCATGTTTCTTGAATAAATTGATCACAAAAAGATCCTTGTTTGCTTTATTTTTACCTTCTCTCTGGTGTAAATTCTTAGCAATAAACAGAATAGATTATTTCCCCACGCCCTGCCTTTGGAAATTTCTGAGTTTCCAGGGAGAGAGAAAAATAAATAGTGCATTAACTCTTTTGTAATGATGTGGGTTTGCCATCTGCATGCCTCATTTTCCAATTGTGCCTGTCAGATCCAGAGTGGCCGTAGTTACATTGTGTGTATAACATAGTTACAACTGACACAGGCCTGGAAACTGCTCCCTGCAGACTTGGTCTTGCGTATGTATTTTTCTTTTCCAGACTGTGTGCACTACTTATGCTTTTAAAGCTTTAGGGATTCAAATTCCCTAGCTCTTCCTTATCAGTCCATGGTATCAGAGAAGGAGCCAGCATGCTCATATCTAATTGCCTTAATGAGGGCAAAACCTACTGCGCTCAATGTCTTGCTAAAAGCTTTTTCCTTTTAGGAGGTAAGAGAACTCTAAAATCTTATCTTGCTAATGACTTGTATTTAGGAAGAGTAGTGTGCCCCCCTGTCTGCCAACAGGGATCCCATTCTTCTTTCTTAAAAGCAGCCTTTTCTGAAAACACGGAGTGCAGGAAGTTTCTGGGTTTTCAGCATCTTGAATGAAGGGGATGGAGTCGAGAGATAATGTCACTGTCTTTTTAGAAGGCAGATTTTTTTTGTGGAAATATTATTTATTTAAGAAAAGAGAAAATCCTGTCAAAGCACAGCAACATAGCTTTAAAATAAATAGGCATGCCTGGCTATTTGTCTCACCGCTTGTGTTTCTGACTTTTTAGATAATTGCAATGAAAGATGGTAACATCCAGAGAGAAGGAACACTCAAGGACATTCAGAAATCAGAGACTGAGCTCTTTGAACACTGGAAGACATTAATGAATCGACAAGACCAAGAGCTGGAGAAGGTTTTTGATGGGCAGGGCAATCAATATATGCAAGAAAATGTCTTTTTTTTTGTGTCTTAGTTTGAACACAAATTGACATGCTGTGTGTGATATCTGACTTAATATGAATGTAGTATTAGTGTTACCATTATTATTTATCTCTTAAGTTAAATTCCTTCATCTGGACATCTCATATTTCCTTGATACTGTTCCAATCTGTTCTTGATAGGAAGCCCTGTCAATATATTATCATCTAAGGAATATTAAATAGGGCCATTTTAGGAAAAGCTTTGCTAATATTGACTACTGGTTTTATAAATATACCTGAATTCAATCATTGCTTTGGGTTGAAGCTTTTCAGATGTGCCTATATCAAGTTCCTTAAATGATGATGTTTTTTCTTTCATACTTACAAGAAGAATGAGATATTAGTCTTAGTTCTTATTAATTCTGGGATAACTGTCCAAGCTGAGATTCCAGGAGGGTTGGGATTGACAACCTGAAATTAATGTCAGATACCTAATTTATGTCTTTTGGTTTTACACAGAGGTAGCAAATCAATCACTTAATGGCTGCCTGCTGCAAGATTCTCGCTTCTATTTTTCACTGAGTGGGAACAATTTTATCACAACTAGTAATTTTTTTTTGTATTAAATCTCTGGTTGAAAACACATGAATTGTCCCTTTTTCAGGAAACAACTATTGAGGAAAACCCTGTTTTGGAAAGAACAAATCTCCGGAGGACCATGTATTCCCGGGAAGCATTGCTGAAAGATGATGAAGAGGATGAAGGTAAAGGGCACCCTTTGAGCCCATTGCCAGTATATTACTGTTTCACAGCTAAATTACATTAGAATGAATTAACACCGTTCCAACTGACAAGAGAACAAATAATTTTTCATGTGGGTCATGATTTATAGAGTGCTGTTTCCATTGCTTTGACCTCTGGACTAGAGTGATTGCAAGCGTTCGCAAGTCATCTCTTCCTCCAGACTATTGAGGTTTTTCCTTATATGTGAATATGCTTTGTCAATGAATGAAGAATAGTATTAAACAATATGCTGGGTGAACCTCACCTGTCAATAGCTAAACATATTTGCTTAAGGTTTTACATAGGAAAGAGATTGCAGTTGATTTTTATGGAGCCAGTACTTTCAAACTGCAAAAACGTGGTTGCAGAAATTGATCACCAAGTGCTGAGTTTTTTTGCATTTTTTTAGTGTGCATTACCACTGACTTGAGCAGGTTAATACATGCAGGCCTGAGCAGGTACTTTCACCTTAAAGACACTCTTTGTCCTGGATGGTAAGACTTGGTTTGTAGCTGCCACCTGCCAGTCCCTTTGATATGTATGTCAGCATGGCTGTCCTTTTTTTTCTTGCACCTTGCAGAAGAAGTAACAGAGAGTGACGACGAAGACAACCTGTCTTCAGTGCTGCATCAGAGAGCCAAGATGCCCTGGAGAGCCTGTGGCAAGTACCTGAGTGCGGCAGGGATCCTCCTGCTGCCCCTGCTGCTCCTGTCCCAGCTGCTGAAGCACACGGTGATGGTGGCCATCGACTACTGCCTGGCACTCTGGACCGAGCATGCCATTTCCATCAAGATAGAGCCAGAGATGAAAAACTGCTCCCGGTGCATGGTGGGCGCTGCCTCATTCACCTTCCTCTTATGATTTAATGGGGGTGTTCTCTCTCACACACACTCTCCCACAATCTCTGCTCCAAGATTTGTATGCAATGTCCTATTTTTCTCTAAAACAGCCACTCCAGAGTATTTTGAAGCTCAATGCATTTTTGCACACACAGTGCAACAAAACGACATCAAGTTTGGTGTGTTGTTCTCCTTTTGCTAGATTTATTGTATTTTAGTCTGATATACCTAAATCTGGGTCTCTGAAGTAATTTTGATATCATAGTTCTTTTTTATTTTCCCTGTACTGTTGCATTCTCACAGCAACCTAGGCTTTTTATAGTATTCTGTGATTTAAAATTTCTGATTTATCACTTATTTTCATACGAACACTTCCCTCTCCAAAGGATAATAAATTATGATTTAAGATAGGTCAAAATCATGGACAGTTTAATTTAGGGAGCAAAAAGGATATACTCTTACATTTTTTCACTCTTGTGCTTGTGTGCTCACAGTAATTTTTAAACATAATTTAGAGTGAATAATTGTGTTGCTCTTTGTTTCTTAGGAAGTTGACCATTCTCCATATTCAAAAGTTTTCAGCATTCTCTGCTGCCTTGGCATCGTATTATGTCTTGTCACATCAATAGCAGTGGAGTGGACTGGCTTGAAAGTCACCAAAAAGCTGCACTCTTCTTTACTAAATAAAATCATTTTGGCTCCAATGAGGTATTTCTCTGGTTGTAATGCAAATTGTATTGTAGTCATTTTGTCTTCTTTACTTCAAGGCAGTCTCCTAAGTGCACTTTTTACTAAGAAATGACTGTGCATTGCATATTTTTTAAGATATCGTTGAAAAATCACCAGGTGTCAAATTTCTGAGTAGTTTTTGAAAATGGTACCCAGGCTTCTTGAGTTCCTAGACACGAGTCAAACGCCTCTCCTGCCCGACTGTGACTTCAGAGATTTACTTCCTTGCATGTTTAATTTCTCTTTGCTGTTTTTAATTAGGGAGAAAACACAATTATTGATCAATATGTTGTACAGATAATTCATAGCATGCTTCATCATCTTAATCACTGGAAATACTTACTGTCAGGCAGTGATTGTGCAAGTCTAGGAAAGGTAATGAGCTTGGACAAGTTCATTACAGGCATCATTAGAGTACATTGGGATGTATTTTTTTCCAGCAAAGGAACTTTCTTGTCTTCCATTAGTTTTTTTTTCCCCATGCATGAAAGGAACTACGTGTATCTTGATCTAGGATAAAAACCTTGCTATTTTTAAGCTAACTATATTTGACTGAGAAATCATAGAGAAATCACATACATGAAAAACGTCAGATTTTTTTTTTTAGATTTTTTTTTTCAGGATAAAATTAGACTTCAGGTTCCACATGAATTATGGAACAGCTAAAAGTTGCAAAGCAATAATGTAGTTTGCATTTTGCATATCCAAATGTCTTTTTATATATTATTCTAACAGTTGTTCTTCTTGTTACAGTTTTCCCAGAAAGATGCAGGACTTTGCAAATTAACTTTTTTTTTAATTTTTCATGAATTAAAGAGGCCTCAAATTAAAATCTGAAATGATTTTTTCAAGTGTAATCATGTGATGTCCGTGGCTTAGGCAGTAGAGGGAGCTGAGGACATGCTTGCGGTTGTAGGGTTCTAAGTGGTTGTAGGTTCATGCTTTTGTGGTTGTAAATTCAAGACATTTCCATTTAATTGGAAAGCCACAGGTACTGGGAAAAATGAGAAATTTTACTGTGGCTGTCAATTTATTTGCTTGTTTCTGTGATATAGTACCTAGCTTAGGTAAGACAAAATAATAAAATGAATCAGTTCTAATACCAGTATTGTAAACTTTGCCATTCCTTGTCCCATTTTAGGTTTTTTGAAACAACACCTCTAGGAAGTATATTGAACAGATTTTCAGCTGACTGCAATACCATCGACCAGGTACTGAATAAATACACTTGAGCTCTCAAGATATCCTATCTTAATCTGAAAAAGTGAGGTTTCATTTATTACAGACTTATCTCAATGAAGCTTACAGATGAACTATCATTTCGACTATATCAGTTTGCATCATGATTTTCTTGGTTCTGAATGAGTTCCTCATCTTACACACATTGGAAAAACATTTATTTTGCTAAGATGTCCTGTATAGAAAAGGGAAGCAAAATTAGATCCATAGCGATATCCCCAAATTAAAGAGTATCTACTTTTCTTGTAAGTGGGTAAACACATTCATTTGAGCAAAGGAAATGAGAAAAAGGCAAATGCTATTGCCCAGAATAGAAATGACTGAAATTCAAATTACCATTACTTACCCCAGACTGCACTGCCAGTTCATAGGATTTATGCAGATGCTAAAATCATCTCTTGCATCCCATCGGTAATCCTCTGACATGAGGATTGTTCTCCACAATGCAGATGTGAAGCAGCCCCACAGAAATCCTCTCAGATGTCCCCAAAACCCAGAGGTAAATTCAAGATCAGACCTGTATGCTTAGTGCTTAAAATACACGAGGAATCAAATTTTTGAGGAAGCAGGAGAGAGGAAAATGAAGTACTGTTTTAAACTTAGCATGTTATGGAGGATCCTGTGTGCTTTTTCTTCTCTGTACAGCACATTCCAGCTACCCTGGAGTGCTTGAGCCGTTCCACCTTGCTGTGTGTGTCTGCCCTTGCTGTGATCTCGTACGTCACGCCCATGTTCCTCATTGCCCTGGTTCCCCTGGCAATCATGTGCTACTTCATCCAGAAGTATTTCCGAGTCGCATCCCGGTAAGGGCACAGAGCAGTGTCATTCTGGCAATGGAAATCTCTCCTGCAGTGCAGAATTGCAGTGCAGCGGAGCTTCGTGTTTAAATTTGGTCCTGTCAAGGACCAAATCACATTTGGCACTGTCTGAAAGTGGGACAAATCCACTACAGTGGAAGTGTGTCATTTTACAAGTGCCTTTGTCAGCAGCTCTTCAAGCAGAACTTGTGGGAGGCAGGATCAGGGTCTTTGTGCATGATCAAAGGTTTTTGCAGTTCACAGGACACAATAAAACCGACTGGATTCTGTCCTCCCCAAGTGTATGTCCAAGAAAATGTGGTGACAAGACAGGGAAACTGACGTCTGCGTGTCCAGAGGGAAGTGGAAATATGTGAAGTCAAGGAGAGGCTGCAGAATGCAATATAACTATGGTGGCACTGCCGACCATTAAGGATCCAGTGTGCACGAGCCTCCTCTCCTGTTCTGGGTGCCTTCTTGTTTTTAAAAAGATGAAAAATTTGAATTGTATCTGAGACCTTACTCCTTCTGAGGTGATAGAGCTTCCCTCTTGTGAAGTGTTTGCAGCAGGGCAAAAATATGTATATTCCCCTCATGTATGCAGAGATTGACAGGGAGTCTGCAACCAATTTACTTCCTGCTGGAAGAAACTGAGACTAAATAGATTTCACCCTGCATGTGCTTTTACTGATATGATGGCTAAATATGACATTGGGAAGTGCAAGCTAATGACGAGTGCAGGCTCTCATTTACTGAGTGTGTGAGTTGTACTGTTGGCTCAGTGAGAAGCTGTGCTGTTATCTGGGGGTACACTTTGCCTTCTGCTTAACTCAAGCTCCTATTTGCAGCGTTCCATTAAATTGATACTCAGTACAGAGACAGAATGGTGTTTAAATCAATAAAAAACTGAGCAGAAGAAATAAGAAAATAGGAGAAAGAAGGGAAAGCAGTGAAGGGAAAAGACCCATTCAGAACTCCAGCTAGTTAAATGTTAAAAGAAAAGTCCTCCTGGGGAATTCATTTCCCTGCAGCACTGCTTTGCAATCTGTCTGAACCTTATGTATATGACTATTGTGATGCTATTCCTTTTCACTGATTCCTGGGCATGATTCAAGAGAATAACTGCACAACCAAACTGGCTTTTTACGAAATTCTTTTCGTAACCCTCTCCAGGGACCTGCAACAGCTGGATGACAGCACTCAGCTACCATTACTCTCCCACTTTTCAGAGACTGTTGAAGGTCTTACCACCATCCGAGCCTTCAGGTATTGTTTTTTTTAAGAAACATAGATACTCAAAAGTGAGGTAATGTTATGTCTTACACTGGTGTGCCTGGAAAATCCAGAGTCCCCAGAACACGGGTAAGGGG
Source organism: Lycocorax pyrrhopterus obiensis (assembly GCA_014706295.1). Lineage (NCBI taxonomy): Eukaryota > Metazoa > Chordata > Aves > Passeriformes > Paradisaeidae > Lycocorax > Lycocorax pyrrhopterus. The sequence goes on along the minus strand of JACSVZ010000007.1, from coordinate 11,784,636 downwards.
GAACTCCAAACACTGAAGAATTTTAAGCATTTTGTATGTAGAGGAGTCACTGTGAAAAAACAAGCTCATGTGGGTCATCTGCTCTGTGGTTGCTGTCCAGACACTTGCATACAGTCTGAAAAAAGAACTTGAGGGCAAATGTGATTTAAGAAGCTAAATTAGCCCACAATTACCACAGTGTGTGGTGTGGCAGACGATGGTCTTGGACAGTTTCCATGACAGGACTGTTATGCACCAACTTAGTACAGACTAAGTACACAGTACTGTGTTGATGTCCTGGTCAGTTAAGCTGTGCATGCTGGTGACTTCAGAGGCTACAGTAGCACCCTACACTATTTTTCAGTTTGCTAGCTGAAAATGTGGGTGTTTACACTGATTTTGGAAATGCACAAGCTGGGTACAAAGTGCTTCCTTGCCTGTTTTGTTTTTCCATCCACATAAGCTCCCAGGAGAGCAGCCCAGGAATACCTGATAACGTGCCTGGATTGTGTATCTGTGTTAGAAAACTGGCAGTCATGCTGATACCTCAGAGGTACCAATAAAACCACTGCTGAGCTTACCAGCTGCTTTCCCTGCACTAGGGCTATTCTTGTCTTTTCCCAATTGACTCAAACACAGTCAACTTTTCCACAAGATTCTCATCTAGATGATGTCTATGCATTTTGTCAGTTCATTATTGCTGTTACCCTTCTGTCCTTGAAAACAGTAGTGCTTATTTGTTCCTATAATTGTAATTTTATAATAGAAGTAATGCACAAAGTTAACTTAAACTATTTTATATAGGTTATAAATAGCTCAGTGAAAGACGAACCAATTTAAGAGTTTGTTTCTTTTGGATTGAAGGTAGCTTACCCAAGAGTGGTAGAACAGCTTAGTGTTTTCCATTATTAATTACTGTTATTGAATATTTAATTCATTAAGTGCCAACAGTGTTCTATAGTTTATAGTTATGTCTATGTTCATTTTGCAGGAAAATCAATTTATCTTTTAATTTCTGTTTTTCTCATTCCTATATTCTTGTACTTGATAAAGAGGATCTTTGAAGCATTATGGCTGTATATTTTCTGGTGTTGATACAGAAAGCAATATTCAGTGCCCTCTAGCTAATATTTTCAGTCTGTCAGAGCATTCCCTCCTGATTCTTCCTGTCACTCTGGAATGAATTCTTCTGTCAAAGAATTGTGCTTTTCTTAAATCCTGCAGTAAGTGATGTGTCTCTGACCCAGCCAGCCAAGTGTGTTCAGTGAGTTCTGTGTTCCATCTGTCTGCCAGCCTCAGCTGCTAACCCAGTTATTTTTAGGGCTGTGTAGCTTTTCAGCTGCCTAACATATTAGCAGGAGTGGAGTTTAGACTTGCTAGCGTGAGCATCCCTAAAAATAACACTAATTCAGGAATCCATTCTGTTAGGAGGTGCCAGTTGTTCCTGAAGCGTCCTTACCCTTGGTTAGTCTCCATCCTGGATTTATTCAGCATGCATATGGAAAGAAATGTACAAAAAAATCTGGGGGAGATCAGAAAGAGAGCTACTGCTGCACCTACAAAAACACCTTCAGCAGATGCCCTGGCCTGATTTATAGTTTATTTTGATACTTCAGATAGCATTAGTGTTAAAAAATCGACAAAATGTAAATGTGAAGGCTTCTGCAAAGACTGGTCTGTATTCTGAGAGGCCTGGTAATCTGGGGACACTTCCTGAAGAGAAATTCTGATATTTTTACGTCAGTTCAGCAACCGTGGTAGCTTTTTGTCCCTGTTCCACGTGCATATGCATGACTGACTCATGATGCATACCTCACATTCTCTGAGGCGTGTCTGCATCACACAACTCCTCATGGTATAGAGATAAGAAAGTTAAATGTGACTGAATTGGTTCCAGAAGCAGCACAGTCACATCTGCATGGTAGGGTGCTGAGGGCAATGAGCCCTGAGGAAAGGAAGAGCTCCCTAGCTCTGACATGGTGACACTAATGCCTGTTTTCAGAAGCAGCCATTCTGCTGTGCAAACACACCAACATGCTCACAGGCAGCCCACATCCTGGGCTGCATCCAAAGCCCTGTGACCAGCAGGGCCAGGGAGGGGATTCTGCCCCTCTGCTCTGCTCTGGTGAGACCCCACCTGCAGTGCTGCATCCAGCTCTGAGGTCCCAGCACAGGAGGGACATGGAGCTGCTGGGGTGAGTCCAGAGGAGGCCACCAAGATGATCAGAGGGATGGAGCACCTCTCCTAAGAGGAAAGGCTGAGAGAGTTGGGTTTGTTCAGCCTGGAAAAGAGAAGGCTTTGGGGTGATCTGATTGTGGCCTTCCAGTACCTGAAGAGAACTAATGAGAAAGATGAGAGAGACTATTTACAAGGGCATGTAGTGACAGGACAAGGGGAACAGCTTCAGGCTGAAAGAGAGCAGGTTTAGATTAGATGTTGGGAAAAAATCCTTTGCTGTGAGGGTGGTGAGCACTGGCACAGTTGGTTGCCCAGAGAAGCTATGGATGCCCCATCCCTGGAAGTGTGCAAGACCAGGCTGGATGGAGCTCTGAGCAACCTGCTCTGGTAACAGGTGTCCCTGCCCATGGCAGGGGGTTGGAACGAGATGATCTAAAGATCCAAAAGTCCCTTCCAATCCAAGCCATTCTATGATTCCCCATTGCACACAGCAGACATGTCTCATGCCTTAGCATATGGCTAAGTTGTGGACAGCTGAATTATTTCTTTTCCTCAAAATCATAAACTTTTTATGTAAAGTCATTATTTTACTGTACTCAGAAGAAGGATTAAAGTACCCTGCAGTGAACAAGTTTGAAAGCTTCTATAAGCCATGTACTGGGCTTTCTCTTGTATCAGTATAAGGAGAGCTGAGTTTATAAATAATCAGTGCTTGTCGCAGCCATAATAGCTAAAGGATAAGGTAAAATTTCAGAAGGGGAGATCAAGTGTGTTAAACTTGATCATGTAATAAAAGGGGGGGAAAGGCAGTGGGTGCTTCAACTAAATCTTCAGGCCTTTGAGCTTATATTACTGCCCTGGAAAAGACTTTTGTGCCAGGCTTGTGCATTATTAGCTATAATTGTTGATACACTTGATTATTAACATCACTTTAATTTACACCAATGCAATTAAACATGCCCAGCTAAAAGGCGTGACTGGCTGACTTGCACACTTGCTAAGACCCCAGCAGGGAATCATCTCCCATACCTGCTGAATTCATAGCAGATTTCATTGGTGCAGCTATTCAGATGAGTGGGTGCAAATTCACTATAACAAATTGTAAACAGGCTTATTTGTGATCAATGCTGTTTTGTGTACCGTGGCTAACTCCTTGAGGGAAGGGAAACACAGTTCTTTCCAATCGAATACTTTTTGTTGTGCCGTGTACTTGACTTCCATTCTCCAAAGTGCCCCATTTGTTTAGTGATAAGGACAAATATATTTGTTTAATATGGGTGCTACTATAATGGGAAGTTCTTTGAGTTTATACTTTTTAAATTGTTACAATTTCTAGGCACTATGGTAATATAAATTTTAAAACCTGAGCTTATATGGTTGAGAACAACTGAATTCTGTGGCATTAATACTTCTTTTCACAAGTACATGCATGTATTATTGCTCTCATACATATTTTAAATTGTTTTAGTTTCAGATTTGTTGCTCTCTCTCAATTACCATGTCAAAAAATACATTTATAAAAGGCCCAGTGGGATCTGGAAGTCCCACAGAATTTCAATGCAATAATCAATGCAATAATATCCATAAAGTACTTCTCAAAATACTGCACAAATACACTTTGCCTGTGTCTAACAAGACTACAAATGATGTCACTCTGAACTACTGATAGGCTGATTTGTACCCTGTGCCAAGCTGCCCATAAGCACATACCCCCGACATTAAATTTTACTTTTTATTTTTCCAAGACCCCAAGGCTTAACTCCTTTTTTTTCTCCTTCCCTCTTGCTTTCCTGCTTTCTTCCTTTCTTTGTTTCCTTTTTTTAGGTATGAAGCCAAATTTCGACAAAAACTTCTTGAATACACAGATTCCAACAACATTGCCTCCCTTTTCCTCACAGCTGCCAATCGCTGGCTGGAAGTTCGCATGGCAAGTACATTATTATTGTTGTGCATACACAAGGAATTTTTGACTCTGTTCCAAGTAATCCGATGAGGCATCCAACAGTTTTCCAGCCTCATCTCAAAGCTATACCTTTGCCCTCTATGTCTCTCTGACTAATGAGCATATGCCCAACCCATCCTGGACACTGGATGGGGTATGAATTTTCCCCGTAGCCTGCAGCTGTTTTTCCACGACAGGAATAGTTTTCATGGGTCACATTGGCTCCTCTGTGTGTGAAGAGTGATCAGAGTTGAGCTGTGCCACCAGCCAGGACGTCATTGTGGGACCATGTCAGTGTCAGCAGCCTATGGCTCCCTAGGAACATTTCAATGTCTTGGAAGGTCTCCTAATGAGCAGAAGGATGTAGATAAGTTTGAGTCTGTTTTGGGATCATCTGAAGAACACCAGAGATATTCAGTGGCCTGTTTTCTGCCCAGTGAAGTGGCCTGGCATGAGAAATGGTTTATTAAAAATAATTCCCTAAGAAGCAAGTCAAGGAATTTTATGTTGTGGAATTTTATATCAGATTTTTAAATGCAGGTGTAGTAATGGTATTCTGGTAACATGGGCTTCTTTTACATGTGCTAAATGTATGTTAATTCATTTTTCATGTCACACTCTACAGCTCCATTTTGGACTCCTTTTTAAGTGGTACCTTTTGCTACTTTAGTTCAGGTATTGGGTATGAGTTAAATAAAATATTATTACCCTTTCATATGTTCAGGCCTAGACCACCTGAAGTCTCTAATTCTGATCAATGCCTGTATCACTAAACAGTTCAAACACAGACAAATGAGACTTTCCTTCCTGCAGGGTTTGTTTTCTACTCTGTTAGACAATTTTACTCAAAGAATTGTCTGTGGGAAGTCAAATCAGCAATGATTTAAATTAAAGCAGAAAAAGCCCCTTAAGGTAATAGGTACGTGCTGTGCAAGAAAGGCTTGTTTGAAAATTATGGATGATAGGAACTCAGCAGCAACAGCAGAGCCTCCCAGCAGTTCATCATCAGCCCCAGAGATGGAATACATGAGCATTTCCCTCCTATCCCAGGTAACAGCTGCATGATTTCAGCCACCTCCATTACGTGCTTAAGATACCTGTGTTGACTTCCCCAGCACAGCCTCACTAAAAGCAGTAGCAGTGGGTTCCTAGGCAGGGTCTTGATGGAGTTCCATGGGGTTTTCTGCCTGTATTTCAAACTGTGCAATGGGTTTGTTATTTGGTATGCAAAGTTATAAGAACGTTTTAATCCTTTGTAGACTTATAATGATGGAGCTTATTCATATTCCTTCAGGAGTACATTGGAGCATGTGTGGTACTCATAGCAGCTGTCACTTCTATTACCAGTTGCCTGTATGATAAACTCGCTTCAGGACTTGTAGGCTTGGGACTAACCTATGCTCTTATGGTAAGAATCTCAGGATCCTTTCTGTCTCTCCCAAACATTTTTTTGTAATTCTTCAGGGCACAAAGATGAACAGGAAGATTGAAGGTGTCTGTACATCTATAGTGGGTACTGTAACATCACTGAAACCATGTGTTTACTTCAGTTCACATGTGATGGTTGACATATTTGAGTGTATGCTTTTTTCAGCTTTGAGATCAAATCTCATCGAGGTGTTAGTTCAAATATGTCAACAAAACATGGAAAAGTTGCATCATAATTTTTTATACTGTCTTGCATTGTGAAGAATACATTTTCAGTGCATCAGTTGTAATTATGCCCTGGTACATCATTCTAGATTGTCTAAACTTAAGTTACCAAAATTATGTCTTTTCACCTGTTTTTATTGTTCCCCCACCCTCTTTTCTGTTGGTGTAGATCAGATCTCCATAGTAGCAAAGTATCTGTGCACTGCAGTTAGGAAATTTAACCTTTAGTCATTGTTGCCTCCCTGTTGGTGTTGTACCATCCAGTTCGTTCACAACTTCCACTTACTGAGGCATTCCTGTGTAGGAATATAAACTGCATGTTGGTCAAATGATGCAAACTACTGAAAATCTGGGATTCAGTCGTGTATTTGCTTTACATCAGGTGTCTAACTATCTGAATTGGATGGTTCGTAACCTGGCTGACATGGAGATCCAGCTGGGGGCAGTGAAAAGAATCAATGGCCTTCTCAAAACAGAAGCTGAAAATTACGAAGGGCTCCTCTGTAAGTGCAGTTTTGTGCAGCATGCAGAAAGAGCTTGCTGAAATTTTAATGATTTTGCAGTGTATTGCCATGAAAAATGTAGTAAACCACATAATGAACCAATTAATTTATTACAAGAGGGTTGATGTTGGGTTTTTTTCCCCCTGTGCTCCTGGTGCAGCTTCCTCACAGATTCCCCAGAACTGGCCAGACAGAGGGGAGATCCAAATCCAGAACCTCAGTGTCCGATATGACAGCAACTTAAAGCCAGTGCTAAAACATGTCAATGCCCACATCTCACCAGGACAAAAGGTAAAGAACTGCAGTGGTTCTCAGAAGCTCTTTAGACTACCACATCACATAAATCAGAGTTAAAACATACCACAGAATGTTTTGATGACTGAATTACAAACAATTTTTTTTCTCTCAAAGAATGTAGTGCACTGGAAAGGAGTCTGGGGGATTCTTAGCTTGGTGGATTGAGGCAAACATCCCCCTCCCCTCAGTATCCCAGTGCCCTCCTGTTGGCACACAGTGCCAGAAGAGGTGACAGTGAGCCCTTACTGTGGTAGACCTACTTTTCATCCTTCTCATGTGGCTCTCTTGCCTTCATTCCCATCATTATCACTCTCCTATTGTTCCTGTTATAGAACTGGCCTTGATTTATCCTTAAATGCTCAGTCCCCTAAAAGACAAAAAAAAAAAGCCAACACAGTGATTCTGTTATGGTTCAGTTTGACTGATCTGTCAGGAGAAGAGGATCATGTGAATCAGAACAGCTCCTCCACGCTCTCATCTGAAGTGTCAAGTACAGATGTTATCCATTTCCAGTGTTTTCATTGCCTGATGTTCATCTGCTTTCTGTGTCACAGATTGGGATCTGCGGCCGAACAGGCAGTGGAAAATCCTCCTTCTCTCTTGCATTTTTCAGAATGGTTGACACCTTTGAGGGTAAGATAACACTTTTGTGTGTCAGTCAAGCTCAGCTTCTGAAGGCAGGAGCTACTCCTTTGGTAGTCTTTTCCTTAAGAGCAGCAGCTCTGAAGTGTGATTTTCAAATCTGCAGGACACGCTCTCTGGCCCTGGTTAAATCTGATATCATCCGTCACCTAACAGCTGTGCCATTCATAAGCCAGATCAATAAAAATTCTGCTTGATAGAAGCTAAAGTCCAAGAGTGACAGACAGCCTTTTGTGCTGTTAAATCACAACAGCAGGAGCAAAGCATAAAAGGGCAAGGTGTTCAAGTGTAAGGAAGGATCTGTGCTCAAGGCACAGATGGGATCCACTAGGCCCAGAAAACTCAGCAATTGGGGGTTGCAGCTTGGCCTGCTGCCCTGGAATTTCCTGCCATATTTCCTGCTCTGTGTGCCGTGTTCATGTGCCCCACAGAGTGCATCTCAAAAAGATGTCAGCCTGTTTCCCAGCCACATCACCCACAGAGCCCCCATGCAGAGACAGACAGTTGTACTCAGAGATAAAATTTCATAGTCCTCAACAGTAATTCGCCTTTCTGAAATGCTTGTTGCCCCTGGTAATTAATCCCTGATTGAAGTAATGTCTGACCTTATTGTTTGATGGATGTATATTGGTCAAGCAGTTAAGTAGTGTATCTAATCATTCATAAGGTACTTCAGGTACAGTCTGTATGCTTTCCAGCTGGGCTTAGTCTCAAGAAAGCTGTGCTTGCTTTTTAGTCAAAGCATGTTTCTGTAGTGAAGAAGGGGGTATGTGATACAAGGCCTGTTCCTGCTGTACTGCCTTCCCGCCTGGAAGTGAGCCATGTCTTTGCCAGCAGCTGTGTGGCACAATAAACACACTGTCTGCTTTCTTTTGAATAGGGAGGATTATCATTGATGGTATAGATATCGCTAAGCTCCCCTTACAGACGTTGAGATCCAGGCTGTCAATCATTCTCCAAGATCCTATTTTATTCAGTGGAACAATCCGGTGAGTATTAAGCACCAGCAATAAATAAAAAACATGTAATTGCTTATATGTCATATAATGTGAATTATATATTATAATTGTACTATATAATGATTTTTATACCAAGCTGTTCAATTCTGGTCTCCTCAGTTAGAACAGGGAGGATCACTGCCTCCTGTCTGTGCTTTTAACCCCTGCCAGACTACCCTTTCCCATTGCCTGAGCCTGGACAGAACACTGCTGGCAGAAGACCAACATGCCTGGGAAGTAGGGAAAGCCAGTATTTATTCCTCCAGGATCCAGTAACCAGTTTAGCTCGCTGATCAAATACCCATAACCACCCAGCATTTCTTGAAACCCTCTTTCTCCTACATCTGTCTTCATCTGTCTGCCTCAAAATATGAGATGTAAAAAATGCAGACTGAAAAATTGCTGTAGACAAAGAAAAAGCAAAAGATCAACATGAGAAGTACGGGGAGACTGGGCTATTTTATCCTGGAGCCTCTATCTATGTTTCTTCTGTAGGCTTTGAGCCATTTCATCTGTGGCACCAAGTACCTTAGTTCTTTTTTTGTTGTTGTTCTCTTCCTACTTCTCTGAGATGATGATGCAGTAGAAACAATGGCAAAAAGTTCTAGTTTCCAACAAAATGTCCTTCCCTGTGCCATTCTCCTTAGGAAGGAACAGTACAATCCTCAGTGCACAGTTACATCGCCTGCAGTTTTAGTTTCTACATAAGTCATTAGAGTTCACTGAAAAAGATACAGGCTTCTATGGCTTGCTGGACATGCCTGAACAGAGCAATGATTCATTCACATCGGAAGATGATGTGACTGTATTCCTTTGTTTTATAAATTAAGTTATTAAAAAATGTATTTAGGCCAGCATCGATCCTTCACAACTCATACAGCAGGAGTAACACACAAAAACAGTGTTATGCACCATTGAATCTTTTATTGTCCTTCCATATGCTAATGTAGTGTGATGTGAGATTCACATTTGTTGCTGTCACTTCTGGGCTACAGAAGGCTAAAATAATGTTCATCTGTTCATGAATCCAAGATTTTTTCAGTTGCAGTGAAGACTTAAATTTCATAATGCAGTATGAAGCTTGATTGTTCTGTTAACATTCCTATAGCAGTGAAGAACAAAGAGACGTTGTATTTAAAAGGAGAGAGGGTAGAATTTTGGCCTTTGTTGAAACTGAATGTTAATTTAAACTGAGTATAGTCACAGCTTTTTCGAGTAAAACATGAGAATTTCTTTAGTTTATACAGAACAAAATAAATCCTAAAACCATAAAGATGTCCACAAAACAGGAAGCTTTTCCCTTTCTGCTCAACTGAGAGTCAAATTTTCATCTTAATCACATTGACATAAACGTTGACTAAGACTGGAAAATTCAGTGGATTTATACCAATGAGAGATCAGAATCAGGCCCAGATCTTCAGCATGTGACTCTGATTATCTGCAGGTTTGTTTCTAAGCAAACTAAAAGAAGAAATCCATTGCAGCAGTTTCTGCTGACTGATGTTCTTGAATTACCCACGATGCAGGTTTAACTTGGACCCTGAGAAGAAGTGCACTGACAGCATGCTCTGGGAGGCACTGGAAATAGCACAGCTCAAGCATGTGGTGAAGGCACTACCTGGGGGCCTGGGTAATGAGACTTCTTTTTGAGAATATTGTTTCCAGCATTCACAATATTCCTGTTTCACACTTATTTTTTAAAAGGGTAGTTGATGAAGAAAGAGCTTTTAAAGTTTATGGAAGGTGACAAAAAAGTGCCAGCAGGCAAATGTCCTATATCTGTATAACTCCTTTACCAACTGTACCTGTGAGGCAGAATCCTCTTTCTTTTCCAATCAATGGTAAAATTATTTTATTTCTGTATGTCTTTGTTACGAAGTGCTGAGGTTTATGGGTCTTGGGAATTCAAATAAGGTGTCAACAAATCAGGTGTTGCCTAGAACACGTTCTTTTGTATTTTCCAATAGTCATGTCCAGGGAGGAAGATTTCTAAAGCTTCAAGGTGTGAATCATTTGGCCATGCAGAAAAAAAAACAAACCAAAAAACCCCCCACCAAACACCTAACAAAATACAAGCACAAAACCACCAATAAACCCCCTTACAATGGTAAGTTACACAGCCTTAGGGTAAAGAAGTGATGGATGCTGCTTTGACTGGGGGTGCAGCGTCCTAGACTGTGCATATTTCAGAGAAACTCGCTCTTGAACATCCTTAGCTACTCTGATGTCTAACAGATACAGAGAATATAGTGAGACAAAAGTACTCATTGTTTTGAACTCTGGGAGTAAGCAGGCAAAAACGTGTCACCAGCAGCTGTAGGCCTAGGAAATACTACTTTATGCTGAAAGTGAGACATTGTTTTCCAAGCATATGCTCTATTCTGATCTGACCTTGTCATACACACATCCCCAATAAACACTGCTTTTGCTGTATCACTTCCAGATGCAATAGTCACAGAAGGGGGTGAAAACTTCAGCCAGGGTCAAAGGCAGCTGTTCTGTCTGGCAAGGGCTTTTGTGAGGAAGACGAGCATCTTCATCATGGATGAAGCCACAGCATCTATTGACATGGCAACAGTGAGTTTGGAGTGTTTCTGATTCCCTTTTCCGTGAGGGGGAGACAGCTGATACGTGAAGAAAAAGGTGGAAAGCAAGTCTGTCTATTCTGTAATATGCTTACACCATATTTAGTGCAGACATATTTACAAGCCCAGGTAGTTGTGAGTCATTGCTAACAGATCTAAAGAGCTTTTAAACCATTTTACTAGGGATTTAATAGTTACTCCAGAACTGATTGCATTATGAAAATAAAGCGTGTCATTTTAATTGGCAGTTGGAGTTTCTAAAGTAAACAAAGCTTGGGAAGGTCAGCTGGGATGGTCAGTGAAGGGAAGGGTGAATTGGCAAGTGACAAGTTTCCCCTGACACCAGCATGGCTGACAGGACAAGTTAAGAAGTTAGAAGGCTTGAAAGTAGAATCAAGGAAATAAACATAGACACAGAAAAGACATACTGGATTATTGCATTAATTGCCTGGGATTTCTAGGCAGATGGTAAAGCATTCAGTAATAGTGCAGTGACTGGGTTTCAGCCAAATAGAAAATACATTTTTTTCATCTGTTATGTTGTTACAGGAAATATTTCAGTCTTCCTTCCGCTGTAAGTAAAGAACATAATTGGAAGGGTTTGCTAGAACAGCTACAATTTTTAGTTCAGTAAAATGTTCGTGTGTTGAGCTTCAGTAAGGGAACTGTAGTGCATGCAGCCCAGTTAAAATACATTTTGAATTTTGATGCATTGAGGATAGAGTTCCTCCTTTGAAATACTTCTCTAAAGAGCAGATAGTAGCAAACGAAGGTCTCTGTGCTCGTGACACTTCCAGGCAGTTTGGAATGCAACAACGCATCTCCTAAATAGCAGAGGATGAGTACTTGTTGAGTGAGAGCTATGTATGTTAAGGCCATCTCAAATATCATCTCCACTGTTCAATATGCCAGGTACAGCACAGCCCCTTGCTTGTCCCTGCCACCCCTTAGATGTCCCCATTGTGCTGGAACATTCCTGGCCTTGCAGTGGGGTGAAGGACGCGCCGCAGAGGCACCGGCATAGGCAGCCTGGCAGCACCCGGAATTTACCTTGGATTTCCTGTTCACTGTAAAACTGAGGCCAGGATAGCAGGAGTTTGGGGCCAGAGCACAGCTCAGGTGTCTGCTGAATCCCAGAGGCAGTGGGAATGGCAGGAGCGAGTACTGGGAATGGCAGGAGAGACGAGGCTCTGGCTTAATTCGGGCACGTCACTGATTTTTCACTTCTGCAACAGAGGATAAATACAAGCATGGAATAGTCAGTGGTTACTTAAGCCTTCTTAGTGTCTGTGTCTATCATGCAACTTCTGTTGTTTGAAAAGCACCTCATGTTTTCCCTTCCCTAGGAGAACATTCTGCAGAAGGTGGTCATGACTGCGTTTGCTGACCGCACTGTGGTTACAATAGCGGTAAGTACAGTCCCTGCTGCCGTTCTAATGCAAACAAGGATCAGAAATGCCCCATTAGCCACTTCTTGTCAGTGTTAAGAAATGTGTTAATTAGGCCATTCATCTTTTTTTTTTTTTAAGTGGTGTTTAAATGTAAGCTTTCTTTTCCATTTTTAAATTTCTTACTTAAATTCATGAGTAGCTTCTCAAATGTGTTGCATGATGTTAAGTGAAATTACCTGTAAAGGTACATAATCTTAGTATGCTATCTATCTTCTGTTTCCCATTTTAGGCTAATTTAAAATACCATATACTTTGACTGCTGTGAAATATAAGAATAAGTTTCATCAAGCTAAAATAATCATTGAACTAAGGACAAGTAAATACACATGTCAGGGAGGTGAAACGAATTCAGTATGCTTCTTAACATTTGAAAATTCAACATAAGAAATGTATGCTCAGGAATCTCTGAGCATCACTTATTTTCACCTAGCAAATGTGTAATAGAAAACCTGATTTATCTTATGGTATCCATCCAGTGTGTCATTACAAAAAAGCAAAGGAATCTTAAGCATGACATTTCCTGATTTCTCTGCATGAAAATTCAGAGTTTCACTGCATTCTGCATTTATGTATCTTTTTCAGTTTGTTTGGGGACAGGCTGAAAAAGCTTCATTAGTCTTTTACTCTCTTACTGAGTTTTAAACTGCACAGTTCAAACAAACAGCATCTTGCAATAGACTTATTTTGGATGTTTTTACTTCCAATTGTGAATGTGGTTTACAGCAGGTGGGTTTGTATTCAAAATGTTCTGTAGTAGGAACATAACACAGGGGGTTTGTGGCATGGGTAGTGGTTTTGGGGGGTTTTTTGTTTGTGTTGGTGGTTTTGGGTGTGTTTTTGTTTTGTGTTGGGTTTTGGTGGTATTTTTCCCAGAGAAAGCCATATATTCTTAAACTCTGTTTAGGAAGAACAGGAATAGTAGGAGTTATAGTACTGGCTCTATATAATCTTCTATGTTACCCACAGTTACCAGGATGGCAGCACTGATTGTGTTACACTGAAAGAGATCAGACAAGGGCAGCAAATTCCACTGGAATGTGATATTTCAGTCCCCTTCCCCTGCCTGTAGACTGGATAAATGTCATAGAAACTGCAGAAGAGATGAGATTTGTAGATGCCATCGGTGGTTATTGTATGGAAAATCTGGCTAGGAAAGCCAGAGAAGGAAATACAAGATTTATTTTGATACTGAGGATGCCCAAGACTTGATTAGGAACCTTATGGGTGAAGAGCAACTGTGTAACAGCAACCATAATATTATGAGATTAAATATCCCTGCAAGAGTAATGCAGACCCAAAAGATCCCATGCAGTTATACTTAAGGTTAAAAAGTGGAATTCTGTCAATATGAAGAGGCTTGCAGAAAACTAAACCCAAAAATAAATGACGGGGGAGGAGGGGAAAGGTAAAAGAAGCAGCAAAGGAGATTGAATCTGACAGGGACTATGGAAATTACTGAAGCATTGTATTTAAAAAAAAAAGAAGGAAACAATGCATGCTATTTATTTAGGAAATGCTTGAGTTAGGGTAGAAAAAGGTTGTGTGGATAAAGAAATAAAAAAGATGATTAGAAAAAAGAAGGCTGAACTCAAAGTCCATAGTTCGCACATACCTTGAATATTGTGTGTAGTTCCAGTGTCCTCATGGCCAGAACAACATGTTACAACTGAAAAATGTTGAGAAGCACTGGATGATTTTGGAGGTGTTGGATTTGCTCCTGAAGGGGAGCAGCTGAGCAGGCTGGGGCTCTTCTGCCTGGAACAAGGACAATGTAAGGACAGGAGAGAGATCTGCAAAGTCACGAGGCAGGGGGTATTAGATGAAACTCTGAGCAGCAAGGTCCAGAGCATACAAAAGGAGGGAGTACTTGTTCATATAGTGGGCAGGAAGTATGGAAAAAAAATTTCCAAAGGATATGGATGCAAGATGATTGTGAAAGCTCAAGGGAAGACATGGCCCAAGTCTTGTAAAACTGACTAGATCAGCTTTCTAAATAGACAAACCACACCAAGCTCAGGAACCACCCCAGACCCAGATGTAATCCAGGACTGGGAGAATTCCCAACTTCCCACAGGCAGTACCTGTTCCTCAGGTGCCCAGTTCCTACTCTCTTGCCCAGTTCCTACTCTGCCTGGCTGCATTCTTTTGGCACCACTTGATAGCAGGGCTCTGGGCTGGGGACATTCTGTTGGGAACTCACAGGACTCTTCACACTGAAGTACTTGGGTACTTTTTAGGTACTTGAGTATCCACCTGGCTCTTGCTCTGTATATTTATCTGCAGTATTTGCACTGAAATTAGGATGAAAGTAGGATAAGTAGCCTTAATCAAACTCAATAGGAAAATTAATGTGTGGAAGTCTGTCTTCTCCTGGAATATATTGAATAGATCCACTGACTTGGTATTTTGTTCATTTGTTTCTCAGCACCGTGTGCACACGATCCTCAATTCAGATTTGGTTATTGTAATGAAGAGAGGGGTTATTTTGGAATATGACAAGCCTGAGGTTCTGCTAGAACAAGAAGACAGTGTCTTTGCTTCTTTTGTACAAGCAGATAAGTAATAAAAATAAATAAAGCATTTTAGAATACAATTTTATTATTTTCTAAAAATGTAAAATACCTGTAAATAAACACTATTTCATAATAAATTGAGCTTTTCCTTTTTTAATAAAATGAGCCATTTTTTCCATCTGAAGCATTAATGAATTATCTGTGTACTTTACTTTTTTGTATACAACTACTTTTCTTTTTATTTGCTGCCAAAGAATCCTGAAATACATTTTAAAAAACCTACACGGGTGAAATACAACAGGATACACATCAAGCAAACATAACCAGCATGGAGGTTTTTATGTAACTCTCAAACCCCCCCCGTCATTTATTAATGTTGTTTTTTACGTGTCATAGCCCTACTGTAGATAATGCTCGGGACTGACTAAATGCAGAAGGAAAAACTATATACCAAAGGTATTTCTCAAAAGCTTGTATCTCTTTCAATCAAATGGCTCTGTAAAGATTTAATATCTAAATATAAAATCTATAAAACATTATTTATACTGTGGTTTATTGATAGTGCCTGAGTTGTGCCTTAGACTCTCCTTTAATACCGTCTAGAAATTAATCACAATCTGATTCTATCTTTATGCCCACTGAATACTATTACACTGATTCCAAGCAGGATGGAGCGAGACTCCCTCCCAAACTGTGAAGAAGCTGAGAGGAGGCAGGCTGTGATAAAGATCAGTGTTTAATGTACACTGTTTCCAGACCAGTGCAGACGTACCAATTCATCTGGAAATTATCCCTCCAAGTCTGGTAAATAAACAGTATTAAACCTTTCACTGTAGCTCAGGGCCACGAGAGCTTGACTCATCATCTCCTAGTTTCACATATTTCACCCAGTGTCATGCTGTTTCTAGATTTACTGTGACCCTTACCAATAAATTCTGTGTACGTAAGATGACTTTTAACCACTGAAATTATCCTAATTTTGCTAGACAGCTACTTATCCCTGCCCTGTGACAGTCATTCTGGGATTTTTTCATGAATAGAGGGTTAGAATGTCAATAACACAATGGAAGGCTACAATGAGTTTGTCACCGTTATTTTTTTTACAGCAAGTTTGCCTTTAGATCTTTTTTTTTTGTTGTTGTTACTTCCCCTGTTTGAAGGACTCCTAGCACTTAGGAGAACTCTTTATCTCTTTTCTTTTTCTCTCTCTTAAGCCTGCTCAATTAGTTTGGAGCCTGTTTTTAAAGGCTTTATTTTCTAGAAAAAGACACCTGTGTTCTCATGGGATACGTGATGTTTTAAGGCATTACTTCCAGCACTGCAGCAGAGAGCCAGGGAAGATGAAGAACTGTTGTTGCTGTTTAAGTTTTGTTACCAGTTCCAGAGCAGAGTATTTGCAGCGTCTGCCTGCTGGTTATTTGGGCAATGATGAAGGCCAGGTAAGTGGCACCAGAGGAGAGTGTAGAAAGAACTGCGGTAAAAGTCAGGAGGTAGGATATGGTTATGCAGATGAAAGGCATGAGCTCAGTCATTGCCTGCTACACTTTGAGAGAGAAAATGGACAGTTGGGAGTTTTCTCCTCCTCCAGGGAATTGTTTGCTGGGCACTGTCCAAGAAAAAATGGCTGCAGAACTATTGGTGTGTTTTCACCCTGGAATACCAGGCTTCCATTAAGGCTGAGAGAGAAGTGGGAGCAGAAGGGCACAGAGCACATTTCTGCTACAGCTACTGTCTATGCTGTCTCCTGGCTTCCCAGTACTGGTCTAAGGCAGGACCTCACCCTGTAAAGGCTTGGGAAAACACCGCTCTGCAGGACACCTCAAACTCATGCTGCCTAGGCTCTGCAGCCATCTGTGGAAGCTCCTAGATTCTAGTGGCAAGGGGAGAGATGCAGAGAAGTGGGGTTTCATGTGCTTTTAATTAAGTGCCTGGGACTTGACACTGCAATTTGGACTCATTCCTATTCCACAAGCTTCTGGAAACCTTACCCAGAAGGGAATGCAGGGGAGGAAAGGACACAGCATCTTGCTAAGGAGGCTGTACTCTATCTTGCAGTATTAAGAAATTAGAACTCAAAGTAAAAGTCATACATTTACATTTCAAATGGGGCTTGTATTTCCCAAAGCAGCATTGCAGGAGAGCAGGGTGAGTTCGTTCATATCCAACAATTACTTGTCTCTTTAATGGTACCACGCTGCTGAATCAGTATGTGTGAACAGGGAGGCTCTGAGCTGCCACTCGGACATTTCCTCCGCACATTTTCTCTGGTCTTGTTTATATGGGACCAAGTCCCAGGGAGTTCCTGCCCCTAACTCCAAAGGGTTAAAGAGTCTCACCAGTGCCCAGAAGCAGTACCCAAGAACATTATTCTGTGGTGGTGAGGCTTGATGACATTATCCAAGTCAATAAACCTTGTTGCCACAAGATAGGCAGCCCAGGAGTTACCGCTAAGCCAGGCTCACAAATGTGTTTGTATGGCAGTGAAGCATTACTAAGCAAGGGGCTGTACTGAAATGGCTGCAAGACAGTGCAAGCCAAGGCCAGACTTTCAGTTTTCCTCAGGGATAGGACTCATCTCAGTCCCAAAGGTGTTAGGGGATAGGCTGCCCATAGATATGCAACCAGACTTTTTTTGTTGCTTTGTATAAATGCTTCCATTATACAAAAATCTTTATAGTGCTTATTCCCTTGTCTTAGTGTGGCCAGGAAACACAGCATGGCTGCTTCCTCAGCCCTCTTCCCAGCCCTGCTCATGCCTTCCGCTGTGGCTTTGCATAACCAGCTCCAATCTCTTTTCTTCTGCCTACCTACTTGTACTGCAAGGTGATTTGTGAGGCTTAATTTCTGTTAGACTAACACTGTGTAGCCTCTGAAGCCTTACTCAGCTTCTAAAGGCAGAGTAATAATATGGCAACAACTAAATTTTAATTTGACAGTTATCATAAGATCTTGTTTGATAGCCATTAAAATTAGAATAAGTTGGGGTGTGGGGAGTTTTGAAGTGTAAAACCTATTTTGAGGGTGGAAGAACTTACCCCTCATGATTCAGTACTACAGAGTGGGATTGTTCATTCCTGTGAGCCCAATTTGCTCAGCAGCTCTTAACACAAATATGTTGGCTCACTCAGAAGATCTGTCACTTTTTTCTTTTAAGTATCTGTCACTTGATCCACGAAGACAGGGCTTCTTTTTATTCTGCTCCCGAAATTCTTCAGCAGAAGCCACTTGCTTTGCTGTCTCATCTCAGCCCCTAAGTGCTCAGAGGTGAAGAAAAAGACGTAAGTGACAAATGACAGTCCCATTACAGAATAGAAGTAGAAACAAGGAAGCACTGTTCTAGAGAGTTCAGGATCCCTAAAAGCAGCGTGGTGAGTGTGTTCATAAAGCATCCCTCCCTGGGTCGTTCGTAGCACCAGGCAATGCAGCAATTCACTCTTCCTTCAAAAACCTCTCCCCCGACACGGGTTTTTATCCATTCTACCTTTATGGAGGTACCGCCCTCTGGAGGAAAAGGTACAGAATAAGACCACGGTTAGAAAAGAGTAAGGAAAAGCGGCACAAAAGTCAGTACTGCCTCTGGAATCCCCGTGTCAATGTCTGCAAAGGTGTAAAATGCGGCATGGTGTTGTACAGCCTGTGTATGCTCACTGCAAAATGCTGGGAGTAGGACCTGCCATCAGCTGCAGAGCTACACATCTGACAAGTAAAACTTCAACTTACTCCATCCTTTTGGGGTTTGGGTTTTCTTTTAATGTTTAGAAAGAAAAGTATTTTTAAAACCACAAACTTTAAAAAAAATAATTGTATATGTAAATCATGTACTTAAACTAAAAGTGTAGGTGCAGGTGACATACTCACAGAAAGGACACAAAAAGAGTCCAGGAGACAAAGGGATGCAGAGAAAGGGGGAACACCTTTGGCTAAGGTCAGTGGGCCTGGCAGCCATGTGCCAGGGCACCTTGTTGCTATTCTAGCTTTATTTATTGAAGCAGCAAGAAAGATGAACCAGAACAGGAAAAATCCTGCAGTATTGGGAAACTGACCCCTCTAAAAGGAATTGACGTGTGAAAGGACATGCCACTACCCATACACAAAAGTAGTCTAAAGTAATAGTAAACATTTAATTACAAGACCTATAATGACTGCTCCGAGAGCTCAGAGTGATTACTTCAAACTACTATTCCAAAATCCCTAGGTAGGCTCCGTTAAGTAGCTGTAGGTGGTGAAAGTTAATTTCAGCCCCAACTGGCTGACTCCCAGACATCAACTGGACAATAGCCTTGCCCAGGGAATCAGTGCCAAGAGATGTTTACAGTGTGTACCAAAGCCCGTAGAGCCAACACTGAAGGGAAAGTCCATGGACACATGTGTGCCGGTTTGGCCAAAATCTAGCAATATATCCTCTGAGAGGAAACCAGGTTACAACCACCCTTCCCCCCACAGGGTTCGGGGAAAAGAAAATATTTTCCTCGAAGGAAAGTGAATGAGATAAGAACTATTTATTCAACAAACACACAGGAAAAGGATAATAATGCTAAATAATGAAATGAAATCTCTCGCTATAGAGAGAAACCTGGGAAGATTTCAGAGTCCTTCTGTAGGTGTGGTCTCTCTCCTCCTCGGAGCTGGGTCGGCGAGGGCCCACCCCCCGGGCCTCGGGGAAAAATTCTCCCGATGTGTTCTGATGTTGTTGAACAGTCCAGAAGAGAAGAAAGGAAAAAACCAAAGTCCCAGGAAACAAAAGTTCAACTTTCCGTCTCACGCCGGGAAGAAAAGGGAAAAGAAAAAAAAACCGAAACCGCTGGCTGAAGGAAAGCGAGCAGGGTGCTCCCTCCTGCTCCTGCAGCCAGAGAACGCAGAGGAGTGTATCTCTGTGTCCTTGGGAAACTGTTTTGAAAAGTTTGTTTGGTTTTTTTTTTTCAAGCTCAGTTTAAAGGCACAGAAAAGGCACAAAATTACTTTTTGGGCATAGAGCATGATAGGGGATACACATGATAGAGTCACCCCAAGACATTCCACCCCTTATCACATATCATTGGCTCAATGCCCAAATTAATATATTCTAACTACACACACACACACACACATTAATACATATATACAGCTATGTACAAACAGTGACAGTGACACTCAGCAAGCAGTGGTGTACAGGCATTTCACATTACATGTGGTTTTCACCCAACAATCAGATCTCCCTGCGGTACACAACGTGTTGTTCCGTCTCTCTGCATTACCCACCATGTGCAACCAGGTCCCTGAGCAAAGACAACCCCACGGATGGGTTTGTCTGTACTCGAGGCAGAAGTAACCCAAACAGTCTTTCCTAACAGTCCCCTGGCATGCACTACTGGAACCTTATCTCCATCTACTGTATGCAGGGATTCAGATTGGGCTGGACCAGCTCTATTGGTGGAACCCCGAGTGTTGACTAACCAAGTGGCCTTTGCTAGATGCTGTTCCCAATTTTTGAAGGTTCCCCCGCCTAGGGCCTTCAAGGTGGTTTTCAGCAATCCATTGCATCGCTCCACTTTCCCAGCTGCTGGTGCATGGTAAGGGATATGGTACACCCATTCAATGCCATGTTCTCTAGCCCAGGTGTATATAAGGCTGTTCTTGAAATGAGTCCCATTGTCGGATTCAATTCTCTCGGGGGTACCATGTCTCCAAAGGACTTGCTTTTCAAGGCCCAGGATGGTGTTCCGGGCAGTAGCATGAGGCACAGGGTAGGTCTCCAGCCATCCAGTGGTGGCTTCTACCATTGTGAGCACGTAGCGCTTGCCTTGGCGAGTTTGAGGCAGTGTGATGTAATCAATCTGCCAGGCCTCCCCATACTTGTATTTGGACCATCGCCCACCATACCATAGGGGTTTCACTCGCTTGGCTTGCTTGATCGCAGCGCACGTCTCACAGTCATGGATCACCTGGGAGATACTGTCCATGGTTAGATCCACCCCTCGGTCTCGTGCCCACTTATAGGTGGCATCTCTGCCTTGATGACCTGAGGCATCATGGGCCCATCGAGCTAGGAACAACTCTCCCTTGTGTTTCCAATCTAAGTCTATTTGTGACACCTCTATCTTTGCAGCCTGATCTACCTGTTCGTTGTTTCGGTGTTCCTCATTAGCCCTACTCTTGGGGACATGAGCATCTACATGGCGAACTTTCACAAGTAGCTTTTTCACTCGGGCAGCAACGTCTTTCCACTCTTCAGCAGCCCAGATGGGTTTTCCCCTACGCTGCCAATTGGCCTTCTCCCACTTTTCCAGCCATCCCCACAGAGCATTGGCTACCATCCACGAATCAGTGTAGAGGTAGAGCTTTGGCCACTTCTCTCTTTCAGCAATGTCCAGGGCTAGCTGAACAGCTTTGAGTTCGGCAAATTGGCTTGATCCACCTTCTCCTTCAATAGCTTCTGCAACCCGGCGTGTGGGACTCCATGCGGCTGCTTTCCACTTTCGTTTCATCCCTACAATGCGACAAGAACCATCGGTGAAAAGAGCGTAGCGTGTGTCTTCTGCTGGCAGTTGGTTGTACGGCGGAGCTTCTTCAGCACGTGTCACTTGCTCTTGTTCTTCCTCATCACTGAGACCAAAGTTTTCACCTTCGGGCCAATTTGTGATTATTTCCAAAATTCCAGGGCGATTCAGGTTTCCGATACGGGCGCGCTGTGTGATGAGAGCGATCCATTTGCTCCATGTGGCATTGGTGGCATGGTGGGTAGAGGGAACCTCTGCTTTGAACATCCACCCCAGCACCGGTAGCCGGGGTGCCAGGAGGAGTTGTGCTTCAGTGCCAATGACCTCTGAGGCAGCTTGGATTCCTTCATAGGCGGCCAAGATTTCCTTCTCTGTTGGGGTGTAATTGGCTTCAGATCCTCTGTAGCTTCGGCTCCAGAATCCCAGTGGTCGACCTCGAGTCTCACCAGACACCTTCTGCCAAAGGCTCCAGGACAGACCATGGCTCCCGGCTGCAGAGTAGAGCACGTTCTTCACTCCTGGTCCTGTCCGGACTGGGCCAAGGGCTACCGCATGAGCAATCTCTTGCTTGATCTGGGCAAAGGCTTGTTGCTGTTCAGGGCCCCAGTGGAAATTGTTCTTCTTGCGGGTAACCACATAGAGAGGACTCACAATCTGGCTATATTCAGGAATATGCATTCTCCAAAAGCCTATGACACCTAGGAAAGCCTGTGTTTCCTTCTTGTTAGTTGGTGGAGACATTGCTGTGATCTTATTGACGACCTCAGTGGGAATCTGACGCCGTCCATCTTGCCATTTCACTCCCAGGAACTGGATCTCTCGAGCAGGTCCCTTGACTTTGCTCTTCTTGATGGCAAAACCAGCTTCTAGGAGAATCTGGATGATTTTCTCTCCTTTCTCGAACACTTCTTCTGCGGTGTTCCCCCACACAATGATGTCATCAATGTACTGCAGATGTTCTGGAGCCTCACCCCTTTCCAGTGCAGTCTGGATTAGTCCATGGCAGATTGTGGGACTGTGTTTCCACCCCTGGGGCAGTCGGTTCCAGGTATACTGCACGCCCCTCCAGGTGAAGGCAAACTGAGGCCTGCACTCTGCTGCCAAAGGAATGGAGAAGAAGGCGTTGGCAATGTCAATAGTGGCGTACCACTTCGCTGCTTTGGACTCCAGCTCGTACTGGAGCTCCAACATGTCCGGCACGGCAGCGCTCAGCGGTGGAGTCACTTCATTCAAGGCACGATAGTCCACAGTCAATCTCCATTCCCCTTCAGATTTGCGCACAGGCCAGATGGGGCTGTTGAAGGGTGAGTGGGTCTTGCTGACCACCCCTTGGCTCTCCAAGTCACGGATCATCTTGTGGATGGGAATCACAGCATCTCGAGTTGTCCGGTACTGTCGGCGATGCACTGTCGAGGTAGCAATTGGTACTCTTTGTTCTTCCTCCTTCAGAAGGCCTACTGCAGATGGGTTCTCTGATAGTCCAGGCAAGGTATTCAATTGCCTGATGCCCTCTGTCTCTACAGCAGCTATTCCAAAAGCCCACTTGAGTCCCTTTGGGTCTCTGAAATGCCCTCCTTGGAGGAAGTCTATGCCCAAAATGCACGGGGCCTCTGGGCCAGTCACAATGAAATGTTTCTTCCACTCATTTCCAGTCAGGCTCACCTCAGCTTCCACTAGGGTCAAATTTTGTGACCCACCTGTTACACCAGTAATAGAAACAGATTCTACCCCCACATGTTGCGATGGGATTATTGTGCACTGCGCACCAGTGTCAACCAAAGCATCATATCTTTGTGGTTCTGATGTACCAGGCCAACGAATCCACACAGTCCAAAAAATACGGTTTTCCCTGGCCTCTACCTGGTTAGAGGCAGGGCCCCTCTAATTCTGGTTACCCTTCTGTCTATCATTTCCGGCAGATTGGCTACGGGCAACTGGAGCTACTTTCTTTTTAGTAAAATTTCCTTTCTGAGACTTGCGCTCCTTTAATTCATGCACTCGTGCTGCCAGAGCAGAAGTGGGCTGTCCACCCCACTTTTTCACATCTTCCCCACTGTCACACAGGAATTTCCACAACTCACTTCGTGGGATGTACCTTCTCTCTAGGGAACGTCCTCGTTGGGTATCAGAATCTCGGATCTGTACTGCCGAGATTTGGAGAAAGCCCTCTTTCATCTCCTTCTTGAGGTCCTCTATCTTATCTTCCAAATTCTGCACACGTGTTTCCACAGCTGCGATTTTGTATGTGTTGGGCCATGCACGGAAATCTGCATATGCTCGGAGCTTCGTTGCCATATCTTGCACGGTCTCATTTGCACCGTAATTTGGTTTCATCAGTGCTAAAGCAGACTTATATTCTGATGGCCCAAGCTGTATGAGCTTTTCGCCACATGAAGGGACCAACTCTGGCCCGGTCTGGACTTCTCAATCCTGGGTCATCTGTGAAGACAACCTCTACCACTCCTAGTTCTCTCAGGCATTGAATCCCTTGTTCAATGGTCTTCCACTGGGTTTGCTGCATATAGAGATCATCTGCACACAGATATCTATCCCTCACACCACTCAAGAGCCGTCTCCAGACACTAGCAGAGTCAGCCTCCCTTATCATCCTTTGGTCAATAGCTGGATCACGTGACAGGGATCCCAAATGCCTCGCTTCAGCTCCGTCCAGCATTACGTCATCACCTTGCAGCATCCCAAATACGGACCATCCAACTTATTATGGATTCATTGGGCCGTCGGGTGTAGTCCTTTCTTAGGCTGTGAAGGTCCTTTATGGACAGGGACTCAGTAATGGTTTCTGTGCCTGAATCAGTTGGTGGTTTTGAGGTTCCTTCCCCTGCATCATCATCATCTTTCACTGGGCGATCGGTTTTGGTTGTGTGTTTTTTCCTCGTGACAGGAGCAACTGTCAATGGCTTAGTGTCTCCGTCTGGTTTGGCTGCAGCCTGAGTGACTGGGGGTGTCTGCTGGTTTATCTTCCTGCCCCTCTGCCTTTATCTGCTGCTCTACAGTACCCAGCAGTGTGCGATAGGCGATATGCCAAGGCCCAGCATATTGCGATGAGCTGTTTCTCATTAGAATTGTCATTGTATTTCTCTTTCAGATATTTCCCCACCTCAGCTGGGTTCTGAATTTGTTCAGGGGGGTAATTGCAAATTATCGGGTCAGAGAATTTCTTCAGGATTTGGCCCATATCCTCCCATTCTCCACCCCACTCAGGATTTTCCACCTCTGGGACAGGTGTCTCCTCAGTCACCCTGGAAATCTGAGCGCTTATTCTAGACAATCTGCAAACTACATAAAGGAAGCTTACTAGATAAACTAACATCTTTAACATCCAGGGGAAACTGAACCTTCTCAAAAGATAATGTATCAAATTTAAAGGGGAGGGAGATGAAAGGCTGGGAAATTCTGTTCTCCTCCTCTTCTAACAAACTGAGTTGCAATTTCCAATAAACTCCCAAAACAGGCCACTGAAACTAGGACTGGGGGTTAGGATGGAGAAACGACGTATCATACACACTTTGAACAACTGCCTGTACCTCTGTTGACTTCTTATAAATCACTATCACCGAGCAAAGCAAAATAGAAATCCGGATTCGTGCCCCTGCTCTGTAAAAGTTTCTTATCAGCCATGGGATCAGACCAAGTTGTGGATAGGTAAACAGGCCTAGGGACCAAAAAAACCACCAGTACCTCAAGGAAGCCTAGGGACCAAAAAAACGTGAGTATATCCAGCCAAAGAGACATTATGAACTCAACCAACATGGTATCTACTTACCCCAACACAAATTAGTTTAAATGCAAACCAAGAATGTAATTTAGTACAGGTTTTTTCACTTTCCTTCGAATCCTGCCGACTACGCCAATAAGTATTTGTGCCGAGTTTGGCCAAAATCTAGCAATATATCTTTTGAGAGGAAACTAGGTTACAACCACCCTTCCCCCACAGGGTTCGGGGGAAAAAAAAAATTTTTTCTCGAAGGAAAATGAATGAGATAAGAACTATTTATTTAACAAACACACAGGAAAAGGATAATAATGCTAAATAATGAAATGAAATCTCTGGCTATAGAGAGAAACCTGGAAGATTCAGAGTCTTTCTGTAGGTGTGGTCTCTCTCTTCCTGGGAGCTGGGTCGGCGAGGGCCCAACCCCCTGGGCCTCGGGGAAAAATTCTCCGATGTGTTCTGATGTTGTTAAACAGTCCAGAAGAGAAGAAAGGAAAAAAACCAAAGTCCAGGAAACAAATTCAGCTTTCCGTCTCACGCTGGGAAGAGAAGGAAAAAAAACCGAAACCGCTGGCTGAAGAAAGCAAGCAAGGTGTTCCCTCCTGCTCCTGCAGCCAGAGAATGCAAAAGAGTGTATCTTCGTGTCTTGAGAAACTGTTTTAAAAGTTACGTTTGGGTTTTTTTTTTTCAAGCTCAGTTTAAAGCACAGAAAAGGCCACCAAAATTACTTTTTGGGCATAGAGCATGATAGGGATACACATCGATAGAGTCACCCCAAGACAACATGTCATGCAATTAGAAAATAAATAATCACTAATCCATTGGTACTGAAGAAAAAATCTTATCCAGAATATCCTGGGATGCTCTAGCGGCTCCACAATGTTGGTGTCTAAGCTGAAATAGAAACAAAATATTGAAACCAGAGGAAGTAAACACATCAATGAGAATATTGCTGTTTACACAGCGGAGAAGCCACATCAGAATGTTTTTAAATAATGCATCTTGTCAGGAGGATACATCCTTATAGGCATGCCCATGTATGTATTCATACCCACAGAGACATGGCCGTGTCCTGCACAGGTTCTAGCTTCCTGCCTCCCGTTGTTGCCTTTTCCGAGGATTTTGATGCCTGTCTGGAAGGTCATGACACTGGGGTTAACCCTTTGCAGCCACATCTTCTGTTTTTGCAACTTTTGCTGCTGTTTGGACTGTTTTCCTGAGCAGCCACAGCTCACATCATTTCACAGTCTCCCTGTGCAGAAAAAAAAAAAGAAAAATAAATCCTTGCCTATTCTAAATAACTTTACCAAAATTTTAAGTGAGATTGAACCCCTTTAGTTCCAGATCTCTGTTTAGCCATTACATCCTTGAATTTAGCTTCTTCAAGCAAATTTCCTACTGCCTGCCCGATTTATCAAATGAATGCTTTCCTCCTACTTACCGAAAGACATGCAGGTGAATTTCAGTTGTTTATTATTGTTATTGCTATTATTTTACTGTTATATTACTATTATTGTTGTTGCTATTGCTATTATTATTATCATCATTGTCATCATTACTATTATCACAAATTCCTTTTTTGAAATTGGCCAGTACCTTTATTCCCCCCCCCCCCCCCCCCATTTCACGGAATAATCACCCGACATGAAGCCACGGCATCCCACAAAGGAGCCCCTGTTAATGGAAGGCGGCAAATCCGTCCTGGATCAAATGTTTACATACAAACCGCGGCCCGAAACCCTTCCTCCGGAGAAAAAGAAAAAAAAAAAAAAAGAGAGAGAGGAAAAAAAACCAGAGGGGAGGGAAAAAAAAAAAAGGAGGGTGAAAAGGTAAAGAAACGCCCCCAGCTCCGGCGGGGAGCGCTCCCGGGCCGGCTGCGGCAGCGGGGGCTGCGGCGGCAGCGCCGCTCCCGCTCGGCGCCGGGCGCGGCCGCGCCCCCGGGCCCGCGGCGCACACACGGACACGGCAGCGCCCGCAGCCCGGCGCACACCGCCCGGCGCCCACAGCCCCGCCGCCCGCCCCGGCCGCCCGGGGCGGCGCGCAGCGGCGGCGGAGCCATGCTCTCGAGGAAGGGGATCATCCCCGAGGAGTACGTGCTGACCCGGCTGGCCGAGGATGTGCCGGAGCACGCCCGGTACCGCGCGCGGGAGAGGCGGGCGCGCTTCGTGGGCAAGAACGGCGCCTGCAATGTGGCCCATAAGAACATCCGCGAGCAGGGGCGCTTCCTGCAGGATGTCTTCACCACCCTGGTGGACCTCAAGTGGCCGCACACGCTGCTCATCTTCACCATGTCGTTCCTGTGCAGCTGGCTGCTCTTCGGCATGGTCTGGTGGCTCATCGCCTTCGCCCACGGGGACCTGGACCACAGCACCCGGCTGCAGCGGGACCCCGCGGAGGGGGCGGCGGGGCCTGCGGCCACCTTCGTGCCCTGCGTGACCAGCATCCACTCCTTCACCTCCGCCTTCCTCTTCTCCATCGAGGTGCAGGTGACCATCGGCTTCGGGGGCCGCATGGTGACGGAGGAGTGCCCGGCCGCCATCCTGGTGCTGATCGTGCAGAACATCGTGGGGCTGGTGATCAACGCCATCATGCTGGGCTGCATCTTCATGAAGACGTCGCAGGCCCACCGCCGGGCCGAGACCCTCATCTTCAGCAAGCACGCGGTCATTGCCCTGCGGGAGGGCAGGCTCTGCTTCATGCTGCGCGTGGGCGACCTCCGCAAGAGCATGATCATCAGTGCCACCATCCGCATGCAGGTGGTGAAGAAGACCGCCAGCCTGGAGGGGGAGGTGGTGCCCCTCAACCAGATCGACATCCAGATGGAGAACCCCGTGGGGGGCAACAGCATCTTCCTCGTCTCCCCACTCATCATCTACCATGTGATAGACAAGAACAGCCCCCTCTACGACATCTCCCCCATGAACCTTCACCACCACGAGGACCTGGAGATCATCGTCATCTTGGAAGGGGTGGTGGAGACCACCGGCATCACCACTCAGGCCAGAACCTCCTACCTGGCGGATGAAATCCTCTGGGGCCAGAGGTTTGTGCCCATCGTGGCAGAGGAGGATGGGCGATACTCGGTGGACTACTCTAAATTCGGCAACACGGTGAAAGTGCCCACCCCCTCGTGCACTGCCAGGCAGCTGGAGGAGGACAAGAGCATTATGGACACCATGCCCCTGTCCCCTAAAGGCACAATAAGGAAGAGGTCTGTCAAGCTAAAGCCCAAGTTTACCATAAGCGATGAGCCTTCCTGATGCCTTCTGACTGGGAAACTCTGTTAGGGCTTTGTGTCTGAAAAGATCTCATGAACTCAAAACACTGAGGTGGCCTCTTACTTTTTTTTAAAATTCAGGTTGGTAGCACAAGGTATGTTCTGGTGTTATTTATTGTGGGGAAATCTAAAGCTAATTATATTTTTTTAAAGGTGTGAGAGATTTCAAGCAGAACCGGGTAGTAGGGAAAATCATGGTCTGCAGCTTTAAATTTCAATTCAGACTATTTAATTGCACGATCATTCTGCATTGATTCAACTGCAGGTAATGACACATTTTCTCAAAAAATAAATGTATATTTATCCTCAGAGATTGCAGTTTTTAGGGTCTTGCAGTGTTCGCAAGTCAGTAGTTTTTAACTGGCGTTTTTTTTCCTAACTTGAACAATCAATATAGCAAAATAAAATATGAATAATTGATAAAGTAGACTGGATTTACATGATAACAAAAGGGTCAAGCAATGACACAAGACCAGATCTGGAAGTGTCTATATATTATACTGTATGTCTCAGAGAAATTGACTGCTGGATTTGCATCATCCATATTGTGTTGTTTGGAGCCACTCCTACCACATGCAGTATGAAATGTATTTGAATATTTACTTTTGTTTATTTTAAAACCTTTACACTTCCAAAATAAAACATTCAGGAATACCTTTTTGGACTGTATATTTCTGAGAGTAAGCAATGCTTTGCCTTTAAAAGGAGTAGCAGAAAATATACAGTTGAAATGAATTATAAATAGGAAAAATTTTGCATTTTAATTTCTAAATGAAGAGAAGCAACATTCCCCATCCCCAAGCCACATGGCAATAAGATACTCAGTACAAAAATTAACCTGTCCCTTGGGTCACGGTGAATTCTGCTAGATAATCAGGGAATAAAAATAGAATTACATATTTTGAATGAAAGGGCAGCGCTGAATGCTGCAAATATATCTGCATGCAGTAGGGAAAACCTTTCACTCCTTTCCCTTTCGTAAGAGAAGCCAAGGTTTTTGTGCTTAGGGGAAGGAGGGGTGTATAGGACAGCGTGGTCACTTCTGGGATGCTGTGTCACAAAACACACTCCTGCTGAGGAAATTATTCCCTTTCCAATCTCTTCCTGACCTCCTTATGCAGCTGGTGCCTGCCTCGGTTTTTAGCTGAATCCAAGATCTGTCATTTACCAGCAAACATGAAGGAGCCATGTTCGTTCTCTCGTCCCACAATGACAGCAGGAACAATTCCCCTTCGCCCACAACTGCAAACCCACTCTCTGGAGATCCTGGTAACAGCAGCAACTTTATTTCTACACTGGGTTATTAGGAGATAGAACCAGTATTAACTACAGGGCAAACTGCCACCCAGGTAAAAAAAATATAATGTCCAAATAAAACCTAAATAAGCATCACAGAACTGGTCCAACACCTGGTTGCACAGGCTGTGCAGAGAGGCACCAACTTACTTTAAACATAATTATTTAAGGAGGATCTAGTGTCAAGTCCTGCGTGTTCTGTAGTTCACAACAGACACCTGAAATGGTTTGTGTCGGCAATAATATGGCAAATTTCTGATGCCTTGTCAATGGAACTATATGGCAAACTCATTCAAAAGGGTAAGAAAACTTCCATAGTGACTATGGAATATTTTCACAAATCTGTAATAAAAAAAAATAATGTTTGGGCGAAATCAAATATTGGCTTAAAATGAAAAAAAATATTTGTTATATTTTCACTGTTTATGTATTTCAGTTTTATGAAGCATTATCATACTGTCAGTTACAGGAACAAATGCCTGCTCAGTTTCCAAATCCCCAATACACCAATATTATTCTGTGAACAGCTCTGAAAACGTGATATGAGTTTCACAACAAAATGACAGTAAAACTAGCATTAGCAAGTAGTCAGCAAAGAAAATTTGGAAAGGCACATTTTATGTTTGTAGTCATACCCTCCCCCCCCCCATTTTTTAAAATAGGGCATGATTAAATTCCTTACATGATTACATTTCTTCCATAAGACTGAGTTTATTTGTCACATTATTTTCTGGCTTTCCCTTTCACTTGCCCCTGTTCCATCTCCCATTGCCTGCCAGAGGGCACTTACAGTAGAGCTCCCTGCATTTCCGAGGCACTTTTGTTCCTTTGGAAGTTCATTGTTCGTTATCACTTTGCACAAAATCACTGCTCAGTTCTCACAAGAGTCATACACAAAATGTTAGTTGGCTTTTTGACTCGAAATCTTTGGCCTCTCCATAGTTTCCTTAGTGCCTTATTTCAACGTGTTAAGATGCACTTTAAGGTTCTCTCATTAAACCTCCTCAGCTCTGCTTGCATTTTAAAGCTCTTCTCAAGATTTGACCTAAATGTGAAGCAGTTTCAGCAGCAATACCATGTAACTATTTTCAGGAACTGATGCAAGCTTCTTTTTGCCTCGGGGAAATCTGTGAAGCTGAGAGGTGGAAAATTCTCTTTGTTCCCTGTGAGATGGGAGGGGAAAGATGGGAAAAACAGCTTCTGTTCACTGGGCTGCTGTCAGGACCATCTTTTATGTCACTTCTTTTTCAAAAATC
Organism: Lycocorax pyrrhopterus obiensis; assembly: GCA_014706295.1. NCBI lineage: Eukaryota > Metazoa > Chordata > Aves > Passeriformes > Paradisaeidae > Lycocorax > Lycocorax pyrrhopterus. The sequence goes on along the minus strand of JACSVZ010000007.1, from coordinate 11,753,856 downwards.
TGCCTGATTTTTCTGAAGTCTTGCAACAAAGAGGCATCATAATATTATGAGGAAGGCGGGATTTGTGCTGTTGAAATCACCATAGTGAATTATTTGAATCAAAGTGCTGGTGATTTTGAATCTCGGGTTGTTGTGATATAAAATCCTTCTGTTCTTTCACCATTTAAAATACTCAAAAGCATTTTGGGGGCAGAGCAAGGAAGGATGAGTGTATTTATTTTGCACTAAGGATATTACATCTTTTGGGGATCCTTTCATTTTGTCATTACTAAGTATTTGGGAACACAGGTATCTGAATTGTCCTTAAAGTTGTCCCTCTGCTGACCGCCCCATTCTCCGTAGGAAGGCTCTGAAGAAGGCGTCAGTGCTATCATTTGACACAGAAAAGTCCTCATTCTTAGCAGTGAGCAAACGCTGTGTTTTCCATGGTCGAACTCAGAAATGAGTGGGCTTTTGAACTTTCTTTCTCAGCCCACGTCTACTTTTTGGTAGGTGGTATCACAGTTTGGATCCTGCTGAGCAGCCAGGGAGAGCTGTGGCTCCCACGTGTCCTCTGCACAGAAGTGGTGCGAGGGAAGCTGGGGGCTACATCACTTGCTCGGGGCTTGCCCTGGCTGAGGTGTGGACGTGGACACGAAAAATAGGAAGTGTAGGTTTTGTGATGTGACCCAGTGATGAGTTTTGGCTGTGGCAGAAGCAACTGAGTCCATGGAATTGCCTTTTCTGTGCTTCAGGAGACCATTCTCAGTTTGTACTCACAAGTTCACACTGTTTAGTGCTTTCGAATTGGAGTTTGTGGAGCCACTTGGATGGGGAGAAGGATCACAGAGCTGGTTAATCAGAAAGGGAGACTGGAGAATGCTTATCTTACATGCCATAGTTTTAAAATACTTGTAGTGACTGCTGGTGAGCCACTGGGCATCTCAGTTCATGCTGCATTTCCTAATGAAATCAAAACATATGTATACAAAATCAGATTATAACAAGGTCTGAATTTCTCTCTTTGTCCCTCAAGGCACATGATAAGTACAGTGTTATAGCAGCGTACTTCGGCAGGACATGTCCCTATAAAATAGATACAAGCCAGAAATTAACTGAAGAGGTGGCATTATAAGGCAAAAGAGAGTCAGGGACACAAAATAAATACATTTAAAATCCAGAAGTTACACAGTGTGAAGACAAGGTCAAGCAGTAATAAACTATTTTTATTTTGAAGCACCAGCGAAGGTGTGACGATGCTGAGATGAGAGACCTAAAAAACAGATATGAGAGGCTGGAATGAGAGTATTTAACAAGGCCAAGGTCTACATGCTAGCATAGACTAGCAACAGGGTCAATGTCAAAATTCAGGCTGCCCTGTAAAGTGAGACTGTGGGCTGGGCATGATCAGCATTGCTCAATCCAGTGGGTAAATATTGCTGCTTGTTGAGCAGGGTACGAGTCACAACAGAGCCCTGCTCAAAGCAGTGCTAGGAGGACTTGCTGGGGTCTGACCCTTGTGGTTAGTTATCTATTAATAGTTAATAATATCAAACTAACGAGTAATTAACAGTTCTTTGAAAACTGAATTTGTTTCTTCGTGTTTTCCTTCCTTTTCCACTCTTTGTACCTCAGTCACCCCTGAAGGTGATTACCATAGCTGTGCCAGCACAGATTGTTTTGATTTGGGACAAAGCACAAGAGTGTTTTGGGGAGTAAAATACAAAATTAAAGTAGACACTAGAAACCCAAAAACTTCTGTGAAATTGCCAAGCTTCCAACTTTCACAATGGTTACTTTTACAAAGCATGGATATATCTATTCCTAGGAACTGGATATTGATAACCACCATGGATTTATGCTCTCTGTTGTTCGTTTTGCAGGTCTGTGTGGAAGGGAAGTGGTTTAGCTCTTCAGATTAGGGTTGAGGAGAAGAGTTTAAGGTTCGAAATCACTGCATTTTAGGCTCCCTGGTTACAACTTCCCCTCTCCCTGTGCTCAATGTCCTACTGGCATTCCCACTGAAAATGGGCAGGATAAGTGCTCTTTGCAGGGCATGTTCCCATGTGGCACTTCATTCATCCAGGGCCAGCTGCCCCATTCCAACGTGGACATCTCCAACCAACAGCCCTGATCCAAGCATCCTGGAAGGCAGCAGAAAAATGCCCACCCATTTCAGTGTATTTTGGACCAATGGACATCCTTTGCCAACCTGCAGGAAGCACGTGCTGCAGCAGAGAGAGGGATTTTCCGCTCCCTGCAGCCCTTCCTCGAGCAGAGGTGCTGCTGGAGGTGAGAAGAGCCTTGTGAGGGGAGGCTGTGCGGAGCTGGATGCGCGCGGGTGCAGGGCCGCGTGCTCAGCGTGGCTGGGACTGCCTGACTGCCGTAACCAGTGACTCAGTGCTCTATTTTTGATGCAGCAAGGGAGAAAGATACGTGATACAAACCTCCACACCCCACTAAGGAGAACTATTAAAAGAGCAGAAGACATTCTTGAGAGGCTGCAGATTGCTGCTGTCCTGCTCTGAGCACTGCTGGGTGCCTGCAGAATGTTCTGCATGTTCTTCTGGCTTATGCTCCTGTTTTAATTTGTAGCATGACTTTAATGAGTTATCACAGGGCAATGACTCAGTTTAAACAGAATTTTCAAAAATCAGAACCTGCAGCTCCTCTTTGTCA